>JAMXBC010000003.1:90940732-92370732 GCA_024138005.1 Lumnitzera racemosa
GACAACTACTCTAGGCTAATAACATTGTTACCTATTATCTTTAATTCCTACTAACTACATTCAGTAGTGCTAACTATGAATTTCTACTAACCAACTTCATATGACTCTGGCACTTCAATATGTAGTTACCACAGAAACTATTAAACCAGTATTAGGAACTCTCACACATTGACTCAAGAAAATAAACTCACAACTTCAACACAACTACACTCCCAATGCTCAACTTACGATAGTAGTTGTAGACATAACACAACCACCACTAATAGCAATACCATACTTAAAACACTATAGTAACTTCACTAAAGCTTAGCATGCCCTCATTGAACCATGCTCAAATACTAGAAAAGCCGATATGCCTCAAGGTTTGACATACATGAGTAATATCAACAAGGCAAGCAAAACAGAAAGGCTAGTAAAACCAACGTAATCAACCAACTGGATATCATGTACTAACAAGTTCGTATGACCTAACACTTACTTGATGTGACACATAAGTAAATAGGAAGGGCACTCAACACTAACTTTTGTTAAAGTAGTTAGATAAAAGTAAAGTTTAAGAGGAAAAATGCTCTCAAACAGGGGAATATGTAAGTTTTTCCTAATGACTAAATTATCTAGCAAAGTGTACAAGTGTAGCTTTTATACTTGACCACTAAGGTTTTACATGAAGGTAAAATGACCAAAAGGGTAAATATTATAGTAATATAAGAAGAATTCCTAATGTACATGCCCTAAAGGGAAAAATAAAAAAGAAAAAACAAAAAGAATATGTCAAGATACAATAAGAATAATCATGGGAGTTTGCACCATAGTGCTACTGTGTCGATTCTAAATCAGATCCTCTTACAAAAGTAGAAGAAAGAAGAATATCTAGCTAGTCTAAGGATGAATTGATGCTTGGTTCTTCAAATAACTTAGCAGCCTCTATGGGTAGCTTGAAATGGGTGAGAGCTCTTAGGAGGTTAGATAACCAATTTGAACTAGGTTAGGTCAGGTAGATAGATGGCTTGATGCAGCTTAACTTTTAGCTAGCTCGAAAATGCGATGGTTATAATGAGATTAGGTTACTCAAATTTCCTAAGTCATTTAACCTGACCAAGGTTAGGTTGGGAATAGTCCTGGCCTCGATTAATATATAGTATTCAAGTTGACTAAGGTGTAATAAGTCTCCAACCATGTAGGAATCTTCATCTCATGTTGGTTCTTAAGCTAAGATCCATCAATTAAGGCCTTATAAAACCCTAACTCGGTTCTTAGTGATTAGTCTAAAGGCTTTATTCCTATTGGTTTCATTGTTGATGGTAGACTTTCTGTAGGTACAAATTTTATAGATGATTTTATTTGTTACCATGTGGTGCTATAAGTTTTGTTCATTATTATGTTTTATTCCGTATGAAGTGTAGCATGAGAATATATATGCATGTGTATTTGTATTTTCTTGTTAAATTTCAATTTTTCTTAGTGTTTATTACTATATTTTTTATTGTACTTTATTTTTCTATTTTTCAAACTTAATGGAAAATATTTCCAAAATTTATGTGTTTTATTTTTCACATAGTTTTAGGACTTTCTAAATCTTATAATATGTTCATAAATTTCTAAAACTTGATCATATTTTTTTCCTTTTCTAGAACTTTTTGTAAAAGAAATTCATTTTTATGATTTTTATTTTTATTTTTTCCTTTTCTTTTTAAATTATCATGGGTACTTTGGAAATTTCAATTTTTATATTATTTTTTATTAAAAAATTACATTTCTAATTTCCATATTTTTATATAAATATTAGTAAGTATAGGGGAAAAAAAGCCTTTTTTTCTTGTAATTCCTACAATGCAATTGGGGCTTACTGATAGAAAAAAAATAATCAATTTAGAGTTTTCTTAATTGTTATCTTTTTCTTGATTTTTGTAAATTTAAAAAGTTTATATTATTTGAAATCTTAAATGCATGCAAGCAATCATCTTCATTTGTTTCTATAAAGATAGTTCATTCAGGATTTTGCTCAAGAAAATCAATGTAAGCATAAACATATGCTTATTCGCACATAACATTTCATACTTAGATGGTAACTCTCATTGATCTTTTGTATTACTTTTGAGTTTTCATTTACTTGTTGAGCTTATTAGTTTGCCTAAACCCTTATGGTCTAAAGTATTACTTTTGAGCTTTCATATACTTATTGAGCTTCTTTGTTTGCCTAAACCCTTGTGGTCTAGAAAATTTCTTTTGAGCTTTCATATACTTATTGAGCTTATTAGTTTGCCTAAACCCCTATGGTTTAGATAGATAGAGATATTAAAAATCCATTTACCTTAATATATTAATGTCTTTTTTATAAGAGCAAATGCTACATTTAGCACCTGAAATTTATCAAAATATATAATTTACTATCTATATTTTAAAAAGATCAATTATTACCTAATTAAAATTTTCATAGTCATTTACACTACTTAGCTTAACTTTGTTAGTGTCTACTGATATGGCATTAATTGACATATGACATGAACTAATACGTAGCACTTTATTTTTAAAGAAAAAGTAATATTTTATATGAACCAACCAATAACCAAAGTCAAAATTTAGGTCTAAGCATAGACCATACCTTGCTCATGTGAGCATTTCTTCACATAGCTATTTCACATAGCTATTTAGGACAATCTATAATATGTACAAGGCTTGTCTCATGAAACATTCTATGCAGGACTTATGATACAGGATAGTAGATTTTAAACTACAACTTATAGTTTCCGCAGGAGATAGAGTTAAACTTGTAATGTGTCACAAGCTACAAGAACCTTTAATGAAGCAAGGAAAGTTACTTATATCGACCAATAGAAATTTAGTTATATAATCTAAAAATAATTAAGTTCTTTTAGCATTAATTGTAGGTCTTTTATTTTGTTATAGAAATGAAATAGGAATTTATTTCTATTGATCAATCAGAAGCATTAATTATAGGTCTTTTATTTTGTTATGGAAATACTATTATGGCTATAGAGTCTATTTAAAATCCTTAATCCATTGTAATAGAGATCATTAGTTTACAAAATATTTTTCTTGAGTGTAAACTCTTCCTCTACTCTTATTAACCTTTATGATTGTGGTGAATAAACTAGATTATTTAATCGTGCATCATATCATTCATGTAATTTGGCGAGTATTAATTCTTATGGTACATCATATTTGGAAGAGTTCATACTTAAACCATTCCTAAATATCCAGGCCCTAATTTTTATGAACTAAGTTTAATCGATTCTTGAATCCATTATTACTTGATATCCTAATCCCCCAATTATGCACATCATCTTGACTTAATTTTTCTCACTTGATTCAACTCCTAATTTAGAATAAAATACCTAGTTCTTAATCTACCCCATGATTATTTTTAAACCATAGAAAGATTTCTACAAAAATACTTCTAAAATGTGCTTTAAATCCATGTTAAAGTAGGCTCTCCAACTAGAAAATGTAATTAAAGAGCCCATTTTGAGATGAATTTTAAGCACCTTTTAGAAATGTTTTTATAAACATCTTTATATGATTTAAAGTAATTATGGAGTAAATTAAAGATTGAGCATTTTTTATAAATTAAAAGTTGAATCAAGTGAGAATATTTTAATCAAAATTGACTCCTTCTCTTACAAAAACTACAAGTTGCAATTGAAAGCCACAAGCCCTACATGAAATGGTACATAAGATAAGCCTTATGTATATATATATATGTTACAGATAGTTCGAAAAAGTCATGTGAAGAAATGTGCTCATGAGAATGGTGTTGTCTATGCTTAGACTAACATCATGGTTTTGGTTGTTGGTTGGAATAAAATAATATATGTTATGTATCAATTCAAACTATGTTAGCAAGTAAACACTGACAGAGTTAAGTCAGATGACCACAAAAACTTCAACTAGGTATAAATTAACATTTTCAAAGTATAGACAGTAACTTGTATATTTCGGTAAATTTGGGGTATTAAATGTGATAGTATCCCTTTTATAGGTAGGAATTGATTGCAAGAGCAACTTCCTTGCATAAAAGGTGGCATTGATGGCCACATGCTCTTATATTAATGTGTATAACTAACTTCTCAATAGATATTACCTTCCTTTTAGTTATTATGTAGTAACTTATGTTTTATGTTGTTAGTTTTCACTTGAGATCTTTTGTGCACTTGTACTCTTGTTTTGGGAAGATTTCACTAAGGTTCTTATTGGTGTATTAGATTAAAGTTACTTTGTATATATATCTATATTCATGTATACATATGAAAATATAAATAAATATATACATATAGATGATTTTGTTGCCACTTATTGAATATGCATAAAAAATAGACTAGATAATTGAATGTCTTTTATATATTATAAGTATCATAGTAGCTAAAAAATATCAAGTTAGTATCACATTATAGTACATAAGGTTAGTTAGTACACTAGGGTGCATCATAAGGCTTGACATTCAATACATTAGTTTTTGTGGAAGTTCTTTTATAAAATTGTGCTCTCTTTTTTTTTTTTTTGGTCTTTTTTCGCTTTTATTCATTTAGTTGGCCCGATTTGTTGGTGTACTAAGCTTAAGTTACTCTATGTATCCCCAAACATAGGTATGGTTTCGGACCAACCCAGAACCAAACCCAAACCCAGAATTATGAAATCGATTCACGGGTCGATTCCTTAGATTCACTGGTTTGACCAAAAATTCAAGCAATTGTGAATTGATTTTTTAGAAAAAATAAAATTAAAAAAAAATAAATTTTAGACTTTAAATTAAAATTATTTGAGTACAAAACAAATGTTATCTTTAGCTCATTTTACAAAATAGTTATTTTGGGATATACATTTATTTATATACAATCATATTTAACTCAATTATCATATTAGTAATATGGGACAAAATATATAAAAGCTATAAAGAAGTTTAAAACACAAAAGTTAGTCCGATTTTACTAAGAATGAAATTAGTCTATTTGCAAATATTTATATATATCAAATCACATAAGTTTTTAAAATTATATTTATTGTTTCTTCTTTATTTTTTTTTTTTGAATAGCAACACATTAAATGTTATTAATGGGAAATGATTGTTTTCCTATTTACATGCAATTATTTAAAATTTTTAGTTTTTATTATTATTTATTTTTTAAATTATTTTATTTCACCATTTTTTTATTATTTTATTTTATTTTTTTATCTTATTTTTTTTAAGTTAACAATTTAAGAACTGCTAGGTCCATGGGTTTTAAAGATTAAAACCCATATGTTCAGGTCTATGCCGAGTCTTAGACCCAATGGGACAATTTTGGGCCGGGTCACGATTTGTACCCAACTTGTCCCTAGGCATATGTATGCCTTGTGTGTGTAGAAGTTTAAAAAATGTTTATATAATTTTGTTGCCACTGATTGCATATGCATAAAAAACATACCTTTTTTTATTTTCATTTTCCTTTTAGGCTGGAAATTAAAAAAAAAAAAAAAACTTACTACTTGATTGGATGTCTTTTATACGTTATAAGTATCATAGTATCCAGAAATATCAAGTTAGTACAACATGTAGTGCACACGACTAATTACTACACTAGGGTGAATCACGAGGCATGACATTGAATATATTAGCATTTGTGAGAGATCTTTTATAAAATTGTACTCTTGTATTTAGGAGGCTTCGTTAGGGTGCTCATAAGAGTTTTAGACTTGAGTTACTTTGTGTGTGTCTTCATATGTGTGTATATATACATATATATATATATATAATTGTCGCCACTAAATGAATATGCATCAAAAACATATTAGTTGATCGGATGTCTTGTATACGTTATAACTACCGTAGTAGCTGAACACATTAAGTCAGTACCACCATAATGTAGTGCATGCTGCTAGTCACATCACTAGGGTTTATTAGAGGGCATGACATTCAACATTCTTTCATTTATTAATCAATTTAACTTCAAATTCTAATCCATTTGGCTTAATTTGGAAACGTCATGGCCTCTATCCTATTAAAATTTGTCTTGCTTGTAATGCTGTTATATATGTATGTTACCGTTGCAATGGCACGACTAAGCATAAACCTAGGAAACAAGGAATTAATAAATATAAGTCATGTACGAGTGAATTGAAAATAAGTCTTGCTAAAAACTCTTAACTTACTTTTTTAAACTTTTGTTGTAACACCGTGTATTTTCTGTTAGTACATTTATACCCTCCAACATTTTGTTCTTTCTATTACCAATATGTTTTCTGAAAGCGTTGTCAAAAAGTGAATGTATTTATTAAGACTTAAATGTTAAGCTGCACTTGTAGGAAACATCTTAGACGTTATCAGCCACATGATGCTCCAGAGATGATTGAAAATACCCTAAGTGATTCCCATATCTCTTTTTCGATTGCACAGATCCCTCCATAGATGACCCATCATTTCGAATTCGATCCTTTTACTTGGTCATGAGAACAAGTTATACTCGACTGCAACTGCTATGACTATTGACTATAGACTTTTCAAGTTACTTGGTCTCTAGTCTAAGGTGCCTTGAGTATTCACTCTTTATTAAGAGGAACTACTTTATCTTTACTTATCACTATCCCTCTCTTACGTCTCAAGGCATGTCCAATGACCAATTTGATAATGACTATAAAGGAGTCGTGTCAACTGATATTAAATTGTGACTTCCACATAGAGAGTGATGTGAACAACAATCTTAAATTTGAGAATCAGTTGACATTGTCTTAAACGGTATTTGCTCAAAAGGCTAGTCATTCCATTTACATATTAGCTTAGGCTTCTTTGTGTGTATCTTTCTCGAACTTAGTCTATTAGTTAGTGAATATGACCTAAACATCAATACACGAGATAGTCCATGCTTATGTTCCCTAAACATTCGTGTAAAGGCATGATAAAAAAAATGTCCCTTAATTGGGAATGTAGAGTGTAATAAACTTCTATTGCAGTTCTCTTTTAGGATACAAATTTAGATTTCAGTCTATTTTGTGAAAAGAAAAATGATACTCAAAAGACATGGATGATTATAATAGGGTGATATGCATTTCAACCCAAATGCCCATAAAACATATGTATATTCCCAATATGCAAAGAGGTGGTGAACATTAGACAAGATATAAAAGAATCATGGATGTTTGGAGTGATGTGAAAAGGTAATGAACTTTTCATAAAGTTATCCATACAAAAGTCACCATTAAAACTGACACAAACATCACCTACTGTACCTCTGTAAACGCACATTAACATTTATGGTATCACTACTTCCAAATATATATTTCACCTATTTGGACTTGCTCTAGAACACATGGTAAAGTTAATTTTATACAGTCAGTTATGCTGTGGCTCATTTTGACTACAAATTGTTTAAACAAGTGCATGATTCCATAGAAATCTTAGATCTCTTTGAGCATACTGAATTACAGATCTGTTAAGAAAAATCTTTTTACCAATGGTTCTCTCCTCAAAATAGTGACTAATTATTGAACTTAGCTTGAATCACTAATTTTCTTCATCTTAATTTTGGACGAAATCTCCTTCACAATAATATGCACGCACACACACACACACACATATATATATATATATGGTTTTACCTCTTCAATACGCCCTTTGTCCCCCCTTGAGTGAAATCCTGAGCTGATCACTTAATATGATGTTAAGCAAGTCACCTTCTAGAAACAATTAAGTCAATGTTAAAATATTGTTTGGATAACCATTCATCCGTTTGATTCGGTGTACAATTTCAAGTTTCCATTGGATTAATCAAACAAGCACATAAGTTTAAACATGGTATGCAAAGGTAATGAGCCACTTTTGGTTCATTGTCAGTCATCTGTAATGAAAAACTGATGAATCAACCAACAATAGAATAAAGTAACATGTAAAACATGATCTCCATCCTTCACTTGAGTAAAACAAAACTTTTTCTAATCTAAATAAAATTTTAGGTACAAAGGATGCAAATCAGACTTGGCAAACATTAAACTTTACAACTGAGAGATGGTTGAGAAGGATAACAGTCCAAAAGTACCAAAGAAAAGCTACTGTCATTTATTACATAACTATAGGAAGATCAAATCAGTCAGAGATATGGTTTACTACCTACATGGACGCTTCATTGGTGAAGCCCTGGATGTAAGAATGAATGAGATGCTCGTGCACCAGATGATCCACTTCCCTGGTTAAGTCCCTTTTTGTGTCACCTCTCATCAGATCCAACTTGCATGGCAGGAACAGATTCAGCTATCAAAATCCTATAGTCTAGTCGAGTCTACATTCTCGGGGCTACGTTTGATGTACTAATCTAATTCTTCTACTGTTTGTTAACTGCATGAATTATAGAAGCAAATGAATGGAATATTTCCTGAACCTTATGAAAAAAGAAAAACTGAAACTTTTTAAACATTTGGACTGTTTTCACATAAGCTTTGATTTTACTTCTCATTGCACTTTGAGTAGTTAAAATCTAATACCTGGTAACTCAGTAAAATGCATTCGATGTCTTTTAGCATATCAAGTTTCATTAAAAGAAATCATCGAATGCCCGTTCCTTTTCACCTTCATGTCTTCCAGATCCTGCAGCCACAGGCAATCAGATGAATAGATTGTACATATTGGCATTGAGCTCTTGATTTGGATGTTTTGAACTTATTACCATCAAGAGGTGACAAGCTATCATGAAGGATCCTATTTTAACTAGGATCATGAAGGATCCCTAATTTTAGTCCAAAAAATAAGATTCTGCAACTGGTTTTCTATGTTGATGAGACTATCATGCATTCCCGAAAGTATATGCCTAATCTACTTAGAGGAAATTCAACTAGAGAAAATATTGAGGATTGAACATATGAGGAGATGAGGATTACCTTCCTCTCCACAATCATCAATGTCATGTATGGTAATTTTCAAAATTCAATGTACTACAATTGTAATGAAGACTTGGGGAGGTGAAAGGAGGAATCATAGAATATGATTCCATGAGGATAATCTCCTTTAGGTCTTGTTTGGTTGATTCCACTGAATAGAACCCTCTAGAGTCCAAATTACTAGTATCTTTCATAAGAGCTCAATAGATAGTACTATACAATAATAAAGTAAATGTGAGCCTTGGCTTCAATCACTTGGAATTCAAATCAAAAAGTGGAAAGAGGGATTCAATTCTAAGAATTTGAAGCCACTAGAGTTTAGCTGTGAAGGTTTGTCATCATAGACAGCAACCTCATGAAGCTCTCTTCCAAAACAATTTTGTATTGAACAATATTTCATATGATTACCCAAAAACCGAACTTAATTTCACTTCCATTGGCAATATATATATATAATCCTTCACTTGCTCTGCATATTAAATCAAATTTCTTCATTTTTACTCTTCCACATCAACAAGGAGGGGAAAAAGGGAAAGAGAAAAAAAACGACAACAACAAAGTTACATTCCATAGAATTAAAATCCCCCCAATCATGGCCTAAACTGAGAAATCATCACAATCAGGAAATGTGTGGTAGTAAACTAGACAGCCATATATGTTTCCTAATACAGAAGTTTGGTTAGTTAACCATGTTGCGGATTTTCATTGTCTTCCTAATAAATTATCATTTTGATGTAAACAAAGGTTTATTCATCTTTTCCATTATTAATAGCTGGTATTAAAAATGATTAGTAGCAATATAAGCGAATATCAAATGTGATCTCACCTGGATCTTCTGTAATATCTTGAACTATAAGCTTAAGTGCATTGGGATGGAGATGTGCAGAAAGGGGTGGTGAAGGAGTAGGAGCTGGAAAAGTGAAATCAGAATCACTCGATGAAGAAGTATCAGATAAATCAAAACCATCATCTTGATCATCTCTTGCTGCAATCATGGAACTCGGACCAGATGAACCCAAGACACACTTCAACTCTGACAATTGGTCTGAGACAGCAGACAACATCCTGAGGCAAACTAAATCAGACATAGCGTGAGCAACCGACATGCATACATTACTAAAGAAGATTATGCATTTGAAAGGGTTATTGGAAAAGAAAAAGAGACATTAGAAATAATATGTTGCTGCCTTGCAGCTATAAAGTCAAACTTTCTTTCCCTCTAGCAAGTTTGTTTTGTATCTTCCTTGCTAAGTTGTCCAATCCCAACCTCGTCCCGGAGAATTAAGGGGATTCCTCATCTTTCTGATAATTTTATTTTTTAAGTAGGCTTCGTTTTTCATTCTTAGGTTCTATTAAAATCAAACCAAAAATAGCTTACTTGCTATAATCATCCTTAGCGGATTCAATTGCTTTTAGTCCAATAATACAAAACTTTATTTTCATAGTCCTCCTAGTTCTTTGGATATCACCAATCACTAAAAGCTTTCATGACATTACAATAATGGATTCATAAACATGGATAAACACTTCATTTCTCCTTAAAAATTACAAGAAATTATATCTCTGGACTCAAGGATAAACGTTACCTATTCAAGAGGTTCTCTAGTTGCCGCACCCGCGTCTCCGTTTCTTCAAACTTCCTTGATTGCTCTTCACATGATTTTTGAGCTTTCACATACTTCTCTTCAAAATCATCAGCTCTTTGCTTTTCTCTAAGAACTGAAGCCTGATGATACAATGGAGGAAAATTCCAATAAAAAATTGAATACAAAAATTACAGTATCTCCTGTGGCCAAAATATGTCAAATATAAGAATAAGAAGTGATAAAACAAACATTTGAAATGAGACATCCTAGACCACAATTTCAGGCATTCTTGCATGCATTTGGGCTTCATTTGCTTTATTTCATTTGATGGAATCCACACCATTCCATTTAGTTCGAGTTTGGTGAGAACACAGAAACACTTAAAAAATGGCTGCTTGCTATGTGATTCTTTCCCCCGCAAAGTGCAGACTCAAATGAACAGAAAGCTATGATCATTAATTTTTATAATTGTCCCCACATTCTCGCTAAGCTCTCGCTAAAAATAATTAAAATTATAATCTATAAATTTCAATTTCATGTAATAATTTATATGTAGTTTATTGATTATCTAAAAAGAATCATCCTTTTAGATGAAATTCCATTCTATTAAGTAATAATTGTCACTGGCAAGAATTGGAATGTAACTTGGTTGAAGAAAAACTTAGATAATTGGATCTAATCATAATGTTCTTAGCTGACACTATTGCACCTTGTATGAATATATTTTGGCATTTTCTATAGAGAAAATAACAGCAGCCAAATGATATGGTAAAAGGTGGGACTGTGGATCTAGTTCTAAAAGCCGAAAGTAAGCAACCAAATAAATGACGGCATTTGATGTTTAGTGTGGATTGTGTAGGAGATCCCTATATTACATTATGATTAATGTTGCATCCTGTAATTTTAGTTTTTCATTAAACATCAAAGTAGTATATTTCAACAAGAATGTTGCAAAATTCCAATTGAGATAGCACAAGTGTTGCATAGTGCAATATATTTAGTGTTGCATCCTCTAATTGTTGTTTTACATAGAAACATCAATAGAGATTATGAAGTTTAGCTATACATAATGGAATATATTCCTTCTTTTGAGGTTCGTAATACATGCTGAAGCGATCGTATTCTCTGGATATTCATTCAAACAATTCAAATGGTAACTGTTAGTTCATGTCTCAACAGAGATTTCTGGATAAAGAAAGCTGAGAATTTGCCAACTTGCTTGAGAGAGAAGGAAACTAGCATGTGAGCTGTTCAGTCTCAGGCATTGTTTCTACTTGAATGATACATTCCATTTGAAATGAGCACATTCAAGAAAGAAAGGTGCAAAAAACACATATCTTATTGTTATTATGTACCAAGGTCATCATCATATATGCATCACAAGAATTATATCATTAACTTGTAGGTCTGATTAATGGGCAGGGTATCGGTTAAAGCCGCCCAGCTCCTTAAATTAATCCCTTGTGGGGGGAGAGAATGATATCACGCAAATATCAAGAGAGATGTAAATGAAAATGGCAGTATTCTGCAAGTATCCACCATAACCGTAATGTGTATGTCAGAGGATCCCTGCTCATTAAAACAGCATATATATGCTTTCCTAGTTCACTTCGGGGAACAAATCAAACACATGAATTATTACTTGTCCATATTAGCAAATAGAGGTTACGTTTCACCAAAAGTGCATACTCACAGTGTTTATTTTCATAATCACAATAAATTACAATTACCTTTAAATATTCCACCTCAGACTGGAGACTTTTGATCATCTCGGCATCTAGAACAGAATCTTTGACAGGGTTTATCAGCTGTCTTGCATCTTCGAGTATTTTTTGTGCAATTTCACGCTCATTAAATAACAAAGCAGTTGCTTCATCCACCTTACTTCTCATTGCTTGCAAGGAATGCTGCAACCTTTCAACCTCTTGTTTCCGATTTTCTTCCATTTCAGCCTGTTCACATAATTATGAAACTAACTCTGAATCCAAGCACAGACAACAGGCATCTAAAATAATCAGTATATCAAGGATCTCTCATGTTTATCATTGTTTGGTTTCACATTGATGATGATAGTAGGATTCATTAAAAGTTAATACAATAACAAGACAAATAAAGACTGCCTAAAAAGCTAATCAACAATAACGAAAAGGGGGTAGAGAAGAGATATTTGAACTTAACACTTTTTTTTAGGTGAACATTACACTATTGTTTCCATTCAATCCCAACTTCTTGTAGATCTATTTGGATCCTCAAACTCGAAAAAAATTCATAGGCATACTTCCATTCAAGTCCCTTATAAAGGTATACTTCATGGCCTTATGCTAATGTGTTAGCAAGGGTGGACACTTGTTAGAATAAACTTGGTTGAAGCACAAGAATCATAAACTTTAAACAGTGTAAGACTTCCAACATAGACAGAAAGAGAAAATACTAAATAAAAAAGGCATTATTTGTGTACTACTAGTGTAACTACTCCATTAACAAACATCTGAAACCACTACATCCTTTGTTATGATGACAAGAATGAACTAGAATTTGACAAGTTAATTACCCTGGAGCGCTTTTCCATGTCTAATTGTCTCCTGAGTTCTTCAACCAATTCATATCCATTTTCTTTACATAAATGTACAGGTGTTTCCGTTTCCTCCAATATAGGTTCCTTTTCATCTATATGTGCACTTGCTTCTGTTTGCTCCTGTAGATGTCCAATAAATGAGAAATTGTTAGAAACTCACAAGTTACAAATTTGGTAAATAAAATCGCTTTTGATAGTTAAAACAAACTTGATATCAGCACATTCTATAACAGATTTATGTCCTTATGTATAGAATGAATGGACTTATGAGAATATTGTAGTAAAAATATTGCATGCAGTGGCTTAAAGTCTCTTCAAGGGTTCATTTCATTGCATGTGTGTGAGCTTTGATTTCTCCAGGGAAATGATGCACCACAACTCCTGGCATGAAATTGACGATGATGGAGATGTTGTCATTAACTAGCATAGAAATGTGAAATCCACACTACTTGTGCAGAAAAATGGAGTGTGATGTGCTCTGATTGCAGAAAAATCAAGTGCGCTGTGAAATCTACTCCGTCTCTTTAACTATTTTATATTTCTAGGGTAATGTCAGATTTACTACATCTAATTGCTTGCTAAATGTCATACATATACTCGTACTTCATTCATGATGTTACTACCTATCTCAACATTGTTAATATATAATTACAACAAACTAGAACATGATACAAGTCTTAAGTTAATAAAAATATTATTATTTGTTTAATCAATTAAAAATTTAAAATATAGTCATTAAACTGAATCATTAAGGAAAATGATAGTTCAATATTTAGGAAATCCAAAGGAATTTTGACTTTAGGCATTAAATGCGATATTGGCCTATTTTTCTTATTTTTTATGAGCACACATTAAGATAACCAATAACTCAATACCAAAGAAAAGGGATAGCTATTAATCCACTCTACATTAGCCACTGCTAAGGTTAAAATTTTGATAAAGTGCACTAATTTCCCCACAACTTCCAACATAATCTTATGATGGTGTAAATGATAGCAACCACCATGAACTTCACCTGTTCAAAGCTGTCATGCTAAATTCTAGAAGGGTTTGAGTCACATTTGGTTGCTTCATTGTTGTTTTTTATTATTCATATCTTTCAGAATGCACTTTTCATCAAAATTCTACAACATCCTTTGGTTGACAAATGCACTTATTGATTGAGGTAGATGAACATAAAACCATCCACATGTCCTTTAACCATTATGAGGTAGACATAGAAAGCATAATTAAATAAACCTTTGAATAAGTATTGGGAACTTTCATAGGAGGAAAGAACAAAAATACACCATAAGGATATCAAAATTTCCTTCTAAAACAATGAATATATCTTGAGTTCAAATATTGATGCACAAATAGTGCAAATATGGGAAGCATTGTAAAGCTTGCAAATTTGCACTTTTGCTCCATAGAATCCAGATTAGTTGAAACCGTTTCCCTAAAGTTAGTCTACTATATAAATATAATGCCAAAAAGTGGACTAACTCTAAGGTAAGGGTTTAGGCTGATATCATGCCGGGAACTTTAATGTTGGTCTACCTTAAATTTCAAAATTCCAACATCTTAAAGCTACTACCTTATATAAATGCAATGTCATGAACTTACTGAGTTAAAAAAAATAAGAAAAAGACAATCTGATGTAAATTTCCTTATTTAATATCTACTGGACTCTCAGCAAGTTATTATCATTACTGGAGTGACTAATCATGGGGACATGGCTCCTTTGGTAGCTTTACCAATTCTTTTGAAGTTTCTTGATGAAGCTAAGATAAAAATGTCTTATACAACTATAGCTATTTAATGATGGAAAGAATCAACAATAGGTGAACCTATGTTAACATGAACGTACATGCCTGAGCAACCTTGAGGTACTTTCTCCCATCAAAAGTATTTGTAGATCAACTTGATCATTTAGGAAAAACTGTCATCTATACCAGTATCAACGATTTGATTGCACCATATGAGGCTATACTTGAATGAATATGCAGTTTTCAGATTGTTTATAATTGCTTTTCACCCACTATATTAGGGCATGAACCAATCTAGAAGGATTTTATTCTCTCAACTCAGAATCTACCAGAAAGATAAACAAAGAGATGTCTTACCCTTCTTGCTTTAAGTTGCTTGTAATATGAGAGGTCTCTATGATGATGCCAGTAGCACTGTCAGCAGAAAAACAATCAATCTATGAATTTCCCTTAGAGAATGAATTTCTTTATACACATCAAAACATCAATTGACCTGAATTGTGATTGCTGCTTTGGCTTGCCATCTACTCTTCAATTTATTACAAGCCAATATCACTCTTAAGGTTGTTTGCAAAGTAATAGCTGCAGACTTTATTTGGATATAGGACTTTCTTGCCAGGCAACCACGTGAATACTTCTGTATTCTTTTGGCAGCAGCTTCCTTTTTCAGATTCAAGTATATTCTTGTAGCCAATCTCACTAAAGAAGAGATAATAAAAACATGTCAATAGCCTGAATGCTAGAGTTAAAAAGAGCAAGTAACCATATGAAGATCATCAAAGTAAAATATGGAGAAAGCAATTGACAAATAAAAGGAAAGGAAAAGAGGCAAGACTTCTAATAATTCTTTGAATTTTGTAGCATTTCCATTCTAGGATGTCACTCTAACAACCAACCTCTCCATAATGATTGTATATGAACTGAACCCTTCCGCAAGGCAACATACTGCTTGCGAGCTACATAAGTTCTAAACCGTCGTTGTATGCATTTGGCAAAGTTGCCCAATGCTTTCTCTCTCAATGCATCCAACTCAGCCATCTGGCCAGCTCTTAGAAAAATTTGTGTCTTTCCAATCTAGAAATAATTTGCAATTTCTATGGTTAAAATTTTCTATATAAGTAGGGTAAGAGGCAAAGTTCACAAGGAAGAATGAAGTCATGATCCTTACTTGAACTCCTTTGAGCCCAATTTTTTCGAGGATCGCAATGCAAGCCTCCTTTTCATCATTGCTATCGGGAAAAAAATAAGGATAAAGGTTTTAAAAGGGGGGGAAGAAAATGAAAAAAATATAAGAAAGATAAAATAGTTTGATTGAAAGAACAGCATACTAACTTTGCTTCCACCACTTGAGGTGCAAGAATACCAAAACGTTTCAAAAATTCACCAAAGGTCTTATGAGTAGGGTATCCAGCACATTTAATTTTGATTGCCTCCAAAACTCCCTACACAATCAACCAATATACATGACATACGCAAAATTATAATGATTGATAAATGAGACAGTAATTACATGTCATACTCACACCAGAGCGTAGTTGCTGCATCACATTGACGTTATCACATAAGAAAGGTTTTAACTCATTGTTGGGCTTCACGCATCTAATATAATGGGGTTTTGTAGAATTTAGAGTCTCCATTAATTGTTGAAGTTGCAACTGTAACCAATATATTCCAACTATTAGAATATATTTCAAACATCGGGTGCATTTGTAAAGAAAAAAGTACCTTGAATTGAGATCCAAGAGATGAAAATTTTGCCGATTTCATAGAATCTTCAGAAAGTCGTGGGAAAAGGCCTACGATAAATGGACATGTAGAAGAACTCAACAAATCCTGATGCTCAGGAACAACATAGTCCTTATTCTTGTCTAAAAATTGATCAGACTGGTACTGAACCTGAAAAAGAAACAAAACTTATGAAATATCAAATTTGGTCATGCAAAAGCAATGCACATTGGTGTTACCTCTCCAGCATAATGGGCTATCGTGAAATCCGTGCGAGTCAACTTCGGCTTGATGAAACGTTTATGAGACTTGAATGACTGGTAAAGCTTTTCAGAGAAAGTTTCATGGGTTGATCTTGGGAACATGCTGTAGACATCACATAACAGCAAGTAAAAAATATTACTTACTACATAACACCAGCTAGAACGTTCAGCTGATTATACTTAAACATAGAGGAAGAACATTGCAACAATGTATAATCTGTTAAAAACATCCCTTGTAAGTAGTATCAAAATTTACGTACCAAGCCTCATCAAGCAAAGCAATGATCCCACCAGGTTTCTGCGGAATGCCAGATACTTATATATCAATACCCATTGTCAACATTAGTATCACGTCCTTAATTTGCCTACTAGATCTCAGAATCAAGAGTTAAAATCATGAAGGTGATCACTACCTGTAACCATTAAGAATAATAAATAACTGATATGAACTATCAACCATCTTTAGATCACCAGACATAGTCCTCTAGTTGTAATAATAGCGTAACTTGAGGAAACTGGAGGTTAATAATCAGCGTAGGAACATTTTGGTAAAACATAAACTTATCGATTGTATTTATACTTGGGTAAGTTTATTGAAAACATATTTTCTAAATAATGTATTTATGATGAACTGATCAACCAATTTACTGGCATATATACCTTTTCAATGAGGTCCAAGATGTCCTGATTATCGATAAATTTTACATAGCTCCAATCTATTGCTTCTTCTGCATATGTCTCTTGCTCCATCTTGAAAATATGCTGCAGAATTATATGGTTGCGTCAGTTATGAGGCCCAAAGATGAACTCCAAGATCACGGTTAAAGTAATTCTTGACATACCTGATTGAAATGTTGTTGGAGTTTTTCATTGGTGTAATTTATACAGAATTGTTCAAAACTGCGTAGAGTGTAGCATGAAGCTTAAAATGTCAATGAAAAATCAGTGACAAAATGGTACGTACTGAGGCAACTGCATCTTTAATGCCTACAATACTGTCCGAGGAAAATTTGCAGAATAATTTTGATACAGAGAATTAATTACCTATTAGACTTGAAGCTTTCAAACCCATATATGTCAAGAACCCCAATATGATATTTTGACCTAGGATCTTGACCAATGGAGCAATTTATCTTTTCTACCAACCTGAAAACAAGATATCGAAGGGATCAATATAAAACACATAGGTTCCACTTATTTATTTGAAAATTCACATAGCATGTGAAATCACTATATTTATATTTAAGAAGAATCAAACACACCAATCAAATAAGCGAGAATATATGGTCTTGGCTAAACCATCCCTACTAACCGCTGCTCCAACAGGGTCAAGACTTCTCTTAATTATTTCCTCAGGAGTGATCATGACACGCCTACGTAGTGCATCTTCCAGTACAATACGATCACACCTGAAAAAATAATGTCAAAAGGAAAAGGCTGTAAATATTGAATAAGAACCAATTATTTGGAAAAATTAATCCAACACAACCCTGAAAAAATGAGTATTTACGTTCCTGAAAGATTGTTGATGTTAAGAAGTCCATTTTACTAAGTCAGTTTCTTGTATAAGAATACTGTCATAAACATTCCTTAATTTCTTGCATCATAATACTAAAGATGCCCCTAAAATCTCAAAAATTGATTCCGCATCATTTAAGCTCCTAAAAGTGTGTTGGAAAAGTTTTTCTGATACAAAAGACTAACTGAGCAATTGTAAACACAATTTGCATCATCATCATTAAGTTCTCATAGTAATCCAATACGAGAGGCTAAATAAACAAATCTTAAATGAGTCAAATTTTTAGGAGTATAAAATTTTTGTATATTGAAAGTGAAACAAGTAAGTCGATATATTTTATACTTAGATAAGAGTAACGATCAGTACATGAGAAGCTCTGCAGTCGTTTGAAGATGATACTTGGAATTTTCATCTTTCAATATCGAAGAATCCATCTCTTCTCCGTGGGAAAAATCAATATTCCCAAGATGAAGAATAGCAGCTACCACCCTAAATATGGCATCCTGGAACACAACGAGAAAGATTGCAAGTATCAAATGTTTGACATGAAGGGTTTGTTTTAGATTGTCTTTTATCTCAAGTGTATCCATTTAGAATCTGATCTACATGCAGTTTAAAAATGAGCAAATTGCTTTTGTATCTTCTCATAATTATAGTAAAGATGGAAACTTCTGGATGGAAGTTGAAGAGTGAAATTTTAAAAATAAGATTTAAGAAACATATTTTATTCATAATTAGGTCTAATTTAATAGGAATTTATTAGACTTATAACTTCGTACAAGGTATATATCTATATGTACTTTCATCTTTTTGGAAACCATTTTTTTTGTTTGTCAATGCACAATTTGAAGACAATACCAAAATAATAAAAGACAAAAAAGAATATGTCAACCTGTTCTGCTTCAGTTATTCCTACGATGCTCATAGCCTTCCTTGTAGCAAGATACTCACGGGCATCATTCACACCATCTACTTCATAACAATTGGATTGATTGAGGTAGTGAAATGAACTTGGATTCCCCAACTTGTATTTCTCCACCTCCTGGAAATCGAATCATCTGAAGTTTTATTAATAAATTAAAATGGTCATGGCTAACCACTTCAGAAATCAAAACTAAGAAAAAGACATTGCGGGAAAATACCTCTGGAGGGGCAGCACAAAGAAGGTAAAAACAATGGTAGTTCCTCTCAGGGTCTGAAATCTGACAAACACGGGATCTCTCGAGAAGATAAGTCTTAATCGCAGCTCCTGATATCCTTCCATGATTGTCAAACTGGATTTGCACAAATTTACCGAAACGACTGTAAAAATGAGAAGTGACAATGTCAATAGTTCAACAAACTAAAATTTGTATCATGTAATGATCACCAAGGAGGACTAAAAGGATACAAATTTCAAAATGGATTATGTTAACAGGTTCTCAAGTCATTTTGGACCACTTCCAAAAAGCAACTCCCTTAAAGATGGATCGTGAAAGCAAACAACACTTTGTAGGAAACTCATCCTCGTACCTGGAATTGTTATTCCTAATTGTCTTTGCATTGCCAAAGGCTTCCAAGACTGGGTTTGACTGCAATCCACATTGTTGTCGAAAGATTTACTGATTATTGCCCAAAAAATTATACAATATACATTCATTCAATAGTGTGAGAGAGAATAAAATGGCTACTGCCGATAGATATTTGTTTCTTTGGAATTGACTCTTATTGCCAAGATTATTGTAATTTGGGAGCATAAACACCGGTCTCCCAACAGAATGATTAGGTTCATATCCTTCCTTAAAGTGTATTTGGCAAGGGAAAAAAAAAAGGAATTGATGTCTTATTTGTATTCCACATATCATTAATAATGTGCAAGCAAATTAGGTAAAATGAGGGAATAAGCCAGTAACTTTGAGAGAGATGATATTAAACTAATTTTTGAGCTTGATTCAAAAGTTCAAATATCAAGTTCAACTGACCTTAGAATTTTTTAGTTCAAACCCAACTCGAGATGCTGCTCAAAAGGTTTAGATTCAACTCAACTAAACTCATTTAACTCCTTTTCATTTAAAACATATTTCATCTGTTAAATGAAATAAAATTGATGTTTGAACTTGGCTATAGCTCTATTAGGCTCGTGAATCATGAAGCCAAACATCATGAAATTCAAGCTTCACTCAACAAACTATTCCAATCGTTCAAACTTGAATTTTGGCAGACTATGATTGAATTGAACTTGAGTAGCTTATAATTGGATTAGATTCTTTTGAACCCTTAAAATGAAACAGTATATATTTATTATCCTTGTTGTATAAGTGTCTGATTATGATTTTCTCTTGCCACCATTGAGAAAACAAAATGAGGGCAACAGGTATGAACTTTCAAAAGGGCATAGCACAATGATCTTTACACGGAGAAAAAAGATCTCACTTACTTCAAGAACTTGTTGTTCTACTGTTCGACCTGTAGCAAAAGCATGCCCACCTAAAAAAGCAAGGTATTGCATGATCATCTTGGTGGTTTCTGTCTTACCGGCTCCACTTTCTCCACTCACCAGTATTGAATTACTTTTCCTCTCATCAATCAGTGCCCTGGTGAAATATAATGCATCAAACATATAAAGCAACCCAAGTTCAATACATGTACATGATCAACAAACAGGGCCTACATTGTAACGGAATATGCAAAACATGCTAATAGACCCTTGAATCATAAGACCCTGCGATGACCATGCAGATCTTAGATTGGGCTTTAAATACCATAGCCTAAGTTTTTGTTCCAAATTTTTCGCAATATGCTCTAACAAAATATAGTATAGGATGCATTCTATAATATATCTTGGAACCTTCACACAAACCACATGCCGTGCACCATAAGTTCTTAGTATATTTGATTAACAAACCCATGATACTGCCTATTTGCGTCAGGGTTATTTCTAGATGTTAGATGACCACTGTGTTTGGAAATTTAAGGGTGGGATGAAATAGGTAGAAACCAAAAGAAATGAAAAGAAAGAAAATGTTATTTTCTTTTTATGCTCACACATTTAAGAGGGAAACGAAAGGAAAAGAGTTATTTAATATATCATATTACCTTTACTTTTATTTAGCAAACATACCTATAGGGTTGTTTTTATAACTTCAGTTCATTTCCACATATTTCCATCACTTTCTCTTCTTTTAGAGAAAAACACGATGATTTTGAAAAATGAAAAATTTTCCACTCTTTTCCCTTCATTTCCTTAGATTTTCACTTTCATTTACCAAACATAAATTTTCCACTCTTCTCCATTGATTTCATTTGATTTCTACCGATCCAAAGATAGTGGATGGCTCCTAATTTTGAAATTTGGATAATCGTAACTATAGGATAGGAAGCAAGATGATACCTTCTACCTTAAACTATCAGAAATGGGTCCTTCTAGAAGGTCTAAAATAAAATTGAGACAAATGTCATTAATATTTTTTGAGCTGTAGTTAAAAATTTATTTTACTATCTTAACTTTAAATTTATCCAATTCAATACCCAATTGAAGTTTTTTATATTATTGTTATTACCTACTACACATACATATAACGCGTGTCTTACTAGAGTAAGTAGATTATAATAGTAACACAAAAAAGTTTAAATTAAGTATCAAATTCATAAATTGAAAGTTTAGATAGTAAATTAAACAAAAGTTCAATTATTGTTAAGGATATTGTCCAATAAAAACTATTACAAATGTAAATACTTTTAAGTTGGAATTATTCATTGATTGCACATGGTGTCTTAAATGCATCCATGAACTAAAAGGAAAAAGGCAGGTAGAATAATTAAGGTACCTATAAGCAGCATCAGCAATGGCGAAAACATGGGGGCTCAAGTAACCAAGTGGGACGCCTTTGTAACGCTCCATGGTCTTGGCATCGTAAAGTTCAGGGAGCTTTTGGAAAGGATTGAGGGCAACGAGAATATTTCCTGTATAGGTCTGTCGTGATGTTAATAAATTGTGCAAGTCGCCTGTTGTTCCAATAATTTAATTTATTACTCTCTTCTTCGTTAAATTGAAAACAGAAGATGTAAAATTTTAATGTCATAAGAGAGGTCGCTCTTCTTCTTACATAAACTCTGTGAAATTGAAACCTATTTGCCAGGTTTTGCATCACTCCAGGTTCATGCAGATAAGGCATCTTGGTCATGTCATCTATTCCGTCTTCGGGGACATCCATGTCCTTTGGGTACAACTTTGATAACCTGGAAGTAATCTAAAATGGAAACAAAAGCTTAATGCGATGTATTACAACAATTTTGGGTAAAAGCATATATTGATCGCAGTATCAAACATCAATTACTAGTAGATAGCATTTAAATGGAAAGATTGAATAGGATAAAATGAAATATAAGAATTAAATGGTTGGAGCTTATTATATCATATTTAGTTTATATAGTATTAAATATAAAATTTATATTAAAATAATAATTATTTATATTATAAAATAAATAAGTTTTTATAATATTTAATAAAACTAATATTAATTAACTCAATATTATAATATAGAAGAGTATTTTTTTAAAATTTTATTTTTATACCATAATATAGATAGAATAAAATTTAGATCTTATATCTAATCACAAAGTAGTGCTATAAATCATGAGATAAAATTTTTTGTCAAATCAAATGGTATAAAAATTATGCAATCAAACACAACTGAAGTATTGATCCATTTTCTTTATATTGAAGCCATGTAATAGATGCAACATAAACAATGAATTATCACTATTTAAGTATATATTTTGATACCCTTCTTCACTTATATAATATAGATATATTGGTAAACAATAGATTTACAACGTGTTTGATTGTGTGGAAACAGGAAGAAATAGAAAGAAATAAGAGGAAATATCATGTTTGGCAACTCAAGTAAGTAGTGGAAATTGACAAAAAAAAAAGAAAGAAAATAAGTGGAAACATTTAGATTTATGTATGCAATTCTTTTCTCTCTAATTTTAGAGAGAAATTGATCGAAATCTGTAAAAATTATAGTAAATTACAAAACTCTCTTTTATGATATAGTTCATCAAAATTAAAATAGACATAGTTTTATCTTATAGTAGCTTCATTTCTACTCACTCCTACTTATAAGACAAATTAAATAAAAAAATGAAATCTTTTCCTTAGATTTCCTCTCATTTCTTTCATATATTATCAAATACAAAATTAAAATTATATTTCATTCCATTTTCATTTATTTCTATTCTCTTTTATAAAAAAAAATAGCCAAACGCTATATTAATTCCGAAAGGAGACAGAATTTCTAATACGCCAAAACTCCATTTTTTTATTTATTTATTTATTTATTTTGCATGAGCTAATTTTGAAAATATGGATTTATTACTTACTGAACCATTGCTTACCACTATTAGGATCTTTTAATTACTCGAAACTTACTCTATCTTACAATATCGAGTAGATTTCACTATTGAAGGTTATAGCATAAGGTTTGATGCCAACTTTCTCAAGCCTACCACCGCAAAACACAAATACACTTCTAAAATTATTTACTATACACCTCCTAAATTCCCAGAACGGAATCTCAATCACCATGACTTTTACATATTTACATTCTCCTTTTCAGTCGCTAGTGAACCAAACGTAACATCAAAGAATCATAAAAAGTGTAAAAACAATCATCGTTATCATCATCATTAGTATTCTGTTTTTGGATATAGTTTGCAAGTTCTTAAGAAAAATATCTCACATATACTAATAATAACACATATTTTTTAAAAAACTATGACTTATATTTTCATAATTAGTGTTTATATTTATCCATATGAATGAATGATAGTATTAATATCATAAAAGTTTTTCTCATGATCTAAACAAAGATGAAAAAGTAAGTGAATTTACCCTCTCTCTAGAGCTGATTTCGATAATGGCTTCATCTCCCTTGGTCTCCACTATTTGTCCGTCGACCCATGCAGCGAGAGGATCCTCAACCCATACATGACTACCAACTTCGACACTTGTTGGGACACCCTGCATTTTTACGTTCAAATATCATGAATCCATATATATAATCTTATATGGAATTATAATATCGTAGTTAGGGCGATCACTTCGTCATCAATAAGTCTCCATAAACATAATGATTAAAAAAACTATAAAACCACCAAACCAAAATTACTCAAACTCCAAGGTTTTCCAGTCGAGGAACGAACTTACATGGCAAATGTTCATTACTACGATTGCCATGTTTTATTTGCATTGAAGTTCCAAAAAAAAAAAAAAAAAGGGAAGATCGATTAATGTCTAAAGCCATGTTACATTGACATATTGATATAAACCCAATGTATGCATAATACATGTAAAAGATAAGACAAAAAGGAACACCAACGCAAAATTGCATACCATCGTATATATGTATATATATTAGTGCAATGGTGAAATTCCCAGTAATGAAGTCCTTAGGGTTCTTCTCCAAAAAAATGATAGAAAGGCTGAGAAGATTTTCTTTTGGCCATCCTCTAAAAATCCGTTGTACAATAGGGTTTCATTCTAATTAGTTTTTCTCGTCTCTCAATTTGTTCAGTCACTTTCTTTCTTTCCTTCTTTCTTTTCTTTTCTTTTTTTTTTTTTTTTGTGTTTGTTTGTTTGAGATCTAATGATTGACTGTGTGTTCCATTAGGCATCAATATCGCCATGGTTTTTGACATTTTTGTGGCTATGTCTCTCTCATTCTCTCTCATCATTTCTTGTGTATATGCATGCTTACAGGCACTCGCGAGTTCTTAGCTATAAAATAATTATTCTTTAGTAGAACATTAAAGAAAGAAGACAAGCAAAAGCTTTAGTAAACTCAGTTCCAAATCTTTTATTACAAGATAATGCACTTAAGGATAAATAGTCATATTGATAAGTTAAAGTTGTTTTATTTATTATTAGTAAACGATGCAACCGCAATATGTATATAAAAAATAAATAAATTAGTTTATTATAATTTAATATAATATAAAATAATTGGTTAAGTCAATGAAAAAAAGAAAAAAGAAAAACTGCTTTGGAAGAGAATTTAAAATAACACGTGGCTTTTGGATTGGTTTTTCCATGTATTTAGATATAGAATGATGTTTGAAATATAACAACTTCTATAGCCCCATTCATGCTTTTTTACAAAACCAATCTCAGCTTTCATTATATCGTTGGTTTAATATTTATTAGATCTGAGTAGTTAAAATCATAATCAATTTTGTAGAGTCTAGATTTAAAAGATATTAAATCAAAGGTGGAATGAAGGATTGAACCAATCAAGCAAAATGAATGGAATAGTAAAATATTCCTTTAAATATATATAGTTTATGAGTAGAGACGATTAGTAATTATTAGATAGTTATTGGGGTAGTTATCGATTCTCTATGTTTAAATATTATGGAGAAATATATAATTTTAGAAGTTCTTTCAATCATCGCAACTTTTTAGTTTTACATTTATTTTATTATACCTTTTCAAGGTTTGGTTGCTTTTATCTTTTCAAAAATAACATCTCAAAAACCATACCTTTTCAAAAGTAACACTTCAAATAATTTTTCTATGGTTTGTTCTTACCTTTTACGAAACTAATCCAATTTTTCATCCTATCCTTGATTTACATTAATTTAAATCTGAATCATTAAATAAATTATAAATACCACGATCCAAATCTAAAGGAATATAAATAAATAGTTAGATAGAGGGTAAAACCTATCAAAATTAAGACGAGGTCGTAGAATTTTCTCACTTGAAAAGGCATCTAATATTAACTTATACCTTCACAAATTTTTGTTACTTATACCTTTTAAAAATGGCATCTCAATATAACTTATGCCTTTTGAAACTTTTGTTGCTCGTACCATTTTAGAGGCAATATTTCAAAAGTCACCCAATTATAAATATTTTCTACAATCTCATATCTATTTTTTATGGGATCAGTTCCATCACCCATTTCACCTTTAATTTGTACTCTTTTAAATTTGAACAATTGAATAAACTATGAATTTAATTATTTAAATTTAAAAAAATGAAAATAAATTATGAGATAAAGTGTGAAATCGATCCCGCCAAAATAAAGGATGGGACTATAAATTCTCCTCAATTATAAATTTATAATTCTTTAATTATATATCTAAATGTCATGTCAATTGTTGAATAATATAATTTAATATTGCGCATTTTTATTTTTATTAAGAAACAAGAAATATTTCACTTTTTTACTATGCATTAATATTTTAGTGCCATTCTTTTCTTCTTCTCTCTTTTGGCCAAGAAAGAATATTCATTAATTCAAACCAGATTACACATTCTTTATCTAGCAATAGCAAAGAAACCAAATGAGATAGAGGAATGGATCTTCTCACATCAAGAAATACTCCTCTTAAATCTTAGGATGCAACCTAATGCACACAAGAGTTCGCTTTTCTACTTATAAAAAAGAAATCAATGCAACTAAGGTTCTCAGCTAACTCAATGATCTCATAAAATAATAGGTCTGATGTGCTAGAGACAAGATTTAAGCTTTTGAATACTTCAAATAACAATCACAGTATCTAACTTTACCAAAATTGAAAACCATCCAAACTACACAGCAAACTTTAAACTCTTTGAAATAGCCATGGCCTCATCTATCTCCACATTCAAACTTAGACAAAATGACGAGATAGCAACCAACAATTCACCTACGAAATTACGTACAACAAAACCAACAACAATAGTCTTTTGTACATATGAAAACACTCCATCACAATTGATCTTCAATTTTCTTCTATTAAGTGGCTTCAAAACTTCACTTCTCAATCTTCTTTCCGATAAAACAATAGGCTCATTCAACTTATTCTGTAGCACCATTGGGCTTATCCTCATAAACTGCAACTCACTTATCATCAAATAAATTCGGCTCACAATAGCTACCAAATCAACTTGTTTAGTTTAGTTTGCTTCCTTGTATAGAATCATGAATCGGTTGTATCTGGTTGAACTAAGCTGGAAATTGAACCGTTTGTATTAAAAAAAAATCAGTTTGGTTTGGTTCGTGGTTTGGTTAGTTCTTTTGCTTAGCTCTTAGATCCTATTAAAGTATACAACTTTTCAAATATCTAGATTAGATCCAATCTTTATTGTTATAATGATTATACTTGTTCCTAAAAAACATGGACATATAATCTACTTTAATATGAGAGAGTATCATATAGGTTGATCCATGTCATATTATAAGGTACGAGCTGCCACTTTATGCCTAATTCTATCCATATCATGTTATAAGTTCAAGTTGCTTTAATTAAGTTGGAGAAACTTAAAAAGAGGTTATGCCATTGCATTGTTAAAGAAGATGGAGGAGGCCATCTTAGATCCTTAGGTTGTTTGTGTTTTTATAGAGAAATAGAGATATTCTATGTAATACTTGACAAAAAGAACATTTGCAAATTTTGTATGTTTGATGAGTGTAAGTAATAAAGTTGTGATTGCTACTATGGCAATTGTTGTTTGTTTGATATGCAGTAAATATATTAGTATTGTTACACCTAGGTTTACTCACCTATCCAACTAGGTTTGATAAGACTGGGCTTCTAAATTGGTTTGGAACACCCTTTTTATACACTTTAACAGCAACCTAAGAGGATTTGACCAATTGAGTTAGTATAATCCAGCTCTTATAGGACCTAGATGGGTTTTTAGGTTAAAATGTACCATTTTATTTAATTTTTTTAGAGAATATACCAATTTACTAAAAAAATAAATTTGTATATCAAAGAAAAATAAAAAGTAAATATAAAAGCACTCAACTTTCAAATCTTTAAAATATGGATAATTTTATTATTTTATAAATAAATATGAATTATATTTTAATATTTTTTTCGATCGTAGTAACATCTCGATTCAACCATGATTTGACTCTCTTACCCTTTACCCTTCTCATTTCCAAATCAACCTCCTGTCATTTTAGTTGGGTTTCAATTTAGTGTTAGATGTAAATCACTTTTAACATGTGGTTGTTGCTATTGCAATTTTATATGCTAGGGGATATTGAGAATGCATAATTGCACATATGAAGTTTTGATAATATTTGATAATGCAACATGGCTTTATAAAATTTACCATATCAAGCTCATTTTTCTTTTCTTTTTTTTTTTTAAGGATATAAAATGCATTTCAATATGTTTATTGTTAGCAATGTTGCCAAACCCAACCTAAAGGGTTGATCTAAACATGTGAATGGGTCTAGGGTCAAGGAATTGAACTAAGATCTGGGTATTCAATCGGGGTTAATAAAGAAGGAAAAATTCTAAGATTATGTTATTGAAAATCCCGTTATTGTATTTTTATTCAAGATATTGATAAATTATCGATGTTTAAAATTCCCATATTTGATATTACTATGAATAATGTAAATATTAAATCTATCATTTTCTATAAAAATTTAAATTTCACATATATAAATTTATTACATTTAATCATGATGAGAAATTTTCTATTAGAAGTTCGTAGCACATAATAATAAAGTGTATAGATCATATCTTTAATAATAAGTTATGGTATAATAGTGCATATATATATACACATGTACATGTGTATCAAATTTCCATTAGTCCCATGTTTGTTTCTTTAATCAACCTACAATATAACACTAACCCTTCATATATTTGAAAGATGATTAGCAGGTCTTGTATCTAATTTAATTTGGAGTCATTTACTTGACAAGGGTCGTATACATGGAGAAGCACTACAATGAGATGAAGCAAAGAAAACCAAAAGGGGTTTAGTAAAACATGAGCAATTGTCAACTGGATATGATTTACGAATTGATCTTACTTAGCTTAATCTTCACTTGATATGATGTAGAAGTGAAAATTAGGGTCACTCGCCACTACTTTTCACTAAAGGAAATAAATAAGAGTTAGAGAAAGAGAAGACATAGCTTAGTGCTATTAAGAGGGAAAAACTATATTTAATATTCAAGATATGATGTTTGCATACAAAGTAAATGGGTTTATATATTAGCCCTACTAGAATTACATGCATATAAGGAAAAGTCAAAAGGGTAAATTACATATGTAATATCTAAGTCATACTAAAAACAGTAAAAAGGACAAATGTTATATAATGTACATAAGAAAGAAGAATTCTTGAATATTGTGTTAGAGAATACGTATCAATTTAGGGTTGGTGGTCCGATGCATGGTTGTTGCTATAAATGCAAGTTCTTTGTTAGCTTAGCACTTGCTAAAATCGGCTTGATGGTGGTTGGGGGAAGAGTAGAAGACTAAGCTGACTTATTTTAGGTTAAGTCATGATGCATCTCTAGGGTCATATATAAAAGAAAAAAGCACTACAACGAGCAGAAACAAAGAAAAGAAAATACATTTAGTAAAGTCCGAGTAGTTACTAATTGGATATGACATATCAATCGATCCTGCTTAGCTTATAATCCATTGGATGTGATTCACTGGTTCAAACTATAAGGTCACTCGCCGCTACTTCTTACTAAAGGGAATAGATAAGAGTTAAGGTTACTCACAAAAGGGAACTTGTATTAATTCTAATAATGAGGTTCATGACTACATAAAAAATGAATGGGGTTTATATATTAGCCCCACTAAGGTTACAAGTATACATGGAAAAGAAAAAAGGGTAAACTAAAATTAGAATACATGAATTATACTAAAAAGGGTAAAAGAATATTTTGTAGGGAAAAAGTAAAGAATCATTTTGGAATGTCATGCCAAAAAACACATGTCGCATGGTGGTTGGCGACTTGGACTACAATGCAATTTGGATAAGGTAAAGAAAGGGTTTGCAGTCAGAGTTGACCTAATATGGGTTAAGTCAGAGCTTAGTCAGTTAGTCACTAAAGAACATTTGCCTTAAACTAGGGTCGAATTCTAGTCAGCTCAAACAGTCGTTTGAAGCTGGTATGCTAGGATGTTGTTTAGGTTTTAGTATAGCTGTTCAGTTGATTGGCTTGTGTACTTAGTAGGTTGGTACGTCTACTCATTTGCTCGGAAACTAAGTTCGCATTCATGTAAGTTTGGTGTTTCAATTAGCAATAGAGTGAAAAATGGAGGTTAGAACATGAATCTTTGTCTTGGGTAGGCCTTTAAGCTAAGATCCTCTGCATGAGTCCTTATAGTCGTTTAGCTTAGTTACGTGTGATTGGTCTTAGGGTTCGATTCCTATTAAATTGGAGCTTGGATGCAAGGTACTAACTAGAGCCTCTTCAAAAGGGGAGTTTGGATAGCTTGGCTCAAGTAAAAACTTGGTGTTCATTAGGTTAGGAACAGCTTTGATCATAGTTTAAGTCCAACACTCAGGTCAGATCAGATGGAGTAATCCCAGTTTAATCATAGAATCCTCATCCTTGAATGGTTCTTGAGCTAGTATTTATTATACAAGTCCTTACAAGCCTCTAGCTTTGCTTTAGGTTATGGGTCTAAGGAGTGATTCCTATCATCTTCTTGGGGGGTAGAGAGATTTGGCCTCAAATTTGTGGGGTCTTCACTAATTAGGTTAGCTTCAATATCATCTGGATGGTAGGGAATCAAATCAAATACATTAAAAGTGGAAGAGACACCATGGTCCTTAGGTAGTTCAATTTAGTAGATGTTAGGTTAATCTTCTTCAAGACCTTAAATAGACCATAAGCTTTAGGTGATAGTTTGCTCTTCCTCGGAGAAATCTCTCTTGGTTAAGGTAGATCCAAACATGTTACTTGGGATGAAATAAATAGCTTGGTAGCTTCGGCAACTGATCTTATGCTACAGTTCATTGAACTTAGCTATCTTCTTGGTTACTTATTGGTGCAATTTGTGCAATTTATGAGCTCCATCAACTCTAGACTGGCTTTCTGTGGGAGTTGTATGGGTATTGATCATGTCTAGTAAGATAGTTAATTTGAGGCCATAAATAACCTTAAAGGGAGTCTTTTTATTGGTACTATAGATAGTTCAATTGTAAGCGAACTCTACAATAAGTAAGCATAAATCCCAATCCTTTAGGTTTTTTTCCAATACAGCTCGGAGTAAGGTACGTAACGTTCGGTTCACCACTTTAATTTCGCCATTAGCCTGAAGGTGACTACTTGAACTGAACACAAACTTGGTACTAAGTCTTTTTCATAAGATCTTCTGAAAGTAGCTTAGAAACTTAATATCTCAATTTGAAACAATGAACTTTAAGACTCCATCTAGGTGGACGATTTTTTGCAAAAACAAATCAACAATATATAAAGTATCGTTAATGCGATAGCATGAGATGAAGTGTGCCATTTTACTTAATTGATCTACTACTATAAGGATCAAATCCTTCCCTCTAGATGTTTGAAGCAACCTTAGGACAAAATCCATACTGAGCTTGGCCTAAGGTGAGGTTGGTGTAAGTAAGGGCATGCATTCTCCATATGGTTCCTCCTTCCCCTTTGCCCTTTTGCACACATCACAACTAATAATGACCTTGTGGATATCCTTGACCATATTAAGCTAATAAAAGTTTTCTCTCAATAGAATGGTAATTTTGGTCCCACCAAAATGCTTAGATAATGGGATAAACCAACATTATAAGCTACATTAACCAATAGCTTATGTGTGGAATAATTGGGTATACACGGCCTCTTTTCCTTGAATAGATATCCATCCTTCAAGTAGTATCCTCCAACAACAATTCTATCTTGACACTTCTTAAGTATAGAATCGAAGTATAGGTCCTAATCATACTACTCTACAACAAGGGGAAATCCTAATAACTTTGTTTATAGGGTAGACGTGCTAATGCGATAGAGCGTCAACGATCACATTAGCTCTACCCTTCTTGTGTTTGATCACATAGGAAAATCCTTCCATGAACTCTAACATTTAGCTTACCTCTTCAAATGTTTATTCTAACTTCCCAAATGTTTTAAGAACTCATATTCCGTATAAATGACAAACTCTCAAGGTATTAAGTAATGTTGCCATACCGTAAGAGCTTGGAAAAGAGAATATAGCTCCTTCTAATACACATAATAATTTAAGACAACACTACTAAGCTTCTCACTATGGTAAGCAATAAGTTGGTGTTCTTGCATTAGAATTGCTCCAATGCCTATACCTAATACATCACACTTTAACTTAAATGGCTTGTTAAAGTCAGGTAAGACTAAGATAAGTGCAATGGTAAGTTTTTCCTTGATCTCCTTAAAACTCTTCTCAGTACGGTTAGTCTACTGGAGTCCATCACCCTTCCTTGTTAGCTTCGTTAAGGAGGCTACATTGGTATTGAAATTCTTGAAGAATCATTTGTAAAAAAAAAATGCAAGACCATGAAAACTTTTGACTTCACTAACATTCTTGGGTGTAGGCCACTCCAAGATAACTTAGATCTTTTCTTCATCAAGTCAGATTCCTTCTCTAAACACTACATATCCTAGAAAGATAACTTCATGTTGACAAAAGGTGCATTTCTTCAAGTTTCTTAACAATTTCTCAACATGAAGTATGTCAAAAACAACTTAGAGATGTTATGGGTGATTGCTCAGTTCAACATTATGTACTAGGATATTATCAAAATACATGAACATGTATCTTCCAATTAAGGGGCACATTACATGGTTTATGAGTCTCATGGGAGTGCTCGACGCATTAGTAAATTTGAATAGCATGACAAACCATTCATAGAGACGATGCTGCATCTTGAATGTGGTTTTCTACTCATCTCCCAATTTCATTCGAATCTAGTGGTAGCTACTTCGTAGGTTGATCTTAAAAAATATCTAAGTACCATGAAACTCATCCAACATGTTATTGAGCCTAAGAATATGATACCTATTTTTGACAGTAATTCTGTTAATACCTCGACTATCAACATACATGTGCTATAAACTATCTTTCTTTAGTATGAATAAAGCAAGCATAGCACAAGGGCTCATGCTTTTTCTCACATAACCTTGCTTAATAAGCTCATCTACTTGTTTCTTCAGTTTGACAACTTGCTTAGGGTTCATTTTGTAAGCAGATATGTTCGACAAGGATATGCCTTATTGTAAGTCAATAAAATTTCCAATGCCTTAGACTAAGGGTAGTCCTTTAGGTAACTCATTAAGAAATAGGTCGAAAAACTTAGCTATCAAATTTTATACCTCTTCTGGTATATTATCCAAGCCTCCTAACTCCAATATTTTTAAAATCAATACAAATGTAGGTTCTTAGGCCTTCTCAACAGCTCAGAGTTCTCTTCGACTCATTACTAGGGCCTTCTTTTAACTAGTTTGGGTAAGTTGATTATGGGTCTTCCTCACTTGACTAGGGGTCATAGGCTGTAGTACAATCTTCTCCCCATCCTTTGCAAAGGCATAGGTGTTCTTATATCCATCATGTATGACACGTTGGTCGAATAATTAAGATCTTCCTAACAATAGATGTGAAGCTCTCATTGGGAAAACATCATATACTACTTCATCTCTCTACACATTCCCTATATAGAATGATATAGCTACTTGTTCAGTTATTTGCAAAGTACCCTTATCATGTAGCCAATATAGCTTATAAGGTTGAAGGTGTTTAGAGGTCGGTAGACTCAACTTCTATACAAGGGGCTGAGCAACACATTGGTATAACTTCCTCCATCTAGTATGATTATACATACTTGTCCCTTTATAATACGCTTAGTGTGAAATAAATTTTCTCTCTAGTCTTCCCTATAACTTGGCATTAAGTTTAACACTCATCTTAATACTAAGGTCATCACTTCTCCCTTCTCTTCCTCATCCTCCACTTCGATTCTTCCAATATCCTTCTCTTCTCTCTCAAGCTCATTATCATCCATACTATCTACATGATTTCCTTGGAGGACCACAACATGTTGGTTAGGATACAGCCATATGTCCATAACTTAAGCATTTGAAGCATTTTATTTCATTTGTCTTATGACTTGAAGTTTTTCCTTGCTCATGTGTCTTCTAAGCTGCTCTATCTTTAACTTGGCTTTTTAAGCTAGCTTGGCTATCATCAGGTTGGTCATTCTTCTCTTCTGCTCGAATGGGTCTTCTCGGCTCAAGGTAAGTAGGTTAGCACAGAACAGGAGTTTGCATAGAGTTCAACCTAAGTCGAATCAGGGTATTTCTCCACTTCTCGACCCTTTGTGCTATTTTAATGGCTTCCTTCAATGTATGAAACCTCTATACTTCAATAACATTCCAAATTTCATATCAATCTCCTATAATAAACTTTAATATAATGCGGGCTTCAAACTTATCTACTTTTGCTCAAATCATCAGCATCTGGAACTCCCTAAAATAATTATCAATAGTTCGGCTCCCTTGGTGAAGCTCTTGCAGCTTAGCAAACATATCTTGCAAATTTTTTTTGGGTACGAATCTTCTCCTCAACAACCTCTTCATATCTTCCAAAGTCCACATACCCCCATCTTCTATCTCTTTTCTTCCACTACATGACAACATATCTATAGAACTCTAGAGTAGCAAGTCAAATCTTCATCACCTTAGTATACCCATAGCAATCAAACACCTTCTCTTCCCACTCTAAGTACTTATTAGCATTACCACTTCTAATGAAGGTTAGAATTTAGAGTTTGACATTTTTAAATGCATAAGGAGGTTACCATCCTCATTCCTGTACCTCATTATACTCTCTATCCTCTTCTTCTTCTTCTTCATCTACTTCTTCTACAACTTCCTCATCTTCTTCTTTAATTTCTTCCACTTCAAGTCTTTGTCAAGCAGGTTAGTTTATCACTCTTCTAGTTCAATGAGGTCAGGTTGGACAATTAGCTTAGCTAACATGACCATATCTCCTTTCCTTTACCTCTTCTGCTAAGCTATGATTAAGCATACCTTAGGGTTGTTGTCTATTTGCTTGTATCACTATAACTAAACTCTCAACAAGATTGGTGAGCCTATTAAGTTTGTTATCTATTGACCCTGGTATGTTGTTTCTATGTTAACTACGGCCAACATGAGCACCACTATCTTGGTCTCCAACGGTGCCTTGTACGCTTGAACTTAACATCACGCAACGCTTTTAGCTACTACTTAAGAACAACTCCGATAATATTCACTTAACAAAACTTTGCTACCTACTATTACTTCAGTAATACTTTAGAATCACTACTCACTACTCAAAATCACACTAACACACTCTAATACTTCACTACCTAACATAATGCAGCTTACTATTGAGGTTAAAGCTTACTTTATTTTCATAGTTGAAAAATAAAGTAAGACAAAGTAATACGGATTACTTCACTTGTTATAAATTAATGCACCTCAACTCACAATTTCGAAACTCACTATAATCACTTACGCACACTTCATGCTTTACGCTTTGAAAAAATACAATAGCTACTAATAGTAACATGAATAAAACTTTAATGCAACTTCATATACTTCCCTATGGAATTATGCTTTGATACCAACAAAGTTGATATGTCTTTAGGGTTGTATACATAGAAAAGTACCACAATGAATTGAAGCAAAGAAAACTAAAGGGTGTTTAGCAAGACTTGAGTAGCTACCAACTGGATAGGATGCACCAACTAATCCTACTAAGCCTAATCTCTAATTGATATGATGCACAAGTAAGGATTAAGGTCACTCGCCACCACTCTTTGCTAAAAGGAATAGATAAGAGTTAGGGAAAGAAAAAACATAGCTTTGTACTCTCAAAAGGGAATAACTGTATTCAATATTCAAGATATGATGTCCCTGTACAAAATAAATAGGGTATATATACTAGCCTTACTAGGGTTATATTCATATAAGAAAAAGACAAAAGGGTAAATTATATATATAATATCTAAGTTATACTAAAAAGGGTAAAAATGACAAATTTTGTATAATGTATAGAAGAAAGAAACAATTTAAAATATCGTGTTTAAGAACACGTATCGATTTGGGATAAGTTGTTCGATGTGTGGTTGCTGCTACAGATGCAAGTTCTCTATCAACTTAGCATTTGCTAGAATCAACTCAGAGAAGGTTGGGGGAAGATTAGAAGACTGGAATGACCTGTTTTAGGTTAGGCCAGAGCTTGGATGTAAGGTGCTTACTAGAGCCTCTTCAAATCGAGCATTTAGACAACTCAACTTGGTAGAAATTTGGTGCTGTTAAATTAAGAATGACCTTAACCATGGTTAAAACTCAACATTCAAGTCAGATAAGATGGAGTAATCCTAAGTTAGTGATAGAATCCTCTTCCTTGAATGGTCCTCAACTTAATATTCGTTGGATAAGTCCTTGTAGGCCTCTAGCTCAGCTTTAAGTGATGGGTCCAAGGACTTGATTCATATAAATTGGTTATTTGGAAAGATTTAATCTTTTGTAAAAACTTTATTAAAATGTTCCCTTTTTTATTACTTTATTAATTTAGTGCGAAAACAATATAAATATAAATATAAGCATGGAAATAAAGAGAGTAAGGTTGAGAAGATTAAGCTCAAGAATTATAGTGCTTTGGCTTTATGCCTACTGCACTCTTTCAGCTCTACTATTAGGAATCTAGAATTTCACATTGATACCATTCTACTATCCACTATCCAATATTCTAATTAAGAGAGAAACGAATATAATTTTTCTGCTTTGTCTTATTAAGCTAGTCTTGTCATTTACATACCTACAAAATTGCACAACTCTCTTCTAACACAAAGCCTACTACTTAAAAAATAAAATTTACAAAGAGAATGAGGATGGGATACAATGATCCTCAAGATGTAAGCACATAAAGAAAATAGAATATGAGAGTATTATAAACAATGTTGTCTTTGATTTAGTTTTTGAGTGTGTCTGAATTTTTTTAAGAGTAAATATTGCAGTTGAAAGTTATAGGTCAATATATCTCGAAAATTTGAATTGCCTTGTTTTTATATCCTTCAAGTACAATAGCTCTTTATTGATATCTTGGATAAATCTTTGAAAGTCTTAAAAGATCTTGGATTATCTTGACTTATTTGTTGTAAAATTTATTCCTTAATTTATGGAAGCTAAATCACTCTTCTTAATTAATTTTGATTTGAATGTTCAACTCTATACTCAAGAATAATATTTGCACTTGTTCTTGTGTATATGCTCCATTTTGACTACTTAATTCATCAAAATATCCTTTGAAAAATTGAATCCCCTTGTTAAAATATCTCTTAAAAATTAGGAACAAGTCTTAATGCTTGATAATATTTTAAATTTGAATTTCAGGCTTCTAATACTTTCTTGTGGAAGCATTTCACATGTATTCTTGTAGCAAATTTGATATATTTAAATAATGACCCTAAAAAATATCATTTTAAATTTAATAATAAATCTACATAAAGGTGGAGAAGATTCATTTTTATCTTCAATTTGTTTTACATGTTAATTCTTGATTTGAGCTGGTGATAAGATTCGATTTCATTTCCTTAAAATCCTCCATATATCTTCATGGAAATCCATCAGCTGTCTCATGCAAAACTTGATAATTATTAGATAAAATAGTTATAATAAAAATTTGTCCACTATCATAAAATACTTATCGAAATAAACTTATCTTAAAATAATTTAATTAATCCTCCTTAATCTCGATAGATTTATGTTTAACTTAATAAAACGCATTGGATATATTACCAAAATATATCCAACAAGTGAAGCTAGGCTTTCAAATAATTAAAGTCTAATAAACCATATGAATTGTTTTGTAAGTTTTTGATTTTGTCTAGTTTCTCTAAATTAGTGTCTGATTCTCAAAATCAAACCTTAAATAAAACTTAGCTTTGTTTAAGGACTTGGACACTTAACATAATGATTAAACATGTTTATTTATTTATTTATTTTTTGTTATCATCAAAATAATAATAAGAAAACTTAGAATGATAAGTACTTATGTGATGGTACTATAAGAAATAAAGATTATGAGCAAATAATTGGTGATGGACATGTTAGTCTAATTAATAAACAATTTCAAATTTCACAATTCTTCTTAAATATTTGGTTGCTTTCCTTATTTTGTAGCAACTCTTAGTCCTACACTGGTAATTTATCAATATATTGTAGAAGGCAACATATATAAAAAGTAAGGATATAACTAAGCGGGTTATAGTAGTTTACCCAACTCGTTAAAAACCTTATAGGGTTTAAGGTCGGGTTATGGAAAGTAATTTAAAACTTGATAGCGATTAAGGTCGGCTTATGGGATTTAAAAAAAAAACTCAATAGAAAATCTAACCTAAGAAAAATAAATAAATAAATAATAAAAATATTAATTTGATTATTATTGCTTAAAAAAACAAGAATGCCTGATGCCATGTGTTTACTATGTTTAGTCTTTGTTAATTTGTTCCAACTTCCACATAAATTAAATTGTTATTTTTTAAAAAAAATTATGCTACCTATTCCATTATCCAAAGATTCATCAGTTGTGTTTACTATGTTTAGTCTTTGTTAATTGGTTCCAACTTCCATGTAAATTAAATTGTTATTTTTTTAAAAAAATTATGCTACCTATTCCATTATCCAAAGAGTCATCAATTATGACTCATGAGTCAATTGATTACACTCTTAAAATTGGAGTGCAGTGGATTTTTTCTTTTAGCAAAGCTTCTTTTCAATTTTTTTGAATTTTTATTAATTTACTTTTGTATATAATTATATTATTGAAAAAATTAATTCCTTAGATTAATTAGAGGTCGCTACATGGTAAATAGTAATAGAAATTGTGATGGTATTAGAAAAAGCCTCGTTTACAAAAACTTGTGCGTTAATAATTGAATAAGAAAAAAAATAAAGAAAGAGAACTAAAAATTAATCTATTTGTTCTATTAAATAGGGTCGGGTTGGGTTGGGTTCAGGTTTGGGTTGGATTGGGTCGAGTTAGCTATTTTTTAATAGGGTCGGGTCACAAGTTACTCCTTAAAAACTTGATAAGTTTTTTTTTTGCAGGTTTTAGAAAACTATTAATGCAATTGCGGTGGTTCGAGGTTTTTTAAACCTGTTCCGAACCCACTCCGATTGTATCACTAATAAAAAGTACTCCTCAGCATTAGTGAGATATAATGGCAATGCATTAAATGTCTTTGGGCTTATAATTGTTGGCCTCTAAATACTTAGATTCAAAATAGGTGTCTATATTAAATAAGTTTGTTTTGTAGTTTCTTTTTAAGTTTTTTATTTTTATAAAATTATTGTTTTAGGACCTAGTTGAATTGGTTGAGTTGATGGAGTCACAGTCGAACCGCCCAGGTTTAGTAAGTCCATTTGATTCGTAGTAAAAATTGGCTTAGAGCTTAGATTGGCCTACTTTTAAGGCTAGTTTTGATTCAAACGGTTGAATTAGTTAAGTCGATTTGATCTCACAACATTGATTGTTACTCAATAGAGAAAAACGAAAACGTATGTCCCTTAAAGTACAGCTTCTACCTACTTTAGTTTTTTCTTTTTTTTTTTTTTTCTTTTAAGAGTTGCAAAGATCTCTTTATGTTATTTTTGGTATGAAGGATTAGTTTTGTATGGAACGGTTTGCAATAGAATGGAATGTAACGAAACGAAATGAAATAGAATTAAGACTGTCCTATATTTTGTAAGGCTACAAAATTATTGTTTCTAATTTAATATTATATTTGATTGTAATATATTAAGATGCATATATAGTGGTATTTGTAAAAAATAATCTTCATCATTGAATATTATAACTAATTTAAAGTTTAAATAAGTAATTTTTAATTACTTATAATTAATAGGAAGAAATGAAATTACGATTTTACTCCTTTAAAGTTAAAGTCAAATTTCCCCTTAAAATCAAAATTGTTGATTCTTAATAGTGATGACTCTATCTTCTAAAAATACTTCTAAATAAGGTTGTTAAAATTGTGATTTTACCTAGAATCGCTAGGGGTTCCATAGAATTAGAGCATAGAAACTACATCTTATGTAAATTAGCACTTAAAAACTATAAATATTTTTATAATATCAAAAAATACGAAATACGCAATACAAATAAAGAAATTTAACATAAACTTTGATCACAATATAAGTTATAGTACAAGTAATTAAATATAAACTATTGCGCTAATGTATAAAACTAAAATATAAATATTATTGTTGATATGAATTACATTATAACAAAAATTATTATGATAAAATATTTGAGTAAAATAAAACATTAATGATCAATTGACTTGTCATAAAAAAATTACTATAAGCTCCCTAACATAATTATTATCATTGTTATTATTATCGTTATTGTTAACTATTATTAGTACCATTGCAATAACATTCATATCATTACATTCTAAGTCTCTTAAAGTAATGGTTAGTAATTCATCTTTAATAGTACTAATGTTATGAATATCTTTAATAAGTCATGGCTCTTTATGTCTATAAATAAATACATCAATTTTCTATATAATATTGTATTCATCTTCTTTCTTATCATTTGCACCTACGAGGATACTCAACAAATCATCATCCAATAAATCAAATATATTTTCTTAAATTATTTATTCATCTTTTATGAGAGATCTTAAATAATGAAGCCAATAATATAACCAATTTATGTTAAAGAAGTAAGTGTAGTGTCATTTCACTGATAGTTTTCATTCGTTTGCCCTAAATCGTATTAATTTAATTCTTTTCTTAGTTTTGATAGCTCATTGCATCTAAATCAAGTATACTCGGTAGAATCATATATAATTGGTAAAATTATAAATTTATAATACAAAATCACGATTCTATCATGAGTTTATGAAAAAAATGATTTTATATATAATTTAACTTAAAAAGAATTTCTAAAATTATAAATTCGTAGAAATTTATGAGTAAGACTATGTTTCTAACATGAAAAAGATAATAGAATCTAGAATTTCGATTCTATTTTGGATTTGTTTCGGTGTGCCATACTTAACATTAATGAAAGTAAACTGTGCTAATATTTTATACAATTGTTGATTCTTCTTGTAGAGTACAATGAAAATGGACCATGGTTTGTAATTATTGATATGATATGGTAACACAATCACAGATATAAACACAAACATGAACATAAAATGATTACAAAAAGAAGAGACAATTATGATATAAAATAAACACGATTTTTTTAGTTAAGACCGTTGAAATCTAACGATATCATTATTAGTTTTTAGTTGAGATAGATAAATGATCGAATTTCTTCTCCTCTTTCTTGTAATTGTGAAAAAAAGAAAGCAGGATTTATTTGTAACCTAGTCATCTTTACTCAATTAATGCACTTTTGGCATTGAAATGAATTTTGATGGAACTGAGATACAAAATAACGTGTTTTCAAAAAATGAATCCTTCACCCAACGACTTTGGTGCGGTAACCGTGAGGGCCTTGCGACGCGTCGCCAGATTTTATATCCATTTTTGTTTTTTCGGCCATTTTATATCCATTTTTGTTTTTTCGGCCATTTTATATCCATTTCAAAAGAACAAAAAGTTCCCCTTTCCAATTTCGTCCCCACCCAGTATGCGTGGAAAAGTCGAGCCATTTTTTGCAGCAGCTTGGTGTGCAAGCCAAATAATTTCCGCTAATCTATTCCATTTTATTTTCACGTCTCCACGAGGAGGCGAACTCCATCTTCACTTGGATCATCCGTCTCTTCTGTATATATAATTCCTTCATGGTAGAGTCGGTCGTTTCTCTCTCATTACCCATTTTTTAGTTTCTCCCCTGTATAATATTAGGGCAAAAACATCTTGCTTTTGTATAAGATTAACGTTAATTGTCTCACATGGCACGTATACTAGAGAAGATTGATCACAGCAGCTTCAATTTTGTTGTATTTCTATATAATTGATATATACTTGAAGAAATGACTCGGTTGCAATCTTCATTTCCAATTACACATTCTTCTTCCACCTCCTCTGAACTGCAAACCCTAATCCCTGCCCTCCCGAATGACGTTGGCGCGTTGATCCTCTCCTTCGTTCCCTACTCTCACCATTCTCGCCTCAAAACCATCTCTAAAGCTTGGCGCCAATTCTTCTCCTCCGAAACCTGTATCTCTCTCCGCCGTCGAAACCCTAATTCTCTTTCCTATCTCCTCTGCATATTCCCGCAAGACCCTTCCATTGCACCCCCTTACCTTTTCGATACCCATTCGCTGGCTTGGTGCCCTCTGCCTCCTCTCCCTCCAAACCCCCATGTCTATGGCCTGTGCAATTTCACCTCCGTTTCGATTGGTCCCCACCTCTATGTCCTTGGGGGATCGCATTTCGATGTTCGATCATTCCCCCTCGATCGCCCCTCGCCGTCCTCGTCCATGTTTCGTTTTGATTTCACCACTCATAAGTGGGATAGGTTAGCACCGATGCTTTCCCCACGCGGAAGCTTTGCGTGTGTCACCTTGCCCAATACTGAGCAGATTCTGGTTGCTGGAGGTGGGTCCCGGCATGCTATGTTTAGTGCTGCTGGAAGTAGAATGAGTTCAGTGGAGAGGTACAATGCCGATAGGAATGAGTGGGTTGCGTTGGATGAACTGCCTAGATTTAGGGCAAGGGCAGGTTGTGTGGGGTTTTTGGTCAGGAGTGGGGAGCATAAGGAGTTTTGGGTGATGGGTGGGTATGGGCAGTCGAGGACAATTTCGGGTGTGCTCCCTGTGGATGTGTATTATAGAGATGCCGTGGTGCTTGAATTGGATGATGGTGCCAGTGATGGTGGAAGGTGGAGGGAGGTTGGGGATATGTGGGAGGAAGGGGAAAGGGTAAGGCTTGGAAAAACTGCTGTTTTGGAAGATGATCATGGCATGCCAGGTGTTTTTATGCTCGATGGGAATGACATCTTCAGGTAGATTCACTGCTATGCATCTATTTATATTTCTTCTGATGTCTGTGTATATTACCTGGTAAATACTATCTTTCAGTAACTGTATTACCATTATAATTTAGCTGAGCTTGCCTCCTGCCGGAATAGTATTTAGGCTTGTGCGACCATCTGCATTAATGAAGTGATGTGAACTACACATTCCCAAAAAAAAAAAAAAAAAAAAAAACAAGAACAAAGAAGGTCATTTGAACTTATTTCTGTTGTTAAAGTTGGTTTTATCTGTGGAATATGCTTCACAGGTAATGTAGGATTGTTACCTGGTCTAGAAAGAGATATGAGCAATACAGGTGTCTAGGTCTCTCGTTACCCATCAGTTCAATATGTTCTGTTCATCTGGGATGGGGTCTTTCTCTGTGCAATTTTTGAGATTTTGCCACTTGAATCTACTATATGCTTGGTTCTTAAACAAATACATGTGCACTATGGAAAGAAAGTGCTATGGTTATATGTAAATTTTGGACTTGACTTGCATGTTGGAGCAAATTTATCTGAACCATGTCTAAAGAATTCATGGAGTTTATTGTTCAGTTGTGGCCTTTTCTCTTGATAATTATGTATCTCCTGTAGACTTGCTAAAAAGACTATCTTTTATAGGAGATCCTTGAAAGGTTACATGTGTTTGGATTATTTCATGGATAAATGCTCAAATAAGCATCTCAATGAATGCACTTTGTGCATTTTAATACCTACTGATTGATTTGGTCAATTAGCCTCTTAAGTGTTGAATTTGCTTTAATTAAGCACCTGAGTTAAATATATCAAATAAAACTATTGGCAATTTGATGTTGAAATTCTTTAGACAGCATCAGATTAGATTTTTCATGTTACAAAATAAAACAATAAGAAGCATCACATTTAATAAGAGTGCCTGGCACATCCTATTGATCATGGCTAATGCGATGACTGCCAGCCTTCGTTGGCACCTTTATTCCACCTAGCTTCTGCTAAATACCCAACACCACCTGTGCAATTTATATGCTGTCTGTAAGTGGTATGACAAGTATAATTGCAGGTTCGTTCTTTCTTGTCCTTATGTATCAAGCTCTTGGCATTGCTTCAATGGAGTACAACTCTATTCTGCTGCCATCAATTAGCAAGTTCCTCTCTTTGGATTGAGAGTGATTTTAGATGCAAGAAAATTTTCAGGATTAAAACATGGTCTAGTAGTTTAATATAAACATTAGTATTATCTAATATTTAATTTATTTTAGAATACTAAAAATAATAAAATTTTAGTTGGTGTTTAAAGGATCTTAATATATTAATAAATTAGATCCTATATATGGATATTCTCTAACGGCAAAGCATGTCTTCTAGTGGCAACAGTGCCTCCCATCTTCATCTCAGCTCATTGGTATCCTTGATGAAGGTGCTTGCTGATTTTATTTACTTCCATCCTTTTAAGATACTTGTGAGTCAAAAGGACAACGAAATCTTGCTCCTGAGATGTGCCCACAGATCTTTGGTTGCACAAAAAAGGAAGTTAGTAGAAAATGCGTGGAGCCCAAGAATGCTAGAAACAGATATGAGAATTCCAACCTGTTGATTATCATTACACGAGAACCATAGATATTGAAAATCTGGAACCACTTATTAGAAAATGACGAACTTATGATGTAGAACCTAGATCTTTTGGTTATAATTGACCCAAGAACCTAAGGTATAAACAACTGCCATGAGAATTTGCTGATTCTTGATAGGCTCATGAAAAGGAATAACATTTAAAAGTTATCATTCATAAAACTTAACCAAACAGTATATTGCAAGCTTAGCCTATTTATAGGCAAAGTAAACCCCAGTAAAGTGGGAAACAAATTCATAAAAATAAATGTGATGACTATTGAATAAACAAGGAAATAAATATCCTAACAATGGAAGCTATAATTACCCTAATAATGTCTTAAATTGACTTATTCCTAATATAAAACAGTACCCAAAACTTAGGAACTATAAAATAAAACATACTAAAACAATAATAATGCAAAATGCCTATGAAATTAGGTAAAACTAAAAGGATCCAATCCAACCCAGTTGCCTACATTTTGGACCAGTTGCACTAGCCCTCGTTCAACTGGCTTCCTTGACATGCAATTGACCTTCAATTCTTGGCTCACTTTGGCCTTCGTGGTCCACTTGAATTTGTCCAAATGGAAAATTGTTGACTCCATAAATTAGTAAATTGTCATAAATTAAGAATTGACTGGGATCTTCAACTTTGGCTTCTTGATCTTGATACTGAGCATGCGTAGTTCCCCCTTTTTTTAAGAAGATTTGACCTCAAATCTTGCCTATACCACTTGGATAAAAAACCATCCTTCTAAAACAAAACCCATACAAATAATTCTCACCGTCAACCCAATTTCAACCCATACATCATGCATCCTATCAAGAATTTCAATAAAAAAAATATTTCTTGCAATAGTGAATTTGCATGACATGTTGATTCTTTTTCTTTGCTTGTACTGGTGATTTGTCATATGTTGACTCACGGAATAATTCTCCGGCTGGGACAATTTGTGGCTTACTTTAATTTCTGACTCAGCGATGTTATGAATTGTTGGAACCTCTTTATCTTGGAGATCTACAATGTCCAATTTTTCTTTTGCTTTCTTAATCTCCCCTTCAACCACCCAAGCTTGTATGTGGTCCTTTAGTGAATTTACATCTTGTTGTGTCTCAGCTTGAATCATGGGTACTGAACCAATTTTCATTCCTCCTTTCACAAATGAATATATATTCTTCAACGGCTTGTGAAAGGCATTGTGATATGATTCCCATGGTTTTACCAAATGTATATGATAGTCATCCATATGAATCACATTGCACAAAACCTCCTTGGTGTAGGAATAGATAGAGAAAGCAACACAAACTTGTTTTGTTTTTTTACTCGGATGACCTCATTGTAATGAACCAATTCATATGGATAAACACAATACAAGTACTGTCTTAAATCTTGACATGTGCAAAAGTCAATCTCCATTCTCAATGGCAGTCACAATCTCCATTCTCAATGGCAGTCACTCAATATCACAATTCATCCATCTCTAATTTTTCCCACCTTTCCAATCACTCTCAGAGACTTAATAGAAGGACTAGAAGACTGGAATTTTATGGATTTTCATAGACTGGAAAAAAATAACCAAGTGATATAGAAAACACTTAAAAATGGAATTTTTTTGTGTTTTTCTGTATTTATAAACTGGAAACTGACAAAACAAGAAAGACTAAAGAAAGATGGTATTGTTTTTGTGAGTTTTGATGATGAAATAAAAAGATAGATATGAGTAAATTGGAAATTGATATGACTAACCATCCCTCAAATCAAACTGGATAGGAAATCTGACTCTGGACCAATTAGCTTTGATACCAATTGATAGAAAGGTGCTACCCTAGAATGTTAGAAACAGATTTGAGAATCCCAACTCCATAGATATAGAAATCTAGACCTGCTGTTTAGAAAACCACTAACCTAAGGTGTAAAACCTAGACCCTTTGGCTATAATCGAGCCAAGAAACTAAGGCATGAACGAACACCACAAGAATTTACTAATTCTTGATGAGTTCTCACAAGAGAGCAATACTCAAAATTCTCATTCATGGACTTCACTTAATATTTTATTATAAGCTTGGCCTAGATATAGGCATAACAAAACCTTGTATTCTGGGAGAAAATCATAAGCAGGAATGTGATGACAATCTACTAAATGAGGAAACAAAAATCCTAACAATGGAAACTAACTAAACTCCTAAGGTAACTAAAATGAAAAAGGATAAACTGATTAAAATAACTAAAAAAGTACTAACAAATATTGACAAATAGAAAAGGAAACAAATAAAAAAGGGAGATTAGGATAATTTGTCATAGTATCATAGGCGATCACTGTTCACAAGTTGTACTCTTCACTGGTTACACTGTTCACAGTCAATCATGCATTGTTAACAGGTTGACTGCCCCTATTGCACTATTCGCAGGCAACTGCATCCTCGTGTGTGACTTGTCTTCATTTCCTGGCTTGTTTTGGTCCTTCCAACTTACTTGAATTTGTCCAATTTGGTAGCTTTTAACTCCAAAATATTAGCTAAATTGTCAAAACATGAAAATTGACTTGAATCTTCAACTTGGACTTCTTGATCTCGATGCGGTGCATGTGTTAGAAGTGATCTGAACTCAATGACTCTGAATGTGCACGGATGCTTTAGTTAGGAAGGCAATATATTTTGTTAGAAATCTTTAGAAGTACTAGGCTTGTGTACAAATGCCTTGGTGTATAGTTTTAAGGCTGCTTTTGTTGTTGTATCAGAATGGGTTGTGATTCCATTTAAATCTTCTGAGAAGGCATATTAATAGGATTTTCTGTTATTTTAACCTTACAGATATATTAGACTATTCACTTACCTAAGAAAGGGTATAGGTGTATGAAAGGCCGATTGGCATTATGGCGACAGAAATGTGAGGGAGGGTGGGAAACCTGCATGTGCGGTGGCAATCTGTATTTTTATGGGTCTTAGCCTCAAGCATGCACACATATTATGTTAAAAGCCCATGTCTTTATCTAGATAACAATTATAAAGTTTTCTCCAACCTCTTCTCTGTTCCTTTGCCTTTTCCTTGTGTTGATGATATTGCAGATATAACATGACTTATAACCGATGGGAAATGGAAACAAGTGTACCGCGAAAAGCTCCTCCCATCTCATCTTTCGGTTTTATCGCAATGGGTGGGGAATTATATGTGATGTCCCTTCTGAATGGGGTTGATTCGTCAGTGGTTCGCAGGCCACGGCTGCTTAAGAGGGCAGGAATCATGTTTGCTCAGATATATAATCCCCAGAGGAAGTCCTGGCGATCGCTTATGAGCAAGCACCCATTTAATCACCCTCTGGATTTTAAGACTGCAGTTATGTGTGCCATTAGGTTATAAGCGGAACTGCATTGTGAAGTTTTCTTGATGCATAAGACATTGAAAGAAAGTAAAGCCAATGAACGGTGATTGATTCCTGATGCAGCTTTGTCTTACCTAGTTGCTTGCTGCATCATGTACATGTTCATGCTGTAGATGATTTGTAAAATGTTAAACCAATGTGGCCTCATTTATCTGTAAAGCATGTATAGGACTTGTAAATTCACTTCAATTATAGGTAGCTAACGGGATTACGGACCTTTCATAAGGTTTATAGTTTAGACTTTCCTTTAGATCTCGTTTTTAACTATTTTATTCAATTTCAATTTATATTTTCTTATAGAGAGTCGGGATTTACGTGGATAGTAATCGGTTCTCCTTGTATTGTATTAAATTTTATTCCCCAGTCATATGATACATAATATACTATGTGGTAGGGCGGATATACTTAATTCGTTTTTGTTTCATAATTTTCGGGTGGAAATTTGTCATTTCATTCTTATGAGAAATTTATGAATATTCCCAGGTAGAAATCAGGTAACTAGTGGAAATGAGAAATATCACAAGGAGGAATGGTAAGGAAAAATCAGCTTGAAATTATGCTTCGTTTTCTCCATTCTTATATCTATCGCGGTTTTTATAGATGTTAAGTGGATGGTTTTTATCACTTCACTGAAATGATTTCTCATATTTTTCACTCTACTTTTTTAATTCCAATACCTTTTTGGTCATTAAAAATTTTTGCCAGTTAAGTGTCTTAAGAACATGTCCTTTAGGTAGAGGTGGTTTATATTTTATGGTTATAGCATTTGCATCACGTGATACAAACCAATACAACTTTAGATGTACAACCAAAAAAACCTATCATTTTACATAAATACCGAACGATCATCAATCGTCATTGGTTTATTGTATCTTTTCACTATTGATATCTTTCTCTTCAATTATAATTATCCAGTTTTACTAGTTTATTTCTTAGATAAATTATGAGTACATGCCTTTGTGTTTACTCTATAAATGCATAGATTTCTAATTTGTGTTTACTCTATAAATGCATAGATTTCTAATATTTGAAAATGAGTGCTTGAACTCATCTTTAAAAAAAAAAAAATGTTCTTTTTATACCTTGTTTGACTAATTTACTCATTGGATAGAATAATGAAAAGCAATATAAGTGCCTTTATATATATATATATATGTATATATAGAAAGCAAAGGGTAAAAACACTTTTTTAATGTATTTAAATGCTCATTTTTGAAAAATAAGTTGACTAAATGCACATAGAAGAAATATAAGAGGGTATTTATGATCATATATCTACAACGTCAATTTCTATTTATCATTTTTTGTACAATGACATATGGGTAAGAGGTGTTATTATGCAAAGTTCGTACTTATAGAGGGTATCATCATGATAATTTATGACTCGTTCATTTCACTAAATTAAATGAAGGAGAAATAAAGTTGAAATTCCTAACGAATATAATAAGGATATAATACTTATTAATTTGTTTAGTTAAATTTATAAGCAACTTAATAATAGATTATAATAAAACATTAATGACTAAATTATTTTGAGTCCATTTTCTTTCTTAACTAACTCTAAAGTAATAGATGGTAGTAGTGTTGGTGATGACGGTAATGACGAAAGTAGTGGTAAGCGATGGTGGTAGTAGCGGCAGTAATTGCAATGATTGGTAGTGGTAGCTACAGTGGTAGCACTGGTAACGGTAGTGGCAGCAATGGTCAATGGTAGCACTATCGATGGTGGTCAATGATGGCGGCAATAGTGTTGATGGTCGTTAAATTGGAATGAGGTTATTTTTAAGAAAAATATAAAATTTTGCAAATAATTATGATTCTTTAGTTAAAGCAAGTAATTTGTATTAGTTGATTCCGAGCAATAAAGATTTTTACGTAATTGTGATTTTGTGACATAAAATAAAGTGAACATCATTATAATGAATAAGGAAGGAATGAAATTTCAATTCTTTTTTAAGTAAATGAAGCATTAGTCACAACTCTTCATATATAATGGTGCATTGCTATCTTTTTCTTTGTTCTAAGTTATTTTGTAAACATGTGAAAAATAATGCGTAAATTTACATTATAAATATGATATGTGTTTTGATACTTTTGAAAGCTCATAACCTGCATTTATTTTTTACCAAGCACATGTAGCTTATGTTTGTTACGTTGTGTTAATGTTTGGGGTACTTAAAAGCCTAAGTATAGGTTGTACTTATGCATACTTAAGTCTCTTTAATTAATGATTGAGTTTTAAAAGTGGAGATTTACTTAAGAGTTATCTATTAGATTAATTGAATCGATTGATCACCTTTAATTCAAATTAGATCATATTTAGCTTGAATCTTAACCTATTATGCTTTGTAAACTATTAGGGGATGATTAGGATACTCTAGCTAAATGGCGATCTATGCAAAATGGATAGAAGAAATGATTCTTTCTTTACTCTTTGTTGAATTAAGTAATAAAAGATGAGGTTACGGTAAGGTTGACGTTGCTAGACTGAATGTAGTATCAGGAGGAGTGGTGTTTTCATTGTAGAAGTCTAGGTTTGGTAGTGAGCAACTAAAATCTGTATCATGCTGAAACTTATCAAACACAAATTAGATCAAGTGTAGTTCTCTAATTTCATGATGGATTGGATGAGGTCATGTCATAATATTTATTTATTTATTTTTGCATTGCATCCAATTAATTGGTTGATAACCTTATTTATATTTATTTATATATGCTCATGTCTTAGTCCCACTTACTAAGTGGTAGTTGTTCATATCATAATAGATCCTTTTGGTAGGTTTTAGTAGCTATACCCCACTAAATAGCCATCTAGTTAATAGATGATGGGCTTAAAGTTTTGAGTGAAGATGAATTGAAGTCAAAGCACCTCTTGTTGTCTTGTTGTTTGAGGGTTAGCTGAGCCTCTAGGGTGACCTAGCTAAATTTTAAAGTGTAGTCTATTTTTTTGAAATTCATAATCTTTATAGACTTTATATACTAAATTTCTACACTTTACTATATAAAATGTCCTCTAAATGGTTGTCATTGTAGAATTAGAGATGCTTCAAAGTAGTTTGGTTATAGGTATCTTATGTATATCAAGTCTACGATAGTAGCTGAGTAGTTAGCTTTTGTTGTAGATCGATGTATATGAAAGACTATTATGACTTTACTGCTCTTGGAGTATAACACAAGCATACTCAACAAATGCTAAAGATGCCAACTTGACAGTTTATTGACCATAGCCATAGCATTTAAAGAAGTTTACCTCTAAAAGGAGTTCTTAATTTTATAAACTTTAATCCCTTATTCCATCTACCAGACCTAAAACCTCTTCTCATGTCAAAATTATCACCATTGATCTCTTCATATTCATTTGCCCCTCGAGTTACATCACTATAATCTTTATCTTCACCTTCTATTCACATACCCTGGCTCCTTGCTACTTAGTTAGATGACCTATAATGCTCATTAGATGCAAATAATCCTTCTGATTACCATTTCTCTCACTCAACTCTCTCCACAATTAATTCTTAATCATAACAAATTCAATTAATTAAGTTCATATTTTAATAGCTAGAATCTCGAATTTACCAATAATTCAATCTCACTCATATTAACCACAAAATCTAGTTTCCTAATAATTAAGTAACAATTTTTTTTAATCAATTAGATATTTTGAATGTGCCTAATGCTCTAATACCAATCATGATTTACCTAAAAATCAAGTTTTGATGATAAAAATGACTAATGTTTTAACGTCAAATATACTTTCTCACAAAAGCTTAAATAATAAATGTCATCTTTTGCAAATCTATGAGAAGGTTAAACAAAAGGATATGAATGGCCAAAGGTTGGATACCAAGCATTGATCCTAGAATCATATTGAGACAATTATTTCTAAGATTGATATAACACACCATTTCATAAATAATCAAGGGTAATTAATAAAGTTGATATGACATATAGATTCTAATTAATTGGAGTTTGCTACAATCTAGAAAAATTAATAAGAATAATGAGATTAAAGAGGACTTAAAGTTGGATAAAAAAATCTCTAGAATTTTGAATAATTCGAATAGTAATAATTCGAATAGTTCATAAAGTAAGTACAGTTGATGAACTCTTATATAACCTTCATTTATGCCACTAAGAGTAAAAATGTAAGAAATTAAAATAAAAAAATGAATTAAGTAAAGTTCATAAAGGATTTGTCTGAGGCAACTTCATGGAAATGATTGATTAGGGAATCCCAGGTTTACTGGTAATTGTGCTTCACACTCATAAGTACTTTGGAAGGAAGTGGTTTTGATTGAATGTCTTCAGTTGATGCTTAAATGAAGTCTCTTTGATAAATTTGATATGAACTCCTATGGAAATTACAATTGCCGTACATTGCCTTACTTTAGCCTATCTCTCATCCTTATCCCTTACCTCTTGTATAATCTATACAGTCTATTAGGTCATAAGTTAGCTTGTTATATCATTCAAATTGCTTCTACAACCCACTTCAATTTCTTTTTCCAGAAAATTACAAAAACATGACCTATATTTTAATACTTTTGTGCACTTATGAGCTGTGTATTGTTCTTTAGCAATCACATGATCTATGTTTTATCATTGATAGCTCATTTACATTATTAAATGAAATAAAGCTATAATGTAATAACTATTTGTAACGCCCTAAACTCTAGAACGATACAACTCGCCATATATCCCTAACCTCTATGGATACTTTAGTCAATTCAAACAACATGCTATTACCATCATAAATTTCATTTATCGCCAAACACCTGTAATAACTCTAAAAATCACATTCTAAGGATGTCTTAAACATCCTCAAATCACTAAAATTTACATAAAGATTAGCTTCTAAATTACTTTATTCATAAATGGTAAACTTAAACTTTATTCAATGTAACACGTTTAGAAAACTTTAATATAACTCAATTCTTTACTTCCTCAATTCGACCTAACAACATCATAAAGCTAAAAACCGACCAGTAGGTGACTTCTCATATTGAATGTCGTATTAGATTGAATGTTAAATAAGTAACATTAATTAATAATAATTAATGAAGGGGGAATATAATTGTAATTCCACCTTATCAAAGGTAAAACTTTGCCTATATAAGGCTTGAACAACTCTTTGTATAATCCTTTATCTAGGGGTTAAATTGGCTTAGATGAAGTAATGGCTCTTGTGGAGGCATGTAAGCAAAAAGGCCCTATGTAGGTCATAGGTTAGGAAATGCAAGAAAAAGCTATGGATGAAATAGGAAGGAGCTTAAGGCCTCTAGTAAATTTAGTTAAATGTGTAGCATTTATCATGCTTCATTGTTATGATAATGGGCTCCAATTCCTCCTTGACGCTCGATTCATTAATCAATAGAATTATGATTTCACTTTTTAAATGCATTTACAAACATGAGGAAATGGAATGGAACTTGGGGTATTGATTCAATTTTGATCCATACCCATGTACTAAACTTGAAATAAATACTTTAATAACTTTTCTACACGGAATAAGGAAGAATGTAAATATTATTATAGTGAAATGAATGAACAATAAGTGTTAATGTTTGTCAAGGGACATGTGTGAACTTCTTATTGATCTAAGATAATCAATTTAATAAATTAATAAGATTAAATATATTTAATTAAATAATTTAATAATAAATAACAGCTGCATAAAATTAAAGAGAAAATCTTGCAAAATTGAAAAGAAGAACCTTTCTAAATATATTTAATTAAATAATTTTTCCTTTCTTTTTTTAGTGTTTTGTAATATTAGAAATGTTATTTATGTAGCTACTATACTTATACTTGTACTTTTTTATTTATTATCACACACATGTTATTTTAGGTAGTTAAGCTTATACATTTAACAACACTTGTATATATACTACTTTGTACATTTCAGTTAATAATAACAGATCATTTTACATCATTCACTCTTATTATTAGTTTTCTTTTACTTTCTATATTATGAGAATGCTATTTATGCTTAAGTTAGCAGTTTAAGACATAAAAGAATCTAAGATTTCATCATGGAATCAGACCAGGTCCTTTCTACTTATTATGTCTTGGTTTTCTTTGATCGATTAGTCTCACTCCTCTTATTTTGTTTCGTTACATCAAGGATGTCACAAATTACAAAGCCTTTAATTAATAATCTATTATATCTAGCTAGTTTTGATAATCCAGTTACGGTGATTACTAATGTAGTGTTTGATGGCACAAATTTCTTGAGTTAGAGTAGATTAATACATTTAGCCTTACATACGAAGGCTAAATTAGGTTTTACTAAAGGAAGCTATAAGAAACTTAATAGTGAAGATCCTAATTTCAATTGTTAGATTCATTGAGATTTTATGATTTGTTGTTAGATTTTAAATTTAATGGTGAAGGATTTGATTAAGGTACACAATCTCCTAAGAGTTGTGGGATGATGTTAATGAATGGTTTAGATTAACCAACATGCCTTTGATCTATTAGTTGTTGTATGATATGATGAATCTTAGACAAGGAAATATGAATGTTTCAATGTTCTACAATAGGCTCAAAAAGCTGTAAGATGAGATTTCTAATCTCAAGAGATTACTTAATTGTGCTTGTGGCGTACTTGAGAAGTGTACTTGTAAAGTGCAAGAAAAGATGCTGCATTTAGAGGGTAAAAACAAGTTAATGCAATTTCTAGTTGGCTTAAACGGCTCATGCGAAGGGGTTAGGAGTTAGATTCTTGGGATGCAACCATTGCCATCCACTAGTAAGGCTTATTATTTGATTTTTCAAGTTACAAAACACAAGTAAGTGCTTAGGATATTGAGTGAAGATTTTGTGGTCTTGAATGTCAAAAATAGTATGAAATTTATGAGTTTTGAAAGAATAGATAAGAGAGAAAAGGAAAGGGTAAAGGTCACTTGTACACATTGCAAGAAAACTGGTCATTCTATTGACCAATGCTTTGAAATCCATGAATATTTGGATTGGTACAGGCCTAAAGAAAAGAGGAATTCAAGATATGCTGGTAATATTGGAAGTTGCAGATATCATAATGTTGTAGTTGATACTCCTTTAGATATTTGATCGAATGTTTCACAAGGTTTTTCTTCTAACCTAGATTTCGTGTCTAAGCTTTATGCTAACGTCATGTACATGTTCAAGGACTAAAGTAATGGAAAACAAGTCCCTACTGCTACTACTATTAATTTTGCAAGTAACTTAAGTTCATCTTCTTCCCTTTCTTACTCTTGTTTTGCTAGTGATAATAGAGTACTAAATTAGATTATAGACTGAGGTGCTTCATATCATATAGCTCCTTTCCAACAATTGTTAACTCACAAAAAATACTTAGTTGAACCAATTAAGGTTGAACTACTAGATGGATAGGTCAAATTTGTCCACATAGTAGGTAGTGTTAAATTAAACAAATACATTAGACTTACCAAAGTCCTTCTCACCTTTGGGTTTCACGATAACCTTCTTTCGGTTCTTCAATTACTTCATGACAACAACAATTTAACAGTTGTATTTGATGTTAATAATTGTCTTTTCCAGGACTTGAATACTATAACTTGTGTTGCTTAGGGAAATAAACATCTTGGTTTATATGTAATGTCTTCTAAGCTAACCGTTAGTGAGCATTCTATTTTCCTTACTGTTATTATAACTAACATATCAAAATTTGTTTCATCTTGCAAGCATGTTTCTATTGTTTACAATAAAATTCCATTTAAGCTTCTTCATTATAGACTTGGACATGCTTCTTTGTCCAAAATAAAGCATATATCAGGTTGTACTTAAACACCTTCTAATTTTGTGTATAAAATACATGCGATTTGGAAATTTTTCATCAATTTCCATTTCATTCTAGTGATTCTAGATCATTGTATTTGTATCCTTTTGATGATTTACATGTTGACTTGTAGGGTCCTCTTAATACACTTTCTTTGTCTAGTAGCAAATTCTTCTTGACAATAATGGATGACATGAGTAGATGACCTGGACCTTCTTACTACTACATAAATATCATGCATCCTTTGCGTTACAAGAGTTTTTTCTCCTTGTCAAAAACCAATTTCATGCTTTTCCTAAAATTGTTCGGCTTGATAATGGAGGAGAATTCTTATCACATGAATGTTAAAACTTGTTTAAGCAACTTACATTACACTTCAAAAGACTATACCTTATACTCCAAAACAAAATGGAGTTATAAAGAGAAAACATAGACACTTAGTAGAGACTGTTAGAGTACTTCGTATACATGCAAATTGCTAAAAACCTTTTGGGGTGAGTGTACATTAGTTGCCATTAGCCTTATAAATCAAATGCCTACCCAATATTTAGAGTGAAAATCACCATATGAGATACTTTATAATAAAACGCCTTCTTAGAATGACTTGAGGGTTTTTGGTTATCTTTGCTATCCATTCATTTCTCGTCATTTTGTAGATAAATTTGATACTAGGAGGAAAAAGTGTATATTTTTAGGATATTGTAATGCCCCATAAGGAGACTTGGTAGAGATAATCTAAAACTGTTACACCATATGTGCACCTGTTACATGACAATTATCTTATAAGTTAGAGATCAAAAGATTTTACTTATTTAATTAATCATTTTACCTAATCATATTATATATAAGTATACATCATAAAATAACTACGAGATTCAATGTCTCCCTACTTTATAGGATTGTAGGGAATTGAAATCCCTTACTAAATAGTAAAATGAGTAGTATTCGAATTTCTACATTTGGAATTACTTAGAATAAACTATACTCTTATCAGGAATTGACCTTCTCATGGAGATTGCTGAAGCAACTCTTACATGCTAAGAATTCTTAGCCTACCTAATGTTTTGGCTCCTATCTTGCAAGAAAACTATATAGGGGAATGAGCCAAAGAACTATAGGCTTAGTAAGGGGCAGGAGGTGAAAAACATATACAAGCCAAGAAAAACATCTAAGTTATCAAACAATTATTACGTGGAATACATGAACAAGCAATGTGCCATCCATACAACATTATCTAATCTATTGTGAGATTTGAGAAATTACACTTGCTAATTTAGGTTGAGGAGTTGTGATATGACGGCTACAATGCTAATCATAAAGGCCATGATGTCTTCTCACGGCCATTTTAGAGATTTGAGCAACAGAGACTCTAACTCTGCTTGTGACTACATTTAAACCCAACATTCCCAACCTTGTTATGACCTTCTCTTTTGTCACTTAGTTCCACCAAGGGTAGGGAAAGTCTAGCTCACTATACCTTATCAAAGTCATCGGCATTTAGTAGGAGAAATCTAACCATCTCTTAGTAAGATATGATGCATGTCCATTTATAGTTTTAGTTCATGTTTCAATTAGACCAATCAAAGGTGATCAACCAATTCATAACATGGTTATTAAAATCACGAGTTAAAAATACGTTTTTACGAGTTTATAGTTTTATAATGTTCTTCCTAGTTAAAATGGATGCAAAATCATTTATGTGTAGACTAGTAGTGGAGTTATAAACTTTCATGTATGGTTCTACAAGTTTACTGTTTTACCAGTTTTGTATGATTCTACATGATTCTATCAATTATGTGTATTCAAATGAATAGTAGAATCATGATTTTGATAATCATAATTCATAACACACCAAATAAGGTCAAGCAATATGGTAAAACATATAGCTTATTTACCAGTTAGCATCTCAATAACCAAGTACATGCGTATTATGCAGACAAATAAATACTTACAACTACAAGTGAGTATATATTCTAGTCTCCATAAATCCCACTTACCTGGCGTCTTAACTAATTACCTTTAAAAATATTTGATAGGTTTACAAGCTTGGCCTATTAATCCTGGATAAAAATAGAGTAGAAATTATAATATGTATGATATTGGAATGAAGTAAACCTAATATACTTGCTCTTTTAGTTGTATGTCTTAAATCGGTGATTAGGCTTTGCGTATATGCGTAGGATTTAGGTTAGATAAGTTTTAGGGATAAATGAGATGTTGAAATGTTTCTTTATGTGATTATCGTATTTTTACCTTATAGTTATAAAGTTAATTAAATAGCCTATATAGTTAATATAAAACATTATTAAATATATATAATTTTATTACATATATACATGTGGAATATGTACGTTACTTATCACATAGCCTTCGTTATATATATATATACATGCTTGTAACATAATGCAACATAATGCTATTAATGAATATAGCATTTCAATAAGTAATATATGTTTATAATGTATGTGTATATAAATAATACTAATTGCTTCTAAAATATAGTACAATATGTAATTTATGTTGTACCTAAACTCTTCTTATTTACTAAAATATTAATAGCGAGGTTAATTAGACATCATTTTAAATGCATGGTTTAATTTAATTTTTCTTTTTTTATAAGGTTCATTTAGTTATTTATATGTAATATAGATAATTACTACAATAAAGTCATTAATAAGGTTTTACGCTAGCTTACTACTCAAATTTTAATTCATATTGTTACACCTTCAACCATTCACATGAGAAAGATGATTCATATCAATATATGTTTAAATAGCTCTTTTACGGATTATTATATGGAAGAAATAGAAATATAACTATCATTATGTTAAGTTTAAAACTCAAAACAAAAATATTTATAAAATTATACAAATAAAATATTACATTTAGAAAAATAATTAGATTACTAATAGATCTTCTTTAACATTATTATATATTAATTAAAAGACGACACTTATAATTATAAAAATGAGATTATTTGGAAATATCGAACATCGAAAAATTAGTTTATCTTCTAACTTATCTCTTTGACATACTATCTTTTCTTTTTATTTTTCCTTCTATCTTTTTTCTTGTCTCTCTTTCTCATCTTTCTCTCTCCTCTCTCTACCCTCTCCTCCTCTCCCTCTCTCCCCCCTCCTCTTGCCTCTCACCCTCTTTGTTATCTCCATTCTTTGTTTCATCATGAAAGGCTTTATTACCATATATTTATAAGGAGGAGTTACTCGCCTCAATTAAGGCAATTGTGTTATTTATTTATTTATTTTTATTCTGGTAAAGTTATTATATTTTATTTAATATTTATCTTAATCTCTTGAATGTTCAAGAATATTTATACTCTCTACTACTAACATTATTAATTTATAATCGCAATTTTCTTCTCTCATATATTATCATTTTGGATAAGTTTTAAAATAATTATTAGTAAAATTAATATTAGTAATATAATATATAGATAAGCTCCATTAATTATTTGGAGCTTATTCATTTACATCTCATATATATAATTTTACTTACTAATATCAATTATTAAGATCACATAGTTAATCATGAAAGATTTGCCTATAGCTATATATAAAATTATGAAACTTTATGTTATAATTATTAGACCCGATAAATTTAATAGTTCTAAGAAAATTGCATATAAATGAGCTTGGTTTGAGATTTTAAAACTATACAGTTACTTTTTTTTATTTTTTTTTATTTTTACTACTTAGTCATGAAGGTTTAAATGTTGTTATGAGTCATAATTTCTAAAGTAGGTGTCTAGAGTACTAAATTTTTGGATTAATTTATATAATTAAATATCTAAATCTAGGTGTAATTCAAACATTCTCATACTTATGAATTATTCTAATCGGTCCAATAAAGGGGGAATATCTATCCACTTAGATGTCATTTCCAATTGATTCTACATGCTAATATAGGTATATATATATATATATATATATATGGTTTTATTAATTTATAGGTATGCGTTTTATCATAGTAAATGAGTATATATCACTCTTACATATTATTTCGTGTCACTCTATTAGTATTAGTTGTACTTACTTAAATAGTTTTTCCTTAAGAGTTTGTTGATTTCCATGAGTCAAATTCTGCATCTCAAGTATATAACAAGTGATATTATTGTATATATTATTCTGTGATGCATGTCCATTTATAGTTTTATTTCATGTTTCAATTAGATCGATCAGGGGTGATCAATCAATTCATAACACACCAAACAAGGTCAAGTCATACAATAAAACATATAACTTAGCTACCAATCAGCATCTCAATAACTAAGCACATGCGTAGTATGCATATAAACAAGTACTTACAATCTAGTTTCCACAAATCTCACTTACTTAGTGTCTTTATCAATTATCCTTAAAAGCCTTTGATAGGTTTACAAGCTTGGTTTGCTAATCTTAGATAAAATATAGTAGAAATTAAGATATATATGATATTGGAATGAAGTAAACCTAATATACTTACTCTTTTAGTTATATGTCTTAAACCGATGATTAGACTTAGCTTGTATGCATAGGATTTAAGTTAGATAGGTTTTAGGAATAAAGTAGATGTTGAATGTTTTTTTTATGTGATTATCGTGTTTTTACCTTAGAGTTATAAAGTTAATTCTATAGTTAATATAAAGCATTATTAAATATATATATATATAATTCTATTACATATATACATGTGGGATATGTATGTTACTTTTTGTGTAACCCTTGTTTTATATATATATACACTTGTAACATAATGCTATTAGTGAAAATATAATTTCAATAAGTAATATATGTTTATAATGTATGTATATATTTTTCAGATAATACTAAATGCATTCAAAATACATTACAATATGTAATTTATCTTGTACCTAAACTCTTTGAATGTACTAAGGTATTAATAATGAGATTAATTAGATATTGTTTTGAATATATGATTTAATTTAGTTTTTTTTTTTTATGAGGTTCATCTAGTTATCTATGTAATATAGATATTTACTACAATAAAGTCATCAATAAAGTTTTACGTTAGCTTGTTACTTACGTTTTTGTTGTAATTTGTGCACAATGTGCCAAGACACTTTTGATATATATATTTATGGATATTATTGATGAAAGGCAAGTATTTATATATACTTTTCTACTTGTATATATTTTATAATAAAGTTTCATAGATAATTAGAATATATATAGAATCATAATAAAGGTGTATTATTAGTAAGATTTCATAATATTATATAATCTAAAAGTTATCTTTGGTCAAATAAATATCTAGAGGGGACATAGATATTTAGACCAATACGTTGTTTAACTAAGGTTATTCTTATTAGACCGAGGGAAAGAGATTCGAGTTATATAAGCGGATGTTTAAAGTTAAGTGGATATACTAAACACGACCCACTAATAAAGGATACCACATGTTTAATGTCATTGATCTCTCCTCTAAATAAACGAGCGTAAATAGTCTCTAGACTTAAGACTTTCATATATGCTATAAATGAAATGTTGTGCTTTAATTTCATTAAACGCAGTCTTTATTTGGATTATAAATAATACGATTATTGGTATAACATGAAATATAGAGAGGATATCAATGAATCAAGACATAATTTATCACTATTTTGGATTAGGGAGTCAATATTTAGGGCCACTTGATTAAGATACTTGTAAGTCTGTAGCCACAACAAATATTATTAAGTTTATTTTATCTTGGAAACCAAGTAAAATAATTAAATATTGATGACATGGCATGCCATGTTTTAAGTAGAATATCATTTGATGAAGAGATTCAATTATGTAGTAATCAACTCATAGTGGTTTCTTGTTAACACTTTTTCTATTATGTTGGATGACCAATAACTATTGCTAGATGGTTATTTTTGGTTCATGTTTAAATAGACATTAACTTAGTATACAAAAACTTAGAGGGTCCTATATTATAGTATGATTAATGGAAACAAAGTTTTGATAATAAATTTTAGTAGATACTAAAATTTGTCAGTATTTATTTCAAAATTAGAATAAATTGATCTAAAATAATAATTAAAAGCAATTTATTTTATCATATAGTATACATTTACAGTTAAGTATCTTTTAGAGGTTATGTATTTTATTATTGTCATTTTCAGTAAAAGTTGATAAAATTTATTAATGCTATATTTAATTGCTATTAAAAAGTTTGTGACGATTAAAAGAATATGCAATTTATTAATTCCATATTCAATTGCAATTGAAAGGTTTATGGCAATTAAAATATCAACTGCTATTAATTCTATCTTATGCGATCAAAAGATTGTGGCAATTGAAAAGTTCATGGAATGAAAGGTTTCTTTTGTTAATTTTAGTTAATGTTTAAAAGAGACAAGGGCAGGAGAAAGAGTTTAACGATGATTTCCTATTTAGAGAAATACCAAAAGGAAAGGAAAAAAAGAGATAAAACATTTTACTTTCTAGTTTTTTTTTTTTAATTTTAATCATAATTATCTAGCAATACAAACAATTAGAATTTGTTCTTATTAATGTGTGTGTGGATACCACTAAAAGGACTACGTTTGGAGTTTTTGTGGTGAATACGTTTGAGACAACAAATTGTATTCAGATTTCAATTGAACTTTATCCCTAGAAGGAGACAATACTTATCATTAAGGAAAAGTTAGTTTTATAATCTTTTATTAACATATATAATTTTATTATAAGTCACACATGAATCATATGATAGGTTTTATAGTAATTTTTATTTCCACTGCATTCTTTTTTATCTATAAAACCTAATAGTGGTATTAGAGCAACTTGTGTAACATGTAATATATATTTTGGTATTAACCTAGATTTGATTCATTGAATAGTTGTTATGATCTTGATGGGATTAATTTATTCATGTTTACATTATGGTTTTGATGTGAAACATAGGATCTTTTACTTTCGGATTGAAAACATCCGTATCTTTTATAAGTGCAAACTGTTGCTTAATATTAATAGTGTTTTTCGATCCATGGATTGAGAAATTTCATGAATAAAGTTTTTTTTTTTTTATAAGAATTTCCTTATAGTAATCTCAAGTGTATATATTTGGATTATAATAATTATTTTGAATCAATTGGTTAATATGGTTTATGTTAATTTATAGAGTTATTATTGCTTGTGCATGATCATAGGCCTAAGCATGAATTGTTTTTGTGTAAATATTTATGGATTTATTATATAGGGCCTGTATGTCCTTCGAATAGGTTGAGTTTGAAAAATTGATGTAGTTTTATTTTTTTTAGGTCTATGTACCCATCAATAAAAATGTATATTGAGTATTTCTAAGTTTGTGAATCTAAATTTAAATTCCATTTGTACTCTGTTTTCTAATTTTTTTTTTAGAAAATTAGTTTTAGTACTAGAAATGGGGGATTGGAATTCCATATTTACTCGAGACATAGAAAAGTTTAGAAAATCAAAGAGAAGCTACATTCGAGTTAATAGATTTTAGTCCCATGACCTTCTAGTGTAGGCTTATCTTCAGCCCACATTTTTTTAGCTAACCCATGATCATTGCATTATTGTTTTATTATAATTGTTTTATTTATTTTATGTATGCATGTACTGTTAATGATCGATAATAGTATATATGATTGGTCAAATATTATGAAATCCCCTAAATGTATTGAGTTAATGTTCGATAATGTTGCCTTCCAGTTATAAATTATAAAATAGCTAAGATTTCATGTGAGTTGGTATAGCTTAGTTGTAGGCTTACATTAAATAACTGTAATTTTTATAATTTATTATGAGGTTGACTTAAATTGAATTGTGATTTGTTAGCTCAGCAAAAGTTCGTAATTTAATGGGTAAGTGTTGGGTTTAATGTTATACTTTAAAAGCATAGCCAAAGGGAAATTCAAAAGTGTTATAGTTATACGATTGGCGAGTTAATTAAGGCCTATCTAAAATAATATAATATGTAGGCACAATTCAACCATATGCATATAAATTTTATTTAGGATTTTGGATCTACTAGAAAATCTTCCAACGGGGTTTTCCAAATCTAATAGAGGAAGCTATTAGATATGAGTAAAATAGTGGGAGATATTTTAAAAGTTCTTTTATAAAATAAATTCATAAAAACTAAACTTTGCATCTATTTTATAGATCTAAAATGGAAAATGGCAAATAACAACAATAACATTTAGCTGTGATCTATTCTTGATAAAGACAATATCCTCGTTAGACCAAATTTCCTTGATTGGTTAAGGAAATTAGGAAATTGAAAATTGTCCTTAGATGAAAAAGGAAATTATATGTCCTAGAAGAGGAAGAAATTAAAGAATCGGACAAGGATGCCACCATAGAAGAATATGAGCAATATCATAAATACTTAGAGAACTCTACTGATGTCTAGTGTCTCATGCTATCTGCATTGTCATCTTAATTGCAGAAATAGCATGAGAAGATGTCTACAAGAGAGATATGCTCACTTACAGGAGTTGTTCTAGGAAAATGCTAAGCTCGAACGGTACAATACGTCTTGAGCCCTATTTAATTGTATGATGTTTGAGGGAAGCTAAGTTAGGCCTCATTTACTTAAGATGATAAGGTACGCAAAGAGGCTCAAGAGCTTGGGCTCTAAGTTAGATGAAAACTTGGCCATTGATCTGATATTGGCTTCTTTACTAGATTCCTTCTCCTAATTTGTCATGAACTATAACATGAATGGAATGGAGAGGTCTCTGACATATTTGCTTACCATGTTGAGAACAATTGAAAAGGACTTAAAGTCCAAGTAGAAGATGCCTCATGAGGTTCTCTTTATTGGTAAGTTAAGAGAGAGAAAGGTTAATGGAACTAACAATTCCAAGTATGAGCAAGTAAAGAAAGGTGAGCAATCCAAGCTCAAGAAGGGGCAACAAAAGTCCAATTTTGATGAGAAGGAAGCAATATGTTTTAATTGTGGCAAGAAGGGCCACTAAAAGAGGAATTGTATTCAATTTAAGAAAAATATGTCAAGCGAGAATAACACCTTAAGTATCTTTATGATTAAATGCAATCTTTTTGTTTCTTCTCATGTGTCATAGATATAAGATGTGGTTCTCATATCTATGTTGACTTGCAAGGTACTAGTGAGAGTAGGAAGTTATTTAAGGGAGAAATGGACCAACGAATAGCTAATGGAGAGAGAGTTGCAGTTTTAGCTATAGGAACTTATATCATTTCCTTGCTTAGTAGACTTATATTAGAATTAGAGAATTGTTATTAAGTTCTTAGTTTTACCAGAAACATAATTTCGGTATCATGTTTAGATACCGAAGGATTTATTTTTCAATTTAAAAATAGAATTTGTTCATTTTATATGAATGGAACATTTTATGGTAATGGAACAATAGTTGATGATCTTTATATTCTTAATATTAGTGAATTTGTTCATTGCATTGAGACTAAGAAATAGAAAATGCATGATTCAAATTTAACTTACCTATGGCATTGTAGACTTGTCTATATAAACGAGAAACTCTTAGGTAAACTTCATTCTAAAGGGTATTTGAATTCATTTGATTATGAATCCATAGATATTTGCGAATCGTGTTTACAAGGTAAAATGGCTAAGAAATCTTTTACTAAGAAAGGTGAAAGGGCAAAAGAGTTATTATAACTCATATACAGTGATGTATGTGGGCTAATATCAACTCAAGCCAGAGATAGATTTTCTTACTTTGTGACTTTTAGTGATGATTTAAGTAGGTATGGATGTCTCTACTTGATGAGGTACAAGTTAAAGACTTTTGAGAAATTCAAAGAATTTAAAAGTGACATAGAAAATCAACTTGGCAAGAAGATAAAAACATGTCGTAGTAATAGAGGTAGAGAATATCTTAGTCAAGAGTTCATTGACTACCTGAAGGAGTGTAGAATAATTTCACAATTCACACCTCTTGGAACACCAGAATGGAATGATGTTTCATAGAGGAGGAACAGTACCCTAATAGACATGGTTAGGTTAATGATAAGTCATGTGAGTCTTCCTTTAACCTTTTGGGGTTATGCTTTGGAAATAGTAACATATACATTGAACCGTGTTCCAACTAAGGTAGTAGGTAAAACATCATATGAGTTATGGTTTGAGAGGAAACCCAATTTATCTTATCTTAAAGTTTGGGGCTATAATGCTGACGTGAGGAGTGGATTCTCTGATAAGCTTGTAGCAAAGTCTGTTAAATGCACATTTATAGGATATCTTAAAGAAACTAAGGGATAATACTTTTATCTTCCAAGTGAACACAAAGTGTTTGTTGCTTGATATGCTACATTCTTAAAGAGAGAGTTTATCTTTAAAGAAAGTAGTGGGAGTAAAGTAGGTCTTGAAGAAATTCAAGATTTTATAAATGAGTTCGAACATAAGCAATTGGGTATGAAAAAAACATCACAAGTACTTATGGTGCCACAACTAGAGATTGCTCTTAAAATGCGAGAACTATGTAGGTCAACAAGAGTACGTTGAGAACCTAAAAGGTTATATTTACTCGTTACACATCAGGAAGATGTACTATTCGTCGAAAATGACGAACCATTGACATATGAAGAAAAAATTGCTTCACTAAACTCTAAGAAATGATTAGAAGCCATGAAATATAAGATGGACTCCATGTACACCAACCAAGTATGGGATTTGGTACATGCACTAATTAGGGTAAAACCTATAGGATGCAAATGGGTCTTTAAAAAGAAGACTAGAATGGACGGAACGTAAGTACCTATAAAGCTAAGCTAGTAGCAAAAGGTTTCACTCAATGTCATGAAATTGATTATGATGAAACTTTTTCGCCAGTAGTAATGCTTAATTCTATTTGAATTTTGCTTGCAATAGTTACTTATAAAGATTATGAGATTTGGCAAATGGATGTTAAAACAATTTTCCAAAATGGAAAGTTAAAGGAGGAGGTATACATGGTACAACCTCTTGGTTTTATAGCACCTAAGAATGTCAATAAAATTTGTAAATTGAAGAGGTCCATTTATGGATTGAAGCAAGCTTCTTGGAGTTGGAAGTGAGATTTGATGAGGTAGTCAAGGAATTTGGCCATCTTAAGAATCCAGAAGAACCTTACGTTTACAAGAAGGTGAGTAAGAGCACAATTGTATTCCTAATTTTATATGTTGATAATATCCTTCTAATTAGAAATGATATACCTACCCTAGAGTCTACTAAGGCTTGGTTAGGTAAGTGTTATTCCATAAAAGACTTGAGAGAAGCAACCTATATCTTAAGAATTAAAATATACCAAGATAGGTATAGGACGCTACTTAGAATAAGTCAAAGCATGTACCTTGACAAAGTATTAAATAGATTCAATATGTAAAATTCCAAGAGAGGATTGTAGATATCTTATTTTTGTCTCCTTTTATTTTAAGAATTTTTAGAATAAGGTAAAGAGTCCTAAACTAGGAAAAATAAAAAATAATAAAAAATTTAGAAAAAAAATACAAAAATGGAAAATTTAGAAAAAAAAACACAAAAAAATAAGAAATTTTAGAAAAATATAAAAAAATAAAAAAAATTTAGAAAAACCATAAAAGTTTAGGAAATTTAAATAAGTTTTTAAAATAATAACTTTTAGGTTTTAATAATAGGTCTTCTTATTTTTTTGGAGAGGGATGTTGGATCTAAGTTTAGATTCAAATCTGGCCTAAGTAGACCTTATCCACATATAAATACGGCGTAGGCTAATGGCTTGATGGTAACATACTTTGACTTGATATTGTATATGACTTGATATTGTATATGACTTGATATTGTATATGACTTGGAGATCTTGGGTTTAATCCATGGAAGGTATAAAATATATTTTTTATTTTCTTCTCTTCTCTCACTTGGACACTTATCCATCTCTCATTGATACATGCGTCCATCACGTCACCATGCCACTTTATCTGCCATGTAAAGTCATGCCATGTCACTGTTACATCATCACCATGTCATAGGCCACGTCATTGCCACATTATTTACCAACTCACTTCTAAGTGAGGTAAATACACTCATATACGCATTGGATATACTTTGACACACTCTTATGCGTAGTAGGTACACTTTTGGTGCATATTAATTATGTTTTCCACGCGCTTTATATTTAGCCTCACATATTATTTAAGTTTGCCTAACCCAAACATAGAAGAAAATCATATTACATTTAATATTTTCTATCATTAACTCAACTACGATACCTATAAATAAGGGATTCCATTTTACTATAAATCATTAACTCATTACTTACAATTACTAAAATCCACTCATAAACGCTACTCTCTCTCTACATACCCCCCTTTTTGTCTTTCTAGGATTTGTGCAACTTTAGGACTTTTCAAGTTAGGACAAGTTATGCTAGAAACTACTTACGGCGAGAACTTTCCAACCCAGTCGAATTCAACCTGCTCGTTGAAGATCTAACCTATGTCCGCTTTGGCTTGGTTCGACCCCTTCTCCTTGTTTTTTTTTTGTTTTATTATTTTCTTATCTTTATAATATTCTATTGTATTTTTTTTAGTTTACCATATTGTAATTGTAACCCATAAAAAAAAGAGAAAAAAAATGAAAAGAAGAAACGAATTCAAAAAGAAAAAAAGAAGAAAGAGAAAGAAAAAAAAGAAAGAAGAAGAAGTTTTTTTTTTTATTTTGATGTTTAAGTAAAGAAATGAAAAAAATAAAAATAATAAATGATAAAAATATATAGAAGACAATAAAATACAGAATATAAATAAAAACCATTTTATCACTTAGAAAAGTATTTTTCAATAATATATATATATATGAACCTTTTTAAAGTTAGAATTTCTTAGAACTTTGTAAAATAAACCCACCCTTTTCTTGTAGACATGTTTTCTGTGATTTAAGCATCTTTTCTGTAGTTTAAGTCTCTTTTCTATAATTAAGCTTTCTTTTCATGGTTTAGGTATTTTTAGTTAGGCATGTTAATTATAATAATTGCGTATTTCATGAAAAGTTGCATTTAGGTCCTTTAAGATTTTTTAAAAAAGTTTATTACTTAATTTTTTTTCAACATAAATAGAAATAAATGGATTCTTTTTTTCAAAAATTAAGATATTTTAAAATTTTTCCAAAAATAAAATCACCAAATTAGGAACCTTTTCTCTTAAATGTTTTTCTTAAATAAAATGAAATGGCTAAGAGATGTAAGCTCAGTCACTTTCCAAATTTAAAATCAACCAATTTACTAATATATTTGGATAAAATCAACCAATCTACTAATATTCTCGGAAAAAACTACATACGTCTGATCTTAAATAACAGGTACATAGACACTTATACAAAAGCATGGGACGACTTAACATATGGAAAGTTTTCTTTTTTTCTATCTTTGTAAATAATTGTTCAATTTAATTAACTTAGTTACATGCGATAAGATTTATTATTTAGAAATTGAAAAAGTATATTATTGAAAAGCGAAATTAAATTTGGAAAGTTAAAAAGTAGTACCTGTTTAAGATTTAATAAGATAGCTTTTGGATTTAGATCTCTAATTTTAAAATTAGTTTTATCGAAAGACTGATAATTAAGTTATAACTAATCCACTCAATTAGTTATAACTTAACTCTTTTTCCTGACTCTAATTGAGTGGCAACTCCAAACAATCTTTTTTAGAAAAAAAATTAGTTTTTTTTTTAACTCTTAGTTGATGACCAATATTAAATTGGTTAGGGTTTAATATTGGTCGGGTTAAAGAAAATTTATAAAAAAAATTGGGAAAAACTAGGCTTGATAGGGATTTTTGCCTATATCACATGGTGTATATCTCTCGAAGGCAATGTATCCAAAAACACAAGAGGAGAAAGATAAGATGGACAAAGTACCATATGCCTTGGCACTTGGGTCTATAGTATACACCATGATATGTACGCGGCCAAACATCGCTTATGCAGTGAACATGATGAGTAGATATCGGGCTGACTCAAGTAAGAGTCACTAAGCTATTGCTAAGATTATTCTCAAGTATATGAGATGAACAAAATACTTGTTCTTGGTTTATGGAGGAGACAAGGAACTAATTGTAAGAAGGATATATCGACGTTAGTTTCCAAACAAATTAGGATGATCTAAAATCGTAGTAAGGTCACGTGTTTTGCTTAAACCATAAAGTTGTTTGTCAGAGGAGTTCCAAATAAGAGACAATAGTAGATTCTACAATAGAGTATTCTACAGTAGAGTCCGAGTATATAGCAGCTTTGGAAGCAGCTAAAGAAGCTGCATGGATTAGAAACTTTATCTTCGAGTTAGGAGTAGTTCTAAGTATTACAAATCCTGTTACACTATATTGTGATAATAATGTAGTTACAGCTCAAGCTAAGGAACCAAGGTTTCACCAAAGGTTTAAACATGTATTTCGGAAGTTTTACATCCTTAAAGAGATAGTTCAAATGGGTGATGCATTCGTTTGCAAAGTAGCAATTGATGAAAATGTTGTTGATCTACTCACGAATGCCTTACCTTAGCAGAAACATAAGACCTATGTAAGGAGCCTAGGACTTAAAGCCTATAGTGCTTGGCAATAGTATAAGTAGGAGTGTTATAATTTGTGCATAATGTATCGAGATACTTTTGATATATTTATGGATATTATTTATAAAATGCAAGTATTTATTGTATTTATATATTTTTCTATTAATATATATTTTACAATAAAGTTCCATAGATAATTAGAGTATATAAGGAATTATAATAGAGGTGTATTATTAGAGAGATTCCATTATATTGTATTATCTAAAAGTAGTCTTTAGTAAAAAAATAAAAAAATAAAATCTAGAGGGGACATAGATATTTAAACCAACACGTTGTATAACTGAGGTCGTTTTCACTAGACCGGAGAAAAAGATTTGAGTTACACATGTAGGTGCTTAAAGTTAAGTGGATACATTAGACATGACTCGCTAATAGAGAATACTATATGTTTAAAGTCACTGGCCCCTCCTCTAAATGAATGAGTGTAAATAATCCCTAGAATTGAGATCTTCATATATCCTATATATGCAATGTTGTGCTTTAATTCTGTTAAACATAATCTTTATTTGGATTGTAAATAATATAGAAAAGATAGTGATGAGTCAAGATATAATTCATCATTCTGTTGGATTAAGGAGTTGATAGCTAGGGCCACTTTATTAAAATAATAGTAACTTGTAAGCCTATGGAAAGTATTATTGAGTTTATTTTATCTTGGAAATCAAGTAAAATGATTAAATATTGATGACACGACACGACATGACATGATATGGTTTAATTAGGATATCATTTGATAAAGAGATTTAATTATGCAGTAATCGATTTGTAGTGGTTTTTTGTTCACACTTTTTATATTATGTTAGATGATCAATATCTGTTGCTAAATGGTTATCTTGATTTATATTTAAATAGACATTACATTTGTATATAGAAACTTAAAGGGTCGCATACTATAACAAAATTAATGGGAATAAGTTTTTGAGAGTCAATATTTATTTCAGATCAACAAAGCTAAAATAAATTGATTTTTAAAAGTAATTTATTTTATCGCATAGTATATATTTGCGGTTAAATACCTTTTAAAGGTTATATAGTTTATTATTGCCTTTTTGAGTAAACGTGGATGGAATTTATTAATTCCATATTTAATTGCTATTAAAAAGTTTGTGGCAATTGTAAGGATATGTAATTTATTAATTCTATATTCAATTGCAATTGAAAAATTTATGGCAATTAAAAGGCTGTCTACCATTAATTTCATGTTTAATTATTATGCAATTGAAAAATTTATGAAGTGAAAAGTTTTTTTTATTAATTTTAGTTATTGTTTAAAAGAGATAAGGTTAGGAGAAAGAGTTTGATGATGATTTTTTATTTTAAGAAACACCAAAAAGAAAGGCAAAAGAGAGATATAATATTTTGCTTCTTAATTTTTTCCAATTCTAATCCCAGTTATCTAGCAATATAAAGGATTAGAATTTGTTGTGGTTAACATGTGTATAGATACCACTAGAGGACTACATTTAGAGTCTTTGTGATGAATACATTTTAAAACAACAAACTAGATTCAGATTTCAATTGAACTTCATCTCTAGGAAGAGATGATACTTCTCATTGAGGAAGATGTAGTTTTATAATTTTTATTATCATATATATATTTTTATTGCATGTCACACATGGATCATAAGATAGGTTTTACAGCAATTTTTATTTCTATTGTGTTTTTTTCTGATCCATAAAACCCAACAATTTTAATTCATATTGTTAAACGTTCAACCATACACATGAGAAAGATTATTCATATCGATATATATTTAATTAGCTCTTTTATAAGTTATTAGATAGAAGAAATAGAAATTTAGCTATTAATATTCTAAGTTCAAAACTCGAAACAAAAATATTTATGAAATTATACAGATAAAATACTTCATTTAAAAGAAATAATTAGATTACTGATATATCTTCTCTAACACTAGTATATATGAATTAAAGGACAATACTAATAATTATGAAAATGAGATTATCTAAAAATATTGAACACTAAAAAATTTGATTGTCTTCTAAGTTGTCTCTTTTACATACAATCCTTTTTGCTTCTTTTTCTTTTTCTTCTTCCTTTCTTTTTTATTTTTTCTTCTTGTATCCCCTCTCTCTCTTTCTCTCTCTCTCTCTCCTCTTGCCGCCCCCACCCTCCCCCTCTTCTCAGTTTGTCATCCATCTAAAAAGGCTCTATAGCTATATATTTATATGGAGTTCACCACCTTAATTAAGGTGGTTGTGTTATTTATTTATTTTTATTTTGATAAATTTTTTATATTTTATTTAATATTTATCCTAATCTCTTAAATATTCAAAGAATAAAGGTTAATAGGAAGTTGTTATCTAGGTTTTGTCTTTTCCTTGGAGCATCAGTAGTTTCATTGAAAAAAAAAAAAAAAAAAACTAACTGTTGCAACTACCTTAGTTGAAGCCTAGTATAGGAGCATTGGTTTTGCCACTAAAGAGTTGTTGTTGATCCCTTGTCTTCATGACTTGCAGATTCCAGTCTCATTACTTATTAGTTTGTTTACTGCCGCTTGGCTTGTTTATTAGTTGAAAACCCATTCTTCTATGGTCGTATGAATCATATAGAATTGGATGTTTATTTTACACGTGATCACATTGTATCAGGTTTTTTACATCTCAAACATGTTCCTTCCTATGCTAAGTTGCGAATGTAATGACCAAATTAATAATAGGATATTAGTTGCAGCTTTTCCTTTTTTCTTTTTTTTTTTTTTTTTAGTCTAATTTGGATTTGCGAGTATACAGAAGCGGCAGAAATCAATAGATTCATGATAATTGGGAATCCTGTTAATACAAGCAGTTCTTAGTGGTGTTATATATAGCTACTATATTTATACTTGTACTTTTTTATTTATTATTTCACACATCTTATTTTAGTTAGTTGAGGTTACACATGTAAAAACACATATATATACTACTCTGTACATTTCAATTAATAATAACATATCACTCTTATTGTTACTTTTCCTGTACTCTCTACGAGAATGCCATTGATGCTCAAACTATAATAGATCGAGCCACTAGAGAATCGAAGATTTCTTCAAGAAGAAGATTTAGACTGCCAAGAAAAAGAGGGAAGAGATTGCTCCTTTTTATTAATATACTTATAGGGCTTTTGTTAGAGCTCCAACGCGAGGAAAAAAACCCAGCATTAAGGATTAATTTGATAGGAAAGAGAATCCTGGAACTTAAAAGCTACACTTAGTCCATGTGGAAAGGAACATAAGTTTTGTCTTTTCTAATATAAGTTTTTAAACTTTTGATTTTAATTAGTATATTGATAATTGTATTGAGTAAAGTTTTGTGGTTTTATTTCATGCGACATTGCCATATCCCATATGACATACACATGGAATAGAAATAATTAAAATATTAATTTTATCCATTTTTTTTTTCGATAGCCAATTTTCTTCATGTTACAACCATTGATTCGAAGAAATAATAATAATAATAATAATAATAATAATAATAATAATAATAATAATAATAATAATGAAAGAAAAAAAAAAAATTTACTGCACTTGTACTTTCTCCTGGCTCTCCTCCTTACTAGTGTAATATAATAGGTTAGACAATTTCTTCGACGCAGATTACATGAGATACCAGTAATACCCAAAAAGAGAAAAAAAAAAAAAAGTGGAACGATAGCACCAGAAATTTCCACGAATCAACATAGGAATCGGTCTAATTTTTGCTAGGAACGACTCTTTCTTTTTCATGTGAAAATATGTTTTTCTATGTTCAGTGTTACGGTTTCATTTTTTTCAGGAAGATTGATTTCGTCAATATTCACTTTTGACCGGAAGGAGAAAAAAAAAAAAAAAGGAATTTGGAAAAATTCAGAGGCAAATATTCAATATTTTTATCCGTGAAACCGTAAGTCTAGGGTCACAAAAAAACTAAGAGGTCAAAGTAAAAAAAACCAGCTTCCGGGTGCTTACGGCTGCGGTCCAACACAAACTATGTTAAAACTTCCGTGATCCCTTGACGTTGTACTTGTATCCTAGTGTTTGTCCTCACAATTTCCGGTGGCACAGGTCAAGGTTTATCACCTAGCCCTACGATAAGATTCGTATTCAGCATGGGAGGAGCTAGGGTTTGTCCACGTCTAGATATGGGAAATAAAGTATAGGGAAGAGCGGAGACACCTAAAATTCAATTCTAGACACAGTCAAGACAAGGAAATGAGAAAATTTTGATTGAAATAGGATGCGTACTATATTTTAGTGGGGTTAAATATAACAAATTATATTTGACTCAGAATTGCTAAATGCAACACTTCAAATACTCATCACCGAGGTAAAAATAAGGATGAACTGCACAGAGCACTCCTCAAACCTTTTAAAATTGCATGAATTCTGGGTTTCCCAAAAACTGACACTTATTATAGCTCTTAAAAAAAAACATCGGCCCTATTTTATTTTATTTTATTTTTTTGTTTCTATTATTATTATTATTATTTTTTTACTAAGCTGCCATGTGAAAAGGGCTAGGGCTTATGTAGAAGCTTATATGGCAACTTTCTAGCCAATTTAATTAGATTTATCTAGATATTTAGATTAACACAACTTTCTTAATTAATTTTTAGATTTGGTTATAATTTAATTAAATAAATACATAAATTATCATATAAATGTCTAAATAAGCTTATTTTAAACATGACAGCTTGGTTAATAATAAAAGGGGGGCCGAGTTTGTGTTAGGGTGGTAACTATGGGGTGGTAAGCATTAGCTTGTGAAAAAGTCAAGGGTTTGTGCAATTTCAAAGTATTGAGGGTAATTTGTACAATTTTCCCAAAAAATATTAAGGGAATAAATCAAATGGAAATATTAATATATTTGGAAGTATAAAAAATTATTATGAAATTGTTTCAAATGCTCAAACTATTTCATACTCAGCCCTTGATATTCTTTAATAGTGAACACTCCAAATTTAGTATTTGGGATTTGGATCCAAACATAATCTCAATGGGCTATGCGATAACTTATCTTGTTGCTTTGCGAGTGACATGGGACAACCTATATGTAAATCACATTAGTACAATATATATGAAAAAGTTTGAATGTTTTTATGTCCTTTTGGAATAATAAGATATTTGAACAATTTTTCTAAGATATGACACCCCAAAAGAAATTAAACTAATATTTAATCTATATGGTATTATGCATAAATAGATAAAATGGATTTTTATTGCAACCACTAGGTTGATAAAAACAAAACAGTGAAAGAAAGACCCTCAAGGGAGATGTAATGTCATTAATTGAATTATTAAGGTTTAATACTAGATAATATAACCCTAACAAGACATAATGAGGGCAATCAAGTCATAGCAATTAAAAGGAGCAAAGCAAAAATAAATTGAAAATAAAAAATTTTTTTGGCTACAGCTAATGGACTGGTTGTGAGACTAATCCTGCAATTGTCTACTAATCTTGATTTGTTGATTGAACTTAGTTGTAAGATTGATCTAGCAATTAGTTGCCAATTTAGTTATGTTAATTGAACTAATTGGCTAGTTATAGGATTGCTTCTCCAAGTGGTTGTTCAAAGCCTTCTATGATCAAAATAAGAAGTTACTGAATGGAAGGTACAATTGTTACTAGCAAGATGGTCCATGAGAAAATCAAATTCCTCAATATTTCCTTGTTGCTACTTAATCAAATCATCTCTTACTTTGAACAATTCATACCAGAACAAAAGAAAGAAAAAAAAAAAAAGAAGAAAAGATGAGTTCCCTTAACATATTAAATGGATTCCAAACATATTAACCAGCATAAGCTCATCTTTTGCTATTTGATCATCCAAGAATCTCATAACAAGATTATGAAGACCCTTTGCTTTAGCTCTCTTATTAGATCCAATAGTAAGTGATGATTCTTGTTAGTTAGACTCATTATGCTCATGCTAAATAATTTTTTTGCCAACGTTAATTTCATATTGAACTTGTAATGATATGTGTCCATGTAGTTTAGGAAATGAGAAAGAAAGAAAAATTACAAAAAGCCACTAATTTACTATTCGATTAACTCTATAGATGCATAATTGTTTAGGCCAGTTGAACATATAATTTTCATGTTTGTTTATGTGCATATTAACTTTATGACGTAGGGAGAAATAATAACATGACTGTAAACTTGAATACATACGGGGATCATTTCTTAGGATATTAGGCTAGATAATCAAAGATGGTATTTAGTAAGTATGCTCAATTTGTTTCACATTCACCAAACTTGTATATCCCTACTACATAACCTCAACATATTGACTCCTAGAACTTATTATGCTATACTATCCTTGAGAATAAGTAAAAAACTGAGGTTGGGAAATGATAGGTGTTAAATATACATAATTTTACATGTGTAACATCCTAAGATTAGTTTCTATTTAGTGTACTTTTATGAGGATGCACACATAATTGGACTATAATCGAACAGATATAAAAGATTAAGAAGTATGAGCTATAATATGTAAAACCACTGCTGTTTGAAGAGAACTTTTGATCATCCAACTTTCTACTAAGAAAGATTTGAATGATCCCATATGCTTTAATCAATTCTTTGTCTCCTTTGCTTTATTTTTGTTTGTGTCTTATGCAATGGGTAAAAGGTTCAAATAAAGTAGGAAAATGAATAGCACATGTTAAAACCTTGACCAAATCGTTTCACTATAAATACCTATTGTTTTCAACCTTTATTGCCTTTGGTCATTTTGTTTTCACTATTGGCCTTGGTTTCTTTATTTTCTTACTACTTAGACTTAATTTGTATAGCTTAGCTTTATATTAAAATATTTTAGTGATTCTTAACCATATTTTAGTAAAGATAGAGTAAATTGGTATTGTTCTTATGTTGCTTCTTTTACTTTCTCTCTCTAAAATTCTTTCAAGCTCTAATTTATGAATGTTTTACATCTCTAAATTATTTATCGCTACTATTTATCATTCATTGTGAGTCGTTAGTATTATTGTGGTTATTGATGTAGCTATAATTCACTTGGTAGATTTTATGCTTAAATGCAATGTTTTTTTTTTTTAGGTTTTAGAATGTCTTTTTTAGAGAAATGTGAATGTAATAATTTCCTTAAATTAGTCAAAAGATTTATTTCAAAGAACTTTTTACAACATCGTAAAGGAACTTTAGTTTAGCTCTTGATTTTTATCACTATTTTTTATTTTAAAAACCTAAATTCTAATATCTATTACTACCCCAATGCTATAAGCTTCTCAAAACACTAAAGTTTTTCTAGAAATTTATCCTCTATTGCTCATAAATTTGAAATCACAGTGGCTTCATTCTTCTCTTTCCATCCTAAAATTCTAAGCAGATCGATTTTATTCAAATTTCCTCCAATATTTGTGGAAACTATTAGAATTTGACTCATTAACTTATATTATACTTTTTTTTTAGGTCACTAACAATAAGAAGTCAACAAAAAAAATTGAAAAGGAATGATTGTGAAACTATCCAATAAGAACCATAAGCATCCGAATATGATAACTTTGCCTTAAAGTTAGGATTAATGGATAAAGTTGGTTCCAATAAGTAGAATAGCTTCTTAACATGTTGTTCTTTCCTACTTACGAGTGATTATGTCGATTTTCTTAAAAAATTGGAAGATTACTTTGGTTGAATAATAAGAACAAGGTAAGTGGTATAATTTAAGGAATTGGTTTATTGTTTATGCTTGTTAGGTTAGAGACTTATATGTTTCATGTTATTATTGAGATATGTTGATGATATATGAATCGAGAAATAGATGTTTGGATGAAAATTTAAAATTTGAGTTAAATTTTTTGTTGTTCTATTCATTAAAGAGCCATCATAACTACTCTAATGACTTATCCAAATGGCTACCTTCTATACTCTACTCATTTTATGATTGTTGCTACATTATAGGAGTACTTCATACACATCATAAGAAGGTTCTAATCACTTGACCTTCAATGTGTAATTTGAGTAAATTTTGAATGTTAGAAAGTATGATTCACATGAGGAATTACTGTAAAAAATACATATTAATGACATAGTTTTAGCTCAAAATGTGAAGCATTTATTAATCAAAAGGTTAAAATCTAAGTGGTATTATGACTATTGAAACTAATGAAATTGAGTCGTAATATTAGCAATCTTTTATAAGCAAATTGTAGGAATTCTAATTGAAATGCCATCATGTGAAATGGAACTTATTTATCCATGTAAATTGATGTCGGCATATCTATTGTAAATTACTCACTCACCTTGTATCGAACTAATTAACACCTAGAAATATAGATAAACTCAAAATGTGTTTCATGATCTCCCTTACATTTCTCAAGGCCATCGTTGCTACATGACAGTACTAAGAGGTTGATGTGAGCCTTTTCTTATCACTTGCGAGCTAAGCGATATAGGGAGGGTTATAAGCTTAATAGAGCTAAAGTATATTGTTATCATATTGGGTCAAGTTTTCTTAGATCTAAGGGAGCATTAAGGTATTATATAGTCTACAAAATAAATAAATAAAAATAAAAAAATTACACATTGTCATTTGATAATAGGTGTAGAACCTTAACCTATGGTTAGGGAATTATACCGTAAATTTCATGCCTCTTATTGGAAGATCACATGACATCTACATCCATATTATTGCCCATGCATAGGGCTATACTCTAGGTCTTTTTTGGCATACAAAAGGATTGTGTGATGCTTATTATCATGCTTTTGTGGTAACGAGCAAGCTTAACTTATGTATTGATGGCCAACAAGGCTTATATTTATAAGCAACATGAATAAGATAGAAAAGCAATAGTAAGAAAAAAAGGATACGGGTAACAATCATAATTGAATTGCACACTTTTATTTATAAGTCAAGGTTATAAGGCTACAATCGAGTATGCATGGGGGTTTATGTATGTGTTATGGGAAGTCTTTAGTCATGATCAACCGATGAAGACCTTCAATACTAATGTTCTATAAAGAGCTTTACGAGCATTTTTGGGCCTAGCAAAAGGAGATATTAAAATCATTAAAATGGTATCACTCCCAAAGTGGAAACTTTTAAAAAATAATAATGCTCTAAGCTATATGTACAAAAAGTCCCCCTCTATACAATAATGTACAAAAAGATAGGGCCTTACTAGTATAAGTGTATTACAAAAATGGATCCTAACATCCTTTCCCACTTAATTCTATCGACATCCTCGGCAATATGTGCTGGAGCTTAAATCTGGCTATAGAGGTTTTTTAGTTGGCAAGGTTGACTTTTTCTCATATATGGGCTTATGGTCTTCTTCAGTTTCCTAGCTATTGTCTTCTTCTTCCCGATCTCTCTACTTGACTAGGTACTTTGTTTGCCCTTCTTTAGTGACAAGATCTTTTACTTTGTGCTCTATAAGGATGTCTTCCATGGTTTGACTCAAGTTAAACTTGATCTTGATATTTGACTACTTGAACACATTGCAAGATGGATCTTCTATGTCTGAATAATATAGCTTTAGGACATTGACATGAAAAACCAGATGGACCTTCAACAATAAAGGGGGCTTGACCTTGTGAGTTACTCTTCTAATCCTTAAGATGATAGGAACTGGGCCAAAGTACCTCTAAATCAACCTTCTATTCTTATTTTGTAATGATCTTATTTGTTTTGGAAGGAGCTTTATGAGGACCTGGTCTCCAACATTATGCTCTTTAGGTTGACAATTTTGACTTGCCGATTTCTTTATCCTCTTGGAAGCTGTCTTAAGATACAACTTTGCTAGTTCTGAATTCTGCTTCCAATCTCTAGTAAACTAGTAAACTCTGGGACATTTTTCGGTATATAGTATGTCCACTGTATGGGGTAACAATAGTTGCTGACTTGTGATGATCTCGATAGGGCTCTCATTAGAGGAAGAGCTTCGCTAGATGTTGAAGCAGAACTGGATAATATCCAACAAATTGACCTAATTCCTTTAATTATAACTAAAAAAGTACCAGAGGTATTCCTCTAGTAAGCCATTGAATCTCTCACTTTGCCCATCACTTTATAGATGGCAACTGGAGGTTATGTTCAATTTAGAACCTAGGAGGAGATACCACTCTATCCAAAACTTCCCTTTAAACTAGGCATCCCTATCCTAAGGCACTTTCTAGAGCTTTACAGCATGCTTAAAGAAATGCTGTGCTATCTCTTTTGCATCTGAACTCTTCATGGTAGGAATGAAGGTGACATACTCAAAAAACTTGTCAACAACAACAAAAATATATGAGTACTCTTACACTTTGGGTAAAGAGGTGATGAAGTCCATGGAGATGCTTTCCCATGGGTAGGATGGCATTGGAAGTGGCATCAACAGCCTTCTAGTCTTCTACCTCTCAACTTTTTTTTATTGGCAAGTTAAACTAGTTTTCATATGGCTTATCACATCTTCCTTCATATTTGGCCAATAATAGCCTTGCTTCAATAAGCTCAATATTCATTGCCAGTCGAGGCGTCCAGCCTGCAAAGGATTATGGTACTCCCTTATGAGCACTTATCTGCCATTAAGACATATAATTGGCGCCCTTTTATGTAGATGAGGTCCCTATTACCCAAAATCTACAAGTTTTCCTTTTCGCAATCAACTACTTGAGATCGTTTGCCAATATTCTTGGCCTATATGCTATTTGATCGAGTCTTGGCCTATATGCTACTAGATTTGGTCTTGGATTGAAGTTGAGACTCAACTTACTGACTGGTGTGTAATTTGGGTTGAGGAAGCTAAATTTGGTCGGCTGCTCAAAGCTATTCGATTAGCTTACCTACTATAGTACTTAATCACCATATTAAACTCCATAAGGAACTTTTGCCATCTAGCTTGCTCGATAGAGAGCTTATGTTAAGTTAGTATGTGGATAACAATGTCTGTCTTCGCTAGAAACTTAGATCCTAGTAGATAATGCTTCTAGGTCCTTAGATAATGAATAACTGAAAGTAACTCCTTCTCTTGCGTTGAATACTTGCATTTTGTTTTATTCAGCTTCGTACTCTCATATGCCACTAGATAGCCCCCTTGCATTGACACTCTACCCAAAGTAATGTCTAAGACATCTTTGTAGACTTCGAATGGTTTGTGAATGTCAGGAAGTCTGAGGACTACCTCCTCCGTCACTTTATGCTTCAACTCTTCAAAGGCACTCTGACATTCCTCATCCCATGACCATGCTCAATCTTTCATCAATAGATTTATATGTGACATAGCTCGGCAATAATATCCCTAAATAAATCTTCTATAATAATTAGTGAATCTAAGGAAGGATCCTAACTTTGTCATATTCTTAGGTATTGACCACTACTTGATTACTTCCACTTTTGCCATGTCCATCTGTATCTACCCTTCCTCAACTACATAACCCGAGAAGTTGACGCTCTTCCAGGCAAAGGCACATTTCTCATGCTTCATATACAAATTTTTCTCCCGTAACTTCTAAAAAACCATCTGTAAGTTCTTCACATGGTCATGCAATGTTTTATGAAGATATTTATGAAGATATTTATGAAATATGTTATTCATTAAAGTACAAAAGGTTGTAGGAGCTTTGGTCATATTGAAGGTCATCACCAAGAACTCATAAGCACCATATCAGGTTATACATGTTGCCTTAGGCTCATCACCCTCAGCAATTTGAACTTGATGATACCCTAAATGAATATCTAACTTTGTAAAGTATTTAGCTCTACTCAATTGATCAAATAAATAAGCGATTAAGGAGATTAGACAATGATTCTTTATAATTAGCTTATTCAAAGCCCGATAATCAAATATACAATCTTGAAATCCCATCCTGCTTCTTCTAAAATAGAACAGGAGCCCCATATGGTGCTTTTGAGGGTTGAATGAAGACTACATCTAACAACTCATCCAGTTGTTTCTTCAACTCAATAAGTTTAAGAGGTGACATTTTGTATGGAGCTTTGGCAAGTTGTTTAGTGTTAATAATAAGCTTAATTTTATGGTCTACTGACCGTTTACGAGATAATTTCTTCGAAAGCTTATCAAGCATCACAGACTTGTATTCTCTACTACCCTTAGTATCTCAGTTTTTCCTACTTCCTCCTTCTTTATAAGGACATCCAGGAAAGTAGGATCTTAATGTTTAAGCTCTTTCTTTAGTTGTAGTGTTGATAGCATTATAGCCCCAATATTCTTTCCTTCCTTAGCATGGTTACTTGCCTTCTTCCTCTAAACTGATACATAGCAAGGCTTCTCACCCATGAGTAGAAAGTGATCAACCACAGGCATGGGAGTAATTTTGGTTTGTCTTAAGAAATCTATCCTAAGGACTATGTTGAAATCATCCAATGGGATAGTTGTGAAATTGAGATTCCTACTCCAATCTCTAACCTTTACCTTCACTCATCTTCCTACCTTAAGTGCATCAATGAAGTTATGTGTAGTACTAAAGTTACCATAACACTAGCATTCTTGCCATTGATGTTCAGCTAAACATACATTAATTTATTATCAGTCTTAGGCTTATGTCATGCTAAAGAACTCTTTCCAACAACCAACAATATGTGTAATGGGCCTATTTGGGGTTGTTCCTCACCATTACTCCCTAACTTTTCATCTTGGCATACACTTTTTGCCTTCTAAGCCATGGGATCGAGTACGGCTCCATATGGACAATAAACTATCTTATGTGAGCTATTGCACAAGAAGTAAGAGAATGAAGGTTTCTTACCTCCACTGGTTGCACCACCCTTTCCATACTGGTAAGAGTTATAAGATTTCCATTGACCTCCTTTAGTATTGCTGTTGTAGTTACTTGAACTTAAGCCTCCCCCACTCTTGGGTTTGCTTGCCTTGACAGGGTTTTTACCTTCGTACCCTATCGACATGCTCTTCCCTCTATTATCATAGGTATAATCAGTCAAGTACATAGCTATCACCTATGCTGTAGCTAAGTTCGTCACTCGTTTACTTTGCAACTCAGTCCTGGCATAGGGCTTCAATCCTTTTAGGAAGTAGAATAGCTTATCATCTCTACCTATGCTCTTGATGTCCAACATTATGGTTGAGAACTTACGTAAATACTTTCTTATATCATCACCTTATCGAAGTTCCCTCTTATACAATGCCATTTTGAATTTCTTTATACTTATTATGTTACCACATTTGGCATCACCAATCAAGTATATTGTTACTACTGTGACTTTACTCTATCATCATTTGTCCTAATACTCGCAAATTATTACTCCATATCAAAAAGAAATTTCTCTAACAATTTGGCTTCTCTTATGCCATGAACGCCTTGGCCTCAAGTATCTTTTAATGTCTTGCATGAGTAGGAGCATGTATGGGAGCATGGGTAGTAGCATTCCCCAAAGCCTAAATCAATATAGCCACTTGTACCCTCAACTCTTTAACAGTCTCAATTGAGGCATGAGTATCTACTTGTCTTCTCAATTCATCAACTTGAGTATCTAAATGCTATCTTGCATTGTTGGTTATTACCCACATTTCCTCTCTAAGTGTCTATAGTATAACACCAAAGTTCTCAACCATCTCAATCAATTTACCATTCTTCTCTTGATGATTGGTCTTAACTTCAACCATCCTCACCAAGAGGTCAACCAAATCATCCATCTGCTTGGTCATACCCTTGAGGATTTTCTCTAAGCTATCTGGCCTCTTATTACTTTCTCTTGTCATATCATGATCTTTCTCATTAGAAAAACCAATGCTCCGATACCAATTATCATGGTTCAAGGCTTTGTTTAGCACAAGAAAGATCATATGATGCTTACTATTCTATCTCTATAGCAGTAAGTAAGCCTAAATCACACAATGATGGCAAACAAGACCTAAATCTATGTTCAACATGAATAAGATAGAAAAGTAATAGTAAGAACAAGGGATACATGTAAGAATTGTAATTAAATAACACACTTTTATTGATAAGTCAAGGTTAGAAGGCTATAATCAAGTGTATACAAGGGTTTCTATGTATATAATAAGATGCCTTTGGTCATGATAAACAAAAGTGGAGACTAAAAGCTTCGATTTAAAAGAATACTTACACCCTAAACTTGTAAGGAGCTTTACAAGCATTTTTGGGCTTAGCAAGGGTATATATTAAAATAGTTGAAATGGTATCATTCCTAAAGTGGAAACTTCCTAAAAATAGTAAGGTCTTAAGTTATAAGTACAATAAGTACAAAAGTCCCCCTCATATTACAATAATATATAAGATGATGGGACTTTAGTAGTATAAGTATGTTACAAAAAGGACCCTGATACATAAAATATGGTTGATAACTTACTTGACTCTACTTGTGTATGTAATAAAGAGGATGCATATAACTCTTATCTTATTGAGCTATGATGGGTGCTTAGCCTTCTACAGCTTTTACATTTTACGACATCTTCTATGTATATCCTAACGTAGTAAGTGACCTAAGTGAGGTATTGTTGTAGATCATTTAGGCTTTGGTATAGTCCAAATGAAGAGTGGTAGGATTTCTAGAACTAATAAACTTTTATTGTATTTTATAAACAAATAGGTTATTATATTTCATAATGATGGATCGTTGACCTTTAGACCCATCACTCGCACTTACTTCCAAGGCCTTTAATCTTTCACCAAGAGGATTCTCCCTTTTTAGCTTGCTGAGGACAAGCTCTAATATATGAAAGCACTATAGAAGAACTCCCTTAGGTCCTAACTTAGACATCTTACCCAGTCGCCAACTTGCTAAATGCCAAGACCAACTTGATGAGTATTGTGTACGAGGTCCTCATATGTAAAGCTCTACTCTTTAAGCTTACAGAACTACAACATCATTCATTCATCTCGGTTGCCCCAAGCACAGCTTATTGACAACAACCCCAACATTAGCTCAACTCAACCACAACGCCCCAAGATCTTAAAATATGAACCCATTAACAAGTCACCACCTTTCCCCTACTTTTTTTTACATTTATATTATATTCCTTTTTGTACTTTGTTGTATTTACTATTTTCATATATACTAGGAATCTGTTTCTTATATTGTCCTTTGTGTAATCTTCCATTATTGTATTGTTTCCCTAAAGGACTTACTATAAGTAGTTCTTTATACTATAACCGCAAGTATCTTACACCTTAGAAGTTAATGAATATTCTTGTTCTTACAAGATATCCTTCTCTTAAGATACCCCTTCCTCACACTTTTATCTAATCTTATCAAGTAGCTCGAGATTAGTAATGAGTAGACCTTAGTATCAGCTTATGAGTCATATCAGGTGAAATACTAAGTCGTGTTGTGTTCGTTGGTACATCATATCCTCCAAGCAACTTCACAAGGGCTATTATGCTTGTTTACTTTTCCATTCCTTTATTCTTTAATACTTTGAAGGACCTAATATTATTACTTTCTAGAGTAAGCCCTAGTAATCAACTCAACTCTTAAGCACATTATATAATTTTAGTATTAAAACTTAAGGTTGCGATCGAAAGCTTAATGTTGAAGTATATCTTGTAAGAGTATGTATGCTCTATTATAATTTGTTTCTCAAGAGGAAATTAGAGCAAATTCTTAAGTTACTATATGAAATCTTATTTCAAAGTTTGTGAGTAATTTTTTGTTGAGTAGTGGACTTCTTGAAGTCTTGTATTGAGAATGTTAAATCCTAGTGTTCAAAGGGAGATTACCGATGCCAAGAGTGATGTACATGGTCGTAATCATGTTACTTAACAAACCTCGCGAACTATTGATGAACAATTGCAAGACCTTGCTACTATAGTGGCCAACTTGGCTATCTCTGTATAGAGGGTAGTGGAGATTAGGCCACAAGAGAGAGTTGATGAATGAGGTCAAGATGTGAAAGATAGGCTGAGAACACTCATAGTTGAACTTAGAGCACTAGAGGCTGTTTATGTGAACCCAACTTTATCTCGACATGCTAAGAGGTTTGTGAGGAGAAGACTTGAGTTAGATGAAGTTAAAGAGTATGGGGAAAAGGAAGAGCAATATAAAGGACTCATAGTGTGAAAGTTCCATACCTGCAGAGGCGCTGAGTATCTCAAAGTATAGATTTCAAGCTTTAATAGGTATGACAATGCTAATGACTAGCTAAACTGGGAGGTGAATATTGAAAAGATATTTGATTTCTATGAGTATGAAGACTTAGTGTGTAATCATGTAGCTACTTTAGAATTTTATGGATATGCAGCAATTTGGTGGAAGAAACTACAAAATGCACGTTAGTATATCTAATGTGAAATCTAAACTTGGAATGAGATGAAGAGAGTTCTAAGGAGTAGATTTGTTTTAGAACACTATGAGCAAGACACTTTCCAATGTCTTTAAGAACTCAAATAAGGTAATTGATCTGTAGACGAGTATGTCTAAGAGTTCCAATTGCTAATGATCCAATGTGATGTTGACAAGCCTAAGGTATAGACAATAGTACAGTTCATTTCTAGAATTAGATCTGAAATTAGTAATATAGTAGAGGTACAGAGGCTTGGAAATCTGGATGAGACCATCCAAGCAGCATGAAGGGTCGAAAGGTAGAAATGAAATCAGATTAGCCGAATACTGAACAACCAATCTAGCTAATCGAGCAAAACTAGTATACCGTGTTGACTTAGATATGATCGAGCTCAATACAGTTTTGAGGTGGACCATTGAGGTCAGATACCGAATAGACTTGATAAGGTCAGAGCTTAAGACAGAAGACCCGAGAAATCAAGTATTTCAAGTGCCTTCATTTTAGACACATAGTTAGTCAATAACTGAATCGACAAGTCATGACCATCAAGGGAAATAAGCCCTAGTTTGACATTGAAAGTGCTAGTGAAGAGGAGGAAGAAGAAGTAGGAGTCCACTAACTGCTAGAAGAATTTCAAGAAGATTTAAGCACCATGACGTGACTTGAAATGGGAGACTACTATATGGTTGACTACTACATAGTTGTACGAAGGTCTCTCAGTACCTTTATCTCTGATGAGAATGAACAAAGAGAGAAACTCTTCAATACAGGTTGCTAAGTGAATAGCAAACTATGTACTTTGGTCATTGATGGAGGAAGCTGTACCAATGTGATAGTATAAAGCATCGTAAAGCCTCTAAAGTTGCCAACTTGTCCTCAACTAAAGCCTTATAAGATTTATTGGCTTAATGAAAAGAGAGTTTTACCTATCACTGAGCAAGTCAAAGTGCCGATCATTATTAGTGATAGATACAATGACGAGATGTTGTGTGACGTCTTACCCATGTGTGCTTCACATACACTACTAGGTCGACCATGGCTCTTTAACCTTAAGGTACTTCATGATAGATATAAGAATACCTATATGATCCAGAAGGAGACGAAAAAGGTTATATTGACCCCAATGAGCCCCAAGTAGGTTCAGGAGTTATAGAGAAGATTACTAGATTGTTGTAGAGGAAGTCCTTAATGATTTATTGAGCCCAATTTTTCGAAGATATTAAGAAGGAAGAGTATGTACTCTTATTAGTCAGGAGATTACTAAAGTTAAAGGAAGTCAAAGCCTTACCTGTCGAGGTGTAAACATTGCTTTAAGAATATGCCAACTTGTTTCCTGCCAACTTGCCAGAAGGTTTACCGCCTACTAAAGGTATAGAGAATTACATCAACCTCTAGCCTAAAGTTGCTCTATTTGACTAATCTACCCATAGACATAATCTTAAGCAAGCAACTAAGTTGAAGAAACAAGTTAATGAGTTGATTAAGCACAAATATATTCGAGAGAGCATAAACCCCTATGCCCTACTGACTATCCTAGTGCTGAAGAAGGTTGGGTCATGGAGAATATGTATTGATAGTCAAGTTATCAATAAGATTACTATCAAGTACTGATATCCGATCCCATGATTGGATGATATGCCATATGAGTTGTATGGTGTGTGAATATTTTCGAAGATTGATTTGAAGAGTGGTTACTAATAAATCAGAATGAGGCTTGGAGATGAGTAGAAGACTACTTTCAAAATGAAGGATGGCTTATTTGAGTAGTTAGTGATGTAGTTTGGTCTTATGAACCCATCGAACACTTTCATGTGACTTATAAATTATGTTTTGAGATCTTTGATAGGAAAGTATGTTATTATTTATTTTGACGACATTTTATTGTATAGTGCTAACCTCAACTCTTGCGTCGAGCACTTGAGGTTAGTATTTGATATCTTCTGAGTTGAACAACTGTTTAGCAATTTGAAGAAATGCGTATTTTGTTAGAGCGAGGTAGTATTCCTCGGATATGTTATCTTTAAAGGAGGAATCAAAGTTGATGATGAAAAGACCCAAGCCATTCTCGAATGTCCGATGCTAACCAGTGTTGCAGAAGTCAGGAGTTTTCATGGTCTAGCTTTGTTTTATCGAAGATTCATTCAAAACTTTAGTTCTATAGCTACCCCATTAACCAAGTTGACTAAGAAGAACTTTGAATTCAAATGGTTCGAGAAAGCTTGGAGTTTTAAAAATATCAAATCTAAGTTAACCTCTACCCTATTGTTAATACTGCTCGACTTTGGTAAAGTTTTTAAGTTAAAATGTAACACATCTAGAGTCAGCATTAGAATTGTTCTCATGCAAGAGCATCGACTAGTAGCATATTTCAGTGAGAAGCTTAGAGGTGCTATACTAAATTACTTAAAATATGATAAGGATTTCTATGCCCTTGTGTGAGCACTTTAGAATTGGCAACACTACCTACTGCTGAGAGAGTTCATTATTTATATAGATCATGAATCTCTCAAGCATCTCTGAGAACAACAAAAACTCTCCTAATGCCATGCTAAGTAGGTTGATTACTTATAAACCTTTAGTTATATCATCAAATACAAGAAGAGATACTTGGGTTAGTACCTTACCTAGCTAATATGAATATGATCCATACTTTAGACCCTTAGTGGCTAAGTGTAACATTGGAAGAGTAGTAGATGGGTTCTATCTGAGCTAAGGATTTCTAATGAAAGGAAGGTAAATTTATGTGCTGATTGGTTTTGTTAGGGAATTACTTATCGGAGAAGCCCATGCTAGAGACTTAGCTAGCCATTTTAGCGAGAAGAGAACCATTGAGTTATTAAAAGAACACTTTTATTAGCTTAGGATGATGAAGGATGTGTGCAAAATTCTTGAGTGGTACAAGGTGTGCAAGCGAGCTAAGGGGAGAAAGGAGAAATACGTGTAGCAAATATTAGAAAAAAAAAGGGAAAAAAAAACTGTTTTATTGCAATTCTCAATATGTACATTGTGATCAATATATACATAGCCTATGTTTGCTTTGGCATATTAATTGAAATAAATGCAACAAGTCTTTTAATCTTATTTATGACTTCTCCCGAAGGTAAAAAATATATATGTGTTCGTATTTCATTTCATCTCTTATCCTCGCCAACTTTGAAATGTTGATATTGCAAGTCTAAACCTTTACCAAGAATTATATTACTCTTGCTTTTAGGTTTTGAAATTAAGAAAAGTAGAATAATAGACCAAATCAACGAGGGTTCAAGATTAAAACCAAAATTTATATTAAGGTTACCTTGATATATAATATTGTTGGAAAAACATTCAACATACAATTAATAATTATAAGTTATATAATATATTTTCCAAGTAACCTCTTAGAGTTTGATAAATTTACAACATAAAGGACATTTCTTTTTTTTTTTTAATTAAAAAAGTTACAATAGTTAAAGTTTAGGGGGTCATAAAAGTACGCTGTAATAAGTTTAGGAGGTGTTCTTATACCAAGCTTAAAGGTCAAGGGAGTCATTTGTAATTTATAAGGTTATTTGTCAATTTATTAAAATTTAAAGGATGATTTACAATATTTGAATGTTCAATGGATAAATCCGCACTTAATTAGAGTTTAGGTGTATTATTTGCATTAAATCCGTTAATCTATAATATTAAATCCCTTGACATATGTTGGTCTCTTGTTTGTATTAAAAAATATAACCCTATAATTTTCACATAATTTATCATTCATTTCACATTCTAAAGGCAATTTCCTTCCACTATCCAAATTATTTGTTAAATTAACTTTCCATCCTCAGTTTTTTCTGTTATTTATCCTCAATATATAGGAATTTTAGTCACTTACTTTGTATCTTAGATCTGCTATAATATTAAAACTATCATAATCATTGTATTTATTTTTGTATGTACCATAATATAGGTGCAATTTTTGCTAGCATGTATATATGCATGTATGTCTGTATATGAGTATGGAATTCATTCATTGGACATTATATAGGGAGGCATTATAGATCATACCTTATTTTTCCTCTATATATGATTATATGTTAATGTTGCTCCCATACATATATATATATATATATTTTTGATGGATCGTGTTTGAATTTCTGAAAATGCTATTTGAATTTAAATTACACCACGTTTCTTCTTATATCTTTTTTATTTTATTTAATCTTAAATGTTCAAGCTACAGAAAAGGAAATTTCATCCGACGGAGTAATTTTGTAAAGGTAGATCTGTTTGTTAAACATTAAGCTAAATTCAATTGCAAGTTACCGAATGCATTTCACTGCAGTGAACTTGCATTTGAAATTTCAAAAATCATTTACTGGTGTGGAAAAAAAAAAAAAAAAAAAACTCTTCCATCGTGATAGATTAGATGTATCAATGCAAATGAATTTAATATCAATTTCTCCCTCCGTATGTTTCTTCCCTAAAGTATCATTAAGCTAGCAGATCTAACCAACAAAAAGATAGCACCGACAGATAATACATCTCTTAACGTTAAATGAATAACAACATAAACAGTGAGAAGTTCTTGATGACGTGTTCCTTCATGCATGGTCCCCAATGAAATCACGTCAAAAAGTATAAGTATTTTTGTTCATCTTAAAATTTAAAAATTAATAATTGAAATTACATAAATTTTGAAAATATATAATAATATCATTATATTGTTATTCTTGTTTATCATTTTCTTTCCTATAATCGTAATAAATAATATTTTAAGAGAATAAATTAAAAAAAATTAAAAAGATATAAAATGCTTCAATTAATATGTTTTATATATATATATATATATATATATAAATATATATCTCAACTGTCTTTCTAAGAAATATACCGTTGTCTGGGTCAGAGAAAACAACACGGCTATCTTATCTATCCAAATCCTCGAAATTTCAACAAGTCGAACAAGTGGCGTACTATATAACACCCACACATATATGAACATGATACACACACACACACCCTAAAATCCCCTGCCCACAGAAATATTATAATTTACAGCGTGCGTAAACTATTAACAACACTTCATACTCTCTTATTTGCCCAACTCGGTGAAGATCGATCATGAAGTCATTCAAGCCGGCAAATGGGATAGCTGTAACCCTAGTGGCTGTGCTCTTTCTCACGAGTCTGCAACTAAACGGAGCTTCAAGAGTCCTGGACGAAGATAAAGAAGACTGGTTCAAAGAAGCACATCTATCCCAGTCCCTTCAAAAGGGTTCTGGAACACCTCCAGGCTCAGGGTGCACTTTTACACCAGGTCAGGGTGGAGCTCCTTGCACCGGTTCACGAACTTTTGCCATGGCTCCTCCACATGCATATTCTGGTAGTAGCATCCCTCAGTTCGGCATGGCAGCTGAAATTAAGTAGAAATAGAAAAAAAAAATTAACGCAACTAACACGCCATATAATACATGACATGTAACGAATTAACAATGACAAATCATATATTTTGTCTTCTTATGTGCAAAAAATTAAAGTAGAAGCAATCTAATTCATGTTATTTTGTTATTTTCAAATGTGATTCTCTGTAAGTTGTATATCCAAATTAATAAAGAGGTCCATGTATTTTTACTTTCCCTTCAAGAGATAATTTCTCTTTAGGATGCTGATGAAATAACAAATGTAATATTTTGAAAGTGAAAAGGAATTGTTATTCTTGTTCTTCCGAATGGAAGTATGATTATTGGTTTTTTTTTTTTTTTTTTTTTTTTGGTACCATAAGCATTCTATTTATAGATCAAATGTATAAATAGCAACGTTAGCTCCTGTTGGGGATAACTTCAAAAGAGGAGCTAGTATCTCCTGTTGCACCCATTTGTTATCGAAATATCATGTTTAAGTGAGACAAAAAACTCATGGTTGAAGTCATCAAATTATATCAGACGTTTGCTAAAACACCCATAATTCAATTATTAGAATCCCACGATCCAAGGGTGGTGAGCATTCCGCTCCTCTATCCATCCGCGAGTTTGGGAAGAAAGAAAGGGTTCAAAGAAGCAAGAGGAGAAGTAATGAAAAGAAAACAAAAAATAAATAAATAAAAAAGGGAAGGGAGAGATGACGGATGAAAAACGTAAAAAGAACAAAATAAATCAAGTTTTGACCAATTTCGGCTTAAATACAAACATTTTTTCTTCAATCAACATTATTGACTCCGTCAACAATGGAAGTAATCTTTGCAGAGTAAGGAAAAGATTTGAAATAAAAAAGTTATTAACAATGTGACATTAACAAATACAAAATTTAGCAAGAAAAAGAAAAGTGACATGAAGAAATATTATGTCCATATAGTTTAGATTTATTAACGCGAAATCCCTGGCTAAGATTTCCTAGATAACATTGTGGATGTGAAATGGATAAAAATGACGCATATTTTACATCAATTTACAGAAACTTCAGCAACCCTCTTCTCAAGGTTCTCAGCAGGTTCGGCCTCATATAAAACAAACTAACGGCATCATAAAAAACAAACTAAATTTATCTTGCCAATAAGCTGGGTTGTTAATGGCTAAAGAGCATCGCCTCAATGATTTTTTAGAATCTCCATTTATGTAATTCAAAATTTTATTCGAAACTCTTCCAGTCAAATTATACATATATATATATATATATATATATATATATATGTCACTCTGCCAATAAAAATGTTATTTTTGTCAAATTGTTAGTGTCTCAAGAGAAACGTGAACTATTAAGAAGATAGTCATTTTTAAGATCCCTCAAAACAACTAAATCAATCAAGACGATAAATATAAGTATTGATCACCATCACCAAATGGACTACTGACCTAAGATATTTCAAATATTCTTTATGCAACATACGCATACAAAACCACCCTAACAAACCTTAGCGGTTGCCCCCTCCTCTCGAATCATTTTCGCTTCCTTTACCATCCTAAAATACTACGTCCACCATTATCGATATCAATATTCCTATGGATCCCTACCTTTTTGTGTGCGTGTGTGTGTGTTAAGTAGAAATTCTTAGATCTACCTTTTCTTCTACTATCTTCACCATCATCAAACTATCGCAATTTACTATCATAAATCTCATAAATCCGTTCCTACAAATTTGATGAATTTTAAGTGATCATGAAAATCTTGATGTTGCTCTCTCGATAATTTTTTAAATAAGCAATTTTACTCGTATAGTTGTTTTTTTTTATTTTCTCTTTATTGTCACCCATTATGGGACATTAGTCATCCTTTTTATGAGTTTTTTTTTTTTACTTGCCGTGATAAATCAATTTATCCCCACAACAATCTTCGTTTATATCGAATCCTATCATATCTATTGATTTAATTGTTGCAACATTATTTTTATTTATTGATATTTGCACTCAAAAAATATTATCCTGGCAATAAAAGTTATAGTCTAGTAGCATACTGAAAAATATGAAGCTCAAATCATGCTTATAAAAAGTCCTAAATGAAAAGCAATGATTATAAACTATTGACAAAAACTCGAAAAATTAATTACTCGATGATGTATCACCATTGATTAAACAGACAGCTAGCCTACCACATTCAAATTGATTCAACGAGCAAATTGGTTTGTGTCGTGAGTACGTGACAGGTTAAAAACACTTATTTTGTTATGCTCTATATTACTAATTAAGAATTTTACAAGGTGGAATTAGAAACAAGGTTGGTACATGATATAAAAATGACATACTTGTGTTTTGTCTTATTAGTGTAGGTTTTAGAAAATTGAAATAAAAAATTATCTCACGGTATATAATACTCGCTTAGAGCTTATTCAACCGTATCGGATTAAATATGATTCAAACAATAGGATTATCTACTCTTCCTCTATATATATATATATATATATTTATTGGAATTCGGATTACCTTAGTTTTTCTGCATATATGTTAATAATTTGCATATACAAATTGATGGATTACGAATGAATTCAGACAATCGCCAATTGAAGTTTAATTACACCGCTTTTATATATTCATATTTATTTATATATATATATATATTATATTTTTTATAAATTTAAGCTATTATGTAAAACTCTTGAAATTTCGTCTCGACAGAGATTTGATTTAGTAAAGGTCTCTTCGTTTTGTATTAGGCTAAAATAGTTTAATTTTGCAGGTTACCAAATGCACTGTAATAAACTTGCTCTTGATGGTTTCAAAAATTAAGTACTTAGGTGGTATAAAAATCTTCCATGGAGATCGATATTGATTTTTGGTGAATAATATAAGGATGTCTTTGGTCAAGAAACAGGATAAGAATATATCTCAAATCAATGCAATAAATTTGGTTTCGATTTTTTCCTCTATATTTCTTCTCCACAACACCATAAATAGCATATCTAATTTGAAAATTGATTTTCTAAAGTATTTTAAATAAAATTACAACTTCAATAGCCAAAACTATGTAAATATTTAAAATATTTTATGATATTATAATACCATTATCTTCTTTTCTATAATCTTAATCATAAATTATACGTGATAATATTATAAAGAAAATAACAATCAATCTAATTTAAGTTATTCGTAACTGAGATATAGTCCATACGACCAGCGAAAATTACATCCGATAAACAACAATAATATACCGGTTAATGTTGAAACTTCAATAGCAATATGTTTTGATTACTCCATAAACGTAGTGAGGTTCTGCATGACGTGTTCCTTAATGCATGGCCCGAAATGGATTCACGTTCAAAAGTATACAATTTTTTTGTTTTTTTTTTTTTTTTCGTTTGCCCTTCTTGACCCGTTCAATGTACTCACATTCTAAGAAATCCCATCCTTTCCACGTATTACTGAAGAGTAAACAACACGGCTAATTTAATAAATATTTATCAATCTCCAAATCTCAAGCACTCAAAATAATCTATATATATATATATATATATATATATATATATATATACATACATACTGCCCTGAGATTCCTACCCACAGACACATATTTTGTAGCACATACTAACGATATTTCATTCTCTTTTCAACCATCCGTGAAGATGATGAAGTTGTCCTTCGAGTCTACAAACGGGATCGCTATAACCTTGGTAGCTCTGCTCTTTCTCACCAGTCTGCAACTAAACGAGGCTTTAAGAGTCCTGGATGAAGAGGAAGAAGATTGGCTCAAAGAAGCACATCTGTTCCAGTCCCTTCAAAAGGGTCCTGGACGGCCTCATGGCTCAGGGTGCACTTTCACACCACACCAAGGTGGAGCTCCGTGCACCGGTTCAAAAACTTTTGCAGTGGCTCCTCCTCATGCATATCCTGGCATTAGTATGCCCCGGTTCGGTATCGCAGCTGAAATAAAGTCGGTGACCGAACCGCTCTCAAGAGAGCTCAATAATGACCAGAAGTACAAAAATAATTAACCACTTAGTGTATGAGAAATGACGATCTTATTCCTTTTATTTTTTTGTAGTGATAATAATTCAATTAATTAGCTGTATATTCAATGGGGTCAATATATCTTTTCTTCCCATCAAGTGTTAAATTCTATTTAGGATAATATTTTGGAAGTGAAAAAGATCACCAAATGGAATAATTTTATTATTACTATTTTACTTTTTTCCCGATTAGTAGAAGTATGATTATCATTTTCGTACCTTATAGGCATTATGTTTGCACACATGATTCATTTTGCAGGTATTTTCTGGCTAATATTTGGGTATACATCTTTTGTTATTATGATAAACGTTCGGGTATGATTTCTCAATTTCATAAACTACTATTCAGAGCACTACATTACTTCATATTTTTCGTGTTGAGATCATCGTATCTTGCGGATCATATATAATAACATATGAGAAATAAACAAATAAAGAAGAATGATATATAGATTTTATGTAAGAAACAGCAAAATGGACATGGACAGGTCATTTGATCGGAAGACCCTCAAGTCAAAACTACTAAATCCTGGGTCCAAGACTCTAGGAATTGTCATTGAAACATCAAGGTGATGAGGCCAGGCCTCTCTTTTCTTTTCAAATAGAAGAAATTCAAGCGAAAAGAAAAGAAAAGAGGAGAATAAGTGCAAAAGTTAAGACATCAGGACTACTAAATAATACCTAATTTAATAGTGAATATTGGATTTTTACCCAACAATTACAATTTCAAATTATGACGTTACAAAATACTTGAAAATTTCAGGAAAAAAATTCAGCCATTCAGAACACCGGTTCTCCTTAGACTTGATGTAGTCATGGTAAGAAGTTTCAGGATTGGGTGTTGTAATTTATTTTAAAGAATTCAATTTTGTGATCAAAATGATAAAGTTGAAACATCATGGGTAAGATTGAACAGATCATTGGTAGTATGAATTGTACCTACATTGGTTTCTTAAGATTGTTGATCTGGCCGTACTAACTCTCATCATCCTCTAGATGCTCAAGTCTGTAGAGTTCATGGGTTATAAGTAGGTTCCATGGATCTATGGAGTTCTAGAGTAAAATTGTCTCAAACTAGTGTAGATGTAGGGGTTTATTATATGTAACAGTGCATAAAAAATGTATCAACGTGTATCACGTGAATAAGAAACGATTAATATCTTGATACATTGATCATAAAGGAGGGTTTAGAGTGGGATTAGAGAGATTGAATAGATGATCTAAGTAGGCTTAGTGTTCACAAGTGATAGTTTGTAAAATAAATTGTGGTTAAGTTCCAAAAGTCCCTGTTCATAGATAATAGAAACATGTATTTATAATGAGTAACGAACGACCGTCACCAAGGATCTTTTAACTATTAATAGAGAGATTAATCAAGTTTCAAAACCTAATGGGATGAACAGAGAAAACAAAAGCCCAACTATACATAACGGATTTCAATTGATACCTAAGTAAAGCTAAGAAACGATAAAAATGTGTCAAAATAATTTTAACGGATCTTATTCTGAACCCATCTATCTAAAACTTTCTAAATCATCCTAAATTACATTCAATTATTAAGAACCTATCACTAATCAAAATAATTAAGGTTAGCATATTTTTTTTAATTCTAAGTTTAGTTCATGAAACTATATCATATAAGTTTCCCTATCTATAGCTTCTTTCAACACTCATATTATCCATTAACTAGTCTGCTATATCTGTTTCTATTGAGGTCTGATTCCAATAATATCTCCCATTTACAGCTTCTTCTTCTTCCCTTTAAAATCTTGACTCGTAACAAAGCTATCAGCCATATCAACGATTCACTTGTCACTTGTAGTGGTTAAGCATCTAAAACTAATAGCCACTTGATCCCAAATGTTCAAACCTTGGTGGGCAATGAACAGTCCATCCATAACAAATCAAATAACCAGATATATTTTAGTTTTATTACTAATTCTAGTACAAAAAATAACAAGCCGATCAAATAATTATTCACCTTATTTTTCCATAATCTTTAATAAATTCTTCATTGATACTTTTAAGATAACTTGGATTTATCAATAATGGTATATTAATTTCAATAGCTCATACATAGATTCACTATGCTTTATTCTTTTGTTTATCATATGGGTCAACAAAACTTTTAATTAATTTTAGAATTACCTATAATGACATATTAGTAAATTACATCAATTAGAAAAACTATGTAGGAGAAATGATAAACTAAATGGCAAATCAACCAACTTAGACAATCGAGTTTTCAATGTGGTAGACTTAGCTTGAAACTAGGATATTTTGTATGTTTTTATCAATTAATTAACATATTTTTATATTAATATCATTTTTTTTTCCATATATTAATATCATACTCTTTAGGATTCTAATTATCACATGGGATTTTAGAAATCAAAATTGAACTTCTTTGTCAAAGTTTTATTTTTCTAATGGAACCAATTTTAAGTTTTTTAACTATTCATTTCACCTAAATTTTTTCTAGATTTTAGGGAATTACATTTAATATTAGTTATAGATCAAGTTTTCTAATATTAATCTAATGAGTAGCTTGAGTTACTTAAGTAATTAAATTGTAATGTGCCAGAACTTAGAAAGCCATAGCTCTAGCATGTATCAACCCTAAAGGCAAACATGTTAAGGTAACAAGGATCTACGTACCTAATTATATTCTACAAATTACCGTAAAATCTGCTAACTCACAATTAACTTCATACCTGAAACAAGAGTGGAATATCAACTACATAATCTCCACATATACCACATGATAATGTAATTAACATGAGTTAATGTACCAAAAACTTGAGAATCACTAAAGATAAACTACTAGGAGTTTCATAACTCCAGCTAGCGACAACCTAACAAATACCAACAACATGAGTCATAGGATACTTTGAACAATTACATAAGTCTCAAACATAAATAACAAAAAATGATAACATAGGTCTTTAGCAATTCACTCTTAATATCTAGACTATGTAGTCCCTACTCCATCGTCATAATAATAATAATCACCCTCCTCATCATAGTCAATATAATCATAACTCATATCCTCTACTTAGAAATCATCAAAAACCTCATAACCTGAACCTGCAACTAAAAAAACAGTAACCCCGAAGGGTAGGCTAACGCCTAGTACAGGATACCACTAACATACACAATCAATGGCAAAAACACACACACGAGTGACTAATTTAAATGCAATAAACAACCGATTTAGTCTTATTTAATTAGGTCTATAAGCAATACAATCTCAGCTTCTTGAGACTTGGGTGACTCATGACCCTTACACATACAACATAAATAATATATAGGTATTAGTGTTAGGTCCTTCCTAATACCTAAGTGTCCAATAACCATTCTCAATCTACTTAAGTCCTTTTTGTATTTGACTCCAAAAGGGACAATGTCGCGCAAAGATCGTCAAGTACTTCACCAACAACATTGGACCCAACCAATGGGTAGTAGGTGGTCGAATCCAAGTATAAGCAACAAAATCAATTATGTCAAAGTTTAATTAAGTTTGATTTATATACTAGCCTAACATACGCACAACCACCAATCAAGTAATCCATACTTAAATTCTCAATAGCATTTAACAAGTGTCTTAGTGTCCTATAACTTGGTAAAACACGAAAACAACACTTGAGCCCATAAACTTAAACATAAAAGAACTATTCACTTCTTACATCCCAACTCCTCATCGTGGCGACAAGTCTCCACAAGAAGTTTTAGATTGTTCTTTAAAAAAACAGAGTTTGATTGTTGTTTTGATTCATAGAATTTGCTTGAAAACGTGTTAAAAAGGTTTTATAACAAAAAAGGAGGTTGGAAAAGTCATGAGAAACGAAATTAGAGAATTCTATACACTATAGTGGACATGGTTTCTAGATCTTAGTGGGTCAGGCATTTGGACTCTAGTCAAAACTCACTCTTTGTGAGCTTTTAGGGCCTCCAACATCCAGACGCTACCATGTATGGTATCCAGATGCTAGTTGTATTCTATAGTTTTTTTGTAGATTGCGACTCACGATTCTTCTTCTATACTTTACCTACTTTAAAATCTAATGCCATCCTTCACTTGCCTAAGTCTTTTCCCCTTTGCTGACTCATCCTCCATAACATCCATCAAAACATCAAAACACAAATCCTAATCCTCAATCACAACCAACACCTTAACTCAACAATACACGGTAAGAATGAAATTTTTTATGAAAAAGGGGGTTCTTAAATGACTTACTTACTATTTCCTGATGCAAAGACCTTCAAATTTGTAATTCCTCACCCTTTATATCTGTAGAAACAAGATTCCCTAAGTTTCCTTCACCAAAACCTAAAGAAAACTAATTTCCCTCATTAGAGGCATAAGAATTTACGCAAATATGTTGTCTTTATGCCAACTTTGGTGTTTGCTTCACTTAATTTACACAATCTTTCTCCAAATTCGAATTTAGGTTAAAACTTAAGGTTTCTTGTGAGTTTTTGGCAGTGGGAAAAAAAGAAATGTACCAAAGGAATGAGGGGGTAATAGGAATAAAACTAAACATTATCGGAAGGGAGGTGGTTTAAACTTTTCCTTTGACAACTTTACTCCCATTACTTAGGCCCATTTACATGCCATACCTAGCTTATTAATTATAAACTCTTTTTATATTTTATAATTCCTTTTTATTTATCTATTTATTTATGACTTCAGGTTTTATAGCTTTTTCCTCCTTAACAAAACTTTTGTCTTAGAATGTTTGTATATTTGGATCCTGGAACAACTTTAGATACTTCCTCTAAATCTCCTCTTTAAGCTCCTAGGTTGCATCACATTCTGAGTGATTTGGCCACTATACTTTAACATAAGGAATAGACCTACTTCTTAACTGTTGAACTTTAGTATCGACTATCTTTGCTAGCTATTAAACTACTAACATGTCAAGTTGTAACTCCATTAAATCTAAATCAACTATTTGTACATGTGGCTCTAGTTCATGATCTGGATTGGGCTTCTTGTACTTCCTTAGCATAGATACATGGAACACATTTTGTACATCATCTAATCAAGGCAGGAGTTCCAATCTATAAGCTACCTTGCTAACTCTCTCTATGACTTTAAAAGGGCCTGCATACCTTGGTTTCAACTTCTCTCTCGAACAAAACCTAACTACTCCCTTCACTAAGGAAACTTTCAATAGTACTTCCTCTACCACCTAGAACTCTAAAGGACGATGCCACTTATTAGAGTAACTTTTCTAACTACTCTGAGTAGACTGCATCTTCTAATGAATCAACTTAATCTTATCTATTGCTTCTTGTACTAAATCTAGTTTTACCAACTGTTACTCACTTACCTTGTCTAATAGATAAGCGACTTGCACTTTCGACCATATAATGCTTTAAACTAAGCCATTTGTACTAGCTTAGAAGCTGTTATTGTAAGCGAACTTTATTAAGGCTAGATGCTTGTCCCACTAGCCATTAAAATCAAGTGTGCATGCTCTTAATATGTCCTCTAAAATCTGAATAGTGTACCCTAACTGACCATTTGTCTGTACATGGAAAGAAATACCAAACTAGAGCTTCATGCCAAAAAAATTCTATAAGAATCTCCAAAAGTGATTAACAAATCGAGTGTCCCCCATCAAAAGTGATAAACACCAATACCCCATGCAGCTTCACTATCTCTTGAGTATATAACTTAGCAAACTTCTCTAATTAGTACTTAATGTTTATATGATTGAAGTGAGTAGAATTAGTCAACTTGTCCACTATCAACCACATGGCATTGTGGTTCACCAAAGTTTTAGGTAAAGTAGTGATAAAATCCATAGTTACATACTCCAAGTTTCACTTAGGTATTGGCAATGGCTACAATTCACTAACCTATCTCTAATGCTCAACTCTGATTAGTTAACACGTTTGATACCTAAATACATACTTTGCTATCTCCCACTTCATGTTGTTCCACCAATAGTGGTCTTTCAAGTCACTATACATTTTCGTACTCCTTAAGTGAATAGAATAAGCTAAGTAGTGCTCTTCTTTTAGTATCTTACTTCTCAACCCTAGTTGCGTTGGTACATACAATATGCCCTTAAACCTCAGTATTCCTTTGGCATCCACTATGAAGTCTAGATTTTTTCTTGCTTCTACCCTTAATGTCTTAAATTCCTTGATCACCATCTTATGTAGCTTTAATTTGATCTATCAAGGTAGGTTATACCCTTAAGCTTACCAACTTAGCGCTCACCTCTTTAGTTAACACCTTTAACTTGAGCTAGCGCATCTATTTAAGTAATGACCTCTGTAATGTGATCAAGCTGACTAGATTTCCTTGTCTCTTACTACTCAAGGCATCAGTTATCACATTGGCTTTCCTTAGGTAATACTAAATATCTAAGTTGTAGTCTTTAATCAACTCTACCAATGCTTTTACCTCATATTCAAGTCTTTCTAAGTGAAAAATTACTTAAGGCTCTTGTAATATGTATATACTTTGCATCTCTTACCAACCAAGTAATGCCTCTAAAGTTTCAATGCATGTAACATAGTTACCAAGTTTAGATCATATATCGAGCAATTCTTCTCATAAGTCTTAAGCTAACAAGAGACATATGCAATCACTTTACTACCTTGCATAAGGATACACCTTAATCCTTATATGGAGGTCTTACTACAAATAACAAATTGTTCCCCACTATAGGGTAAGATCAATATCGAAGCTGTCACCAATGTATCCTTCAACTACTAAAAGCTACCTTCACAACTATCATCCCATTCAAACTTAACCCCTGTTTAGGTCAACTAGGTCAAAGGGGCCTCTATTTTAGAAAGTCCCTCAACAAAATTCTTGTAGCAACTGACTAACCTTAGAAAACTTCTAACTTCTAACATTGTGGTAGGTCTATGCCACTTAGCAACTACTTTTATTTTCTCTAGGTTCACAACTATACCATTTTGGTTCACAATATGACCTAAGAATGCCACTAACTTTAACCAAAAGTTGCACTTGCTAAATTTGGCATATAACATCTCTTCTCTCAACTTACCTAAAACAATCCTTAGGTGTTCTTGGTGTTCTTCATGTTCTTCTTTGCTCTTGGAGTAAATGAGGATATCGTCAATAAAAACAACAACAAACTTGTTTAGATACTCCTTGAATGCCCGGTTCTTGAGATCTATGAGCATTGTTAGTGTGTTTGTAAGGTTGAAAGGCACCACCAGGAATTCATTTAGCTCATATCGAGTTTTGAAAGCGGTCTTATCTACATCTTTTTCTTTGACCTTTAACTGGTAATAACTTAAGTGCAAGTCTATTTTAGAAAAGACTTGTATGCCATATAGCTAGTCAAAAAGGTCATCAATTCTTGAGAGGGAGTACTTATTCTTGATAGTAATTTGGTTCAAATCTCGGTAATCAATACACATTTGTAGACTCTTATCTTTCTTCTTCACAAACAATATTATGGCTCCCCAAGGAGACGAATTGGGTTTAATAAAACCCTTATCTTATAGCTCCTGTAACTACTTCTTCAACTCTACTAACTCAATGAGTACTATCCGGTAAGCCAGTTTTGAGATGGGTTTGGTTCTCAATACCAAATCAAATCTAGACTCCACCTCCCTATTAGGTAGAATATTGGGTAGGTCTTCCGAAAATACATATGGGTACTATTACATAAACGGCATCTGATCTAATATGAACTTGGCCTTACTTGATTTTGCTACTAACGTAGCCATAGTAAGCCTTTTCCACAACTCATGTGTAATACAATAGGCTGGTCTTTGAGCTTCCACTCGATAATTGAAAGGTACTTCTTTTAGGGGTTTAAAAAATGCCACTTGATTATGACAATCAACTGTAGCATGGTGCTTTAATAACCAATCCATCCTTAAAATGATGTCAAAATATGATAGCTCTAACACTAACAAATCTGCCAATAATACTCTTCCCTTAACTTCTATCTCTACATCTCGGTAGATTTGGTTTAAAATCGTTTCACCCCCTAAAGGTGAATTCATAACCAAACAAGCATCCATAACAGTAACATGTAATCCATATACATGTACAATGGATTCAGCCATACATGAGTTTGATGCTCTAATATCAAAAAATGCAAAAATACGATGGGATAGGATAAAAAGACTTCTTGCCATGGTGTCTATATTATAGTTGGTGTCTTAGTGCTGAATAGTGAACACTTAAGCTAGGGCTCTCTAGTGTAGGCCTGCCTTTTAAGGAAGTGTCACTTTGAGAACTTTCTAGGGTCTCACAACTAATGCCTCTTAGGGTGCTTAGCTCTTTATACCCCTATCTTTGCAATTTGCCATGTAGTGTCCTCTCTAGCAACACCTCTAACAAATACCCTGGTATGGAATGGTGGTCTCCTTGCAGTCCTTGCCCATATGCTCGATCTTCCCATACAAGAAACATGCCCCTATTGTCCACTTACAAGCCGAAACATCATAGGACCTAAAGTAAAGGATGCACTTTATAGCCAGTGTAGTAGCTCTCATTTGATTTGATGCTGGTATCGTTATAGGTTAGGCTACACTACCATTGGCCTATCTCCACCCTCTCTGATCACAATTGCTAGAATCGGCCTTTTCAACTTATCTGGTCTTGGCATAAGTCTCTTCCCTAAGGCTACCTTCACCTTACAAGCTAGCTGCTCCCATTTTCTCTTCATAAGTTGCTCTAAACACTTTGCCTTGTCAATTACTATTGAGTAAACCATAAGTTAAAAGGTAGCGACGTTCTCCTACAACTTAAGCTTCAATACATGTATGATCCTATTAACTCATAAGTGTTCATCCCTCTTAGAAACCTTTGGTATGAAATAGGCCAAACGATCCAACTTTACCTCGTAAGTAACCACTTTCCTAATCCCTTGCTACAGTGCTTAATAAGCCAATTGCATTTGCTCTCTTACACTAGTGGGGATGAAGCATTCGAAAAATCTATCCCTAAACCTCTCAAAAATCCAACCCCTTATATTAGGCTCTATGCACAAAGGGCTATCCCACCACTTTAGTGCATCACCTCTTAGCATAAAAGAAGTATAATCTACCTTTTTGTCATTAGGTAACTCAGCTATGGCAAAAACCTTCTCTATCTATTCAATCCATTCCTAAGCAACAATAGCATTGTTTGACTTAAGATCAAACTCCTTAGCCATCTTTAAGAAACGATGCATACCAGGTTGTTTGACTGCTTGCCTCTCCTAATGCCAGGCCTCAGCATTAATCTAGATCATTTGTATGTCATGTCCAATCTACTCCTACTATTGTACCATGGTACCCATAAGATTATTCATAACATTTAATAGCTGCGTAGCATCAACTTCCATAGGCCTATACCTTTGTTGGCCTTGTTGTCTAACCCCTTAAAAACTGGATAACCCAAATCCTCCTTGAGTACCTTGACCTTCCTACACATTCTAAGCCTAACCTTTAACTACTAATGCCCCTTAAACCTCATTACCTACAGATCACCATCTTAGTTCCCTAGAGATCTTTAACTTAAGCTCTAATACCACTAAAACCCTAGAGGCAAACATACTAAGGCAACAAGGATCTATGTACCTTTCTATACCTGCCAACTCACAATTAATAACCTCATATCTGAAACAAAAGTGGAATGTCATCTGCTTAACCTTTACATACACCACATGATAATGTAATTAACATGAGTTAATGTAGTTGAAGCTTAAGAGAATCACTTAAGATAAACTACTAGGAGTCTCATAACTCCAGCCAGTGACAACCTAACAAATATCAATAACAGGAGTCAGAAGCGACTCTAAACAAATACAGAAGTCTCAAACATAAACAACGGAAAACAATTACATAGGTCTTTAGCAATTCACTCATAATATCTAAACTACGTAGTCCCTACTCCGTCATAATAATAGTAATCACCCTCCTCGTTATAAAACATATAATCATAACTCGTATCCTCCATATAGAAATTATCATAAACCTCATAACTTAGATCTATAGCTGAAAAATAACATCCCCCGAAAGGTGAGCCAACGCCTAATACAGGATACTATACACATGTGCATGAATATAGGATCGATGGTAAAAGCACATATACGAGTGACTACTTTAAATGCAACAAAGAACTAGTTTAATATTATTTAATTAGGTTCACAAGCAATACAGTTTTAGTGTTCTAAGACTTGGGACTACTCATGACCTCTATACTTAGAGTATAGATAATATATAAGTATTAGTATTGGGTCCTCCCCAATATCCTAATATTCAATAACCATCTTAAATCTACTTGACTCCTTTTAATTCGTGACTTTACAAGGGACAATGTTGCATAAAGATTTCTAGGTGACTCACTCATACCATTAGACTTGACTAGTGGGTGGTCGAAGCCAATCACAAGTGCCCAAATAAATTAAGTTCAAGTTTAATTAAGTCTGATTTATATGCTAGCCTAACATATACACAACCACCAATTAAGTATCCCATACTTGAATTCTCAATAGTGTTCAATAAGTGTCCTAGTTTCCAATAACCTAATACAAGACAAAAACAACACATCAACCCTAAACCCAATCATAAAAGCAGCTATTCACTTCTTACATCCTAACTCCTCATCCTGGCTATAAGTCTCTATAAAAGTTTCGATTGGTTCTTTGGAAAAACATAGTTTGATTATTGTTTTGATGCATAGAACTTGCTTAAAAATGTATTGGAAAGGTTTTAGAACCAAAAAGGAGGTTGGAAAAGTCATGAGAAACAAAATGGGAATGTTTTGTATATTGTAGCAGACATGGCATTTGGACTTTAGTCAACAACTTACGCTCTATGAGCTTTTAGGGCCTTTAGCATCCTGATGCTATCAAGTATGGCATCCGAATGCCAGTTGCATTTTACAGTTTTCTATAGAATGTAACTTACAATTCCTCCCTTGTACTTTGCCGACTCTGAACCAAGATCCCATCCTTCACTTCCTTAGGTCTTTTCCCTCTTCAAACTCATCCCCAAACACTTTACAACATCCACCAAAACATCAAAACACAAATACCAACCCTTAATCACTACCAATCCTCAACTCAACAATGCACAACAAGAATGAAACTTTAGATGAAAAAAGGGGGTTTAAAATGACTTACTTCTTATTTCCTTATGTAAAGACCTTCAAATTGATAATTCCTCACCCTTTACTTCTATGGAAATGAGATTTCCCTAGTTTCCTTTACCAAAACTTAAAGAAAATAAATTTCACTCATCAGACGTACAAGAACTCACCCAAATACGTTGTCTCCATGTCAACTTTGGTGTTTGCTTCACTTGATTTAGACAATCTTTCTCCAAATCTGAATTTGCTTTAACCTTAAGGTGTTTTTTTATGAGGTTTTTTGTTATAGGGAAAAAAGAAACATGCCAAAGGAATGAAGGGGTAATGGGAAGAAAACTAAATGCAATGGAAAGGAATGGGTTTAAACTTTTTCTTTGATAACTTTACCTTCACTACTTACACCCATTTATATCCTATACCAAGCCTATTAATTATAAAACTTTATTATATTCTATAATTCATTTTTATTTATTTATTTATGACTTCAGGTTTTACATAAATTGAGCGAAACTTAAGCTTAATAATGTTTAGCTCAACTAGTTAGCTCACAAATTTAATCAAACTCAAGGCAAATATAAATGATAGTTGACTTTAAGTTTTGTTTGAATATAAATATTATTATATTTAGATTAATCGAGCTTATATCCTTAAATCAATTGATGAAACATCCTTCAATTGTGAAATTATATTAAATATGCTAATAAAATATAATAGAATCGCTTACTCGTTTATACATGTATAGGAGATTTAGAACATAATGGGTATTATTATTTAAATATATACAAAGGATAATATTCGAAAAAACTATATTAATAAAATAAATTCACATAATATAAAAGTGGAAAATGAACAATTGAGAAGGAAACTACTCCTAAAAAGAGCCCTTTCACAATTTAGTTGAGTGAGAAACCATTTACCGTAATAGGAGGGAGAAACCACATTGATGCCACCTCATAACAAGTAAGTTTTGAAGTGCTAAAAGTTTTGATTTCACTATGGTCTAAATTGTATAGATTTAAGTCATTAATAATAAAAGTTATTATCACTATAAATCCTACCAATTGTAAATCCTATTTGATTTTATATCCCCATTGAAGCTCCTTGTAAATTCCATATACAGACTTATCTCTAAGATTTTCTGGATTTGCCGCGGGGAAAAGGACTCATGAAGGAGCTGAAGCTGAAGTAAGCGGTTGATGGCGAGCCTAGGGTTTAATGAAGGAAAACTAAAGAGAAATTTCGAGATATATAGGTAGAGATAAGACCAAAGTGGTTAGTTCTAACGAACGCAAACTAAACCTTTGGCACTACTGCCTAAGGGCCGTTGTGGGGGAACGATGTGTATGTAGTGTTTCAGATTTGTATACTGCCACCAATTCTAAATAAGTGGAAGAGTGGCAGAAAAAAATTCAATGACAAAGATACTAAATATTGCCTCCCAAAGCTTGCATTCAAGCCAATTAATACTCTACGTACAGAGTTTAGATAACCATTCCACAGCTAAATTACATTTATTTGTTTTCTAGAAAATCAAACACATACTTACAAAATATCACAAAAATATTCTATCTTGAATCCACGTTTCTCGCCAATTATATCTTCATCTTAATTATCCAAATACAATATTACCGTTTATTTCCTTCCATTTTTTTTTATAGTTTTCCACCCATTTTCAATGCTATCAGAAATAATGTCAACATTGATAATGCGTGATGCGGTGATGCATGACACATATGGTATAAATAAACACATCATGGAACTCCAAATTCATGTGTCCACGGGATTGTAATAATCTGATTCTTGTGTTTTTATTTTTTTTAAGGCATTAAAATAAGAATCGACTCTTAAAGTATGTTTATCGATGAGTATTCAGTGGAAATGCTTAAAACGTCACGTTAGCACCCTAAACAATTTTTATTTCTAGACAACCTTCCTTTTTGTAAATGAATACTTCCTCAAATTGATTTGCTAATATTTTAAATATTTTTCACAAATCTTATATTATTATTACTTTTCAAATAATGTATGAAATATAATATTTTATTATTACTATACATTATATCAATAATATTTTATTCAATATTAAAAAATTATAAACAGAGCAACGGCACAATGCCGAGAGCAGTTTCGCTCATGTCTAACACAATGCCAAACTTTATAAGGGGAAGAATAGGTGCTAGGTTTAGCACCCTACATCTTCTAAGTACTAAACGGTGCCTGCAATTGATGAGGGAAAGTGGGGTGTTTGGTGCAGGATTGCATATCAAATACCCCTTAGAGCATCCTTATTTATGTGAACTTATTCAAAGTCTTTAAGACGTCATATCACCTTCTTATTTTGTTTGTTCTTTTATCTTTTTATATATCTCACACCAATTACTTTTAAATAACACCTTATTTTTTTTTTCAATAACATAAATAATTAATAAATTTATTATTAAAAAATTAAATAAAAAAGCCAAACAAGAATAATATAGAAAATTTGTCTTCAACGCCATTCTATGCCGTGAAAATATATCCACCCACAGGACTCGTCAATTGACCGAGGAATAGACCATTTTTTTTTTTTTAATTTTATTTTACCAAAGAATGGACAATTGATTACGTAAAATCATTAACGTTGCGTAGTGGCCAGACTCCAAGGTATTGAATTTGGAATGTAAATGCATTTTACCAAGTGAAAGTCGAAGACGCCAAGACACAGTCTATTATTTAAACATAATTTTATTAAAAAAAAAAATGGATACCATTTTGGGGTCCTTCATGAAATACCTTATAAATTGCAAAAACCCACCCCTATTCGTCAAGATTCTCAAAAGGAGGTTTTTGGTTTAAAATCACATGTCACGGATCATGGATGAGAATTCTCTTAGATACAATATCCTTTTGAATTTTTGAAAGATGATGCAAAAGCACACATCCCTTGTTTCCTGTTACTCCTTTTACAAGAAATATATTGAATTTGAAGGATATCAACCACAACTTGGACTTCAAAATTCTTACTTGACCACAGTACGTTCTTTTCTATTTTTTTTTTTTCTAAAGTAATTAAAGTGTTCATAGCCGGTATAGTTTTCACACTGACGCGTTGGTTTCTTCGTGTCCCCAAAATGCAAATCACGATTAATTCAAAGTATATTTTAACCCTTTGACCCGTTCTCGTTCAACATACAAGTGCTATTGTTAATACACATCTTACGTATATCTCTCTTAATTTTTCAATGAAATACCATTATTCTTCATATAATAGTCATAGTCAATAACACGCCTATTGTAGTATAATAATCAAACTTACACTTTCAAGCGGTCAAACAAGATATTCACTATATAATACGTACTCCCAACAGGTCCAGAGCATCATACTTCCTATCTTAACCCAGAATCAACGATCCTAGTCATTAAGTAGTGCTATTCCGTCCTCCGTGGGTTTTCACCAAGGGGTTCTCTTTCTCTCACGTAATTTTGCCCGGCCCTTCCGGTTCAGAAGAGATAACAAACCATTATTGTGAAGAATATAGTGAAAATAATGAGGTCCTTCAAAATTGCAAATGTTGTAACCCTAGCCCTAGTTGCTCTGCTGTTTCTGATGATGAGCGTACAACCGAACGAGGCTACAAGAGTCCTAGATGAAGAAGAAGAAGAATGGTTCAAAGAAGCACATCTGGTCCAGTCTCTCCAGAAGGGTCCTGTTAAACCCCCCGGCTCCGGGTGCAGTTTCACTGGTGGAAGTAAAGCACCATGCACCAGTTCGAAAACTTTTGCAGCAATGGCTCCTCCTCCTCCTCACCCTCACCCTGGAAGTGCGATGCCTCGGTTTGGTGTCGCAGCTGATAGTCGACGGTGAACGAAAGCGAAATGAGAGTTTCCTAGCAAAATTTGCCATTTAAGTATAGGAAATGAAACAAGCTAATTAATTCCTTCATTCCTTTTGCTTTTTAACTTCTGTTGATCGATTGATTTGTATATCCCAAGAGATTGTTGTATACTTTTGTTTTCTGTTACGAAACCTCGTGCAGGGTACTGACAAAAACTGCAAATAACGTAAGTTTGACGTGAAAAAGCGCTCATGAACAAAAATTGTCAAATTACCTTGTTGCTAATTTTATAAATCTTCCAGTGGATTATTTTCGGAGTATATTCCTTTCATTATTTTTGTTCTAACAGCTTTTATCCAAATCTAGTAAACCCAAGCTTAATCCAATGAAATTTTATTCATTCATATTGCAATAAATAGAATAATATAGATAAAGCAAAAGTTCTCATTCGACATCCCCGCTTAAAATATAATAACTAACTTAAATTACTATTCAATATAGTTTTATGATACCAGGGCTATTACTCCGCATTAGCACACATTGTTTCATAACTAATGGATTTCTATTTAAAAACATGAAAAGATCAGTTCGAGAGTAAGTTTGAATAAGGGACAAATATTTTACAAAATTATTCAAAAATTTTTATGGATTTATTATTATAAATTTTTATTTAAATCATTTTATAAAATATTAATCTCTCATTTAAATTTTTTGAAATATTAATCCTTTATTTAAACTTACCATCAAATATTTAAATTTCCCTAAGTATAAGTATTTGACGCATTTATTTATTGTTACAACTTGGGCATGAGATACAACTACTTTACCGTATACTTATACTGCAACATGAATATGCAAAGACTAATTGCTAAATACTGCAATTACTTAATAATGTCCAAAGCCTTTGTAATACTAATAAATTTCAAAATTTAAGAGTTCATTTGCTCTAGAGAAAATCAATTTCCTTTAAATAACAACCAAAACTATAATAAATTCTATAGAACATAAATTAAAAGTAACTAAAATCATTTAGATTGTTATATGGCAGTATTCTAGCACATTAACAAACATGATAAATCTATGCTATCCTAAACTTCAGATGGAGTCAGTTTTGTATCGTGAATTAGCCCGGAACAGACTTGTTAATTCACTAAACTAAACTGATCCCAATTAGGGTAAGCATGAACTACCCAACGACCTACCAACCTTGGTAGGTTAAGACAAATCAGTCTTGTAAACCTATCAAACTAGTAGACCTTAGAATCAGTAGGTAACCCGTTAGTTTGGTCTATTCTATTTAAAATAAAAAAAATACAAAAATATGTATATATATATATATATACATATGTATGTGCATCGATACATTTTTTCATCAATAGTTTTCCTTTATGTATTTATTTATTTGTTACAACAAAGTTCGAGAATTTAGTGCACATATCCTATATATATGTAAGATATATATATATATGTGTGTGTGTGTGTGTATATATCAATATATGTATTTACTTAAGAGGTGAAGACGTGTTATAATATATATATATATACATATGAATGTATGTAAATATATATATAAATGTATGTTAATATATATAAATGTATGTTAAGATATATAAAAATATATATAATAGTAGAAAAAATAAAAAAAAATTGAAATATTGATTTATAGGTTATTAAACTAGCCCATAAACAGATAATTTAAGTGAACCGACCCAAAACCTACATCTCCTAAGGTGGTGACTCATGAACCGTCAAGCCTACATCCCATGTCTACATTATCCTCATCATTATTATCATAAAGCACTTCATTTTCATCATTAGTATATTCATAGCCTGAAATTCAAAATCTTAATATAATGGAGACTATTTAGGCTAGCAATAAATTAAGTACTAAAACTTACTAAAGATAGAGAAGCATGAGTATTGTATTAATATTTTAAAGAGCAAAAGTTATTAGCATTATTAGATATAAGAAGGTAGCTAAGTATTTGTTTTCAAACCATAAGGTCATGAGTTTAATCCCTCTTAAAGCCATTTTGCTTTTTGAAGTCACATTTATTGTATATCTCTTAAAAAATAAGTGGTTTCCATTCTCTTTTTTTATTTTTTATTTCATACAATAACTAAAAAAGTTAAATTTTATTCATCAAAAAGTGATGTTTAATTAAATAAATCATAATTAGATGCTATTTATTTCTTAATAATTATACCATAAATAGTAATTATATAGTTAATGTGAATGGCATGTTTAGTTTAATTTATGAGAATGCAATAGAATGACAATTTTTTACTTATAGATCTATTATTGTACTTGGTAAGTGGAATGATTAGTCCATCAAATTGCTATTTTTGAAAAATGTGGAACGCAATTCCTTTACAAGATTAAGGGAATAGCCATTTCTTTAATTTATTTTACAATATATTTTCAAATCTATTCATGAGACCTCAAAATAATTATAAAAAATAGCTATTGCTTCTCTATTTTATTCTTGAAGAATTGCAATTTTTTTTCTACTATATTTCACTTTGTAAACCATACGTGTTTCTTTTTTTTTTAAACATTTTTTAGTATAGAAATAAGTATTCTAAATGACACTAATTCTTATATGACAAACAATAAACTCAATATAAAATATGCTAATTAGATTAACATTGTCTCCTAAACTTATATGAAAACCAAATATATTAATTGTACTATAAGGATATTCCAAAGGGTTAGAGCTTGACAACTGTGACTAACTCAAGCAACTGAACTCTTGGTAAGTTAGGATCAATGCTTTACTGTTTTTCAAACTACTATTTTAGATATTTGTAGGATTAGATATGTACTTGCTAGTAGGTATAAGTAGTTAATTGTGCGTGAGTAATGTGTATGACTAGATGTTGTTATATTATTGTGAAAGCTAAGCTCTATGCTGTAGTTGCTTTCTTGAGCATTTCTTGTTGTAAGGTTATCTAGATTTGGTTGATCACCCTTAAACTTGAATTAACCTAAACATGGTGTAGGCCTTTATCTAACATGCATTGCAACCCATCGAGGGATGGTTAGGATCTTTTAAGTAAATACTAACCCCTTCAATAAAGATAGTAAGAAAGGGTTCTTTTACACAATTAGTCAAACTAAGTATGCTGAGTTCTCTCATAAGTGTTTAAATAATAATAAAAAGAGTAAAGAAGTTTAACAAGAGTATTAAATGTGCAAGTCAATAAGCAAAAGATAAGTAAAATAGATAATGTTGTTCCAAAATCTTAGTACTGAATCCCAACTCGATTTATTAAATATATTTTGGTCATGTATCGAATACATTCAACTAAGTTGGTTAATTAAATCCAGGTGGATTAAGGAAGATTAGTTAAATTATTTTAAGGACAACATTATTTAGATACGTTCATCATGCTAAGGGATAAGTTTATGATGGAATATTATCATCAGTTGTTCATTAGATTATTAGGATTTATTTAGAGGACTTTTATCAGGATACATTAACGATTTCGTGTAAAGATAAATCAGATACTTTTCAAGCTCAAATCAAGATGAATAAGTGAAGCAAGTTCAAGATAAGGATTAGTCTTATCCATATAGCAACTAAAATTTCAAATTTGAATTGAGTTGAGATAATAAATATCTTGAAGAGAATTAAATCAAGCGAGTCAAATTTTATATAAGCGTATTCATGCAATTATTCATCAAGAAGATATTCGAAGCTCAAAATTCAAAATGTAAGAGTATCAAGCATCAAGATTTGTTTCTAATTTTTAAGAGATATTTATTTTCAAAATAGGTTCAATTTTTGAAAACCATATCAGTGGAATACGAGAAAAAACCAAAGTAATTATATAAGAATATTTGCAAACTTCATCAAATAAAAGAGCAGTAGTACAACATTCAAATTGAATTCGTCAATGAGTATGATTTAGCTTCCACAATTAAATGGATCACAACTATCAACGACTAAATCAAGATATTTTAAGATTTATTAAGAAGTATCAAAGATTTATCCAAGATTCAAGTACAGAGACGTTACATGTGAAGATATAAAAAGAAAAGGAGTTCAAATTTTTAAGATACAATTGAGCTACATTCATTTACTATAAACTTAATATTCGAGAAAATTTAGAGTCACATTAAGAATCTAATTCAAAAATAACACAATCCATTTTACTTTTATATTCTAATATTATTTTGTACTTTCATTAAGAGTATCATTATGTTATGTCCTCATTGTCACTATAAACTCTATTATTCTAGTGATGGGTTTTGTATCAGACGAGAGATACAAAATTCTGAAGATTTGTATATAGGCTAGGTTAACCTAGTGAGGCAAAGTAGAAAGACTTATATTTGTTTCCTTCTTGTTGAAGGTAGTGAAAAGTGGATAGTGACACAACACTAGTGTGGAATACTAGATCTCCAATAGTAAAGCCGGAAGAATGTGGTAAGTATAAGGACGAAGCACTATAAATCTCTTGCCTAATCTTCTCTTCCTTACTCTTATTTACTGTGTTTTATTATTGCTTATATATAATTTCATGCTTAATCTTGCTTAAGTAATCAAATGGGATATTTTTAATGTTATTTTGTGAAAAGGTTTAAAATTTTATAATAACCAATTCACCAATTTCTTTGTTACTTTTGGGACCTATAAAGTAATAGGGGAGGAAGCCCTAGGTTTGGCCGTGATTTGAGGCATCAGGTTGAATGTATGGATACTCCTTAAATTTGAATTAGAGTTATTGTAATTTCTTTAATCTCATGACAGGTTAAAAATGTTATACGATAACATTTGATTGTATAATGTATCTTACTAAATTGATTGATAACTTTATTTGCTTTATTATGTATGCGTACTTCTATCTCTGTTTGACTTACTGAGTAATAGTTGGATACATTCCAATAAGCCTCTTTTGTAGGTTTTAGAAGACATAACAAAACCCAACAACCACTTTAGTTTAAAGAAGATGGCTTTGGATTCTAAATGAGGACTAACTAAAGATAAAGCATTCTTTCCTAACCTTTGTTTTGAGAGTTAGCTAGGCCTCATTAGTGTCCTAATCTAATTTATAGTGTAGTCTATATTGAAATTTAGATTATCTTTATAAAGTATCTATACTAAGTTTAGTATATAACTATGTTTTATTATATACCATATATTCTAAATGACTAAAGTTGCAGAACTAAATATGCTTCAAAGTAATTTAGTTGTATAAGTTTTGTGTATACTAAGTTTACGATATTAGCTAATAGATTAGCTTCTATTGCAAGTTGGTATCTATGCTGAGACTGTTATGATCGCTCTTAGGATAAGATATATAATGTGAGTCCCCTAATTTTACGAGTTACTTTAGTGAGTAATTTATGACATTAGTGAAAATAATTCCAATGACCTAAAAATTTGTAAGTAAACTCGAAGCATTAGTTAAAGATACCCTTTGGACTTGAATACTAAAATAAAAAATATAATAATAATAAAATGGCTAAGTTAGTGAAATTTAACAATATTATATATTATTTACCAAAATCGAGTAGAATAAGCTCTGATAGCTAATAAATATTTATAGATAAATTATATATATAATAAAAATATTATGTGATACAAAATAACATGTAAAGTAATTATGTATACCCCATATATAATTTTTATATAATAATATATACCTGTAATTATTCAAAATTCCTGATTATATGCAAATTAGGGTAACATAAACAAAGGAAATTAATAAAAAACTATAAACATGAAGAGAATTGCTGGGGAATAAGATTTAAGGCATGTGGAATTTTTAGGAACAAGTGTTGTGAATTAAACAAAAGTACTCATGCAAATGGAGGTATAGAAAGTCAAATTTCTTAAGGAAAGAGAGAGAAAAAATTTTTTGAGCAACTTTTCCGTTCTAGAAAAATTTGAAACACTTTCCACTGTGTTGAACATAAAAGTTAAGATTTGGAAAGAAAAAAATTAGAATAAGTGAAATTAATCAAAAAGGAAAATCAAGAAAAAAAATTTGAAAATTAATATGCAATCTGAGCACACATTACTATCAAGAGATGGAGTAGGCCGTGCCTAGCTCTATTGACAAGGAGGTGGCCGACGATGATGGTTGGAGCAGCCAATTCCAGTTAGGTCCTAAATTCATCTAATTTTAGATAATTTTTGTAAAAATATAAAAATTTTCAGAAAATTCCACAAAAATTTATTTCTACATTTTTTTATGTATAGAATTTAGAAAAAATATTTCTTTGTAAAAATTTAGTATTTGTAATATAAGTGCTTAAGAAATCGACAAAACCAAGTAAATTTTGATATTAAAATAAATAGGTCTAATGATGTAATTTCAACTTTGAAATTTTATGTAAACAATTATATAGTTATACTAAATTGCTATAAAGAGATTTTTCACAAAATTATTTTCTATAATTTTTATGAATTTTTTATCCTTAAATCATGATTAAAATGGTGTTTTTGATAAAAAAAAATTATGTAATTCTCTTAATGACTTCACTTGGATTCTGAGCTTTACTGGTTATTAAAGTATTTTGTGGTGATTAGGTGTTGGAAGAGTTTCCATTAAGAGAAGTTGACAAAATCAAGTACATGTTACTTATATGACTCATTTGGTGATTTAAGAATTTGAGGAATGGATAAATGATGATGTGATATGCTAAGAATTTAGGTGTAATGGAGCTGAGAAGTACAAATTGGAGTGTTATTCTTGTTAGTTTTTGTTGGAGTTAGAAGTAAATGGATCAATGAAGTGATTATAAGGGAACTGAGTGAGGGTAGATGATAACTCATAGGATTTTGTAAATGAGTTTTGAATTAGATTGATACTAAGATGGTAAGTTAGAAGCTAAACCTATTAATAAAATGCAAAAACAGAGGATTCAGAAGCTTGGTTAAAAGATAATTTCCTAAAAACGCTATACAATAATAGAGTTAGAAGGTATCTCTGAGGAAGTAAGGGTAAATGTTTTACTGGACATTAATTCAAAGGTTTAGTCAAAGGTAAAATTTGAAGAGAAATATAGATAAAGGAGGCTCAAAGGTTGAGTTAAAGGATGAACTCTTAATAAACTTGAAGCTGACTAGGCTTAGAGGATTGTGTAGAGGATATCTTGCCAAAATATCTAAAGTTGAGCAAACTACATGATTAGTTCACAATATGCTTTAGAGGATACTTTAAGTGAAAATATATAAGTATGAGCACTCAAAAGCTGTTCAAAAAGGTAATTCACAAGAAATTTTGGGCAATTAATGGCTCAGAAGATGATTTAGAGGATAATTCTATTAAAACTTTTAACTCTAATATAGCTCAGAAAATAATTCAGATGCTTTTCAATTTTGGCACTTTACGAGTGATTTAGCTCAGAAAGTGGCTTAAAAGGTGTTTATAGAAAATCTTGAGGATTTGCTAACCTCAAAGATTGAAGCAAAGGATGAATTTGTGGTAGACTTCAATACCTAAGTAGTGCAAAGGACATTAATAACTCTAATTTTAAATATATTTCATAAGGTGATCTTATAGTATTTTCCGCACATTTTTTGTTTTCTTTAAAGAAATTGATACTTAATTGAGTAAAATGTTGATTTTAAGGTTTAAACGCGTTCTAGGCTCGAAAACGAAGAAAAGGAGTCAAGTTTCACTCAATTCCGAGTTCAAACGAAGAAGTTATAAATTTTTGAAGTTGTGCAGAAAATTTGCCTAACTGCAGAAAGTTACACAACTTGGGGACACGGTCATGTCCCAGGCCGTGTCGGGTGACGAAAACAAAATCTTTGAGATACACTATAAAAAGACATCTTAGGGTTTCAAAAAGGGATAGACATTACAGAAACAAGAGACACAAGAGACGAGAGGAGATTGGAGAAGAACATTAATCAAGAAGCAAGAACGACATCGATTTCAAGATTAGAGAGATTGTTCATCAAATCAAGAGGGGTTTTTATGCTTTATTTTACGTTTTTGATGAAACTCGTTTTTAGATTCGTTATGATAGCTTAGAATTAGAGTATTTAGGATTATGGAACCTAGGGTTTCATGTAACCCTTGGATTGAATTATGATTTCAATAAAGTTTCTACCTTTTCTTGATTCAATTATGTCGTTAATTATGGATTGATAATTCTAGAGTGTCAATATATGATATTATGCATGTTAATTGAGAAATTGCATGTGTAATTAGATCTAGGCATAATTGAAGAGAATTAAATGTATACTTAGAGATAAGATACATGTTTCTTCCGGAAAGTTGATTGTTTGCATGGGAATTCATTACACGCTAATGCAATTCTAAATTATATTACTCAGTGAAGAGATTCCAGTAAATAATTTAGGATTAGGGTTAATATGCTTGAGAAAGATATTAGCTTTAATTGTGAATCCCTCCGGTTAAGAATAATAGAAATTGAATTGGATATATTTTAAAAAGGTTACATGTTAAACACTAGGGGAAATAATTCCTAAATACATTATTGCATACTTGAAGTCGTTCGTAGTTTATTGCTTTCTAATTTGCTTAGTTAAGTCTCATAATTAGTTTAGTTTATTAATTTCAGTATTTTTAATTCATTCAACTCGACACAATTTTTCGGTTAGATAATAAAGCTAAAGTTAATATTAGTACTCAAAATCTTTGAGGGATCGACTTGGACTCACATCCGCTATATTAAAACTGATAGGTGCGCTTGCCTCATATCAAGTTTTTGGTGCCGTTGCCGGGGATTTTCGATATTAAGAACACTAGTTGCTTTATTACTTTAACCATTTTTTTTCTTTTCTTTTCATTATTTATTTTCATTAGTTAGAGCTACAATTGATTCTATATTTTTTATCCTTGCAGTGCATGATTAGAAGTAACTCGGAAGATTTGGTAGAACTTGATCCTGAAATTGAGAGAACTGCCCTTCAAAATTTGAAATCACGACCTAGACAAAGTGTGGCGACCATTGATGACGAGTCAATTGTTGAAATCAAGTTTTTGGTGCCGTTGCCGGGGATTTTCGATATTAAGAACACTAGTTGCTTTATTACTTTAACCATTTTTTTTCTTTTCTTTTCATTATTTATTTTCATTAGTTAGAGCTACAATTGATTCTATATTTTTTATCCTTGCAGTGCATGATTAGAAGTAACTCGGAAGATTTGGTAGAACTTGATCCTGAAATTGAGAGAACTGCCCTTCAAAATTTGAAATCACGACCTAGACAAAGTGTGGCGACCATTGATGACGAGTCAATTGTTGAAATCAAGGAAGAAGGTGAAGAGCCCAACAATCAATTCATCGAGCAGGAAGATCCACCACACATGGCGAACAACGGGAATGAAGCAAATCGGGCCATGTCCGATTATTCAAGGCCTACACTTATTGGAGCTGACTCTAGCATCGCAAGGCCAACCGTCGCAGCTAACAACTTCCAGATTGCACTTAACATCATACAAATGGTGCAGCAATATGTTCAATTTGACGGTCTCTAAGATAAAGATCCCAATGCCCACATTTCTAGCTTTCTAGAGATTTGTGATACTTTTAAAATCAACGGAGCCACGGATGATGCCATTCGACTGCGGCTATTCCCTTTCTCCTTGAGGGGTAGAGCAAAACAGTGGTTGAACTCTCTACCACGAATTTCAATCACAACTTGGAATGAATTGGTAGAGAAATTTTTGGAGAAGTACTTCCCACCTGCAAAGACCGCTAAACTTCGGAATGATATTTCTTGTTTTGCTCAATTGGAAGTGGAGACTCTATATAATACTTGGGAGCGATTCAAGGACTTGCTCAGAAGGTGCCCACATCATGGCCTTCCATTATGGATGCAGATTCAGACCTTCTATAATGGTCTCAATTTATCTACGAGACAGATGATTGATGCATCCGCAGGAGGTACTTTGAACACAAAAACACCTGAGCAAGCCCAAAACCTTATTGAAGGAATCGCGATGAACAATTATCAGTGGGAAAGCACTAGAGCCAAACAAAAGGCCATGGGAGTTTATGAGGTGGACTTGACCACTGCTTTGGCAGCCAAGGTGGACTTATTAAGTAAAAAGATTGATGCACTCTCAGTTGGCCCTCAACAAGTGCAATCGGATGTAAGTGATTTTGGTACGCAGGGGTATGGAGCACAAAAACAATTGGAACAAGTGGATTATCTAGGAAATCCACCCATGCAACAAAATAACCCCTACAGCAACACTTATAATCTAGGCTGGAGGAATCACCCCAATTTCTCATGGGGAAATCAAAACTAAGGCCAGCAGAAGACTAACTTTGGCCCACCTGGATTTCAAAGACCATTCCTACTTCCTTTTCCTCAAGAAAAGAAGTCTAGTGTGGAAGAACTTCTCACAAAATATATTCAAGGCAATGAGGCTCGTTTATCCAACATTGAATCCTCGCTGAGGAATCAAGAGGCTTCAAATCGCAACCTTGAGAACCAAATTGGTCAACTTGCGAAGCTAATCTCTAAAAGACCTCAAGGAACACTCCCAGGGAATACCGAGGTTAATCCCAGAGAACATGTTAATGCTGTGACCTTGAGAAGTGATAGAAAATTGCAAGTGGAGAAGAAGGATGGTGGGGAAGCAATTGAGAAAGAAGTGGAAGTCAACCGTAAGGAAGATGCAAAGCCACTAAAATCAAAAGAAAATATGGAATCACCAAAAGTGAAGGAGTACAAGCCTCCCATCCCTTACCCGCAGCGCCTTAAGCAAAGTTACACTGATCAGAATAAGGAATTCGGTAAATTGCTTGATGTTTTCAAACAATTACACATTAACTTACCTCTTGTTGATGTCATCTTGTAGATGCCAAAGTATACGAAATTTCTAAAAGATCTTCTATTGAACAAGAGGAAGTTGGAGGAGCTTACAACCGTTACATTGAACGAGGAATGCTCGGCACTTCTCCAGAAAAGGCTGCCACAAAAATTACAAGATCCAAGGAGTTTCACTATTCCTTGTATGCTTGGCAATTTGTTAGTAGATAATGCTTTGGCAGACTTAGGAGCCAGTATAAATTTGATGCCGTATAAATTGTTCAAAAAGCTAGGGTTAGGAGAACCTAAATTAACACGCATGAGCCTTCAATTAGCCGATAGGTCTATCACATACCCTAGAGGCATCATAGAGGATGTTTTAGTGCAAGTAGACAAATTCATCTTTCCCGTAGATTTTGTTGTACTTGATATAGATGAAGATATTGAGGTGCCAATCATTTTAGGTCGACCATTCCTAGCTACCGCTAAGGCTGTTTTTGATGTTAGTGAGCATAAGTTGATATTACGGGTCGGGGATCATGAAATAGTTTTTAAAACTCCAGAGGCAACAAACAAATTTCTTGACTCAGAGAACATGAGTCACAATGTTAATGCCACTAATGTCATTACATCTATATGTATGCACGAAACGCTTGCCAAAGATTCCTCAAGCTATTGCTTACAAAAGGGAGATGAAAATTTGGTGATTAAGCCCAATTGTGCAGAAGTGGCAGCTCAAACAGAAGTTCATGAATCCAGTATGGACAAGAAGGGAATTAATCCACTCCACAAGCCAAAGGATCTTAGGTTAAAATCTTTCAAAGAGAAGCCACCAATTTTGGAACCAAAACTGTCAGGAAATCATTTGGAACATATCTTTCCGATGAAAAGTTCAAAACTTCCAATGACAACCGGATCTAAGCTAAAAGTGGATAAAATAAAGAAGTTTAAGCTACATGAATTTGATGAGTGGCATGATAAGAAGAGAAACTATGGAAGTTATGCACCAATGAAATGGAATTGGCAAGGTCGATGGCCGAAGGGTAAATCTACACTCGTATGGAGAGTTTGAAAGCGACATACAGGAGGAGTTCTATTTCCACATGGATGAAGAATCATGAATTAGAAGACGTATCCCGTCGAGCTATCAACGTTAACTAAAGCGCTTCTTGGGAGGCAACCCATGTCTAACTCTACTTATGCTTTAGTTTTTTAAGTTTCCTTCATTTTATTTTCCGTTTTATCTAACTTTGCTTTGCTTCGTAGATTTTCTTTCAATTTTTCATCATAGTTCTTTCCTCTTTTAGTTTTATTTCTGCTTTTTCTCTTTAGTTTTATTATTTTTAAGTTTCCTTTATCTTTATTTTTACTTAAAAAAAAAAATTTACACAGGCAAGGGACACGGTCATGTCCCAGCCCGTGTCCATCCAAACCTTCAAAAAATTGCCCACCCACAGAAAGTTACATGGGCGTGGGACACGGTCGTGTCCCAGCCCGTGTTCATCCAGTTATACTCCGAGCAAACAGAAAGTTACACGGGCGAGGGACACAGTCGTGTCCCCAGCCCGTGTGCGCCCAGAATTTTCCACCCGTGCATAGAGAGTTACACGGACATGGGACACGGTCGTGTCCCCAGCCCATGTCCGTCCAATTTTCACACCCGTGTCGACCAAAATAACACGATTTTTGTACTCGCCCATTTTATTTAAATTAAACACACCCTCTCACACACTCCCAATCAAACATATCTCTCTCATATTCTCTCTTATTCTCCCTCTTCTCTCCACAATTCTTGCATTCCGCATTTTGATCCAAGTAAGTTTCCTACTTAATTTTGCTCTCTCTTCCTCGTGATTAGGCTGGCGAATGTGATGAGGATGTCGAGGCCAGTGATGACGATGATGATGCTACGATGGGTAGCTCAAAAATGAAGATTACTTAAAGATGATACGATTAACAAACCTAACCCATATCTAATTAAGTGGATAGATAGCTCGAACTCGAACTTGAGTAGGCTTGGCAATAAAGAGGTTTATAGTGAGGTTGGGTCATCCAACCTACCCAGGGTTAGGTCAGGAGATACCTTTACCTTGATCAATGTGTTGTATTCGACTTAGAAGAAATATAGTAAGCCTTAGATAAGGTAAGAATACTCATCCTTTATTACTTCTTAAGCTAAGATCGGTTAGGTGAGAATTTGTAGACTCCTAGCTTAGTTTCAAGTGATAAGTCCTAAGACATAATTCCTATCATCTTCCTCAAGTTCAAGAAGATTTGACCTCAAATCTGTAAGGTCCTCTTCATGATCTACTTCTTCTGGTTAGTGGGGAATCAGGTCAGGTACATTGAAAGTAGAGGAGATACCATATATGTCTAGTATCTTAATCTGATAAGTGTTGCGATTGACCTATTTTAAAACCTTGACAAGGACATAATTTTTTCTTTTTTAGAGTTAGAAATCTTTCCTTATTAAAGTAGATTTAAACTAGGTCGCATGGGTTGAAGTATATATACCGTCAATCTCGACTACCAATCTACTATTGTCACTTATTAACCTCAGATAAGCTTTCTCGAGTTGTTGTTGAGGTCCCAACTAAGCCTAAGAGGATGGTTAGGTTAAAGCCAAAGACAACTTCAAATGGTGTCTTCCCTATGATATTGTGGATAGTTCGGTTGCATGTAAAATCCACAATAAGTAGACACAAATCCTAGTCCCTTAAATTCTTCACTACAACAACTTGAAGCAATGCACTAAGCATTCTATCGACAACCTTAATCTATCCATCACTTTGGGGGTGGCTACTAGAGTTAAATACAAGCTTCGTGTCAAGTCTATTCTACAATACTCTCCAAACGAAGCTTAAGAATTGATTTAATACTATAGACTTCAAGACTCCACATAGCTAGATTACTTCTTACAAGAAAAGATCGCTAACATGTAAACATTATTAGTTTAGTGGCATGATATGTAGTATGCTGTCTTACTAAAATGGTCTACAACTACAAGGATAAAATCCCATCCTTAGGACGTCTTGGGCAGGACAAAATCCATGTTGAGGTCGGCTCAAGGAATAGTTAAAGTAGGCAAGAGAATTTACTCTTTATAAGGCTCCTTTCTCCCTTTTGCTTGTTTGCAAGTCTTATAACTATTAACCATCTTATGGACATCCCTAGCCATCCTTGACCAATATAACTTTTCCTAGTTCGACCCTCTTAGTCTCACTAAAGTGCCTAAACAATCCTCTATAATGAGCTTCTTGGACTAACGACACTCTAGTGGAACAACTTGAGATGCAAAATTGTTGTCCTCGAGATAAGTATCCATCCTTCACATGGTAACCTTTCACAAAAATCCCATCCTTGCGCTTCTTAATTATTGGACCAAACTGGGGGTTCTAAGCATATTGCTTAGTAATACGAGAGAAATCTAAAGTGGTGAATAGAGCATAACATTGAAAGAAAGTGTCAACTACCACATTAGCAATTCCTTCATTATGCTTGATGACTTAAGAGAATTCTTCCATGAATTTAAGCCACCTTGCTTGCCTCCTTGAGAGTTTGTTTTGGCTATGAAGGTGCTTTAGAGACTCATGGTCTAAATAAATGATAAATTATCTCAGTAGTAAGTAATGCTACCATACGATCAGAGCTCAACCCAATTAATTTTTAAGTTAACTTGCAATAGGTGATTAACTGGTATTAAGCCAAATTAACTATTTCATCTTGATTGTTATTGACCTTATTATACTTTACTAGAATTGATTAGTCAAATTTTTGGAAGGCAATGTTACGAGTTATTTAGCTTAGGATTTTAAGACTTGAGATTAGAGCAACATCACTAGTTGAGAGTTAGTCATGGTTATTTTTAAATTTACTTTTATGTATACTTTTCTCTTAGAAATTTTTAAGAGTGCTATAATTTTTAGCAAACAAACAAATGAAATTCTTCTTTTGAGAAACCCCTGAAAAATCACAATGATTGGAGGTCAAAAGTAATAACAAGTGTAGGAATAGAATAAATTGGTAAGGATTCGTCTTGGTCCGTCAGAAGAGCGAGATTGAGTCCCAATGCCAATTCAAAAGAAAAAAAAATTGATATGGATCGGCCCTGGTCCGTCAGAAGAGCAAGGTTCTTTCCCGCTATCAATATAAGAAATAAGTTGGTATGGATCGGTCTTGGTCCGTCAGAAGAGCGAGATTCTTTCCCGCTACCAACGCAATTGTGCTTAAATAAAGTAAATTCAAAAGACCTCTCAACAAAAGCATGAACTAGGGGGATGATTAGAGGATGAGTGGATGTAAAATGTGTTTGTTCTAGATTATGGTACTTAGTGAGATGGAAAAGAGAATTGTATACACTTTAGTCAAATGGACAAAATTTTTATGACTCTTTCTCGGTTGGCGAGATGTTAAATCTAATTTTTAGTTTAAGAATCCTTGGTTAAATGATTCGGGTTAAACTTTGATTTTCATAAATTAACTAGTGAACTCTAGTATTAAGTATTGTTGGAGCATTTGAATATGGTCAGATGAAATTGGTTGACTTTATTATCGCAAGTTGATTGAGAATAATTTTCTTACTTTTCTAAGGGTCAAGTGTATTTGTTCACAGGTTTCCTAAATAGTGATAAATTTTAATTAAGTGTTTCTTGTCCCAAAAGTTTTATTTTGATTTATTTTCTTGAGGACAAGCAAATGCTCAAGTGTGGGGAAATTTGATAACTCTAATTTTAAATATATTTCATAAGGTGATTTTATAGTATTTTCCGCACATTTTTTGTTTTCTTCAAAAGAAATTGATACTTAATTGAGTAAAATGTTGATTTTAAGGTTTAAACGCGTTCTAGGCTCGAAAACGAAGAAAAGGAATCAAGTTTCACTCAATTCCGAGTTCAAACGAAGAAGTTATGAATTTTTGAAGTTGTGCAGAAAATTTACCTAAGTGCAGAAAGTTACACGACTTGGGGACACGGTCATGTCCCAGGCCGTGTCGGGTGACGAAAACAAAATCTTTGAGATACACTATAAAAAGACATCTTAGGGTTTCAAAAAGGGATAGACATTACAGAAACAAGAGACACAAGAGACGAGAGGAGATTGGAGAAGAACATTAATCAAGAAGCAAGAACGACATCGATTTCAAGATTAGAGAGATTGTTCATCAAATCAAGAGGGGTTTTTATGCTTTATTTTACGTTTTTGATGAAACTCGTTTTTAGATTCGTTATGATAGCTTAGAATTAGAGTATTTAGGATTATGGAACCTAGGGTTTCATGTAACCCTTGGATTGAATTATGATTTCAATAAAGTTTCTACCTTTTCTTGATTCAATTATGTCGTTAATTATGGATTGATAATTCTAGAGTGTCAATATATGATATTATGCATGTTAATTGAGAAATTGCATGTGTAATTAGATCTAGGCATAATTGAAGAGAATTAAATGTATACTTAGAGATAAGATACATGTTTCTTCCGGAAAGTTGATTGTTTGCATGGGAATTCATTACACGCTAATGCAATTCTAAATTATATTACTCAGTGAAGAGATTCCAGTAAATAATTTAGGATTAGGGTTAATATGCTTGAGAAAGATATTAGCTTTAATTGTGAATCCCTCCGGTTAAGAATAATAGAAATTGAATTGGATATATTTTAAAAAGGTTACATGTTAAACACTAGGGGAAATAATTCCTAAATACATTATTGCATACTTGAAGTCGTTCGTAGTTTATTGCTTTCTAATTTGCTTAGTTAAGTCTCATAATTAGTTTAGTTTATTAATTTCAGTATTTTTAATTCATTCAACTCGACACAATTTTTCGGTTAGATAATAAAGCTAAAGTTAATATTAGTACTCAAAATCTCTGAGGGATCGACTTGGACTTACATCCGCTATATTAAAACTGATAGGTGCACTTGCCTCATATCAGACATCTCAGAAGCTTTTTCAATAGATATTTCAAGGATACCTTAACTCAAGGATGGCCTAGAAGGTAACATAAACTTATAGTACTATTTTAAGTTTCTAATACTTAGGGTATAGGCCAATGAACCAACAAATAATCAACCTAACTCTATGATAAATGAGTAAATTAACAATATTTCCCAAATTATATGCAGAGTAAAGTACTACATTAAGATTAACATCAAAGGATCACCAACAAGGACTATTGAACAACCAAGTTAGCGAGCGGTTATGTTCTAGGTAAGTGAGATCAATATTTTACCATACTTTGGAGTATTGCTTAAGAATACTTGAAGACCTCAGTATGTACCTTGCTTGTGATTGTAAGTAATTAGCTTATGTGTGTACAACACATGTGTTTGAATATTGTATTGTTGTTATAGAGTGCAAAATTATATGTATTAATTGTTTTATGGCATTTCCTATTATAGATTGTATGAAATTGCTTAATCACCCCAAAAGTAATCTAATATAAACTCGACTTAACTATTAACATGATTGCATCACAACCTATTAAGGTAAATGATTAGGATTGGTGTTCCAAACTCAGACACTTCGATAGGAATAGTAGAAATGGTCCTTTTTACACCCTTTGTTGAACTAAGTAATAGAGGAGGAAGGTTAGAGACTGTAGTTTGAAGGTAGTCTCAAGTAGAGCATATTTCTCCATTACACAAGCCTTAATTTGGTGTTCGATTTATGAAGTGCATGATGTGAACCTCTCAAACCAGGATTAAAGCAGGTGCAATTTTTTTTATCTCATGACGACCGATCAACGTTATGCAATGGTATTTGTTTGAACATATGTTGTGTCTAATTAACCTTACTTGAAAACCTTGATTGCTTGGTGACTAACATATGCTACTGTTTTTATCCCACTTATTGAGTAAGTTATCACTTACTCCCTTATAACTGTTTTGTAGGTTTCTAGTAGATTCACTAATATTATGGTAAGTTTTAGATGACTAGATAACGGGGTCGGGAAGTGAGATTCAAGACCTATGGACTATGTTCTTATTTATTTATCAGATTTACTCACTTGTATAGAAACTAATAAGGTCTTTATTAGTAGCCCTCTATTTTTCTTTTATGAATACTATTACTATACTTTAATAACCTGTGATCTTTTATAAACCCTTTATTAATCACTCTATTTTCTCAAATTAAATTACTTTTAGAACTTTTGTTGAAATTGAGATTTTATACTTTGAATGATTTGTAAAGCTTGATTTCTCAATTATATGAGCCATAAGTTTTTTTTTTTTTTTCCAAAGCTATTTTGAAGCGTTACATCATAGGTTATTATCTATTAGACTCAGAATTAAATGGCTCAAAGCGGGCAAGTAGTAAATGCCTTGTGCAAGCCATATTTATGTTAGCGGGTAAAGTGGTTAGCTTCTAGCTTAGGTTGGTTTACACAGTAAGGGCTATTACGATTTTCTAGTTTAAGGCATAATATATAATAATTTATTATTTACTAAATAATAAATTTTTTAATAAATGGCTAATAACATTTTTAATAATTTATGTAAATTATTTACTAAATAGTAAATTATTGAACAAATAAATTATTAACAAATTACTTAAATAGCAAATGTAAATATGTAATATAATTTAATCAATTATTGCTTCTTTTTTTTAACTATTCACCATGATGTATTCAAATGTTATTTCTTAATGAACAAAAATATCATTATTTTTTTTCATCTATTTAAAGGTTTGATATCATTAAATTTCTTTTTCCTAAGATTATCCATCTAAAAGGAAAGTAAATTGGAGGAGAACATCACATGATGTTATCATTAACAAATTTTCTTATTACAAGTCAAATTTTGATCTAGGCTACTAGAACATTTAAAAAAAAAAGGAAAAGAAATCTCCAAAAATCCTACAAAAAGGAAAGCCAATCATAATTGTCCTCATCATCCTCACCATCATCACCACCATCTTCACTCGATACAATGCCCAGTGCTTCATTTGAACTACTCGACCCCTACTACTATCACTACTAGGAACCTAGGAATATGGATGATCTTCTTAATGGCATGTTTATGGATCAACCCAATCCTTTAAGCATATGTAGGCTTCAATGATTTTTGGATGCATTGAAAAGCAGTAGGGGCTAAGGAGTCGCCAACACAAATTAAAAGCTGACTTAAAAGAAACCGTTGTCGATGGAGGTGCTAGAACATCCCAAACCATTAAGTAAATGGTTGGCACCATATGCGCCTTGTTTAACCACTAAGGGAGAACATCGTAATCTTCCTCTTCTATTTCCACCCATCATTGTATCTCGTAAACCAACAGCTCTCTGCATTCACCACCTCTCTACATTCACCACTAGAATTAAAGGTGCTTCCCAAATCTCTACTACTTCTTACAATTTGTTTGCTTCGCTTACCGAGTACATGGCTATTGGGCCACACTAGTTGGGTTGAATGATGTAACCTTTGCTTATGAAAGATGTACAAAGTTTTGAGCATGATTTGTGCTTCAAGATGAAATGAAACTGTATGATACTCAACATTCTAAACCCCAATACTCTGATAGAACTCTTCAAGGAGACCATGGGTGATAGAAAATTATATTGTAGATCTAACATGATAGCCACATAGAAGAGTAAAGGAAATGGTATGAAATGATCCCTGAGTTTTTGAACCATACCTCAAATAGTAAAACGCAGTACATGAACACTTTAGTGTTGTTGTAATACGTTCAAAATGTCAACCAAGTAGGGGAGAACGAGATTATTCGTCAGGTAATACAAGTTGGACAATTTTTTTGTTGCCATCAAGAAGGCCTTTAAGTGTGCCTTCATCCTCTTGCATAACTTCCAATCGTGTTCTATCATCGGACAAAAGGTGATATTAGGATTGGTAATTATTATATAGTTATAGAACGTCGACAAACTAAACCTCATCTTATATGCATGTGAAAGCATCTTATAAGTCGAATTCTACCTCGTTGTATAGTCCAAAGGTAGAAGTTGTTGATCTTCGTTGTACCCGTTGGCCGTGCAGATCTGTAAAAACTCTATAAGTTTTTTCTTAGAAGCATGCATGACATTTATTGCACATCAAATCTATGCTAGGTGAAGGTTTGATGGGCTATTGACCACTGGCTCACTCATGCGTGCACACCTCATAAGCCTTCAGTTCCTCACCTAAAGAATTCTCTCTTATCAACCTACCGATGACGAGAAACAATATATAGAAGGTGAATGGCTAAATTACTTGAGAGCTCTAGGTTGTTATACTATGCTCTATTGTGCCGATGCTGACTTTTCTCTAGCCAAGGACTCTATACCAAATGATCTGACTTGCTGCTAAGAGTTCCTATCAAGCAACGAAAGTTAGTCTCATACTGGCTGAGTACTTCTCTCTCGGCCTCCTCCTCCTAATTCTCACAGCAACCTTTCTCGTTTCAGCCTCTTTATTGCCGTAACATCTTGATACCTCTCGCCTGTTGTGATCAGAGAATCTTTGTATAGAGCCAATGTTGTGATGTCACCTATCCATTTCATCTGACACTGTGCTATTTTTGCCTTTTTTGTCATTTATCCTTTTTACCCTTTATTGTAAGTACTAGGAATCCCCCTTTTCGTATGCCTTTTTATAATTTCTTTATTTGTATTGTTGTCCTATGGATTTACTATATATAGTCCCTTCTCCTTACAAGCTGAAATCATCTTATTCTTACCCTACATAATAGACATTGAATATACGGTTCTTGTGAGACTACCCATTCTAAGTCTATTTTCATACACTCTTATCTAATCATGCTGAGTAGCTTAGGATTAGTAACGAGTAGACCTTGACATCAACTTGTGCATCATATCAAGTGACGTGTCAAGTTGTGTTATATTCGTTAGTTTTTCATATCCTCCAAGCAACTTCACATCAGCTACTCTAGTCAGTTCGTTGACCTACTAACTCTGTTTTCTTCAATATTTCAAAGGACCTATTGGTTCAAATCTACTACAGTAAGTCCTAGTGATAATTGAACTCCTAAGCACATCATATAATTCCTAGTATTAGAGCTTAAGGTTGTAACCGAGAGCTATGTGATGATAATCCCTACTAGTTTGTTATTTGTGATACTCTATTTTCATTTAGAAGAATAGAGCAAGTTTACAATTCACAGTTCGTGTGATATTTGTGTATATAAGGATTTCTTGTGTGAAGAGTATTTTTTAACGCTTCGTTTTGAAAATGTCGAATCCTAGTGTTCAAGGAGAGATTAACAATGCCAAGAGTGATGCTCATGGTCATTGTTGAGTTACACAACAAACACCACGTACTACTAATGAGCAGACACAAGACCATGCCACTATTGTGGCTAATTTAATTGTTTCAGTACAGAAAGTTTTAGAGACTGGGTTATAAGAGAAAGTTGTTGAACAGGGCCGAGAAATGAGAGATAGGTCGAGAAGACAAATGAATGAAATGCATACACCAAAAGCCATTCCTTTGAATTAAGCACCGCGATGTACCAAAAGAATGGTGAGAAGGACGTTAGAATTGGATGAAGTGGAGGAGTATAAGGAAGAAGAACAGTATGTTGAAGTTGATAAGCATGAACTTAGGGCTCTTAAGGGCACTGAACACCTCAAAGTACAGATTTCGAGCTTCAACGGGTCTGGTAATGCCGACGACTACTTGGACTGGGAGGAGAAGATCAAGAAGATATTCAAATTCCATGATTATGATGACGTTGTCCATATTCAAGTAGCTATGCTAGAATTTTCTAAATATGTAGCAATGTGGTGGAAGAATCTGTAGAATGTTCGCTTAAGGGCTCGACACAAAATCTAAATATGGAATGAGATGAAGAGAATTCTGAGAAGTAAGATCACTACAAGTAAGATACTTTCCGACATCCATAACATTTGAGACAAGGTAACCAGTCGATGGATGACTATGTCTGAGAGCTTCAGTTACTCATGATCTGATGTGATGTCAACGAACTCGAGACGTGAACTATCATAAGGTTCATTTCTAGGCTAAGGATCACAATTGGTAACATAATGGAGCTATAGAGTCTTGCGACTCTGGATGAAGCCATCAGGGTGGCATAGAGAGTTGAAAGGTAGAGGCAAAACCAAGTTAGTCGAATGTCAAGTAGTTGACCTATGCTACCCAACAAAAGCGACATATCGAGTCGACTTAGGAATGATTAAGCATCAAACAATTCTGAGATAAAATGTCGAGGGAAAGTGCTAATTCAACCAGAAGAAGGCTAAGGTAAGGGCAAAGCCGATGAACTTGAGGTCCGAAAAAAACAAGGTCAAAGATTAGGAAGCAAGACTCGAGAAATCAAATACTTTAAATGTCTCGGTTATGGGCACGTGGCTGGTTAATGTTTGAACCACTGAGTCATGACTATAAAAGGAGACAAGTCCCAGTTTGAAGTAGAAAGTGCAAGCAAAGGAGAGGAAGAGATGGGAGTTAAATAGATGCTTAAAGAGTTTCAAGAAGACTGTGATGTCGAGACACCTCCTGAAGGCGATGCTGAGTACTGTTTTGTTGTTCAACGGTCTCTTAGTGCTTTTATAGCTGATTAGAATGAGCAAAGGGAGAATCTCTTCCATACAAAATGCCAAGTGAATGGCAAACTATATGCCTTGATCATTGATGGAGAGAGTTGTACCAATGTTATAGAACAAGGGATAGTTAAGGCCATGAAATTGCCAACCCTCCCACACCCTAAGCTATACAAGATTCACTAACTAAATGAGAAAGGAGGCTTACATGTTGCTAAGCAAGTTAGAGTACTAATTACCATTGGTGATAGGTATAGGGACAAGGTGTTGAGTGATGTCCTTCTTATGTATGCTTCTTACGTATTACTTCGCCGACCATCGCTATTTGACTTGAGAGTGTTGCACGATGGTATAGGAACACACACATGTTCTAGAAGGATGAGAAGAAAATTATATTAACACCCATGAGTCCTAAGGAAGTATAGGAAGCCCAAGAGAAGGTTGCTAGGTCATTGCAGCAGACGTCCTTAGTGATTTCCTAAGCTTAATTTTCCCAAGAAGTCAATGCCGAGGACTATGTGCTCCTTTTAGTTAGAAGACTCTTAGAGATGAGAGAAGCTGAGAGCTTACTTATCGAGGTATGGCAACTACTTCAAGACTATGCCGACCTATTTCCTGATGAGATGCTAAAAGGTTTACCTCCCTTAAGAGGCATTGAGCATTGCATAGACCTCCAGCCTAGAGCTACCTTACCAAACCGACCCACTTACAGGCTCAATCCTGAGTAAGTAACCAAGTTGAAGAAATAAGTTGATGAGCTGGTAAACCGCGGATACGTCTGAGAGAGTATGAGTCTCTGTGTCGTACTAACAGTACTCATACCTAAGAAAGATGGGTCGTAGAGAATGTATATCAATAGTTATACCATTAACAAATTTACCAGTAAGTACCAATATTCAATCCTACAGTTAGATGATATGCTCGATGAGTTACATGGTGCCTACATCTTCTTGAAGATTGACTTAAAGAGTTGCTATCACCAAATACGGATGAGACTTAGAAACAAATAGAAGATAGCCTTCAAGACAAGGGATAGTTTATTCGAATAGATGGAAATGTTGTTTGGCCTAACTAAATCTCTAAGTACTTTTATGTAGCTAATGAATCATGTGTTTAGAACATTGATCGGGAAATATGTTGTGGTGTATTTTGATAACATTTTGGCCTATAGTGTTGACCTCATCACTTATGTCGAGCATTCAAGATCGGTGTTTGACATCCACCGTGCCAAGAGCTTATTCAGCAACTTGAAGAAATGTGTATTCTATCAAAACGAGGTTATATTTCTTGAATATGTTGTTTTAGGGAAAGAAGTTCAAGTTGACGATGAGAAAGTGAAAGCTATTCTTAAGTGCCCTACGTCGATTAGTGTTGCTGAAGTCAAGAGCTTCCAGGGTCTAGCTTTATTCTATTAAAGATTCATTCAGAACTTCAATTCCATAGCTGTGCCTTTAATCAAATTGACTAAGAAGAACACTAAGTTTAGGTGGTCAAAGAAAGCTTAAAAAAGGTTTGAAAATATAAAATCTAAATTGACGTCTACTCCAATACTTGCCCTGCTAGATTTCAAGAAAGTTTTTGATATAGAGTGCAATGCGTCTGGTGTCAACATTAGAGCTGTCCTTATGTAAGAACGCTAACTAATTACATACTTTAGTAAGAAGCTTAAAGGAGCTGCCTCGAATTACTTAGCCAATGATAAGGAGTTCTATGCCTTTGTCTAAACATTATAAAACTGGCAGCATTACCTCTTATTAAGAGAATTCAACATCTATACCTACTATAAGTCTCTCAAGCACCTCTGAGGATAACAAAAACTTTTTCAGTATCATGCCAAGTAGGTTAAATTCTTGCAGACTTTTTACTACGTCATCAGGTATAAGAAGAAGAGCACAAACACCATGGTTTGACACTCTTTCTTGTCGTCATACATTCATCACAACTTTGCAAGCCATGATACTTAGATTTGGCACCCTGCCTAATTAGAATGAGCACAATCTGCATTTTGGGCCCCTAGTGGCCAAGTGCAATGTTGGAGGAGCCACAGATAGATTCTACTTGAATTAAGGGTTCCTAATGAAGGGTAAGAAAATCTATGTGCCAAGTGGCTAAGCAAGATAACTACTCACCCGAGAAGCTCACGCTAAGGGTTTGGCTAGCCATTTTGGGGAAAAGAGGGCGGTTGAGATATTAAAAGAGCATTTCTGGCTTAGGATATTGAAGAATGTGCACTGAATTCTTAAGAGGTGTGAGGTATGTAAGCATGCAAAGGGAAAGAGAGAGTCATATGGAGAGTACACACCCCTACCTATACGAAAGTAACCATAGACCGACCTAAGCATGGATTCCATGCTCAACTTACCTTAAATGCCGAAAAGACATGACTCAATCATGGTGGTAGTCAATCAGTTTAGTAAGATAAGCCACTTCATTCCCTGCCACAGAACTAATGATACTTTATTCGTCGCTAACCTCTTTTTGCAGGAAATTGTGCGAATGCATGGATTACTGAGAAGTATTATGTCTGACCATTACTCGAAGTTCAAGAGCTTCTTTTAGAGGACCCTATAGAAGAAGCTCAGCACTAAGCTCATGTTCAGTACTTCTTGCTACCCCCAGACAAATGGCTAAACTGAAGTTGTAAATAGGACAATTGACAAACTCCTACGAGCAGTTGTTAAGAAGAATTTGCATGACTAGGATTTATGCCTGCCTATCATTAAGTTTGCCTACAACAGCTCCGCTTACAGCTCAATAGGAAAATCTCCGTTTAAGGTCGTTTATGGACTTAACCTAAACTTACCCCTAGATTTAATTATCAATCCGACTATATAAGGGGAATGCTAACCCGACCTATAACGAGCCAAGGAATTCCAGAAGTTACATTAGAGAGTTGCCGAACAATTAGCCAAGACTATGGCCCAATAGAAGGAACAAAGAAGCCGAAGAAAGAGACGAGTCATTTATACCCCTAGAGACCTTGTTTAGATCCATCTTAGTAAGGAACGCTTCTTTGGTAAGAGGATGAACAAACTATCTCCCAAAGCAGATAGATCTTACAAGATCCTAAGGTGTATAATGACAACACCTATGAAGTTGAATTGCCTAAAAGGTACTGCATATCTACCATACTCAATGTCGCCAACTTAACTCCTTATGTACCAAATGACGACAAAGATCATGATTTGAGGGCAAATCTCTAACAACTCCAAAGAGCTGATGGGTTATCAACCACTCGCCTATTTACTCACACACACCTTATAGGCCTCTAATCCCCCATCTAAAGAATTATCTCTCATCAACCTATCGATGATAGGAAACAATACACAGAAGGTGGATGGCTAAATTCCTTTAGAGCTTTGGGTTGCTATACAATGCTCTATTATGCTAATGCTGACTTTTCTCTGGCCAAGGATTCTATGCCAAGTGGTCTGACCTACTACCGAAAGTTCTTACCGAATAACAAGAGCTAGTCTCATACTAGCCAAGTACTTTTCTCTTGGCCTCCTCCTCCTAATTCTCTTAGTAACCCTTCTTGTCTTGGCCTCTTTATTGTTGCAACATTTTGATTCCTTTCGCCTGTTGTGATCATAGAATCTTTATACAGAACCAATGTTGCGTTGCCACCTGTCCATTTGATCTAATACTATACTATTTTTTCTTTTTTTGTCGTTTATCCTTTTTTCCCTTTTTCGTAAGTACTAGGTATCCCCCTTGTTGTATGCCTTTTTGTAATTTCTTTATTTGTATTATTACCCTAGGGATTTACTATAAATAGTCCCTTCTCCTTGCAAGCCGGAATCATCTCACCTTACAAAATAGACATTGAATATACGGTTCTTGTAAGACTACCTACTCCAAGTCTATTCTCATACACTCTTATCTAATCTTGCCAAGTAGCTCAAGATTAATAGCAGGTGGACCTTGACATCAACTTGTGCATCATATCAAGTGAAGTATCAAGTCGTGTTATGTTCGTTAGTGTGTTATATTCTTTGAACAACTTCACGTCAACTACTCTAATCAGTTCATTGACCTACTCACTCTATTTTCTTTTATATTTCAAAGGACCCATTGGTTCAAATCTACTACAGTAACTGAACTCTTAAGCACATCAGGGTTCAAACCATAACCCTCAAGACTGGCATTCACTACTAAGTTGAACACTTAGCGGACACAGTAGACATGAAAGAAGTTGCCTTCACAAATCAAATTGAATATACCCTTTAAGTGTCGAACTGAAGCTGTATTATTGGAGGCATTGTCAAAACTGACGTTGAAAACTCTTTGAATATTGTATGATTAGGTGATGGTGATTTTGTTGGAAATCACTTACCCTGTGTAGGAATCTAAGGAAAAAAAATGAATGTTATTATTCTTTTTTGTACTAACCACTTGATGTTGATCCAATGTATAATAACACACATGTAACTATCATTTATGGCAATGACTAATGACTTCCAAATGTCAAACACGAAGGCAATGCTGCATAAAGGCAAGATAGAACTATGGTGGTTACATGTTTGAATAAAAATAGAAAAATGCAATTTAAGATTGTGAATGAAAGCAAGCAAATTATGTACCTGCTTGGAAAGCTTAACAACTCTTCCATTAAAGCATGTCGCATTTTCTTATAAACTACAACTATATCTTTTTTTAAGGTTTGTCAACCTACGTGATAGCACCAAGGCTGTAATTTTTCTATTGCCCACCTTCTAAAGCGAGGATGACTCACTACATAGAATGATATACCTATAACAACCATCATTTGTATGAGCTTATCTCTATGGTTTCGTTATTGAAAACAAAATGATCAAGGTTGCTGGAACCAACTGCATCCCATTTCCCCTCAACCTTAACTAGTGTCATACATTTCTTCTCATACATTTGTAGATGCCATCTCAAGTTACCTATACTGGACTTAGATTTGTTGGATATAGTATTCTTTTAGGTCATGCAGTAAGCGGTTACACCATCTTCCTAGATTAGCATGTACTGCGAGCATTTGGCAATATGCTTTCTATGTTTGCTAAAAGATCCAAGTACGGGCTCAACAAAACCAACTTTTGTGTAAGCATCGATGGATTGAGTTTGAGTTTGAGTTATTCCCTACCAAAAAATGCAAACGAACAATTATGTATCGTTTTTCACTCCACCTATTTTAATAATAATCTTGAAGGAAATATTTATTATGTACATGAATCAAACTAAAATTACCGCTAGCTACGAAAGGTGGTTGTATACTATGTGTGCGATTAGCTTATGAACAACCTAAACCACATTAGTATGGTCCTCTAGGTATATTGCACATTTATAGGTTGTTATCAGGAATTGTAGGTGTACAATATGTTTGTAGGTTGATATCGTAACCCCTATACATAAGTGTAGAAAACACAATATTCCCTACTTGATTCATCAAATTAGTAAATCTCAGATTGGGATACATGGAGTACAGCTAGTTGACATACGGATCAATGAAGATGCAATCCTTTAATTCATTAGGATTATGATCATTTGATGGATTTCAATGTCTAACCACTTTTCCAAGAAAATATGTAGGTTTTCAAAGAGTTAAACATAAAGTTAGGAGAGTATGAGAATCTTTGGAGGAATACAGGTATAGGCTAAAATTACTTTGCAAGTGAAATGCATTTGGTGTGGAGATTGGTACTGATAGACCTTCATTTAATGTGGCTACATTTCAAAAAAACGTGCCTACATCTGAAAGAGACGTACCTACGTTGGTGTTTAACATGGGCATGTTAAGCCTAGCAGAAAAGTTGGGTAGACCAATGTAGGTATGTTAGGCCCAAACATGCTCATTTCCCTTTCCACCCAACAAATATCAATTAGGTAGCCATTCTTGCCCAACAAATTTTTTCTTAGGCAGGAAGCAATGTAGGCACATTTGGGCCTAACATACCCACGTTAGCATACCCAACATTCGCCGAAATTTGAACATTGGGCCAATGTGCCTATGTTATGTCTAAACATGGGCATGTTAACGCCCAATGTTCAATTTTTTTTTTTTTTTTTACCATTAGGGGCCAATGCACTCACGTTATGGTTAGACGTGAGCACATTAGCGCCCAAGGGTAAAATGCCCTTCTTTACACTATAAATATGCAACCACTCCTCCATTCACCCTCACATTTCCACTACTTCCTTCATATCAATTTCATTCCTATTATTACTCTTTCCTAAGTGAAATTACTTTTCTCTTTCAAACTTTTTTTTTCCCCAAGGAACCACCATAGAAGGCTCATCACAATGCCGTACCACTCAATCTCAAACACAAACCAAGGTTAAGCACCCTCGGGCTCACTCATCTACGGTACCACCCCCTCCGAGTGATCCAATCGAGGCTTACTCTTAGTATCTTATTACCCCCTAAATGCGATGTCGTTTTATGGATAGATTTTGTACTTGAAATGTTCTGCCCACCAGATCGTATGACTTCGAACAGCTCTACTAAACTTATAACTTCCAAGGAGCTCTTGAAGCGACGGGTTTTCTAGGATTGGTGGAGTTGGAGAACGGGATGTATGCCAATTTGGTTCATATGTTTTACTCCAACAAAACCTTTAATGTCGTCTATCCCAATGATGACATTGTTCCCTATCATGAAACAAATTAGGATGCTAGATTCCTCATTACTTACATGTTTGGTGAAGTTCCAGAAATCACTCCAAACTTTATCAACAAGTTATTCAATTGCCTAATGTGGATGCTGCACATATGCCAGCAAACTAGGACATGTTAGCGGCATTCTTATGTGTTTTTGAGTTATCAATATGTCAATACAAGACACAGGCCTAACATTTAAAGCATCTTACCACTAGTGATCTTCCATTACATACTCAAATCCTATACTACATAATCACTAATTCCATTAAACCGCGATCAAACACTAATTTCTTTAGTGAAGAAGATCTTTTCCTACTCTTTTGTATTGTAGAAAGGAGACCGCTCAATATTGACCATTTTGTTAATCATTGCTTCCTTCGTATGCTCTTGCAAAGGGACAAGCATGTACGTTATGGCCAACTCATTAGCCTAAGCGATTACACGTTGCACATAATGAAATCTATTTTCAATCTAGTAGACATAAAAACTAATGCGTCTTCAAGGTCGGACATACGGAGAAGCACTACAACGAAGTGATCCTAAAATAAACAAAGAAAAGCTAGGAAAGCATGAGCAACTACCAAATGAATATGATACACCTCCCACTCCTACTTGACCTATAATTTGTCAGATATGACACATTGATCCAAACTAAAGGGTCACTCACCATTACCTCTTGTTAAAGTGAATAGATAAGAGTTGAAAGATAATAAAAACATTAAGGTTGCTAAAAGGAAACTTAAATAATATTCAAGTATTAATGAAGGATAAGTGGGGTTTATATACTCATCCACTAAGGCTACTTTACATGTATGAAAGGACAAAAGGATATTCTTACGATTATGTTGCATAATACATACTAAAAAGGTTAAAAAAGATAAAGAATATTTAGTATAGAAAAGTAAAGAATCCTTTTAAAAAGTCATGCTAGAAGATACGTGTAGCTTAGTGGCTGGATGTTAGAAATATGGTACAAGGTGGCAAAAAAGAGAGAAGAGGGGCTACAATCAAGGGCCAAACTGATATGGACCAGGTCGAAGCCTAATCAATCTGATTACGAAGTGCTGAGCTTAAGTTGGGTTCAGGTGCTTATGATCAGTTTGAGAGATCAGCTCGAATAGTCTTGGAGCTACCTTCTTGAATGTCTTTTCATAGCACAACTGCTAGGCAGGACTAGGTCTAGTACTCGTAAGGGTCTGACAATTAGGTCGACAGGTGATCATTTCTAAATAGGAATCTTCGTCTCAGATATGGCTTTGAGCTAGCATCCTTCGAGTAAGTCCTTAGAGTCCTCTAGCTCAGCTATGAGTAATTGGTCTAGGGGGTTGATTCCTATCATCTGCCTAGAGGTTAAAGAGATTTATCCTCAAATCTAGAGTGGTTTTTGGTTGTACTCTGTGAGTATTTGTTGGGCCTTCTTCTAGTTGGTACAGAATCATCGGATACTTTGAAGGTAAAGGAAACACCATAGTCATTAAGTAACTTGATTTAGTAATTGTTGTGGTTAACTTTCTTCTAGACTTTGAAAGGACCATCAGCTCAAGGAGATAGCTTGTTTTGTCTCAAGTGTGAGAATCGCTCTTAGCTGAGGTGAATCCATAGTAAGTCTCCTGACTGGAAAGAAACAGTTCGACAGCCAGCTACCAATCTTTTACTATCTTTGATTGAACTTAGCGATCATCCTGGTTACACATTGGTGTAGTTCTTGAAATTCTTAAGCTCGATCAACTTCAAATTAACTATCTTCAACAACTGCTGGGGTACTGATCATGTTTAGGGGAATTATCAAATTAAGGCCATAGATGAACTTGAATTAAGTCTTTCCAATGTTGTTGTGGATAGTTCGATTGTATGCAAACTCCACAACTAATAGGCACATATCCCAATTCCTCAAGTTCTTTCCCACAACAACTCTGAGTAGATTACCTAGCGTCTTATTCACCACTTCAATCTAGCCATCAGTCTGAGGGTGGCTACTGGAATTGAACACAAGTTTATTTCCAAGTCTTCTCTGAAGAGTCTTTCAAAAATAGCTCAAAAATTTCATATCCTAATCTTAAACAATATTCTTTGGTACTCCACATAGCCAGATAACCTCCTGCAAAAACACATCAATGATGTATAAAGCATTGTTAGTTTGATGGTACAGAATGAAGTATGCCATTTAACTGAAGCGATCCACCAGAACAAATATGAAATCTTTTCTTCTAGATGTCTAGGGAAACTAAAAGATAAAGTCTATGCTGAGGTTGGCCCAAGGTAAGGTTGGCATCAACAAAGGCATGTACTCTCCATGGGGCTCTCTCTTCCCCTTAGCTCATTTGCACACCTCACAACTCCCAACTACCATGTGGACATCATTAGCCAAACCCAACCAATAAAGTTTACCTTCAACAGGTTGGTTGTCTTAGTCTCCCAAAAATGACCAAATAACCTTTAGCTATGAGCTTCCCTGACCAACAGCTAATACATGAAACAGTTTGGTATACACAGCCTTTGGTCTTTAAACAAATAGCCATCCTTAAAATAATATCCCTTAACAGCGATTCCATCCTTGCACTGCTCTATGATAAGACTGAAATAAAGATCATGAGTATACTACTTAGTAATGAGTGAGAATCCTAATAATCTTGTCTACAAGGTGTTTAGCAAGGTTTGTCAATGTGATAAAACATCGGTAACCACATTTGCGCTTCCTTTCTTGTGTTGGATCACATACAAAAATCCTTCCTTAAACTCCAACCATTTGGCTTGCCTCTTGAAGAGTTTATTCTGACTCCCATGATGCTTCAAAGACTCATGGTCTATATATATAACAAATTCTTGTAGAAGCAAATAGTGTTTCTAAACAGTAAGGGCACGAAAAAGAGGGTACAACTCTTTCTTGTACATAGAATAGTTCAAGGCAGCACTGCTAAGCTTCTTACTGTAGTAGGCAATAGGTCTTTTCTCTTGCTTTAGGACAATACCAATTCCAACTCCCGATACATCATATTCTAACTTGAAAGGTTTGTTAACGTCTGGTAATGACAAGACAGGCGCCAAGGTGAGCTTCTCCTTGATCTCCTTGAAGCTCTATTTAGTTTAATCATTCCACTAAAATCCTTCACCCGTCTTTGTCAACTCGATCAAGGGGGTAGCTATTATACTAAAGTCCTTAATAAATTACCTATAGAAAGAAGTTAGACCGTGGAAACTTCAAACATTAGTGACATTCTTCAGTATCAGCCACTTTAGAACAACTCAGATCTTTTCCTTATATGCTTGGATTTCTTTCCCTAACATTACAAACCCTAAGAAAATCACCTCGCTATGGTAGAACATACACTTCTTCACATTTCCATATAACTTCTCAATTCGCAAAATGTCAAATACTTCACAGAGATGTTGAATATAGTTGTTCAAGTTGGCATTATATATCAGTATGTCATCAAAGTACACAACCACACATCTTCCAATCAGAGAGTACATTACATAGTTCGTCAACCTCATGAACGTACTCAGTGCATTAGTAAATCCAAACGGTATCACCAACTATTCATAGAGACCATGCCTAATCTTGAAGGCAGTCTTCGATTCATCACCCGGTCTCATGCAAATTTGGTGATAGCTACTTCGTAGATCAATCTTTAAGAATATTTTTGTACCATAAAGCTCATCTAACATGTCATCGAGCTTCGGTATCGGGTATCAGTACTTAACGGTAATCCAGTTGATTGCTCAGCTATCGATGCACATACGCCATAAACGGTCTTTCTTCAGAACAAGCAAAGTTAGCACTGCGTAAGGGCTCATGCTCTCCTTTACATATCCTCATTCTTTGAGTTTGTCCATCTATCTTTTTAGCTCAGTAGCCTACTTAGGGTTTATTCTATATGTAGGTCAGTTTGGCATAGTAATGCCGGGCTATAGATCAATATAGTACTCAATGCTTCAAATTGTAGGCAGTTCTTCAGGAAACAAATCCAAGAACTCATTTAGTAGGCTTCAAATTTCATTAAGAATATTCTCTAAATCTCTCATCTTTAACAATCTTCTGATCAATAGGAACATAGGCTCTTCAACTTTTTCAACAGCTCGGAGCTCTCTTCAGCTTATCACTAAGGCCTTCTTCTTATTAATTTAAGTGAGCTAATTATGGGTTTCATTTACTTGGGATGAGGTCATGGTTTGCAATATAATCTTCCTTCCATCCTTAATAAAGGCATAGGTGTTATTATATCTATCATGAGTAACACGTCGTTCAAATAACCAAGGTCGTCCAAGCAGCAGATGTGAAGCTCCCATAAAGATGACACAGCACACTACTTTGTCCCTATATACACTCCCAACAATGAACAATATGGTAACTTGTTCAGTCAAGTACAAAGTACCCTTATCATGAAGTCAATAGAGCTTGTAAGGTCGGGGATGCTTTGAGGTCAGCAAAACCAACCTCTACACAAAGGATTGTACATCTACATTAGTACAGCCTCCTCCATCCACTATAATAGTACACAACTGTCCTTTGATGGTACATTTAGTATGGAACAAGTTTTCTCTCTAGTTTTCATTAGAGTTCAGTAGGGAACTCAGTATTCGTATCAGAACTAGGGTCATGACTTCTCCTTGGTCGACATGGATACAAGTTTCCTCTTCTTCTTTGGCTTCGGCTTTTCCAACATCTCTTTCCTCCTCAGGCTCGCTCTCATCGGTACTATCTATTACATCTCCTTAGAGCACCATGACACGTTGGTTCGGATACTTAGCAGCCATATGTCTAAAGTCTAAGCGTTTAAAGCACTTCAACTCCCTAGTCTTCCGTTCGAAGGTTTGACCCTTCTCATATGTCCTCAGGGTCAACTTAGCCTTAGTTTGGCCCAACTATCCAGCTTAGCTCTATTGGCCTGTTCAGCTATTATCAAGTCAATCATTCCTATCCTCAACTCAGTATAGCCTTGGCTCAACTTGAATAGGTCGGCATGGTATTAAGGCTCGCGAAAATGTTGACCCAGGTCGGCTTGGAATACCTTTCCTTTACTTTTTGACCTTCTGTGATATCTTAATCGCCTCTTTCAAAGTATAAAACCTCTATATTTTCACAATTGGTGAATCTCAAACCTGAGTCCAAAAATGAACCTCAACACTATACTAGCGTTTAATTCTTCCATGACGGCTCGAATCATAAGCATCTACAACTCTTTCACATACTCATCAAAAGTTCGGCCTCCTTAACGTAATTCTTGCAACATTACAAATGTATCATGTAGGTAGGTCTCGAGCACAAATCTACCCCTTAACAGTCTTTTCATTTTGTCTAAGGTCCTTACTCCTTGTTTTCCATCCCTTACTCTGGCTGCATTTTGATTTTTCCACTATACAGTAGCATACCTAAAGAACTCAAGTACAGTAAGTCGGATCTTCATAGCTTTTGTATATTCATAGGAATCAAACACCTTCTCCAACCTTCTCTTCCTACTCCAAATACTCATTAGCACCTCCATTTTTACTAAAGAGTGGGATTTAGACCTTAACGTTGTCCAGTCCTCGAGGAGCTTGGGTTCATCACTCCTGTGCTCAATAGCAACTAGTTTCTTCTTCTTCCTCTCTATACTCCACTACATCAATCTCCTTATCATCTTCCTTAACTTCCTCTAACTTTAATCGTTGTCTACTAGCTCGATCTGCAACTCCTCCAGCTCGTTGCAGTCGAACTAGGCGATTGGTTAGTTACCTTGGCCATAGTATCTCTCAGGGGCATTTTCTTATTGGTTGTAGTGCTATACACCTTAGGGTTGTTGTCTGTTAACTTGCACTGTTGTGACTAGACTCTTTAATAAGGTTTGTAAGTTTGTCAAGTTTGTCATCAATCAACCTTAGGGTGTTACTACCATTATGACCACAACCAGGTTGAGCACCACTACTCTGGACATCAATAACACCTTAAAAACTTGAATTTGACATGCTACAATACTTCTTAAATGGATTAACAACTCACTAACAACTTTAATATCCAATAATCACTCAAACAGAATAGAAGCCAACTTACTCTATTTTTGTAATGAGAAACAGAGTAAAAATAGAGTAATAATGAAACTACACTTACTTACACATAAACATACTGTAGTAGATACGGAAGGAATACAACAGCCACTAACAGCAAACCAAACCAAAACTTCACTGCAACTTCAGACATTCCCTTGCGAAACCAAGCTCTAATACCGACAAAGCTTATGCATCTCTAGGGTCGAATATACGAAAAAGCACCACAACAAAGCGATCTTAAAGCAAGTAAAGAAAAGCTAGCAAAGCTCGGGCAGATACCAAATAAATATGACATATCACTTGATCTTACTTGACCTATAATCTGTTAGATATGACACGTCGGTCCAAACTGAAGAGTCACTTGTTACTACTCCTTACTAAAGGGAATAAATAAGAGTTGAAGGATAATAAAAACACTAAGGTTGCTAAAAGGAAACTTGAATAATATTCGGGTATTGATGATTGATTTTTTGCATACAAGTAAGTGGGGTTTATATACCTATTTACTAAGGCTACTTTATATATATGAAAAGACAAAAAGATATTTCTACAATTAGGCTACATAATAATACTAAAAAGAGATACAGAAAAGTAAAGAATCCTTTCAAAAAGTCATGCCAGAAGACACTTGTCACTTAGTGGCTGGATGTCAAAAATGTGGTACAAGGTGGCAAAAAAGAGAGAAGAAAGGCTACAGTCAGGGGCCATAGTCAGGGGCTAACTTGATTTGGACCAAGTTGGAGTCGAGTTAGTCTAGTTATAGAATGGTCAGCTTAAGTTGGGGTCAGGTTCTTATAATCAACTCGAGAGATTAGCTCAAATAGTCTTAGAGCTACCTTCTCGGATGTCTTGTCATAGCACAGCTGTTGGGCAAGAGCAGGTCTAGTACTCATAGGGGTCTAATAATCAAGTCAGCAGGTGATCAGTTCTGAATAGGAATCTCTATCTCCAATATGGCTTTAAGCTAGCATCCTTCAAGTTGGTCTAAGGAGTTGATTCCAATAAAAAAAAATAGACTATATTTCTATCATGATGAGAAAAGTAGTTAGTAAATAAAGCAGGGGCAGCAGCAAGAACATGCAAGTGGGGGTAAAGGGAGGCAACTAGATGTCGACGATTACGAACTTGTCCCTTGGGGTCAATATCAAGGGACAAGAGACCAAAGACTATAGGAGCAATAATAAGACCCTAAACCCTTTATCATGGAAGAATTATTCTATACATTCAAAACGATGATGACTAACCAACGAGAGATGATGGAAACCTTTACAAAGATCCAAGGAGGTATATAGAATATTGAAAACTAAGTATCAACTATAGAGAATGATGTTACAAATACTCGATCCAAACAAAGGAGCAACATAATTGGATAGATGAGATGTTGGCTTGGCAACATACATATTTCGATTGGCAAAGCTATCGAAATTTTGGATTGTTTTTTTCTTTGTGTATGTTTTCTTTCGCTTTTTTTTTATCTTTTTTTTCTCGTTTTCTATGTAATAAATGAAGTTATTTTTTATTAATGAAAAGTCCTTCTATGTAATGGTTAATTGTTTTCCTTTGTCGTTCCTTTATATATGGAATTATACACATATAATACAAAATTGGTAAATTTAATACATCATATCTTAGCTACACATTTATGCATATATATATCTATAATATGTACATACCTATGTACACATATTTTCTACTCACATATTTGTTTTGCCCATATATTTATATAAATTTGTACGTATATATTTCTATGTACATATGTGTGTGTTTATATATATACATAAGTACGTATATGTTTTTCTGAACTATACATTTCATACGTAAGCATTTGTACGTATATTTGTACAAATTTGTCCATGCATATTTTTTAAGTATATACATGTGTTTTCATGGTGGTATATATATGCATATATATTTCCATGTATATACATACATATTTATATATACATAAATACATCTACATATTTATGTATTAATATATACATTTATCTATGCACATAGTCATACATATATACAATTATATATTCAACGTATATATTTTCTACTTAATATTTTAACCTATACATTTATGTATAGTCAACGTATATATTTATACGTACGTAAGAATGTTTCAAATAAAAAACTCATTTACATAATTATTATCGTTTGCATTATATTTACTTATTAAATTACCTAATAATCTCTATAAATTACCATATAAATACGTACTAATAGTATAATACACACAATCCATGTTTGAACTCAACAAAATTAAAAATATATAATATCATATCACAGATACCCGAAAATATTAAATTGGCATTTTTGGCATTATAGTCAAAGCGCAATTATGAGCATATGGGGGCATACAACTTAATGGGTGGTGCGCAAAGCATGAGCATGTGAAACCTAAGCAAGCAAGCATAATAGGCTTAACACACAAAATAGCACAACACACAAAAGAGCACAAGCATATAAAGTACCCAAATTTTGGCATGCAAGGGTATGTGGGCTATCCAATTACAACCCATAGTGCAGGGTTTAGTGATGCTAGATTTTGATTAGTTATGCACGTAGTAAGTGGATGAGGTAGAGGTGGTAACAATAGAAGTAGTGGGTGTGGCAAAAGGGTGAAGGAGTGGAAAGGGTTATATAAAGGAAGTGAAGCCACTAACTAATTCATCTGGGGATGAGGTGTATGGTAAGACTGGGGAAAAAAACTGTAAATCGCTGACCAAACCATAAACCAAACTAAACTAAATTGAAAAATTGATTTTTTGCAAACCGTTTAATTTATGATTCGATTCGATTGTATATAAACGATTCACAGTTGGGTTCAAGGAAGCGAATCGATCATAACCATTTTGAACCAAACCCTTTAGTTAAATAAAAAAAAATTATACAATTATTTAATATTTTTTATATTTTTCTTCATCAATTTCCATATATTTTATCAAATTTTTTATATTTTATTATTCTTTATTATAATTTTATATCAATTATTAAAATTAAGTTGAGTAAATTTCATTTGAAATTTCATATTTATCAGAAATAAAAATATTTAGTGAAAATTTGACTAAAACAATTCGAACCGTAAACTGAACTGAACCGAACTAAACCGAACCGGTTTTAATTAGGTTCAAAAAATTTATGAACCAAACCATCTGGTTAGATTCGATTTTCAAAATACAAAACTAAACCATTATATTAAGTTCGGTATGGTAAAGAGAGACGAACTGTACTTAACCAAACTACGTTTACCCCTAGTGTACAGAGTAAGCATGGTAGTAGGGTGTTTATAAGGCCTCAAACGACAATATACAAGAATAATGAGTGAACAAGTATTTATAGCAGTAAGTGAGGAGGAGGTAGATGTAGGGTATGCTAAGGTGGATTCTGCTAAGGTGTTTATGATGGTGGGATGGCTCGCGGAGGAACAGGAGAGAAGCGAGGAGGAGGGTGTAGAGACGAGGAGAGCGCTCGTCAGGTAGATGCAGATATTGATGTTGGAGAGGTGGGCTTTGTGAAGGTAAAGGGCGGCGAGGAGGTGTTTTGCTCTATGAGACAATGGGGCACATCATTATAGAATATGCTGAAGATTCTATGCTTGACTTATTGTTTGGAAACTCAAAAGAAAGAAAGTGGAGGAGGAACCTATTAAATATAAAAAAAAATTATACTTTAAATCATTAATTAACCCCATAATCTTTAAGGAGGACTCACTTTTTTGCTTTCTTTTTCTTCTTTTCTTCTTTATTGTTGAAAGGTAGAAAAGTGGTTTCATGAACTTGCCCACTCTCCGAAAGGGAGAGAACAAATTATAATGGTCGGGCCAACGGATGCCTTTGCAATTTCCTTTGTTTTCCAAAGATCAATAACCAAATAACCAAACTAATGATTGATAAATAAGAAGAACCATTTGCAACAAAACATGCATGCCAATAGTACAATGATGACCCATTGATTTGTTCTATGGCCGAGATCTGTGCAATATCCATCCAGCAAGCCTTCCATCTTCTAATCCACAGGAAAAAACCAATTAGCTAAGCAAAGACTTGGTGCTCCCTTGTATACCATGTACTATAATTTTCAACAGCAATATGCTTATACACTGGCATAAAGGAACTAGGAAGCATAATGTATTGTTCAACTTTCTGAAAGAGTGAAGCATGATGTGATGAAGTGGGCAAATTTGTAGAAGATCATGGCATTACAGCATCATGGCGAAGTGGGCAATGGTCCCTAGAAACCACTACCTACAAACATTCTTTAAGGGCTAGAAACACGAAAAAGGTTACAAAAGTGCCCGTTCTCACAAGCCATCATTGTCACTTGGAAGTAGAAGTGGAATTTCTGTAAAAATCACGATCATGAGATATCCATTAGAGAACCATGACCTACCACATCCCACTTTGGACTTAAATCACTAGCATAGCTTTTTCTTCATTTGAAGTAACAACTTGGAGCATCTGAAGATTATCCACTAATTTTCCTAAAATAGCAGCCCCTAACATTATAACAAATAAAGAAAGGGAAAATGAAACTGAAACCCTAGAATACAATTATTCTTTGCTGCAAGAGGCACCAAAACACCTTCAATAATCCTTTGAGATTTTCCTTTGTCGAATCCTCACTGGGAAGCCACCTTTCATTTTGGATGTAAGGTCCGCAAAGTACTCCGGCTCCCCACCGACTTCCAATGCTGGCACCACCTTGAACAGCTCTAGTACCCCGGCGACCACCCTCTTCATCTGCAAGAAGGCCATCTCCTTCCCCAGACAAATCCTCGGCCCCGCCTGAAAAACCGGATACATGTAAGGATCCCTCCCCACAAAATTCCACTTCGACCCCACTTCATCCCTCTGCAGCCACCTCTCCGGCTTAAACTCCATCCAATCCTCACCCCACAGCTTTTGCAGCCGCCCCATCGCATAGGGGTGGTAAACCACCCTTGTCCCCTTCTTCACCACCGTCCCGTCTGGCAATACATCGTCACAAAGTGCCTCCTTGGTATCCACGGGGACTGGCGGGTACAGCCTCATGCTCTCACACAAAGAAGCGTGTGTGTACACCATATCCTTCACTTCCTCATAAACAGCTGCTCCTGATTTTTCACTTATTTCCTCATGGATTTCGGTTTCCACATCCGGGTTTTGGGAAACCAGCCAGAAAAACCATGTTAAAGCGGCCGAAGTAGTGTCACGGCCAGCGTGGATGAAGCTTATAACGATGTCGATTACGAAGTTCTCATCGGAGTGTCCAGACATCAAAAACCGGGATAAGATGTCGGTTTCCTCCATTGAGCATTCCTTGATGAGCTCTTTCTTTTCCCTGATTAGGTCTCTAGCAAAATCTCGTACCTGAGACACTGCCTTCTTGTGGCGCTTCTCCGATCCCATCCCGATAAGTCTTTTCAGCTTCCATATTATGGGTAGGATCGAGTTAAGCCTCATGCTACTTATAAGGACGGCTTCTTCGAAGGCCTCAGCGAACTGTGCGTGCGGGAGAGACGGCATCAAGTATGCCGGATCGTATCCAAAAGCGATCTTGCATATGTTGTCAAAAGTGAACCGCTGTAGAATGTCTTGCAAGTCGAGAACAGTACCGCTCTCCGCAGCGAACGACAGCATCGGGATGAGACGGTCCGAGAGTTCTTTGTCAACAACGGTCTCGACGAACTTTCTGAGGGATTTCCTGTTGAACTCATGGCTAGAAACTTGTCTTTGGAACTTCCACGTGTCGCCATTTACGTTGAAAATGCCATCGCCTAGGAAGTCATGTAGGCTTTCACGTAAGAGTTCTCCTTTAGGGTAGATGTTGAAATGAGTCTTGAGGACGTGCCGGACATTGGCGGGATTGCCCGTAAAGATCTGTCGCTGGCCCAGGAAGCGGTGGAGGACGAAGGTGGCAGATGGAGAACTCTGGATCATGTCAGAGAGCCACTGGACGCGGCGGTGGCGGTTAGCATAAATGGCAAAATAGGAACCGATGAAAGGGTAGGATTTTGGAAGACGATTGTTGTGGGGAGGCAAGGGACGACGTTTCTTAAGCATTAGGAACCAGAAGGACAAAAACAGGAGAATAAGCAAAGCAGAAAGCTCTGCAAGAAAAAATGTAGCGTTTTCCATAGGAAGGGATTGGAGTGTCGTGTTTGTGTCTTGAGAGACTACTTAGAGAACAGGTCACAGTGCTTAGATGGAAGGAAGGGACTGAAATGGGGGGATTGAGGTGTGAGACGTGGTAACACTCAAGCCTATATATAGGAAAAAGATTTCAAGCTGTTAATACAGTTGCATCTGATCTACGTTAATCCGAATATATAAATGATTCAAAGATTAAAAGATTGTGATTGGATTCAGATTGGACTGAAGATAAAAACGGATTAAATCTTGAAAGTGAATTTAGATTTTATAATATTGATTAATATATATAATAATTATGAAATTATATTTAAATATAAAATAACGTGACGTGTTTAAATATAATTAATAATTATATATTTTATACATGTACAAGGAGCGCGTCGGTTTATTTAAACTGAAACGAAATAAAAGGAGATGCAAGGAATGAAATAATAGGAGATGAGGTAATTGGTGCGCTGCGCTGTGATAGTGGGATTTTATCTTTGTATATTGAAATGTTCGCCACGTGCGTATTTTCGGTGGTTGAAGACAAAGGAGGATGCTGGTAGGGCCATATAATTATGGGCTACCATCCCCTCGCTGAAGCAGACAATTCCTATTAGGATTATTCCTCGGTGGATTGCGGGATGATGAACTGCATGTAAAATGTTGGTAGGCATAAATATGTTATTAGAAAGTATAAAGTGCTATCGTAAAAGTGAAAAATTACATTGAGCTTTCAGAGAGATTTATTTTTAAATAGACAACACGCAACTTATGTTAATAATTTTGTATCGGTTGTCCGCAAAGGATAACTCCCATAAGTTGTTCTCTAAAATTATTGGATTTAGATTTTTTATAATGGATTTGTATTCTCTAATACTATATTCTTTAAATTTCTTAAAGTTATCCTCATAAGATGATTGTCACGTATAATTAATTATTAAAAACTCATTGTAATATCATATGATATTTTAAAATTAAAATAATTTCACCCATTAATTTTATAATTTTAAATAAAGTAACTTTAAAGGATTCATTTTTTTTTATAATTATTCGATTTCAAAAATTAAAATATTGAGAAAAATGATGATTGTGCCTCTTTTTGATAGGAAATTTTGCTAAGGTCTTCTAAGCAAGAATACAACCTACTTTGAGTTGGAACTAAGCTTTTTTACCTCAATGCAACATGTTAGTATCAAATCCAACTGCTCTCATAGCTTGTGATTTATTCATGACACTACGCCATTTTCACATTAATCACATGCATAAAATTCTTATAATGCCACATATCCAAGGCAATTCAACTATTACTCCATCGCAATTATCAAAGTTTTGTAGATATTTAAGGACAAACAACTATAGGTATCTCTAATCACTCTCTAACAACCTACCTTTTCTTAAACACTTGACACTTGATTCAAGCTACTAATTGAGGCATTTAACTGGTTGCATTAGACAGTATTGTTGTAGTGTTAAGTCTAACATATTCTCTTTTAAAGGTCATACTCAAAACCTAAATTCCACTAATAACACCTCTAAGATTTGTTGAGGGTATAAATTAACGAAATTTTTTTGTCTTTTTATACCTATTTTTTTTTTCTCCATAAATTGTGCATGAATTTTAGAATGTTCAAAAATTTTATTATTTTGTTTATTAACTCTTTAGGTTGGCCGCTCACCTTACCACCTTGAAACTACTGCATTATTTCACTTAATCAGTGACCAGTAAGCTGTTAATTTTTCAATAAGTGATGGTTGTCTTTTTATATTTATTTTTTATTCTAGGTAGCAAAATTTGCAGCTTAATGTATTGCCACATTGGACAAAACGACAAAACTTGTGACATTGTTTGGCGTGATAAATTCTCATCCTTTTATTTGGTTAAGCGACGAGTTTTGCCACATTGCTCGTCAAATCAAGACCAATGTGGCAAATTTTACCACACAAGCTCGTTGCTTAGCACCATTTATTCACGCAAACCTTATTCTTATTTCTTCCTTGCACCAGAGTCGTCGGTGTCTCTCTTGGAACTTCATTCTCTTCTTCATCATTCACCTTTTTCTTTTTAATTTTTTTTATGAAAAAATTTTATATTTTGTTGTAGGAAAACTTTTGGAGTAAAATTACATACAGGTAATTCAATTACAAATTCTTTCTTCTTCATTTTTCTCCGTACTTCCTTTTCCAATAATTGTTTTTGTTCTTCATTTGCATGTTAATTTTTTATGTAAATTGTAAGAGCACACATAGTAGGATAATCGAAGTTAGTATTCTATATTTTAATTTGTTTTATTTTTTAATATAAACATATATATTTTAATAATATATATTGTTTTTTTTTTTTTAAATTCCATGAAATAGAGTGTTGAAATCATATATATAATATTTTTCTTTGGAAAGATAAGACAAACAGTATATGTATTTTTTTTTTTAGAAACTTTTCCAAACAAAGTTGCATATATATTGTTATTGTTTAGAAATATATATATATATATATATATTTTGGTTCATGATGTTAAAGTTCTATATACGCCACACACTTCTTTTTTATTTAGCACCCCATCGAGTAGGCCTTTTACCTTTAATGATGTTTATCTTATATTCCTAACGCACTTTATAAGACTTATCAGTGAATGAACCCAATTTTAAGTCTTTTGCTTTTAATTTCATATTCTTATCGATCTTAATTGGTTGTGACCAATAAAACCTTATCGTATGTGTATAATATCAAATTAGATGAATCTAGAATAATTATCTATAGGTGAACCATATTTGAGAGGTGTTGTACACTTATTAAATCCTACTAAAACCATGATCTTCTATTTCGGGAGAAAACCATTTTTAATAAATCCATCGTCTTGTTTCTAGTGCCTAGTGGTAGTCCTTATAGATACATCAATATATTTACTACACATTTAGGCATATTCTTATGTTTATGTAGATATAATTTTAGGATTTAGAAGCTTATTTGGTTTCAACGTCTCTCCTATTCTCTTCCTTCTTATCACTGCAATAGAAACATGATAGAGTGATGTAAGGCATCATCCTCTTTGGTAAATGAAGCCATTCTCAATCTACTTAACTTCAGTACTTCATGAAAAAAAAATTTTAAAAAAAAATTGTGGCTTTGAATATCCATGAGTTGATGCTAAAGCTTGACTTTACATTCTAGACATAACATATTTTGTGACAAGTTTGATATTCTAGTTATGATCTAACAAATTCTGTGACTAATTTTATATTGTCATTTTATTCATGTATCATGGCTTCCAAATAATTATTACACTTAGTTATTCATAAAAAATTACCTCTTCCTAAAATCTTGCTATACATCAAGCATTATCTAAGATTGTTCTTATTGCTTGAATCAATGAAAGGACCAACAATAGGCCCATTATGGAAGGCTTAACCCGCTATCATTACACCGTACTACTAAATTTAAGCAACAAGATGTTGTACAGCCTTATAACGTTAAATTTAACTTCAAAAGTTAATACATCAACTTTAGTTTTATCAATCACAGAAGATACGCATCTCTCTCCATATATATACAAGTGTGTGTGTGTGTTTTCTCTCTTCGTTTTTTTTTTTTTTTTTTTTTTTTTTGCTACAACTATGGTTTTGATCCATGCAAAAATCATATAAGATTTATTACAAGAAATGTAAGAAAATCGTATTGCTAGTGTGAAGCTCTCTCTTATACATATTGTTTGATAGTTTTAGTGAAAGAGTGATACAATTTCTAAATATTAAGGTTTGTGTTTGTTTGCAAGGTACAACTTAAAAGAGAAAGCATGCATACCAAAGGAACTCATAAAACAAAGAGTATTTTTAGGGTAAAAGAACTGACTTCTCATGATTTTTTTTTTTTTTTTTGCCTTTTATATGTTATTCTTAACAATCGTTATGGCTAAAAATGAGCCGAGCTAAGTCGAGATTCTACAAGTTCAAGTTTAGCTTGTTTAACAAGTAGTAAGTTCAAGTTTGAGTCGAGCTTTTTATTAAGCCTATAATTGATGCTCAAGCTTGGTTTATTTAGATAAATAAGTTTTATCCTGAGTTCAAGCTAAATTCATTTATCAATCAAATTCAAGCTAAGTCAAGCTTAAAACAAGTCAATCTTGAACAGACTCATCAATCTAAGTATACAAAATGAAGAAATAGATTAATGAATATGAATTAGATTGTATGTCATATATTATTCTATAACATATTAAATCTTTACATATTTTATATAGGTATTAGCTTTTGGATTTTAATAATATGTAGTAAATAATATGTGCTCTATTTGTAAAATATATAAAACCCAAAAACTTACTCAAGAACAAAAACAAGTCAACTCGTGAATCCAAACATATAGGCTCATGAGCTCAAACTGAAGCTTCAGTTTATATCATTTAGATAAATAAACTTCATCTTGAGATTAAGCTCAGCTTGTATACTAATCAAATTTAAGTCAAGTCAACTCAAGTTTGAGTTGCTCGCAAATAGGTCAACTCAAGTTTGAGTTACTCGCAAATAGCTTATTTATATGCCTATTTATGCTTATCAGGTTCAATTACAATGTGCACTGTACTATAACATAAACTTGTAAGTACTATGATTTTGTAGCTACTCTTCTAACCTCCGATACTTCATATGTTTAAAGGCTTTTATCATTAGTTATAATAATCTCCCCTAAAATTAATATAGACAATAAAAATGAATTATTTGCTCCTATGGTCCCATCTACTAAGCGGGGAGGCCTCTAATTGAATGATGATGCCATATTAAACAATGATTTTCACACGTGTAATTTCATATGCACACGTAATTGAAACCATATACCTTTAATCCACGCCAAAGTCAACTGCAAACAAAACTGTTTCCTCTTTTTTGGTTTTTTGGCCAAGGAAACAAAACAATTTCAAAGTAGAAGAAAAATTGAAATTTTGGTGTACAGTTTGGTTTGATTTTGTCCATTCATGTGTCCTATGTCGACTAATATTTTACTGAACCTTTTTACAGCCTTTCGCAATTTGCTGTCGAATCTTATCCCATCAACGAAGGATTATTTCATCTGACAGTCAAAGCAAAATGGCTGGTGATCACGATGGCAAATAATAATTATATAAAACGTCAGAGGCTGAGAGCTTCAGTATGTGCAGGTCGACCAATGTGAAAACGTTTTTGTCAAATCAGCAATCATTTGGCTCAGCAGGTCCATTGTCATGTTTTTCAAATGGGTACTCAATCGCTATCGCCATGGCAAAGTCAGCGTGGGCTCCGTGCGTCCGTTCAGGGAAGAGGGAAAAGAAAAAAGGAAAAAGCAAGAAAGAAGGAGAGTCGCGGTTCTAATTTCTAAAGCATATTGTTAATAAATACAATTCGGGAGAAATTATAATAAAACCGATCAATATCTGAGGAATTTCATATTGAGGGATTAATATCTCGAAAATTTCAAATAATAGATAAATATTTAGTAGTTAAAATAAGTTATTAAATTATTATAAAACTAGAATTTAATAGTCATTTTATAAAATTATTTAAATCACTTAATAAAATACTAATTTTTTATTTAAATTTTATAAAATATTAATATCTAATTTGAATTATTTTGTGAAGTATTCATTTCTTATTTTAACTTTTCAAATAAGAAATCAATATTTTATAAAATAATTCAAATAATTTTATGAAATGCTATTAAATTCTAATCTTATAATAATCGGATTCCTTATTTTTATCACTAAACATTGATGTTTTATTTAGATTTACTCTTAAATGTTAATTCTCTTCTATTGTAATTCTCTCTTAATATTTGTCAACCATGGTCTTAATGAACTTCCTCAAGGATTTCCTATTGTATTTGCATGTATTGATGAGATATTATTCCAATTACTTCATTCTATGAGGCTAAGGTCTATTGTTTATACATTTTTTATGATTCTGCTTGCATATTTAAGATAAAGTTTGGAAGAATAATTAAACTTATTAAGAATTGGTTGGGAATGTCCTAATGAGATTATATAATACTATAGTGTGCTCAACTATCTTTGATGGAAATGGATCTAGTAAAATATTTTACACAAAATCACAAATTCAATAGTTAAGATTGTTTAAATTTCTAAAATATTGTATAGCACCATGACGTCATCTTATTTCTTCAAATCTTAATCGTTAATTACATGTAATAGCATATTGGAAGATAACTTTAGAATAATTAACTTTAGAGAATCCAAATCTACCCTTACCTATATTGTTCCCTAAAAGGATAGATCATGAGATTGATATGTGTATTAATCCTTGTAGCCATTCTTGTTGGACTTGGGAATATGGTCTTTACTTTAAAAAAACAAGAAAAAGGGGGAGTGGCCTTAACCTTGTAGGTAACTAAACAAAACCCACCTATAAGAAAATATTATATTAAGGATTCATCCAACTGTTTATTATATTATTAATTTATATTTTATTAAATCTGAATAATTGAATTCACAATTAGTTGGATAATCTAAATTTAAATTAACATAAATCAATAGAGAAATAAAAGGTTAAATCAGTCCAGCAGAAAATAAGGAGACGATGGGAAAAAAAAAAAAAAAGTGAAGACGGTGTACGTTCCTCTTACAGCTAAGGTTATAACGAAGAATTCTAACTCACCTTAGAAACCAACTGAAACTATAAACTCATGACACACTGTACAATGCATAAAATTGTTACGAGATTTCGAAATGGAGAGATCGCATTGTGTCTTAATTATTTGACCGGTTTCGAAGTTTTGGGTGGCTTAGCCTACTCCGCTAAGTGATTAGACAATTATTCACCTAATGCTGGCATTGTTTGTATCACCTGAAGTTATAGGATCACTTATAATAGTATGAGCAACAGCAAATATTAAATGGCCAAAGTTACGATGTTTCTAGTGTTTAATCATTCGAATCGACTAGAAATTTAAAAATATAAATAAATAAAGAATGTGCCTTGAGTTCATAGAATGCAGTTTTGAAGCTGTAATTTAATTAAGGTAAATTGTAAATATACTTTGTCATATGTTTTTCTTTGTGCACTTAGTCCTCTTTTTTCTTTTTATATATTGAATTATTTACAACCTTGAATCTTCAAAAAGAAAAAGCGCATGTTGGTCACTTAGTGACCATTTTGCCCATTAAAAATAATGAAAAATGATCTTAAAAGTTAATTATTTTTTTGAATAATAAAATAGTAAAATAATATGGAAACATGCATTTTTTTAAAGATTTGATGATCTAGGTACACAATTTCAAGGATAAGAGATCTAGGTGTATGTGGAGTAAAAGTAAATGAATATTTACAATTTACCCTTTAATTAATTGCTTATATAACTATTAATTAAGTAATTAATCAAAGTGCTGTTAAAATTAGTTATCAATTAATTTATTAAAAAGTAAAGGAATTTCATATCCTATAGCCACATGTAAGGAAGACTTTTGTCACTCCCATCATTTTATCAAATATATGTGAATGGGATCGATCCTATGATAAAGAGTAAAAATTTGTAAGGGACATCAATCAAAGCTTATAGATTAATTCATGTGCCTTGACTAAAGGGTTTACATTCATTTGCCATTACTAGTAAGTATAAAGAAAACACATATCTTGATCAGTACTCTTTTATATAGTTCTCACCTTACAAGGAAAACACAACACTCTATCCTCCTCTATCTTTTAACACTACATACATATGCCACTGGAAACTTCTATATAATTACACTTTAGTCATTGACTCAATTAATTAATCAAAACACATTCTATAGTTCAATTATCCTATCGTACTCAACTAATTAAAAAAAAGTAATTGATGTCCTTTATCAAGTGTATATGCTAATTTCCATAAGTCAAACAAATGGGTAATTATAGACCAAATCAATTCAATTCATCTATCGAACAAGCGTTACAATTTACATGATTCCTTCTAGTTGGGTGAATTAATATAGGTCCACAACCAACTAGTTTGTTAGTCTAACTACATGTACCTAAATGACTAATTGCAAGGAGTAAAGTTAAGAAACTTAAACTAAGTTCAGTAGATTCATGTGTGAGGTAATACTAAACATTGAAACTATTGTGAATCAAGATCAACGACAAGTCAAAGAGTAATAGATATGATTTTTGCTTGCTATGGAGACAGAGAATCAAGTCAAAATAAAAGTTAGGTCAATCTAGATCACCATAAAGTTAACTTAATGGAGTGAAGCAACCTAGCTAACCTATGTTAAGAGAACCAAAGCTAGTTGACCTAAGATGGTCTAACTATTGTATTCCATTATTCCATTACTTGTTACCTACAAACAGATAGTTAAACCAAGATAGTCAACAGGATTACAACAAATCTTCTACATGTTGTTACATAGAGAAGTTTGAATTTATAGAAGAATGCGCGCCCTTTGTTTGTTTTCTCATAATGTGTGTATATGAAAGGATATTATGATTCCAAAACTATATTTTTGATATTGAATTTTCGACATAGGCCCCAAGCTTAGGCTAACCTCCACAAACCTAAGATTAAGTTCCTTGGCACCAAAACCAACCTCCCCTAAGATGGCTCTCCCAAAATAACCCTAAAGAGCAATCATAACCTTCACCCTTCACAAGCTACAAGTCGAAGGCATTCACACATCCTATTGTAGAGGCCCATGTGCCTATCCATACACCACCTACTATGCATTAAATTTTATGTAACGTGTAGGGGCTTTCCTTCCTAAAGCTCGCATGAGCTAGATGCTTGATACCTCCAAACATTCAGTACAAGAAGACTGATACAAGACCCAAAACAATCATACCTTGACAACCTTAGAAGATCCCACCAACCTCTAACCTACAAAAAACTAAGACAAGACATTGTGGATTATTCACTTTAGGTTGACGAGGGGTCAAGACCTGAATTATAAGTACTCTAACCTCTTTCCTCCCTAAGAGGTAACTAATGACTATACACTCACTCAACTTCATATATGAGCCTCCTGTATTTTGGAGTTATATATTTTTTTCACAAATATAACTATTTTAAGTATCAGAGTATTCCTTTCAGATAATTTCCTGACTATCATACTGACCCTTGTTTGTTTCATAAGACAACCACTTTAAACTCCAGTTTGTCAAGATCTATTCTCCGAGCAATCCACCAATTTTGAATGTCTAATACACTTAATTGATAGAACTTAAGAACAACATATATATATATAAAGTAAGAATTTCTAAAATTATATATGATGGTAATGTAATATGATGTAATGAGTCACTTTTAAAAATGGTAAAAGAATAAGATAATATATTCTTATATAAAAGATTTTTATTAATAGGTTCCTTCGATTTTCTTTTCTTCTAATTCTTTTTTTCCACCTTTGAAATACAGGAGTCCTTTCATCCTTTTAGAGACACTGTAGGGAAACCTTAAACGATGAGGTATCTAGCTAGGAAATGAAATACATCCGGGAAACAGACAATGACAACTGGGCACAAAAGAAGGAGAAAACAACACGGTACGAAACCGAAATGCTGTTAAGAAGAGCTGTGACAGGACCATGAAAATTCATTAGCTTTGAAGAACTATCAACGTGGATGTGACTGGTTATACAAGGATCATGCGTTTCTTCCTTGTCCTTTTTCGAGTTTCTTTGCAACTATAAAGAGATTTCCTCGTGAATAATAATGATTAAGGTGACTGTCATTTGGCGGCGCTTATTAAGCACGAGCATCTGTCTATCTTGCAAGATCCACCATAGGTTTAAATGTCGCAGGTATGTGGTTTTAGTACTGTCGTACTCTTGTAGGGACTTCAAAAGGAGGCCGCTGCAACTTTTCCGGTGCCAAACAAGCACATGCTTTGATGTCGGCAAAGAATGTGCGGAAAATAAGAAAACAACCCGTGTGCTTGCTACGTCGATCCGATGTCAATGTCGATGATTGTCAATCAATCGTGCATCTGTTGCCATATACATGAATGAACAGTGTAAATGATACGAACTGCCTAAATTATTTTCCACTAGTTAAAGCTCCTGCCATACCATCGTTTAATATAAACCATTAGTTTTAGATGAACCACTGATGGCCTTTTGGCATTAGCATATAAAATGTTAAATCATTTGAAAAAGTTATAACTCTTTAGTAATATCTAAAATTGTGTTACATTTAGATATTATTTGATTGTTGTAATTACGTATTATTAGATTAGACAAAACTTTTTATTCATTATTTAGTTTACATAATTAGTTATAATACTAAGCAAAAGAAATCATAAAATACTAAATAAAAGCTCAAAAATTCATAATAAAAATTTGTTTCACATGATGCTAAACAAATATATCTTTAAAATCCTAAAAATAACCCTACACCGAACTTCAAGGTTGTAATATTGAACTGTATTATAATTTATATTATGAATAATTATTTTTTTTTTTAGTTTTCCCAACACAAATATGTCCAAGCAAATATCAAAAATAATGTAATAAGAATATACTATTATGTGCTCTTTGTACTACCGTTTAATTGTCCTTATTTTTTCCCACTATAATAACTAAACGCAAATCATTCGTTAAAATGACATGTCTCTGGATTAATAGATAAAAATAGAATGAATAAAAAGTACTAATAATGAAAAGGTGTAAATCATAAAATCTAAAAGTTACAAATAAGCAAAAGATATTACAAATTTTGCTAAAAAGTTACAAATAACAAAAGTTTTTAGAATCTTATAATATAATAGATTGATGATATGTCTTATACAAATAGTTAAGATCCATTAAATTATGGAAGTGTAATTATGCATCATGAGTTATATTATTTTACTTAAACAATGTAAATGTTACAACACTTCCATAAGTGCTCTTATTTTTATAAAAGCTACATATCTATGAAAATAACTATTAATGATCAAAATGTATTAGTACTAGAAAGTTATGTGTAATAAAAATTTAAAAAAAAATCATAAATCGTAGAAATTTAATATTAAACAAAATGTGTACTTACAAAATCTTTTAAAAAAAGTCATAAGAGATGAAATATTTTTCACCTATATATACATATAAAACATCTAAATATGGTAGATCTAGTATTTTAGCAAGGGGTTGAGTTACAAAACTTAATATTGAGATGGGTGAAATTCTAGTAGCAACTACCATTATTTGAGGAAATTTTAATTTTTCTTAGATCAATGAAAAATATTTGGTGCAATCTATGTATGTATAGAAGAGTAATTGTATTGTATGTGTAACTTTCTACATAATATAAAATAAGGGAAAAAAAAACAACTATGTAAATGAATGCTTATACCTACATTGAGAATAATTGGAGTACATATTTGAAAGTTTAAAGTCTTAAATACTAGTTTTTTGACCGGATAGATCAAGTTTGTTTTCTCATTTACCCAATTGATAAAGTATGTAATATAGTTGGGAAAAAAGAAATTCTTCTAAACTTGACAACCCTTCAATATGAAACCAATGATCTCTAACCTACTTGCTGATAAGTGAATTTTCATCCCTCAATCAGATGCTCAATCACCGACCTCTTTCAAGAGAATTTACAATTAGGTCATGCCTTTAACTAATCTTTACGACAACTAACCACTTCATCGTTACTATTAGGTTGATAGCTCGACCATCGACCTCTTAATGGAGCTTCTAGAACTTGGTACTTGTACCCGAGCAATAATACTGGAGGCTCAATCATCAAGGTCTAGTCCATAAAGATTTAAATATTCAAACATGAGCATGAAAAGTTCAACAATTAGCCACACAACCTCTCTTCAACTACTTATTTCTCCCCATGTTCTACAAATGGTAAAATTCGGAAGGCACCATGGTCTTAGGTAGTTCAACTCCTTTCCATTTCAATTATCAAACAAAGGCACAAATATGGGATGTTAACCTCTGTAAGAACTCTCGAAACACTATCTTTACTTACGAAATCATTCATCTTTCATCCAAACACTTAAGCACTTATTTGACTTAAGCATTAAAGCAGCTATGCTAAACTAACATCGACACCCCCAAAGCTTTCCTTTTTTCTCTTTTGTAGGATTATCAAACACCACCAATTTCTAACAACAACATTTTGGCACCGTCTATTTCCTAATCTTATAATGGTGGCTAAGAGACAATAAACAAAAAGTGCAGGTAGTACAACTACTTCCCAACATTTGTAAGGGGGAGTAAGCACCACCTCAAAGAAGATTGACTGGCTAAGTTAAAGCAACTTTCCACTAACTTTGATAAGAATTTGGTACCTAGGCCCCTCACTCAAGCAAGAGCAAGAGGCCTAAACAACTTAGCCTCTCAAATCCTTAGCTACCAAGCTAGTAATATCCATGCCAACCTGCAAGACTGAGCCAACCTATAAGATCTTCTAAGCTCCTAAGATGTTTGTTACATAACTTTGATTGGTTTTGATCTCTCTAAGTTAACTCAACAACCAACCCTTACAACTAGTTCTAAGGTCACCTCTCATCACCAACTCTCCTTGTCGAGCTACACCAATGCCCAACCAATCGACCAAATCTTCAGGTGTTAGAATCCTTTAGTGAAATGTGGCCTAGCCTCTCCCACAACAACATGTGACCTACTCCTACAAGCACATTTTGACAATAGGATATTCTCTTTCTAAAAGGATTAAATAATTGTCCTTCTACATTTACAGTTGTACTATTATAATTTTCTTACCCTTTTTTGAAATTGGTTATGGTATTGTAACGTTAGCACACTAGGTATAAATACCCTATTTAGATAGTTGTTGTAATCTAACTTTTACCCTAATTTGCTAATGAATTTCCTTTGAGTTTGCTTCTCCTTTCTCATGAAGTTGAGAACCTAAATTCCTTAGAAGGTTGTGTTAGTGAGCAACCCATCACATCGAACTAATGAGTCACACTTGGTGATATGTTGGTTTATAAGGGCTTAAGTGATGAGTCATATCAGTAAGTAGCTCATGAAGCTTAAGTTTCTTTCTTTTCTGTGTTATTTCACTATAAACCCTACCCTTACTTTCTTAGGTTGCTTCCTTCGAAGGACCTATCCATACGTTTGGTTAGACCTCACTCCGTAAGGCACATCATCTTAGTATCAAAACTTAAGGTTTTAAATAAGGCCAAGAGTTTGAGTGTCGTTCAAGTGTGGTTGGACTAATAAACAAATGGTTGTACTGATTGTTGGCTATTTTGAGTAATTTGTGTTCTATCATACCTAGCTACAATTCATGGTTTATTGTTAATTTAAGTGAGTTGTAGGCCTTAAAGAACTAAAGTACTCTGTGTTTGGAGTCATGGGGGTTAGAGTTTTGGGTATTTTACTTGGCCATGGATTGAGCTATTAGTAGAGGTTCTATTGTACTCTATTTTTTATTTATGAAATAGAACATAGGAGGAGTTTATTCTCAAGTTTTCTCCAAATATTCTTCCAAAAATAGCTCAAGAATTTAGTAGCATAATCTGAAACAATAGCTTGCGGTACTCTATGTAGTCAAACAATTTCTTGCAAAAATAAATCAGCAATATATAAAGCATCACTAATTCAATGGCACAAGATGAAGTGTACCATTTTGCTAAAGTGGGCTACTACTACAAAGATTGAATCTTTTCCTTTAGATGTCCAAGGTAACCCTAGGACAAAGTCAATGCTAAGGTCAGTCCAAGGTAAAGTCGATATAGGTAGAGGCATCTACTCTCCATAGGGCTCTCTTTTTCCTTTAGCCTTCTTATACACTTTACAACTATCAACTATCTTATGAACATCATTGGCTAAACTAGACCAAAAAAAGTTCTCTATCAACAAATTAGCTATTTTGGTCTCTCTAAAATGACCAAATAATTCATCATTATGAGTTTTCCTAACTAAAAACTCACGCGTAGAACACCTAGGTATGCACAACCTTTTCTCCTTAAATATATAGTCATCTTTAAGGTAATATCCTCTAATAGAAACTCATTTTCTACATTGCTCTATAATAAGACTAAAATGGAAGTGATAAGCATACTGCTCAATAATAAGTTAAAATCCCAGTAATTTTGTCTACAAGGTGGTCAGTAAAGTTTACCAACATAACAAGGCATCGCTGGCCATGTTGATACTTCCTTTCCTGTATCAGATCACATATGAAAGACCTTCCATAAACTTTAGCCACTTGGCTTGCCTCTTCAAATGTTTGTTTTGACTCCTAAGATGCTTTAATGACTCGTGGTTAGTATAGATTATAAACTGTCATGGTAATAAATAGTGTTGTTAGATAGTAAGAGCACTAAAAAGAGAATACAACTCTTTCCATACATAGAATAATTCAATGTGGCTCTACTAAACTTCTTATTATAGTAGGTAACCAATTGTCATTTCTGCATTAAAATGACATCAATTCCAATGCCCGACGCATCATATTCCAATTCAAATGACTTGTTAAAATTTGGTAGAGACATAACAAAGGTAATAATGAGCTTTTCATTGATCTCTCTAAAGTTTTGTTCAGCTTGGTTATTCTATCAGAATCCATCATTTTTCTTTGTCAACTCAGCTTAGGGGGCTACAATGGTACTAAATTTTTTAATGAATTGCCTATAGAAAAAAGCAAGACCATGAAGACTTTGAACTTTAGTAACATCCTTTAGCATCGGCTACTCCAAGACTACTTAGATCTTTTCCTCATTGGCTCGAATTCCTTCACTTGGTACCATATACCTAAGAAAGACCATTTCACCTTAACAAAATATACACTTTTTCAGATTTCCATATAACTTCTCTACTAGTAAATACCAAAATAGCTTTGAGATGTTGAACATGGTTGTTCAATGTAGCACTGTATACCAATATGTAATCGAAATATATAACCATACATAGTCCGATCAGAGAGCACATCACATGGTTCATTAACCACATAAATGTTGTCAAGCCTAGTTTTTTACCCTCCTAATTCTTTTTAAGTTAAGTTTTCTCTAAACTAATCAGTATTAAACCCTTACCCATTTACTTACCTGTTTAGTACTAACCCTAGACTAGGGTTTAAAGAAAACGTGTTATTTTTACATTTTGAAAGTACTTTGGAGTCGCCACCTAACCAAAACCGAGAAAAGAGTTAAGTTATAACCAATTGATTGGATTGGTTAGAACTTAGCAGCCGATCTTTCGATCAAACCATTTTGAAAAACAGATTTTGAAAACCATAGATTTAAATTCGGGGGCTAATTTATTGTATCCTAAACGAGTACCGCTTTTTAACTTTCCAATTTTAAATTCGTTTTTCAATATACTCTTTTTAAGTTCCTAAATGACTAAACATGTTACATGCAACTAATTTAATTAATTTACACAAATATCTACAAAGATGGAAAAAAATAAAAGTTTCCATATTTTAAGTCGTCCTATACTTACATACGAATACATACATGCCCGCTATTCGAAATCAAACTTCCATAGTTCATTTACCAAAAATATAGCGAGTTAAATAAATTTTAATTTTTGAAAACCCCTTTAGGTTTATGTTTTTTACCCATTCTAATTTATTTAAGGAAAAAAATCTACGAGTCCTAATTTAGGGTTTTAATTTTAAAAACTCTAAAGTAGTCCTAATTTGGAGATGATCCAATTATTGTTATTTATTTTTGAAAAGTTGATTTTCTAAGTGATAAAAACAATTTTATTTGCTCACTTATTTTATTTATTATTTACTTTATTTATTTATTTATTCATTGGTTAAAATGTGAAAATAAAAATAAAACTGAACTAAATACTTATTTCCTTTTTTTCGATTTTTCTCTTTTTTTCTTCTTTTTTCTTTTCCTTTATTTTTTATTTTTTATTTTTTTTGTTACAATTGCATATTGGAATAAATAAATAAATACATAAAAAAAATTGAAACAATAAAAAAATAACAATCTAATGGATAAGAGAGCTTCGGACTAGGTTAGAAGGGGACGGGTTGGATTAGGTCAAACAAGTCAAATATTCGATTCAGATGCTGGTCGTGGGTCAGGTCACGTAAGTGAGAGAGAAGAAACTCTGAAGGGGATGTTTTGGGCACCGAATTGAAGGGGAGAAGCCACTTTCATGACTATTCTATTGTGAATTACAGGTTATTTTCAATACCACTGCGTTTAGTCTTCGTTTGGTGGTTATTGGTGGCGATCACAGTCGTGGGTCATGTAATGGAGTATAAGAAAGGATTGGGGAGAAGGTATCGATTGAGTGAGAGAAAGGGTGTAGATCACATGAGTAGTGATGCAGTATTAAGTTGGATTTGGAGCACAACGACGATGGGTGGTTGTGTTTATAGATGGTAGTAGCCAAGAGAGTGGCATGCATGGGTATCTTACGTAGTTCGATTATATATGTATGGTGGAGAGGCTGTGGACGAGAGAGAGGAGGCTGAAAGTAAGGGAGTAGTAGCTCTCTCTCCCTCCATTTTTTCTCCTTCCCTTTCATGTTTGTTTTGAAATATCCTCCCCCTTTTTCTTATTATTTATTTGTTAAAAAGAGAAAGTGAAGGGAAGAAAAGGAAAAGGGAGAAAAAAATGGGGGGAAAGAAATTTCGTTATTGTAGTCAATCATAAAATGTCACATGTTGCAATTAGGCACATGGCCTAATGAAGTCTTGACATGTGGCAACACAGGGAGCTTGAAAAAGAAAAAGATAAAATGCTATCTCCATGCCTCCAGTAAGTTTCGAACCCCTTACCTCTAAATTAATTCATGCGCTTAGTCCAATTATTTTACCGTTAAGTCATTGGCCTATGCCTTATCTATATCTGCAATTAAATTACACATATAGACTAAGTCAGTTTAAATTAGATTTAAATCTAAGCTCAGGTCTAATAGTCCTTTGTTTTAAGTTTATTTAAATTAAAAATCTATTCTATTCAAATTACCTAAAAGATTAAAATTCCCTATTTTTTTTATTTTTTTCTGTGGCTTTTCATATTTCTTATATATTTTTCTAAATTTTTCTATATTTTGTATTTTTTCTAAATTTCTTTTTTTTGTGTGTTTTTTCTTATTTTCCTTTTTTTTGTATTTTCCTAAATATCATTTTTTAGGGATTTTTTTTTATATTTTTCCTAAATTAGAACCTTATAACCTATTCTAAAAATAAAAAAAGAGGGAGAAAAAAATGAGGTGTATGTAGCTGCCCTTGTTTGTGATAAGGTTTGAGCAAAATTTCACCATGAAGACAAAAGAGACACTATTTTTTCCCCAACAGTGAATTTATCTTAGGAAGTGCTACAGCTAGCTAGCTAGTTATCTTAGGCCCAATCCACTGGGGATTTACTGAAGAGAAGGATGGTACTCTAAGGGCTAACCGAAAGAAAGAAGAATTGAAGTCTGGTCGTACTCTTATGAGTTGACAAACCAAGGTGAAACAAGTGAAGCACTCCTTAAACTAGCTAAAACCCTGAATTAAATAAAAAGACTTGGTCGTACCCCAATAAGCTGACTAACCAAGGTGGGTAAAGCGTTCCTAGAGCTGGATAAGACCCTAAACTAGATGAGAGAACTTGGTTGTACCCCCAATGAGTTGATTAACTAGGGTGAGCAAAGCGCTCCTAGAGCTGGCAAGACGCTAAAAGAATGAGAAAACATAGTAATGCCCCAATGACCTAACTAACCAAGGCAGGTGAAGGGCTCTTAGAGCTAACTAAGATCCTAAAAGAATGAGAAAACTTGGTCGTATCCTAATAAGTTGACTAACCAAGGCGAGAAAAACGCTCCTAGAGCTAACTAAGTCCTTAAAGGAATGAGAAAACATAGTTATGCCTCAATGAGCTAACTAACCAAGGCAGGTGAAGGGCTCTTAGAGCTAGCTAAGATCCTAAAAGAATAAGAAAACTTGGCCATACCCCAATGAGCTGACTAACTAAGGTAAGCAAAACACTCCTAAAGTTGGCTAAAACCCTAAAAGAATGAGAAAACTTAGTCGTACCCCAATGAGTTGACTAACTAAGGCAAGTGAAGCGCTCTTAGAGGTAGATAAGACCTTAAAAGAATAAGAAAACTTGGTCGTGCCCTAATAAGTTAACTAACCAAGGTGAGCAAAACGCTCCTAGAGCTAACTAAGTCCCTAAAAGAATAAGAAAACTTGGTCATGCCCCCAATGAATAACATTAAAATTAGATCGATCTGGAAAACCGGGTAGTACTCTTTTGAGATGACTAACCTCGATGGGAGCGTCTCTTGGGTGTAGACACTTGATTTTTGCCCATAGTAGTTATAATTTTTGTTTCTAGGGTTGTAATTTAGAAAATAATAAAAAAATTGAAAAATGATAAAAAAGACAAAAAAAAATAGAAATTGTTGGAAAAAAATAAAAAAGAAAAAATTCGAAAAAATTAATTTGATGAAATCTTGACTAAATAATTGTCGAAAAAAAAAAAACCTGATACGATGACGTTAAATCTAATAAAATCAAGATTTGTAAGATTCAAATCTATTTTGGATCTTTATCAATTTAGATTTGATTCGATTCAAAAGATTTGTTTTCGAGTTTTATAAATAAGGGTTGCATGGTGCGAACAAAAAAGAACAATTACACATTCGTTAAAAACACGCTCAAACACACTCCTTAGACCATTCTATAGTTGTGCGCGTAATAGGACTAGGGATCCAATCTATTCCCTTTCATCAGTTTTGCATGTTTTACTTTGCAAGTATATAATAGTGGTTTTTAACTATTGTTTATAACTTGTCTTATTTATTTATTTATTTTTATCTCACTTAGCATTTGCATAGTTATTTTTAAGACTTATACTAATTTATTTATTTTATTTTTATCATGTCTTTGATTGCTAGTAATTAGTTATAGCATTTATGTCTAGTGAACATGTGTTAAGTTAAGTTTTAGTTTATTCATTTTTTATTATTTTTTTTAAATTTCATATTTTCAAAATGATATTTTTATAAAATCTCATATTTTACAAAATCTTGTTCTTTGCATATTGTATTAATTTAGAAAAATTGCATTAGGCATGTTAGGGTTTTCTAGATAAAAAAAAAAATCATTTTGATGTTCATAAAATAAAAGAAAATTCTTTAATCTCGACGAGACATCTTTTCTATAGTTTAGGCTTGTTTTCCATAGTTTAGATGTCTCTTCCATAGTTTAGACATCTTTTCTATGGTTTAGGTATCTTTTCTATGGTTTAGGTATCTTTTCTATGATTAGAAAATATTTCTTTTTTTTTTATGTTTTAAGCATCTTTTCTATATAAAATATTCATCATGTAGAACATTATATATTTTATAAAAATTGCATATTTCATAAAATATTTAGGATTTTTCTTGAAAATAAAAAAAAATTATTATCACTTAGTTGTTTTTAAATAAAAATCTTAATTTGGGACTTTTCAAAAATTAGGTTTTTATTTTTTTTTTTATAATTAGGAATAAAAATTAAGCTTCTAGTGATTTTTCTTAATAAAAATAAAATGGTTAATAAAAGCGCAAATTCAACCAATCATTTTTTTATAAATAGAACCAACAAATTAAATTTTTCGAAAAGAACTACGATCGTCTGATCCCGGCTAGCAAGTACGTAGACACCTTCAGGGCGACGATCAAATATGTAGAAACTTAGGTCCTTTTTTTCTTTCTATTGATTTTATATATTTATTTATTTATTTTTAAATATTATAATTAGAAGAATAATCATAATTTTGGTAAATAGATAGTGGTACTCGTTAAGGTTTAATAGGTTAGCCCTTAAACTCAGAATACACTGATTTTTCATTCAAATTGAAATTAAAGACTAGTAGTCAAATCGTAATTAATCTACCTAATTAGTTATAGTTTCTTTTCATTTTCTGACTTCAGTCGGGTGGCGACTTTAAAAATTATTTTCAATAAAAAACCATAATTTCTTAATTTCTTTAGTTGAGGATTAATATTAAATGGGTTAGGGTTTAGTATTAATCAGGAAATGAGAAATCAATTTTTAAATAAGAAACCGAAAAAACAGGCTCAACATTGGGGACTAGTAACCTTAAAATTAGATCGATCTAGAAAACCTGGTAGTGCTCTTTTAAGTTGACTAAATTCGATGGGAGCATCTCTTAAAGACTAGTAACCCTAAAATTGAATCAACTGGAAAACCTAATAATGCTCCTTTGAGCTGACTAACCTAGGCGGGAGCATCTCTTGAGGACTAGTAACCTTAAAATTGGATCGATCTGGAATACTTAGCTGTGCTTCTCGGCAACCCTAAAATTGGATCGATCTGGAGAACCCGACAGTACTCCTTTGAGTTGATTAACCTAAGTAGGGGCATCTCTCAAAGATTAACAATCCTAAAAAGGGATCAATCTGGAAAACTTGGTCATGCCTTTCCAGGCTCACTAACCTAAGTGGGAATGTCTCTCAGGGACTAACAACTCTAAAAATGGATTGATCTGGAAAAGTTGGTCATACCTCTCCAAGTTTACTAACTTAGGTGGGAGCCTCTCTTAGAAACTAGCAATCCTAAAATTGGATCAATCTGAAGAACCTAGTAGTACCCCTTTGAGCTTACGTACCCCTTTGAGCTTACTAACCTAGGTAAGAGCATCTCTAGAAGACTAACGTCTCTCGGGGACTAGCAACCTTAAAAATGGATCGATCTGGAAAACCCGAACATACCTCTTCAGCCTCATTAACCTAAGCAGGATCGTCTCTTGGGGACTAGCAACCCTAAAAATAGATCGATCTGGAAAATCCGGTTTACCTCTCCAAGCTGACTAACCTAAGTGGGAGTGTCTTTCGGGGATTAGCAACCCTAAAAATAGATCCATATGGAAAACCTAATCATACCTCTCCAGGCTCGCTAACCTAGGCAAGATCGTCTCTCGAGGACTAGTAACCCTCAAAATGGATCGATTTGGAAAACCTACTAATACCTCTCTAAGCTCACTAAACTAGGCGGAAGCATCTCTCAAGGACTAGCAACCCTAAAATTGAATCGATCTGGAAAACCCGGTAGTACATCATGAGGCTCATTAACCTAGGTGAATGGGTAAAACACTCCTAGAGCTAGCTAAGACTCTAACCTAGAAACCTCGTAAAGAGAAGGGCCCTATAAGCTCACTACGAGATTTGATGGAGATAAGTGCCCTATGAACTTGCTTGAGATAAAATTACGAAAGAAAGCACCCTATAGGTTTCTAAAGGAACAAAAGCACCCTATGGGCTAGCTGAAAGGGTAGAAGTGCCTCACAGGCTCATTAAGAGAATTTTATGAGGAGAAACACCCTATGGGCTTGAGAGAAACTGGTGAAAGAAAGTACCCAATGGGCTTGCTAAGAGAAAGTTGATGAGGAGACACACCTTATAGGCTCACTAAGAGAGAGTTGGTGAGGGAAGCACCTTATGGGCTCACTAAGAGAAATTTAGTTGGGAAAGTTGGTGATGGAAGCGCCCTATGGGCTCGCTAAGCGCCCTATATGGAGTTAATGACGGAAGGGTTGAAAGCTAGCTAGTAGCCCAAAAAGAAAGATGAGGCAACACCCTAAAGGTTAAACGAGATCCCTAAAAATGAAAGATAGGATGGCATTCTAAAGGCTGGTTGAATCACTGAAAAGAATAAAAGAGGAGTTAGTACTCTAAGAGCTTGCTAATACCTTAGAAAGATGGGACAACATCCTAAAGGCTAGCTAACACCCTAAAAAGAATAAAAGAGGGATCAACACTCTAAGAGCTAACTAAAACATTAGAAAAATGAAACAACGCCCAAAAGGTTGGCTGGAACCTTGAAAAGAAAAAAAGAGGGTTCAGTGCTCTAAGAGCTAGCTAATACCTTAGAAAGACGAGACAGCGCCCTAAAGGCTAGTTGGAACCCTAAAAAGAATAGAAAAGGGAACAGTGCTTTAAGAGTTGGCTAGAACCCTTAAAAGAATAGAAAAGGGGACAACGCTCTTAGAGCTGGCATAAACCTTAAGAAGAAAATGATGAAGGATTGAAGAATTAAAGGAAAGAAAGTAACCAATTTTAAAAAACTTCCTGACTTGGAAAAGTATTTACAAGAAACTCGTTAAAAAACCATTTATGAAAAAATGCATTCGGGATAGGCCCCTTGATTTGAAAAAGAGTAAAGAAACTGCAACAAGCAAAAAAAGATCTAAACTACTAAGGTTAATTTAAAAAATGACCACCTTGGAAAGGAAACTGATGACATAGATTGAAAGCTTGGTTACTCAAGCTCAAGCCAACATGGATTGGACAAGAATTTTGTAATAAGCCTTTACTTTCTCTCTCTTATCTTTTTCTTTTTCTCCATTTTCTTCTTCTTCGTCTTCTTCTTCTTCTTTTTTGAAAGTTTTGCCAATGAGTATAAATTCTTATTAAAGAACAATTTTATAGTCACTCCTATCCTTAGTAATCATGTGGAGTTTCTTAATGCCCCTGACCCTAAGGCTTCTCATAGGGCTTTTGTGATTTCAAGACATTCCTTTCTTAAGGAAAAAGTAACTCAAGATTAGTTTAGTTAAAGAGGTCTTCCCTACTAACTCTCGATCTAGATTTCGCTCTTAACTACAGTTCTAAAAATTACAATCCATTTTGAAAATGATATGCCTTAATCAATCCATTAGGTCTTTTTCGGTTTAACCTTATGAATTTAGGCTTTTGGTCTAAGGGTTTCAAAAGGACTAATGAGAAGGCCTATTTTGAAAGAAATACTTTTATTAATCCCAGGTATACAAGTGAAGAACGCTGGGAAAAAATTAGAATTATGCTTGCCCTAATTTCAAAAACTATTTTTATTAAAGATAAATTATTTTTTAAGATCAAAAGAGCTTTTACCTATGTGAGGGTGGTATTGTGGGTAGGGAGGCCTTGTGTGATTCAGTATAGGTAAGAGAGGCTTCAAAGTATCAGAATGGATATGAAGATTTGGGTTTCTAAGCTTTGGAGCATGATTTAGGGCCTTATATTTCTTGGGCTTTCAAGCTTAAATTCCCTGCCTTTTGATTCAGTTTGTTGCCCCTATAAGGATATGACAATCTCTTGGGGCTTTTGTCTTACACCTGAGGCCAATTCTTTGGCCTCTTTTTGTCACCTTCTCTTTACTTTACCCCATTATCTTTTGATATTTTTCTTTCCTTTTGGCTCCAAGAGTGATCATTGCTAGGTTTTTTTTTTTCTTTTTAAGTGATTTAGAGCCCTAAATCCATAGAATTCTAAGGTATGGGCTTGAGGAGCTTATAAAGGAAGTTGGCTCTTCTTCATTTCAAAGAAAAATAGTTTATCAGAAATAAAAGTTGTTTTTGAATACATGTTATTTAAACAAGAATAAACCAATCTTACCGTTATCTTCTGATCAATGACCCTAACCTCCGAATTGCCCTATTATAAGATGGTTCTTGACAGGGTTTAAATTTGAAAGTGCTCCCAATAAGTCCAACTGGATGGACAACAAATGATTGTGTTTAAGATTTAGAAATGGATGCCTAACTTCATTTTAATCTATGTATCATATTTAAAGTAGACCTCTTTTAAGGAATAAATCCAAGGTATCCTCACTATTATATCGCTCAACTCTAAAAGTATTTCGAAGATTAGTGTATGGGACATAGTTTGCCTCTTCTCATCCTAAACTTTTCAAAAAATGAGTTATCGGTTTCTTAAGGAGGAGTCTGTTTTTTATTTTCCTAAGATGAGGATTGGTTTTGCCCTCTAGTTTCTCAAATCATGCCCCAGCATTTGACTTTGTGTTTTGGTTCGATTCATGATTGAGCTTAGCTTTCTAAACAGATTAAGGGTTCTAGTTTGGCTTGGTTATTTTTAAGGATTAAGGATTGTGCTCAAGTCGGGTGCCTCGATGGGCCATGGTTTATGTTTAGATTGGCTACCCAGTCTAGTGGCTTGTTGTTTGAGTAGGTCGCTTAAATGAGCCCAAGGTTAGTGTTTAGGTTAAATGCCTAGCCAAGTAACCTGTATTTGGGTAGGTTACTTGAATGGGCCTAAGGTTAGAGTTGGCCAAGTGGCTTGTGTTTGTTGAATAGGATAAAGGCTTGTGTTAGGGTTGAATGGGCTAAGGGGCTCGTAATTGACTTCCTTAATAAGTCAAGGGACCTTGTATGGTTTGGAAACCAAGTATTTGGGTTGGTTGCTTGAGTGGGCCAAAGGCTTGAGCTTGTGTCGACACTTTAAGGCCATAAGGATTTATAACTATCAGCAACTTTTCTATTTTATTTGATTTTTTTTTTCAAATTTTTTCTCCTTTTTTTTTTCTTTCAAGAGAGAGAAAGGTAAAGTCTTGTTTTCAAAAAATAATTTACATATAAGGATGGTGATTTTTGGGTTTCTATTTACAAGTCTATGGATTTTATTTATATTTCCCTAAATGAGAACAGATAGTAGTTAGATAAATGTTTATTTTAAAGACTATTTACAAAGATAGGAATGTTAAAGAATGAAGAACAACGAATTAAAGAGAGCTTTATTATTTTGAAAAAAGATCAGAATACAAAAACAAAGGCAGAGAAGCTAACACTTATTCAAGAAATTAATGTTTATTCTAGGCTCTTTAGATTTGAAATGAAAAAAAAAAAAAAACTTACATTAATTCTCGTATACGGGCCTTAAAGTCTTCTATCATCTCATAAGTATCTCCAATGACTTATGCCAACAGAGACCTTAAGGCCCGATTGTGAGCCTTAAAACACTCAAGCTTTTCCTTCAAATAGACAATTTCATCTCTTAGCATCTGCTCGCGAATCCTAGAGGTGTTCAATGGCCTATTGTTTGTCTAATCATTTGGTTGGTTGTTTGCTATCCTAAGTCTATACATTTTATGGATAAGGATCAATTATTAATGCAATAAAGGAAAAAATGTGGAAATATACAGATGTTAAGGTCATTTTAGGTTAATATATTACTTCTTAAGTTGCAACCCTACTATAATTTTAAAAAACTTATTTGCAAAAACTCTTAAACGATCAGTAAGGTTGCAATTTCCTAAGGATAGTGCACTAACTCAAGCTTGAAGGGAAGTATATGCAATTAAGGTAGGTTCTAAAAGGTCCTTAAGCTCTGTGACCTCGCTTATTTTTAGAAAACACTTTCATTGGTCACAATAAGCTTAAGTGGGGTGGCCTAATCAACCCCGAATGATGGCTACACCATTACGCTCGAAACTTACACAATGGCCTGCCTCCTAGGGTCCTAAGATGGCCTGAGTTTAACCGTATTTACCCTACATCTTTGATGCAACAAATGAACCTATTATGCCCTGATTTATGCTATTTACAACATAAATATGCTAATTAAAATAAATATATACACGAAGTCAATAACAAATAAACAAATAAATATACAAATAAATAAACAAATAACTAAACAACATGGGAAATTTGAAAAGCGATTTTAATTTCAAAATGTTTTTAAGTGGTTAGCCCTCTTAATATCTCCAATGAAGTCACCAAGCTATTGAACCTAGTTTTTTACCCTTCTAGGTTTTTTTAAATTAGGTTTTCTCTAAACCAATCAGTACTAAACCCTTACCCGTTTAGTACTGACCTTCAACTATAGTTTAAAGAAAACCGATTCTTTTTACATTTTGAAAATACTTTAGAGTTATCACTCAACCAAAGTCAATAAAAGAGTTAAGTTATAACCAATTAGGTGAATTGATTATAACTTAGCTACCGGTTTATCGATCAAACCATTTTAGAAAATAGTTTTTGAAAACTAGAGATCTAGATCCAGGAGCTAATTTATTAAACTCTAAAAAGGTACCAGTTTTTAACTTTCCAATTTTAAATTTGCTTTTTAATAAGTTTCTAAATGACTAAACATGTTACATGCAACTAATTTATTACACAAATATCTATAAAAATGAAAAAAAAATAAAAATTTTCATATTTTAAGTCACTCCACACTTACGTACAGGTACTTACGTATTCGCTATTTGAGATTAAACTTCCGTAGTTCATTTACCAAAAACATAGCGGGTTAAATAAATTTTAATTTTTGAAAACCCATCAAGTTTATGTTTTTTACCCATTCTGACTTATTTAAGGAAAAAATTCAATGGGTCTTAATTTAAGGTTTTAATTTTGAAAACTCTAAAGTGATCCTAATTTAGAGATGGTCCAATTATTTTTATTTATTTTTGAAAAGTTGATTTTCTAAGTGATAAAAATGATTTTATTTGCTCACTTATTTTATTTTATCTATTATTTTCTTTATTTATTTATTTATTCTTTGGTTAAAATGCGAAAATAAAAATAAAACTAAACTAAATACTCCTTTCCTTTCTTTTCTTTTGCTTTTCTTTTTTTTCTTCTTTTCTTTTTTTCTTTTCCTCGCTTTTTTTTCTTTTTTCTTTTTAAGTTACAATTGCATATAGGAATAAACAAATAAATACATAAAAAAATTGAAACAAGAACAAAACAACAAATCCAATGGATAAGAGAGCTTCAAACCAAGTCAGCAAGGGACAGGTTGGATCAAGTCAAATGCTGGTCACGAGTCGAGTCACGCGGGTAAAAGAGAAGAAACTCCAGAAGGGATGTTCTGGGTATTGAATTGAAGGGGATAAGCCACTTTTGTGACTATTTTATTGTGAATTGGAGGGTATTTTCGATGCCACCACATTTGGTGGTTGTTTAGTGGTTGTTGGTGGCTATCACGATGGTGGGTCGTATGGTAGAGTGTAAGAAAGGATCGAAGAGAGGGTACCGATTAAGTGAGGGAGAAGGTATGGATTTCGTGACTAGGGATGCGATTTTGGGTCAGATCTAAAGCGTGGCGGTGATAGGTGGCTATGTTTGTGGATGGTGGTAGCCAAGAGAATGGCATATGGGGATATTTTGCATAGTTCGATCGTGTGTATGTGGTAGAGAGGCTATATGCGAAAGGGAGGAGGCCAAGAGTAAGGGAGTGGGATGGTGTTATGTGTTCATAATTGGGTGTGAGAAGGAGATTGAGGTCAGTGGATTTAAGAAATGGGTGAAGGTCAGATGGCTTGGGATTTGGTGCTATAGGTCTATTATAATTTGTCCTATAGCAGTGTGTGCGAGCATGGTGGAGAGAGAGTCATGGGTGGTTGTATATGGATGGTTCGGGTTTTAGAGTGGGTGTGTGTTTCATGATTTGATAATATGTAGGTGAAATTCACAAGAGAGAGAGTTCGAGGATGGGGGCATCAAGTTGATCGTAGAAGATAGGGGGTCATGTGGTGGAGTATAAGAGAGGATGGTGCAGAGGGGGAGAGCTAAGAGAGTGGCCATGTGTATGGGTTTGGCTTTATTAGAGAGAAAAAGAAAAAAAAATGGAAGGAGAGAGAGTTTGAGTGGTCTAGGGAAGAGAGAGATTGGGTCAGTATGCACCCGTGGACCCCCTTCCCTACATGTGTGTGTGTGTGTGTAGTTTTCTTGTGTGTGTGTGTGTGTGTGTGTGTGTGTGTGTGTTTTCAATGTTTTTCCCCCTTTGTCTTGTGTGTTTTTGTGTTTTTAAAAAAGAAATCCCTCCCCCCCACTAGGTACGTTGTATGGTTTTTTTGTATGGGAATTCCCTTTCGTGTTTGTTTCGAAATGTCCTCCCCCTTGTTCTTATTATTTATTTGTTAAAAAAAGAAAGTGAAGGGAAGAAAAGGAAAGGGGAGAAAAAATGGGGGGAATTAAATTTTGTTGTCACGGCCAATCATAAAGTGCCACACACAATTAGACACGTGGCCTAATAAAGCCTTAACTTGTCGCAACACACAAAGCTTGAAAAAAGAAAAAGATAAAAAGCTACCCTCATGCCTCTAATGAGTTTCGAACCCTTAACCTCTAGCTTAATCCATGCGCTTAGTTTAATTGTTTTACTGTTAGGTTATTAGGCTATGCCTTGTCTATATGTGCAATTAAATTGTACATATGGACTAAATCAGTCTGTACTAGATTTAAATTAAAGCTCAGGTCTAATAGTTCTTTATTTTAAGTTTATTTAAATTAAAAATATATTCTATTCAAATTACCTAAAAGATTAAAATCTCCTATTTTTTAATTTTTTTTCTGTGGCTTTTCAAATTTCTTATATATTTTTCCATTTTTTGTATTTTTTATAAATTTCTTATTTTTTGTGTTTTTTCCTATTTTCCTTTTTTTTTTGTATTTTCCTAAATTTCATATTTTTGGGTTTTCTTTTTTTTTTTTTGTATTTTTCCTAAATTAGGACCTTATAACCTATTCTGAAAATAAAAAATAGGGGTAAAAATAAGGTGCCTACAAATATGCTCGACACATTTGTAAGTCTGAATGGCATGACAACCATTCATAAAGACCACATCTCGTCTTGAAGGCGGTATTCCACTCATCACCTTGTCTCATGCAAATTTTATGGTAGCAACTTCGTAAGTCAATCTTCGAAAATATATTAGCGACATAAAGCTCATCCAATATGTCATCAAGCCTCGGTATTACATATCTGTACTTAACAATAATACTACTGATTGCTCGGCTTTTAATGCAATACGCCATGAGCTATCCTTCTTTAGGACAAATAAAGCTAGTACAACATAAGGGCTCATGCTCTCCTTCATGTAAACTCACTCTACAAGCTCATCTACTTGTCTTTTCAACTTGATAGCCTACTCAGGGTTCATTCTATAGGTAAGCTAGCTCAATAATGCTACACCTAGTTGTAAGTCAATGCAATGTTCTATGCCTCAAACTGGGGGCAGTCCCGTAAGTAACTCTTCAGAAAACAGATTAGAAAACTCATCCATCAACCTTCAAATTTGTCAAGGTACTTCTTCTAGATCTCTCATCTCCATTAGCCTCCTAATCAACAAAAACATAAGCTCATCGACCTTCTCAATAGCTCAAAGCTCTCAATAGCTCATCACTAAGGCTTTCTTCTTACTAGCTCAAGTGAGCTGGTTATAAGTCTCGTTCACTTAGGTCGGTATCATGGGTTGTAACACAATCTTCTTCCTATCCTTAACGAATGTATAGGTGTTCTTGTACCTATCATGAGTAACACGTCAATCAAACAACTAAGGTCTTCCAAGTAATAGATGTGAAGCTCCTATGGGGATGACATCACACACTACTTCATCCCTATACATATTTCTAACACTAAATGGCACAGTTACTTGCTCTATAACGTACAAAGCACCCTTATCATAAAGTCAATGCCACTTATAAGGTCAGAATGCCTAAAGGTTGGCAATCCCAGCCTCTATATAAAATATTATGCAGCGACGTTAGTACAACTTCCTCCATCTACTATGATAGTATACAATTGTCCTTTGATAGTACACTTCGTATGGAACAAATTCCCTCTCTGGTTTTCCTTAAAACTTGGTGAGGAGCTCAACACTTATCTTAATACTAAGGTCATCACTTCTCCCTAGTCAGCATAGACACAGGTCTCCTCTTCCTACTTAGCTTCAACCTTTCCAATATTCTTCTCCTCTTTTAGCTCACTCTCATCGGTGCTATCTATTACATCTCCTCTAAGCACGATAGCACATAGGTTCAAACACTCAGCAACCATGTGTCTAAAGCCTAAGTATTTAAAGCACTTCATGTCGCTAGTTTTTCATCCGAAAGTTTGTCCCTTCTCATATGTCCTTGGGGTTGGCCTTACCTCAGTTTGGCTCGACTGGCCTACTCAACTTTCATCAAGTCTATCATATCTCTCCTCGAATCAGGAAGGTCTCTTCGACTCAACATAAGCAGGTTGACACAAAATAGGGGCTCAAGAAAATATCAGCCTAGGTCAACTTAAAGCATTTCTTCTCTACTTTTCAACCCTTTAAGCTACCTTAATGGCCTCTTCCAATGTATAGAACCTCTATACTTCCACAATGTTACAAACCTCATATTTAAGTCCATAAATGAACCTTGATACTATACAAGCCTCAGGTTCATCCACGTCTGTTTAGATCATCAACATCTAAAATTCCCTCACATAATCACCAACAGATCGTCCTCTTTAGCAAATTTCCTGCAATTTTGGAAATGTATCCTACAAGTAGGTCTCAAGCATAAATCTATCCCTCAACAATCTTTTCATCTCATCCCAGGTTCTTACAACTCATCTTTCATCTATTACTCTAGCCGCATTTAGATTCTTGCACCATACAGTAATGTACCTAGAAAATTTAAGTGCAGTAAGTTACACTTTAACAACATCAGTATATCTATAACAGTCGAACACTTTCTCTACTTCCTCTTCTTACTCTAATTATACAACTACATCTCCACTTTCTCTGAAGAGCAGGATTTAGACCTTAACATTGTTAAGTCCTTAAGGAGCTCGATGTCCTCACTCTTATGTTAGGTAATAATCAACCTCTTCGTCTTCCTCTCCATACTCTTCGGCATCTATTTCCTTAACTTCTTCCTCAATCTTCTCCAGCTCCAACCTTCATTTAGCAACTCGATCCATAACTCCTCCAGCTCGATGTGGTTGAACTAGGTGATTGGCTTAGCCGCCTTGGCCATAGCATTTCTCTGGAACATTCTCAGGTATAGGTTATGACATAGTATACCTTAGATTTGTCTATTAACTTGCATCATAGTAAGCAGACTCTCAATAAGATTAGTGAGTCTATCAAAGTTATCATCAACTAACATAGGAGTGTTCCTACCATTATGACCATAACTAATTTGATCACTACTACCCTAGTCACTAATAACACCTTGAACACTCGAATCTGACATCGTGTGGCACTTCAACACATGAAACTTTACTTCACAACTCACAACTTCTAAGCTTCCTTCATACAAACTCACTATAACAACTATGGAAGGAACACAACAGCCACTAACAGCAAACAAGAACAAAAACTTTACTGTAACTTCACATACTCCTTCTCGAAATTATGCTACAATACTCCTTTTAACCCTTCTTGTTGTGGTAAAGAAAAAGAGTCTGCAATCAGCATCAACCTGATCTAATTCAGGTCATAGCTTAGTCAATCAAGGATGTCTAGGTCCCCTTCAAGTTAAGTATCTTACAATTCGACTTAGACTAGGATTAGATGCTAGTCATCTTAGATAAAAGTTTGAAGTCGGTCTGCTCAAAAGTTGTCTACGTCTTAGCAAGAGCTTATTGGTATGGCTGCTTGGTAAGTCTACCTATACACTTAGTAAGTTAGTATGTCTACTCGACAACTTCAGGAATCATGTTGGCACATGAGAGAGCTCGACACTAAAGCCGGTAATAGAGTGAAACATGGAGGTCTAAGTAGGAATCCTTGTCTTAGATGGGGCTTCGAGCTAGTATTCTTTATGTGAGTCGTTAGAGTCCTCTAACTCAATTATATGTGATCGGTCTAGGGAGTTGTAACTATCAAATCCCGAACAAGTCATTATGCTACAAAGGCAGGTGAATGAACTCATTGACAGAGGTTATGTTCAAGAAAGTATGAGCCCATGCGCGCATTACTAGTTGCCAAAAAGGATGGAAGTTGGAGAATGTATGTAGACAACTAAGCTATTAACAGGATCACCATTAAATATCAATATCTCATTCTTTGACTAGATGATATATTGGATTAATTACATGGAGCAAGTATATTTTCTAAGATAGATTTGAAACTAAGATATCATCAAATTCGAATGTCGGAAGGTGATGAATGGAAGAGTACATTTGAAACAAGAAATGAATTGTACGAATGGCTTATCATTCCATTCAGGCTATTTAACACTCCAAGCACATTCATGAGATTAATGAACTATGTGTTAAGGAATCAAATAAGGAAGTTTGTTGTGGTGTTTTTTGATGACATTCTTATTTATAGTCCTAATCTTCCCAACCATGTAAGTTATCTTCAAACAGTTTTTGAAGTGTTGTAAGCTGAGCAACTGTTTGGCAATATGAGGAAATGTTGTTTCTATCAAGAGGAAGTTGTGTTCTTTGGGTATGTAGTGAGCAAAGTATATCTTCAAGTAGATGAGGAGAAGGTTTGAGTTATTGTTGAATGGCCCATGCTGACCTCCTGTAGAGATGTAAGAAGTTTCCATAGATTAGCTTTTTTCTATCATAGGTTTATTCAAAACTTTAATACTCTTGTTACACTGCTTACCAAGCCTAATAAGAAATATGTCAAATTTTGATGGGGAGAAAAGGAGAAGAGCTTTGCTAAATTGAAGAGGAGATTAACTTTAGCACATGTATTATCATTACTAGATTTTGGTAAGTCTTTTGAATAAGAGTGTAATGCCATAAGCATAGGAATTAGAGTAGCTCTCATGCAAGACTGCCGATCACATAAAAGCAACATCTTACATCTACCAAGAGGATCATATAAAAGCTTGGAGTAAGGCTAACCAGAATAGATCTAATTACAAGAGTGATAAGAATCACAGAAGCGCAAAAGATCAGCACAGCAATCATGATGATAGATTTTCTAAAAGAGTTAATAGCGATAGGTTGAGAACACAAATTTTGACTTATTCTATTCACACTCCCATTAACCACCAATGTCAAACATTTTGATGAAAGTGGGGAATCAGAAGATACTATAGTGGCATGAGTAAATGAGAGGAAATCCTTCTAAAAGGAATTCCAATAAATACAACTCAAGAATGCTATTGAGGATGTTGTTTGAAGAGGTTATTTACGGAAGTTTTTAGCTCACAATGCAGAAAACATCACACGATCAACTCAAAGGAGAAGAGACGACTAAGATAAAGAAGAGTAGCCTATTTAGACTAGAAGGAAAAGTAGAGAAGGTAATAATAATAGCAACAAGGCCCATAATGGTGTTATAAACACCATAGTTGACAAACCTTCTAGTTTAGGCCAATTTTGCTCCTCAAGCTCAACTAACACCATTAACTATGTCTATAATGTCCAAGGTAAGAAAATGAAGGTTGATAATTCTCTAACTTTATCAAAGAAAGATTATGAGGGCATACAAAATCCCCGTGAAGATGTGCTAGTTGTCAACATGAGAATTGCAAGCTTTAAAGTTCGAAAGATCTTAGTTGATACAGGAAGCTTGGCAGATATTATATTTTATCATGCATTCAACCAAATGAAACCTAAGATCAAAGCATAATTGAGAACTTATGAATATGATTTGGTCGTCTTCAATAACCAACTTGTTCACATAATTGGAATGATTTCTCTCTTAATCTAGATTGACAATGATAGCAATGTTGTAGAAGACAAAGTGGATTTCCTAATAGTCAAATGCTAGTCACCTTATAACGTAATTATAGGTTGACCATGTCAAAACTTGTTTGGTACAGTCCCTTCAACTACACCTCTGAAAGCTAAGTTTCCCACTTCTACTAGAGTAAGGGTCTGTAAGGGAGATTAGTAGCTTAGAAGGTCTTTATACATAAAGGCCTCAAACATGAGGAAGTTTTTCATATCAAGGAAAACCCATAATGAAAAATTAATAATGTAGAAGACCTTGAGTAAGAAATCTAAAAAATCCAACTTGTGGAAGATCTTGAGAAGACTACAAAGATTAGAAAATCCCTATACCTAAAATTGAGGCAAGATTTGGTGGAATTCCTCCAAGCTAATGCCAACGTATTTACATGGTCACCTTTAGACATGCCCAGCATATCGAGAGAGGTCATGACGCATAAGTTTAAGATTGACCCTAATGCTAAAGTTATTCAACAGAAAAGGAGGCACTTTACCCCTAAACAGAAAGCAACAATTAAGGAGGAAGTTCAGAAACCTTTGAAAGTAAGATTCATTCAGCAGGAGTCTTACCCAACTTGGTTAGCTAACTGCATGTTAGTTAAAAAGTCAAATGGAAAATAGTATATGTGCATAGATTTCACTGATTTGAATAAAGCCTACCCAAAGGATTATTTTTCATTGTCAAGAATTAGCCAAGTGGTAGATTCAACTACTAAGCATGCCTTACTCAGTCTTATAGATGTTTTCTCCAGCAACAATCATATCAAAATGGAAAAGGAAGATAAAGTGCACACATCATTTGTTACTAATTTTACTATGTATGCTACAATGTTATGCCTTTTGGTTTAAAAAATAATGGTGTGACCTACCAAAGACTAGTGCCAAAGATGTTTAAACCCTAGATCCATCATAATGTTGAAGTTTATGTTGATGACATGATTGCGAAAAGTGAGAAGAAAGATCGGCACCTTATCAACTTTCAAGAAACTTTTGATACACTAAGAAGGTATAACACAAAATTAAATCTGCAAAGGTGTGTTTTTGAAGCAACTTCGGGGAAATTCTTAAGTTATATGGTGACCCAACAAGGCATTGAAGCTAATCTAAAGAAAATAAACACCATAAAAGATATGAAGTCCTCAAGTACCAAAAAGGAAGTACAGGAGTTCATAGGTTGAATCATAACCTTAAATAGATTTGTCTCAAAAAGTACAAATAGATGAGCTAAGTTCTTCAAGGTCTTGAAGAACCCTAGAGATCTTAAGTGGATAGATGAATGTGAGGTTGCATTCCAAGAATTGAAGAGTTTCCTATCATCTCTGCCAATACTTTTAAAACCCATCCTTAGTGAAGACTTATTCTTCTATGTGTCTATTAGTAGTCGAGCACTTTTCTCTAAAATAGTTCATGTTGAGAGAAAGGAGCATTAGCCAATCTATTATGTAAGTCATGTACTATAGGGACCAAAGTTACGATATACAAAGATGGAGAAGTTTGTCCTTATCGTTGTGATGGTAGCTAGAAAGTTGAAACCTCATTTTAAGGCTCATTAAATCATTGTCCTCATGAATCAGCCATTACGGCAAGCATTGTAGAAGCCTAATTCCTTTGAAATGATGATAAAGTATGCCTTGGAATTAAGTGCATACAGTGTTTAGTATTGACTAATGATACTAGGCAAGCATACCTATCAAATTATAGTAATTCGGATTATCAGTCTGAATATCAATCTCTTGAAGACCCCGAATACTAACACTAGCCTTAGCTCTATCATTTAACCAAATAAATTCAATAACTAATTAATTTAATATCAATAATTAAACAAGAAAGCAAATTATTAAAGATTAACTTCAAGAATCAACATTGTACCTAGATCTTAATTCCCTAGATCTACAAATGCAACTTTCCTAAAAATAATCTAATTAAATCTTTAATTTCTTTTTTATCAAGAGAACTCTCTTCAAAAGTTAATAAATTTCTTAAAATTATTAACCTTAATCTTTAGATTACCTAATAGAATCACTGCACCAAAGCATAATCCGAGATTGCATTAATCTTGTAGCAAATTCTCTTAAAAATATAATATTAAAGATAATATTATACTTCTAAAAAATTCTTCCAATTTATCTCTAACATTGTATAAACTTTCATCAATTATGTTAGACCTAATTATATAAGAAATCTCTCAATCTTTTCGTATAATATCAAATTTAAATTAATAACCTGCAAAATTATTAACCTAAACGTGTAAGAACACATAATTGATTCAAAAGAAAATAAAGATCTTTATTAAATCTAAATAAACTCAATCATCACATGTAAGATCTAAGTTTACAAGACCTAGATACTATAAATCTACTCTCTAGACATCATAAAATAGCAAAATAAAATCAAGGAATAGAAAAAGAGTAAAAGAAAGGAACATGAAAATCCATAAAGGTTAAATCTTGAGTCTTCTCTTTGCCTTACTTGGTTGAGTTGTCTTTTCTTAAAAAGTCTTCAAAAAAAATTGTGTGTAATTGGTTCTCTCTCTTAAATAAACCCTAAAAAGGATTTATATATGAAGAGATAAAAAAAAATAAGTCAATTGGAAAAAACACTACTAAGGACACAATTGTGTCTTTCAATCATGTCCTTGGCTGTGATTCACGGTTGCATCTTTCTTTCTTTTTTTTTTTCTTTTCTAAACTTAAAACAACATGACCGAGGACATCTTCATGTCTTTTGGTCATGTATTGGGTTGTGATAGCTGAAAATAAGTTTCATCACTCAGAAACTACACAGTTATGTCGTTTAGTTGTGTCAATCTTCAAACCTTCAAAATTTGCTCATTTTAGCTCCGAATTGAGTGCAATTTGTTTCTATCTTCTCATTTTCTTGCATAGATCGCTTTAAAACCTAGAAAAAAAATTTTACTCAATTAAATATCATTATCTAAAAATAAACTTAAATTTCAAGGAAAATCATAAAAAGTCATCATATAAAATATGTGCAATTAGAAACTCATCAACTGAAGATAGCACTAAAGGCACAAATATTAACAAATTTCATCGCACAATTTATTGGTGAAGAAGACAATGTTGAGCTTTTTGAGAAGCCATAATAGAATTTGTATGTAGATAGCTCATCGACCAAAGAAGGTATGGAGCAAGTCTTTTCTTACAAAGGCTACATAATTTGAGAGTTCAATATTCACTCAAATTTAAATTTTCGGCTAGCAACAATAAAGTTGAATATGAATCATTGATCATTGGACTAAGGTTAGCCAAAGAGGTTGAAGTTAAAAGAACCAAGGTATTTTCTAATTCACAACTGATTGTCAACTAAGTCAAGGGATATTTTTCTACAAAGGAAGAGATGATGAGAAAGTACTTGATGATAGTACGAACGTTCATATAAGAATTTGTCTTTCACTATTGTGAAGATTCTAAGGACCTAGAATATTAATGCTAACAAACTATCTTATATGGATTGAAAGATGGGGTACTATCCTCCAACAAGAAAGAAGTCTGAAGGCTCATGTGTCAAGTCACCAATTGCACCTTAATCGACAATCAACTCTATAAGCACGATTTTAGCCAACCTTACCTAAAGAAGCACTACAAGTCCTTTTTCAACGTCATGCTAGGGTATGCAATAATCATGTCAAGACCCAAATTCTATATATCTGCACATTAAGGCTCGACTATTATTAGCTGACCGTGAAGGAAAATGCCAAAAATGTTGTTCAACAATGTCTACAATGCTGGAAACACGAAGTCTTGATTCATACACCCTCTAGTGTGCTACACAGTTTGACCAGTCCTAAGCCATTTGCTCAAAGGGGTTTAGATATTCTTAGGTCATTCCCATAGGCCGTAGGACAACGATAATTCATTTTAGTTACAATTAACTACTTCATTAAATGGGTGGACGTCGAGGCAGTAATAGAGATCACTAAATAGAAGGTGAAATCCTTTGTGTCTACTCTTATCATAGCTAGGTTTAGATTTCCCTACATGTTCATAATCGACAACATAATTTGATAATTATAAGTTCTGAGCTTTTTGTAAGAAGCACAACATATGGTTAAATTACACTTTGATTGCTTACCCATAAACTAATGGGTGAGTGGAAGTAATTAATAAAACCATATTATATAGTTTAAAACGGAGAGTAAACCAAGCTAAAGGGATATGAGCTTATGAGTATCTGAGTATCTTGTAAGAGTATAGAACTACGTACGAACTCCATAGTTGAGACTCCATTTAGATTGGCATTTGGGTCAAGGACTATCCTTCTTATAGAGTTAAAGCTACCAAGCTTAAGGATGCAAGCTTTCAATGTTATGGTTAATTAAATTAGCTTTACATCCAATTTAGATACGATTAAAGAGATTAAGGACATTGCGAAGGATAGAATTGCAACCTATCAACACAAAGTGATATGATACTGCAATCAAAAAGTGAAGCATAAAGTTTTTTAGGCTAGAGATTTGGTTTGCAAAAAAAATGGAAGCAGGAGGTGCATAAGATGCATAAGAAAAAATTGTAGCAAATTAGGAAGATCTAATCTAAATCCAAGAATTTGTAGGAAATGGTGCTTAGAAATTAAAAACATTAGATGAACAAGTTATTCCCTAAGCATGGAATACAGAGAATCTACAGCTATATTTCAAATGATCTTTTATAAGCAATACCATGGCTACAATTCTATTTCCCTAATTTTTCAATTTTAAGGTATGCGTCTAATTTTAGCTATTATGCTTTGCCATGGACAATAATTCCCTAATATCAATCAATGAAGAACTTTCTATTGTAGTCTTTACACATTGTTACATTTGCATTCTATGCCATGACCTAGTTTCGATTAATGGATAATAAAATCTTAAAGTTCAAGCCAGCTCAACGAACGAACTAACTTAATAGTTTTGACTCAATATGGTTAAGAAACTAAACAAATAAATCTAATGGTTGACCTAGCACAATTAACATACTCCTTAAGTCCACAAAACCTAAGGTCAACGGACAAGCAATCACCACCCTAAACTAACATAGGAGAACACAAGCATGAGACATTAAAAGTAACTTTAGGCAAACGCATTGCATTTAAGCCAACTAAGTAAGCAACGCATGAGCAAAATGTATGAAAAGTGACTTAATGCAAGTATACATACTTTACAAGATTAAATAAAAATAAGTCCAATAAAATTTCAAAAAAAATTGGCATGCCGATTAAGTAAGTTCAAACATAAAATAAAATAAGTTCAAATGAATAGTTGGTCAGTTGCATTTTGGATGAATGTATTATCTTCAGCTATGATTTGATTAGCCTAAGGAAATTCCACTAGAGTAAGATCTTCTATAGACGTTGGATCCGTAGCCATGGTAAGGGACTTAAGAATCTGGTTCTAACCAATGCCTTCCTCCTTAACACCGTTACCTTCCTCTTCATCATCATTATCAACATTGACAAAGTCATGACAATAGAGGTCTCTAGATACACCTTTACTACTACTTCCCTAGCTAATTGGACCCCTTCAAGTAAATTCTCTCGAAGAAGCTTTCATAGCTCTTACTTGACGTCACGTTCTCTAAAGCTTCTTCTATAAAGATTGTCAGTTCAGAAGCCTGCTCTAGCTCAACAATCCAAGCTTATTGATGAGAGGAGTTATCCTTGAGTTGCTTAATCTCATCCTTCAAAGAATCGTCATTCTCGATTAAGGAGGCACAGGATTGGCTCAATTTCCAACACCTTTCCTTATGTTCTCGAGGTTAAACTCTAAGATCTCTTGCCTCCTTGTTGAGCACATCATTCCTAGCTTTCATTATGAGAAGTTCCTCCAAAGGCTCTTTGTGAGCATTTTATTTAACTGCCAAGAGGCCCTTTACTTTCTCCACCTCCATCTCGATAGAGATCTTGGTCTTCTCAGCAGCAACTATTTGCACCCTAAAAGAGTTATAGGCTTCCTCAGTCCTCTGCAAATTAGAAAACAAGAGTGAGATGTAAGATAAGCTAATGCATCAAAAGGATAGGTTGATACTTACCCTCATCATTTCAACCGCAACTTCTTCAATAACCATCAGAATGTGCTTGTTCATCTATAAAAGTATTAAGCTAGTCTAATCACACATAACTACATGAATGTCAACAGTCCAACATCTATACAATTTATCATCAGTTATTGCTAAGACAATGGTTCTAAACCCACCTCACATGCTTCTACATGATCTCCCAATCACGAAGGAAGATGATGCCCATCACCAAAAGCAAAGACTTGCTCTCATTCCTAAGCATAGAATCAGAGGTCAAGTTATGCCTATCTCATAAAGGAATGAAGTTGTAAACTTGCTCCTTCCTAAAAGTGATGCTAATAAAGGAGATGCTAAAAGCACGCTCCCTTGGGCCGTAGTACTAATGTATTGCTACAAGAACCAAACTTCTTTTTCTTGGCAACAAGTGGTTCCTCGACCTAATTGTCCTATCTCTTCTCCCATTGAAGAGAGGTTGCGATAAGAGGGATGGAAGGATCAGTAGGAAGGTTTAAGGTCATAACCTCTTACCTTTGAGCATTCTCCTCTAAGGCCAGTTAGGTAAGCTTCTTCCAAACACCAACTTAAGCATACTAGATGCAACCTTCTTCTTCTTGACAAGCTCAAGAGAAAACCCTTATTTAGCAGCTATGGAAATCCCTTACTTACTAGTAGCCCTAACAGTACGTTAATTAACCTTCTTCTTCTTAGCCTTTGCCTTGGCTAAATGCTTCCTCAGATCAACTTCTCCAATACCCATATCTATAAGGAGTAAAACATATATATGAATATAAAGAAATATATATATCTAATATAAAGAGAGATTCACAAACTGTGCTAAGCTAAGCTAAAAGGATGAAATTCCCCTATGAGATCCTGGATTGGCATCTATTCTGCCTACTCGACTCAATATAGTAGTGAAACTAAGTAATACCTTCTTCTTTTTCATCGAAGAAAATCGGTTCACCTTTTGTCATATCAGTTTATTATCACCTTAGCATGCTAGAAGAAAACCTTCTTTCACCAGGCTTGTATTTTCTAAGCAACTCACTCATCATTAGGGAAAGCTTCATGTCATCTAACCGAATAAGTTCTGACCAACTATTCCAAAAATGTAACCCAACTTCCAACCTTATTGACACAAACCTATCATGTTAACTATGAATCTTGGAATCCAAACCAACTAAAATTTCCTCTTGTATCAAGCAACAGCATAAAATCACCCATCATTCTGTTACTTTATTGTAAAGAAATATCTAAATAACTCTACTATATACCTAACCTCTAATTCTTCACAAATTATTTCAAATGCTACAAGAATCCTATAAGTGTTCAAAAAAAACATGTTGATGCGACATGAAAGTAGTTGAAGATGCCTTCTAAAAGTTATAGAATAATAAACATAGACCAAATTCAAAATACTTCAAATAAACTTGAAATTCATTCTCTAGAGGAAAATAGACCATCTCATCCATCCTAGGTTTTCTCAAAAATTCCATTCTTTAAGGAAAGAAGATAGAAAAGCCTTATACCTTAAACTAAGTGCTTATCAGCATGACTTAAAATCCCATTGGAGGCCTACCAATCAAACAAAATGTCATTGCAAAGGTAGAAGGCCTATTTGTTACCTTCTCCATCATCAAGGTATACATCCTTCAAAAGAGCATCAATCCGAGAAAGTTTTTCATACCTTTCTACTATAAAGTTGCGACATGAAGCCAAGCTATCCTAACCACTGGAAGATGTCGATTCCATCATCTCATGAGGGAGAGTGGCTTCAAAGGAAGGAGTACTAACTAACCTATTCCTTGCCATACCTTAATTCTTAAAAAAACTATGAGAATCGAATGCAAGAATCTAGCTTTAGTCAAGTAGAAAATTATGGAAATTACAAAATGGTGAAAGAAGAGAGAGAGAGAGAGAGAGAAAGAGAAAAGTTTAGGGTTTTTATAAGTAGTGGTTTTCAAGAAATCAAGTCGATTTGATTTGATCTAAGCTTGATGAAGGACACGTGTAACTCGTAAAAATCTCACAGCTACAATCCCACTGACAGGTGTTGAACATGTAAAGAGAATGATTATAGATAAGACAGCTATCAAATGCATTTCAAGGGAAGAGAAAATGAAAAGCCATGACTCTTTGCTTGGAAGTTTTATCTTCCTTAGAGATAATTTGATCAAAATAGTGCACCACCTCCATTAACGATGTAATTTTACCCGATTTCAAGAATTAAGCTATTTTAAATCATAGCACAAGTTCAGTTGTTATACAGTTACTTGCCCACTCAATTGATATAAGGATCCTACTAAAATGCTACTCCTATACTCAACAGATCGATCATGGTAGTTGGGGGCCAAATGTTGATAAGTGGATTTTCATCCCTTAATCAAATGCTTAGCCACCAACCTGTTTCAAGAGAATTGACAATTAGTCAAGAGGATATGCCTTTAACGAATCTTCATCATAGCTGACCACTTAATCAGTACTACCTAGGTAGCAACTCGACCGCTAACCTCTTAATGGAGCTTCTATAACTTGGTTCCTACCACCCAATCAATATTACTAGAGGCCTAATCCATGAAGATTTAAATATTTGAACATAAGTGCAAACAGTTCAATAATAACCTAAACAACCATTATTTAACTACCCATTTCTCCCTACATTCCACATACAGTAAAATTTAGAAGATACCACATGTCATAGGTAGTTCAACTACCTTCCATTTCAGTTATCAAACAAAGGCCAATAAATATGGGATGTTAACCTTTGTAAAAACTCTCTAAACACTCTTTTTACTCACGAGCTCATTTATCTTTCACCTAAACACTTAAATACTTATTTAACTTAGGTATCAAAGCACTCCCAAAGCAGCTCCAGCACTCCTAAAGCCTTCTTTTTTCTCTTTTGCAGGATTATCAAACACTACCAATTTCTAAGAAAACACCTCTGTTATGAATTCTTGACTTGAAAATCAAGATTTAATATTAAACATAATTAAACAACAAATTAAACCAATTAAGAATTTTTGAATTTTTAAGTGAGATGGACAATTTGCTAAGATATAATGCACCAAGAGAGTTAAACTAGAGTGCCCTTGATTTTATATGATGCATAATATAATGACCCAACCGGAACTCTTTTGATTAAGATATTGTCCGCTGCAATGTCAAGCACCATACAATTTTGTCTCTTGGTATGACAACTTTCCAAGTAGTCACAAATCATAGAAATGGTCTAGTATGAGTACAGTTAACTTTAAAGTTCCAACTTACTTCAAGCAACCTACTTTAAGTGACGTACTTCAAGCCACTACACCAAAGATATTTAAAGTTTTACCATCTAGTATTTAAAGAGTATTACAAATAATCCCTTTTACAAAATTGACGTCCTCGTTAATTTTGTTACACATGTTCAATTACACCACCAAGCAAGGACTCCACCCTTCCAACTAGTAAACTACTATAATACCACTTGTAACGATCCAACCGAAATCCTTCTCAATGAGATTTGTTTACTCTAGCATTAGACACAGCACGGTTTTGTCTCTTAGTATAGTGGCTTTCCAAGAGGTCAACCCTTTGAAGTTGATCCAGTATGAGCATACTTCATTTTAAAGTTTCGACGTATTTCAAACCGCTAGACCAAAAGGTAGATCGATGATTATAATTTTATCACCTAAAAATATTACACATAAATCCAATTACTCAACGTTCGTGACATTCGTAAGACTAATTAGCATAAGAATTTGAATATGGAAGAATTAATCAATTTAAAGCATAACTATTGTCACTATACATGAATGAGCCCCTTTATTAGGTTCACTTGTGTAATTAAAAATAAATGATAAAAACGTCGCTACTTAATCCAGATAATGAATCAACGTGTCCACATGTCGGGACATTGTTTGCATGAATTGCTATTCGAACTAAGTTACATAGAAGCTTCAGGTCCTTAATCCAGGTAGATTTTGCATGGGACGACCAAAGAGGCATATGAACGAAGTTAGACGATATCTAATTTAGTCAAACAAAGAGCCGCTTCGTTCAAATGGCTTGATATTGATATAGTGATGCAGCTTCCGTATAGAGCGAACCTGATGCATTCTTAAGCCCCTTCGTTCAAATGCTCAAGGAGTAACGTTCAGTTGAGTGCCCCCAAGGCATTCCAATAATAGCAACATCTGACTTCTCTTTGTCTTGAGCCTGCCCCAACAAACTTGTGCTTAAATTGAACCGAAGAGTTAAAGCTAAGCAAGCAGAGCTTAAATTGCGATCGAACCATTTGTTAGGTTGCTTGCATAAATGAGGAGTCAAGGCAAACGATGTTTAAATTGCTTAACATACAAGAAAGTTCAGAAACCTACTTGCCAAATGAACTGAATTGTGTACTTAAGGGTATAATTGTGGCATCCCAAGCCTTGAAAACAGACGAGTGTTTCGTTACGTTCTTTGTTAGGAATATTTGGAATGAGACTCATTGACTTAGCTATAAATTATTATTAAAATCAAACGTCATTTAAAAAAAAAAAAATTGATCAAATTACTAAAACCTGTTGTGTGGAAATTTCTTAAAAGAAAAATGTTACTTTACCAAAATTTTCGAAAAAATTATTATATTTTCAATTAAATTGGGAATTTACACGTTAAAATAGCCGATTATGTGGAAGAAAAATAAAGTAAATTTATCTATTGGGCTTGGAAATTCTTGCGGCCTCATGAATATGTTCCTTGGTGTCCTTTGTGAAAAGGGCTTCAGAACTTATTGAACCCATTCCCTAATCACGACGAGCCTTCATTGTCCATTTTCTAGCAGAAAATGCATTAACATATCGTTGTTAGAAGAAAGAGATCTAAGAAAATGTACTTTAAGCCCTGATGAAGTGACTTTTTCTCACTTTTACAAATTTTTAAGGAATTAAAAAAAATAGCTTTTTAGACGTTTTATTCATAATAAAAATTTCTTGGAGATATTCAGCGGCTTTTAGACCCAAGTTACACAATTTTGACCCTCCTGTGTTTCTTTAGAATTTTCCGTTAGGTTTTTGCAATTTCAATCAAATTATTCATAGTTAGCTCTAATTAACCCTGCCAGTAAATCATTTATCGAAAACTTCTAAAACCGCCTGGCCTCCCTTTCCTCCCCATGCTATGCTCCTCTTGCACAGGCCTATCACGCTTCGCGCCTGCGGCATTTTCGTCAGATGGTCTTTCCCATGGTAGTGCCATCCTCCCCACTAGCTGTTATAGAAAGCTATCGTACTTGGTCTATTTTTCTTCAATGTATTACTCAATCACTTTAGTGATTTTTAATCGCATTTTTCTTGATTTGAATTATTTTCCAACGATTAGCTAAACTAAATGGTTGATTAATAAAATTGATTACCTGAATACCTTAAATTCCAAAATTTTTTAACAATTCCAGACCTAAACCCATTGAGTAAATCCTTCTTTTTCACCTTATTCTTAATCTTACTTTCGCGGGTTGACGGCACAAAAGATCCTGAAATTGACGACAGACAGTAATGTTAATGTTTGAAAATGTCATTTCACAGAAATCACTGAAGTTAATTAAGAAAAGCAAACACTGGTACATTTCTTCAACATGATGAGATCATTTGATCAGATAAAATTTTTGAGGATTTGTCACCTGTGTCAACTTTTTGGTATAGCTATGTGCATCTGTCCGAGTTACTCAATCCGACAGGAAATGTCTAAAGAACTACTTTCTGAACAACCCAATATTTACCTTCAGGGTGACCTTCCAACAGATAAGACCGAGCTGGATGATTCACCAGTTTCACCAACTATGGTTTCCCAGTGGATGGTCAGGCAAGCAGGTGCAACATCTTTGCCCGGAAGCATGTTATGCAATGTCAAAGTTGGAATTTGTCATGGGCAGGCTGCTCAGCAGCCAGTTCCTTGAGTTTTCTGACCACTTTCTGAGCCAATTCATCGTAAGTTTTTGATACATCATAATTGGGAGATGATATCACTATTGGGACACCATCATCACACCCCTCACTGTAGACATCAACGTTGGGAGATGATACCACTATAGGGACACCTTCATCACACCCCTCCCTTGATCTCCTTTTCCAGAGGTGTCTAGGGAACAAACGAGAGAAAAACATCAGAAGAGCAATCAGGAAGTTAGTGGCATCAGAAATTGAAAACATAACCGTGGCATTCAAATGGTTGAGACATTATTCATCGAAAATTTTACAAAACCTAAAGAAAAGAAAATTTAGAGCATGCACTGGTTGAAAGAAATGTTTCAACCCATTGCACACAAGACTTTCCCTTACTTTGCATGCCCCCGCTTCTCACAGAAATTTCAAGACTTCATAACTCTAGTGTTTCAGATTAAATAGTATTGCGCATACGATAATGCGGCAAGAACCACATTATCACCCACAAACAAACAGGCTTAGGTCACTGAAACAAACTTAATATGCATCAATAGCACTTCAATTATATTCCATAGGAAGAATTACAGCCAACCAAAGAAATCACAATACCTCACCAATAACTTCTAGACCCATCTCAGCAGTTGATTTCCTAGTTCCACCTTCTGCAAAAATGAACGTGGGTTCACGACAGTACGAACACTTAAAGAAGCTCATGTTTTCTACAAATCCCAGAATCTGCAGGGACAATTAGGAAGATAAATATATGCACAATTAGGTCATAGGAAATAAAACAATACGCCCATATCAGGGGCAATTTGCATGACCAGCAAACCCAGAAAGCACAAAAATGCATGCATCTAAGAATTCAACCATGATTGTATTTCATTTGTCACTGTTTATGGAGGTGCCTTAAATCAGATGCAAGAATGTAGAGCTACTTAGACATATTTCAAAACCCAAAAAAAAAAACATTTAGACATGTAGATATAAAAGATAGAAGATCTGTAGCTTCATGCAAGACACATTTTAAATTTAGTGCAACCAAGACAGCATACATGAAAACCAAAGAGGTGAAAGAGAATGTTCAACTTTCGTCAGCCTGAAGCCTTTCAGCAGTTTACTCAAACATATTACCTAACACCATGTTGAAAGAGAATCTTCCACCTCTTATGCTCCATGTAAAGAATGCAGTTTAGGAAATTAAAATAAATGATATATACTTAGCATTATTTTGGGTGGCTTATTACTGAGTCATTCATTAGACATTATTAGGAAAGTTGACTAACCTTTTATATTTCAAAACTGTAATAGATATTACTGGCAGAAAATCTTCTATTTTTAAAGGTTATTGCATTGTATTCTAATATCAATAAGTGATTTATAAGAAATATAAACAAGCTAGGATTATTGTCTCTAAATTAGTATAGTAGTGCATAACATCGAAGGATTCTTTTTAATGAATCCTCAAAGTTAGAGATCAACGGGTTTTAACCTTTTCCTTAATTATATTTTGGCTGTGAATGTAGGAGTAATAAATTGGTATTAGAGCTATCATGGATGATTCAGTTTGCAGAAACAGTTCACTACTGGGTGCGACAGTACCCAACCTTTGGAACCAACTGCATGTTCAGCAAAAAACAAGATCAAGTTGAAAGACAAGCTTAGTGTTACTGTTATTTTTATTATCAGTAGAAAAGTTGAAACCCTTTTTTTTTCTTCTTCCTATTTTGGTTTTGCTTGTGGGGTGGGAGTGGCTTGTGAGTTCATCTATTTATTTAATTATTTTTTCTCTGTTGGTTCCCTATTCATTAATAAAAAGCAGAAATACAACAAAAAGGGAAGAGTACCAAAAAGTAAGCAGTCAAAACAACCTTGATGGTAATACAAAAAGCTAAGCAGAAAAATACTCAATCAATATAAAGAAACAACTAGAAAACAATTTGCCCCAAAAAAGGAGAAATTGCAAAACACACCACCCCCCTCCCCAAAAAAAAATCAACCTAAATGCAGAGTTACACACTAAATTTTCAAACGTTACCAATTACCTGTTTAATAAATTAGCAACAAAAGACATTTCCTTTAGTTGAAGAAATAAACACAAAATAAAAATAAAAAAAGGTTGCACTATGATTAATATTCAAGGGGTCTTCATGTACAATTTGATAAGTTCAGGGAATGTTTCCACACCAAAGTTGAAGTTTAATGGGGTTATTTGCTAATTATCAAAGTTTAAGAGGATGATTTGGAATACTGAAAGTTTATAGGTAAATCTGCATTCGTCAAAGTTTAGGAAACTACTTGCATTTTTCCCTAAAATAATTAAAAATAAAAAGAAATAAAAATATTATCCAAAAAACAACTCAAAAACTCCACAAGTTGACACCCCAGGTCCTAACATGCTATCTACCCTTCTTCTTCTTCTTGGCATGGCAAACTTGAGAAGACTTTTTCCAAGAGGCCTAGCCTGAGGATGGAGAGGCAACAATGTCATCAAGTCAATCAACATCATGTCGACACAGGAGTCTAGTGCTAGGGATTCATCATAACTCAAAGCTCCACCTTCAATCTAGACACTGCTCACCTACCATGTCAGTGGCATTCACAAAGGCTTTCACTTCCCCAAGGAACTTAGACCAAGTTGAGGGATTCGTTTAAAGAAGGAGACACCTCTCTGACATTGTTATCTAAAGAGTTTCCAAAATCATTGTTTTCACCAGCACTTCCATGGGATAAGAGTCAACATGCTAAGTCCCCATAGCGGCTCTCATCAGCAGAGAAGAGCCATCTTTCCTTAAAGCACAGTCGATCACACCATGACCAAAGGTCATGCTCACCAGTATTCAACTTCTACCAGAACCTTTCCACCCTTAACACATGGAACCAAGATCGAACCTACAGAAACACTATCAACTTGCATCTAAATTACATACTAGGGCAATGTTCAACAAGGAAAGTTGTAATCTTTTATTTTAAAATTTGTAAATATTCTTAACAAATAATATATACATAAATACATATATGTATGTATGTATGAATTTATATATGTATGTAAGTATTGTGTGTTGTTGGATCTTAGACTTTTATAGATAAGTGATTTCATAAGAAGCCCTAGATATTTCCTATTGGTCAAGCAATCACCAAGCTAACTCATTCAACACGAGGGGATAAAATGTGGTTTATTATTACTGTTTTTTTTTAACTGAATTCAAGATGTTCTGGTCAAATAGTTCATTATCATTATTATTATTATTATTATTAGGAAACTCGTTATATAGTAGACATTTGAGCACCTCACTATAATTAGTTTCCCATTCTCACATGTCTTAACAATGGTCCATAGCATCAAGTACCGTCTCTTCTATAGCAGTCATTATTCTGGTGACAGCACAAACTGCTGTGATAGCAGCATTTATAGCAATCGCCTTTTGTCAAGATGCACTAGACACTAATAGCTAAGGACTATCAGTGAAAACTTCAGCCCTTACTTGCACAAATGTCCACTGTCATTCCTGAGCATCAAGTGGCTTTTGTCACACCAGTTTATCACAGCTAATTAGAGTATATTGGAGCTTCAAAACCTACCCAATCTAGTGACAGCAATGAGCTTGGCTCTAGCATAGAACGCTATTGGTCAGCAGATATTCTGAAACAGCATTTAGAGTCTTTGGCACAAACCAATTCCACCAGTAACCAAAAACCAGCCTATGCACAGCACAATAGGTCATTTATTATCAAGTGATTAAATAATGAGCAAATGGCTGAGGGTTGGGCTAAGAGTGTGTCTTAGCTTCAACAAGTCATTCCCCCTGAATTATCAGCGATGAAGCTTTTCATGCTGTACCTGGCAAAACAATACACTAATTGTGAAGCAGCTGATTTTGAAGGCCTAAAATAGTTTTCAAGAGATTACTCGAGTTTGAAGACAGGCTCCTAGTCCAGGATAAGAATAACACTAGGGTATCTATAGGAAAAATAAATATCCTGATGAATCCTTTAGTTCTAATAGATAAACTTTCGAGTATTTACTTTGGATCAGTTAATTGCCCAACTTTTATAGAGAGGACATTGAGTAACTTCTTTCAATTAGACTCGACTTGTAATTAGTTTCTTCTCCAGAATCAAAAGGCACTCTCTAGCAAGTCCTCAATCCCAATTTAACAATAGGTTCCATCAAAATCAAGAAAGTTCAGAAGAGAAACAAAGGCAAATGGCAAATCTGTTCTAAGGGACGACTTTGCTTACAATATCCTCTTCACAAGAACTTGACAACTTACAGCCCTCCAATCTCATAAAAGATGCAACTACATATTAAGACTAATAGAGAGAAACTATACTGATAATATTTATCTTGCTTTCTTGTTCCTCATTGTCACATCTTATTTATAAATGTCTACACCACTACCTCACATATCCAAAGTACCCATAACTCTGCCAAACAGAATTATTCATAACATGTGTAATAGTAGCTCAAAAAGTGGCAGTAGATATTTGGGGCATCTTCTGCACAACCCATGCAAACCATGAATTATGCATCTTCATGATTTCAGAGATGCCCTGGAGTGGTTTGTTTGAACTCCATGTGCAGAGAATTCTGTCTCGACATGATTAAAGGCCACATCACAAAAATAGTACCACCAGATAAAGGGGCCTCTAGATTTAATAGAAGGTATTTTCAAACTAGATTTCAGCTTCTTATTTAAATGATATAGAATGAAATCAAACAAATATTGCATAAACAGGTTGTATGGTGCAGTTGAAAGTAGAGAGTAACTATAGAACGTTTCATTCCCAGGCTAAAATGTGTATATACATATTATTAATGGAGGGGCTTGGCTGTAATTTGACCAAATACCTAAAATGTACAGATAACCTTATAGTCAAAGAAGGGAGGACATGATCTTACAGGAACATTAAGTTTGGAAAACATTGCAGCTCCTCTACGTGCATCTATTAAGGCAACATCTTCTGGAGTAGAAAAAATCAGAGCACCTGCCAACTGTATGTGTGGACAATAAGCTAGAAGTAACAGGTAGAAGAACCATCCATAACCAAATAAAATTTAGTAGTATAGGAGCTTTGGAGAATTTAGGCGTTCATTGCTCATTGTTGATGGAAGCAAACATGTGATATCAGTTCTACATAGGGAAATATCCAATGCATCGGTAACTGATAATGACAGCAGGTAAATTAAAAAGAACTGTCTTACATACTTAGTTATCCTATGAAATAATATTATTGAGATAATGTTGCCCTTGCTACTTGAAGCTTAGCCATTTTTGTAATTATATATCCAAATTTTGTTATAGAAAAGTTCTAACTCTGTAATTGCTTGATGACAACAACCAATTAAAGTTCACCATATGTCAGGAAATGATTCAATTATTGCTCACATCATTGTTTTTCTAAAGAGAAAGGAAAAAACCAGCTTTTTATGATTCTTCATCGGTTTGACATCAATCTTTGTTATTATGAATAGATTCATAACAATTGCAAAGTTCTCAACTTTAAGTCCTTATTTGTTCATTTGTCATAATTTTCAGCACTCACTTTTTCTGTTCCCCACCCCAGAAGCAATGTGGCATCCAAGCTCACAAGGGCCATGATTTAAGGACAGTAAAGAAGGTGATGCCCTTTTGGGGAGACGATGAGAAAGCAAAGGCTAAACAACCTTGAGTCATTCTGATGACAGGGTCAATGCTGGCAAGCAAAGGGAGGAAAAAGAAAAAGCAAGGAATCACTTGCCAAAGTCACAATGAGCTCCAATGCTACCATGGTCCCCTTAGGGATCAGATTCAGAGCCTAAAGGTCTTCTTGAAAGTTTCTCCTCAACTCCCACCAGGAAGGTTCACAGATCGAGTGCAGTAGTTCGAGCTCCAGTGGAGAACCACAGAAGAGACTTGCCCTAGTCAACATGGTCGAACCAAGGCTACTGCCTGGAGGATTTCTATTTGAACTTCTTTCAGGGAACTACATAATCAAGATTAGACACTCTCAAAGGAGGTGGATTATATGTTGGTCCAACCTAGATACCTTAGGCAATATGCTTCTTCCATATTCAAGGGCTATGAGAGGGAGCTCTTTGGGCACTGGTTATTTTCATATAGATCCAGCCTTTGGTTGTTTTATCAGTGTTAGGAGGATTGCTGGGAGTTAATCACTCAGCCTTAAATTTCGCCACATCAGCTTTATTGTGAGCAGCTGTGAGATTGTAAATACCCTTAACCAATTGTTCAATTATAGCTTGAACTATTTAATCAGCAAAGCAATTGGTAGAAACCCAAGAAAATAGTTATAGCCAGTCATATATGAAAAGGATGGGTCTAGACAGCCCTTCCGTTCGCTTTTGCAGAAGTTTTTGCCTCATGCTATCCAAAAGCTAATTCCTTTGGTTGAGATTCTCTATCGATATGGCCTCCACATTAATCTATCCTGGGAACATGTAGTAACTATCCAGATCATGGTTGACCAGATAGCAGAATCACACCATGAATTTCTTCAGAGTTTTGGCACTGAATGCAATCACCATTTTTCTTCTAGTAGTTGACAACACTAGAAAAAAAAGATGTGTATGATTACAAAAATAGGAAATTTCCATCAGATTATACAACTTTGCAGTACAAGCCAAGATTTTTCTATAACATATTTAGCCCAAAAAAGGATTTTGACTAAACAAAGCTAAGAAAACTTACAAAAGATGAATAATGATCCCTCCCCCTCTTCCTTCTCTTCTTCTAAGACCCCCTATCTAAAGTACCTAGGAACGAATTGTGGTTCTGCTGCATGCCTAACTGCAGCTGCAATCCAGCCATGCTCAAAGATCCTCGAGATAAACAATAACAAATTTCTCTAACTCCATGTTGCAACCAACTCCAAATATTTGTCGCATAGTTTGACGACTTTCGTCACTAGTAATTCTCAATCTCTTAAAATCTGTAGTTGCCTTTCCATGTAAAATTAATCAACTATTTCTAGCATATCCTGTTGACCTTGTCAACAGCTTGTCAATCTTTTCAAAATCTGGGAAATTTAAATGATTTCTCATCCTAAGAAGCAGTCATGCTCACTCCACTTTCAGTCTGGGCATATTTCGCATTCTTCCTGCAGCAGCAGCCATACTTGTTTTTCAATCTTTTTCTTTAAGGGGAAGCCTTAATTCGTTTCATCTATAGGGGTATCAGACAGTTAACAAGGGTGTACTAATATAATTGCAGTCATTAGGATAGTGCTATGATGATCTTTTGTTGTCCAACAATTTTACAAGTTTTCATTGCCAGCCAAATTCATTGCTGAAACTATAAGGTTCTCTTTACATTTCCTGCAAAGAGATATACCCAGACATATGTAGATTCATCTTGATACATTTAATTACTTACCAAAAATAAAGAGGTATAGCTTAATTCCCTCACACTTGCCAGGTGTTTACATTTTATGGATAACAATAGCTGGAAAGACTAATGCGCAAAACATTTCCTTCTCAAATGCTTGCTACAAACAATGACGTTTTATATTTGGGAATGAGATGTGTGCCTACATGTTTTCTGAAATTTCTAAACAAAGGATAAACAGTTGAAAGATGCAACTATTGAAAAATAACCATAGGAGAAGGACAGAGCAGGAGGACAAGCAATCAATGCTTCTTCTCAACAAATGGCATGATACGTCTACAAATAACAGATAATTGCAGCATGTGTCACACTTATCCGAGCATCACCTGTTCCTGGTGGCATATCTACCACATGAATATCAATATTTTCCCAATCAACTATCTTCTCATACTATTTTCACATAGCTCCACCAATCTCAGCTAGTATCCAAGCCAGATGTAGAAAGATGAGCTACCAAACATTCTTAGGAGATATTGTTATGTCTATGCATATTCTATATTCAGGGAAAGTAGGAATAATAGTTTTGTGTAAATAAGTGCCTAAACGACATTAATAAAAATGTAGATACAGTTCTAAAAAGATCAAAATGCTCTCTCTCAACAAGCTTTCACAAAATTGAAATGTTCTCTCCCATGAGCATTCAATAGAGCAATCACAATATGTTCCAACTGTAGAGGAACTTTAACAAACTGAAAAACATAGCAAGCACCGATTTCACAGCAAATTGCCCATTGACCAGATTCATAACTAGCGTGCATAACATTTGTGGCACCCACTGCCCTAAGTCAAAACTTTTTTGGAGCATTACTACTGCTTCCTAAAATTTCATCAATTCAAACTTCAATTGCAATTGCATAGGAAATAACTAGCAAGAAAGCAACACCAAGTTGACAAATTGCAGGCATAAGACAACTGCTTGCAGTCACAATCCATTCCACATCAAACCAATTTCCAGCCTCAATATGAGAAAATGAAATCAAATTCGTCATCATGATTGCCACTCAAAAATATTATAGAAATAAAGTGTGTGGTGTTTTAATTTTGCAAAGAGACTTGGCTAGCAAACAACATACCATTAGCTGTCAGGCACCAAAGTATGTTGCCCCAGGAGATCAAACTCTGAAATGTCTCCCTGACTGACATCAAATGTTCACTTGCAGACACTTGAATATTATCCCCCAGATAAGATAGAGCCATTGATTTTTGGTGTAAAGAGTTAGACAGCGAATGATCCCTCAATGACATATTTCCAGCCTTATGGCACCGAATTGTTATGTAGTTGAGCTTCTTTTAACATACTATTTTCACATAGCTTCAACACAATCTCAGCTAGTATCAATGTAATAACGGGATTTCATCTCCTCATCTGTCTTTAAGGCAAGAGTATCCAGGCCAGATGCAGAAAGATGAGTTACCAAATATTCATAGGATAACAAACTTGGGAAAATACCTTTTTTACGCATTGTTGTATAAGAGAGGGACAGTGCATCCTGTAACCGCCCACATTCAATTAGGCCTCTGAGCAGGGTATTATATGTGCCTCTATCTGGAGGACATCCAATAGCATTCATCTGGTTGAATAGGGCTACTGCATGATCAATTTCACCTTGAGAAATGTGCTCCTTCATGAGAATAGTAAAGGTCACCTCATTTGGACATAAACCATCCTTCAGCATCAATTCTACATGGTCATATGCAGCCTGCATCATATTCAGTCTGCAGAATCCTGTGATCAAGCTGTTGTACAGGTATAAATTTGGCACAAAATAATCATCTTTAATAGTCTTCATAAGCTTTTTCAAGGTGAAATGCTTCATTTCCTCAGGACTATCAACTGAGATTTTCAAGTAGCTTGACTTTGAAACAAAACTTCCACGTTGGAGATAAAAGGATAACAGACTTTTCGCCCTTTCTGATGCTCTATTGGCCTTGCCCCATGTCTTATTTGCACCAGTAAGATATCTGCATAGACCACTGAGGAGGACTACACAAGTGACAAAATCATATTTGATCATTTGTCTTTTCATTAGATCATCTAACTTAAATGCAAATTCTAACTCTCCCTCTTTTAGGAAATGACCAATAAGACAGGTGTAGAGCACATTATTTGGCTCAAGACCATCTTGAATCATCCTCTTAAGGTACATGCAACCCTGTTCCAACATATTTTTCTCAACCAAAGTGCTAATTAACACGGTGTATGAATATAAACTCGGCCGAATAGAATTCCCTACCATTTTCTCAAATAATTCACAAGCTTTAAGAAGTCTTCCCCTCTTAGCATAAGCATTTATCATTGCCATATACACACTCTCATCAGGATCAAGACAAGTGTCAAGCATTCTCATAAACATCTTTTCGGCTGTATACATCTGTCTTTTCCTGCCTAAACAACTTATAATTGAATCATAGATAGCAACATTGGGATTCACGCCTCTCTTTTTCATTTGATCAAAAGTATCAAAAGCTGAGTTGAGATTTCCCTGCTTGCAATGCTCATGAACCATAACCAAATAAGTTTCAACATCTGGAAGGATGCCACTGTCTTCCATTTGGTAAATAAGGGATTCAGCCTCGTCAAACATCCCCTTCTTACAGAAACCCTTGATCAATGAGTTATATGTAAACACTGACGGTTGACATCCTTTATCTACCATTTCTCCCATGACATGCAAAGCCGTATCAATCTCTCCACTCTGACACAAAGCACTAATGTAGATACCAAATGCAGTACTACCTAAATTCATGTCTTTTCTCAAAATGTCCCTGACCAAAAGCTCAATTTTCTGTTGCATATCCTGAGAAGGATCCTCACAGGCATAATGTGACAGCATAGAAGGGTCATATTGGCAGCCATTAATGGCAATAGCCAGCAAAATATATAAAGCAACCTGAAGCTCATGCCCTTTCAAATTCATCTTCGTAATGACAAAATACAGGACATGATCAGGTACAACCCCTTTTTCCAGCACAGTATGGCACAACCCATTAGCTTCTGCCATTCTGTTATCCTGATAGAGTGCAGAGATTAAAGCCGTATAAGAATGCAGACTTGGAGGTAGGCCCTTCCTCTCCATGTCTCTCAAGAGCTCCAATGCACACTCCACTTTTCGTTGTCTGCAGTAGCTGTTTATCATGGTATGATAAGTAACTGCATCCGGATGTACACACCAATAGCCCATTTGTCTGAATATTTCCTTCATCATTTGGCTGGAAACTTTCTGATCCTTGCCAAATAAAGCAAGCTTGTGAAACCCGTACATTAATGTATTAAAGGTGTATCTGTCTGGCTCACAACCCAATTTCAGCATTCTAAAATACACCCGCATTGCCATCTTCATCTTCCTATCCTTGCAATATCCATAGATCAAATGAGTAAACATTGTTTTATCAACAACAAAACCCCACCCCTCCATTTCTCCCAACACAATCTCTGCCTCCATAGCTCGTCCCCTTCGACATAGACCGTGAAACAGGGATTTATGCTGATGCAGCTTAGGGAGAAAACCCAACTTCTCCTGCATGACACGAAGCACTTCCAAAGCTTCATCCAAGAAGCCTATATCGGTTAGTCTATCAAACAACATATTGTAACATCTAACACCCAATTTCGCTCCAGCATCACTGATCACAACAAAGTACTTAAATGCCTCATAAACCATCTCCCGAGCACAGAATTGCCAAAGCATTGCATTACAAGCTGACATACAAGGCACGATGTCTAACACAATAAGTCTATCAAAATGCGTCCTTGCCTCATTTAGTTTCCCCAGCTGACAAAAACAAATAACCATAGAATTCAACAATCCCGAATCGGGGTCAATACCTCTACGAATAACATCCCTCATATACAAATCTTCAACCAATTTGGGTCGTCCAAAACGCATAATTTTCCTAACAATCAAACCATAGCTGTTCAAATCAAGCTCCATCCCCCTAGAATTAACATAATCAATAACGGATAACACGTCACTTACCGAAGAGGACTGGTTTATGATCCTCTGAAACACGAGCTTTGCAGAGGAAAGAAGTCCCCTCGCAATAAGCTGGTCGGTTAAGTTGAAGCAAAGGGATTTATGGTGGTGAATGGAGGAGACATCTGAATTTGTAGGCGTAGGTGTATCATATGAAGGTGGGTCCAAAGGAAGTGCACAAGCAGTTACTGTGGCTTTCCTCCTTGTTCTAAACAAAAAGTAGGAATAGGGATACGAATAGCATGAAACATGAGGTTTCTTGTGGAGCATGGTCAAGCTATATGTCAAAGGTTTATGGAAGACAAAGATTGCATCTTGTTGAGGATAGAGAATGAATGAATATGAATTGGAAAAGGAAAACCTTGTAAATGAATAGACAATTTGGTCGTTTGCTCCTCGTTAAGTAACTAGCTGTGGAAAAAGGATACCGGAGAGAGAAGGACCCAGTGTGTCCCTGGTAATAGTTTAAACTTCGAAGAGGAAGAGGGTTTACAGGAACCAGACTTAAACCCTTGCTGACCATTTTTTCCTTTTTACCTTTCCTTTCCCTTTTCCATGAGATGGGTTCGAGGGTGATAGACATGTATGGGCTCCAATAAAGTCGGTCTGGGCTCCCAGCCTCAACTCATCTGAACTTGAAAACTTATATTTAAAATAATTTATCAATAGAATAAATTAGTAAACATATATGCATGTAGATATAAATTAAAAATATATATTACATAATACATGAATGATAGTTTTATTAAGACAACCTATTAGTAGACCTAAAATTGATGTAAAGAAAGGGAAAAGGAAAATAATTATATAAAATTAAAAAAAAATCTCAAAAATAAGGTTTTTGAAAAAATAATTCCAAGAATATGATATCTCAATTTAGGGTGAGTAGGTAATCCTATCGTATAAGGTATCTATTCAAACTCTTCTCAACCAGATAAATTGTAAGTAAATAATTAAAGCTATAGAATAAGTTTCAAGTAGTAATTTCTCAAAAAATATTCTCACAATATGGGGTGTAAGTAAGAAATCAAGATACCATATATCCACCCTAAAACTTATACTAAAACTTGTATTTTGAAATATAGGATACAGGTTTTAAGGTCTCTACCTTATAATATTAATTAAATAAAATTAATAAATAAAAAATACCATCTCATTATAAAAATGCAAAGCTCAATTCATGGGAAATGCTAAATTAAATGATTGTTAATCCCCTCCCTTCTATCTTTTGGCAAGCAAGGGTAAGTTCAAGTTTGCTAAAATCTTGAAGAACAAGATGGAAAGTAGTGCAACAATTGAAAAAATAAATAAGCCAACGAGATATAAAACACCAATGGAACTTTTAAAAACCTTTGGCACAACTCGATATAGCGTACGAGATAATCTAATAAAGTTACTTACTACCTAGCTTTAATTAAAAATTAGGATAAAAGTAAAGTAAATAAATAAGCTAAGAGAGTAATGTTCATATGAAGCATATTCAGTACATTGATAATAAGATGTTATCAATCTTTCTTGCAACTACATTTACAATAGGTATTTATACATGAGAAATTAGGGTAACTTACCCGAAATGGAAAAAGACAAAAAAGGGTAATGCCCAAAAGAAGTAATGTATAAGGAATACATGAGTAAAAATGAATATTTAAAGAAAATGATGATTAGTGTAGTAGATTCCTTCATGTAGGACTAGGATACGTAGCAACAAATTATTAGAGATGCTTCTAATATAAATAGATAAAATAATATAGTTAGGAAGGAAGGTCGAGCAGAAGTGCCAATCAAACCTGGACCCGTTCAAGAAGAAGTAGCTACAAATATATGCTAAAGCTCTCGACTTCTCAACACCAATGTTGTCAAGTTAAGGGTCAGCTTAGTCATGGCCAAGCAAGTGTGTATAAAGGGTTAGACTATCAGTAGTGAACTCATCCAGTCAATAGAGGACTTCCGAGAGATGTGTCGTTACTTGGCTTGGTATAAGAAGTTAGTCAGCAGTAAGGATCAGCTCGGCCTCAATAGAAGTCAGTTGAAACTAGATGATTCACCTTATTAGTCTTTCTAAGCCTCAGGCTCCACTGCGAGTCAAAGGTTCAGTAGTCCAATTCCTATCATTAACTCCCCTTACTAACTTAATCTTTTACGAAATCCCTTTTGATCACTTATTGCATTAAATTCGTCCTAATCGTTGTTGTCAAAGTTGGTAGAGGAAATCGTATGGAAGGTAGATTTACACTCGAAGCATTAAATGTAAAGATCGAAAGGTGCATGCAAAATAGAAGGTACATTATTTGTAAGAAGAGGTTTTTTTTTCTTCAATTTTTTCGTGGGATGAAATGTCAATTTTGCATTGTTTTGAAAGATTAGCAATTATCTACTTGTTCTAGCTGCATGTTGTTTATAACAATGTAGGTCATGTTGTTTTCTTTTTTTTTTTCCTTAAATTTTTATAGGATAAAAGGTTGGCTGGGTTATTGTTTTGCAATATTGCTGGTGACATTAGCATGTCAATTTTTATATGTGTAAATCAATCTTTCAATATTAATAATGTAACAATAGCATGAGTTATATCTTGTGAAAATATGTTCATACATGCTAATTGAATGTATAAAAAATATACACTAGAAATAGGGGGCATGCACGTAAATGCTCACTTAACATGAGACATGTTGCATACCACTGATGATTTGAAAAATGTTACATTCTACAACACCTTTATGAGAATTAAAAAGTAAGGCTTGTAGTTTTTTAAGACCAAGATTCTAAAAATGATAATATTAAGTAAACTATAATTGAAATTGCAATCATATCAATGTGGGTTTTGGTGTAACATGAACCTTTCCAATCTGTTGAAATGATGTGTCGACAAATATGTTTTTTTTTTTTTTCATAATCAATGTTACAGTTGAATTAGTATGCTAAATCTATTTTCTTCCACGTTTTAGGTTTGCAAATGGGTGATAGGTCGTTTACTATATTTTTCAACGAATTGTTTAAGAAGGGATGTATCATCATTGATGTTTAGCCAAGTGAGTTATCTGAACAATACATTATCAATTTATTGTCAAGTAACGACTGTTATAACATAAAAGAAATTAGATATAGGATTCTTGGGGCAACATTAGGTAATGGCCTTAGGGTTATTTCTAATGACTTTGATGTTTTGAACTTAATTGATAATTTTGATATTAGTCATAATATCGAGATATATATACAATACCCATCGAGTGGAAGCCTTGGGAGACATCAAGGCAAAAAAATAGCAATGTAGAGGGTGGAAAAAGTAGTAAGGAGGAAGATTATATAAAGGAGTTTAGTAGTGAGGAAGAGTTAGATGAGGAGTTCATGAAAGCTCAAAGAGCTCTTAAGGCAAATAGAGATAGATCCTAAGGTAAGAGTACATGAGTTTAAGTTGAAAGTGTGTATGGCTCAATTGTCATAACTGTTGAGGACCCTGATTATAGCCCATTAGAAGGGGATGATGATAATGTCGATAAGGAAACCAATTACAATGAAGATAGAGATCTTGACAATTTTGAAATAAAATAAAGGGAGGAAAGCAGTGATGAGGAAATTATTAAAGAGAGGAACAAGTATCCAGTACATGATAGTAATGCTAAGGATCCTATGTTTTGTGTATCGATGATCTTTTCAGGTCCAAGAAAGTTCAAGAAAGCAATCATAAAAAAGTCCTTGGTAAAACAAAGGTATATCGACTTTGTTAAAAACAACAAAAAAACAAGTCTAGCTAGTATGTACATATAAAAAATGCCCATGGTTGATGTACGACTCATATGAAAGGGAGATACAGGCATTTTACCTAAAAACTTTTAAAAGAAAGCACATATGTGGTATTTCCTTGAAAAATAAAAGAATTAAGAGTATAACTATAGTGGAGAAGTTTCAGTCGACCATAAAAGCTACGCCAAATCTTAAGTTACATACTTTGAAAGACTGGGTATGAGAGCAAATGGGCATTGGTGTTACCATTTCTCAGTGTAGGCGAACTAAGCTAAGAGTTATGGAAGAGCTGATAGGCTTGGAGGTGAAAGAGTACGCGCTATTGTAAGATTATGCCCAAAAGTTTTGGAGGTAAAACCCGAACTCTATTATTTTCTTAAATGTTCGAAGGGACTTTGATGCCAACAGGGTTATGTTTAATAGGTTTTATGTATGTTTTTATGCTTGTAAGAGAGGGTTTTTAGATGGTTGTAGGCGAGTGATCGGTATTGATGATTACTTCTTGAAGGGTGTTTGTAAGGGGGAAGTTTTGTCTACAATAGGTCGAGATGTAAACAATTAGACGTTTCCTATTGCTTAAGCTTTTGTTAAGATTGAAAACAAGAGCACGTGGACTTAGTTTATGCAATAGTTGATGGAGGACTTGGAAATTGACAAGGATGACGCAGGCAAGGGTTGGACTATCATAAGTAGCAAGTAAAAGGTATGGCTCTGTTTAGTAGAAACTTTTGTATTTTTTGTTTTTTTTTTAATATACACTTGTTAAACATCAATATTAGTAGTTTAGATGGAAAAAGCAATGATTGAATAAGCCTAATAAAAGTTATCTTAGTAAACTTAATATTATCCTAATTTTTGTTCATTATATCATTTCCTTGATTGTACTTTTTTTTTTTTTGGCAAGGGTTACTAGATGCTATAAACACCCCCATGCTTACAACCAAACATAGGATGTACACAAGGCATATTTATGCAAATTAGGGGAGCAAGAATAAGAGACCACATTTCAAGAAAATGTTTTGGGTAATTGCTAAGAGCATAAACAAGTCAAATTTTAAAGCTACCTCTTACTGCTTGTTTAATACCAACAAAGATAGGTAGACTAACCTAATGAAAACCAAGGTGAAGCATTGGTGTAAGTCCTTCTTTACCACCAATGTTAAGTGTAACATTACGGATAACAATCTATGTGAAGCGTTTAATGGCCGGTTGGTGGAAACGAGGTCTAAGTTTATTATCAAAATGCTAGAGGATATTAAAGTAATGGTCATGGAACATATGTATACACATCATGATAAAGCAAAAAAATGGTCTTGCAAATACTGTCACGCCCCAAAAAGGTGAAATCGTAACAGTCCTGCCATGTGAACCATCTTAAGATAGAATCTGTCCTTACAGCTACTATTTTAGACCTAGTTTACATAAGGCGTACTCAACTCTATACCTTTAAAGCGTTCCATTCGATACCTATTTGATATAAACTTGTAAAGTAATCTTGTGAAATAATTTGTAATAATAAACTTATCATTTAACCTTATAAATAAAAAAGTAGTAGTAAATCCCACAAGTACCTGTCATTTCATATATAAACCAAAATATTAAAAACTACTAATCCCTTTTGAGGAGTCTTGTATAGTTTTCCTTAAAAGATAAAAAGTTAATAGTAAGGGTAATAACCGGCCATTTCTTATTATGTCTCGCTCCCCGTCTCAATTTATTAGGGTTATGATGTTAGGTAGGCACTTATAAACCATTTGGAACTTGCAAAACAAACTATAGGGGAATGAACAACAACTTGCTTAGTAAGTAGAGGTGGAGACAAAAGTATACATTTAGCACATCACAACCGGGGTTTTCAATCAAGTTGGTTAAATGCAATATATGTACAATTAAATGCCATTGCATGATGTTATCCGATCCGTCGTGAGATTAAAGAAATTTCATCCGTTTTAATCCGAGTTGAGGAGATTGACGTAACACACTCACAAATAGAAACCAAACCGAGGCTTGTGAAATGGAGAACACTCTCTTCCCATGACCACCTTCGAACCACAGCCTCTAACCTTATTACAACCTCCTCTTCAGTCACTTAGTTCAGCTAAAGGTGGGGAAAGGATCATTTCAGCTATCCTTATCGAAGGGAATCTGTGTTTAGCCCAAGAATTCTAGTCGTTACCTCTAGTAGGTTGCAATACATATCAAATTAGATATTAAGCCAAGTTCAAGTTAGTTTATATTTTTAGAGTAATCAACTATGCTCAAACAATTCAATAATAATATTCACAGAATAATCATATCATGGAGCTCAATTCCTATCACAGCAAATCGAAACCCAAACACAAGCATTGCATACGCACAAATTGCTAACTACATTCACAAGCCAATACATACCAAAGTCCCCTGATATTTTGAAATAATATTCCAAAATGTGGTAAAGTATTGATCCACTTACTTATCTTGGCGCTCACTTCGAAAAACTCATATCGTTAACAATCTGATCATTGAGAGGCCCTATATATATAAAACCTAAATTCAATTTTCATAATGGTTATGAAAACATTAGGGTTTTATCTAAAGCAGCTATATATATATATAGTATATTATTATTTTTATTATATAATAATATATAATTTCATTATATCGATCAAGTTAAGTTATTAAGTGTTAATAATATACGCAATTATACTATTACGTATAATATATCATTCCGATTGTATCAAAACGTACTTTTAGTCGTTTAAATCACGTTTCGATTACGGTAGAGTTATAATAGTACGTAAATCAATAATATTATAGAGATATAGGTTACATTACTTAGGATTATCCGATTCTAGTAAAAATAGTGTTGTTGGACTCATACAAACTCAATGACACATATTATAAGTCTTAATTTCTAGAGATGACTTTTAACAAGTAATTCGAGTATTTAACACAGCTATACGTATCTAATCAAATATTATCATACTATACATAATTTATTTTATTAAACCATATTTTACCTAATTTGTTAATATAATCCATAATATAGGTATTATCTAACCCAAATACCTCTATAACGTATCCCGGTTATTAAAATATCATTAAATATATTAAAAATATAATTTTTTATCCAATCTGACCAGTACACAATTAGATAGTTTTTATTCACCTATTTATCATATTTTAACCTATTATTACTAGAATTGGGTATTGGTTCGTTATTTAAGCTATTTTACTATGTAATTTCATAATAAATAGCTCGGGTCACCAAATAATTCCTCGAAAATTTCTATAGACTCCTAAAAATATGTGGAATTCAACTAGTACTTAATTTCAAGTTTTCGATCTATTGCTTATATATTCGCATTTATGATTTTACCCTTGAATTATCATAAATTACTTAATTAATATCCTTTTTCCACCAAATTGGTTTCAACCTATCCCAACATTATTATTATTTACTAGAAATCAGTACATGTTTATTTCATCATTTAATTTCATAATTTCCTATTTATTTCATAATTTCAGCCTATTTTTGAGTTATCTTTAGGCCGAAAAATACAATAAATATTAAAAATATTCAAGTAACAAAAATCAGGCTAAATAGAAATTATCTATATATTATAAGTATCTTACACAAAAATTTTGAGCTAGAAACTATATCATTTAGTGTATTTTTTTTAAATTTCAAATGAATAGTCTATTTGTTAAGGAAGTACATTAAATATTCCTAATTTTGTTAAAATAAATTTATGAAATGAAAGTACATCTAAAATAACATTGAAATTAATTTTTCCATATTTTTACTAATTAATTTAATACTTTTTTCAAAAATAAAGAAAAACAGGGCAGAAACTCGGAACCTGAGTTCATCAGAGCTCTAGCCTCCGTTGGCCGAAGAGAGGTTGTCGGCTGGTCTAGTCGGTGGTGGCTCTGTTAGGTGGTGGTAGGGATCCACGTTAGGTCATCGAATGGTTAGGGAACTAGCTAGGCTAGGTTATTACTCTGTTTTTTCCTATATTTTGTCAAATTTTTCCTAATTTTTTTCTGAATTTTTCTTAGGTTTTCTTGATTTCCAAAATGTTAAATCTAAGTCCAAAGATCCTATTTATAGTAGTTTAGGTCAGTTGGATATTTTTCTTAATTATTAAGTAATTTATTTTAATATTTTTCTTAAAAAAAGCGTAATAAGAGGTATTAATTTTTTATAAATTTGCTTTTAATGCAACTGCTTATTTTTTTTAAGCTACTCAACATTTAATCCAATCATATTTCAAGCCTTTTTTTTTTATTTTTTTAATAATTTTTAGATAATATTTTAGGGTACTTTTGATATTTTATATTAGTAGTTAATGATTTTTGTTAATATACGGGTATATATCCTATTTATATCATACACGTAATGAGTAATTATATACATGTAATCATATTTTTAGAATATCTTTTATTTGTAAGATACTTTTTCCCTATTAAATTTTGCGATTCTATAGCTCATTATGCACATTATATTATTTTAGGTTAATTCACAAATATATTTATTATATATACTGGGTATTCTCATAAAAATACGTGTATACTCATATAGTATATTATGCTATATTATTTTATTTTATTGCTTAATTATCTTATTTCTAAGTCCTTTTCACATTCCGAGTTTAACTTTAAGGGTTTCAAGCAATTTTGGACTATATTAAGTAATCATACTTTTACGAGAAAAATTGAGATTTCGAGTAATTATTTTCAAAATCCAACTTTACCAAATTACTTTAACTAACTTTTCTATTTTAGTTATAAGGTTTGGGTTCAATTAAATAACTTTTTCCAAAAGCTCTAAATTTAGATATGGTTGCCCTAGAGTCAATTTTAGGGTCTCGTATGGAGCAAATTCTCCCTATCTTGATAATATTCTTGATATTTTATTATATTTTTTCCTTCTACATGTATGAGGATTCCTTAATTAAGATTATCATGTTTTTCGTAAGCTTTTAGCTTATTTGATTTATTTTCCTAAATGTCCTAAATCAATTATCGATCCTAATCATACAAGGATAAGGTTTTACCGTAATACTTAGATGTTCATGTCTAGATTGTTGATTTATGGGTTATTATAAGTACAACCCCAGGATCATAAAAAAACAGGAGGAGAATGAGAAGGAAGCTAGGCAATACATGGCCAGATGGAATGGCACAGATGAATACGAGGTCTAGCATAACTCTAACATATATGATATGGACATTAGCAATCGTACTTGTACTTGTTGGGCTTGGGATTTATTAGGCATCCTATGTTGCCATGTAGTTGTTGCTATAGTTTTGATAAGGGATTTACTTAAAGAATTTGTTGATGAACATTATTGTAAGGAGATGTTCCTGAAATCTTATGCTTACCTGATAAGAACTATTCTAAGAGAGAACTTTTAGAGGAAAATTAGACTACAAAGTCTAGAACCATTGCCCCCTAGGACAAAACATGGAAGGATACCTAAGGCAAGGAGAAAGAACATTGTTAAGTTAATAAGGGGTGATAAAATGACAACATATGAAAGGAAGATGGCTTCTGTGAAGTGCAAATAGAAAGGGCATATTCACAAGACTTGTTGATCAACAATTGAAGGAGTGGAGCAAACATCAATTTAAGCATAGGTTGCTAATATCTAATTCGATTTCAAAGTTATTGCAATTTAAGAGATTAGCACTGATACTTCCATTCACACATTTACTATGTTACCTTCATAGATTCCTAAGCATACAAAACTAAACTTAAGAAGTGCAACCCAAGGAAGTAGCAACAATGTATTCTCTACCCAAGAAGAAATGCTACTATTTGTTGAAGAGGTATACCTTTGTGAATTCATGTTTTAAGAATAAATTCCTATTTTTGAGTATATAGTTAAACCAGTCTTGTCTTCATATGCCGTATAGGATATGTTTTGCAATGGACAAAATATGGCTTCTAATGAACAACATCCAAGCCAACGCTTTGCCTATGAATATAACTTAACCAATACTATCATGTCTGATCAAATGGCCATGGTTGCAATGGCTGAATGGAGCAACCACCTGCTTCAACTTGATTGGAGTAGTTATTCGTAGCAAGAAACGTCATCATTTGTACCTATTGTAAGCCTTAAATATAAGTCATGTAACTATAGGATTATGTTTAGTACATAAAGTTTAGATAATCGACTAAATAATCCGATCAAACTCAAATTATAAATATTAGCTAGAATATTAGTAAAAATAACCATGTAAGTTTGAATTTTAGAAAATAACTAATAAAATAAAAAAATAGAAAACTTTCAAGTTTTAAGTATCTTACTCATTATTTGTCGGAAATGTATAAAATATATTCCGATAACTAACGAATCCCTAGAGAAAAATTATATATATACTAAAAAGCATAGAATGACTTAAATAATATTTAGGAATATTTATTTATACTCCATATGTATTTGTGTGTAGGCAGAAAAATGCGAAATTACCTAAATTACCCGAAATTTGCTAGAAAATTGCTAAATAATTAAAGAAAATTATAAAATATTAAAAAAAATCAAGGAGATAGGGAATGATCCAGATTAAGCCGTGGTACCTAGGGGGAAAGAAGAGAAAATTTAGACCAACTAAAAATACAACACAAAAGGCAAAATGGAAGAAGATAAGCAATTGTCTTATCTAATTAATGCACTAAAGTTACTTTACAACTCTATAAATAGCAAGAAAATTTTAGGAACTCATTTAGTTAATTAGGAGTTGAAAAAAAATTAGAGAACACCGAAATTTGAGAGAAAAATTGAGGTTTCAAAAAAATTTTACAAAACTATGCAGTTAAAGCAAGTAGGTTGAACCTACATATCACCACCACCACTAACCTACCCCAAACCGACTGCCTGGACTAGCCGATACACCTTGAACTGGTATTGGTGGCCGAAAGCTCAAGAATAAGGTGAGTCTCAATATTCATCCGATTTTGCAAAATTTAGTAAAATTATTAATTTTTCTTAAAAAATTATGAAATTTATTATTCTGATGTTTTATTGTATATAAATTTAGGAGAAAATAGTAATTAAGTTTAATCATGATTATAAATATAAGATGCTTAAGAAATTGAACAAAACCGAGCATGTTTAGAATTAGAAATAAATAAGTTTCGGAGTATAGTTTAGAGCTTGAAATTTGTCTATAGAATACTTAAGTAATATAAAACAGTGCTATAAAGTCATCTTCTAAAAATTAATTTTTGAAAAATTTAAGTAATTTTTTAGCCTTAAAATGATGAGAAAAATAAGTAATTTTGGACTAATTAAGTAATTAAATGACTAATTACTGATTTATAAGGTAATTAGATGTTTAAGGATGTTAATCTCTAATGAGGTAACATAATCCTAGCATTTAAAGTATTAATTGCAATTAATATGAGAATTATGTAGTAAATGTGAGTAATTTGGTAATATGTGAAATTGGAATTTTAATAAATATGAAATAATAAGTTAATTTGGATAATATAATAATAATATCAGTACATATTAAATCTGGTACATAAATTAATTTTAGGTAATTATACCAAAAATGTAAAATTTTCTCACATCGGGAGTAAATCTAGTACATTAATCAAGATTAGAGTGTACCGAGTGGATTATAATATTGAATTAAGACTTAGCATGATATTAGGATACTCAAGCTTGATGTGATTACTTTCACATTAGGATTTGAAACGTATTTTAGGATTTCTCGTAGTTGAAACCGAATTAAAGCCTAAACTAGAATTTAATTCGGAAACCGAACCCCAAACTAATGTAGAATTAATCATTAGTAAATAATCGGTATATAAGGAGAATTTAATTAAATCATAACCTATAATATGTATCGTCAAGTATAAATACTAAAAAGGCGTCTTTTTATTATAAGATATACAAAGACAAGTCAACCAACAACTGATTAAGTGAGTGACTGAAGATTTCAGGTAAGTTGGGTTTAATACTTCATTATATTTTGGAATACTATTTTAGAATACTTGAAGACTTAGGTTTGTGTATGATTGTGATTGTAAGTAGTTTCATGCATATGCTTGTGTATCTAATTTCGTGCTAGAATCTGTATTATGTATGATGACTATTGTTATTGTAGTGGTATGAAATTGTTTAGTCACCATAAACCGAACTTAATCTTGATTGACCTAAATACCCTAAAAAGACATGCATTGCCACCTTTTAGGAGATCATTAGGATTCTCCAACTAAACATCGACACTTTCGAAAAAGATAGCATTGGATAGCAAATTGATCTTTTCCTCATCCTTAACCAAACTAAGCGATAAGAGAGGAGGTCATAGTGAAGATAAGGACATTGGTTCAAAAGATAGTCTTAGGAAGAGCAATGTCTCTATTGCACAAACCTGAGTTTGGTTATGAGCTACTGCATAACATAAAAACTTCTCAACCCGGATTAAAGCGAGTAAAATTACTCTAATTTTGTAACGAACCGAACTACGTTATGTGATGACACTTGCTTTTTGCATTATATGAAAATAATTGCTTGATAATCTTGTTTGTACTTATGTACATTCATAAGTCTTTAATTCAACTTACTAAATTGTAGTTACTCATACCTACATAAATTCTTTTGCAAGTCCTGACTTTCGATTATTTTGACCATTATGCTGTCTTACAATTATCCAGAGGTTAGTTCTCTTTTGAAGCTTTGGGGAGTAAGAATCAACCAATCCATGATCAAGTTTCATTTAACGTCTTACTGGTATCTTTAAGGTGAAGAATTGATATATGATATGTAAATTAGCTAACTGTTATGTTATAATGTAGAATCTCTTAGGAATTCTACAGTAATGTATATGTAACTATATATATTGACTTAAGGTTTTAATCGTTATTGTAATTTTTAGCTAAATTCTTAATTGAACTGTTTACTTTAAAGTAAGAAGTTATCAATGTCTTGTGTAAATCAAATCTACGATAGCTAATGTAAGGCCAGTTTCTGTCATAAGTTAGTTTACATGACAGAACTGTTATGACTCTGTAACTTCTGGGAGTAGCACCTATCTCTGGGGTCGATTGGTTATTCTAATCTCCACCAACAACAACTCAATCTCATGTCATAAGAGCTAAGATCGAGCAAAGAGAAATAAAAGAGGAAAGGCGGGTGAAGTTTAATAGTGCAGTAGATCCACCTAAAGCAACATAAGGCTCCAAGGATAATTGCTTTGCTTTTAACTCAAATATGAAGAAGAGGATAATCAAGGATAAGGTCATTTCATTCTTCACCCATAGAAGTATGCTGCTAATGAGATCACCTAAGAAGAACTACTCAAAGTCTTTTGGGCGAAACTCAAAGCTAGGTGGTGGAGACAAAGACAATGCGATTGATTTAGACTAAGCAACACTTTGTTAAATGTTAATTTTTTTTTTCCATATCAACTATAGCTATGAAGAAGTTGAAAATTGTCCATAATAGTGGCAACTTTTTGATAATGGTGTTATGCAATCATTGATTTATGCTTTGATTGGAGTCCTCAATTATTGATTTATGTTCAAGTATGTTTTTTGTAGCAGCTGTTAGACATTCAACTTTTTTTTTTTATTCATAATAGGAAGTGAAAGTATGTTCTGTTTTGATTGAGGTATCTAATGCTCTACTAATGCATCCTTAGGTATAATATGTGTTATTTGGAGTATAGTGGCTATTGTTCCTTCGATTATAATGGCAACTAAATTTCATGTTTGTTTTCCACTGATGCTCCACTAATGTATTCTTAGGTAGTTGTTCTATTTGCTAAAGAATAGTATCTATGCATTTTCTTTTGCTGCTTCACAAAACGCAGCTTCTAAAATACCAATAAAAGGAGATCTTATTTATCTAAAAAAATAAAAAGAGATCTTCTTTACCAAGATTAAATTACTAATTGAACTAATCCATATGGTAAACAAGTTAAAAAATTCTATTTCAAATTATGAGATACAACTTGAAAATTATAAATATTCTTTCTATCACTTATCCACATCGATGTATCCTAGGATTCATAACTGAATTGCAATCTTCCTGGTGTAAATACTTTGTGGAAGTATTGTCTCATATAAGAAGCATTTGGATAATTTATGTTGTTATCATTTGATTCTTCTCTAATTTAGCAATATGTAATGGTAGATAACATTTATTACTCCTTCAATGTGAATGTCTATTGAAGATTTCCAATTTATGTTGATATCTTGAAAGGTTTCAGGGTGCTATGCGATGAGAAAAAAGCATAATTTGCTACCTTGGTTAACTAAAACTTCTTATGAATCTGGTTTTCTAAAAACATATTATCGACTATTTTATTTTTCCCTTTCTATCTATTGTTGGTTTTCTTTCTTCTTCCTTTGCTTGAAACTATCCCAAGCATAGCGTTTTGGTGCAATAATGTTCTTGTCCAACCTTAGAAATTTGTTTCAACCCATAATGTGAAATTAATCACATTATTTCCCGATCTCCTAAATACCATCATTACCCCTAATCAGTATTTATTTTACTCGGTACACTTAAATCCGTATTAGTGTATTAAATTCACTCCTAATGTGAGAAATTTTTACATTTTTCATATAATTACATAAATTTAAGTTTCGTATAAGATTTATTGTACATTTTTATTATTATTATCAAAATATCAATTTTTATTATAATATTTTCTATTTATTATATTCTAATAATTACATATTATGTATTATTACCTTTTATATATATAATATACTTCTAATATTTCTATCACTTTAATTATCGTCTCTAAACACCAATTATCCTTTCAAAATGTCTAAATTCATCCTAAATCAGATTTTACTCCTAATTACCCTAATTTCCAAAATTAACTTAAAATTTACTATTTTTCCCTATTACTCATTTATTACATAATTAACCTAATAATTACATCTAACACCCTAAATGCTACAAGTATCATATTCCATCAGATTTTAACATCCTAAAACATGTACTTATTCACTAAATCAGTAATTAACCATCTAATTACTATATTAACCCTAAATTACCCATTTTATACCTTATTTTAAGGCCTAAAAATTATCTAAAAATTTCAAAAATTAATTTTTAAAAATGGGCTTCATAGCACTATTCTATATCATCTAAGTAGTCTACACAAAAATTTTGGGCTCGAAACTACACTCCTAAGGTAATTTATTTCTAAACCGAAACATGTTCGGTTTTGCACGATTTCTTAAGGACCCTATATCACAAGACATATTTTCATCAAAATAATATTTTTTCTAAAAATTACATACAAAAATATTCTAAAATAACAAGTTTCATAATTTTTTAAGAATATTTACTATTTTTTCAAAATTACACAAAATCGGGCTAGAAATCGAACTCACCGATTTGGGTGGCTCCGGCCACCGTCGGTGGCCACGGGTGTATTAGCCCACCTAGGCGTTGCCACCACCGTGTGGTGATGGTGGCTGTCCACTCCTAGCTGCCCGTCGAGTCTGGGTTCTCCTTTATAGCCCTAACTATACAGTTTTCCTTTTTTTTTCTGAATTTTCTCTCAAATTTTCGAGTCTCTCTATTTTTCTCTAATGCTAAACTGTCTAAATGAGTTTTGAAAATTTTTCTACTATTTATAGATGATTTTTGTAATTATTATGCATTAATTAGATATGACTTTGCCCAATTTCCTTGATTTTTGGCTTTTGTGTTGTCTAATTTTAATTGGTTAATTTTTATTTTACAGATCCTGACCTGCCACGACCTGATTTGGATCCTTCCTGATTTTTCTTGATTTTTTCTTAATTAATTATGAATTTTCTTTAAGTATTTAGTATTATTTTAGCACATTTCGCGTATTTTAAGTAATTACATGTATTTATACCTACATGTAAATTTGTATATAGTACAAATAAATATTCCTAAATATTACTTAGGTTATTTTAAAATTTTTAGTATATATATAATTTATCTCTAGCGATTCGTTAAGTACCGAAATGCATTTTACGCATTTTCGATAAATAACGAGTTATATACTTAAAATTTAAAATCTCCTATTTTATTACTTATTTTCTTAAATTCAAACTTACGAGATTAGTTTACTAATATCTCTAGCTTTACTTTATAATTTATGTTCAATCGGGTCTTTCAACCGATCGAAACCTCGGATTACTAGTTTTGGGGCTTACACATCTACTGCATCTACCTACCTAAAGAAGCCACAGCTACTACTTTCATGGTACAAAGGACGACCATAGAACCTTCTTCCATAGTGTTCTAGTGTATAGGTACGTTACATCTCGCATGTCAACCTACAGAAATAATGTACATCACTTGAACTATTGATGGAACAGAAAATATGAACAAACATTGATGACGAGTCGACATGAAGTGAATTACTCCTTACCATTACTCTTGTTGGAGATGAAGATCCAAGGTCAACATTCATGAGTAGAAAGATTGCAGTTTGGGAATTAAGGTTTGTTGATTTTCTTTCTAAACTTATGGCGTGCAAGAAAAGCTCATTTTCCATGCCAATGCCAAGTAGGACATAAAGAGAAGCTTAGATCATCACCAATTAGGAGAGAGAGATGTTATCTCAACAATGTTGAGGTCTATTACTGTTATAGCTAACGGATGTCTCAAAGTGATGCAGTTTAATTGGTTTGGAGACTTAAATAAAAAAACTAAAATTTTAGGTACTAAAATGAGAATTTAAAAAGTTTAGGTACCTATAAAGGCTTTTTCCCTATTTTGAAAAATAGGCATATTGAAATTTATACAGAAAAAAAATCTATAAGTTCTTTAAGGTACCCTATACTATTTATAAGGTACAAGGCATTGAGTGGTTCTAAGGTATCACATGATAGGATACAAGGTAGTAAAATTTTGGAAAATGTGCTTATAGGGTATGATACGAATACAACCTCATATTGTACCCACCTTATACTCGCTCTCCTATACTTGAAATCGCATTTCGAAAAAATGATTTAAAATTAAACTAAAATAAAATCACCTTTTAAAAAAGTAATTTCATATATGATATTGAAAGATGATTTCAAGTTTGATATTGAAATCATCTTCAACGAGACTAAAAACCCAACCATACCCATTTCTTCTTCTTCCTTCCTCATATAAGCAGCACAATCTCTTTATACCAAAAGCCCCAATACAACTTCTTTCTCTTTAATTTCTATTTCTACTTGATTTCTTGTTAAATTGACACTAGTTTCAAAGTCCCAGCACAGTTACAAATCTTTTCCTATACCACATTCGAAGAAACAAGGAGAAATCTGTGCTTTGTTCTCCATTTCTCTCTTTAGACATAAAGTGTAAAAGGAGTTTTTTTTTTTTAAAAAAAAAAACTTTTGTTCACTTGTACATATTTGTAGTGGGTAAACATGAGTTTATATATGCATATATTATGCTATATCATTATTTTCATCAATTTTTTTCCTTGAAATTTGTCCACTTAGATTATTTTATATGCACATGTAATATGTATTATAGTTGGAACTAGTATACATGTATGTATTTTCGATTTTTTTTCTTCCAAATTTTGGCTATATTAAGTGCTGATTCAACTCTTATATATATAGTTGTAATCCTGCATACTGATTCAACTCTTTTTACATTTAGGTATATAATAATTACAATTTAACTATTGTCTTAAGTGCATCTATAGTATAAAATTGGTATCCATAACTGTGTTTTTTTAAATAGAAAATATGATTTTTTATGGTGTTGCGAATTTTATCAAGTTCTTGTGGTAAACAGAATGAAAATGAATGATGTAAGAGTAGTTTATTATACTAGAGGAAGCATTATAGAAGGGGAGGATGGGGTGCATTACAATTAATGCTTGACAACAATAGTTGGGGTTTCAATAGGTGTAACTTATGATTAATTAGTAAGTTTGATAGGTAGTTGTCTGTAGTTTGATATGATGACTCATTAAGTTGAGTTAATTTAAAAATATTCTCTTGTAGGTGGTAGTAGGGATTTATTTTGTATTATGCTCATAAACAACGACTATGAAGGTTAAAATCGCCTTTTGAAGAGACAATTTTAGTTCAATTTAAAATTACAATTTCAAGAGGTAATTTCACTCAACAACTTAGTAAAACCAACATAAGCAAATAAATGAAAATCGCCATGGTTTAGATTTAGAAAACCTGTTCTTTTCTTAAAATTTAACATCTATACTTAAAAATCAACCTTAACCTATTGCATGTCATTAAAGATTACTAAAAATAATTTGGTAACCAAATTTAACAAAATGTTTTGATAAATAGTGAATTTTCCTTAAATTTTTGCTTATTGATTTATCAAAAGCTAAAAAATAACTCTAATAGAATGGAAAGTTTAACGAAAACTTTTTACATAAGAAAATATCTAATATCATTAGGTGTTTACAAAAAAAAAAAAAAAAAGAAAGAAAGAAAGAAAGAAAATTGAAATGGAAACTACATTGTTTGAGCTTTTGAAAATCAAATCAAAAATTGGTTCCAAAATTCACATTTCTTATAGATGATATATAAAATAAATAATTTTTCTAAGAACAACAATTTTAGATGAAAATATATTTTAAATAATGTCAATAATTTTTAGATGAAACTTCATATTTTTAACAATTTTGTAAATGTCTAAGGGAAAATTAGTCTTAGATATATATGAGGACTATTTCGATGGCCAATGGTTGAATAAGGTATGCTAGCGAGGATTCAGTTATTTTCTTGAAATTTCCAACTTTCCTCAAACAAACCTAACCCCCCCCCCCCCCCCCCCCCCCCCCTCTCCATCCCTTCAAATTTGCACACAAATTTTTTTGTTCTTAAGTATTTAAACAGTTCAATGGTAAATGAGTGAAGGTTTATATAGTGTTTGGATTAGTAGGTTAGATCATGTATGATAAGTATCGATATTTTTCTTCCTAAGTTTCCAAGTGTTTAATGGTTTTGCATAAACTATGGGCCTAATCTGCAATTGATCTATGTTTTTAGCAAACTATGCAACTCTAAACCATGGTTTTAACAAAACCATGAGCTCTTATGTATTTATTAGTTTTTCTATTATATTTCATTATATTTTAATGCTTAATTTAGTAGTTAACTTAATGTGGTAGTTTCTACAATCTAAACTTAGTTAACACCTTATTATTATTTTAACCATATACATATTTTTTTTCATATGATTTATTAATTTTCTTATTTATTTAATTTATTTATGAATTCTTATTATATTTAGGATTGCAGTTTTTACGATTCTAAATTTAGTTAATGAATAAATAAGTTAGTTTCACTATTTTAACTTAAATTAATATTTAATTACTCCATTTTCTAAGGTTTAAATTTATGGGATTGCTTTTACTAACTTTTGGGACCCTTTCATTAATTTTAAGCTTAAGAGGAATGTTAGTACTTTAAGAAGGGCTTAATAGGATTGTCTAAAATTTTTATATCATGTGTACACTTATGATATAAAAATCATCTTACAAGTTAGAGATTACAAGACTTTAATTAATTAATCACTAAGGTTTCTGGTTTTTAATTTATTAACTTATTGTAAGATAAAAATAATTATGGATATCCAATATTCCATAGTCCATTAGAACTGTAGAAAATCAGTATATCTTACTAAATAATAAGATAGGATAAGTCAATTTTGTGAATTACAAGAAATGTTAAATTATACATAATTCTAACATGTAAATCCTTTCTACATATGATGTTTCTATATAACTATACATTTCCCAATATTCTCTAACTTTCTCTTACATATCTTGAATTTGCACTTAAAACTTATCCTAATCCCAACTTAAACAAAACTACAAAATAAACTGTTAGGGAGTAAGTTACATAAACTTATTGATATATTCCTCCTTCTATACTAGCAAACAAGTTATCAAACAATTAATTAATAAATATATAGATGCATGAACAAGAAGTATGCCGATCAATGCACGCAATTGACCAAGTATTACATACAAATTAGATTTAATGCCTTCCGAGGTAAGAGTTTGAGATTCATCGGTATAGACACTCAATTTTTGCCCTCTTATTTTTTTTAAAAGGGTCTTAATTCCAAAATAAAAATAATAATAAAATAAATAAAAACAAATATTGAAAATGATAAAAATACAAAAAAAAAAGAAGAAGAAGAAAAAATTATAAAGATTTTTTAAGAAAATAGATTTTTTAGAAAGAAAGACGGTTTAAGGTTAATCGATTTAGTTTTGGCTCGGATCAAATAGCTTTATTTTAGAGAGTCATGTAGTTTAAGTATAATTTAATTATACTAAGTATCAAGGCATAGGCCAACGACTTAACAGATAAGTATTAAAACATTAATATTGAGTTAGCTTGAGATCACGAGTTAGAATCTCAATAGGCACAAATGTGCTTCTTATTTTTTTTCTTTCATTTTGCGAAAATCAGTTGAGTATATAGGATTCAAATTTAATTTAATTTTCATCAAATCAAATATGAAAGATTCAACATTATATGATTTAAAAGATTTGTTTTCTAAACTTTATAAATATTGATCGCGCGGCGTAAAATAGAACATGATTACACATTCGCCAAAGAAGGAATCGAAGTCTTGTTTCCCCAATACTTTAACCATACTATCTACATTTTACAGTCGATACTCAACCGACGTCCAACACAGCTGCTGTCCATTCAATCTCTCTATTTCTTACAGCACTATCACCTAATAACAATGCACACCATAGAACATGAACCTCCTCCACTATCTTATCTTTACCGTCCATGCCAACAGTAAAACATTCCAACCTATTACCTAACAATGTACGATTTACATATTACTCTACGATGCCATGAGATGCAACAACAACTTACACACATCCGTACGACAACCCCTATCATACATAACCCTGAATTATAGTAGTCTTCTTCCTCCCTTGTGCACATCCACTGCAACAAGTCTCCACCATCGTCCTCTCTCTCGTTTATACAACTGCACAACCCAAACACCACCACCCCCCCTTCTTCGTGTGATACCCCTACTGGCTGAGCATCGTTCACAACTAATCCACATGCACACACTTTACTGCTTAATAACTAACATTCTACACATGATTACATTATCCTGTTGAACATGTTTATGCCAAATTGCACTGTCTAACGTACAGTCACCAACCATACTCTGTAACCAATACCAGCATACAACAACACTATAGTCCACACCGATTAATCACGCTGAGGACAGCAAATAACATCATGAGCTACGACTCCAACATCTAAGAGCATACACAGCCATACGAATAGCAACAAATCCCTACGCTTCACAGTTACATCCCAACAGCAGCATACCGATCAACCTATGACCAACGACTTAACTATACAGCATTGTCCTCTTCATAACCACGAATACCCCACTACTACGTAACTATCGCACATACACATTACAACATCACACAATAGTGTATGACCTATTCCCTTAAACATTGAGCGACGCACTCGACAACACCCCACTTCACTAACAAGCCACTGTTCGATACTTGATCCACACTGCATACGCCAAATACTCCATGCAAGCCATGATGCCATTACGCTCCATGCTCACGCATCCACTGCCGCTAACGCCCAAGCTCACGCATGGCTAGCAACACACACTATTCATCCACTGACCGAGCCATGCATAAAGAGTTACTATCCTTTATCACAACAAGTAGTTTAGGTTTTATTTTTTTAATATATTATTATTTCATATTTACTAACTTATGTTGATTGTGTAATATGTAAATAGATGTATATATATTTAGTTTAGGAATTTTTAAGATTAGGTTTTTTAGAATTTCTTACATAGAAAATTATTTTTTTAAATAGAAAATTAATAATTAAGAAAAACCTTTTAAAAAATAGGATCTGTAGAGAGTTTTTTTTTTATAAAATAAAAAAATTCAAGAATTGGGACCTTTTAGAATTTTCTTTGAATAAACTAAATTGATAAATACGTAAAGTCGGTCAATTTCGAAATTAAAATAAACCAACACACTAAAGTTTTTGGAAAAGAACTACAATCGTCTGATCCCGACTAACGGATATATAGGCAACTTTAGGGTGACGTTAAAATCTGTAAAGACTTAGGTTTTTTTATTTTCTTTTGGTTTCTATTTTTCTTAAAAAATATTTTAAAAAGGAAAATTGTGAAAAATAAACATAATTTCAAAAAATCGATAGTGATACTCACTAGGGTTTAATAAGTTAGCTCCTAAATTTGGAACCTCTATTTTTTTTTTTTATCAAATTGAAATCAAAGACTAGTAACCCAATCATAGTCAATCCACCTAATTAATAATGATTTCTATTTTTCTTAACTTTAGTTGGAAAGCAACTCTAAAATTTAAAAAAAAAATCGAAATTTTCTAATTTCTCTAGTCGAGGATTAATACTAAATGGTTTAGAGTTTAGTATTAATCAGAAAATAGGAAATCAAATTAAAAATAAGAAACTAAAAATTCAGGCTCAACAGTTTAGCGACTCTATTGGGGACGCCATCAAGAGGGCTAGCCACTAGAATTTACCTAAATTAGGATTATTTTTCAAAAACAAAAAATATTTGAGTTGATTATTATTTTATCTTATTCTATTTTTTGTTATATTATGTATTAACATGTATGTTGCAGCTTATCTGGGGGGTGGTTAGTTTTAGGAGTTTATTTTTTCTTTTATTTTATGTATCATAAATGCACTGTAGAGACGGTCAGAACCAAGCCATCTTAGGACTTTAGGTGGAGGGGCCATTGTGTAAGCTACAAATGTTATGGTGCAATTACCTTCCGAAGCCAATTAGGCTACCCCACTCGAGTTTATATGTGACCATAAAACCGTTATCTTGAAAAAAGTAGTGATTACAGAACTTGAGAACCTTTAGAAACCACCCTTTGCATGCATGAAAACGTTTTTTTTTTTTAAATCACAAGAACCCATGATGTAGCAGACCTAAATGGATAAGGGCAATTGTGAAGCTATATTTTCCTTGCGTAGTCTCGTTACAATATTCCCTAAAAATATCTTGTAATAATTCCATGTAAGGTTTAGTTTAAGTTATGATTATAATTTTAAATTTTTTTTTAGATAGGTATGGTTAGATCAAGTCAAGGGCCTTTAGAAGAGATCCATGTCCCCCTGACCACATTGGCCTCAAAGATTACTCCAGATCTAGTTCTGACTTTTCAATTTAGATAGGTAAAAGTTTATTAAGAATAAGCTTGAGCCCATCCTCTCCCTATAGAAGATCCTTGTGAACATTACTTTAGTGCAAGCCTTAGTTCATTTATAGGAGCTTGAATCCGTTGCTTTTCCTTTGAGCCCACATCAACTGAGCCCAAACCTAGAAGAGTACTTCCAATTATTATGGGCCTCTGCTATCACATTCGATGTTTATGTCCCAGATTTGGAAGCTGCAGCACCAAAGATCTTTAGTAAGTTGTTGGGAGTTAGAAAACTAAGATAAACCAAGTTTTAATTCAAGGGAAGACCATTTAACTGAAGGACGTCATGGACTAGTTTTTTACCGAGCTGAAACATAGAGATAAACGGGATGTTTTTGTACGAACCTGGAAGCCTGGCAATCTTTAACACCATTTTTTTCCCTGATGATAGACGTTGGGTCGACTTCAAAGTTGTCGAAATCATAACCCAGTTTCTTGAAGGGAAATCATATGTCCTCACGTTCTTAGCTAAACAAATCTGGTCGCTAAATCATCTCAAAAAGAAGAAACGGAGGTATCTAAAGACTAATAGGGTTCTGCTTATAGTCTGGTTCGTCGGCCACATGAGAAGCTACCAACTTGATTTCAATTGAAACGATTTCACCTAATGACATGATCTCATCAAGTCTTTTGAAGAGAGGATTGAGCTGCCTAAAGACATAGCCACCTGTTACAGGGTCAAATACTTTCAAAGTATGAAAACCGAAGAACTATTGTGGATGCACAGGTGGCTTGCAAGCAAGGAAATAATAAGAGAATGTGAAGATTTCAAGGTATTACCCTTGATCGACTTCAACTTTTGTACCGGATATGTCCCAACGAATGGACTCATTGAAGACATGCTTCCTAAGCCATCATTAGAAGCCGTCTCACTGGACTTTCATAACCCCAGCATGTTGGTAACTGACAAAGTAACCAAGCTTCTAAGCATCTAAGCTCTTTGGTGTAAAAGGAAGACCATCCTTACCACTAAAGGGATAGCGGGCAGAAGTCAGACAGCCAAAGAACTTCTTTATCACCAACTAAAGAAGTTGAAAGATATGGAAGAGACAAAGGAGAAGGAAGAAGTCCAAGTCGAAGCTTAACCTAAGAAAGCAAGTGAAAGAGAGTAAGAGCTCAAGACCCGCTGTAAGGAATATCATTAGAAAATAAAGGCCTTAAAAGCAGAGCTGAAAAAAATTTAAGGACAAGGAAGAGGAGGCTCCCAAAATTGGAAAGAGGAAAAAGACTTAAGACGAACTCACTAGCCATAAGAAGATTAGAATTTAGATTTTTTTTTTTTGGGTTTTCTTTCTTTATAATTCCTTTTCAAATGAAGTAAGTGATGTAAAGCTTTACAATTGCAAAGACTAATAAAAAATAATTAGGTTTTGCTACATCAAAGGTCTCTTGTCAGTTCTTAATTTTCATTACATTCGTATGCTATACATTTTGCATTTATATATTTAATGACTTTTTTTTAGAAAAATGTAATATGTGCTAACTTTTTACTGAGCTTTCATAATTCAAATTTCAAGATAGCTCCCAAACGTCAAGTCTTTTAGAGAAGTCCGATTAGAATGCGTTCTTAGACTAAGATGGCCACCACTTAAGGAGATTACAAAGAGCCTAAGGTCAATAATCCCTTCGAGCTAAGGTTCCGTTCCATAGAAAGGGTTATGGAAAAGATGGCAGAACAAATGAGCTTCCTAGCAGACAGTATCGCTTTGCTCCGAGCCACAACACAAGCTAATTAGGAAAGTTCTAAGACCTATTATGGGAGGAATATTGAGGCTCCTAAAGCAGAGTATGACTATCCAAAAGACCCATTTGAGTTAGAAGGAGTTTATTCGAAAGTCAACCGGACAGTTGAACCTAATACATACGTAGCCCTTAAAACCGATTAACTCAAAGCTTAGCACAAACAGCTTGAAAGAACTGGAAAAGATACTAACCCAATAGATTATTGACAAGATGAAGGCACTTATAGGATATGATGGATTCGAATAGGTAAGGATCACCAAGTTTTCTACATATGACATTGAAGCCTACCTTGAGAAGTTTAAGGTACTAGAGTTCGAAAAGTATAACGGGTTGGGTTGCCCTAAGCTTCATATTATGCCGTATGTAAAGAAGATGGGTAAATATGTTCAATATGATTCATTCATGGTACAGACGTTCCAGGATAGTTTGACAGGACCAGCCCTAACCTGGTACACCCAGCTCGAGCTAAACCAAATCAATACATGGGAGAAACTTGCTAGGGCATTTTATGAACAATATAAGTTCAAGTGGAAGTAGCTCTAACCATCATGGATTTGGTCGCTCTACAGAAGAAGAACAATGAATCATTTAAGGAGTATGCTCAAAGATGGAGATCCTTAGCCATGAGGATATCTACTGCTACAACTGAGAAAAAGCCTACATCAGCTTCCATTAACACTTTGAAAAGGCCTTATATATCCCATCTCATCGGATAAGCCTCGTCCACTTTAGCTAAAGTAGTGGCAGCAAGGTACAAGATTGAAAGCAATATCTCCTTTGGTAAGCTTCAAGTGCATTCAAATAGAAGGCCAGCTGTTTCATCTTCCACTCCTAGACCAGCGGTCGGCAAGCCTAAAGAATCTACGGTCAGTATGGTAATTCAAATGTTAAACCAAATGCCCAAGTTGCTTTTAGGACAAATTCACCTCCAACTCAAGAATAGTTCAGAGATTAGCCTCAGGTTAATAGGGCCCTTAGACAATTTACCAAGATACCGGTTCCCTTAAGTCAAGTTTTTAAGAAGTTGTGAAAAGATAATACAGGACGGACTTCCTAATGACCAATCCAAGCCGAGAATCTTCGACCTTATAATGAAGTGTGAATATCATTGTGGGTAAGTAGGGCACTCGACTGATTTATGTTGGAGATTAATGAACATAATTCAAGACCTAATAGAAGAAGGGATAGTGCAATTGGACTTCATAGAAGCTCCAGCTCTTAATGTTAACAAAAATCCCCTACCTAACCATGGCCTGATTATTGGTATAATTTTTTATGACTTTACCATCAACATGATTAGTTTAGATAAGAAGCCTAAGGTTTTCGAGTTCTACATAAGCAAGCAAGCCCCAAGAGGAAAGAGGTACACTTTTTACGTACTGGTAGCACTAAAAAATTAGAAGGCCACTCCATTTAATTATCAGGTGGTAAATTAGGAGAAGTCAAGTTCTTTGGTAGGGGAAATTACTCGATTGGGAAAGATTTACCACCTAAGTGAAGAGTATGAAAGGAGGAGTCTACTGAAAGAGGTGAATGATAAAATGACTACCGAACACATTAAAGGGCTATTAGCCTTTACCATGATGATCAAGTCAAGTGAGTACAAAATCATAGAACAACTCAATAAGACTCTAGCACAAATATCTTTAATGAGCTTGTTGATCACATCCAAACCACACAAAAAAGCTTTGTTTCGCACTTTAAAGGAGGTTAAGGTCCCTCGTGAAATTCCAACTTAGAAGATGGGACTAGTCACTAATTCCATCTGCACTATGGACCAAATTTCTTTTTCAGTAGAAGAGTTAAGCGAAGAAGGGAATAAGTGCACGAAACCACTCTTCATTATGATAAGGAATAATGATATAATCATTACTAAAGTACTCATCAAGAACGGATCATTGCTAAACGTCTGTCCACTAGCCACCCTGGATTTGCTAAGTATTGACACAACTACAATTAGGCCTTCTTCCACAATAGTTAAGGCCTTTGATGGTTCTAAAAGAGAGATTATAAGGGAGATTGACTTATTGTGAGTATTAGCCCTCAGCACTTCTCCATTTGACTCTAGGTCATAAACATCTCGAGATCTTTCAACTTAATCTTGGGAAGACCTTAGATTTATGCAGCAAGGGCCATACCTTCAAGCTTACACCAAAAAGTAAACTTCATCTCAAATGGCTGGGTGATTACAATTTTGGGAGATCAGGATTATGAGATTTATAAGGAAACGGCCATACCCTATATAGGAAGTGAAGGACAAGGGGAGTTTGGCTTATAAATGTTTGAAGAAGTAGGCATGATTACTGATCTCGAAAGAGAAGAGGACAAAAGAGTAGAATTCAAGGAAGGCCAAATCGGCACCTTTGGCCTTAGCTTCAACCCCACTTTAGCAGAAGAATTCCAGAAGAGACAAGCAAAGGGCAAGAGAGGAGACAGATTGTACTATGCTCAAATGACCTTCCCGCTACTAATTGAGACATTCATACAGGTAGAGACTCAACCAGTTTTTTATCCTGACTAACCAGTATGTAGGTACTTTCGGAACGACGTTAAAATCTGTAGAGACTTAGGTTTTTTTTTTTTAATTTTCTTTTGGTTTTTATTTTTCTTAAAAAATATTTTAAAAAGGATAATTGTGAAAAATAAATCTAATTTCGAAAAATAGGTAATGGTATCCGTTAGAGTTTAATAGGTTAACCCCTGAATTCAGAATCTTTTAGTTTTTTTTTATCAAATTGAAATCAATGACCGGTAGCTAAATCGTAGTCAATACACCTAATTGATTGTGATTTCTGTTTTTCCCGACTTCAGTTGGGTGATGAGTCCAAAAGTTTTTTAAAAAAATTGGAATTTCCAAATTTCTCTAGTCGGGGATTAATACTAAATAAGTCAAGGTTTAGTATTAATAAAAAAATGGGAAATCAAATTAAAAATAAGAAATCGAAAATTCAGGCTTGATAATCGGCACCAATCACAATCGAGTTTTAGCACCTAGGCTTTTAACCATATGTAGTAATTCCATATTTCACAAAATATATTTCCATTTCAAAAAGTCCAATTGTATGTAAATTCCCAACTATAGTAATAAGGTAGCCCCTACAATCCATACTCACGCCCGATAGCAGAGGTCTCTAGACTTAACTCTTAACCACCTATGATTAGCATTTTCGACACTAAGTAAGCCCGTGAACTAAGGATAGGGTCATGTTGTATAAGTACTCCTATACTGTATTAACCATAAATAATTAAATCACATAGGATCTCCATCCCTACAAGGCTCTTCATTGCCATCTGCATAAGGTAATGGCCGAAACAGTAAATGCAATGTTCGTACATTTGCATGATCCTTTTTATTTTAGGATAAGTCGAATATGATTAATTCAAATTATTAAGCGATTAACCCAATATTAACAAAACATCCAAATTATGCAACAATCAACTATACAACCAATTCTTTAGTTATTAGATTTAACAACATTTTGCATAACAAACAAGCAATATTTAGCCACATGCATATCTAAGTTGCCAACACAAGTTTATTTTAAATGATTTAATGAGTGTTATAACACTTTAAGCAAGTTTATTTGAGTCTGTTAAGGCCTAAGAAACTTAAATTTTAACTAGATACCAATGATTTAGCCAAATCGAATCCATTGAACCATGTAATTCATGATAAAGTGAAAATGTACATGTAAGAGCAAAATATGTACATAAGCATTGAGTTTTTGCACACAACACTTCAAGCAAATTTCAAATACATATTTAAGCATAGTAGGAACAAATTATAGCTTTAAGGCCTTATAAATTGTAAAATCACTACTTCAGTTCCTTAAGATCAAATCTTAAGCATAAATGTAGCTAAAGAGTAAGTATGGATTCTTCTCCAATTCAAGACAAGTTTGTGCTTCAAACATGTTTGAAAGATACCAAAAAAGTATAAAAGATGCATGATCAAACCAAGCAACATTCATAGGGGCATAAATAGTCATGAAATGCTCCACAATGCACTTAGAACCTAAAAAGAGTCTAGAGAGGTCAATTATGCATAAAATTTAATTTAAGCTAGTTTAATTATTTAAACATGATTTAGGGATAAAAATAAACGTGTGAGGCTTGGTTTTGAGCACAGAAACCAATGTATGATAAATTTGTGCATATATGAACTTAGATAAGCATGAATGACTTCAAGTGTATCCAAAACATATTAAACACTATGTTTTATGTATGAAATCTATATAAGCATGTTTATTAGGTCCAAAGTTTATATCTTAGTAGCACTAGCAAGATTTAATAAAATTAAGTTATTAGTTGCTAGAAACTTCATTATTAAGCTATGTAAACGCATGAATAGCCAATTTTGAGTAATGAGGTTTAGTTATGACAAATCAATACCTTAAGCAAGTTTTAACAAGGATATTTCAATGATTTAATCATGAACTTAGTTATGACAAACCAATGCATGAACTTATATTTAACAAAATTGTATTTAAGCATGTTGGAAGGAAAATGTCACAACAAGGATCATCACTTGAAATCATCAAAATCAAATACTAAATACAAATTGAGCTTAATGTCATACACATACACACACTAAATTAAGTTTATGATAATTTGGCATTCTAACAAATTTCAATGGTGTCTATAGATACAAGGATAGCATGATTAAGACATATAGCATGTAAATGGATAAAATAATCACATGACTTCCCCAACAACAATAAGAGCCTAATTTGGGTCTAGGGGAGTCAAATTTACACAAAAACGAAAATAAGCCAATTTAATCATTCAACCACAATCTATAGACAAAATTAAACATACGGGAATTGGATTTGAACACGGAAATCAAAACATGGAAAAATTGTGCGCATATGATCCTAAACATACATAAGTAACTTCAAATGTGCACAAAATGCATGATGTTTGAAATTGAAGCTTCTAAGCTAGTTCCAAATGCATATTATGACATGATGAGAGTTTAAGCATGGCTTAAAAAGTTAGCAATAGCAAACGTACTAGTTGAGTCCCCAAATGCTTATGTAAGCTCAAATGTGGTTGAAGACAGGTTAATTATGCTTAGTTTCATAATCAAATCAATCCAACCAATTAAGCACGAAACATTAGCATATTTAAACATGTAGAAGCTAACATTTGACATTAAAATCAAGAGATGGTAGATATGTGCACGAGGAAGCCTAAGTAAACGTAAAGAGCTTCAAGTGTACTCAAAATATGTTAGTTATAGTATGGAGACTACTTGAATGAATTTCTTCAATCAAATACCATGTGGGATGCTTTTTGAATTTTCTTTGAGTATTCTCTATTCAAGTTTCTTGAGTTGCTCCCATTTGAAGTTCTTATAAAAACACGTAATTGCTTCTTTGGTAGCCATGTAAGTTTGGGTCCTTTGTGGTTAGTAGTTAATAACAATGATATATCCTTATCCTTTTAGAACCTAAATCATCTTGCCTTTATGATTCAAAATGGTATTGCGATGTATTGCACATGTATGAGCAATACGACCATATCTACCGAATAGTTATAAGTCATAGTTATTGCTTTTGTAAGCAACTTTTGTAAGACTTATAAATATATTCTCTACTATAGCCAATTCCGCTTTTGTTTAATCCTTCCTTTTGAGAGCTAAGGAGCTTATCTAAATTTTTTTCTCCATTCACAAACTTAGCTATAATTTTTTTTGAATCATTTATGCTAGACTTTAAGATAACATTTTCAATTTGAAGCTCTTCTAGCCTATCTACTATAGCATTTTCACTTTTTACTCTTTTAACTTTTTCTTCAAGAGAATTATACTTCTTTTTTAATTGATCATTTTCCTTAGTTAATTCCTCATTCCTAAAATTCAAATCTTCATTGTTTCTATTTAATTTATTAACTTCTAATCTTAAGTACTCATTTTCCTCCTCTAAACTTTCTTCGACATTATTCGCTTTATTATATTTATTTCTAAATAGATCAAATTCACTTCCCATTTCAGTCATCATTTGTTTCATCGTCTTGCTCTTCTTTTGAACCTTAATAAATTCTTTAAGTAACTCATCATACATATTTTTAAGCTCATCAAATAAAGAGTAACTAGAAGTAGAACATACCTCATTGTCCATGGCCATGAAGCACATTTCCCTATTTGAGTCACTTGAATCACCATCACTCCAAGTTGCCATCATAGCTTTTTTCTTTGTTCATTTCTTGGTTTTCTTAAGATTAGGGCAATATTGTTGAATGTGACCTGGTTTTTGGTAATTATATCACTTGATTGCTTCCTTCTTCTCCTTTCTAAATCAAGATGTGCTTTCATCCTTGTCTTTGATCGATCTCCTATTGAACTTTATAAATTTCTCATGATCATAGCCATATCATTATCATCATCATCGTCCTCACTTTCACCACTACTAGAGCTTTCTTTAGTTGCCTTCAAAGCAATTGTTTTCTTCTTAGATTCTTCTCCTTGTCTCTTAACCATCTCATGAGTTTTAAGAGTTCTAAGGAGTTGCTCTTTTGGCATTGTGTTAAGATCACGAGCTTCCTCGATTACGATTCTCTCAACTTTCCAATCTCTTGGCAAAGACCATTTTAGAGGCATTTCGAATTTTCTTTAAGTATTCTCTATCTAAGTTTCTTAAGTTGCGTCCACTTGAAGTTCCTACAAAAATATATGATTGCTTTTTTAGTACCTATGTAAGTTTAGGTCCTTTGTAGTTAGTAGCAATGATATATCCTTTTCCTTTTGAAACCTAAACCATTTTCCCTTTGTTATATAAGGAGAGATTATGACGTATTATACAAGCATATGCAATATGACCATGTCTTTCACAATAATTACAAGTTTTATTTGATTCCTTAACAAAGTAGCTTTTGTATGCTTTATATACGTTTTCTTTAATATAACCTGTTCTGGTTTTATCTGACCTTTGCCTTTATGTCCCAAGTATTTTTTCTTAGTTTTTTCTCTCCATCTATAAATTTTGTCATTGTCTTCCTTGAATCATCTAAGTTAGATTTTAGGATTTAGTATTCAATTTCAAGCCAACCTAACTTATCAACCATACCTTCATCATTTTTTGCCTCAATTTTAAGTTCTTTCATTTCCTTTTAAAAATTCTCATTAAATTCCTTCAATTTGCTATTTTCAACCATCAATTCATTGTTTCTAGTACTTAGCTCTTCATTTTCCTTTGTCAGTTTCTCAATCTTAATTTTTAAATATTCATTATCCTCTTTTAACCCTTCTTTTGTGTTAACTACCTTATTATATTCATTTTTAAATAAATCAAATTCACTTCTTATGTTAATCATCATTTGTTTCATTATCTTGTTCTTTTTTTTTAACTTTAATAAATTCCTTAAGGTCAAGATAATGATAAAATAATAATAAGTACGAAAATTAAAAGAGATAAGGATAAAGAAGATCAAGCCTAGATTTAATGTAGAGCTCGGACTACCCCTTAGTCACCACGGAAACAGAATGCCTCCAATCGAGGACTTTACACTACTTTATTGATTTTTCAATCTAAGCTCCAAGAGCTATACAAACACAAACTTGATCACACAAGTTTTACACTTACAACTCTCAACATAATTCACAATCTTCGTTCACAACACAAAAATTCAATCTCAAGAATTATTGGTGTAGTGCTTTTAATCTCTCAATACTTTGTAACTAATAGCTCGTAAGCACCACCCTTCAAATCTCTCTAAATATTAGCAAATAAAGACATTGGGAATAAAAGATAATAAGAGCACAAAGGAATGTTGGAATATTGCAGCAAAAGATCAGTTCTCTCTTATCTTTGGTCAGATTGTTGAGCATTTATATCACCCCATTCAATTCTTCCTGTTACAGTGCATTAAACGCTCCAACGGCTAATTATGCCAATCCCTTACGCTTACCGACATGCTAGTACCTTACGCTTACCGGCAAGCCGGTAACAAATTGCACTATCGGCATAAACACCGGTAAGTGAACCAGCATGCTAGTTCTTCATGATTAGGGAGTTTTTCCTTTTGTTATCTAAGGCTTTACACTATCAACCTGGTTATCACGACCCAATAGTATCGTTATCATGGTAGGTCACCGTGTATCATATAAAGGTTTATTATCAACCCCCTTTTTGATCATAGGCCTTTCACACACAAGGTTCCTTTCACTCTGCGTTACCACTAGGCCCATAGACAAGTAATATAGAGCAATTTAATTAAAATTACTTCTATTGTATAAATTAGCTAATTGTGTAGACTCGTGACCCATACAAAAAAAAATTAGAAACAAATGCAGTTCATAATGGAATTACATTAGAGATTTTAAATCTGTGTTATGAGCAGAAACATAAAAGTAACTAAATATCTATAAATCTATTACAAAATATCCTCTTCACTCTCTTATCGCTCCAACCTGTCCCTATACGGGACTTACCACGGCCATGCCTTGGCCTGGATTAGTGAAGAGGTTTTCTTGGAATAATAAAAATCTGTAGGGGTGTAAGCTTAAGCTTAGTGAGATGAATACTCTCATCAGTACCACATGGCAGAAATTTATTAGATACACAATCATATAAATGCATGAACAATCAGTATGCCAAACAACGCATGCATTGACCTAGGAACTGCATACGACTCAGAATTATGCCCCCTGTAGTCGAGGTTTGAAGATAATTAACCGACCTAAACCAAAATCCGGGTTCTAGACCTTGGGTTTTATTTCATTTGCACTATTGTGCCTAAGCCAAAATAAAACTTTATATATGTATACTTTCTTTACCGAATAACAAATCATATTTTTAAAATCCAAAGTTTAGCGGTGTGGTGGCCTCCACAATCTACAAACATACGCCCTAAGCAGAAGCCACAAGGCTCAGCCCCTCGTCAATGGTTGGCGTCTCCCAACGCTTAGTAAGCCCATTAGCTTAGGATAGAGACTCAATATATATGGTGACATAACTAGTGCCTAATCTTGCAGGAGGTATGTCTTCCTGTGAGTCCCTTCCCATCTTTTGCGTGAAGCGGTAGTCGGTGTTATTCATATGCAATATGGAGAATGCATGATTCATTTTGATTTCTTAATCATATAAGTGATCAACTTGATTTTCAAGGTGATCAGACAATTTCATTCCATACAATTCACATGTATATATTAGTATAAACAATTCCCATTATTATATATAATTAACAAGTCATTACATTCATCCATAAATTCATACACATGCATTTCCCACATCCCACAAGCATCCAAATTTATATATATAAGTTTAGGTGCATATATTTTACAAGCAAAATCAAGTAAAGAGTCATCGGAAATTTACTCACTCTGCCATATGGATCAATAAAAGTAATCCGGAGGTAAGTTGCCTCCGTACCCGGTATCCCTTGGTCATCGAAAATATTATAGATTGAAATAAACTAGGAACAGTAATTTCTAGATTAAATAATCTTAGAAAACTAAGTTTAAATTCCTAAGTTATTCTTACTAATTTCGTAACATTTTCAGTTTTTAAAATCAACAAATTTTTTTAATCATGATCTTATAGTCAATCTTCATCGTTTTCTAGTGTACTTTAACTTGGTGAGGTTATATTTTCGAAATGAGGCATGAAAATCTGCCCATAGGTCAGAACAGCAGCATTCCTCATGTTTTGGAGTGCTTTTGGGCCTTGTATAGTAAATGGGTTTTTTGATAACTTGAGAAATCCTTTGGGTTTGGCCTTAAGATTTTATCTTAAACTTAAAATTCTCCTTGAGATTAGATTTATAACTTTTATTTATATTCCTAAGGCTAACAACAACTTCATGGGCCCTTTAGTGGGGTTAATTTGTTAAATGGGCTTATTTTTTGTTCAAACTAAAATTAGTAACTTTGTTAGGCTTATGGAGTCCTAGGTGAATTTCTTATAGGCTTCAAAAAAACCTCTCTTATTGTTTTAAAGTGTTGATCAAAATTTTATTGAAGGCCTAGGCTCGTTTTGAGAGTTTTAGGCTCGGTTTTGAGTTTTATGCTTTATATACTTACTATACTTGCTTTGGTTGATCTTTTCACTTTATTCATTTACTTTTATCATATTTTAAAGTGTCTCTTACCTATGTTCCAGATCTGGTCGTGATGACTCCAAGGGGTTCTTACTTAGTTTTTCAACTTGTTTCATCATTTCCTTAAGTTTAGGTATTAGATTATGTACTTAAACTACTTGTATCTAAATGTTAACTTAAATTTTCTTCCATAAGATGATTCTTTAACTCATGCTTTACACAAAGAAATAGAAGATCTTACACTTAATATATCTTTCATATCACAGCTCATGTCATACAAAGTTGGTTTCTTCATAAAACTTCATGTGATGAATTTTTCCTTAACTTAAGTCTAGATTTGAGCATGTTTAACTTAACGGAAATAAAATCAACATTCAGAGGACTTTTGAATCCTCACGTCCAGCATGTTCATCTTCCATTTAAGTTTTTGTTTCAAGATTTTCTCTACTTAAAATCTTCCATTCAAAGTGTTAAACAAGTATCTTTACAAAATACCAACTTTACATGCTCATTTTCAACTTCATGTAAGGGTTTCATGAGTTTGTTTCTTAGAATGGTTTTTGGTGTTATAACAACTTCAACCATGCTTATATCTTCAAGAAATCAAAGTCTCCTGACATAAACACTAACGTACTAATCACAAGAAACACTTACTCATCCTTAAAGCAAAATATGGTAGTTATGCACTAAGGTTCTACTTAAGCTCTTAACTTTGCTTCCTCTTTTTGCCACCTTTTAGAAACCCGAGTTGTTTGATCTTTTGGAATAGGGTTTGTGGAAGGTTTTAATGGTTCTAAAAGAGCTTAGATGTTGGAAGAAAATGACATAGGAAAAGGACAAGGAAATGTCGTGAGTGAAGTTTGGAAAAATGGTGGCAAAGTTGATTTTGTGGGGTGAGGTTGTTTCTCCTTTTATGTTTATTTCAAATGAGAGAAAGAAGAAGTGAAAATGAAATTGAAAGTGAGAGAAATGAGGGGAAGAGTGGCCGGTTGGGAATAAGAGAGAATGAGTGTTTAAAATGTCTTGAAAGTGTTGTCTTGCAGCTTACACAAAGGTCAACAATTGCAACTACTGATGATGCAAGCATTAAGGAGTGAATAGTGGTGTGTAAGAGTAAGTGATTAATGGTTAAAAGACAAGAGTATGGCCCCCCTTTTCTCTTTGTCCAAATCTTCCATTTAGTGTCCTTTGGGGTTATGGAATGGTCTTGTCTCATTTAATGAAGTTAAGCATGTGAAATCTTGTGAAAAATTGTCCATATGTAATATAAGTGAAGGAGTGATAAGGAAAACGTCTTATTACTAGATTTTGATAAGTTATCAATTGATAAATGATTCCAAATCTCAATTGATAAGTTAATTAAAGTGATTGGTTGGTCTACTTATTGATGTGTAAGGCTTAGACATGAAGATAAGGGCATGGTCTTATAGGAAATTGTTTTAGGATTTTCATCTTGCATTGTTTTGTAACTTAAGATTTGATTTTTATAAAATTGTGAATTTTTCTAAAGTTGAATGAAATTATTCAAATAAAATTATCGATTAATTACTTAGGGTTAAAATTCCTTAATGGTTTTAGGGTTTAGGGTTTTAAATGACTTTAGAGCTCGCAGTTCTTCAAGTTTGGGTTTTATCGATAATTGGTTTTTGAATTGGAAAAATTTAATTCATTTTTAAATGTAAAATTAAGTTTTTTTTTAGTTTAGTTAATCCTTGAGAATGTTTAGAAAGTACTCTTAATCAAATCTTAAGCCCACTAAAAGTAGGGTTTAGACTGGTTCATCCTTAAGCTGTCATACTGGTAAGTTAAGTATCACCTGAAAATACTTTCAACAAACAATAAACAAATACACTTTGCAATCTAACTTCAAAATCATTTGATCACCACTCAAAAGATTAAATTTCTTGTAGAGATAATTAATTTATTTAATCATTAAGCAAATTAATTGATCTTATTCAATTACCTTAATATAATTAAATAATACTTAATTTAATCATCTACTTATTTTGTTTTCTTTAAAAGTAACATGTTTAGATATATACTTTTTATTTTGTTCTCATCAAAATCAATATGTTTAATTAAGCACTTTTAGTTTTGTTTTCATTGAAATCAAATAATGAACCCTATATTTAATAGCTTTAAACATCCATTTTTTTTAAGTTAACCAACAATGTCTAATTTAAGTGTTCAAGGAAGTTTGGGAAACCGAGAAAGAAGTACTTAACATTGCTAAGGGTAAGAAGGAAGTTTCATACCTTAGTTTATAGGTAACCACTTGGATAGGCTTGCCGACCTAGTAGCCAATTTGGTGACAGTTGTCTAAGAAGATAGATAACAAGCTAGAAATAACCCCATTAGAGGATGTGAGCAGCAAGAGCGAGGCAATGGTTAGTATAGTCGAGTTAATAACCCAACTCGACCTCCCCAAGTTGGAAGAATGGGTAGGGATGATAGGTAAAGGCTAGTACTTAAAGAAATTGAGGAAGGAGAGGAAGGAGACAATGAAGCAAATGAGTACTACAAGATTGAAGAAAGAAATGTATGAGCCCTTAAAGTTGAAGGGTTGAGGATGCGGAATCTAAGTTTTTCTAAGAGTGGTGATAATAAGGACTACCTAGATTAGGTAGATGAGATTGAAAATAAGTTTGAATGCTACGACATATCTGGTAATGTAAAGGTTAGATTTGCTGTGTTAGAGTTCACAGGTTATGCTACCTTATGGTGGAAGAACTTATAAGAAACTCGAAGAATGGAAGGAGAATGAGAGATTAAGAGTTAGGATGAAATAAAGAGGGTTATGCGGAGAAGGTTTGTACCGAGCTGTTATTTGTAGGATGCCTTCAAAAGACTGTAGGAGCTGAGGCAAGGAGGGTCGAGTTTAGACAGTTATGTTAAGGAATTTCAAATGTTAATGATCCAATATGAAATCGTGGAGCTAGAGGACCAAATTGTATCTTGGTTCATCGGTGAACTGAAGTATGAGATTGGGTATGTCTTGGAAACCCTAAATATTGGAACGCTTGATGATGCAATCTGAGCCGCCTAAAGGATAAAAAGGCAACGAACAGGAAGGTTTTGACTACCCGTCAATTAACCTGGCTGTAGTCAATCTGTTTCAAGCAAACTTGTGCAAACGGAACCAAGTAAGATTGTTGTTGTCGGACTTGGTCAAACTACCCAAGCAAAGGAGAAGAAAACCCTGAGGAAGTTTAAGAAGGGCCATAGTTTAGGGAGGAAGACAAGTGGGATCAAGTATTTCAAATACTAAAGCTTTGGACACATGGCTGCTCAATGTCCGAATAGAAGAACTATGGTGATCCGAATTGAGGTGCCGATCGTTAAAGTTGACAGTACTGGTAAGGAAGTAGAAGAGCTGAAAGAAGACATACAGATCAAACTCTCAAAAGGGGAAGTTATATATAGTGAGCTAATCTCGTATTGAGAAGGACGTTGAGTATTAGTGTTGTGCCTAATGACGAACAGAGGGAAAATCTCTTCTATATTAGATTTAAGGTGAATGAGTCCCTGTGTACATTGATCGTTGATAGTAGGAGCTGCACTAATGTAACCGTTACATTTATGGTTCACCAAGAAAAATTACCAACCAAGCCCTACCCAAAGCCTTATAAGTTACATTGGCTCAATGATAAAGAAGCCTTATAGGTGAACAAATAAGTGTCCGTACCGATCCATATTGGAAATTACTGAGATGAAGTGCTTTGTGATGTGCTGCCTATGAGTACATCCTACATTTTACTTAGGCAACCATAGATGTTTAATCGAGCAGTAATATATGATGGAGGAAGAAATAAGTGTTCTGCAGAGCATGAAGGTAGAAGGATGAAATCAAGTCCTATGACTACCGAGCATGTAAAGGTCATATAGTCTCGATTGAGCTAAACCATAAAGAAAGAAGCTTTGTTAACAACCTGATCCAAGTTAAAAAGAGAGATGGAGTTCAAAGGACTGACCTATCTGTTGGTCCAAAGAATTCTAGAGATGAGACCAGAGGAGAAGAAGCTGCTTACCAAGGTAAAAACCTTACTAGAGGAGTATGTCGACTTGTTCCTAAAGGCTCAATGATATACTGATGAGCTGAATGGAATAAGAGTGTTCTCCAAAATTGACCTTAAATTTAGATACCATCAAATCTAAATGCGCAAGGGTGATGAATGGAAGACCGCATTCAAGACATGACATGGTTTATATGAATGGCTTGTAATACCATTTGGATTGTCCAATACGCCGAGCACATTTATGCGCTTGATAAATCATATGTTCTAAGAATTAATAGGGATTATTTTGATGACATTCTAGTGTACAGCCTGACTTAGAGACTTATTAAGACCATCTCCGAAGAGTTTTTGCAAAACTCTGAGTTGAACAACTCTACGCCAATCTAAAGAAATGTCAATTTTGTTTACATGAGGTGATCTTCTTAGGGTTTGTTATGAGTAAAGGTGGCACTCGAGTCAATGAAGAGAAAATAAGAGCAATTGTAGAATGGCTTATGTCGACCTATTCTGCCGACGTGAGGAGCTTTTATGGCCTGGCATCATTTTATCACAAATTTATAAAGAATTTTTGTACGATTGTGGCCCCACTTACCGAACTGTCAAAAAAGAGCATTAAATTCAGATGAGGAGAGAAATAGAAGAGGAATTTTGAGGAGGTGAAAGAAAGGCTAATTATAGCCCCTATCTTAGCTTTATCGAGCTTTGACAAGGTTTTTGAAGTCGAGTGTGATGCATCCGAACTAGGCATAGTTATAGTACTAATGTAAGAAGGCCAACCTATTGCTCACTTTAGCGAGAAACTTTGAGGAGTTATACTTAACTATTTCATCCATGACAAGGAGTTCTACTCCTTAATTCAAGCCTTAATGGTATGGCAACATTCTCTACTACCTAAGGAATTTGTGATTTATATTGATTATGAATTCTTGAGATATTAGAAGAACCAACCTAAGTTGTCTTGGAAGCAAGCCAAATGGGTTGAGTTAATGGAGGGTTTTTTTTATGTCATAAAATACAAGAATAGAAAGAATAATGTAATGGCCGACACACTATCAAGACAACATTTTCTCTTAACCGAGCTACAAACTAAGCTGCTTGGCTTTTCAACAATAAAGAATTTATATGCTGAGGATCCATACTTTAGTCCTATCTGTACTCGGTGTGAGGAAGGATGGATATTGGATGATTATGACGGGGAAAACAGATACTTATTTAGGAAAAGGAGGCTATGTATCCTAACCTATTTCATGAGAGAATTGTTAGTATGCGAGGCACATGAAGGAGAATTGACAGGACACTTTAGTTACTGCCAAACCCATGAAGTACTATCTGCGAGATTCTTTTGGCCAAGGATGATGAGTGATATGTAGTCCGTGTTGGAAAGATGTGCGACTTGCTGAAAGGTAAAGAGCTAAGCCAAGCCAAGCAAGGCCACTATCTACCCTTACTTATCCTGACCAAACCCTGGTTCAAGCTGAATATGGACTTCATGTTGGGATTACTAAGGATAACTTAAGAGAAGGATTCCATCATGGTGCTTGTAGATCAATTTAGCAAGATGGCATATTTTGCGCTTTGTTCCAAAACTAACGATGCTTCGACTATCTCTTTTCTTTTCTTACAGGAAGTAATCAAGCTTTACAGCGTGCTCGGAATGATTGTTTCAAACCAAGACCCTAAGTTCATGAGCCACTTTTGGAAGACACTATGGAGACGAATGGGAACCGAACTATTGTACAGCACGTCCTACCATCCATAAATCGATGGGTAGACCGAGGTTGTTAATAAAATTGTGGGAACTTTGCTATTAGTTGCTGTAAGATGAAACATGGCTAATTAGGATCTATGTTTGCCAATCATTGAGTTCGCCTACAGTAGGACTGCCCATAGCATGTCAAATATGTCTTCATTCAAGGTCGCCTATGGGTTGAACCCCGAGCTCTCGATGGACTAAGCACCTCAACTGAGACCTAATGATGATTAGTTAGCTGTAAAAAGAGCAAGGCTATGCACCAAAAGGTAGTAGAGCAATTAAGCCAAGCTACTGCTAAGCTCGAGAGGCAAAGCTGAGAGCAAAAGAACAGAGAGTTTCAACCTAGTTGTCATGCCTTGAAGCGGCAGAGTCATAACAACCCCGCCGTGTAAATCATCCTAAGATAGAAGTTAGCCTTACAATCGCTATCTTAGACATGATCTACACAAGGTGTTCATGACTAACCCGCTTTGAAGTAAATGATTTGTAATTTAAATAAATCATTTACCTAAGAAGTGAGGAAATATATATATATACTGTAATTCAGTTATTGCAATTAAAGTTTACAATAATTCTCCTTAATATATTTCCTAGTTATTACATTATTCAGAAATGAAAAATAATTCTAAAATAAAAACCTAGACCTTAAAAGTATGTGTTTATTCTTCAATGTTTTTCCTCACTCCTCAGGATCCAGCATTTGCTAGCTTCAGGGTAGTTGTTTGCCGCTTTGTAGCTAGCACCTGCATGACGTCTATAAGGATGTGAGCAATTACAACTCAGTAGGTTAGGATGGAGGACTTAAAACTATACCATAAGCACAATAAGGTTCTCAATCAACTTATTAGGTGCAATGCATGTGCAAGTAAATGCCATCGCATGACGTTGTCTAGCCCATTGTGAGATTAGAGAAATTGCTCCCGCTCTAATCCGAGTTGAGGAGTTACCATTAATGCAATAGCTCACGACCAAACCCAGGCTTGTGCAATAGAGACTTTGCTCCTTCCACGACTACCTTCAAACCATTGTCTTCACCCTCGCCGCGACCTCCTTTCCTATTACTTAGTTCGACTAAGGATGAAGAAAGGACCATTATACAATCCTGCGTTGTCCCTTTCGAAGGGTTCGGTATTTGGCCGGAGAGTCCTAAATTCCCCTAGTGAGTTGCCATGCATGTCTGGTTATGATTATTGGTCGTATATTTGATTAAGTCCAGTTTAGGGTGATAAATCATTTCATACAAATCATACAATACATGCCAGAGCAACAAACAGAATCATAGCATCAACCATAATCAAGCACATGCACACATCCAACTATCTAACAAGCACAACCAAGCATAATCTTAAGCCTCCAAAATACAGCATCGTATTACCTCAACTCCTCGTTCACTCACTCGAGGTCTGACTTGCTCAGGCCATCGCCAATCATCCCTATAACACAAACGTGGTTTTAGTTTTTCATATAACCGTTATAGGTTCGTTTATCCTATAACGCATATTGTTATGTGTTGTTTAGGGTTTAATATACCTAATTATCTAGGTCTTAAGTCTTTTACAATTATTCTAGGTTTGGGGTTAGGTTCGGGTTCGATTTTCACATCGGTTTTTAAATTAGGTTATAGTTCTATTTCTAAGTAGTGTTTTATACTTTAACCCGGGAAATTTGTTTCAACCCATAATGTGAAATTAATCACATTACTTCCCGATCTCCTAAATATCATCATAACCCCTAGTCAGTATTTTATTCCACCGGTACACTTAAATCCGTATTAGTGTACCGAATTTACTTCTAATGTGAGAAATTTTTTATATTTTTCATATAATTACATAAATTCAAGTTTCATATCATATTTATTGTATATTTTTATTCTTATCATAATATCAATTTTTATTATAATATTTTCTATTTATTATATTTCTAATAATTATGTATTATGTATTATCACCTATTATGTACATAATATACATCTAATATTTTTATTACTCTAATTACTATCTCCTAATATCAATTATCATTTCAAAATGTCTAAATTCATCCTAAATCATATTTTACACCTAATTACCATAATTTACAAAATTAACTTAAAATGTACTATTTTTCCATATTACATATTTACTACATAATTAACCTAATAATTACATCTAACACCTTAAATGCTACAAGTATCATACTTTATCAGATTTGAACATCCTAAAACACATACTTATTCACTAAATCAGTAATTAACCATTTAATTACTTAATTAACCCTAAATTACCCATTTTATGCCTCATTTTAGGGCCTAAAAATTTCAAAAATTAATTTTTGAAAACGGGCTTCATAACATTGTTCTATATCATCTAAGTAATCTATACAAAAATTTTGGGTTCAAAACTACACTCCTAAGGTCATTTATTTTTAAATTGAAACATGCTTAGTTTTGCATGATTTCTTAAGGACTCTATATCATGAGACATATTTTCATCAAAATAATATTTTTCCTAAAAACTACATACAACAATATTCCAAAATAACAAGTTTCATAATTTTATAATTATATTTATTATTTTTTTTCAAAATTATACAAAATCGGGCTGGAAATCAAACTCACCGATTTGGGTGGCTCCGGCCGCCGTCGGTAGCCATGGGTGTATCGGCCCACCTGGGTATTTCCACCACTGTGTGGTGGTGGTGGCCGTCCACTCTCAACTGCCCATCGAGTCTAGGTTCTCCTTTGTAGCCTTAACTGTACAATTTTCCTTTTCTTTTTTTTTTCTTTGGTTTTTCTCTCAATTTTCGCCTCTCCCTAATTTTCTCTGATTTCTAACTGTCCAAATGAGTTTCTAAATTTTTCTTGCTATTTATAGGGCTTTAGGGAATTTATTGTTCATTAAATTAGACAAGACAATTGCCTTATCCCTTAATTTTTGGCTTTTGTGTTGTCTTAATTTAATTGGCTGATTTTTTTCTTATTTTTTTTCCAACTGCCATGACCTATATCTGGATCATTCCTTATTTTTCCTAATTTTTCTTTATTTTTTCTTAATTAATTATGAATTTTCTTTAATTATTTAGTATGATTTTAGCACATTACACGTATTTTAAGTAATTACGCGTATTTCTACATACTTGTAAATTCATATGTAGTACAAATAAATATTCCTAAATATTATTTAGGTTATTTTATGATTTTTAGTATACATATAATTTATCTCGAGCGATTCGTTAATTATGGGAATGCATTTTACGCATTTTCGATAAATAATGAGTTATAGACTTAAAATTTGGAATTTTTATATTCTTTTATTTTATTACTTATTTTCTTAAATTTAAACTTACGAGATCATTTTCCTAATATTTCTAGCTTTACTTTATATTTTAGGCTCGCTCGGGTCTTTCAACCGATCGAAACCTGAAATTGCTAGTTTTGGGGCTTACACTGGTGATCTGGTTTAGATTCACTTTGGCAAGGAACAATTCTTGAATATGAGGAGGAGCAAGTTATCCCCCAAGGCTGGCAGACCTTTCAAAGTACTTGAAAAGATTAACCATAAGACTTATAGGATTGAACTACATGAAGGATATTGAGTCTTGGACTCCTTCCGATCTCCAACCTTACATTCTAGAAGACAAGTAACCTGAAGCTAAGCCAGATTTGATCCTAAATCTCAAACAACCCAAAGGGGATGATAGGGATCAAGGATCGATCACGCGCTCCCAAACCTGAGGGTTTCTTTAGATGGTTTATCGAATTGTCCAAGATGAGTTAAGCGTTAAGGTGCTGTGCTTACCCTTATTTGACCTACCAAGTTACTTCTCTTCTTACATCATCCAAAAAGTTGCTGATGTAACCGACTGACATGTTGAATTGACCTCTCCATTACGCAACATTCCTAGCATCAAATTAGAATATTATCAACTTAAATACTATTGAAGTTGGGCTGACAGCTGTTAGGAGCCAACCACCCGAGGCCAACCCGAATGAGTCACCCTTGAGCCAACCTTTGTCCAACCTAGCAATCAGAGCTATTGAATTTCCGACACTGACTAAACTTGATCAAGACTTACCCTTGCTCAATCCGCAGTGTTATTAGGACTACAGAATGAGAAAAATTACGCATGCGCTGTCCTTCTCTTACATTTGTACTGTCCTTATTGCCAACGAATATTCTTTTTGGACGATTACATTGATACCCTTGTAAATTATTCTCTTTTTCCTTTACTAGTAGGAATCTTTTTTCTTTTTTTTTTTGTAATTTACTCTTACCTAGGATTTACCCTAATTGAGTCATATAAATACTTGTACATTGTAATAGCAACAACAATCATGAGATCAAACTTTTCAGACATACTTTCTTGAGCTAAATGTTTTGTTGCTTACTCTTTAGTTACTCTTATTTAGCCCTTTGAGCGTGGACTAATGACGAGTAAACTCCATCCATACTTATGCGTCATATCAAGTGTATCTTGAACTCGTATGAGGCATCGGCACATCATATCTAACGTCGATGTACATGAACCCTTGCTCAACCTTTAATTATCATTTACTTTTCGAGTCATCTCGTAGCTCGGACCTATCCCTTAGTTACGCGAGATATTGGGTTCGTGTGTTCATCTGCGAATTTGTATCAATATCCTTTAGCAATGCAATATATAGTTGGTGATAAAACCAAGCTTACTATCCCTCAGCATTATCCAGCTGCCCTAAGGTTTGGTGGGACAAGAAGGCACATTAGGTTTACCCTATTTGAAGATCTGTTGGAGAATAATATTCTACCAATCAACTGCATAATACAAGCTTATGCATAGTGCAGGATGGTAAAGTTGTCTTTATCTTCTGGTAGATTATTGAAATGGTTCCTTAACTAAGATAACCTTAGACAATCCCCCTTAACATAATTGGCAGAGGGGTGAAGAGTAAATAATCTATGACACACATTAGCATAACTGATAAGAACTCGTGGATGAACATACGAACCCAATATCATGTGTAACTAAAGGGGGTAGGTCCAAGCTGCAAGATGGCCTGAAAAGTAAATGATAGTCGAGAGAGGGTGGGGGTTCTCGTGCACTGATGTTAGATATGACGCATTAACGCCTCACACAAGCTCAGGTCGTACTTAATATGATGCACAAGTGTGGCCGGAGGTTACTCGCCACTAATCCATGCTTGAATGGGCTAGATAAGAGTAGTTTAAGAGTAAGCAAGATAACACTTAGCTTAAGAGAAGGTAAAAAGGTTCAATGTATTCTTTTATTTATATCTCTGTTTGCGGTTGTTACATTATATGACTATTTATAGTACCTTGTTAAGGAAAGTTCTATGTTATAGATAATTACACAAACAAATTCCTATTTGCTAAATAAAAAGGAAATTACTATACAGGGAGACATAAAATTGTACTAACAAATGTTGTTTGTCAGAAAGGACAATATGGTTATTAGAAAGAACAGTATGTGCACTTGTTTACTATGATTTTGACGGTATTGTAGTCCGAGCAGGGGTGGGCCTCTATTCAGACTTGTTTGGCATTAGAAGGGGTTGAACTGTAGTTGGTTTAGGGATAGCTCATCTTGGGTTGGCCTCGGAAGGTCAGCTTTTGATAGTCTTGGTCAACCTTAGTACAGTAGAGATTGTTGTACTCAAATTTGGTGCTTGGACTATGGTTTAGTGGAAGGTTTAGCTCAGCATGCTGCTTGATCACCTTGGCAACATCTTGAATAGCATAGAGAGCAAAGTGTATGCGCTTGTTTACTGTGATTTTGACGGCATTGTAGTCCAAGCAGGGGTGGGCCTCTATTCAGACTTGTTTGGCATTAAAAGGGGCTGAACTGTAATTGGTTTAGGGATAGCTCATCTTGGGTTGGCCTCGGAAGGTCAGCTTTTGATAGTCTTGGTCGGCCTCAGTACAGTAGAGATTGCTGTACTCAGATTTGGCACTTAGACCATGGTTTAGTAGAAGGTTTAGCTCGGCATGCTGCTTAATCACCTTGGCAACATCTTGAATAGCACAGAGAGCAAAGTAGCTTGGTAGATTGGACTAAGGTAAGCACTGCTCCTCAGCGCTTAACTCACCTAGAACAACTCAGTGAACCTCTTGAGAGAGTCCTCGGGCTTGGAAGCGTGTAATCGATTCTTGATCCTTATCATCCCTTCCGAATTGTTTGAGATTTAGGATCAAATTAGGTTTGATTCCTGGTTGTTTGTCCTCGGGAGTGTAAGGTTAGAGATCGGCAATATTGAAGGAGTCCGAGGCTCCATATCCTTCAGGTAATTCAATCCTATAAGTGTTAAGATTAATCTTTTCAAGCATTATGAAAGGTCCATCAACTCTGGGAGGCAACTTGCTCTTCCTCAAGTTTAGGAATCATTCCTTGCTAAGGTGTGTCCAGACTAAATCACTTGGTCAAAATTCCCTCTTCCTTTATCCTTGGCTTTGTTTTTCAAGCTTAATAACAGCTAAACCCAGTTGCTCTATAACCTTCTAGTGTATGGCTTTAATGGCTTCAACTCTCTCGACGGCTGGCCGGTCTTCATCAAGTATCGGTTAGGGTGCTTAGTCTAATGGCAGTTCAAGGTTAAACCCATGGGCGACCTCGAACGGAGACATGCTTCTTACACTGTGGGTGGTCCTATTGCATGCAAACTCAATGATTGGTAGGCATAGATCCTAATTGGCTATGTTTTCTCCGACAGCAACTCACAGTAAAGTTCCCAAGGTTCTATTGACAACTTCGGTCTATCCATTGGTTTGTAGGTGGTAGGACGTGCTGTACAGCAGCTTGGTTCCCATTCGCTTCTACAACGTCCTCTAAAAATAGCTCATGAACTTGGGGTTTTGGTTTGAAACAATGGTCCTAGGAATTCTGTGCAACTTGATTACTTCTTATAAGAAAAGAAAAGAGATAGTCGAAGTGTTGTTAGTTTTGGAACAGGGTACGAAATGTGCCATCTTATTAGATTAATTTACAGCCACCATGATGGAGTCCTTCCTTCATGATGTCCTTAGCAATCCTAACAAGAAGTCCATATTCATCTTGGACCATGGTTTGGTTGGGGTCAGCAAGGGTTAGTAGTGTCCTTGCTCGGCTCAACTCTTTGCTTTTTGGTAGGTGGCATACTTTTCCAACATGGATTGGACATCTCTCTTCATCCTTGGCTAAAAAAATCTGGAGGATAATACCTCATAAGTTCGGCACTGGCTAAAATGTCCTGTTAATCCCCCTTCATGCACTTTATGTACCGGCAGTTCTCGCATAAAATAAGTCGAGATACATAGCCTCCTCTTTCTAAATATGTATCTGTCCTCCCTGCGATAGTCGTCTAGTGTCCATCCTTCCTTACAACGGATGTAGACAGGACTAAAGTGCAGGTCCTCAACATAAAAATTCTTGATGGTTGAAAAACTAAGTAGTTCCGTATATAGCTCGGTCAAGAGGGTATGTCGTCTCGATAAGGCGTCGGCCACTATATTGTTTTTTTTGTTCTTGTATTTTACGACATAAGAAAAACCCTCCGTGAATTCAACCTACTTGGCTTGTCTTCGAGACAACTTTGGTTGGCTCTTCAGATATCTCAAGAATTCATGATCGGTGTAAATAAAAAATTCCTTAAGCAGCATATAGTATTGCCATACTATTAGGGCTCGAATTATGGAGTAGAACTCCTTGTCATAGATAGAGTAGTTAAGTGTGGCTCCTCGATGTTTCTCACTGAAGTAGGCAATAGGTTAGCCTTCTTGCATTAGCACAATACCTATGCCTAGTTTGGACACATCATACTCTTCTTTAAATATCTTGTCGAAGCTCGGCAAAGCTAGGACAGGAGTTGTAGTTAACCTCTCTTTCACTTCCTCAAAACTCCTCTTCTCTTTCTCACCCCATTTGAATTTAACATTCTTCTTTGAGAGTTCGATGAGTTGGGCCACAATCGTACTGAAGTTGCTGATGACTCGACGATAGAATGACACCAGGCCGTGGAAACTTCTTACATCGACAAAACAGGTTGGCTTAGGCTACTTTATGATTGCTCTTATCTTCTCTTAATTGACTCGGATGCCACTCCGCTCATAACAAATCCTTTGATGATCACTTCGGAATGGCAAAAGTTGCTCTTTTTCAGATTAGCAAAAAGTTGTTCAGTTTGGAGTTTTGTAAGCACTTGTTGGAAATGTTCTCAGTGAGTTTCCAAGTTGGGACTATATACTAGAATGTTATCAAAATAAACCATGAAAAACCTTCTAAGTAACTTTCAGGGCACATGATTCATAAGTTGCATAAATGTGCGCGGCACATTGGATAGTCCAAATGGCATTATAAGCTACTCATATAAACCATGTTGTGCCTTGAATGCGGTTTTCCACTCATCTCCTTCACACATTTGGATCTAATGGTATCTAGATTTGAGATCGATCTTGGAGAACATTCTTGCTCTGCTTAACCCGCCTAGCATATCATCAAGCTTGGGTATAGGATACCTATACTTGATGGTGATTCAATTGATGGCCTGGCTATCTACACACATCTTCTAAGAACCATTTTTCTTCGGCACTAATAAGGCTGGCATAGTGGAGGGGCTCAAGGATTCGTGCACATACCTTTTCTTCATGAGGTCATCTACTTGTCTTTGCAGTTTAGCAGCCTGTTTAAGGTTCAGCCTATAAGCAGGCTTGTTCAGCAATGTGACTTCTAGTTGTAGGTCAATTGTACGCTCGACACCTCAAATTAGGGGTAAACCCTCCGGTAGTTCCTCTAGAAATAGGTCTGCAAAGTCCTTCAGTAAGGTTTTTACCTCGTTTGGTAGCTCTTCTTCCCTAGGTCCCATCTCTAAAAGCCTCTTGATAAGTAGATAGGTTGGTCCCTCTAGCTTCATTTCTCTTTTCAGATCAGCCTAGGTCAGTACCAAAGCCTCCTTCTTTAAGGTTCAACTAAGCTGAGACTGCATGACTTTTCCTTGCTCGGCATTCATGGGACTCATCTTTAATCTTCTTCCTTCATGCTCTACAAAACATGTGTTCCTCCTACCATCATACATAATTGCTCGATTAAACATCCATGGTCGTCCAAGTGGAATGTGGGACGAATTTATGGGCAGTACATCACAGAGCACTTTATCTTGATACTTGCTGATGTAAATCGGCATGGACATCTATTTGTTCACTTGTAAGGCTCCCTTATCTCTAAGCCAATGAAGCTTGTAAGGTTTCGAGTAGGGCATAGTCGACAATTTCAACTGCTAGACCATAAATGCAAAGGCTGCATTGGTGTAGCTCTCATTGTCAACAATCAACACGCATAGTGATTCGTTCACCTTGCACCTAATATGGAAGAGATTTTCTTTCACTCGTCTTTAGGCACAGAATTGATACTCATTGTCATCCTTAGCATTAGAGCGCCGACATGAAGTTTCCTTTCTCACTGTAGATAACTTCCTTCTCTGATAGCTTAGTATGTTCATCCTCCTTTGACTCCTTTACTTCCTTATCATTAGTATCAACCTCAACAGTCGGTACCTTGCCTCTGATCACCATTGTTTACCTGTTCAAACATTAAGTGGCCATGTGTCCAAATCCTTGGCATTTGAAACACTTGATCTCACTTGTCTTCCTCCCCAAACTCTGGCCTTTCTCAAACATCTTCAGTGGTTCCTTCTCCTTTGCTCGAGTATCTTGAGCAGGTGGGGTCTCAGTAACCTTGCTCGGTTTTGTTCGCACAGGTCTGCTCAGAAATTGTTGGCTATAGCTAGGACTGTTGATTGGTGGGTAAAATCTTTCTATTCGGTGCCTTTCTATCCTCTGGGCGGTTCGGATTGCATCATCGAGTGTTCTAACATTTAGGGTTTTCAGGACATCCCTAATCTCATACTTCAATCGCACTGAATCATTAGTATTTGGAACTCCTTAACGTAAACATCCATACTTAATCTTCCTTATCTCAGTTCTTGCAGTCTTTTGAAGGTATCCTATAGATAATAGCTTGACACAAACCTTCTCTGCATAACTCTCTTCATGTCATCCCAACTCCTAATCTTTCGCTCTCCTTCCCTTCTTCGAGTGGCTTATAGGTTCTTCCACTATAAGGTGGTATAGCCAGTGAACTCCAACACAGCTAGCCTAACTTTTACATTTTCGAATACTTCGTGGCATTTAAACTACTTTTCAATCTGTCTATCTAATCTAGGTAGTCTTTGGTATTACCACTTTTAGAAAAACTTGGGATACGCATCTTGAGTCCTTCGACTTTAGGGGCCCGCACATTTCTTTCTTCTGCTCGTAGTACTTTTCTGCATCATCATCTCCTTCCACTTCTTCCTCAATCTCTTTAAGTGTTAACCTACGTTTAGCATCCCTACCAACTCCTTCAGCTCGGGGTGGTCAAGCTAGGGCATTAACTCGGCTGAATTAACCATTGCCTTGCTGTTGTTGCTCACATTCCCTAATGGGGCTATTTTTTAGCTCACTGTCTGTTTTCTTGTATAACGGTCACCAAACTAGCTACTAAGTTGGTAAGCCTATCCAAACGGTTACCTACTGACTAAGGTGAGAAGCTTCCTTCTTGTCTTTGACCATATCGAGTACCACTTCTTGGTTTCCTAAAGTCCCTTGCACATTTGAATCCAACATTGATGTTTACTTCACAATGACAACTTCATAGTGAACATAGAGTCAACTACACTTTGTTTTGGCGTGATGAAAATAAGGGAAAATAGAGTATAAACCACTTCTCATTACTAAACTTCAAGGCTAACAATAGAACCAATATCACACGAAAGCAGTGATAAACTATTAAAAGAACAAAGTAGCAGAATCCAGCTTCAAACGTAGCCAAGCTCTAATATTAAGATGATACAGATTTATGGATGAACACATGAACCCAATATCACGCGTCACCAAAGGGGGTAAGTCCAAGTCGCAAGATGGCCTGAAAAGTAAATGATAATCAAGGGAGAATAGGGGTTCCCATGCACCGATGATAGATATGATGCACCAATGCCTTACACGACTTAGGTCGCACTTGATATGATGTACAGTATGGTAAGAGGTCACTCGCCACTAGTCTATACTCGAATGTGCTAGATAAGAGTAGCTAAAGGGTAAGCAAGACGACACTTAGCTCAAGAGAAGGTAAAAAGATTAGTATATTCTTCCGTATATGTTGTTGCAGTTGTTATATTATGTGATTATTTAGAGTACTCTGTTAGGGCAAGTTCAATGTTACAAATAATTGTAAAAAATGAATTCTTATTTGCTAAATAAAAAGGGAAATACTATACAGGGAGACACAAAATTGTACGTTGCAAACGTCGTTTGTTAGAAAGGACAGTATGATTGTTAGTAAGGACAGTACGCACGCGTTTTTACTGTAATTCTGACAGTATTGTGGTTCGAGCAGGGGTAGGCCTCTACTCAGGCCTGTTCGGTGTTAGAAGGGACTAGACTATTGTTAGTTCAGGGACGGCTTATCTTTAGTTAGCCTCGGAGGGTTAGTTCTTGATAATCTTGGTAGGTTTCGGTACAGTAGAATTGTTGTGCTCAGATTTGGTGCTTAAACTATGGCTTAATGGAGGGTTTAGCTTGGCATACTAGTTGATCACCTCGGTGACATCTTGGATAGCATAGAGAACAAAGTAGCTTAGTAGATTAGACTAGGGTAAGCACTGCTCCTTGGTACTTAACTTACCTCGGATAGCCTAACGAACTACTTAAGAGAGCCCTTGGGCTTGGGAACATGTAATCGGTCCTTAATCCCTATCACTTCAAGTTGTCAACCTTCTTAACAACCTTCTCGGTAGTTCCTCTCACTCGCTTCGCATCCTTTAGCCACCCTTTAAGCCTAACCACCTGCACGTAGGAGCGATGTAGGTGCTAGTTAACTTTATCGAATTTTTTCAAATATTTATTAATAGAGGACTCTACCTCTGGTAGGTCCTTCTCATCTTTGCACATTACCTCATGTAAACCCTTTACCTCTTTCCAAGTAGCATCATATTTGCTTAGCTGAAGTAATACCTGGCTGTGCCATTGCACGGAAACGTAAGCTAAGGTTAGTATAATGAAAGGGATGAAGCACATTAAGGTAAATGGATGAAAGCTTACCTACTACATGAGCGTACTCAAATGGTTCACCATCTTTAAGGGGTCACCTCTACCTACCATGGATAATCCCTCTAGTACGATCCAGTCTCTAGGGGTATAAGAGCCCAACGAAGCCTAGTAGCTGAGAGTCCAGTGTCGCAACGTCAAGTCACTAGCCTAGACTTCCCACTTAGGCCTTAGTTACTTCCCCATGACTCTCTTAATCTCAGACTCAAGAGCCTTGCTAAACAGCTCTTCATTTTGGGAGGCATACGGGACTCCCTTGAATGAGTTTAACTTAATCCCCAAGTATCTAAACTTATTAAGGATGTCAAAAACTCATCCTCAAGTTCATCTATACCTTTGTAAGGATGAGTCATCAGCCACTCAGGTATGGCTCAAAGTGCCCTCGCTAGGGGTCTTTACTTCTTGGCTTCGGGCTTGGCTTCCCTAACCCTTTTGGGAGCCTTCTTCATTTGCCTTACCACTTCAAGTAGGGTGGTGACCTTTGCCATCTCCTCTTCTCTCATCCCTAGAGGGGTAAGTATTTGAACTACCAGCTCCTTGACGTCGATATCCTCGTCCCGTATAAGAATAAGCTTAGTGGTAGAGGCAAGGCAAGGGTAAGAAGAGCCATGCCAAAAGGCTCCGCATCTAGCAGCTTTTCCTGGATATCGATGGCAATCCCTTTAGGAATAGCCATCGATCACACCACATTAGTCTCCTTAGCCTTTGGCTTTACCCATATGGCTTTACCCTTGGCTCTCACCTAATAATGGTTCATTGGCTCATCCATAAAGGGATGAGGAACCTTCGTAGCCAAAATTTTTCCTACAAAAGTAGATTGAAGCAATGAGAAAAAAAGAAAAATGAGATAGAAACAAAAGAAACAACTACTACTATTCACTAACTCCACCATGAACCGTACGAACAAGGAAGATCTCCCATTTTAAAAAGGTATCGGATGAAGCATCCTTATACTAGTACAATAGATGAAGTCGTTAGCAAAAAAAGAAAAAACACATGTAACTGCACGTTAGTTTGCTATGACAGGATACTTGTCACATTACATTAAATGCATAGAAAATGGGCGTGCTAGAATCAGAATTTAAAAAAGTTTCTTCCACAAGAAGTTTCCTTAGGGTCCCTCCAACTTCCACTCAGTTGGCATGATAAAGGCAGGGCACAATCGGGCTTAGTTGGTCCATGACAAGTCTTATTTAGCCAGACTTGCTCGGAGCCTCCAATTGCCTACTTAGTGAGATGCAAATGAGTCCTCCTTTGACTCCTTAATTGGGGCTCTGTCCTGCTTGGGCCATTAGCACTTCACTTCGGGATAGTTGCTGATACCTCGGCTCTTCCCACATTAGGCATCTTCGGCCCGAGTATTCATCACCTTGGACATCACCTTCTCCTTGCCATGTCAGTATGGTAACATCAGCTTAAGCTCCCTTTTAGTTAGATTGACAACGCGCTTGAGAAGCCTATATATTCCCTCTTCTTGTCTTCGCCTCAACAATGAGCCTGTTGGTGGAGAGGCAAGTGTTAATGGGGCTCTTTAGATGTAGGCCCCTCAAGCCTATTCAAATTCGATGCCCTTTGTCTCTTAGGGCCAGCCCCCCTAGGCTCAAGCCCTAGGTTCAGCTTGATAGGGCTCAAGAGGCTTTTCAATAGTTAGAAGTCATAAGATAAGGATGAGAGACCACGTTAACAACCACTTCTGGTATATGTGGGACACGTATGGCGATACGACATGGGAGAGGATCTCTACCATAGTTGCGGGAGAGGATCTGTGGGAGAGGATCTCTCCCAATAACTGTCATCCAACTGTTGGTGCTTTTCTATTATAAATATTAATCCACTACCTAACGGTAAATCTCTTTACGTTTTACGTACTAAGCTTGCCTGTTACTCCAAAGCACCTTCTACTCTCTAAGAATTTGTTCCCGACTTAAGCATCGGAATAATCATGCCGAATAATATCCTAATATCCTCTTATAGTGTTTTGTTTTGCAGGCTTATCACACATAAAACTCAATTACTATCAATAAATACCTTGAGATGACGAATCAAACTATTTGTAAATTCATTTAATATTCGTAATTTTATTTAAAGTTCATAAAAGTACTCCGATATACACAAATCCAATCTAACTAGTCAAATTACTCCAAATTCATAAAATTATTCAAAATCTTCTAGATCGTCTCTAAAATAGACAACTCCCACGAAACTTCCATTCTCAAAAGAATATAACTCCCATGGTTCTGTCCTCACAAATTGATACATTATTATTACTATTATTATTTAGTAATTTATCTTCACATTCCCTCCAAATGTCAAGGTCAAAAATCATAATTTCTCCTGGTCCGCAAGATCATGATGGTTACCTTTGGACCTTATAATTTGTTTATAATTCTTGTTAGGGTAGTGGTTGCAGTTTTCCAATTAGCACAACTTGCGTGGTTGACTGTTGATCCACTGATATCGATATAACAGCGGTTGAACTTCGTCTCAACATCAACATTGCATCCTCTTTTGAGTCTAATCCCAAACCTTTAACATAACACAAACAACCTTAGAAAACAAAGAGCAAAATCATGGTCCTTGGCGACAACGAGGTTGATTTTCCAGCAAATGGAGATGAATATGACAGGAAAGCGAACTCCAAGCTTTTGATGATACAAAAGCTGGTGTTAAGGGATTGGTAGACTCTGGAATCACGAAAGTCCCACGAATATTTCACTGCAGACAATTTGGATTCAATGCTAACCCGCAAACCGAGCACTGTTTCAGTATCCCGCTGATAGATTTCCACGGCAACCATATGGATTCAACTTGGCATTCTGAGATTATCGATAAGGTTGGCGATGCATGCAAGAACTGGGGCTTCTTTCAGGTAGTCAATCATGGCATCCCCGCTAGTCTTTTAGACAACATGATTGATGCATCACGACTGTTCCATGAGCAAGATACTGAGGTGAAGAAACAGTTTTACACACGTGATTTCACCAAGAAAGTTACTTACCTCTCCAACTTCGATCTGTTTTCATCTCCAGCTGCTAATTGGAGGGATACTTTAGCTTCTTTTGTAGAGATGGCTAAACCTCAAGAATTGCCTGCAGTTTGTAGGTAGGTAATTTTTCCTGTATTCTGAGTGTTGTTGATCTTGTTCAGTTAATAGTCCACGTTCTGCTTATGACTGGCAATGATACTTGACGGTAGCACGAGCAAGTAGAAGTACGATGAAAGAGACAAAGCATGAAATTGACGATTTACTATATGAATACCCATGATTGTATTACAAACTAATCATATGTGATTTTTGTTTTAATCCACGTACTTTTACCATGGATATGAACTCAATATCAAATAAGACACAAACATGAACGGCTAACTCGAATCACTACCCCTGCATCTGCTAAATTACCAACACAATATGGCTTGAAAATGCATAACATATAACTTTCAAGGGGGCAGCTTTGACATGCCAATATGCAGGGAGGTATTGATTGGATACTCGAAACAAGTTCGACAATTGACACATACTCTTTTGGAGATATTTTCGGAGGCTCTAGGCCTCAAACCAAGTCACCTCAAGGACATGAATATTGTGGAGGAACATATCCTCTTGAACCACTACTATCCGTCATGTCCCGAGCCTAAACTAACCATTGGAACCACCAATCATTCAGATAGTGATGTTGTGACCGTCCTTTTGCAAGACAAGATTGGGGGGCTCCAAATTCTCCATGAAAATCAGTGGGTTGATGTGGTTCCTTGTCCTGGGGCTCTAATAGTAAATATTGGAGACCTTCTGCAGGTAAGTAGTAGTATGCGTAATGCATTGTATTGTTACTGGGCATCTTATTTCATTAATTTATATGACCATGTGTTATTTGCCTTGTCTTTCTTCAGCTTATTTCCAATGACAAGTTCATCAGTGCTAACCACAGGGTGCTGGCTAGCCGTGAAGGACCAAGAATTTCAGTTGCAAGTTTCTTTAGACCAAAGTTTGAGATTCTAACTGATTCAAAAGTTTATGCGCCAATTCCAGAGTTGGTTTCGAAAGAGAGTCCTCCAATTTATAAGCAAGTGAAATATAAGGAGTACATGAAACATTTCACCACGAGGGGGCTGGATGGTACCTCTGCATTGGTACCTTTCAAGTTGTAAACTAGGGTAGAAAAGTCTGAAATAAAAACACACATTAAGCTTAAACTATGTAAGCTAAAGGTTCTCTCTATTTTCTTAATGTATTACTAAATAAAAGGATTAGTTACTGCCCTTATAACGAATCCATGTGGTCTGAGCCCTCACATGGAGTACAAGAATTTTGAAAGATCTCGTCAGCTAATTGTTTATTTAGAATTCTCGATCCATGTTACATAATACACATCAATGCATTTTAATCCGATTGTGGAGTAGATAGTTTGGAAATAGCTCAGAAAGAAATCATTCTCACCTATTAGTACTAAAGCACCTTTAAATGGCCAATGAGAGTGGAGTTGCCATGGTTAATGCCTAATAGAAACTAGGTTAAAATATTGCTTGCTAGTTGCTAAGTAGATCATCTTTCTTTTCAACTTTGATTTCATGTAGGACTACAAATGAGCGGAGTTGAGTTGAGCTAAGGGTTTATTGGCTTAAGCTCGACTCATTTAAAAATTATTATGTTCGAGCTCAAGCCAAGCTTTTTATTGAGCCCGCAATTGAAACTTAAGTTTGATTTGTTTAAATAAACAAATTTTATCTTAAACTCACACTCGGCTTGTTTACTAATTGAGCTCGACAGTAACTCGAGTTCAACCAAGCTTAAAACAAGCTAATCTTGAGTTTGTTCACGAGCTTAAATTTACAACATAAGAAAATAGATAAATAAATAAATTAGCGAATAGTGAATAAGGATTAGATTATATATATATATATTATCTTATAACATATTATATAGATATTAGCCTTTGGATTTTAATAATATATCGCGAGGTTAAACCTGAAGCTTAAGCTTGGCTCGTTTAGATAAATAAGATTTATCTTTAACTTAACATCGACCTCAACCTTAGATTGTTTACTAATTAAGCTTAAGCCAAGTTAAGCTTAAATGAGCTACGCTCGAGTAGCTCGTGAGCAACTCAACTCGTTTGTTACCCTAATTTTATGCTTCAATATCTAGCTACTAGCAAAAAAGAGTCCAATTTCCAATGAGGGGATGATTACAAATTTAGCTAAAAAACTATTCATCATATGCAAATATATTTCACAAACTTTTAAAAGTGACTTTACTTTCACATGACTTTTAAAATATACATAATTTCTATTAAATGATGTAAAAAGATTGTGAATTGTAACTAAAGAACGTATAAGTAGCAAGCTTTAAGGAGTTTTGATAATAGTTGGAGTATATGAAAATTTTGAAAAATTATAGAGAAGCAAGATGAAAATAATGCTTAGCTTTTTTACTACTAGAAGATCTATAAGATCATAATAAAATTGTTATTGCAACATAAGATCTTTTAATTGAGAAATAATGCTTGGAGTATCATCTATTGTTACAATAGCAAGATTAAACTTAGATGTGTAAGATATTTATATTTTACATGTGGCTTTATATTATTCTAAAATTTGTCATTAGTTGATAAGATGACTATTGTATAGGGAAATTCTAATATACAACTCTCTATTTATCAATTAGCTAAATATAACCGATCATTTTTCATCTATTACACTATTACAATTTCTCTCTCTCTCTCTCTTTGGTGATATTTGATTACTTCCATGGAGAACTCATGATTCAACCTAGTTTACTATCAATATTGCTCAGTTTCATAAGGTATCAGAGCATAGAGTTACTAATTTTATTCTTTAGTATTGAATTTCTATTAGTGGAACATACATGGAAAATGATCAATTTGCTATGGATCCTTTTTATTCGAGTTGATTCGATAATCTTAGTATGCTTATACAAACTATTATTTTCAATAGGAGAAATTACATAGCTTGGAGTAAATCTATTTGAATGGGATTGGAGGCTTTGAAAATAGGGTTCATTAATGGAGATCTTAAGAAACCAATGGATGATTCACCAGAAATGATTAAGTAGCTAAGATGTGATAATATGGTTAAATGTTGGATCTTGAACTCAATGTTGAACGAACTCTCACAAAATTTTCTTTATTCGCAATTAACTTTCGAGTTGTGGAGTGAAATTTATGAATAGAAGGGGATATCGAATGCTCCACTATTTTTTCAATTGTAGTGAGAAATATGTAGTATGGGACAAGATAATCAATCTATTGTTGAGCACCATAATAAAATGAGACAATGCTGGGATGAGTTAAGTAGTATGCATTGTTTACTGAGTTGTCAATGTAGGAGAATGTCATTTTGTACTTGTGCTTTGAAAGAGTATATTGTTGAGCATGAAGCATAGTCGACTTATGCAATTTCTCATGGGACTTAATGATTCATTTGAGAATGTGCATAATCAAATTCCATCAATGGATCCGTTTCCTAATGTAAATAGAGCATTCTATCTCATACAATAAGTAAAAAAGAAAAAGGAAGTGATAAGCCTGGTTGGTAGAAGTGTTGAGTCATCTACTTACTATTTGAATAGGGCAAAAGTTGGTAAGAATTAATTAGAAAGAAAGAAGTTTAGACATACAGGTAGTAAACTAATATGTAAACAATGTTGTGGTGAAGGACATTCCATTGATTCTTGTTTCCAACTCATTGGATATCTGGATTAGTATGAGGAGAAACAAATGTTGAAAGGGAAGAAAGGCTTAGTGTCGTATTTTAATACAAGACATGGTGTTGCTGTAGCATTTGCTAATACTTTTATTAAGTTTGTAGCTAATTGTGATGACAACAAATTGGATAAGGATCTTATGCAATCTGTTTGTCAGGAGGTGATTCAAATGTAGCTAAGCTTTGATACCAAGATGATACAAACTCGTGAATGAACACATAAACTTAATATCACGTGTAATTAAAGGGGGTGAGTCAAAGCCGCAAGATGGCTTGAAAAGTAAATAATAGTCGAGGGAGAGCGGAGGTTCCCATGCACCGATGTTGGATATGACACACTAATACCTCACATAAGCTTAAGTCAGACTTGATATGATGTACAAGTATGACTAGAGATCACTTGCTACTAGTCCACGCTTAAATGAGCTAGATAAAAGTAGCTCAAGAGTAAGCAAGAGAACACTTAGCTCAAGAGAAGGTAAAAAGGTTTAGTGTTTTCTTCTGTATATATCTTTGTTTATTGTTGTTATATTATGTGACTATTTATAGTACCCTGTTATGGCAATTTCTATGTTACGGATAATTACAAAAATGAATTCCTATTTGCTAAATAAAAAGGAAATTACTATATAGGGAGACACGAAATCGTACGCAGCGAACATCGTTTGTTAGAAAGGATAGTATGGTTATCAGTAAGGACAGTGTATACACATTTTTACTGTGATTCTGAAAGTATTGTGGTTTAGTAGGGGTGGGCCTTTATTTAGACTTGTTCGGCGTCAAAGGGCTGGATTATGGTTGGTTCAGGGACGACTCATCTTAGGTTGGCTTTGGATGGTCGGCTTCTGATAATCTTGGTTAACCTCGGTATAGTGGAGATCACTATACTCAGATTTGGCGTTTGGACTATGATTTAGTAAAGGGTTCTGTTCAGCATGCTGCTTGATCACCTCGGCAATATCTTGAATAGTATGAAGAGCAAAGTAGTTGGATAGATTGGACTGGGGTAAGCATTACTCCTCGGCATTTAACTTACCTCAGATAACTCGACGAACCACTTGAGAGATCCCTCGGGCTCTGGAACATGTAATCAGTCCTTGATCTCTATTAGTAACTCCTGTTTGTACTACTAGTTATAAGTTAACCATCTACTAAGAGATTAACTGGCAAGGATATATCTTGAAGTGTAATAATTAGCTTTCCTATCTAAAAATGGAATGTATGTGTCTCATGTCTCCAATGCTCTACTAAAGTTGCTAGTTAAGCAAAATGAGTGGCACCTACCTCAACCCTAAAAATCTCAATTGCTCTAAGTAAGGGATCATTTGCTCATTTATCGGGATTTTATCTTTGTTTTGTTGTCAAAAGATCATTTCTTGTAAAAGGCATTTGACATAAGTATTTTCTTACACATTTCCATGAAGAAATCGTATTAATGGTAATTTAAGTGCGACAGATAAAATGCAACCAAGCATTAGCTATTACTTGAGCACTTCAAACTAGCTTAGATTTATGGATTAGCTAACCAGTCAAAGGTAAGCTATCCAACAATCTTAGATCCATGTGTACTTATAGAAAGAAAGGAAAGATAGAAGAACATATCAATATATAATCAAGTGTACACAAAGCCAAATATATAATCAAATATAAGCAAAAATGCTCTCAAATATGATTAAAATGTCACGATTGATGTTTGGAAATTGTACTAGTGGATTCACTTGATGATTGTTGCCAATTTCGTTAAGGACATCCTCTCTCCTACCATGTCCTTCCTCACCCCATAAGTTGTATGTATATGTAAGATGTCCCTCCTAAATATTGATTTCAAGTATAGTACCATACTTGCAATGGACAAACGTTTTATTACATGGTCCAAAAGCTCAAAACACTCCATCGAAGAACACATGGTTCATAGTGATGCTATCTTGACTTTTCCACTCAACTATCATATCTAAATTGGCCTCTTATATAGCATATAATAGGTATGGGAGAACTTCATATGATTCCTTCCATGTTCCATAAACCTGTTGAATGACCTTATATTTAGCTTTCCGAATCTTCTTTAGATGTATAATGTATCCAAATTGCTTACAAATGATTGCATGGAGATGTTTTATCTTAACACTTGGTAATTCTTGTACCTCCATAACAATACATCAAGACTTGGTGGTTGAGTCTAATTGAGGGTAGTCTTGGCTAATAGTAGGGTTCATACATGTTTGTAGAGCTTCAAACTTGTTGATCTAGAGACAACTAGCATGCTTATTTTAGCATGCGTGAAGCCTGTACTTGTAACCCATATAACTATTAACTCATTTTACAGACCAAATTTTCCTTTGTGAATACACTTATAATGGTTCAAAATATAGTGCATTTTCATAATTTATATCAAATGTTCTCTCTTTTGAAACTACATGCCTACCTTAAACTCATCACTGTTTAATCACCATCGTTTAAGTACAAGATAGCCCTTGTTCCACTAATAATAAAGTGACATTAAAGTTCGAACCTCTAATGCATTCATTAGTAACTTCTTAAAGGGAAGATTAACTAAAATAACAATGTAGCATATCATACACATGGATTTGGATATTCTCTATTTACTTTTCCCAATTTACCCTCTTGAGATGTTGTTATGCGTAATTAATGGTTAAGATTATATAGATAATGATGAAATTTTAATGGCATCACGTGGCATTTCAAAATTCTAAATAATCTTAGCTATTAATTTGTGAAATTAAAGGAAATTGAGAGAAGGTAAATGGAGAGGATCTATTTCCTTACATACACATGTTGAGTGATTTTCTTGAGTTGTAATGACGTAAAAGGTCGACAAAACTAAAAAAATAAATAAATTACGTTTTGTAAGATTCACTTATAGAGAGAGAAAGAGAAAGTAATTTAATAAATTTTTACTTCAACATGGATGAAGAGGTATATAATACTTAGGGGTAGGAGACAACCTCGTTGAATTTGTTGTAGAAATTGGGTATCAAACATGTATAGAACATGAATTTAGTGTTAATTTGGTAAAAAAAAAAGGTGTAAAATAGAGATTTTAGATAGAAAGTGCACTAATATCACGTTTGATATGCAATACAGATTTGAAATGGAATAAAATTGAATGAAGAGCATAATGATAAATCTTTTTCCATATTTAGAAATGAACATATAATGAAATAAAATTAAATTAAATACATATGTAGTAATAATGGATAAAAATACTTCTAAATGTTGAATATTATAATTAAATTGAAGATTTTTTTTTTGTTAAAATAAATTGAAGGTTAAGTAAATAACTTGGTTAATATCAATAAACGTAAGAGAAATGAAATTGCTGATTATTCTTCATTAAAGTCAGAATCGCTTTCATAGAATGTAATTCTGCCTTTTAGATACGCTTCTAAATATGATAAAAAAAGGAATAGAATTTGAAATTATTATTTTATTTTGATCTATTCTTATATATTAATCATGACATAAAGGTTTATTTTTAGTGGGAGTGATATGATTATTGATTGAGGAAGAAGAAATAGAAAAAGAGTTTTTTGGATTTTAATGCTATTGAAACCGATTTCATCGCTCGGAATAAAATAAGTTTTAAAAGTCAATTTCTTACCTAGCATGCGAATTGGGTTTTTGAAGCCTTTTTTGCATGATATATAACTATACGTGACTTTTTAAGATTGATTTTGTTTGAATTTAAAATTTTATTTTGAGAATCGAGTATGATATTTGTAATATTATCTTTGAAACAACCTATTTTTAGAATTATTTTTAACTAATATAATGCCACTTTTCTTTCCTCTAAAAAAAATTGGCAATAATTTTTTATTATACTTGATAAAAAAAAAAGTTACTATTATGCACAACTCTTCCTTTCTTTGTTTTTTTTTTTTTTTTTTTTTTTTTTTTACAAAATTATGCAGGCATTTCAAACATCGTAATTTTTCACGCATAAAGAAGCTCCGACACAGAGCGCGTACTTGCAACCCAACGGCTTACGGTTTCTATACTATCAGCCGTTGCCTTTTCCGAAATCTGGCCGTCTCATGAAGCCTGCGTTTCAGTTCTTCGCTGTGAGTTTTTAACTTATTCAGATTGCATGTGTAGCTGTTTTGATGTAACTCTGCGCTTTCATTGATTCAATTTTTTTGTTGCTCGAGTATTTTAGAGATTTAGAGGGTTTAGGGCTTTTTCAAGTGGACGAGAGCTTAGGCTTGAGGGTGTTAAGGATATCATAGCTGTCGCATCCGGCAAAGGTGGCGTTGGCAAATCCACCACTGCAGGTGATCCTTGTGTCGCTCTTATTCCCCTTTTTTGGCTTGGTGACATGGCGTGGCTGTGAGTGCAATTTGAACGTAGATAACCGGACACTTCGGTTCCGATTGATGCAGCTTAAGAAAAAAATTCAAATGCAAAACGGTTTATTGCTCAATGTATTTATTGATTTGAGGAAAATGTTTAATGGCATTTTTGTGTTAAAATAGGTTTACAATTATGTTTATTTTATAGTGAATTTGGCTGTTGCACTTGCCCAAAGATGTCAAATGAAGACGGGTCTGCTTGATGCTGATATATATGGGCCTTCTATTCCCATTATGATGAACATTCAAAATAAGCCAGAAGTGACTGAAGGTGCGCATATAGCTTTCTTGGGTTCTCTATTAGATATATTTTAATCAGAGGGGACGTATTGCCCTGAGCGATCCAATTATTGATATTATTTCTAATGCAGTAATGTCTACTTATTTCAGAAACTTGTTCAAACTTTCAGTAATAATTTTATACTTATAAAATGACCAGAATTCCATAGCTATAGATAGTTGGAAAGATGTAGCTTCTTTGGTTATTAATATCAAACCTTTCTCTATGAGACAAACCACTTATTGCCAAGAATTTGAATACAATGCCTTTGTTCATTGTCGATGATCTACTTCTGGAATTTGGTTTTCTTCAAAATACACGTTGTAAAATAATTAAACTGCTTAACATGCCAGGTGATTGATTGTTATTATGACAGCATTGAAGAGAATTCCATATTTTTCTCAATTGTGCTATTATATAGCTCTAGTGGAAGACCTTAAGGTGTTTTTAGATTTGCATTCTTGGTGAACTATCTAGATTACATAATGCAGTGGCTGCTGTCAGCTGTAATTCTTGAAACAATGAGGAGAAATGCTTTCCTCTGAGCTTTGAAAAAGATAGGCATTCGTTTACTGAAAAGATAGTCATTTACATCTAAGTAAATGAATGTACAGGTGATATGACTTAGATGGTGATATTCATAAGATAGTTTCTTTAAGGATTTCTCCAAAATGGATTGTGATGTGCTATCTGTTGCATTGCCAATCGTCATTATTGTAAGATTCATGAAATTGATATAGTTTGTTTTTATAGATAATCAACTTTGATATTGTTTCTGTCTCATCTTTAGCTGTTTCTATTATGTCTTGAGGTATTAGAATTATTTTGCAACCATATCATCTTTCCCCTTTTCTAAAATATGGAAATTGACTCCTGTGTGCTCCTGTAGATAAGAAGATGGTCCCTCTAGAAATGTATGGAGTCAAGTGCATGTCAATGGGTTTTCTTGTGGAAAAGGATGCACCGATAGTGTGGAGAGGTCCCATGGTATGTCTTAACCACATTCTTGTATTATTGCTCTCTTTAGTGAGTCACAATTCCCCACCCAAACCCCAAACGCCCACCTCCTCCCCCCTTTCTTCCTCCACAGGAAAAAAAGTGCCCAAAAACAGGTTTCATAAATTGCAATTAAAAATAAAAAGGAACTAGGATTGCAATTAATTAGTTTGAAACATTGCTATCATGCTCCTAATACTTTTCTCTTTTGCGTGGCCCTTAGGCAAGCACAAATATTGAATGAATACGAAATTCACCTTGCTTGCATTCTGAAGTGCATATACTCGCCTTGCCAGCACTATTTGATTTTAGACCAATTACTATATTTTTTCTGCGATTTCATCCCACTCATATCTTCATTGTTCACGGTGCATCTAATATTAAGTAAGCTGTGGAAGTCTTCTTTGAAAATGACTACAAATGATATCTTTTGAGTTGGCTCTACCCTTTACTTTGACTAATCTCCTGGTGGGATTTCCATAAAACCAAAACTAATAGGAGGGGCACAATCCCCTTGATACTGACCACATGAGGATGGCCAGCGGGATTACTTTTGAGATATTACTGTGTGGGCTAAATATGTGATGCATTTCTCAATCCACTAGCACTGAGTGCTACAGTGATTAACTTTTCCTTTATTTTAAGACCTAATATGTTGCTGATGGCCACATTGATGTCAATTTCTCATTATATTTAGGGTGTACTTGGATTTGGCCCTTTTTTTAATTAAATAGTTAGTATCTCCTTTGTGACTAATCTATTCTTATTAAATTGGATATATGGGGAGTTACCTTTTCTATATATGAAGAAAATATAAAAGTCCAGTGTAGGTTGGTGACATTGACGGCATGCGGCAAATGTGCAAATTTTATTAAGGAAAAAGAACTTTGGTAAATGGAATATTAATATCTTTGAAATCGAATTCTTCAACCAATTGCATTGATGCCTTGGAAAAACAAAGGTTTGATTGGTTTGTGTAATATGGAGAAGAAGGATGATATTTGTATAGGAACATGTTGGGTGGTAATGAGTATCAACACTGTCATCCCTTTTCCAATCTACTTTTGGCAAACGGTTGTTCTCAAAATGGTTTTAATAAGATTCCAACTGGTGTCAAGAAGATGTACAAGGCGGGCCCTTGATTTTCTCAATGCTTTCCATAACCCTTTTTTCTTTTGGTTGACCTTGCGGATATTCTGTTGAATTTCATTCTATTCTAGGAGTTTAAGATGTGCTCTCTTTAATTTGAGGTTGCTGGTCTTGCCAATTTTCTTCAAATGAATTGAAAATGTGGTTATGATTTAACTTAAATGCCACATTAATTAGGTCCTATAGTTATGATTCATTTGCTGTTCATGACTAAATGATCAGCTGATAAGAGCTTTCTTTGACACTTCTGTTGCTGATAGAGAGCACAATATACAGAATTGATATATGCCTTCAGCATGAAGTAGGTGCCATTGTTTGGTCATGATTTACACTACTGGTTTGAAGTAATGAAGTTTCTTAAACCATTTATTGGTAGAACATCTCAAGTCTTTCAGATTTTTACTGAAGTACAAAGTGAGCATACTTAAAGCAGAAACCTATAATGTTAACGCCTAATGCTATCTACATCTAGAAATCTTCAATTATTAACCTTTGAAAATTTCTAATTTGTCTAACTATGCAAAAGTGCTTTTATGTGACCATTATCCAAAAGAACTGCTTATTGGTTAGTCTGTGACAATTGTCCTCATTGAATGTAAGAAGAGGTTGCTAAAGAATGTCATCCAAAGGGATACAGCCAACAAGGGATCTTAAATAAATTCTCCTAGACCTCTAGTTATATCTAGTGCAAGTTATCTTGATGTGTTTATAGATTTTCCTCTGATATTGATTATATACTGCTCTTTGTTCAAAGTCAGCTTTGTGCAGGTGATGAATGCTCTTGAAAAATTGACTAGGGGAGTTGATTGGGGAAATCTTGATATTCTTGTGGTAGATATGCCTCCTGGAACTGGTGATGCTCAGATAAGTATGACACAGAGGCTGCAATTATCAGGTATTTGATGGATGTATTCATGCCAGTTTGTAGAGAAGAAGCATCAACTGTTTGCTCTCCTGCTTCTTGGATAGCTATGATTCAGTAGTTGCATCTTTCAATCATTTCTTTTGTGTTTAAAACTCTTAAAAATCATGTGCTACATTTTTTTTTTCAATTGATGTGTTAGTTATTGTTTGTTGTATAAGTTTGAGAAGAAACTATTGTGATATGTTACACAAGATGTAAGCACCTAGCAAGTGCAAGGCCATTAAGCTGAACCTCTTTATCTTTGGTAAGTAATTGTAAATATCTCAAGATGAAGCCGCATAAATCTGGATATGCCTCTTTACAAGGAAAATATAGAGACAACTTTTGTGTCAGAAATGCCACTGGCTGACAATAAAAGCTTTTAACATTGCTGGAAAGTAAAACATCATCACAACGGTATTCTACTGGCTACAACTATAACTGTAGATCCCTGGTAACTATTGGAAGGACATACAGCCTACCTTAGAAAACAAAATTAAAAACAAGTATGGCTGCTGCTGCAGGAAGAACACAAAATATGACCAGACTGAAAAGTGTAGTGAGCATTGCTGCATCTTAGGATGAAAAATCAATAAAATTGACATGGAAAGGCAGCTACAGATTTTAAAAAATTTGAGAATGGTTATTGACAAGGTCATCAGGATATGCGAGAAACAGTTGATAGATTTGACGTGGAAAGGCAGCAAGAGATTTTGAAAACATTGAGAATGGCTATTGTCTGTTGACAACATTATCAGTATATTATTTTAGTTGTTTACAAGACAGAGTTAGAGAAATTTGTTATGGTGTATCTCGATAATCTTAAAACATAGCTGGTGCTAGGCATGTTGCAGAATCTATTCTAACATACGTTAAATAGAGAGTTTTAGAACCTCCCCCAAAAAAGGAAGAAAACACAAAACGAAATAAGAGCAGAGAAACTAAAGTTTAAGGATTCATCATTAGTAGTCTTTCATCATCTGTAGGCTTCGCTTGGTTAATCTTTTTTCTATTTTTTTTTACGTCTATCTTAATGTTTTGTTTCGCAATAATAAAACATAAAAAAGATGGAAATATAATTCTATATACCTTCCTTTTTTAAAATTAAATATTTAACAAATTTCCGTAAAGTTAAATTTATCTATTATTTATTTATTCATATTTATAAAAATACTCTCTAATGCATAAAATATATCTTTTCAAACCTTTTCTCTTAAAAGTACATATTTTCATTTCTCAATTTTGACACTTTGATCATTACTTTTATTATAATTATGAAACAGAAATAAATAAGATACAAATAAGATAATTTTTCAAATATTAGATTTCAAATAAATATAGATCAGATACAGAGTAATCATGGATTAAAAAAAAGACAATCCAAATAGGATTGTATCTTCTTTCAACTGTTGTCAATGACTAGGAGAACCTAGTGATCACATTTAGTACTGAAACTCATGAAGTTCATGATGGCAATTCTGCTATGTAGCAAACCATGATCTGGATAATTACAGCATATCCTCAAGAGAAACCAATGTGGAGGTTATTATGTCCTCAAGAGAAACTGTTATGTTATTATGTTAGCTTTGGGACAACATGAAGGAGATATATCTGCAGAAGTGAGGGAAAGGCTGTGTGGACCCATCCTTCTCATAAAATGATGGGCTAACTATTCTTCTGAATTTCTAGCATTTGCTAACAAAATAGTTAAGGCCGTAATTGAACAGTTGGTTAAGAATATTGACAACTTCCAATTCTAGAAAACAATAATTAACTTCATTTTCAACTTCCAATTCTTATCCACCATCACTACAATGGACACTTGACTACCACAACCTAAAACCAAAAATGCAATTCCGAATCCAAAACCAAACTCAAAGTCAAGTTAGGCCATACCAAAAGATCATCATCTTCCTGAAAGTGCATCACCTTCTTTACTGTCTTAAAAAAATAAAGAATTCATGGCCCTTGTGAGCTTGGATATCATATTTCTGGCCTATTCTTCATGCCAAAATGCAACTTCATGACACTGTTACCTTGTGGTAACTGAAGAAGAAACAACAAGAAGCACTAAGTTGCAAGCAAGTCCCCTTTTCAGCTTGAACTTCTTCTCGCTTTGTTACTGAGATGAACTATCATAGCTTTGTATTTTTATTTTTATAAAAGAAATTAATACTGAAAAAGATGAAAATGAGCAACTAAAGAAAGAATTAGAAATAACAACATTGCAGTTTTTATTATATGTATGGACATTAAAAAAAGATTGATATTAAACAAATGGAGGACCATGGTAAGCTGGTGTTTCCCTTCGATATTAAACAAATGGAGGACCATAGTATGCTGGTGTTTCCCTTTCTCTTTTTGAAAAACAATGATATGAGACACAATTGAATCCTTCTTGCACACATGGCAAGCTTTAGTTGTTTGCTGTTGCCATGTAATTAACAGAGTTAATGTAGGTATTAATGTAGTAACCCAAAGTTCAAGCAGTTATGTTATTCAGCAATAATAATGTATGCGTACATGATTGCAAAAAAACTAAAGCTTAAGCAGCAAGTACTATCTCAATCAAATATTTCCATAGGATGGCTAATTATATATAGAAAATTCTCTTTTATTTACCTGCTGTCATTTTCACTTGTTGATACATTGGATATATGAAACTGATATTTTGCATGTCTGCTTCCATCAATAATGAGCTATGAACATCTAAATTCTCCAAAATTTCTCTAGCAGTTAATTCTTTTTGGTCAATGCATGGTTGTTCTTCCTTTTACTTCTGGTTCATAATCCACATACAATAGCAGGTGCACTGATTGTTTCTACTCCGCAAGATGTTGCCTTAATGGATGCACGTAGAGGAGCTAGAATGTTTTCCAAAGTTAAAGTTCCGGTAAGATCATGTCCTCCTTTTCTTGCACTATAAGTTTATCCACATATACATTTTAGTAGGTCTTAGGTTATAGTCATGCTAAGGATGCTTCTTGGCCAAATAAGTCAAAGATGATTAGAAACTTGTTCATGAATCTTTTTTTACTTGTTTGCTCCACTGTAACTGTCTTCTCTAACTTTGGGATGGGGCAGCAAATCTTGGGGGGTGGTCGGATAACACCCATATATAAACTTTAAAGGGTGATTTGCTTATTGAATTGTGCATCGATTAATTATAAACAAACTCCACAATAGGCAAATACGAATCCCAGTCTAATAGATTTCTACCAGCTTTAGCTTGAGTAGTGCTCCTATTTGTTGATCGCTTATGTCTAAGCATCTATTTCTGGATACGGGTTGTATTGAATAGAAGTTTGGTCCCAAGTATGCATCATAGAATCCTGTAGAATTAACTTAGGATATGATACTATATCGGTTATCATGTATTACTAGTGGCTCAATGATAGAGCTGTTGGTAAGAAGGCTCATGCTGAGCAGACTGCTTATAAGCAAACTCCACGATAGACAAATATGAGCGACAGTCTAATAGATTTCTACCAACTGTGGCATGAGTAGTGCTCCTATTTGTTGACCACTTATGTCTAAATATTTGTCATAGAATCTTAGAGAAGTAAATTAGGAATCCATGTAGTTTGACAAATTTCCTACACAAAACTTTGGTGATAAAAATGGCATTGTCTGTGTATGATAGGTATAAAATGTGCCATTTGCTAAATCTCACTACAATAGTGATTGAGTCATTTCCTCTACATGTTCAATGTAAGTTTAATATAAAATCAATTCTCAGATCATTCCATGAATGTGATGGTACAATAAGTGGAATATGTGGCACTTGAACCTCTTTCTTACCTTGGCTCTTGTACATGTTGCACATCAATCCACCACTCTCTGCTTAGCTCTCAATCTTGACAAATAAAATGCTCTCTCAAGAGCTTAGCGGTATGTTTTTCTCTAAAATGACTAGCAAGACCCTTAGCATGGGCCTTTTGCACCAACAGCTCTCTCATTGAGCCACAAGGAGTACATGATAACCTGGCTCTAAAATCCCTTCACCATGATCCTCTGCCTACAAATCTCTTATTGTTGGTATATTTCTGTGCTCATATTTTCTTATGGGTTTGAGAACATGTCTATGCAGCTCTACATTCTTGCATCTTGACCTAAAGCACCTTTCGTAAAGTTTGACAAATCAAATGCTATTAGAGTAAAATTCTTAGTTATTTTCTATTTTTTGTGCTTTTAGGATTTGTTGATCATATGATTTGCCCTTGCTATAGGCATTGATGTATATAGGCAAGTGTACCTATCGTGTAATAATATAGTTCAAAGAAGAGATATAGTTCTATAGAGACTATGATTATTAATACCAACTAATTCTATATTATCTAATCGGTAATATTGAATTTAAGAAACTTAAAAAATTTAACTAAATTTGAAATAATTAATAAATCTTACAACTAATTAAGATTCAATTAAAGAAACTAAACAAGAAAGAAATTAATTTAAGATTTAACTCAAGATTTGATATCTTATCTAGATCTTTGCTTTCCGTAGAATTATATATGCAACTTTTACTAACGATGGTCTAACTAAATCATTAATTTTTTTTATTGGGAGAATTTTCTATTAAAGTTAATAATTTTCTTAAGTTTGTTAATCCTAATTTTTAGATTACCTATTATAATGTCTTCTCAATAACATAACTTAAGATTGTATTAAAATACAACGAATTCCCTTAAAGATTTGGGATGATTTGCAATTTATCTTTAAATTTGCAAGAATCTTTATCAATGATATTTAGATTTAATTATATAAGAAATCTTTCGATTCTTTTGCACAATATTAGATTTTAGATAAATATCTACAGACATATTAATTTAAAGTACTCAAGCATACATAATTGAATCTAGAAAACTAAATATTTTCATTAGATCTAATAAAAACCAATGTTACATGATAAATCTAGGTTCCATAAGACCTGTATGCAAAAGATTTACTTTTTATTTATAATAAAATAATTTTTTTTAATAAGATTTAAAAGAAAAGTAAAAGAAAAATCTAAGAAAACAATAAAAAAGTCTTGAATCTTGAAGCATTAAAGTACCATGCTCTATTAGGTGTTTAGCTCTGGAAGTTTTCTCAAAAAGTCATGTAAAAGCTCCGACAAAAAGCTCAAAGAAGCTTTAAATGGGAGATGTGAAATTAATAAGTCATAGCCAACAACATAACTTGGTGACACGACTATATGACTTGATTGTGTCTTTTAGATACGATACATCAAATCTCTTTTGAATCTTTTTCATATCTTTATCACATCTGAGAGTGACACAATCTGAGACAAGGCCGTGTCTTTTGAGTCGTGTTCTTTACCAATTAGGCATATTGTTGCTTCAATTTTCATTGGAAATGATATAGTCGTGTTGTTTGATTATGTTAATTTTCAAAATTTTACAATTTCTTCATTTTAGTTCTGATTTAAGTGAAACTTATTTTCAGTTTCTCGTCTTCTTTTATAGATTGTTTTAAAACTTACAAAACAAGATTTTATTTAATTAAGTATATTTTTTTAAAATAAACTCAAAATTCAAGTAAAAATTATTAAAAATCACTGTATAAAATATAAATAATGAGGAACTGTCAGGCATATGCTTATATCTCCTATGATGTAATTGTGCAATACTATATTTCCTGCAGATTCTGGGATTTGTAGAAAACATGAGCTTCTTTCGGTGTCCACATTGTGGTGAACCCTCATTCATTTTTGGGGAAGGTGGAACTAGGAAAGCAGCTGCTGAGATGGGTCTAGAATTTATTGGTGAGGTATTGTGATCTCTTTTAGTTGCTTATAATTCTTCCTCTGGATTATTGTTGAAGTTTATTGATGCCTCTGAAGTTTGTCTTGTTGACCTTAGCCTGTGTCTCTGGGGCGAAAATGTGGTTCTGCTACATTATTACACATGCAATATTATTTACACACTGAGACTAGAATTGTAAAAGTCAGAAATTAGGGAACTTGGAGGTTGAAACTCTAAATTTCCTCCTTAGAATTTTAAAAATTTTCAATGAATAACTACCCAACCGGTGGAATACTGTAGTTGCGTTTGCAATATTTGATGCTGTTAATCCTTAATGCTGTACTTTTGTCTCTCCTGATGTTTTTTCTCTTGTTTGTTCCCCAGATACCTTTGGAAAAGGAGATCAGGGAGGGCTGCGATGAAGGTGTCCCGATAGTGGTATCATCTTCCTATTCTCATGTTGCCAAAGCTTATGATGAATTGGCTTGCAAAGTTGTCAACAAACTCAAAGAACTGGCCACTGAGCGGCCTGCCCATTGGAACTTCCAACTGTGACCTTGGAGGCAAGAGATCTTATTTGTGCTTACTTGACCATCAACTGGGAAATGATAGGTGTTGAAACAATGTTCATCAAGCTCGGTCTCATCTTGGTGGAAAGTTAACTTGAAGAAAAATATTGGGTTGTTTGGGGAGTAGTAGTTCTTTTAGACCTTTCACTGTCAGATGGACAGCATTATTGAGTACTCTGAAAAAAGATGCACGCGGCTATACTTAATAGTTGAACCAGGTAACGAATCCTCAAAAATTTTATCTAACCACGATCAAGCAATCTCGTCATGTTGAAGAGACGTACTTTTTTCCTGCTTTTCTTAATTAGGTGAGACTGCTGTAATCAATTTCAGAATCTTATGTGCCCTTAATGTATCATAATATGTAACGAAATTACATGGTAAATAATCCTGAGCAATGAAGTCATTTTTGTGGTTTATTCTGTGAGATTTCTGTTAGCATTGTGCCTTCACCATGGTGGATAATATGATTATTTCTCGAGCCCCTTTTCTTCTTCATCTTTTACCTCTGGAGTCCTTCTGGGCTTTTAAGTTGGTGTTTTTGGTAGTACGCCTTTTGCCTTTGCTGAGTTGATCAAGGTAGCACTGCTAAGTATTGGCTTGCTGTGAAGGAACAAAGGCATGAAGGTGCATGGTTAAATGTCTCATTCTGTCTTAGCAAGTGCAAACATCGTATCATAAGCAAGAACTATAATGAAGGAATTTTTATGTTTTTGAAGGGAATGGTGCAAATTGTCATGGTCCGAGGTTTCAGCCTGTTATGGATGTTATCAGAAGAACAGCATCAGTTTTCGATTAGTATACTCCTGGAGGTCAAACCTACCTTAAGAAAATACCCTACATTATGAATAAACTACTTACTTACTGATGCCACTCATCATATAACACGTTTGAATTGAACATTGCTTGTCAATATCACTTACTAGATAATATACTTCAGTTGAACGCCCTACTTGCCTTTACACTCTTGTATTGTGACACAAATGCATAACCATATAGAGCTAAGAAGGGGAGTTTCTCCCCTCAACAGGCTTGATGAAAGGATTATGACTCAGTGATCGACTATATAGTGATGGATAGAATCTATGAGAAGCACTAAGGAACAAAGGGAAATCATAAACTTACCACCAATATTAATATAGGATGACCACTGGTATACATTAATTAAATTGATTAAAATTGACAAATCACTAACTGGTTACGTTAATTAGATGAAAATATAAGCAATTTGATTAACATTGCAAAGATTGACGAAAAATTGAAGAACAGAGGAAGGTCAAACGGCGTATTGGATCTAAAAGGCTTTGAGTGTCTCAAAAAAAAACACACTAATATTTGGTATAAACCTCGTTATAGATATTATACTTTAAAAATTGTAAAAGTGAGAGATCATTTCGGGATTTTTAGAGTATCATTTCCTTAAAAGTTTTATCCAGTAAGGATAAGTTCATGCATTTCCTGCTAGAAAATTGACAATGAAGTTCCCTTTTGAAAAATAGGACACCACGAGACGTTTTGATATGGCCGCAAGAATTTCCAAGCCCCAAGAAGATAAATTACTTTCATAGTCTTCTACATAATACTGTTTTATTATATAAATTCCTAAATGTCGTCGAAACTAGAAAATGTTAATGAAAAATTTTCAATACCGCATAAACATATTCAATGAAAGGTTGGTTGCGAATTTTCAAGCGTAAAAAACATACTTCTTTTCAATATTTTCCACGTAGTGGGTTTTGATGCTCTATTGCTTTTGAAATTTAACATTTGAGTCTAAATAATTAATAGCTAAGTCAATATTTAACTGATACTCATTTTTTCTTAACTCATTCTAAAGGTTCCTTACTAAGTCTTGGGGTGCCACAATTATCCCTTTAAGCACGTTGTGTAACTTTATTAGACCCATTTCTTACCATTATAGTATAGTATTTAGCTCCTTCAGTAAGTACTTTTCTTAAGCTTTCCGTATAATAGAAGAAATTTCAAGTGCATTTGCCTAGATTCTTTCCGATCAATGTAATTGACCTGATAATTAGATGAATTGCAATTTAAGCTCCACATTCACAAAATTAAACTCTGCTTTATTGGGGCAAAAAAACTCTTTGCTTTAATTTAATCTTAAGCCAATAAAACAAAATAAACAACTTTTCCAAGAGAGTCCATCCCCTCGACTCAATGCTAAGTTCATATATATATATATATATATATAAAGAAAGATGTAGATGTCACTATGCAAGTGTAGGTTTCCACTTCCATCGCATGGATGCATAGATGATATTTGATGTGATGTTGCATCCATTGAGTACATCACATCTTTTGTTAGGTGGATCTTAGTTATTCGATAGATGAGTTGTTCATGATAAATATAGACAACAACTATGCCTTCTAGAAAGATAGGAAGTAGATCCTCATGTTTCCTATGACTCCTAAAGTGATTGAGGATGGATTACCTTGTCAAAATAGAAGAAAGAGGCCTTGTTGATTAATAGAGGTGAGGTAACACTATGAAAGAGGCTATTATGGAGGTAAGCTAGTGTTATTAATATAGATTGGCATAGTTTTCAGTAATAGACAACAATAGCTCTATATTAGAGGTTACATGGACAATTATAGTAGTTTAGAGATGTTTTGTTAGATAAGACCAAACATGGATTGCATATGTGGACAAACATGCCATATGAACTTTTCAATGCTCTTACCACTTTCATGAAATTGATGAACAACACATTATGAGATTTTCTCAATAAGTTTGCTATAGTATATTTTAATGCTATCATGCTTCAAACTTGTGGAATCGTAACAGTCCCATCGTGCAAACTAATCTAAATTAGAAACTATCTTCCTTAGCTGTTAACATAGGTATAGTCTATATAAAGTAAACGATGACTTAACTAACTTTGAAGCAGTCAGATAAGTACCTGTGATATAGTTTTCCATATTTACAGATAGTTCAAGTCCTTTACATAGTTTTACATACATCATAAGTTTTAAGACCTTTAAAAGTACTATATAACTCCATAGGAAGACCTAATTACATAAAACACACATATGTATATATATATATATATATATATATATATCAGTAAGCCAATGAAAACTATAAGGTCTCACAGGAAGACCTTATAGTCCTCCCCAAAAGAAAAACAAAAATATCTTGAACATTGATCCATTCATTTGTCTTTAACTTCTTACTCACCTTATAGTCCTCCCCAAAAGAAAAAAAAAAAAATCTTGAACATTGATCCATTCATTAGTCTTTAACTTCTTACTCCTTAGCTTGTCAAAACTAACTTGTAGATTGTTGTAAAGAGGTATCCTCAAGTATTATTCCATACCTGCAAAATAATCTATTAGGATATGAGCTTAATTAACTCAATAAGAAAGGATTGAGTCATAAGAGTATATTAACATATATGGTTGTTCAATCATTAATTAAATGTGAAATATAACAAGCATATAAAAAATCATCTCATAATATTTTACTAGTTTATTGTAAAGTTAGAGAAATTTTATCCACTTTAACCTGGATTTAGACGAGTTTCAATGCAATACTATCAGACTAAATTTGGGTTTGTGTAATAGAGATAATCTCTTCCTTAGACAATATTTGAACTATATTTCCTAACCTTACCGTGACCTTTTTTTCTATCACTTAGTTTAACTAAAGGTGGAAAAATGATCATTTTTGCTATTCTTATCTGGGTGTTGGTTTGATAACCTAATTGTTGCCCCTATTGGGTTATTGTGAATGTCAGGTTAGATTTTAGTTGACTTAAGATTAGTCCAGATTATAAGATGAGCAATCAAGTTCATATACACAATATATGCTATATTTAAGCAGAAAACAATACTTGGAGTTCACTCCCAATCATCAAACAATATTACAAGCACATACATATACAATCTAATTACAATCACAAACAAATACTTTTAATTCTCTAAGTATCTTGATATGATACTTCAACATATGATTAAGCATCGATCCCAACTTGCTTGATGTTGATGAGAGTTAATCCTGCTTCTTGTGCTCAATCCTTTTGTAAGTCCCTAAATAATCAATATCAACGTTTTATTTTATTTTATTTTATTTTGCTAAGTAGAAAGTATGTGATTACTTTTTAATGTCTTACATATAGTTTGGATAGGTTTATTAAATCTTGGGTTAAGTTTTAACTTGTTATTGAAATCTTTAAACAAGGTTCTGAACACTAAAATCAATATAGTTTTTGCCTCGGAACCTTCTGAATAAGTATATGATCTGTAGTGTTAACATAAATTTTTATTCTAAAACTCTTTGTGAAAGTATCTGAAAACAATTTTGTCAATTAAGAATTATCTAAAGAAGCGTATGAAAATATCTTTATTAATTAAGAACTCTCTAAGGAGGTATTTGAAGATTATCTTAGTAACTAAAAATTATCTTGTTAACCTATGGATGCTATATCAGCCAAGTATTTCATATTAAGTAGTTTTCTGATTAAATCTCTAAACTTAGAATTAACCCATTATTAATAGACCAACCTTCTAAAGAATTGTTTGAATAAGAATCATTTTATAAGTTTACTCAAAATAGTTAATTCAAAATCTTATTCTAGATTATAAACATATTATATCATATTCATATAGTAGGTTTATCATATCAAGCAACGCCATAATAGTAATTTTTCAAATCTACTTACTTAGCTATTAATGCTTTAAACCCATATTCACTAACTTACCCATGTCTCATTTCCTACTTAAACCACACAACTCTAGATTATTCTTTATAGTGGAATGTGATTTAAATAAACCTCAAGACCTGATACCAAGAGTTTCATTAAGCTCCATATACAAAATCTTTAAGAAAATGTCATTTTTATCTGATTTAAAGGCTAAAAAATCTTTAAAAATTATGGAAATCATTTTTTTTTCCAAAAACACTTCATAAAATATTCATATATAATTTAAGAATTCTCCAAAAAATGCAATTCGATTTCGAAAATTGATTAGTTTAGCTCGATTTCTTAAGGAAGTATCATATTCACTTAAAAAATTTTCAATCTTATATTTTTCCCTAAAAGTGTATCTAAAAATATGTCAAAATAAAATTTTCTGTAATTTTTGAAGTTGATATGATATTTTTTTACAAATTAACTAAAATTGGATGTAAAGTTGGAATAATCAGAAAATTAGCTTCTAGCCATTATTGCCAATCTCTTCCCTATCAGCACTCCTAGCCTTAGCCTCTATTATCAGGGGGTGGTGGTGGTAGTCTACGCCTAGGTAGCATCCTTAATTGGGTTTATAAACTAAGCTCGGTTTGTGTAGTATTTATTATAATTTTTCCTAGAATTTTCTCCCCCATTGTTTTCTAGTTCTTGTATTTTTTTTAAGTTACTAAGGAACTAAATAGCATTTTGGAGGAAGTTGGTGACATTTCCTAGGTAGAAAAATGTAAAAATGGATTTTCTCTCTCTAAATTACTTTATAAACCTATCCTCATTGCATGTTTATGTGTCCTAAGAGAAGTTTTATTCTCCAACAGTTGTCTATGCCTCACATAAGTGAATTAGGTGTTTTGTTATTTTTTAATCAATTTTTATGATTTTTTTCATAATTATTTAGTTAATTATACTTAGTTTAGGGTATTTTAAGTATTTTTCAGATATATAAATATATATAATAATTATACTTGTGGTATATGTATCATATATATATATATTATTTTAGGTCACTTTATAATTTTTATATGAAAATAATTTATCTCTAATTTTTTATTATTTTTCTGTACCTAATTTATACGTTTACATAGGGTAAAGTATAATATAATGTAATTTAGTAAAATTATCTATTTTTAGTTACAATTATATTTAAATATTTTGGACTCATGACATGGTATTGCCTAACTTTTAGGATCCATACTTGAAGTATAACCCAAATTGGTTAACTTTTATGTACATTCTAAATTATTTACTTAAAATCTAACACATAAGACTACGAACTTTGGGAATCTAATACATGAGATTGTCATTTATAGCGAAGATCTACTAACTCATGTGGAACATTTGAGATAGATATTTGTGGTGTTGAGGAAGGAAAAATTGTATGATAATTTAAAGAAGTGTATATTTGCTAAGGGAGATTTTATTCTAGGGTTCATTATGTCAAAAATGGGTTTTAAGTAGATGGGGACAAGACAAAAGACATAGTTGAGTGCCCATGACCAAAATTAGCTATTGATATGAGGACTTTTCAAGGGTTGACTTCATTTTACAGGCAATTTATATATAATTTTGCATTATAGTAGCTTCCCTATCGAGTTGACTAAGAAGTGAGTAGAGTTCAAATAGGGGAATGGTGCTCGAGAAATTTTTGAGTTAATTATAGGAAAACTATTTTAACTCTAGTGTTAATGCTTCCAGATCTTGAGGAAGTGCTTATGTTTGAGTGTCATATATCGTAGAAGGCATACACATAGTGTTTATGCAAGAATATTAATTAATTTCATAATTTAGTGAGAAAATTAGCAAAGCAGCATTACATTATAGTATATGGTAAGGATACATATGCCTTTTTGTAAGCATTAACAGTTAGGCAACACTATTTACTATCCAAGGAATTTGCTATTTATATAGTTCAAGAATTTTTGAAACATCCAAAGAAGCATAATAAATCATTTAAGTGGCAAGTGAAATGACCTAAATGTTAAAGTCTTTGCTTATGTCATTGAATGTAAGTAAGAAAATATGAATGTGGCAACAAGTGCATTGTTAGATAGGTAAGTGCATATCAATTCTATTTTTGCTAGATTGCTTGTTTTTGGAATGATAGTTGATCAATATACTATTGATCCATATTTTGCACCTATTGTTACTACCTATGGGCAATGAGTTGCTGTATGTAGATATTATTTGTTGGAGGGGGTTCTTGTTTAGATTATGAGAATCAGGTATTCCAAACAATTCCTTAAGAGAGATTTTAGTGAGAGAGGCCCATTCTGGGGGTTTAGTGAGGCATTTTAGTGAGAAATGCATAACTAAACTATCGAAAGAGCAACTCTATTGGTTGGGTATAATGAAGGATATATATAGGAATGTAAAGAGGTGTAGTATTTATAAGAGGAATAAAAGCAAGAGAGAAGCATAAGGATTATATATATGCCATTGTTGGTATCATTACGTTCATGGATTGATATTAACATGTATTTTATTTTGGAAAAAGTATGAAAAAGTCCCTAATCTTTACTTATTTTTCTATTCTAGTCTTTAACTTTTTATTTTTTCTAAATCGGTCATCAACTTTTTCATGCCATATCAAATTAGTCTTTTAGTCAATTCTATTAGTTTTTCCATCTAAAAAAAGTGATGTGTCTTTTCTTAATTTAAATTCTTGCCATTTGGAGCCAAGTAAGCAGCCACTTCACCACACAACAAGTCCTCATCTAACCCTTCACCACCTATTACTTAGCAAAATTAAACAAACTGATACAATAGAACAAAAACCAAAAAACAGTAGTGTAAGCCCCACAACTAACCATTTGAGGTTTCGATCAGTTGAAAGACTCGATTGAACCTAAATCATAAAGTAAAGCTAGAAATATTAGTAAAAATGACCCCGTAAACTTGAATTTAAGAAAATAAATAATAAAATAAAAGATTATATAAATTCTAAATTTTAAGTACATAACTCGTCATTTATCGAAAATGCGTAAAATGCATTTCGATAATTAATGAATCGCTAGAGATAAATTATATGTATACTAAAAATCATAAAATGACCTAAATAATATTTATGAAAACTTATTTGTACTATATATGAATTTACATGTATGTAGAAATACGCGTAATTACTTAAAATACGCGTAATGTGCTAAAACTATACTAAATAATTAAAGAAAATTCATAATTAATTAAGGAAAAATAAAGAAAAATCAAGAAAAATAAGTAATGATCCAGATATAGGTCGTGGTAGCTGGGAAAAATAAGAAAAAAATCAGCTAATTAAATTAAGAAAACACAAAAGCCAAAAATTAAGGGATAAGGCAATTGTCTTGTCCAATTTAATGCACAATAATTACATTAAAGCTCTATAAATAGTAAGAAAAATTCAGAAGCTCATTTGGACAGTTAGAAATTAGAAAAAATTAGGGAGAGTCGAAAATTGAGAGAAAAACCAAAGAAAAAAAAAAGAAAAGGAAAACTGTGCAGTTAGGGCCACAAAGGAGAACCCAGATCCGATGGGTAGCTGGGAGTAGATGGCCACCACCACCACATGGTGGTGGCAACGCCCAGGTGGGCCGACATACCCATGGTTACCAAATGTGGCAAGAGCCACCCAAATTGGTGAGTTCGATTTCCAGCCCGATTTTGTGTAATTTTGAAAAAATAGTAAATATTCTTAGAAAATTATGAAACTTGTTATTATGGAATATTTTTGTATTTAGTTTTTAGGAAAAATATTATTTTGATGAAAATATGTCTCGTGATATAGGGCTTGAAGAAATCATACAAAATCGAGCGTGTTTCGGTTTAGAAATAAATGATCTTAGGAGTCTAGTTTCGAGCCCCAAATTTTTGTGTAGACCACTTAGATGATATAGAATAGTGCTATGAAGCCCGTTTTCAAAAATTAATTTTCTAAATTTTTAGATAATTTTTAGGCCTTAAAATAAGGCATAAAATGGGTAATTTAGGGTTAATAAAGTAATTAGATGGTTAATTACTGATTTAGTGAATAAGTACATGTTTTAGGATGTTGAAATCTGATGGAGTATGATACTTGTAGTATTTAGGGTGTTAGATGTAATTATTAGGTTATTTATGTAGTAAATGAGTAATAGGGAAAAATAGTCAATTGTAAGTTAATTTTGGAAATTAGGGTAATTAGGAGTAAAATCTGATTTAGGATAATTTAGACATTTTGAAATGATAATTGGTGTTTAGAGCGATAGAAATATTAGAAGTGTATTATATACATAAAAGGTAATAATACATAATATGTAATTATTAGAATATAATAAATAGAAAATATAATAATAAAAATTGATATTTTGATAATAATAAAAATGTACAATGAATCTGATACGAAACTTAAATTTATGTAATTATATGAAAAATGTAAAAATTTCTCACATTAGGAGTGAATTTGGTACACTAATACGGATTTATGTTTACTGGGTAAAATAAATACTTACTAAGGCTAATGATGGTATTTAGGAGATTGGGAAGTAATGTGATTAATTTTACATTATGGGGTGAAACAAATTTCTAAGGTTGGAGTATAAAACACTACTTAGAAATCGAACTAAAACCTAATTTAGAAATCGACGCGAAAATTGAACCTGAACTTAACCCCAAACCTAGAATAATTATAAAAGACTTAAGACCTAGATAATTAGGTATATTAAACCCTAAACAAAACATAACAATAAGTGTTATAGGATAAAATGAACCTACAATAGTTATATGAAAAACTGAAACCACGTTTGTGTTATAGGGATGATAAGCGATGGCCTGAGCAAGTCGAACCTCGAGTGAGTGAGCGAGGAGTCGAGGTAAGTTGTGATTAATACGATATTATATTTTGGAGGTTTAAGATTATGCTTGGTTGTGCTTGTTAGATAGTTGGATGTATGCATGTGCTTGATTATAGGTGATGCTATGATTCTGTTTGTTGCCCTGGCATGTATTGTATGATTTGTATGAAATGTTTGGTCACCCTAAACTGGACTTAATCAAATATACGACCAGTAATCATAATCGGACATGCATGGCAACCTGTTAAGGGAATTTAGTACTCTCCGATCAAATACCTACCCCTTCAAAAGGGATAGCGTAGGATTGCAATTGGTCCCTTCTTCATCCTTAGCCGAACTAAGTGATAGGAGAGAAGGTTGCGGCGAGGGTGAAGTTAGTGGTTCGAAGGTAGTCACGGGAGGAGCAAGGTCTCCATTGCACAAGCCTGAGTTTGGTCGTGAGCTGTTGCATTAATGACAACTCCTCAACCTGGATTAGAGCAGGCGCAATTTCTCTAATCTCACGACGGGCCGGACAACGTTGTGCGATGACATTTGCTTGTACATGCATTGCACGTAATAAGTTGATTGAAAATCTTGTTGTGTTTATGGTATAGTTTTAAGTCCTCCATCCTAACTTACTGAGCTGTGGTTGCTCACATCCCTATAGACGTCGTGCAGGTACTAGCTAAGAAGCGGCAAATAACTACTTGGAAGCTAGCAACTGCTGGATCTTGGGGAGTGAGGAAAAACATTGAAGAATCAATACATATTTTATTACTTTTTATTTTTGAATAATATATAACTAGGAAATATGTTACGGAGAATTATTGTAAACTTTAATTGCAATAATTGAATTATAGTGTATATATATATTTCCTCACTTTTTTAGGTAAATGATTTATTTAAATTACAAACTATTTACATTAAAGCGGGTTAGTCGTGGACACCTTGTGTAGATCAGGTATAAGATAGCGGTTGTAAGGCCAACTTCTATCTTAGGATGGTTTATACGGCGGGGTTGTTACGATTCTGCCGCTTCGGGGCGCGACAAGTAAGTAGAAATCAATGGCAAATCCTCATATGCAAAAACTATCGTGCTTCTCAAGTCTATATTGTGAAGCCCTAATATTCTCCATTTGAATGTGATTGAAAATCTATATTTGAAGGAAACCTCAACCCTAAATCAATCCACTTTATAATTTTACTATAGAAAAATTGGGAAAAATGTCAAGATTGATGGGAAGGAAGCATCAAAACTCACGGAGAAGAAGATGAAAAAGGGAGTTTGATATTGTAAATAACCCCATAATGTTATGCCCTATGAACATAATAGATGCACATCTTTAGGGCCTATGTATGACAAAAAAAAAAAAAGTTCTTCTTTCACTTCCACTATGCTTGAACACTTTAAGAACCGAATGAATGGGTCTTCACTATGTTGATTCCACCAATCAATTACAAATTAAGGTTCCAACAATCGATTTTTATTAGGGTTTGCGAAGTACAAAATGCTTTATAATTAAGGTTTGGATTTTTTATTGGATCTTCTATGTTGCAAGAGAGTAATTTTGAAGACTTCATTGGGTTAGGGTTTCAAAATGCTAGAGTGTTCTCTCTTTTTGCATTTCTTTTGTGCATATTTATTCATATTTGGTCATGACATGCTTAGATCATACCTGGTCCAGTAAAATAGAAAATGGATCAACTAGTTTTTCCTTTGTGATGACATGGATGTTGACTTAGCTCCATGTGTTACACAATTAATGTTAAAAGATGTTACGTTAAATTAAAATAACAGAATAGCTAACAAAAGTAACAGAGAGATTAATTTGATATGGTATGAAAAGTTTGAGGATTGATTTAGAAAAAATAAAAGGTTAAGGATTGGAATAGAAAAATAAGCAAATGTTAGGGGCTTTTTTTTTTATACTTTTCTCTTTTATTTTAGATTTATCTTATTTAAAAGTGGAAAAGACTCAATTATAGTAATAATTGATAAGTTTAGCAAAATGGCTCATTTTACATCATGTCACAAAACAGATGATGCATTTGTTTTTGCTAATCTCTTGTTACAGAAAATTATCAATTACGTATAGTTTTGAAAGCATAGTATTAAGCTAAAATGTGAAATTCTTAAGATATTGTTGGAAGACCTATGTTATCAATTAAAACCAAGCTTTTATTCAACATAGCACATCATTTCTAAACTAATAGGCAATGGCCAAACAAAAGTTGTCAATAGGACATTAAGAGTATTCTTAAGGCTACATTTCAAAGAAACTTGACAAGTTAAGACCTATGTCTATGTATCATGGAGTTTGCACATAATCGGTCAATGCACAACTTAACTCTAAAATCTTCTTTTGAAGCAACTTATAAGTATAAACATATCACTCCTTTGGATTTATTACCACATCGTAACTCAAGTGATGGTAGTTAAAGTGGACCACAAAAGCCAAACAAGTTAGTAGATTCATCAGAAGGTATATAAATGTAGTATTTTTTATTCTATGCAATATTTATGGTAATTACAAAATTATTTATAATTTTTTTGATAATTACAACTTTTTTAGTATTTTTTTATGAAAATACTAATTTTTTGATTAAATGTGAAAAAGTCATACTTTATTTAAAGGAAATCAAATATTTAATAAATTTTTAAACTATCCTAGATTTAATATTTTATGGAAAAAACTGAATTATAATCTCTCTCTCTCTCTTTTTTTTTCCATAGATATGAATTTAATGAAAAATTTATTTAATTAATTTTTGTGGGAATTTTAATTCATTGATTTTTATTCAAAAAACCAAAATTGATAATTACTTTGTCCAAAAGAACCCAAATTTAAAAGTTTATTTCGCAACAAAATATTGCAAGAAATATGTTTGAGAAAATTCTATAGTAATTAAATATTTTGATGAAAATGTGAATCAAATAACATTTTTTTATAGAATTCACATTTAAAAATAATTTTCTAAGAATCCAAATATATTAAGATTATTTTGAAAAAAATCCTCAAATAATGCTAATTTTTTTTGAAAATTTTGAATCCAATAAATTATTCTAAAAGAATCCAATAGTTGTTGGTAATTAATTTTTTAATGGAAAATTCATCATAATTTTGGCATTTTATTATTGTTAATTGAATAAAAAGAAATATGATATTGAAAAATTCCCATTAGGTGTACCATAATGTGAATTAAGGTGGACATCCTATTAATAGGCTATTGGGGCATGGGCTTTGAGACTTAAATCGACTGATCTAAGACTTGAGTAAACTCAATTTAATAATAGCTTGACGTATTTACTGTAAATAAGAGATAAAGCTTCTAGATAAAGGATTTTTCATTTTTTGCTCTTCTTCTCTCTCGATTAGGCTTTATTACTCTTTTAACATTATGTATCAAAATGATTGTACCTTATCACTAATGTCTATAGGAAATGTTCCATTCAAAATAGACAATTATTTTGCATTTTGAATCCAATTTTTTCATGAATTCTCAAAATTCAAATATCGATCTTTTCAAATGATCATATATCAATTTTTTCTCCGGATCTAGGTTGATCTGTGAACAATCTATTAGCCAATCATGATTTCTAGGGTTTTTAGTGCACCTCTTCCTCCTGTAGATTTGGTTTCAGTGTTTGCCAGGGCCAACTCATCCAAAAAGAACCTAAATTATGCTTTCAATTGCCCATCATGGTGATGAAAAAGGAAAAGGGCAAAAAGTCAACCTTCATTACAGCAAAAGCAATTATAACAATTGAGGATGAAGAACCCACAAAGTCTCCAACTTTTGAAAAGCAGAAGGAATCTGCGCACATCATCCATGGCAAAGTTTCAACTTTTGGCGCCTTGCGTGATATCTCTTTAGTTATTAACCTCCCAGCTGGTGCTGTACTATTTCCTAACCGTCTAAGAGCAGTAAAGCACCGAGTCTTGGCAGAAAGATGACTAGAAGTTCTGTATGGACGAACAGCGAACATGCCCGACCTTTGCACGCTTAAAGCCCGAGCTCTGTACAGTGGGCGGCGGCAATATGAAGTCCGAGCTTAACTCTACATGGGCGCTGAGTGGCTGAGAAGTTGCAGCCTGCAGCAACATATGTACACACACTGTGAGCAAGTGATAAAGCATATCGCTCAATAGATGATGGATATCAATACTCTGGATCTGGAGAGCTGTAATAGACTCCTGCAGACACTTGCAGAGATGTGCATATATAAACAAGCACTCACCACATCAAGAGTACATACTACGAATCCTGCGCTCCTGGGTGAATCCATCAACGACCAGGCATCCTACGAAATCCGGTCCGAATAATTCCTTTGATAAGGCCGACCTACACAATAGCCTATGCGCAACAACCCAGGCCAATCATTTGTCCAAGCTCAGAACAGCAACTTCTAATCCACCTCCCTGAGCTCTGACAAACCCGACTCAAGCAAAAGCCAAGTAGTGGACAAAACAAATATGCTTGGCAACACGAATAGAAGTCAGGCTGAGTGGGATAATCTTGTATCACGTGCCGGACTGCTGCAATTTTACTTGCTGAGTTGCACAGGAGAAAATCTACGCCCCCAAGCCGAACTGATCTCACTGCACCTGAACCGAGCTCAACAGCAGCAAACGCCAACCGGCCTTTAAGTAACCAAGCAGAGCTGTTTACATGCACCGTCTAAGCTCCTTGTCTCCGGCAGCTGCACGTCATGGGATAGCTCGATCTCGGTTACCCCATATGAACAGCAAGCTCCATACAATTGGCAAATCCAAGTCTTCTAGCGGATGATCGAGCTGTTTATTTCCCAAAATAGAGGAAATCAGAGTTTAATTCTGTCTTTAATCATGTTTTGTGTACTAAAGGTCGGGCAGATTAAACTTCAGCTGAGCATGCCTAGGTAATAGATATTTATAACCGACTATTTATTGAAAAATTCCGAGCTATTTTCTTGAGCAAGCAAATGCTGAGCTATTGATCGGAAATCTGTTCTGCAGCATTTGTGTAGTTGCCAACTTGTCCACCAATCTTTAACGGCAAACTCGGCGGAGCAGCCCAATTTGTAAAATAGACAAACTCTTAGCTCTGGGACGGGTTACCCAAACAACTTCAACTCACAGAGTTAATAACAGAGATCTCAAGCAGCCTGAGCTTACAAAAAGTCTGCTCATGAAGTCCGAGCTAAACTCCACTACCAAGCTATAGCTCGACATTTCTCACAAGCTAACTCTGAGCCGATGCAATCCGATTTAACCGGATGGCGAGATAATCCAAGAGCCCGAGCTGTGCTGTGTTGGAGAAACAAGGAAGTCCAATCTTCGAGCAAAAGCATAGCTTAGCTCGGTGTACATGAAATCGAGCTGATCACTTTGAGAAATCGAGGCCACAAACCAAGTAAGAGATGCAATTTCAAATGCAGCACATATAAATCCAAGCTCCTTTCGAGTAAGCTTCCCTTGAAGGCCGACCCAGGCAATGTAACATCTAAGCTACTGGGTCCGAGCGGCAATAGCTAAAAAACCGAGCTACACCCTTTGCCAAGCTTTGGGGTAACAGTAGATCCGAGCTCTATGATCTAACCAGCTTCAGACTGCAGCCTTGCAATCCCAAATTAAGTAAATCTCGACCTTATAAATGGATCAACCGAGCAATAAACTGCAACATCCAATGCCAAGCATAGACAATGTCGAGCTATCAGAGACAAGCTCCAAGTTCCTTTTGAACCGAGCTACACTCAGGAACCCGAGTCCTACAGAACTCCGAACTATCGATCAGTCCGAGCTATGTTGAACCACTCCACATGCCGAGCTTGGAATATATAAAGCCGGGCTGACTCCGCAAGAAAAACTCCATAACTAAGCTTTCCTTATTGGGGACCAAGCAGACCCAAGAAGTTTAAGAGGGGGTCCAATTTCATGCGCAGTACATGCAATGGTTGGCCCCTGTTGACCAAACATAAAATCAAAACATGTAGGTCCCGTACCAAGGTGTCAAGGTATGGCATGGCTCGTAGTGTAGGGCTTTGTTACAACAAATGCTCAGCAAGAGTGCCTTTTATTTGGTTTACTCCAGAGCCTACTTATTTACTAACTCCCATTGTCGATCCCTCAATAATAAGAGTTGGGGAGAGGTGGAAGAGAGGGGAGAAGGTGAGAAGTAAGGCCAGCTCGGATGATCTTGTTGGTATAAAGGCTCGAGAAAAATCTGACACATCTCTTCGGATAATTTCGTCAGCATGAGAAAAATCCAATATGCTTATTTGCACAATCTCATTAGCGTGAAAGCCCAAGAAAAACTCACTTTTTAAGATAATATCGTTAGCATAAAAAATTGAGAAAAGTCCGAATTGCTTTTCGGGTAATCTCATTGGCATAAAAGCCTGATAAAAATTTGAATCAATTCTTTGGATAATCTCATTGATATAAAAGTTAGAGAAAAATTCAAATTTCTTTTTAGATAATCTTGATGGCATAAAGCTCAAGCAAAATCTAACTCGCTTTATTGTATAAACTCAATGCCATAAAGCCTAAGAAAAATCCAACTCGTTTTATCAAATAATCTCGTTAGCAGAAAAACTCGAGAAAAATCTAAATCACTTTCTTGGATAATCTTGTTAGTATAGAAGTTTGAGAAAAATTCGATACATCCCCTTGGATAATCTCAAAGGCTTAGAACCCAATAAAAGTCCGACACTGTTGCTCTACTCAGAATGGGTCATGTTTGACTTAGCCATGGCATGCTAAGCTACTTTACCTAACTCAAGACTTTAGCTCATCGGATCATGGGCAAAGTCAAAAACACCTACGAGAAACTTCCCCTTAGTGTAACTGCTCAACTTAGAGCCTTGAAAGCCAATACATGCAATTAATGTCCCTATTGAACATCGTCAAGGAGATTGGGTGATAGGGATTATGGACTAATCACTCGCTGTTGAGCTTGAGGACTTATCTATATCGTTTACCGAGCTATCCAAGGGGAATTGAACTCTGAAGAATAATGTATTCTCTATGCCAACTTGTTGAGGTATTCTATTCTAATCTCTCTTTATCTTGTCTTAGAGACCCTCGAGGTGACGAAACTGTTATTGAGTCAACCTCTTATTGTTGCACTAGTCCAAAGACAAGTACTAAGTTTGCAATTTCCAAGTTGACTCATGTTTGAGGCTAAGTTGCCCCATTTTTGAGCCGACCAGTTGAGGCTAATCAGAAGAATGGCTATACACTGGACCAAACTTTCCCAAGCCTTAAACAGTTGAGTTACCGTATAACAGACCTAACTTGGTTTATTTAGAATCAGCTCTGCTTGGCATATATCATCGTTTGGACTACAAAATTGATAATAGAAACACACCCTATTTTTCTAACATCTTTACTATTCTTCTTGTAATTGAATATCCTTTTTATTTGTTTACAACTTTACCCTTGTAATCTATTCCCCTTTCTTTTTCTAGTAGGAATCCTTTTTGTAATTTATGTATTTCTCAAATTTGTCTTAATTGAGCCATATAAATACTTGTAATATGTAATAGCCACAACATCCGTGATATTGAACTTCAGACATTAGTCTTCCTTCTTAAGCTTGTGTTTTCTCATTAAGGACTAAGATCTTGAAGAGCTCTTCTCTAAACCATTAAGTATGAACTGGTGGCGAGTAATCTTGTATTATACTTGTACATCATATCACATATAGCTTGAGCATGTATGAGGAATTGGTAAGTTATATCCACCATCGGTGCATGAAGACCTTTGCTTAACCTTAGACAATTATTTAGCTTTTAGGCCATCTTGAGGTTTGGACCTATCTTTTTAGCTCGTGTAATATCGGTAGCCATATGTCAATCTTCTCAACGATCCGTATCATCTTAGTATTAGAAGTTGGCTATGTTTAAGCAAGTTTCATTTACTTTGTGCTCTGAGTGACTTACTATTGTGGTAGCGCGTTGTAGAAACTATATGTCATTGTTGTGAGGGTTTGAGAAGCGTTTAGTGTTGAAGAAATTTAGTTCTTTGTTTTCCCCTATTTCTTGTTCGCAAAACAGAGTATGAGTGTTCGCTTGGTTTATTGTGTGCTGGTTGTAATAGTTGTTGGCATGTTAAGTGTTGTTTTTCTCTTGTTGTTGTTTGTAGAAAGAATTTTGAGTTGTGTTTTAGTCGTTAATTCATTGTAATAGACCATAATGTCCGACTCTAATGTCTAAGGAGCCGTAGGTAACTAAGAGAGTATTACTCATAATGGCTAAGGTCATCAAGGAAGTTTTACACTCGAATTTACAAATGAGTAATTGGATAGACTTACTAACCTAGTGATTAGTCTAATGGTTGCCACAAACAAAGATAAGTAACAATCTCGAAATGAGCCTTGTAGAGGCCAAATCAATGAGTTGTTCAAGAGAGGCAATAACCGATACGGTCAAGCTAACCCCCCCAGTTTGACTACCCTAAATTGGAGGACTAGGGTTACTTAATGGAGACTAGCATTAGACGAGATTGCAGAAGAGGATGAGGAAGTAGGTGAAGAAAAGGGAGAGTATTATGAACCTAAGGAGAGAAATGTCCAAGCTCTAAGAGTGGAAGGATTAAGGATGTATATCCCTAGTTTTTTTGGAAATGGTAATACTGAAGACTACTTAAATTGGGCATATAAGATTGAGAAACAGTTTGAGTATCATGAGGTGCTCGAAAATGATAAATTTACACTTGCCATACTGGAATTTATTGGCTATGCAACTTTGTGGTAGAAGAATTTATAAGTTACCCGTAAAAGAAAAGGAGACCGTGAAGTTAGAAATTGGGATGAAATGAAAAGAGTGAAGAGAAGAAGATTTGTTCCTAACTATTATTTACAAGACACATTTAAGAGGTTATAGGAGTTGAGGTAAGGAGGATTAAGTGTTGATGCATATGTGAAGGAATTTCAGATGTTAATGATCCATTGTTAAGTTATTGAGCTCGAAGACCAGGCTATCTTTTGATTCATTAGTGGGTTGAAGTATGAAATTAGAGATATTTTGGAGATGATGGGTATTAATACACTTGATAAGGCAATCTGAGCTACCCTAAGAATTAAGAGGCATCGAATAGGAAGATTTGGAGCTCCTGTGAGTCGGCCTACTCCTAGTCGACCTGTTCCGAGTAGACTTGTGCGATTGAAATCAAGTAAAATGGTTGAGATCTAACCTACTCAAACTGCCCAAGAAAAAGACAAAGAGATCTCGAGAAAGTTCAAGAAAGGATAAAGCTCAAGAAGAAAGGCTAGTGGGATCAAGTGTTTTAAGTGTCAAGGGTTTGGACACATGGCCACGCAATGTCTAAACAGACGAATGATGGTGATCAAGGGAGAGATGTTGACTATTGAAGTTGATAGTACTGATGAAGAGATTGACGGGCCTAAAGAATCTAAACAGTTGGAATAGTTTAAGGAGGAGGAGATCATTTACAGTGAAGAGGGAAATTTTATGCTTGCAACCATAGTGTTAAGTAGAGCGATGAGTGTGAGTCTTATGCTAAAGTATGAGCAATGAGAAAATTTGTTCTACATTAGCTATAAGGTGAATAGGTTGTCATGTACATTAATTATTGACATTGGTAGATGCATTAATGCAACATTTTCATTCATGGTCCAACAACTAAAGTTGCCAACCAAGCCTCACCCCAAGGCTTATAAACTACACTAACTCAGTGACCAGGGAGCCCTACAAGTGAATGAGCAAGTGGCTATGTCGATTAGTATTGGAAACTATTAAGACAGAGTACTTTGTGACGTGTTACCCATGAGTACATCTCATATTCTTCTTGGATGACCATGTATATTTGATTAGAATGCGATACATGATGCGAAGAAGAACACATGTTCCTTAGAGTATGAGGATAGGAAGGTAAAGCTTAGCCTTATGATTATAGAACAAGTTAAAAATAAGTGAAATAAAGTATTGTGAGGACTCTCTTATACTCTTTAACACTTTACCTACTTATCTACTTATCTTTTTACTTAAACAGTTACTTACTTAAGCATTGGAGTGGTTATGTTGAACTAGCCCTAACACCACATTAGCCTTTCATTCGTACTTTTGTAGGAACAAGGTTCCATATCAAAATCAATCAACAACACTCACAATGCCAAGGAGTACCAAAATCGAACCAAATTAGCAGCTTTATATGCTTGAGAAGAGGAAGTAGCCTTAAATGACACAAAACTTAGAGCCTTGAAGCTACTGAATGCTATATAAAGTAAACCCAATTGTGAGCCGAAGGAATTGATGTATGTAGAAGCCCAAGATATGGTTCACAAAATGAATGCTTTAGTAGATATGAGTGCTACCGACATTTTCATCCTTAAAGAGGTGGCTACCAAAATTGGATTGAAAGTAGAGAAGGGACAAGGGAGGCTTGAAATGATTAACTTTGAAGAAATACTAATGTTTGGAGTAACTTGGAGTGTAGATTTCAGAGTAGGTCATTGTAGCGAGAAGGAAACCTTTGAAGAAGTATCCTTAGATGACTATGAGTTGGTAATTGACATAAATTTCCTTGATAGGATCAAGGCTTACATTATTCCATCCTCAAATTGCATTTTTCATCATGGATAAGTCCCAAGAACGTATAGTTCTTGCAAGCTGAAACTTAGGCCTAGTTGCGAAGATGTTGTCGTCTATGCAAATGTCCAAGTGGATGAAATGAAAGGAGCCTACATTCTTAATCACTTTAAAGATGGAACGTAAGGTCTTAAAGGATCAGGAGGTGCTTGAAGCAATCCAGAAGGTGTTAAAAGAATTTAAAGATATGATGCTAAAGGAACTCCTTAAACAAATTTCAACCAAGAGGGAGGTTGACCATGTAATTAAACTGGAACCGAGTGCTAGAACACCCATGAATGGTACCCTATCAGATGCCCCTTCCTGAATTACAAGAACTTTGATGTCAATTGAAAGAACTATTATACGCTGGGATTATTCGACTCTCTAAGGACCCTTACGATGCCGTAGTCTTATTTCAAAAGAAGCATGATGGGTCACTATAGCTACGCTTAGACTACAGGGCTTTCAATAAGATTACGGTTCGAAACAAATACCCTATACTGATGGGAAATAACTAATTTCACCAATTAAGTGGAGTGAGATGCTTTTCCAAGTTAGACTTAAGATTAGGCTATCATTAAGTCATAATTGACGAAGGGGATAAGTTGAAGACTACTTGTATCATAAGGTATGGATCTTTCGATGCCATTCGACTTAACCAACACCCTATACTGATGGGAAATAACTAATTTGACCAATTAAGTGGAGTGAGATGCTTTTCCAAGTTAGACTTAAGATTAGGCTATCATTAAGTCATAATTGCTGAAAGGGATAAGTTGAAGACCACTTGTATCATAAGGTATGGATCTTTCGATGCCATTCGACTTAACCAACGCCAAAGCCACATTTTATAGTTTGATGAATTGGGTTCTAACTCCCTTCTTGGACCAATTTGTAGTGGTATACCTAGATGATATTATAGTATATAGCAAAACTCTCGAAGATAATGTTAACACTTGAGATAGGTTTTCTCTATGCTAAGGGAAAACTAGCTATATGTAAAATTAGAGAAGTGTTCATTTGCCTAAGAGGAGATGGGCTTCTTAGGTCATATGGTAGGCTAAGGACAAATTAAGATAGATAAGGCTAAGGTCTAAGTTATCTATGATTGGGAGAGACCCTTTAAGTTAACTAAATTAAGATTTTTCCTAGGGCTTGCTAATTACTATCAACGGTTCATTTGGGGATACTTAGAAATTGTAGCACCCTTAATAGATCTACTTAAGAAAGACACCGATTGGTAGTAGAATAAAACATGTCAGGAGGGCTTTAACAAGTTAAAAGAGGCTATTATGAAGGAATCAGTTCTAGCTGTATCAAACTTTACTAAACCTTATGAGGTACACACTAATGCAAGCGATTTCACTATTAGTGGGGTTCTTATGCAAGAGGGACATTTGTTGGCCTATGAAAGCCGTAAGTTAAATGAGACTGAAAGGAAGTACACCATCCATGAGAAGGAGATGATGCCTATAGTTTACTACCTGAGGGTACGGAGGGATTATTTGTTGGGTAGTCAATTTATGGTAAAAACAAATAACATAATCGCTTACTATTTCTAAACTTAGGAGAATCTATCGCTTAAATAGGCCAGATGGTCAGTTTTCTTGGTGGACTTTGATTATCTATTGGAACATAAGCCCCAAGAGCACTAATGTGGTAGCAAATGTGCTTAGCTGGAAGGCAAAACTAATAGCCATGGCCAATCACCTAATACGAGACATGTTAAAGAAGATTAGAAGGGGATAAATCATGACCCTTAGGCAAAGACCTTGATGAAGAGTGCCTTGAAGGAAAGAACTTAAAGATTATGGGTAGAGAATTGGTTATTATACATGAAGGGGCTTCGACTATATGTCTCCTTGCATATTGGACTTAGAAAGGAAATCTTAAAGGAGTGCCATAACTTACCATGAGAAAACTACCTTAGGGTTTAATAGACTTTAGCTTTGATTGAAGACAAGTATTATTGGCCTGATATTAAGAATGATGTTGAAGCATATGTGAAGACGTACCTTGTATACCAGTAGGACAAGGTGGAGAATCAAGCATTAGCGTATCTTCTATAACCTCTTCCCATTCTTGAGAGACCTTGGGAGAGTTTTTCCATGGGTTTTATCATGAATCTCCCAAAGTTTATCATATAAAACTATAATGGTAAGAGTAGACTAGTTCTCTAAGTATGCTACATTTATACCAGCCTCGAAGGAATGTTCAATGGAAGAGGTCGCTTGGCTATTCATGGAACATATGGTGAAATATTGGGGAATACCTTCAGTAATTATTAGTGATTGAGATAGATGGTGTACAGAAAAGTTTTGGACAAAGTTATTTAGGTTGTTGGGATCAGACTTAAATCATCCCATTAGTCTACACCCACAAACCATTAGACAAACTAAGAAAATGAATTCTTTACTAAAGGTATATCTAAGGCACTATGTGAGTGCTAATCAAAAGGATTGGATAAGGTTATTGCATATTGCCTAGTTTTCTTTCAATCTTCATTACAATGAGGCCACAGATAAGAGCCCCTTTGAGGTGGTATTGGGATTCCAACTTATTACCCCAAATACAATTGCTATTGAGTATAGAGGCAATAGTACAACTACACATGACTTTGCAAGGAATTGGTAGGAGAAAGCAGATATAGCTCATGCTTGCCTACATAAAGCAACTAAAAGAATGAAGAAGTTTTTTTACCAGAAAAAGATGGATGTAGGTGGGGGATCTCGTTATGGTATGACTATACTTAATATAGCAAACTAGAGGAGCACTTCATAAAGGATTGATGAGGAGATATGAAGTACCTTATAAGATCTTGAAAAGAGTAGGGAAGGTGGTATATAAGTTGAAGCTCCCTATAAGACTTAAGATAGATCTGGTGTTCAATGTCAATATGCTAAAGCCTTACTATAAAGATAATGAAGACCCAGAATGGATGAAGTCAACAAGGGCCCCAATTAAAGTACGAAGCTTATACAACAAAGAGGTGGAAGAGGTACTTAAGGACTGAATTGTGATAGATTAAAGTCGTCTAAATCGTATTAAGTATGTGATCAATTGGAAAGAACTACCTAATAAGAGCAAGAATAGTTGGGAACCAATTGAATTATTGTGGAAATTTCAAGCATTGATTCATCATATTAAGGGATAATGATGAGGACATCAACGAATTTAGGTAAGGAAATGTTACGGACCCCTAACAAAGACCCAAACTTAAGAGGTTCCTCTTGACCCATCTAAGATGGAGCTTAAGGCTTAAGTATACTAAGAGCTTCTGTAAGAAAGAAGCTTCCAAAAGATCCTGGATTGTTAGATTTTAATAGGTAGATGGTAGGTAGCACTGAAAATGTAAATATGATATAGACCATTAGATTGGATTAATCTTGACCATCATTTGAGAAGGCTATATATAGAAAACTTTCCCTCATTTGTAATTACTAGTCAATTATTAGTCGATTGAGTAAGAGTTGATTTATGTTTCGAAGCTTTTATCTCTAAATACTTTCTCCCTCTCTTGAGTATGTTGTGAGCTCTTATGAGAAAGGCTGCTTAGTTCTCATTAGGATTCTCGAAGAGTCTAAGTGCAGTATGTGTAAGTGAGGCTAACCACTTCACACAACACATAACGCATGCAATGGATATTTTTATTAATATATATATATATATTTAACTAGGTTGAGTTTTCCTTGTTTTTTTTTTAATAATAAATCCCAAAACTAGTCTTAAACCCTATAAGGTTTCAAATTATGTCTCGAAATTCTATGAAAACCTTATAGGACTTTTAGTAGATGGGGTAAGTTAAGTACTCATTAACGATCATTACCCAATCCAACTAATTGTATCCCTATTATTATTGAATGGTATTAAGATATGAATCGTTATCCAAAATATATACAACACAAACTCTGATTTTTTATCACTATCCAAGATATATGTCACTCAACTTTTAAAATATCAAGACCTTTAATAGCAGATGCCAATCACCATTCAAGCACTATCAACTTAACATTGAGAATCATATTAAAAACTCTGGAAAGAGATAAGAGAGACAGGAAGAAGTGAAAATATGATGAAAAGTGACAATGGTAGGGGTAGAAGTCTATATGTGTTGGAACATGAAAGTGAGAAAAGAGAGAAAAACAAAATCAAGTTCAGCTAATTTTAGAAGTTAACTACGTCGGAGCCTGTATTCATGATATAAATTTTCAACTTTCATATGAGCATAACCTCGACACCATTAATTGTGAAGGCAATGTAGCTTATTGTGCAACCTTAGTAAGGGACAGCTTGATTCTTCTGAAGCTAGATACTAAAAAAGTTAGCATTGTCATCAATTACCATATAATGTCCTAGTGGTATGCTGGGAGGAATATGTATCACGAAATTAGCTTGTAGTATCGCATACTCAAAAGATGGAACAATAGGAAAGAAAAATTAGTAGCGGTTTTTCAATAATTGTTTTGCTCATTAGCTAGTAGTAGCAATTTCATAACTAAATTCATATATAGCAATTTTAAAAGGAAAAGCGTAGGACGTCGATTAAAACATGTAACGGCTTTTTTTTCCCCCATATTTCTATGTTCATGCTTTTTCTTGAAGTATGCAATTAGCCTTGAAAAGAGAAAAAAATCTTAGCTTGTGGTGATGGTACCCATTAGTTGGACCTAATAACTCAAAAAAAAAAAAAAAAAACATTAATGCACAATGTGTTCGGATGAATAGTATGTACATACAAATGATATTTAAAAAGTATTCATGATGAATTATCATTTATGTTTTCATATGTTATAATTTTGTTGGTATCTACTACTGCTAATTTATTTATCTCACATGTTAGTTTTTTTTAAGTTTTTCTTGAAGGCTATAGGGGCTTACATTTTCTAATGTAATATTATGGATTTTTTTTTCTAAGAAAATTTGATCAAATATACAAAATGTAAAAGATACTTCTAAATTTTGATTTAAGTATGGATTTACTCTCTAAATTTTCAAATCTTACAAATTACACTCCTAAACTTCAATATATTGGCAAAAATAACCTTCATAACTTGTAAATAAACACCATAAACTATGAGCTTAATATGTAACACCCTAGAACTTTTTAAACTGTATTTTAAGTACTCCAAACTTTGACTATTAAAAAAAATGAAATATTCTTTATGCTACTAGTTTATTGAGCTTTTGAGGTTAATTTGTAATATTTCAAAGATTAAGGAGTAAATTCGATCTAAAGTTAAAATTTAAGGGGATTATTAGTAATTTCCCACAAAATATGGTAGTTGAAAAACAAAATCTTCTTAAGAAGATAAAAAGAGGAGAATGTAAATATATTTGAAACAAGAAGATTACAACAAAATTATTCAAGTATCTACTATCTTTGGAAATTTGAGATAGAATTTACATTCACATTATATTTCATTTCCTCTAATATATTCTCGTATTTCTTTGTACTTATTATCTATCCAAATTTCCCAAAATAAAACCTTTTATATGCAACGTATTGTTAAATCACACCACAGTACAGTTACCATCGTTTTCCTAGGAATTTTTGAGTCATCCAGAAATCAACAAACGTGGCCTTAGACTTTCTGATGGTTTTCTTTAGCCATGAAAAATATGGTCCAGGTTGTCGCAAGTATCTGAAGTTCAGACAGGTCTAAAGCTAGAAAAATGAAAAGCCAAGAAGGGGTCCCAGCCCAAGGGATACCTCCTACATATATACCTGGCTTTTGTGGATCATACCAGGGAAGGATATGGTTATTTTGAAGAAGCACCTGCACTTTATGTACATGGTCCATAAGGACCGAAAGATATTTATGGTTTCGAACTTCCTATGTCAAGCGTGTCCACACTACACATTTGGATGGTTGGAATAAACTTCCATAATTACGTATTAATTTCTTGGTAAAATGTGTTTCTGTATGATTGGTTGGGTCATGCACGAGATATCCCAGAAAAACTGAGTCTAATAAGAATGCTGCTAGCCAAAGATAACATGGAAACTAACAAAGTAATGAAGACAATTATTCATCACTGAGGAAGGAGCAACTTGAGGACCGAAGTAAGTTGTAATCTGTAAAATCATGATTATCCTGAACAAAACCACGGAAACATAAGAGGAAAACCAGCCAATTTTTGGTGCATGATTATATGTTTCATCAAACTACAAAATTGTACAACACTACTTAATGAGTTCCCTTGAACGCTTAATATTAGAAGCTAGGTAGCTAGTCTATTTTATTCTATCCTTTTGATTTCCCCTTAAGTACTTGGGAGTGACACTGAACTCATCATAAGTATTAGTGAACATTACAATTGGAAAAAACATTTGACAATCATGGATTTGCCTAACCATATGTCTAATTTCAATCTTCAAACCTTCGTGATACAAGATGAGAAGCAGTCCATTCTCATACAGGCTTCAAATCTTCATGGAGTCTTCTAAATGACAAATTTATTGCTCAAAAGGCCTGAAAAACCATAAAAACCTCCTCTATATTAGTACATGCAGTATATATATATATATATTTTTTTTTTTGGTTCTAATTTCTTCATTGAGTATATCAAAAATCCACTCAACAGCAAAGGAAAAGCAAATTCTTGAACTTTAGAAAATTAGAGTTAGGATGGCTAGATTTGTTTTTCTGAAAATGTTTTTGAAATATCTTTTAATATAATTATTAACATCAAGCATTTATAATGTTTCAATATTTACTAATTGGTATTAAGATTATGGTAATTGATAGTTCTTGAAGATAATAGATGTGGAAGATGATGATAACAGTGACTGGCACCTAATGTGGAAGTGAACTAAAAATAGAAAATACCTACTGAAAATAAACGAATGATATCCATATTTTCAGTACATATTTTTCTTGTTTAGTTGATTGCTAGGTAGCAATGGCAACAATTTACTGTCATTACCTTCCAGTATCATATACCACTAAAGTTTGAATTTCTCAAAAATAAAGGCCCCTTTTAATTGGATTTGCATAACATTTGAGACCTAAACCATGACATATGCACAAAAAGAAGTTTGACAAAACATAAAGTCTTTGATGATAAAAAGAAAAGAAAAGAAAAGAAAAGAAAGAGCCTACCTATTTAAGGATGCATCTATGTTTGCTTTCACCCTAGTACCTTAATCCCAAGTTCTATAATTATGATAAAAAGGAGGTTTAGCTGACTCTAGACTCTAAATATCATATGCAAGTAGCAAATACCTTTTGTGTGTTGTGATTTGAAAGTTCCATACTTATAGCTGATGACATCAAGGATATAGTCTTATAGATAGATTAATGTGAGAGAAGGGATATTAGAATCAAAGTCACTAGCTACTCCTATAACCCCTTTAATTCAGTACTTTCCAGTTCATTTGTCAATTCATTGAAATGTAAAGACTATGAACCCAACCCCCCCCCCCCCCCCCCCCCCCCCCCCCCCCACCAAAAAAAAAAAAAAAAAAAAACGGGGGTGTCTGTGGCTAGAAGAGAAAGGAAAGTGTGAGAAAAAGGCAAAACTAGCTAGGTGACTATTCCCTTCTAGCATAAAGGGAAGAAATTTAGGTCTTCACTAGGTCACTTAATAAAGCACCTCAATAACCAGACAAAACAAAGCAATTGTATATAGAGCCAGAATTCTTCCACGTCTAAATTCATTGAGATTTTGTACTATTGATCAATATTTTCAAGAACCATGTGTACCCTAGATTCAACCAGGAACTTCTTTGAAAAGGAAAAGAGGGAAAAAAAGAAGAAGAAGAAGAGTTCAAAGGAAAAAAAAAAATGAAGAGAAATTGACCATAGCTACATAGGGTTTCTAAACTGAAAAAGAAGGAAGCAAAAGGGAAAATAAAAATTCAAATCTAGGGTTTCCATAGTTGTGAGAGAGTGATGTATTAGTTGTAGGTCTCTTAACTGTTGTCTCTTCATGAATGCTGTTGAACATTATACCCAAAAGCATAGGACTGAAGATCATCGGCGTCTTGATAGTTCCATTGTTGTCTGTTGTTTGTTTGGATATCAAGAGAAGATGATATGGAACTTGAACCTCCTTCAAAGCTACTGAAGGAGGTATTCTCTTCAGGGACTGGACAAGAATTGTTCTCATAGTTTCCCAGGGAGATTGATTCCATTGGCTCATTCAAGTGGTAAGCTGCCATTGCAATTGCATTCACGTTGGCGTTGTTGTTATGGCTCAGATTGAAGAAATGATGATGAGACACACCGGATGAGTGATCTGAAGCTTGCAACAAGCTTTGCAAGTCACCATTTTGTAGATGATGGGTGGGGTTCATATTAAGTTTCCCTGAAAACAAGCTTTGAGCTGCTTGTTCCTTGAGAGATGCTAGCTGTGCTTGCAAGTTGAACACCTACACATGCACACAACCAATATTAGTCTAAGTTTAAACAAAAGCGAAGAAATGGGATGATTGCAAGTAGGCAGACTCCTTGATTGGTCTCTAAACTTACAAAGCATGATTTCACCTCCGCATAATTTTTATAAATATGCATATAACCCTTGAACCATTGCTATAACTCTGAAATTGTCACTGAAATTGTTATAAAAAGCAAGGTTTTGGGTGTATGCACACATTTTCAAAGGCTTTCGAGAGGTAAAATCATATCTTTGAGTGTTTAGAGGATCCATTCATGCCTGATCAGTAGTTTAGGAGTTGTTTTTGTAACTTGCTCTAAGGAACATGATATTAGGGTTTGGATCAAAACAAGGAAGTAGTGTTAACCTGTTGCTGAAGAGCAAAAATATGTGAAACACAGCCATAAATGGGGTCTTGAAGACGAGCTTGAGCTTCATAAGAGATGGTGACCGCGGCTTCACAACGATCACTCACAGGAAGATTAGCCAAGAGCTTCGAAACATTGCTAGCACCAAAAACCTTATGGATTGCTGCAAAATGGGTCGCACCCTGTTCGTGGCAGAAGTAAGGTGCAAAAACACAACCCCTCACACATTTCCTTCTCAAAAATTTACACGCTCCACAGGGTGAACCCGAACCTGTCATCTTAATTTTGATGAGTACTAACTACTAGTACTACTGTTTTTTATTTTTTTTTCCTTCCTCTCTCTCTTTTTCTCTTTGCTTTGTTAGAATTTGTTTAGAGTTTTTGTTGAGGCAAAGAGAGAAATCATGGGCATGTTTATAAGCATTAGAGGTAGAGACAGGTCGTGTATAATAGGATGAATAGTTTAATTGCACCTTGTCCCCTTAATGGGCTGCATATTTCATTATTTTAATTTTTCCTTTTATTGAAAAAAAGCAACCCCCCCTTTCTTCCCCCATAGTCCGTCCTAAATTTTAATTTCAGTATTTTATGCGAAATGGTATTCCATTACCCATCCTCATACGACAAAAGAGCTAACATAAACCCCACCCCCATCCCTGTTTGCTTCAACATTTGCGTCATATATTACATATTCTCTTCAGTTACATATTTGTTTTAGTTCAAATATACGATCCTCAGCCACGCACCCCACCGTATAACTTATGGTACATTAACGGCTTCAGTAGGAAAATGTTAATTTGTGTCCGAGGTATTTAATAATTAGTGCCCCCCACATTATCCATTTATAGAGAAAAAAAAAAAAGAAGAGATCCTCTAGTTCCTGTTTAGAAAATTAGTAAGGAAAAAGGAGAATGTGATTTTTAAAACACTTCTCTTGATTTAGAAAATGAAGAAAAACAAAACATAACGGATCTATGAGGAAAAAATTTCTATAGTGCTCATAACAAGGATTCATTCCTCTATGTTTGGGAAGAATTGGGCAGGAATTAAAAAAAAAAAAATTACTACTTTACCTTTAAAATAAAAACATATATAAAACTATATTATTAATCTTCTTTTTTTACTTTCATTTTTTCTAATTCTTTCCTTATTTAATAAGAAACATATAAATATTTTCCTTTAGCTTTTTAATAATTTTCCATTCATTTTCTCTCTGCTGATTCCTTCCTTTGTTCTTCCAGAAAAGCAGTGCTAGGGGACTGAAAGGAATTTAGATTGCTCTGACTCAATTATATGTTGAGTAGAAGGTAGGTGTTTTCGGTGTCGGTACTGTAAAATTAGACCTACAAGTCCTATGTGAAAGAGCTAATTATATTCTTTTACTGACAACAACAGAAGTGCCTGATCCAAGGAACACGTTTTGTATCATTCGGTTTTTTATGCATTCAGAACCGGAGTTCTTGCTTTATGAGTTAATTTTTTTGGTTTTAAAAAAGGGTAGCAACTCGAAGCAGCTTTATCTTGGAACGTGTGTTTTTCCGAATTTAGGAAAATTATTAAGCCTGGAGGCTATAGATGAGCTTAGCTAACTTGTTAGCTCTTCTTTATAGGTAGGCAACCATAATACCATATGTATTATTTGTGCACACATAAATATGTACATTTCTTTCATGTTTAATCTGCTAGTCTTTTATGGGTGAAAATGAGTTAGGGTAAAGGTTGCAAGTATAGATCTCCTTACAGATACACACGGGGCATTAATGATTTAGCATCCTAAAACATGTTTAATTATTCTATATAAAATGTTTATATGTATATATATTTTATTTATATCCATTCTATATATATTTAAAATTTAACTTTAGATATTGCTTGTATCATATCCCATTTATTTCAATGCCAAAATGATAATTGGAAAATAAGAATTAGAGTGATAGTTTGTTTTCTCAAGTAAGAGGTATAGAATACATAGTTAATTCATTAGAAAATGAAAATTTTTGTGGTTGTTTTGCATTTTCTTATAAAATAAAATAAAATGATCACAAACAAATCTATCTTTATATGTATTTATTAAGTATTTAATTATATATATAGATATATATACTTATAATTTTATCTTTTGGATACCGTATATCTACAAATATATGATTTAGTTGTTTATTACATACCAGAGAAATGGAAAAAAAAGAAAAAAGAAAAAAAGAAAGAGGACTGACAGAAGAAGTCCTAAATCATGTCCTTCGTAGCATTCCGTTTTAGCTGCTTAGGTACACGATTCCATGTGTGCATTAACTAAAGGAGGGGAACATCATTCCAGAGCATGCCGAATATTTGGTGTATATACATTTGTATGTTCGTCTTTTGTCAGAATAAGTCCTATGTGTATGAGTGGTGAAAGTCAACCATGGGATGTCAGTACGATGCGTTTCAGTGAGTAGACCAACAGGGATTAGATTTTATAGATTTATCTCTTTATGAACAAGAGAATACAAGAGTAATGTGATGTGATGATTAGGTTATGTTAGATTTTTGAAAATTTCTTTATATTCGAGAAATAGCATCACAGAATGATCTAGTGTTGGAGACTACGAATTAGTAGCAGTTTATGAGCAATTTTTTAAATTATCAATTTACAGTAAAATTTATTTATTTTTTCAATTATATAACATATTATAACCTATAACATAAAAAAAAAGAATTCAAATATAATTAATTTTAGTAAAAAACCAATATTTATATTACTAAATAACCAAATGGAATAGAATCGTGTCTAATTACCAGTATTTTGATTGTGAAATCCGAAAGGTAAATGTTACGTTTTCTTTCACCAATATCAATATATATTCCAGGAAATCGATGTTACACAGTAGTCTAGTCTAGCAGCAGGTACACCTGTTCCTGAAATCGTATTGCCGGGGGCTGTCGCTGTTCTAGGTGTTGCTGATCTAACTGGAACCACTTTCTTCTATTAATTATGGATTAGTTGTTCTATGTTCACTGCATTCAGTTTGTCCCATATTTATGTTTGTCGTCCAATCCCAGAAAAACTTAGCCGTGTGGGCAATAAATTCAGAAACGATTATCAGTGGCGATCGAGTCTAATGTGAAAATTAATAAGAATTGAATATTAAAAAGAAGTCCAACCTATTTACATCATTGAATGAAATATAAGGTTATAAAACAATAATTATTATTGATGAATAAAACAGAGTTTGTTAAGAATGGATATTACATTATTATTTGTTGAGGTATTTTTTGAAAAGGAAAATCATTCTAATATTGGATAGCTATTCTTAGATTTGAACAATAAATGACCATGTAGTACTTTTTTATAACAAGAATTCCTTATGGAATTATAATTATAGACCTAAAAGTGCAACTAATTCTATAACGTGCTTCCATAAGAATAAGGGGGAAGAAATTAATACTATAGCGAAGTGAATTGTCTCTCAAGAGCATCTTGTCCCAATATTTTTAATTAAGGGAAAATTAGACAACAAATGAAATAAAAATACAGGCTTCCAAACTTTAGAAAATTTATTTCATATTACTTGCCGATTCTTAGCTACAGCCGATAATATCAAAGGGAATGCGTTGGTTTTGGTTTCTTCTAAAAAAATATATAGTAATGATAAATAAATAGAAAAAAAAAAAAGAATTTGGAAGTTTCAATTAGAGTATTCATTTATCTGGTGAAGATTAAGGAGGGGTGGTTTTGAGGAAGTGAGATGTCAAGAAGTTATATATAGAGAGAAATTATTTGTGGCGGTTTTTCAAAGAATATGTATTTATTCTTTCATGATAAATGATAACTATTACATAAAATGTGATAATTTTCAAACAATTTAGCATTCGTAAAATGGGTGTGACCTTAGCATAATTTCAATTCCTTTATCAAACCCTAGGTCATGACCCACAAAGACTCACAGCCAAACCCATAATTTTAACCCAATATTAAAAGGTTGATTTCCACTGACGAGATGAAGACATCCAGATAATCCAAATAAATGCCATACCATACGTGCGTAGATTGATTATTTGCTAGGCCGCAAGGTTTTCATGAGATTCACTCGTGCACAGCGAAGAAAGTTTAAAAAGCAAACCACATTGCAAAATACATGAAGCAAAAACTTGTTGGTAAGGGTGTGCATCAGTGGTTAAGATCTTAATGTAGAATATTAGAGCATCGTTTATTTATTTATTTATTTGTTTTCCAACTACATCATATAATAATAATTTTGAAAAGGGAGAATAGAACCTATCTTGTTATAAGATCATGATTTATACTATTAAATTAAATTATAATGAGCTTTTTATATTATTTAAGTTTAAAGTGTTGTTTATGAATTCTTTAGACAACTATCGATCCCGCTGCTGTTCCTCGCCACAGATAATTATCTATCCCCTTTTCTTGCCCTGTCATGGAAAAAAAAAGAAGAAGAAGAAAAATGGAGACAAAGGTAGTGACACAGGAATCTAACAATTATAAGCTAGAGACACAAATAAGACGAATGTCTATTTTTTTTTTTTTTTTTTAAAAAAGCTATTCTGACATCTTTTTTCTCCATCCATTACTTTCTTTAGTATTCGTACGTCGCGGCTTGTCGAGCAATACGGTTTATTTTTATTAACTAACCTCTTATATGATCATAGTTTTATTTTGATCACTATGCTATGTCGCACATAAGCACCAACAAGTAGACCCTAACCAAATGTGCTAAAAGGCCCCATATAGCCAACTCTAATAATGACACCTCACCTTAACATTAATATCCCCTTATCTGAACTTCTTTAGAGTGCTTATCCGCCCTTACAAAGCTGTCGTTTCAACAACTTTTTAAGACAATTGAGTTTTTAACTTTCCATCACATTAACATGCAAGGCAATAGTGGCAGAAGCTTTGGATTAATTGTCAGTTGCTCATTAAATATGGAAATGGAAAAATAGGTTTCAACATCTGCCCATTGAATTGCTTCTCCAATAATTAACGGTGTCCCTAATCCATTGAAAGTATTTTTCGGCACCTTTCATGAAAGTGTACACATTAGATGCTTTCAGTGACTTCAGAATAATGTTCGACTTGTTTGAGTAAAAGCATGTCACTCTTGCTTTTTCTTTCTTATCTTTCATGTGAAAATGGAAATTAGCATATTATTATTAATCTTCTGTTTATATGTATTTAAAATGTTCTACACTTTATTCTTGAGATTATAAAGAAAGAAGCAAGTTTCTTTTTTTTTTTTATTTTTATTTTTTATCGTTAAAAGCCGATGGCATATCAAAGGCATATAAAGCCCACGTGGAATGAAAAGAACTATTTTCCACCATATGCACTGATTAAGATCAAGAGCTGGGAAACCAGCCTAGTGATTCTTGTTTTGAACCTGTTAAATTAAATTTTTTTAAAACATCTCTCACTCGATTTGGTTTTTGAACCTTATCATCAGCCTAAGAAACATGTCAATGATATTAAGTTGAGCCAAAAGCTCAATTATAAAAACAACCTACTACAATATGATTAATGAAAATGTTTAGGTGACGAACACAAATTGATTAGACATGATTCTTGATTGATTCTAATTATTCAGGGTGAGGAATATTAATTCTTGTCGAAATAAACTTGTCAATCAAATCGCACGTTGACATGCTATGAAATCTGAAGTTTAAGATGTACCGTATAAAGTGAATTCCTAAAAAATTTGAATATTTTAAACTTGAGAATTGAATATGTGAATATGATTTTAAATATGTTCTTGATAAGATTCAATGAGTTTTTGAGTACGAACATTTTTTATTTTGTTCCGTAAGTATATGAACTGGATTATGTATTATGACAGTATGTATTTTTCCTGAAATTTCAATATGTTTTTTTTTTTTTCCGTAGATTGAATGCTCATAATGTCTTTTTAGTGTTCTTTTTTTATCTTCAATATGTTATAGGTTTGCTCTTTAAAGTCTAGTTGCATTTATTGAAAAGTTATTTTTATATAATATTTTTCTAGAAAATTCACAATAATCTTGAATAAGTTTAAATACCTTCAAATGTTCATGATGAATATTCAAAATCCTCATATTTAAGGTGTTATTTCAACATAACCATGTTTTATCTTGCTTAAGAGTTAAAAATAGTAAAAAAGGTGTTCTTCAATACGATTTGAGATTTAAACGCAATCTAATAAATTTATCTTCATCACAACCTTCTTAATTATGAAATTCACAAAATCAAGAAACAATATAACAATAATTTAAGATGAAGATTTGACTCTCGGCTTATTCTAAGCCCTTCTAGAGATTCATGGTTGAAAATACTAAGAGCTTCTATTGAAGCAGGACAGCAGCCCCTTCAATGGCTTTTTAAATCCCTTCCCTCACAACTCCCTCTCTCAAGGCATTCTCCACCTATTCTCTTCCTTCCTTGCTTGTTTCCTTATCAAATTTGGTTTGACTTTCTTAAAAGGTTTAAATGTATGTGTATATACATATATTGTCTATGTAGCTAAAGATTATATGTAATGCCCCGTCTTGTTTGCTTAAAAATCTTACCTTGAATCCTTGCCAAAAAAAAAAAAAAAAATCTTGTTAGGCTAATATCAAACTCATGATCTATGTCCTCAAATCTTACCTAAGTGAGAGTATATTTAGGGTTTGTTCAATGCCAGAAGCTAAATAATGAGGATGAGGGACTTTAAGTTTATATTAGGTCCTATTGAAACCCTTAAATGATAAGAATGTGAGAATTACCCTTTTGCATTTCATTTTAAAATCAATAATGAGCTATCTTCAGGTACCAAAAGTAAAAAAAGAAGAAGAAGAAGAAGAAGAAGAAGAAGATTTTTAAGCAAATACCTAAAAGGTAAGGCATTACTCTTTTTTTTTTTTTAACTTTTGGTACCTAAAGACGGTTTATTATTGTCATTCTTAAGTTAAGGACAAGGCAAAATTTGTTTTTTACATGTTATTTAATTTCATATCATACTAACTCCCACGCATATTCTCATTTGACATAACAAACAACAACAAAAATATTATATAACAGTATGCCAAACCTAGAGTATCACAATTGTACAAATCTTATACATTACATGTTCCCATCATGATAACATAATACTATATGATTAAAATAGAAAATTAGTGTACACTTTTACATACTCTCACTGAGTACTTTACTAAATTACGTGACAATCTTTCCATAGAGCTCCTTTTTAGAGCTTAATTCCAGTTTTTAATTCACTTTAGCTATGTAGGAGTTCTCTCTAGCATACTTTCTGACCAACATTCTAACTTACTTTTTGCTTCACGGTTTACCTCAAAGGTACTAACTAGGTGTACTAGAGTCATCTTGCTCTCATGTTGTATGATCCTTGCTAACTTCTTTTAAAACCTAAGGATAAAAAAGACTTACCACTTAGCTTACTGTAAACTGAATGAGAGTGAAGAAACATATAATATCACAAGTAGTAACTCATTGTAAACACATAGCAATCCATCAATGCAATTACGACACATTTTGAATCCAACCAAGCAATACAGATGTAACATATGCATGTTATGCTCATGTACGTGACATACATTGATACCAATATTCTAACTTAGCCCCGGCCCTAGACCTGAACATCTAGGTAGTTGACATTGTCAGGCATTTGAATTATCTAATTCAAGACCCTAGAGAAGAGCTTAATAAGCTCAAACTAGCTTAAGTTATGCAAATCTATATACTTGAAAACTAGTCTTTGTAAATCAAGAAGTTTGCATTACAAAAACAACTTTTAAAAACTAAGTTGTTTACTTAACAAGAACTTAGTTTTCAAGATAAAACTTAATCAAGAAAAATCCCAATTTACAAAACTTGATTAGTAAGTCATTTTCTTGACATGCCATGAATGTAACATCTGCATACCAAGGAAGATCAAGAAATTCCAAGCAACATAAGTAAGCTTATTCATTAATTTATTGCCCAAGCCTTTACTTTATTTCTTTTACTTTTACATCTCTAAAACCTCGATATCGGCTTCACTTAACTAAACAACTTAGGAGAATGGGTTAGTAGTTAATACCTAGATTCTTATTTATGTTAATTTAGATCTCAACCAACAATTATATCTAAACAATATACAAATCCATGGCATCAAGTACAATCGAGCAATATACAACTAAAGTCAATCCCGGCAATAGCTAAGCTCAACTCAACCCACAAAGTGTACAAAAGAGTTTAGAAAACATTTCATAACTCAACATTCAACATATTACATTCATATACACAAGATCAATCATATGCACTATAGTTAGATGATTAATCCACTTACTTGGGCCACTTAGTAAATTCCTCAAGTCTTACTCTTGTTATTTAGACTTTTCCATACATATATCTCTTAAAGAAGACGCGTATAATTTCTAAGTTAATGTATGTCAAATGTAAATAAAGTCACTAACGTACTTACATTTAGGGTCTAAGTCTTAGTATTACTCCTTTTAGGACAACTTTAGCCTTTGCTACATTTTGACCTAATTTTTTACTTACCCTTGTATATAAAGTCCTCCCAACGTACTTTCTGATATAGTTTCTAATCTTCTTAACATGATATAGATATTATTATATCTCATTTCCTTACCATACTATCCTGATCCTAAGATAAAGTACTTTATCAAATACTTGTTACAAATCCATTTTGCTATAATATTACCATTATATCATCTAAATTAATTAATTAGCTAAACACACATAAAGAACATTGAGAATTACTTTCAATGCATATACATATCTAGAAAATCAACTAACCCCTTATTTATATTTTGACTTACGTTCTGATCTGTATAACAAACTTTTTAAATCATTAAATCATCCAACTTTAGCACCCACACCCATGTTTCCACACTTCACTAAAATAGTTCAACCTAAATCACCTTAAGAAACATTGATTTCCTACACTTCCAACTCCTTATTTCATATTAAACTAAAATTACACTAAATCCAAATACACAGATGTTCAAAATTATTTACACCACATTAAGTTAGACCCTTTGAGGAGCTTATATGTAAAAATTCGTGTAGAAACAACATCATTAGAAAATTGTTAGAAAATACATTAGAAAATTCGTTTTTGACTCGATTCCTCAAGGACCTCATCTTAAAAATATGGTTTGATATTTGAATTCTATATGTGAAAATACTTAGGAAAACCAAGTTTCATAATTTTTTGACCTTGTTCGCTATTTTTAGAATTTTAGAGAAGGATTTAGGAAAATTGAACACTAAACATTACTAACTGTTCCAATCATCATTTGGCCATGGATGATTTTTGCTAGCTCTAGGCTGTTCATTCTCCTTTAGGTGGTGGTTAGTTTACACTTCCAGATTGCATGATTGCATGCATTCCACTTCTTCTCGATTTTGCATTATAATCTTCTTTTAGTCCCCTAGAGTTGTTCCTTAACTAGCTAGAGTCTCCCTCATTTTTGTAGACTTCCAAATCAACTAAAAATGAGTCTTGGAGATGAAGAATTGGTTAAATAGAGGAATGTTGGGCCGACAAAAATTTTGTATATCCTCCCAAGAGTTATATGGTGTTCATTCTTAATCCCTCATCCAATAATGTGTCAATCCATGGCTCTTTTCTCTCTCTCTCTTTTTTTTTTCTTATTTTTTTCATGCGTGCTGCCACATTTAGATTTAGCAAGAGGAGACCATGCTAAGTTTAATTTTGTTAATTTCCTACAAACTTTATCTAGATGAGTTACTTTTTATATATGTATTTATAAAGGACTTAGCTAGTTATGCATACATATTTTATAACAAAGTATATTTAGCATGTATAGATATTTTAGGGACACTTTTTAATGTCTTTTTATTTACTTCCTTTTCTAAATAAATTATCTTAAAGAGCTCGTAATTTATCAGAACTCAAATAGTACGTTTTTGATAAAAATAACAATATGAAAAAACTACGCTTTTGTTAAGTTAAATATCTTGTATACCTTGTTTTCCTAAATAAATTTCTTATGGCTCTTCATATATTTTTTGTGACCTCAAATTAAAATTTTATTTGATTATGAGAATATTTTCCAAAACCCTAAATTTACCTATTCTGTGCTACTAAGATTATTTTATGTAGTTGTAATCGTGATCCACACTTCTTATAAGCATTTCTATTCCTCACTTCATAAGTCCTATTTTCCTAAGTTCAGTATTTATTTAGAGTGTGCTACCATCCTAAGTCCTCAATAGTTGGTCAAAGACCGAGGTCTTACATTGTAAAATAGTAACATTTTATGAATATTAATAAATCTAAAAATAAAATATATAAGAAATAAGATATCTATGTTAAAGATGAAGTGGTGAACCGGTTTTGTAGGTCCCACAAGTTATCAAGAGGGAAGTGAATTGGTTACTTCAAAGATTTTAAAATTTTTGCACATCAAGACTTAAACGAGTCCCCTTTGTTTACTTTAACAAGTATGGTGTAAAATAATAAATAGAAACAAATAAAGCACAAAATAAATGAGAGTAAGGATGAGAAAATTAAGCTTAATAATTATAGTATTTTAGTTTTATGCCTATTGCACTCTTTTAGTTTAACTATTGGGGACCTAGTATTCCACACATTGTCATTCCACTATCTACCTTTCACCAACTCAATCAAGAGAGAAACAAATATAAGTCTTCTACTTTATTTTACTAGGCTAGCCTTACCTATACACAAATCTACAGAATTTTGAATCTCTCCTCTAACATAAATCCTATCTCTTGAAAAAAATAAGATTTACAATGACAATAAGGATTAAATACAATGATCCTCAATAATAAACACAAGAGAAAAACAAAATATTATAATCGAGTATGTCTCTGATTTAGCTTCTAAATGTATCTCTGAATTCTTTCAAGAATGAAGATTGTAGTAGGAAATTGCAGATTAGTGTATATTGAAAATTTGAATTGCTCTATTTTTATATCCTTTAAGTGCAACGTCTCTTTACTGAAATTTTGCATAAATCTTTGATACAATTGAACGGATTTAGAAATATCTCAATTTAGCTGTTGAAACTTCTTATCTCTTAATTTATGGAAGCTAAATCACTCTTGTTGATTTATTCAAAATGAACATAAGACTGTTGTTATACTTGAGAATAATGTTTGTACATTCACTTGTATAAATATATTCTAGTTCAAACTCATTCTTCATCAAGGTATCCTTCGAAAAAGTTGAATACTCTTTGACAAAATATTTGCTAAAAATTAGGAGTAAACTTGATACTTGATAATACTTAAATTTGAACTTCATCCTTTTGATACTTTCTTGTTGAATTTTACATCAATGATGTTGTAACAGATGAAAAAATAATCCTTGAAGATATATCTTTATCAAATTATTTTTGAATTAAAAAAAAAAAATCTGTAGCAAAAATAAGATTCATCCTTATTTTTAACTATCTATGATTTGAGCTTGTGATAAATTTCGATTTGAATTCCATGAAATCTTCTAATTATCTTAATAAAAATCCACCAAATAACTCATGACCAATTTAATAAATATCTCTTAAATTGATTCTAAAAAGAATCTATCTACTATAATAACGTTCTTGTCCAAATAAAATTATCTTAAAGCAATCTAATTAATCTTCCTTAATCCCAATAGATTTAATCTTGAACTTAGTGGAACGTATTGGATACATTTTCCAAATATTTCCAATAAGAGGAGTTGGGCGTTCAATCAATTAAAAGTCCAATAAACCACTTAAATCGTACTATTTTGTAAAAGTTTGATGTTATCCATTTTCTTTGAATTTGCTTTTGATTCTCGAATTCAGACCTTAAGAAAAACTTATCCTTGCTTAATAACCTGCATACTGAACACACTGATTAAGCATATTTGGTCTTTTTGTTATCATCAAAACAATGATGAGAGAACTTAATAAGTTCAAGATTGGTTTAATTGATTCATGCCAAGAGCTGCACCAATCAGTTCACTTGAATCAGCTATCTAATTATTTTGATATGGAAGATAAAAGTAAAAACTTATTTTCTCAATTAATCTAAATGAGACATTTCAACTCTAAAATCAAATTAAGCCTCTTTACCGATCAAATTGGACCTATAATACAAACTATTATATTGGCTAAGTTTAACTAAGTGTTATATTTAGATGGACTTACTTAAGAATCATTAAGTATTCTAATTAAAAATTAATAAGCGATTAACTTAGTTATAATATTAAGTAATTAGTTTTTATAATATTAAATTAATTAAATAATAATTATTATCTTGTAATCACTACGTATATTTTATGCCTATTAGTTAGTGAATCAAACTTAATATAATCTTAGCTAATTAAAAGTGTGTAACTTGCTTGTACATGGTTGTTCTAGGTCAATAGGTGATGCCCTTGGATAGGGTTTATGATTACAATCATTCTCTTAAAATGACATGGCAGTTAGGTGCTTATACTACCATAAGTAGCTTCCCAGGTAATCGATAAAAAGAAATTGCAATAGATAAGGTAAAAAAGAATAGGGAAAAGCTATAGTGAATATTATTTAAGGTTATGGGACCTAACAAATGATATGTTATTTTTTCATTGCAATCCTTGGTGCCTAATATAGTGGTATTTTCCTTAAGTTCTTATGTTTCGATTTTGGACATAATAAGTTGAACATTCTCGTCAACCCTTTAATGCTTATTACAATGAGATTCGGACCCCCTCTTTCCTAGTTACATGTGAATGGAGTTATGAGTTACTCTAAACTCTAGGACACTGAAATCGTACTACTTGTTTGTGTTTAAAAAAGGTTATCTTAATGAATCGTCATTGCTGCATTGGAAATAGACATGCATGTAATTGACATAATATGTTTTTGTGGTTGGTATGTGTTGGGTTTTTGTAACTCATTCCTTTGAATTAACTTCTTAGCTAATGACTTGTACTTTGATGATATGTCATGCTCAAGAAGAGGCTTAGTAGATTTACCCAAAAGTCATCAGATCACGTGTGCATTTTTAATATAAAAACCGCATTGTAAATTAGAATTTTCAAAACTCTAACAAAATATTCACTTGTTTCACTTAAACATAATGCATCTAATCAATAAACATGAAAATAACTACAAAAACTAATACTCTACAGTTTGATAGAACTGCAAATAAGTGAAATCTCCCATCAAATCGTAAAACTAGGTAGTCAAAATTTGAAAGTGATAAGTTTAAATAAAATTTAGGAAAGGTAAAATTTTAGTCTAAAATAATATATAAACTTAAATTCTTCATCTCATACTCTAAGTTTAAATCAAAGATATCCTAATCCTACAATTATCTTTGAGATACAAATTAGGATTGCTCTTGCTTTAATCTTAGCCCATTTCCAATGTTAGAGCATAGCAATAAAGATTATTTAGGGGTGAGCAAAACCATAACTCAGTGAGTTGATCCCTCACCACTTCTGCTTAAGAATATTATCAAACGTTAATTAGCGTAACCTGAAATCTATCCACACACAAAATGAATGCATATCTAGTGAATGCAAGTAACATATCCATAAGAGTTTGAAACCATAGAAGATGTAAATTGCTGCCATATATACTTTAATTAACCCTTGTACAAACTCGTGCGAAGCATCTTGCTTTACTCGAGGGCTTGTCTACAAGTTCAGTCCTATTAGATAAACTTAACGCTTACTTGTTGCCAAGGAGTTAACATATATCAAGAGTACCATTTTTAAGTAAGCTACTCAATTTAAAATGCTAAAAAAATCAGTAACCCCATATTTTGGGGAATACACCACTTTCAACATCTTAATTATTAGCAATTGCCACTCGAGTCTTAATTATAGGAATGTTCAAAAGCTTGCTCCACGACTTTTCAAATTTTAAACTCAAAGAACTGCTCCCATTGGCACTTACATTAAAGATATAAATGGTGGTTTGTTACAGCTTAAGCATCCATAAATCAAATTTGAATGGGAGATTCTCTTGTAGAAAAAAACAATATTTGTTGAGACGGAACTAAAGATACTAAGGGGTTTAAGTAAATTTCTCTTTTCATAAAAATATTTTGCAAAGCTTGAATTGTCCCTTTTGTGTCCCTAATAGGTCATAGGCATGTGGTTGATATGTTTAAATTTTTCAACCAAGAATTGAAGCTTATCAATTATTAAAGAGACCAAACAAATAATAGCATAAAAAGCAAATGATCATTCGATCATTTAATCAAATAAGCAATAACAACCAACAGAGCAACACGCAAACGTCAAATAGTAAGTAGATAGCATATCATTAGAATTCTCTCATCTAAGCATATTTGCTCACTTGGAATAACCCTTACGATTCCTCAAAATAACAATAGAGTTACCTAAGACATGTAATTTATTTAAGAGTTAGATCTTAATAAATGGAAGGTTAAAGTTACACAAAAAGAAAAGAATATATACTCAAATCTTATTTTGACCATAAGTTTTCTTTTAACATCTAATAAGTCCATTTGAAGTGAAGAGGTCTACTCTTGTTTATCAAATCACTATAACTTATATGTTGGATAGTTGTGGTTTAGTTAGAGAAGCCTTAACATTAGTGTTCAAGAGGCAAGAAGCTTTAAACTTGTACCAACTTTCCCCTTTATTGCATATCTTAAGCTAGTGAATTATTTTTATTACTTAGTATTAGCTCTATAAGTTTAAGGATCTATTAATGTTTAAAATCTGATAGTACCCATGTCATACATTAACATGTTACTTTTAGGTTTTCCAATCAAGGTTTTTTTTTTTTTTTATGACTATAAGTCATAAACTTTATGATATCTAGTAGGTTTCCTTACCGCTTTCTTGATGTGTGTCTCTAATTTAGGAATGTGCTCAAGCATGGGTATTAACTCCTTTTATCTAACTAAACCTCAATTTTATATTCTAATATATTAAAGATTCTAGCCTAATTTTCACCTAAGTATACCTTCATCTATTATTATAGCCTATAGGATTGGGACGAAGAAAGTCTAAGTTTTTAAATTCAAATATGACAAAGCTTGATTGACATGATTTTAGTTATATTAAATTTAAACATTACTATAACGAAGTTCTCACATTCATAAATCATCATCCAAACATGGTATCCGAACATGATGGTGATGGTTCTTAAAATCTAAAATCCTCTGGTTACATCTTTAGTTCACCAGGACCTTAGCATGTTCTGTTGGTCTCAAGTTCACCTACAATACGCTAACCTAAAGTTACTCTAAGTCTCCAAAATAAGCTTAATTGAATATACTCAACTTCTACAATTATAACCTTTTTCATTTCTGATTAGAATTTTATGTTCTTTGTGTCATTGTGACTGTAGTGGCAAGAATTTTTCAAATACTCAAGTTCCAAAACTGGCCAGGTTACCACAATTTACAAAATTACCATTTTTCATTTACCTATTCACCAATGTACCATGGTAAACTCCATATTTAACCTAAAATATATCAAATTCCTAAATAATCATCATTTCTTTTTCATATTTTTTAAGACTGACCAAAATCCATATATCACCAAGACATCATCACATCCTAATTATGTAATCATCACTTAATCTCCCAATTAATCGTTTATCCAATTAACTCGATATAAGCTTTAACAAGACTATTTATTCAACTAATACTAATGTGCTTAAATAGTTCTACAGAGATTTCTATAAGTCCATAAAAATATGAATTTCAATACTACAATTGTTGGAAGTGTAATTCTTTCATATCTTATTTTTACTAAAATCTACTTCTAGCCTAAAAAATATCTTTATTTAACAACCAAATTTATAGAAAAATTGTGAACAAAATTTAATTCTATTGTATTTACTCTCAAAGTTGGCATATATTTAATCTACTAACTTAGAGAAACAAAAAAATATCTTTTTTTTTTTTACAAAATTGCATAGAGTTGAAGATATAGGAGAATAAATATAATAAATTGCTAACTCAATTTTTTTTTTCAAGATATAACTTTATAATATTCTTCAATAGGCATATGGTAGCTTATAAAAAATTGAGTTAGAAATAACATCATTTATATTTTTAAAAATTCATATTCTTTCCGCCTAAAGTAACATTTTTGTTAAGAAAGATAGATCATCTGAAAAAAAATTCTAAAACAACTACATGAAAAATTAACCTAGAAATACCAAATATTATTAAATTCCAAGATGTCTTAATATCTTTAAAAAAAAAAAACAAGCTTCAAATAGAATTAGTTAATTACTATTTAGACCACCGACAGTAGTGTATGTCAATTGGGTCTTAAGAATGGGTTTTCCTTTTTGATTTCTAACATTGGAGTAGTAGCTACATATTTAGGGCTTTGAATGTAGGGATAAGCTAATTTTGATTCAAGTTTTGACAATTTTCAATGTTTCATGTAGTCAAGCGAGTGTTTAGACTTTAGATGTCAGTTTAAGCTTGCATTTAGTAGTTCAAAGTGACACATTAGAGTTTCTCTCTTTGGGGACTAAAAGAAGTTAAGAGATGTAGGTAGATCCTTGAAGGTTTTTAGATGAGATGGAAAAGAGAAAAAGAAGTAGAGTAAGAGTAAAGGATAGAAGGGGAGTGGTGGAGAGAGATACTGAGGTTTTGTTGTACTAAATGAGGGATTTAGGGAATTTTTTTGGATATGCATGGATATTTTGACAATTTAGGGGGTTTTATTTGTACATGAAAATTTTGAGAGATTTGATGATGTAAGAGTGGGGTCATGGTTTAAGAAATCAAGAGAAAGAGGGCAGATAGCATGGCTTGGATAGAAGAGAACATTTTGGGCTCTTAGGTTAGGTTTTGTCTATTTCAAGTGAGTTTAGTCTAATAGAAGTTGGTTTAGGCTTTTCTTTCGTTCTCTTGTATACTAGATTGTTTCAATTGTACTTTTGCCGACTCTTGAGCCTATTTAATTTCTTTAAGTACTAGTTTATGAACTTAAAAAAAATATTTTAGGCCATCTTTAACAATTTGTTAAGTTTTTGTAACTTGATCTTCGAGCTTTTGACTAAAACGATAAATCTTAAATTGTTGAAATTGTGTATTTTTATTGAATAAATTTCCCATACTTGGAATTCCAAGAAAAAAATAACTTTACGAAGCCACTATGTCTATTTTTGTAACTTCTCTAAAAGGTTTAGATAAAATTGAGGTTATTTCTCAAAAGTCCACAATTTAATAGTTTGAAAAACTAGGTGCTATACTCTACTTTATGGAGTTCTAAAAATCTTTCTTCTTAAGCTTTTTAGTTTTCTAAAATTTCACATGATATCTATGTTAAGCTTAGCTAGGTTCTCTATGTTAAGGATAAGGTTAAAGATAGTTGCTATGATGATGTGCTCAAACTTTATAGCTATATACCATTTAGATGGACCTTAATATGGTTTTGAATTTACATAATTTGCTACTTTTAGACTTTTAGAGGAATTTATTATTATACTAAGTTGTAGCCAAATTTTATACTTCGAACTTTGATCTTTTGTTAGACTTTCATATCTTATGGGGCTTATGGGATCTAGACTATTATATAATATGATATTGACGGATTTTAAATAAAATGTTTTCATCTTAAAAATAAGAGATTTCTTGAAAATATAAAATTTGACAAGAATTAACAATTGGATTATTAAGCAAATATCTTCTAAACCAAATAAACACTTTCCAAAAGTGAAAGTGGAAAAAAACAAGGAAAATAGTATACTAATCAATTTCCTTAGCTTAATGCAGAAGATCTATTTTAATTTAGCAACTAAGGAAAATTTGCACAGTATCGGTAAGAAAGTTGGAACACGGACCATATTTTAGTGATGACTTATTCTTTTATATTATTTAAGGTTATATGGCATTTTTATGTTATTTTATTATTTTTGTTATTTTCTAGGTTATTTTAATTAAGCTTTTATATTTTAACCCTTATTTTTAAAAGTTTCTTTTTATTCTATAGATGTCATGGTTTCTTTATATTGACTATTAAGAGAACATTATTAAGTACTGATAGATTTTTATAGAAATCTTAATGGGAGTTCTTCCCCTTTTCATTAGGACTTATCAATCTTAGTAAATTGTGGTCTTCAACCTTAGATATTATCAATTTATTTATGGTAATTAGTTCCTTCATTTGATTTAATTGTGGCATACATGATTTATGGACTACATTAAACAAAACCTTAGTTTAAATAACTATGGCTAATCCAAAACCTTAGTTTAAACTAATGTAATTATGGATAATTCTACCTTATTAATTAAGTTAATTTGTCCATATCTTTTTAATTTATGTTCAATTTTTAAATCCCAAAAACACATAAAAATAACAAATCTAAAAACGCCAATTTCTTTAATTTTTAAGAACACTTCGTTGCAAATTACTCAAATATAGATTTAATTTGTCTCATTTGGGTATTAAAGCAGAGATTTTTGTTATGGAAATTCTAGATTTGGTCAACTATTAGTCACCTTGGTTGAATATTTATTTTGTTAAAGTTAGATTTACCACTATTCTTTCACATGAGATCATGATTTGGTGTCCTAAAGTTATTCAATAAAAGGATTGTAATAGGTAAGAATAAGTTATGGTGTTTGATGTATGAAGGGTAGCCAAGAGTAGGCGAAAGGCAACTAGAGACAAGTTGTAACCACTAGGTGCTCTTGGACTAGTAAAGGGGCATGCAAGCTAGTAGTTAAAAGGGCAATCAAGGTGCAAGGGACACTTAAAGTGAAGGTGGTGAGGTGCTCCAGTCAGACTATTGGGTGCTCACTTGAATGGTGTTGGTACTTACTAGTGGGAGTAGTGTATATATGTGCAATGGTTTGAGGGTGCTTGAGTGTGTCTTGTTCAAGGATTGTTGTAGCAACATGAGTGGTATGTGGTGGTTGTTGGTATATACCTATATATTTGTATGCCTTTAATGCATAAATTATGCAAGTGCTACATTTATGTTATAGAAGTGAGTAGTCTGTTGTGATTAGAATTATAGCAATATGTGATATGCCTTCGAGGGCCACATGTTAGGATATTCTTAGTCCTAGTGAACAATCAAGAAAGGAGAGTTGAACTAATTATTGCTCTATAATTTCAAACTTTTACTCTAAGTCTCACTTCTTAATGCTTAAAATTAGCCATATACTAAAATTATTCTTTTCGATGTATTGTTTAACATAATTAGTTAGTGAACAATTATGTGAAAGAGAGTTGAACTAATTATTGCTCTATAATTTCAAACTTTTACTCTAAGTCTCACTTCTTAATGCTTAAAATTAGCCATAATCACTAAAATTATTCTTATTCCTAATGTATTAGATTTAACAAATTTAGATTATAGATTTTGTGTGAAAGCTAAATTTAAATTTTAATGTGATCTTCTTTTAAGATCTTAACTTTGATTATTTGTGGTTCTTATATACTTTTGATCAACTAATCACATGTCGATGCATTCAATTAAGAAATATAAGCTTAAAGTACTGAATAATAAAGAGATAGGAATCATAAAATCCGGTAGCAATGTTTTGCCTTATGTGTCAATAGACTCTTCCATTATCCATTGCTAAGGATTAGGTCCTCCATACCTAAATTTCTTTTGACTTAAATTTCTTTACATTATCTCCATAAGAATATCTCTAAATTTTATCTCTATGTATTATTGTAGGTCTTCCAATCTCTCTTTTTAAAATCTAAAATGTTAAACTCCAATTGATTATAAATCATTTTTGTTTCTTCTTCTATTTTCCTTTTTGGCCAATATCCAGTTATACAAACCATTTGTCATTGAGATATCCTATAATCTTGTTTTGTTCTATCATTAAATCATCCTTTCTATCAAACGAGTTGTGTTATCTCAACTTCCCTTCTTTTTTTACTTTTAGAAAGTTTTTTCTTCTATAATCTTTATTTGAATGATTTATGTTGTATTATGTGTTGTATATTGTGTCTTTACTATCCTTAGCAAATCAGATATATTACTCAAATATATCATCTCCTAAATGCTAGCTTTTGACCTATAATTTCCTTAACTATTATTCTGTTTATCGACCCTGTTATAGTGCCTCTATTGTGTTACCATACTTTTAACAACATTTTAGAATATGTGTAGCTTCTGCTAGTCTTTTCTGCTTCTAAACTTTCATAACTTTTGACTTTTACCTCATGCTTTTACTTTGTGTAGCTTGTTATTCATTCTTGTTCTTCAACATAACCTTAACTTTTCTTATGTTGCTTCTGAATCATCAAAGCTTCTAGTTACTTGTCTTCTGATACTTCTTTGGCTTTTGAATCTTAATTCTTCCTTCTTCTTTTTTTTTTTGTTTTGTTTTGTTTTCCCTTCATCTTTTTATATATGCTTCTACTACTTGGTTCAAATAAAGTAGTTCCTCTTTAAATTGGTTCTATTATCTATTCTGAAAGGTCCTTTATCATGATCAATCATTCCTTTACTTTAACAAAATATTCTTTTCGAAAAACTTAGTAGTTCCATCAATAATATTAACAAGGTACGTTTTATTATCACAAAGTGCTTGTTTGATGGGTTCTAATAGCGATTGCTCAAAAACACGAACAGGATAGGTCTGACTAACTATAACAAAAAAGGGAAGGGGTTTTGTGAGGGTTTAAGTAAATTGATGAGCCACTTTGATGAATATTAAACATTGCCAAAATGCAGACAACCTAACCTTTTACTTGATATTATGCACAAGCAAAACAGTTAGGTTCACTTGCCACAACTCTTTGCTTAAGGGAATTGATAAAGTTAAATGGAACTTAAAGGGTGAACTCATAAGAATATGAAGAAATCAGAGTGTGTAATTCAATTATGTGGCTGACTATAAGTATGGGACTATTTATGGTAAGTCCTAAGGTTAGTTACGATAAAGGAAAATGACAAAGAGGGATATGCCAAAAAGATATAAATTATACATATATCAAGTGATCTTATTGATAGCTTAGATATCAACATATAGGTGCCGTAGGCCATTTTTATTAGGCATGAGCAAAGCAAGCAAAACATAAGGGTTGAAACTCTCTATTACATAGTTACTCCTATGAGATCATTCACTTGCTTTGTAGTTCAGTTGCTTGCTTAGAGTTCATCTAATAAGCCAGCTTGTTAGGCAAAGCAATAATTGGTTACAAGTCAATGCAATACTCAATGCCTTTGAAGGTGGAAACCCCTTGGGGTAACCCTTCTGAAAACATGCCTTTGAACTCGTAACCAACTTTTATATCTCATCAAGAAACTAGATTTCGTTTCTTAGCTCCTAAAATCTTTTGATCAGTAAAAATGTTAGTGAATTAGACCTCAAGGTCTATTTTTTTTTTTTTTTACCTCGAGTCATTATCAATGATTTCTTTTGAGATCAATTCTACTACAACCGTGTATCTTAGACTTGACTTAAGGTCATGGGATGTAAGACAATCTTTTTGCCATGCTTCTCAAAAGCATATGTTTTTTAAATATCAATTGTGCATGACTCATTGATCAAATAGCCAAGCTTGGCTAAATAAGATGTTTGATGCATACATCCAGAGGATATAACAATAGATGTTATATTAGTACCAGTCTATAATGGATATAGGTACCTCGACCTATTAAGTCTCATTCTACATTCCCTTCTCATTTAACCAGTGTAATTTGTATGGTTTGGGTGTTAAGTGGTTGGTAGCTTTAGCTTTTGCACCATGGATGCTACAGCAACATTTATGTAGCTACTGTTGTTTATGATCAAACAACACAACCAACCTTTCACTCTACAGCCTGTATGGAATAAATTTTCTTGCTGCTCATCCTTTACCAAGAGGGTTACACTCATAGCTGGCCTCAACACCTTATCCAAGAACTCCCCCTACTTGGTAAACACAATGATCTCTTCTTCCTTAGGTTTAAACCCTACTAAAGTCATGTCTTTTAACTTTTCTTCTACCTCCTCTTTATATATACACTCAACTTCTGTGGTCAGCATTTCTCCCTTAATGACCATAATACATCAGTTTGGATATTAGGCGACCATGTGCCAAAATTGTAAACACTTAAGGCATTTAATTTCAATGGCCTTTTGATTTGAACTTCACCTTCAATTGAGTTTTCTTACTCCTTCAATCTCAAAAACTTTACCATCCTATTCACTCCTATGTTTTGAGGGCTCATCTCTTTTATTCGAATCTAGTCTCTCTTGTCTTTAGGCATCAGATTGAGTAGGTTGGTTAGGTTGTACATTTTGGCTTGGCTGAGTTAAATAAAGATTATACCACCTATGCCTTTCAATTCTTTGAGCAACTTGATATAGTTTCATCTAAGGTATCAATCTCGTGAACTTCCAATATCATGCTTATCTCATACATTAAGCCTCTAATAAATGTAGACAATATCTATGCTTCAGGCTCCTTGAGTTCACACTGCATTATCTTGTAGCTTCTTAAACACATCTTGTATGTAGTAATTGGGTACGAATATTCTCCATATGACCTTCTTGTTCTACATTCGTATTTCCCATTCTCTATCTCTTCTTTTAGTGGCTTGCAATTTTTTTATCCACAATGCAGCATATCATGTGAACGTTAAGGTAGCTAATCTTACCTTGACATTCTCCTTGCACTCATGATATCTAAATAGCTTCTCAACCTTGTCTTCCTAATTAAGGTACTTATCGAGATCACTACTACAAAGGTTAGAATCTGTAGTTCTACATTTTCCATACCTTATGGAGCCCAAAACTCTCTGGCTCCATACCTTCAAAACTATCTCTAGCTTCTTCATTAACCTCTTCCAACTTAATCTTTCTTCGTGCTCTTCCTCCTCTAACTTCATCACCTCACTCATTTTATTCTGGATTCACTTGCTCTTCACCTAGTGAGGCTTACTCAACTAAAGAAATAGAATTGAGAGGTTGATTATCTACTAGTCTTTACACTATCATAGCAAGATTAGTGACAGTAGTTGTCAAGTCATGTATTTTCTCATTTGTGGTTCTAAATATATTGATTACCCTACTTCTTGTGACCAAGAGCATAACTCTCCGCATCACCTACTCCACCACATACACTAGTATTCAACATTTCTAATACATATACCTACAGATCTCAACATAAGTGAAATAGCACAAACAAACTCTCTACTATAACAAACACAACAACTTCAAACATGTCACTACAATAGCTACTTACACAACTCTATTCTATGAACACAGCTAATCACACATAAAAATCAAACATTCCAACTGTACTTGCAACCATACTACTGTGCGATAATTAATAGCAAGTTCAAACACTCAACTACTTTGATACTACCACTAGTTGTTAATCATAGCTATACACTCGCAACACTAACTACACATAACAACCCAATAAAAAACTCATATAACAATACTTCTCTTATCGTTACCTAAGCTTTGATACTAAGATAATATGCCTTTAAGCCAAGCACATGGGTATATCACTCAAAAACATGAATTGGGTGGATCTAAATAACTATAATCGAAAAGGAAAAGGGTTTTATGAGACTTAAGTAAATTCATGGCCACGCCAATAGATATTACTTACAACTAAAATGCATACGACTTAACCTTTTACTTGATATTATGCGTAAGTAAAAGAATTAACGTTACTCGCAAAAAATCCTTGCTTAAGGGATTTGATAAGACTAGATCAAACTTGGAATGTGAACTCACAAGAACAAGGAGAAATTAGAGTAATATCATTCAACCGTGTGGCTGATTATAAGTATAGAATTATTTATAGTAAGAGCCAAAGGTCAGTTACAATAAAGAAAAATGAAAAAAAAAAGAGGATATTCCAAAAAGACACAAATTATACATCATTAATGTATTTCTAAAAAGGGAAAAATAGAGAAAATGACACAAGGAATATCTTCTAACATTGTAGGCATGAAATAGTGGCAAAAGATACGTGTTAGTTGGCTATTTGTAGCTTTTCCTGGCATGTTAAGGGCTAACTATATAAAATTATCAAGTCATATTTCTACTAAATTGGTTGGCTAAGTAGTTAAAGACTGGAAGTAGCTTGTTCGAGCTATTAGTATAGGTCTCCAAGCAGTTGGGCAAGTCTTATTGGTCAGATACTTCTATTAGAGAGAGAGAGAAAATGGCAAGTGACAACTTGGTAGGCAATAGAGCTTTGAAGTGAGCAATAGGGGCCTATAGCTTAGTATGTTATTGGGTTAGGATCTTTTAGGCCAAGTTCATCGATCCTCGAGCTCTAGAGCACGCGATCAATTTTAGAAGTTAATTCTTATCAATGCATGTGACTAATGTTTCATGTGTATATGTTAGTTTGAAGATATTGATGGTTATGTGGAGTGGTAGTGGCTGATTGTTGGTAGTTGTATTGTAGAGTAGTATTGTAATGTACCTTAAGAAAGTGAAACATGAAGTAGTATCATTTATAAGACTTGATTGAAGAAGTGTAGGTCGGTACTTGATAGAGAGAGACATGTACATGTGAGAGTGTTGAATTGTATTAATGGTATGCAACTATTGGATTTCAATAGGAGAAAAGATGGTATCGAGTGCAGATTAATTGTGTATATGTGAATTGAATTGAAGTAGTATCACATAGTAAAGTGGGTTACAAGGGAATCATGTATTAATTTTGTAGTGTAGGTATATGGTGTTATTTTCACAAGATGCACCCAAGAAGTTTGTTTGACAGTTGATTTGACGAGCTAAACTTGACTAAGACTGGAGCTTCTCATTGAGTTGTGTATTGTAGCTTTTAATTAAAATTTGGGTATAATTTGGTGGATAAAATTAATTGAAATTGCTATAGCATTTAGTGGTTGTGTTACTTATATGTGGTGCTTGGTGAGAATTTTGAGTTTTATTTGGATTTTTTAAATCTTAAATGATTAGATATGGTGGATTACACAGAAACATCTACTCATGAATTTCACACACATGTTCATATTCAAGAAAGCATTTACCATGTTTCTTTAAATGATAGTCCATGTAATTATATCTTAAAGTTTATAGTTGAAACATTTGGAATAGCTATTATAGAATACCTGTATCTACGTGAGTTTGTTTGATACAGTGAGGTAATATGACTAACAAAGAAAGTTAAAGTTAAGCTAGCAATTTGGGACCAACTATGACATGACAAGATATAAAAGAGTTAGTGTATGAAAAAAATCGATATGAAACTCAAATGGGTCTATTCTATTTATTTATGGTTAAATTTGTGTCCAAGGTCGTATCTAGGTCTCACACTTGTTTACAAACCTATTTGGATAAACAAGTCTAGGTTCGAACCGTGAACCACCTATTTAACATTAATTTTGTATTTTCATTCTTTTTTTTTTTTAATTTCCCATACTAATGTAATAATACAAAACAAACATAAAATAAAAATATAAATTATAAAAAAAGTAAAAGATATCAAGTCATAACCGGCTTTTGTTCATTCATTCCTCTTTATCTCACTTCCATATCTAGGTAGATACGCCTGCTTCATAACTTCTTCTTAGGTAAGTTTTCTTCTTTTAAGAAGTTTGTGTCTTTTGTAATTTATAATGAATTGCTGAACTGACTCTAATTAGGCCTGTAATACATTATTTTTTTTATTTTATTTAAGACCACTAATAAAAATTATATAGGGACATCTTCTTTTTCCTTTTCTTGAGAATTGTTTTATAACACTTAATAAACCAAGTAAATAAAACTAAATGGACCGGGACCAAATTGTGACACTTGCATAAATTTAATATTACCTAAAGCAAAGTTAGTATTTGGAGGATTTAGATTGTGAAGCTTGCCATTGTGAACTTTTCTAAACAAGGTTCTTCAAGAGTAGTATAATTGTTACGAAACAATGATTAGCATACGTATTAAAAATTAGCCCCACCTTTCTAAATTATTTAGATACTTAGAGAGTTGGTATGTAATTAATAATTGATTGTTGCTCACAAAAAATGAGCAATAATCGATCTGATTAATTATTTTTGTATATGTATTCCAATATTGATAATGATTGTATATGTGACATGTCAAATAAGGAAAACACTTAATTAAATAGAGTATCATAAAATAATTTTATCAATGAGTAATCAATATGGAATTGTTAACCTATAAGGTAACTTTAAACAAATTAGTATACAATTAGGGGAGATAATAAATGGGTCAAACTTAGATGTAAATCACGGTAGGTTGCAGGTTGAGGTGTTTATATATGATTAATAAACGGGTCATGTCATAAGTTAGGGTTTTTCTAACATAAACTCATTTAGACACAAAAACAAGACATGATAATGTATATAGTTAGTATTTCAAAAGCCTTTTATCCCATGTTTATATTATACGTTATCTCAATTAATTAGTTAGTACATCTTTTCAATATTTGGCTTATTATTAATAAAGTAATAACTCAAATTTTCAATTTTTGATTAACCTTATTCATTACTCATAAATGTGAAATAAATGATTTGCAATTATTGCATTAAGATAAATGAAATCTTTCTTTAATTGATTGAATATATGGGGCATTGTCATGGATTACACCTATACTTTACCCTTTTTCTCAATTTTACACTTGAACTCTATACTTGGCCTAATATACACTTAATTGAATATATACTTATTTTAGCATATACCTCGGTTATCTCCCATTAACCCCATTTGTCGCGAACAGCAACCAAGAACAGACAATGGTCGATCGCTGGATGGGTCTAAGCTTACAGAAAGCTTGAAAAGGATTAATGGAGAAAAGTGCGAAAGAGAAAAAACAAAGAATGAAACAATAAGTAAAAACCACAAACAGCTTTAGAGGATATAACACAATAATGGAACTTCCAAGGACTCACGGCTCAATTTGATATGACCACGAATTGGTCTGGTGAGATTACTTGCCACCTAACCTTACTTAAGGAAAAGATAAGAGTGATGTTGAGAGTAAACAAATAGTATTTACACAAGAAAAAAGTACTCAAAGAGTGAATTTTAAGAATGATCTGATTGTTATCACAGTTACAAGTACAAGAGTATTTATACCCATAAGTTAAGGCAACCTGCTTAAAAAGAAAAAGACAAAAAAGGTATTTCCTAAGAAAGTAATATACAAGATACAAAAAGGTAAAAATGAGTATAGAAGAAAAACAATCATTTATGCAACAGATTCTACACATGATACTGTACACGTAGTGATGCTACATTAGCGAGGTCATTAGAAGATGCGAATAAAAAGTACGAACAGATGTGCTTGTCCGAACAGGGATAGCTAAGTTAGTTCGAACTGTCTCTCTCGGCTTCTTGGTGGGGAAAATGTTGAGTGATTGGTCAGTTTGACTTGGGAGAGTAATCATCAACTCAGCATACTGTAGAAAAATGGGCAGTCATACAGCACGGCATAAAGGATGACTCAGTAAGGAAGTACTCAACCTTGACAGGGGTTAGTTGGAACAAAATAATTTATTTTACCAGTCCCTCTAGTCCTCGGGGTTAGCTATGGGTCAGAGGTTTAGTAGCCTGATTCCCATCATTGCCACCTAGTTGTTTTAGATTTGGGATCAAATCTGAATGGTGTTTACTCAGTTCTTTGTCAGCGTGATATGGACTGAGGTTAGCACTATTGAAGGTGTTAGAAACCCCATAGTTCTCAAGCAATTCCAACCTGTATTTATTTTTTAGAGGATTCTAAAAGGTCCTTCTATTCTTGCAGATAATTTGTTTCTCCTCTTGTTTAGGAACCATTCCTTGCTAAGGTACAACCACACCAAGTCTCCTAGCTGAAATCGTTTTGTTTTACCCTTGGTCTTTTCTTGCATTCTTCTAGCAGCTTGGTTAATATGCCGAATGACCCTGTCATAAATGTACTGAAGGGATTGTGCTTTAGCTGTTGCATCAGGGTCCTCTTGCACAGGTATTGGTATAGGGGTGTAGTCGAGGGGCAACTCAAGATTGAACCAATTGACTACCTTAAAGGGAGTCTGCTTAATAGTGTCATGTTCTGTTTGGTTATAGGCGAACTCAACTACTGGTAGGCAGATGTCCCAATCAGCCAAGTTCTTGCTTATTGCAGCTCGGAGCAATGACCCTAAGGTACAATTAACCACCTCTGTTCCGCTGTCAGTTTGGGATGACATGAGGTATTGAAGAGTAATTTGGTTCCTAGACAATGCCACAAGGTTCTCCAGAAATGGCTTAAAAACTTTAGGTCTTTGTCGGAGACTACACTTCTCGACACGTTGTGTATCCGCACAATCTCCTGCAAGAAAAGAGAAGGAGTAGCCGAAGCATAGTTAGTCTTAGTGTAGGGCATGAATTGCGCCATCTTATTGAACCGGTCCATGATGACCATTACAAAATCTTTACCCCAGGTAGTTTACGATAGTCCGAGAACAAAATCCATGCTCAATTCATTCCATGGCCTCATCGGAATAGGTAGGGGCATTACTTTCCCTTGCTTGTCTTAACACTTTGCCTTCTTACATACTGCATAGCTTTCGACAATTTAGTGCACATCTTTCCTCATTCTTGGCTAAAAGAATCGTCCATTTATCAGTTCACAAGTCCTCATTTCCCCAAAATGTTTGGAGAAACCTCCACTATGGGCTTCCCTAAATAGCAGCTCTCTTAGTGAACAAGTTAGCACGCATAATTTTCCACTTCAAAATAAGTAACCATCCTCTACATGATATTCATCCACTGTCCTCCCATCTACACATCACGAAATTATGGGTCCAAAGTATGAATCCTTGGAATACTGTCCTTTGATACTTGTAAACCCAAATAGTCTAGTCTACAGTTTTGATAAAACGCATATCTTCTCGAAAGAGCATTGACAACTACGTTGCTCTTTCCTTACTTGTACTTAATTAAGAAATTGAATCCTTCAAGGAATTCAACTTATCTCTCCTACCGCTTTGACAACTTAGTTTGATTCTAGAGGTATTTTAACGATTCATGATCAGTATATATGATAAATTTTCTTGGCAGTAAATAATGTTGCCATACTTGCATTGCTCGAATTAGTGCCAAAAGTTCCTTATCATAGATAGAATAATTCAATTAGGGTCCTCAGAGCTTCTTACTATAGAAGGCAATTGGTCGACCTTCCTGCATCAGGATAACGCCTATTCTAATGCTCAATGCATTACATTCTAACATAAAAATTTTGTCAAAATCGGGTAATACTAAAACTTGGGCGGAGGTCAACTTTTCTTTTACCTCAGCAAAACTTCTCTCCTCCCTTTCTCCTCATCGAAAGTTAGTGTTTTTCCTTATTAGTTCAACAAGTGGCATAGTGAGGGTGCCAAAATTCCTAATATCTCTTGTAAAACGAAGCCAATTTATGGAAACTTCTCACATCAGCACAAGTAGTAAGAGTCGACCAATCAACAATTTCTCAAATCTTCTCATCATTGACTCATAAGCCTCTTCCACTGACTATATAGCCCAAGAATTCCACTTCCTCTTAGCAAAAGCAACATTTCTTTAGATTGCTGAATAATCTCTCGGCTTAGAGGATATCTAGGGGTGCTCTGAGTTGTTTACATTAACCCGACATGTTGGTACTGTAGATCAGGATATTGTCAAAGTACACGACGACACACTTCTTGATGAGATGTCTCAACACATGGTTCATTAATCTTATGAAAGTGCTCAAGGCATTCAACAAGCCAAAAGGCATGACCATCTACTCGTAAAGTCTATGTCGAGTCTTGAATGCAGTCTTCCATTCATCACCTGGTCTTATGCAGATTTGATGGTAGCCAGATTTAAGATCAATTTTGCTGAAAATGTTGGCTCCACTTAGTTCATCTAACATGTCTTCTAGCCTTGGGATCGGATACATGTATTTGATCGTGATTTTGTTTACGGCTTGGCTTTCTACACACATCCGCTAAGTTCCATCCTTCTTCGGTACTAAAAGTGTAAGCACAGCACAAGGGCTGAGACTCTCTCTTACATAGCCTCTCTCCAGCAACTCATTGACTTGACATTGGAGTTTAGAAGCATGCTTAGGATTCATCCGATAAGCTGGCTTATTCGGCAGTGCAGAGCTAGGTACTAAGTCAATGTAGTTCTCTATTCCTCAAGTTAGGGCAACCCATCAAGTAACTATTTTGGAAACAAGTTGGCATATTCATCTAACAACTCCTTGATCTCCTAGGGTAACTTACCCCGTTCCCACATTTCTAATAGTTGCTTGACCAACAAGAAGGTCGACTCATTAGCATTAATGGCCTGTCAGAGCTCAGCTCTACTCATCACCAGAGCCTTCTTCGATTCATGAGTAGGTTTTTTTCTGTAACTTATTAACTTCTCTCAGTGGCATCAGATTCAACATGATCTTCCAATCATCCTTCTCGAGCATATACGTATTCCTATAGCCATTATGCATAACTTTCCTGTCAAACAACAACAGCCTACCTAGTAACATATAGGAAGAGCACATAGGCAATACATCATAGAAAATCTAGTCAAAGTAATTCCTAATAGTGATCAATAGTAGTATTTTCTGAGTGACATGTAATGCTCCTTTCTCACTCAACCAGAGCAGCTTATATGGCCTCAGATGTGAAACAGTCGATAACTTTAGTTTTGAAACAAGATCGGTTGATACCACATTGATGCAGCTTCCACTATCCACATTGAGGGTTCACATTTGATCATTCACCTTATAGGTGGTATGAAACAAATTCTCTTTCTACCCCTCCTCTCATAAGAGTTCCATGCTCATAGTGCGTTGGATAACCATGAATAACTGATCTAAGTCCTCAGGAAATACGTCATCCTCAATCAGTTCTTTCTTAGTATTTTCTTTCTTAATAGGAACCTCCTCCTTTTCCTCAAGTTCCTCATCTATACTATCCTCTTCTAGCTTCATGACGTTTCCCTTGATGACCATTGTCCATTGATTTAGGCATTAAGCAGCCATGTATCTAAACCCTTGGCACTTTAAGCACTTGATCTGGCTAGTCTTCCTGCCAAACTCTTACCCCCTTATCATAAGTTCAGGTCAACACTTCACCATCAGGTTAGTTCTTTTGCTCTGTTATTACATCAACCTTTTTGTTCAGCTATGTATTTTACTGAGCTCGGTGACTTTCTTGTCTGGGTCGGCTAGTCAACATCCTCGACGGTACTCGGCTCCTTCTTTCCCTCTTTACTTGTTGGGCAATCCTAATAGCCTCATCCATGGTGTCAAATTGTTGGAGCTCCATAACGTCTCGAATGTCTCCTCTTAACTCGGTAATAAAGCATGAGACTGTTCGAGCTAGTGGTTCCTTCACTTCATAATGCATCATAAGCATTTGAAATTTTTAAACATACTCATCAATAATTCGACCTCCTTGTCTCAACTCTTAAAGCCGAGTGAAAGTATCTTGGAGGTATGTTTCCAGTACGAATCTGTTTCTGAGCACTCTCTTCATCCTCGACCAAGTGTTAATTTCTCGATACCCCTCTCATCTTCTTATGGCTTGAAAATTCTTCCACCATATAGCGGCATTTCTGGAGAACTCAACAGTAGTAATTCTCACTTTCTCATAATCCCCATACTGATAATAATCAAACACACGCTCTACCTTCTCTTCCTACTCCAGATATTCATTAACATTCCTAAATCTATTGAAACTTGGAATTCGAAGCTTCATATGGTCAGATGCTCTAGGGGATTCGTATACGCTCCTCTTCAAAACATTCCTCTTCCTCTTCATCAAGCTCTTTTAGGTTTATTATTTGCCTTACTCGTCCGCCAACTCCTCTACCTCGAATGGGTTGAGCTAGGTTTTAACCTCTAACAAGTTGAGCAGTTTGTGGGGTGTTTTGTGCGATCTCAGTGGGTCGGTAAGATAGCGCATGAACAGCTTTGGTCAGATCTACTAATAGGTTAGTTACCTCATCAAGCCTCTCGTCATTACTTCTGGGGGTTCCCTGAGATTGTCGTCCATGGTGGACAACTCCATTGTCATCATCAATACCTAAATTCATACTTAGGTTTGTCATTTTTCCTCACAGATTCAAACTCAAACAAACTCTTCAGAAAGTGAACAACTAACAACGCAACCGTTAAATGAACACAGTAACTTTCTCTATTTCACATACGCAAAACAGAGTATAACAACACTTCAAGAAGAACTACTACGGTTCACATAAAACCTCCGCTTTAATAGCAAGATGTTGTAAACCGTAACCAAGAAAAGAAAAGGCTGGTCGCTACATGAGTCTAAGCTTGTAGAAAGCTAGAAAAGGATTAATGGAGAAAAGAGCAAAAGAGCAAAAACGAAGAATGAAACAATAAGCAAAAATCATGAATAGCTCCAGAGGATATGACGCACTAATGGAACTTTCGAGAACTCATGACTCAATTCGATATGACACACGAATTGGTCTAGTGAGGTTACTCGCCACCTAACCTTACTTAAAACAAAGGATAAGAGTGATGCCGATAGTAAACAAATAGTGCTTATGCAAGGAAAAAGTACTTAAAGAGTGTATATTAAGAATGATCCGATTGTTATCACAGTTATAAGTATAATGGTATTTATATCCATAAGTTAGGGCAACTTGCCTAAAAAGAAAAAGACAAAAAGGGTATTTCCTAAGGCAGTAATATACAAGATACAAAAGGGTAAAAATGAATATACAAGAAAAAAAATCATTAGTGCAACAGATTTTGCACATGATACTATACACGTAGCGATGCTACATTAGCAAGGTCGTTAGAAGATGTGGATAAAAAGTATGAACAAATGTGCTTGTCTGAACAAAGATGGCTTAGTAAGTCTAGACTCTCTCTCTCTCAACTTCTCGGCAAGGAAGATGCCGAGTAATTGGTCTGTTCGGCATGTGAGAGTAATCATCAACTCAGCATACTGCAAAAAAAAGGGCAATCAGACGGCATAGCATGAAGGGTGACTTGGCAGGAAAATACTTGGCTTCGATAGGGGTTAGTTAAAACAGAAGGATTTATTGTGCCAACCCCTCTAGTACTGGGGCTTGGCTATAGGTCAGAGGTCCAGTAGCCTGATTCCTATCACCATTAGTCTAGTCAGCGTTATTAACCAATGGATTCGTACGATGTAGAATATTTTCAATAGTTATTTCCAACTCAAGCTTTGTATTTCTAGTTAGCATCTACATCAGCAACTTTTTTCGACATCAAAAGAGCCCTAACTTTTGGAAAAACCAAATTTCAAAGAATAAAATAATAAACAAAAATACTACCTAACAAGACCAAACCAAAAACACCTTTCCCTTCCTACGAACCCTAACATCTTTCTCTCAATTTGTCACCCCAACTCCTTCTCATCAATTTCAAAACCATATCCTCAACAAAATAAATAATAACCCTAAATGACTTACCTCATCCCTTTCTCTTTGACATAGACATAAACCTTATCAGTAAAGAACGCTCACATTGAGTTTAGGAAAGCCGAGATCTTATCCAATAGAGTGTTGTTAAGAAGATTATGTAAGGAAAAATATACTCCATAAATTCCATAAACATGTCTCAGTTTTCCCATAATCGTAGTGATGGTGATGTGGTCTACAACTGTAGTCTAAAAGCTAATAGAAGCAAATGTAGGAAGTAGATTCTAAGGTTTGTAGTAGGTTTCAATCTAAGGTTTAGATAAGTGAATGTAGAAGCAAAAGGATTGATCATTGATGGCTTAGCTTCGAATTGCTTTGGATTTTGGTTTCAATTCATTATGTTTTTAGGGTAGGGTTTTGATTTCACATTTAGGAGAAAAGGGGAAGGAGTTTCCATAGAGAAAAGCAGGATAAGGGTTTCCTTCGAGTTATTTGGGTTTATAGATTGTGATAAGCTATTGCTAATTTTTTTTCCTTTTTTTTGCTCTATAATAGACTTTTTTTTTTTTAATTTCAATTTCACTTCATTCCATTTTCTGACGTAGATATTATTTTCTAACATAGATGTTGACTATAAAACAAAATAGCCTACTAGGAAATTTAAAAACATGCAATGCAAATCCATTAGTTCATAATGCTAACTAGACTAATAGGGTTAGTGGAAGATAACTAAGGTGTATGCTAGGACAAGTATATATTCAATTGACTGTATATTAAGTCAAGTACGAAGTTCAGGTATAAAATTGAAAAGAGGGTAAAGTATAGGTATAATTTTCAACAATGTCCTAATATATATTTATCCATTCGCGACGAATCATTATTGTATTAAAAGAAAAATCAAAAACTTCTTTTTTTGGCTAAGTATGTTGACATGCTTCCTATTTATATAGATGACCTGTTCTATCCTAAGGGATTAACTTGAAAAAATCCTTAAGGACATTATTTATAAGCATGACTTAGATTTTGTCTTAACTTTTCCTTTCTCCTTATTCCAACAATCTTAAGGACTTTTTCTTTTTCTTTTTTCTTTTTTTACTTTTTCCGTAGTTCCAGATAATTCTTCCATGCCATTACAACTAATGGTATTCCTAGTTCTACCCTAATGAATAACAATCCTTCTAGTCCTATTAATATCTCATTTGTAATGAAATTTCCTAATATATAAAAAATTGAAGTATTTGGTAGGAAAAATTTCAAAGGATTGCAAGAAAGAAAAATTTTCCGTTCTTTATATTCATGGTGTTGCCTAGGTTCTTATGAAATCGAAAACTAAAACCAATACCAATTCCATGCCAAGAGAGTACATAGGCATACAATTATTAATACACTATCTAATGATTTGTTTGATGTTTATTACTCCTATAAAGAAGCAAAAGAAACATAGAACTCAATAGTTACAAAATATACAACAAAAGATGTTGACAAACAAAAATTTGTTATTGCAAATTTTTACAAGTGAGAAATGACTAGTGAAAAGGACATCAAGGTGAAAATTAATGAATATTATAAGCTAATTGAGGACTTAAAGTTAGAAAATATTTCCTTCCAAAAGAGTTTATTGTAAGTTAGCTTACTGAAAAATTACTGGATTCTTAAGTGATTGCAAGAACCATTTGAAGCATAAACATAGCAACTTTTACTTTAAAGTTTGATTACTCACATTATAATTGAAGACACCAACCATAAAGAGTTTGAGCTCCTAAAACAAAGGAGATGATTGTAAAAGCAAATTTGATCTAAGCTAAGGCTCACAACAAAAGGTGTGACAACAAATCCCAGTCTCATAATCCTAATTACAATCTTAAGGACACAAACTCCAAAACCTTCAAGAAAAACAAAAAAAAAAAAAAGGAATTGTTTTATTCGTGGAAAGCCAAGTCACTATGCACCTCAATGTAGGAAAAAAGTGAGAAATGACAATTCTCCTATGCCAAAGGCAATTTTGGTTGAAGGAGATGATATTATTGCTACTATTATTTCTCAAGTCAGCCTAGTGACCAATGAGAAAGAGTGGATGGTAGACTCTAGTACTACTAGGCATATTTATGCAAATAAGGATGTTTTTTCCTCTTACAGAATCATAAGGGATGAAGAACATACTTATCTTTATGATTCTTGAATTGTAAAAGTTCTTAGCAAGGGAAAGGTTCATCTCTAGCTCACATTTAGCAAGACCTTGTAATGCGAACCGCAACCAAGAAAAGATAAGGCCGGTCGTAGGGATGAGTCTAAGCTTACCAAAAACTTGAAAAAAGGGTGATGAGAAATGCGCAAAAGAACAAAAATGAGTGAAATGTAGGCAAACTCACGAACAACTTCAAAGGATATGATGCACTAGTGGAACTTCCGAAGACTCACAGCACAACTCGATAAGATACATAAGTTTATCGGGTGAGATTACTTGTCACCTAGCCTTGCTTAAAAGTTAGGACAAGAGTGAAGTAAGAGTAAACAGGCAACGTTTACAAGAGGAAAATATCCAGTTTATTAATGATAATTTGATGATCTGCAACTACATGTAGAAAGAGTATTTATACTAGAGAACTTAAGGAAACCTGCTCAAAAAGGAAAAGACAAAAAGGTATTATCGAAAAGAAGTAATATACAAAGTATACAAAAGGTAAAAAAGAATGTTCATGGAAAAGTAATGCTTAAAGTAGCAGATTCTACAAGTGGTCTCGAATACGTAGTGGCAGTATATTGATGGTGTTGTTGGAGGATGCAAACAAAATAGTACAAGCTGGTTGGGTAGCCGAGTTAGAGTGCCAAGTAGGTGTAGACTCATCCGAGCAGGAGTAGCTAAGGATTAGTGCAAGATAACTCTCTCAGCTTCTCGGTAGTAATGGTACCAAGCAAGTGGTTAGCTTAGACATGATGGAGTAAGTGCATGATGATTGGATACTGTCAAGGCATTCTTTTAGTCAACATACAATTTCTAAGAGATGGGCAGTCATTCGGCATAGCATTGAGAGACAATTAACAGGAAGTAATAACTTGGCCTTGGCAAGAGTCGGTTGGAGCTGGAGGATTTACCTCACCAGTCCCTCTAATCCTCGGGCTTAGCTTCGAGTTAAAGGCCTAGTAACCTAATTCTTATCATCCCCTTCAAGTTGATTTGGATTTGGGATCAAATCCGACTAGTCCTCATTTAGTTCTTTATTAGGCTGATATGGACCGAAGTTTACAATGTTAAAGGTGTCCAAAACCCCATAATCTTCAGGCATCCCTAATCTGTAGGCATTGTTATTGATCTTCTAGAGAATTCTAAAGGGTCCTTTAAGCCATGTAAACAGCTTGTTCCTCCTCTTGCTTGAAAACCGTTCCTTGCTCAGGTGTAGCCATACTAAGTTTTTAGGCTGAAACTGTTTCATCATCCTACCCTTGGCCTTCTCTCACATTCATCTAGCAATTTGGTCGATCTGCTGAGTAACTTTATTGTAAATGTGTTGCAAGGACTGTGCTTGGGCTTTTACATTAGGGTCTTCTTGCTCAGATACAGGTATAGGGTATGATTAAGGGGCAACTCGAGGTTAAAACCATAGACAACTTTGAAGGGGGTTTGCTTGGTGGTATCATGTACCATTCAGTTGTAAACGAATTCAACCACGAGTAAATAGATGTCCTGATCAACTAAGTTCTTACATACTATAGCTTGAAGTAGTAATCGCAATGTACGATTGACTACCTCTATTTGACCATTAGTTTAGGGGTGAGAAGAAGTACTAAATAGTTGTTTGGTCCCCATCCAACGCTACAAAGTTCTTTAGAAATGGCTCAGGATCTTTGGATCTTTATCTGAGACTATACTTATCGGTACGCCGTATAATCAAGTAATAGCTGAAGCGTTATTAGTCTTAGAGTAAAGCAAGAAGTGTGCCATCTTACCAAATTTATCCAAGAAGACCATTACAAAATCTTTGCCTTAGGCTGTTCTTGCTAATCTGAGGATAAAGTCAGTACTCAACTCAATCCATGGTCTTGTTAAGATAGGTAAAGGCATTGCTTTCCCTTATTTGGCTCAGCTCTTGGCCCTTTTACATGTAGCATAGCCTTCAACAATTCAGTGCACATTTCGCCTTATTCTTAGCTAGAAGGATCGCCTACTCAACAACTCATATGTTCTTGTTTCTCCAAAGTATCGGGATAGTCCCCCTCCTATGGACTTCCTTGATCAATAACTCTCTCAGTGAATAAGTTAGCACACACAACTTCTCTCCTCGAAATAAGTACTTATCTTCCATATGATAGTTATCCATTGTCCTTCATCAATACATGCCCAAGTATGGGGCCGAAGTATGGATCCTTAGAGTATTGTTCCTTAATATTCGTAAACCCAAATATTTTGGTTTATAGTTCGATCAAGAGCATATGTCTCCTTGAAAGAGCGTTTGCAAGCAGAATGTTCTTTCCCTGCTTGTACTTAATAACAAAATTGAATCCCTTAAGGAATTCAACCCACCTCGCTTGTTACTTCGACAGCTTAGTTTGACTTCAAAGATACCTCAGAGACTCATGATCAATATAGATGACAAATTCTTTCAACAGCAGATAATGCTACCATACTTGAAGTGCTCAAATGAGTGCTAAGAGTTATTTGTCATACACAAAGTAGTTCAGTTGAGGTCCCCTAAGCTTCTCACTATGGTAAGCGATTGGTTAGCCTTCTTGCATTAGGATAACGCTTATCCTAATGCTTGATACGTCACATTCCAACCCAAATACTTTCTTGAAGTCAGGCATAGATAGTACAAGTGCGGAGGTCATTCTCTCCTTCACTATAACAAAGCTTCTCACCTTCTTTTCTCCCCATCTGGAGTCAGTATTCTTCTTTGTCAACTCAGTAAGGGGTGTAACGAAGGTATTGGAATTCCTTATAAATCTTTTGTAGAAGGATGCTAGTCCATAGAAACTTCTCACCTCAACACAAGTAGTTAGAGTCAGCCACTCGACGATTGCTCGAATCTTCTTATCATCTACTCGTAAGCATCCTCCACTTACTACATAGCCTAAGAACACCACTTCCTCCTAGAAAAAGCAACGTTCTTAAGATTGTCGAATAACCTCTTGGCACGAAGGACATCCAATACGACATAGAGATATTCATAGTGACTTGGCAAGTTGGCACTATACACCAGGATGTTGTTAAAGTACACCACGACACACTTTCCTATCAGATTTCTAAGGACATCGTCCATCAATTACATGAAAGTGTTCGGGGCATTCGACAAGTTGAATAGCATAACCATTTACTCATAAAGTTCATGTTAAGTTTTGAATACAATCTTTCGCTCATCTCTCAGCCTCATGCAAATTTGATGGTAGCTAGATTTTAGATCAATCTTGCTAAAGATCTTAGCTCCACTTAATTCATCTAGCATATTTTCCAACCTAGGGATAGGATACCTATATTTGATTGTAATCTTATTCATTGCTTAGCTATCAACACATATTCACTAGGTACCATCTTTTTTTGGTATTAAGAGTGCTAGAATGGTATAAGGGTTAAGGCTCTCCCTTATGTACCCTCTTTTTAGTAGTTCATTGACCTATTGTTGGAGATTAGCAACTTGTTTGAAGTTCATCCGATAAGTTGGTTTGTTTACCAAAAAAGCACTAGGTACCAAGTCAATGTAATGCTTGATACCTCTAAACGATGGCAATCCTTTCGACAACTGCTTTAGAAATAGGTCGACATAGTCATTTAGCAACTCCTTAACTCCCAGGGGTAGTACACCCCCCTCCCTTAACTCTAATAGTCACTTGACCAACATAAAGGTCAAAGGGTCAGCTTGAATAGCCTCTAAAGTTTAGCTTTACTCATCATCATAGTCTTTTTCAATCTTCGAGCAAGTTTTGACTACAGTTTGTTAACTTAACTCAGCAGCATCGAGTTCAATGTAATTTTCCTACCATCCTTCTCAAACACATAGGTATTCCTATATCCATCATAGATAACTCTTCTATCATAAAGCTTTGGTCAACCTAGTAACACATGTGATGCGTACATGGGTAGTACATCATAAAGAATCTTATCGAAGTGATTTTTAATTGTGATCGATAGTATCACTTACTAAGTGACATATAGTGTTCCCTTTTCATTCAGCCAATGCAACTTATACGGCTTTGGATACACAATAGTTGGCAACTTCAGCTTCGTGATTAGATTGGCTAATGCCATATTGGTGCAACTACCACTATCCTCAATTAGTGTACACAACTGGTCATTCTCCTTATAAGTGATATAAAACAAGTTCTCCATCCACTCCTCCTCACGTAAGGGTTCTAAGCTCATTACACATCAAACAACTAGGTTCAATTGATCTATTTCCTCAGCAAACATATCCTCTTCGATCAGTTCATTCTCTTATGTAGTCTCTTCCTTGACTAAGTCGACTCAGATGACTATTTCGACTCATTGGAGGTCGGGTCAGCATTTTGTTTCTTCTCTACTTCTTTACTTGTTAGGCTATTTGTATAGCTTCATTTAATGTAGCAAATTGTTAGAGTTCCATGATGTCTCAGATATCATTTCTCTACTTAGTGAGGAACATAGAGATTGTTCACGTTGATGGTTCCTCCACTTCACATTCAATCATGATAATTTGGAACTCTTGAACATACTCATCAACAATTCAACTTCCTTATCTTAACTCTTGAAGCCGAGTAAAAGTGTCTTATAAGTATGTATCTAGCACAAACCTATTTTGAAGTATTCTCTTCATCTCAAGCTAGGTATTAATCTCTTAGTAGCCTTCTCGTGTCGTCATGGCTTAGAAATTCTTCCACCACACGGCGACATACCTTGAGAACTCAATAGCAACAGTCCTTGCCTTATCGTAATCCTCATATTGGTAGTAATAAAAAACACACTCCACCTTGTCCTCCCAATCTAAATAGTTATCTACACTTCCAAAACTATTGAAGCTCAGGACCTGAAGGTTTACATAATCAATGGTTCATGGAAATTTAACTCACTCTTCTTCTTCAACATCATCTAAATCTCCCAAGTCAATTCTTCTCCTTACTCATTCGCTTACTCCTCCATCTCAAAGTTGTCGAGCCAGATTCTGACCTCTAACAGCTTGAGCAGCTTATGGAGTATTATGTACGGCTTCAGTAAGTCTATAAGCCAATGCATGAACAACTCAAATAAGATCCATAAGGAAGTTCGCCAACTCATCAAGTATCTCGTCCGTACTTCTTGGAGTACTTTGAGATTATCGGCCATGGTGGACAATGCCACTATTGTCATCCCCAACACCAGCATTAACATTTAGGTCCGTCATTTTCTCTAATAGATTCAAATTTCAAACTCCTCAATTTGGTGTTACAACAAACATTATCTCTTTAAATCACACAATACATATACTCCCTTCAAACCAAAAGCTTAACAACCAGCAAACCCGGCACCTAAATTAAGATAGAAAGTTGCTCTATTTTATATACCTAACAGAGTATGAACAGGGAACTTCGAGAACTACTACAATGCAAATGAAACCTCCACGTTGATACTAAGATGATATGGACCGTAACTAAGAACAGGCAAGGCTGGTCGTAAGGATGGGTCCAAGCTTACCGAAAGCTTGAAAAAGGGTGATGGGAAATGCGCAAAAGAATGAAAATGAGTGAAAAGTAAGCAAACCACGAACAACTCCAAATGATATAATGCACCAATGAAACTTCTAAAGACTCATGATACAGCTTAATATGACGTATGAGTTGGTCCGGTGAGGTTACTCACCACCTAACATTTCTTAAGGGTTAGGATAAGAGTGAAGTGAGAATAAATAGGCAATGTTTACGAAAAGAAAATATTTAGTGTATTAATGATAATCTGATGATTTGTGGCTATATGTACCAGGAGTATCTATCCCTAAGAATTTGGGGCAACCTACCCAAAAAAGAAAAGATAAAGGGTGTTGCTCTAGAGAAGTAATGTACAAAGTATACAAAAGGTAAAAAAGAATATTCATGGAAAAGCAATGATTAGAGTAGCAGATTCTACAAATGGTCTTGGACACATAGCGGTAATGCATTGGCAATGCTGTTGTAAGATGTAGACAAAATAGTATGAGCTGGTTAGGTGGCCAAACTAGAGTGTCGAGCAGGTGTGGACTCATCCGAGTAGGAGTGCTTAAGAATTAGTACAGAACAACTCTCTTGGCTTCTCGATAGTAATGGTGCTGAGCAAGTTGTCAACTCGAACATGATCGAGCAACTGTATAAGGATTTACTACTCTCAAGGCATTCTTCTAGTCAGCACACAATTTTGAGAGATAGGTAGTCATCAAGCATGGCATCGAGAGACGATCAGCAGCAAGTAGTAACTCGGCTTCAGTAAGAGTTGGTTAGAGTTGGAGGACTCGTCTCGCCAGTCCCTCTAGTCCTTAACCTCGGTTGGGGGTTAAAGACCTAGTAACCTAATTCTTATCACCTTAGCTCTTAAAGATGTACTTCATGTACCAAATATTAGAGAAATTTTAATTTTTGTGGCTCTTTAAGAGAAGGTTGGAGTTAAAAATTTCACTTAAATCTGATAAGATTGTAACGACAAAAAATAATGTGTTGGTAAGCAAGGGTTATTGTAATCAAGAATTATTTGTACTCAATTTTTCCAATATTATTAATGAAAATGTATCATTTTCTGCTTACTTGGTTGATTCTATTTATTTATAGCATGCTAGATTAGAACATGTAAGTGGGCATTATATAAACAAAATGTAGTCTCTTGGTATTATTTCTATTGCTAGCAATGCATATCTAGATATGTGTCAAATATAAGTTGAAACTAAATTGACCAAGAAAACTTTTCATTTTTCTCAAAGAGAAACCAGGTCATTAAATTTAATTCATACTGATTTGAGTGACTTAAGAGAAAGCATGATTAGAGGCGGCAAAAAATATTATGGACTTTTATTGATGATACTTCTAGATATTATAAAGTATATTTTCTTAAAAATAAAGATGAAGCTTTTGATATGTTTATATAAAGCTAAAGTTGAAAATCAATTACATAAAAGGACTAAAGAATTAGATTAGATAGATGTGGTGAATATACACTTCCTAATGATTTTTGTGAAAAAGGGAATAATTTATGAAACTATACCCCTGTATCCACCTGAACCAAATGATGTAGTAGAAAGAAAAAATAAAACTTTAAAAGAAATGATTAATACTTTGCTTGTTAGTTCTTCTGCTCCTATTAATCTCTAGGGTGAAGCCATTTTATCTGCATGTCACCCACAAAATAGAATACCATACAGGAAAACTAGTAAGACACCTTATGAATTATGGAAGGGTTATAACCCTAACTTAAAATGTTTGACAGTATGGAGTTGTCTTGTTAAGGTTATGATTCCTATTGATACTCGAGTTTCGTTCACTCATCCATTCAGTTACCGACAAGCCAAGTTGTCTACATTCTTGGCCAATGTCGAGAAATACGGATTCGTATCTAATTTGAATTCAAGGGAAGTGGTGCGAACACTTATCACATGACCAGTTATATTCATAACTACCTACTCTCCTTATATTTTAGGAATGTGTTTGATCAAAAGGCCTCCACGTATCTCGATAATCATTCTAATGAGTGCTACTTCAAACAGGACACTTACCTATAAATACACAAAAGAAACACTATAAGAGACATCAAATAACTCTTTACTACTCACTCAACTTTCCCTACTCTTATTTACTAACTTAGGCATCGAAATGATCGCATCGAACTGGCCTTAATACTAAGAGTTTTTCCTTTCTTTGCAAGTTAAAGTCTAAACCTAAAATCAACCAACAACAATTCCTAACTCTAAAAAATGAAAATTAGGTTCCAAACATCTGACTGCTTGTTTATTAGGTATGCTTAGGATAGTGTTGCACATAGATTTCTCATTTAAAAAATTGATGTGCTTGATTGTGACATGATTATTAAGACAAAAAATATTAAATTCTTTGAAAACGTTTTCCAATTTAAATCTAATTTTATTTTTAGTACTCCAATTGATAATGATTTTGGAAATTCTATTGAAGATTTAAGGAGTAATGTTGTCTTATGTACACTAATTGAAAATAATTTCAAAAATTCTTTTCAAGAGTTAAGGAGTAAAAGACAAAGAAAAGAAATTTCATTTGGAAATGATTTGTATACATATCTTATTGATTATGATCTTTTAACTTATTATGATGCTATTTCTTCTTCCTCATTCATTACTTTGAAAAGAAGCAATTAAAACTGAAACTAATTATCCCAAAAAAAAATAAAACATAGATTTCGGTTAACTTATCTCCTAGAACCAAACCTATTGGCTATGAATAGATTTTTAAAAGGAAACACTACCTTGACGGATCACTTGAAAAATATAAAACTAGGCTAGTTGCAAAAGGCAATCATAAACAAAATATTGATTATTTTGACACATTTGCCCTCGTGACTAAAATTTCTTCTATTAGAGTCCATTCATAAGCTTATTATTCACCAAATGGATGTTAAAACAACTTTTTTGAATGGCGATTTGGAAGAGGAAATTTATGCGATACAACCTGAAGGTTGCATTGTTTCTAGACAAGAAGATAAAGTTTGTAAACTTCTTAAATCTTTATACGGTTTGAAACAAGCTCCCCAACAATGGCATGAGAAATTTGATTAAGTTTTGATGAATGATGGTTTTTCATTTGTTAAAGTTGACAAATGTGTATATTCTGAAACTGTTGATAGTTATTTACTTATATATTGATGATATGATTATTTTCGATACTAATCTTGATATAATAAATAGAACAAAATCTTTTCTTACTCCTTAATTTGATATGAAAGACATAGGTGAAGTAAGTGTAATATTAGGTGTTAAAATCATAAGGAAAGGTGACAGTAGAATGCTATTACAAGAGTATTATGTTGAAAAACTTCTTAAAAAATTTATATGTCTTGATGTCACATTGATAAGTACTCATTATGATGGTAACACTCAATTAAAGAAATATAAAGGTGATCCTAATTCACAATCTGAGTATGCACAAATTATTGGGAGTTTGATGGATTCAATGAATTTCTCTCAACTTGATATAGATTATGTTATCTATAGATTGACTAGGTATACACAATCCTAATCATAATCATTGGGTTGCAATAGTCAAACTAACGAAATATTTGGAGGAACCATAAACTATAGTATCCTATACATGGGATTTCTTAATATGTTAGAAGGATACATGTAATACCTAAGAAAAAAAAAAGGAGTAATTAATTAATAAATAAAGTCATCATAAAATAAAAGGTAATTAAGTTTTGAGTAAGGAGTATTAAGGTCTGAAGCCATAGTTTAATGAAGGGTTTTAACGGTATTGCAAGGACATCTTAACCTAGTCTTAACCTAGTCTTAACCTAGCTTGTACACAAATTAACTAATTGTGCACTATAAGATTAAACTATTCTCTAATAAACTGCGAAAACCCTCAAGGTAAGGAGGAAATTCCACTATTTTCCTTTTTATTAAAGAAGGGAAATTTTGGATTAATGTGAGATTTATTTTTGCGGTAAAGTAAGAGTAGCCATGTAGAGAAGAGAAACATAAAGTTTATGCAACCCAAAAAGGACATTGAATTTTGCATAGTTCGTTAAGGAAAAACAAAAAACCCTAAAAGATCGTCGAAATTAAGGTATGTATCTTTTGATCCATAGAATCTCTATTGTCTTTATTCTTTTAACAAGTTTAGGAGATGTTTGTCGGTTAAATAATGTAGTGATAGAATGTATTTAATAGTGTCAATTTGAAACAAGAGTTAGAGATGTGAAAGATAAGTGGTGTTGTTGATGAGAGTATGTTGTAGAGTTGAGTTTTCTAAAATTTAAGGGTATTTTGATCCATATGTTGAGGTGTTAGAGTATTGTTGTTGGGTTTAGAAAGGTTTTAGGCAAAAAAAAAAAAAAAAAATGGTTCAACCAGAAAGTGACACGACCATGTCCCTTGTCGTAATGAAGTGTAACTTAGTAAGTTATACAGTCAAAAGAAACGATTGTGTCCTTGACTATGTCCTAGGCTTTACTCCTTTAAGCTAAGTTTTTCCTTTTCTTTTTGTTTTATTCTTTTGTTACTTCTAAAGTAAACCCTTTTAATGTATCATTAAGTGAATTTAAGGAGATTTAAAAGGTCTAAAAGTGAGTTTTAGCTAAGAGACAACATTTATTCATTATTTAAAGGAGTTTGATGACTATTTATTATTTTTAGGATTTAAAGCTAGGCTTGATTTGAGAACCCAAAAACTCTGATTTCTCATAAGGTGCCAGCGGAGTCCTATAAGCAACATCCACTGATCCCTGGTCGGCATCGTTTATGGTTGAGACTAGGACGGTATCTGATCGTCTTCGACCTTGGTTCCGTAGGAGCAAGTCAGAAAGATTTCAAATATCAAGATACGTAACACTTTGTTGTTGTATGTGAGTGTTAGGATATCAAATATTAAAATGAATTAAATGCATATCCAACTTATGTATCTTTTTATTGTTTGTGTTTAGCTCGTCCTAGGGGCTCGAAGAGGCAAATCCATAGGGAGTAGCTTTGATGATTCTTGCGATGCGTTGTCCTTAATGGAGTTTCACTTGGAAATGATCTCAAATAGATCTAGGTATTGTAGAGGAGCTCAAAGAGGTACGCCCAATAATAGGATGTTGTAGAGGGGCTCAAAAAGGTATGCCCAACGTTTGGTTGTAGAGAAGTTCAAAGAGGTGCACCTACACGTTAAGTTGTGATATGAATTGTAATACGATCGGGTTATGAAGGACCGCTATTGTGTACTTATATGACTTACTTAAATGCAAAGATAATTAAATGAATTGTGTGATTTACTTGTTGTTGCATTCCTACACATGTGAATATGTATTGTTTTCTCACGCGCATATGGTTATGTGCTATGTACTGGGCTTTGGATCACTTTATCATATTTTCATATGCAAGACTTACAGTTGTACTACTTGACTTCAATAATTTATGGAGCTAATTGTTACTATCTTGGGAATGGGAAAAGTGAGGATGGCATATAGTATTGAAGAATATCCTAAGAAACTAATTGATAAGGTTATTTAGTCTTATGTGGTAGCATTGATTGATTGGACATTGATACTTCTTAACTAGAAGTTATTCTAGCATTATTTGAAGATTTAATTGTATAAGATTATTTGAAGACTTTTATAATATTATTTGGAGTTTTTAGTTGAATGTTATACCTGAAGTGTCATTAGAGACTAGGGATACGTTGTAGTCTTTGATGACCTCAGTTTTAGGGCATTACAATACAGTAATGCTAATTGGATTTCAAATTTAGGTGAGATAAAATCCACTAGTAGTTATGTATTTACTCTTGGTAGTGGTGTAGTTACATGGAAATCGACCAAACAAACAATTATTGCTAATTGGATTTCCTACTATATTAGAAGCATACAATTATGCTAATTGGATTTTAGATTTAGATGAGATAAAATCTACTAGTGGTTATATATTACTCTTGGTAGTGGTGTAATTACGTGCAAATCAGTCAAACAAACAATTATTGCAAAATCTACTATGGAATCAGAGTTTATTATATGGAATTGTATGCTAATTGGGTCGAATGGTAGAAAAACATTTTAGCGAATATTCCATTAGGCCCAAGGCCAAAACCTTCCTTGTCAATGTATTGCGATAACCAAGTGATAATAGCTATTGCAAAGAATAAGACTTTTAACGGTAAAGATAGACGCATTCATTTGAGACATGAAGCAATTAGGCAGTTGCTAAAAGATGAAATTGTATCCATAGACTATGTTAAGTCATAAGTGGATTTGGTTAATCCTCTAACTAAGCCACTAGGAAAAAAAGTTAGTCTATGAAACATCAAGGGGAATAGGACTTCAGCTAATTTGAAACTAACAATGATGGTAACCTAACCTTTTGTGATTGGAGATCTTATGAATAAAGTTCATATGGGTAATAAATCACATGTTAATCTTACTAGCACTTCAAATCTTGCCTATTCCTATGGTATGTGCAGTGCTAGGTTGCAACTAATGTGAGGGTGAATATTTCTTTACAAGTTTCATTTCCCTTATGGGAGGTGTATATACTTACAATATACACTTGATGAAATCACCTATATGAGTATGAAATGGCGATACTCCTATGAGATTGTCACATAGTCTCTAGAGCACTCATGAAATACTAGGCATGTGCATGGCTTATCAGCATAGAACCACAATGAAAGATAGAAAATTGTGTAGGTATAATACGAATGATAAAATCCTTGACATGTAATAAGAGTTTTTGGCTCATAAAAACTAGATGTTTCATCAAAATTTTTGTGTGTTATATCTTATCTTTCTAAATCCAATTCATAGTCCAAAAGACACCAAATTTAAAGCATTATACACATATATTATTACCTAGCAAATTATTATTATTTTTTTTTATAAAAAAAAAAGGAGTCTTTAGAAATATGTGAGGGATTGTTGTATATACTTAGTATTTCAAAAGCATTTTATCCTATGTTTATAGTATATTTTATCTCATTTTAATTAGTTAGTACATCTTTTCAATATTTAGCTTACTATTAATAAAACAATAATTTAATTTTTGAATTTTCAATTATTCATTACTCATAAATTTAAAATAAATGATTTGTAATTATTGCATTGAGATAAATCAAATATTTCTTTAATTGATTGAATATATATTTATCCACTTGCCAAATAAAGATGAATCATTAGTGCATTAAAAGAAAAATAGAAAAATTCTTCTTTAAACTAGGTATATTTACATAATTATTTATTTCCTATTGATTACTAGTTTCTATTTATATGGATGACATGTTCTATCCTGGGGGATTAACTCAAAAAAGAAAAAATCAGTAAGGACAATACTAATAAGCATACTCAAGTTTTGATATAGCTTTTCCTTTCTTCTTATTCCAACACAAGATACGATAACACAGATTGCCAATCCTAATTAGAGTAGCTTTTTTTCTATTTGTGATATTTATCAAAATGCGATTCCATGTGACATAGCTAAGGAATGCTTTGAAAATTGCAGTATACAATTTCATATAAATTGAAGAGAAATGAGTATTCTTTTCCACTAAGGATAGGAAAATAGCTTTGGTATCCCTAACTAAGGAGACATACAAGAGGGTTTGGCAATAACAAGAGAAGTGGTTCAAAAGAGATTAGCTAAGAGGAATGCCAAAGAAGTAGCATCTATTGAGACCATTTAGAAGAAATCAATATAATGTGAAAGTGAGTCATTTGTGAAGTGAATTTCAAGTCATCTACTAAATCTAAGTTAGCATAGAATCTATAAGAAGTTATCCATGAGCATGACAATTTGAAGGGAATAGAGACAGGGGTTACAAAGGAAATAATTGAGAATGTGGAGATTATTAAATCATCAATTGAAGAGGCAAAGAGTAGCTCACCAAAGGAAGACCAATCAATTGTTTTCATTTATAATGAGTTGATTATGGGGTCCATATGATATCTTCAGTTGTCATATGTAGAGGAACCAATCAACAATAATGTGCAATTACAAAGATTGGACAATCCATCATTGGGGTACTAAGACTTTGATAGATAAGGTATATGATAAGTCATATGAACTTCATCGGGAGTTTTAGGTTGTTGGCAAGAGTTATGGTATTGGAAAGTTGAGAACTTCTAATGTCGATGCTGAATGCTTTAAGGGTTGTCATTTAAAGAAGATTTGTAGATGCAAACAGTAAACTTAGTTTGGTAGGATATTTTTATTTAACTGATACAATTAGATCTTAAAGGGGAATTTACCGATATGAATTTTTAGATGGACTTTTATCTAAGGTTTTAAAAGTTGAATATATATATATATATATATTGATTCTGTATCTATGAATATTAATATTAAATGGGATATTGACAAATCAATTTAATTGATAAGACAAAGTTTACCACGATTAAACTAATATGAATTGGGTTTTCATTTAATTTCAATTTATAAGTCTATGGCATTACAATTAGAATAAATAAAGGGCTTTTGTTTACTTCAATTCAATAAGTCGATGATGTTGACAGGCATTTTTTTATAACTATTACACGAGCTTATATTAGCTAACCTAATACTTAAGTATGGTCTAATAATCTAATCTAGGTACAATTTCTATTGACTCACTATAAATACCAAACAAGACCCCCAGGTAATAGGACCCTCTTTTCCATTCTCTCACTCTCATTATCACTTGACATTTCTATTCACATCATAGTTGTCAAAATCACTATTTTACCTATACGATTCTATAAATTTACAATTTTAGGTGGCTCTTTCGAATTAACTCGAGTATAAAATCTTTTTACATATAGAAACTTATGTTTTTAATTAAGTTTACATATATTCTCAATAGAAATTTACGTTTTTTTATCAAGTTTACTGATTCTACATATTTGAGTGGAATGAACTAAAAATTTTAAAAAACAAATACAACTAGCCTTTTATAAGCTATCAACTATTAAGGCATCACAACATCTATCCTATCTTATTCCAATTTTTTGCCTCTTTCTTTTTCTCCTAATCTCTTATTTTATGTTCATAGCTTTTATCCAAGTTTCAATCTCAATAACAAAGTTTACAAAGAAAACTATATAATTTATTTTATACTGTCAATAACTTAAAATGAGTTGAAATGTTTGGTTTTCTTTAATTTGCAGCCTTTTAAAAAAAAATGGGAAAAAGTTTACTTTTAACTCTATTTTTCTTTCTTCTATACATGTTAGATTATATATTCAGAATTTTTATGGAAAAAAAAATTAATTTCTTCATTTTATTTTTCATCATATATTTCAAGTTTTAAATAACTATTATAAGTATATTAATAATTTTTTAAAGCTAATTTACATAAGTTATAGAAACTTACGTTTTTATGTTTCAATTTTACAAACCCTCTAATAATTTTACAAACCCTCTAACAATTCTACGTAGAATCACAAGTTTGATAACCCTGATTCACATCACAAGAGAACTAACTTAGGCATCGGGGTAGTCATGCTGGAGCACCCTTTGGCACTCCTTGTAGTCGTTTTCTTGTTTTGTAGGTAATCGTTCATTAGAACAAAATTTAATAGTAAACAATTGGCGTTGTTTGTAGGAAACGATTATCATAGTTTTTAGATTATGTAATCCAATGGAATTTCGTTCCATGAATGATTTTCCTAGATCCCATAATAAGTCCTCCATCGGATTTCTTCTATGTGATTAGTTATACTTGCTTACAATTTACTAATGAACTACAGTTACAAGCATTCATAGTTGCAAACTTCAATTGTATGGATATGTCATATGAGTCAATAATTACTTTTTCATACCCAATTATGTTTGGAATTTATCATTAGAAATTTACAAAGCGTAACCATTTTAACACATTTGTTTTTAAATGCCTACGAAGTTCAGAGAAGATAAGCATGATAGTTTTCTTCTTCGAAAATTGTCACTACAATAATATCATCTACCACTTACTTCGTAACTGTCACTTTTGAGTGAGTTTACGTGTTTGTATAACTACAACATCATCTTCTTTTGGTTTGTAACTATCACCATCAAGTTTATACCCGCAACTCCATGCATGTGCCTAATTTCTTTAATTATACTAAAGTGGATGTGTTTGATGGTATTGGCGGATAAGGGGTTTTGTTATTAAATGCCACAATTTCGCACACTTATTGTTGCGAATGGCTATAATGTAATTTCGTTTCATGCTAAGTTGTTCTCATTCCCATTAATACAACATATGAACCATGTAGTAGAGAGCATGGATAGCAAGCTGATATGTTATTTTCTTTAGTCATATTTGCTGAGCCTTGGTCCAATCTTCGGATAATTAATTGCAACTTTAAAAACAATAACTTGGCTTATCGAGAGTCGAATGACCCTTGGCAATCTTTGAAGCTTCGCATGTATCTTGAGAAAGTTGTAATTAGCTATGGTAAAGACCGTAGCACAAGTAGAGTTTATGCAGCAAAAGAAGTTGATGAAAACACCCCTATTAAGCTACGTAGAATAATGAACATTGGGAATATCTTAGAACATTTTCCACTAATGCTTTTGAAGTAAACTTACTAACTAGAATTCATTAGTGTACTGTAGTATGGCCTTCGAATTTTATTAGCTAGTTTAGTGCTTAAAGTAGAGTTTTTGGAATCCCACTCTTTATATTCCTTGTACAAAGTGCAATCTATCATTATTGGAAACATATCCTTCTTATGCTCGAGAATCAACTACTTTGTTTAATCTTAAGGTCAAATATGATCTTAATGGACATGCTAGTGAATTGTATGACTAGAAGATTGAGCAATTGATGACTGACAATCTAAGTTCTGTGTATTTTGCTCAAACAATGATAAAGCTCCATGTCGAGAAGAAACCGAACAAAGCTACTACCATCTAAGCTGTATTAGTTAATTTGTGACGAGCTTTCTACTCCTAATGTAACAACATACTCAAGCTTTAAAGCTACCAAAAGCAAGGCCTCCTATTTCAATTCAAGCTTGACAGTGATTTGAATTGAATGCTAAGCATGGGTAAACTCCTATATGTCAAAAATTGACATATTGCAACATTTTTCAAGCTCTAACAACTTGATCGAGATCCAAGCTCTAATGTAAATTCAAGCTCTGATAAGCTTTTCTTCGCTTGTCTGAGTCGAGTAGCTCCACACTTTAACAAAATAAAAAATTTTGTCTTCATACTTACAATATCGAGCTCCAAAATGTTCATGGTCAAGCGGACGGAGCTATCGAGTTCATTAGTTTGAGTAGAGTAGCAAGCTACAAGTTGCTTATGGCCGAGTTGAGCCAACTACAATTTGCAGAGTAGCAGCTCCATTGTCGATCTAACCCTTTAAGCAGTTGCCGAACAACTCCAATAGTTAAGCAGCACTCACAATGTTTACTCAACTTACCAAATGAAGTTGCTCATGCAACTTCTTATGCGAACTACCTTATGTCGAATTGCCAATTTAGCATGTCCAAGCCATACTAGGTTGCTGAGCCTTATGGTCAAGTGAAAGAAGAATGGTTATACCAATTCACAACAATTTATTTAAGTTATCAATCCAAATTACGGTTACCCAAGTGAAACTGAGTATAAGCAACAAGCACTTGAAACCTTTACAATAGTAGCTCTTATCATGCCAAGATCCAACTGTGAGCAACAATAGAAAGCTGAACTATAAGCTATTGATAGTAGACAGATCTAAACCTAAAATATGCTGACCAAGGAGAGATAAGTCAAGAGTGATAGCAGCTCTTACACAACACAGATTTATCTTACCAACATTCACTCGTTGGCAAAATAGCAAATGGCACTCTATACAATAGAGTAGGCCATTGCTTAAACTTCTTCAAAAACTGAGCGACCTCCCTACATAATAATTATAAGTAAAGAACAATTGCCAAAGAGAACCGATTCTAAGTTAACCTCCCACAGTATGCACATGTTCAGTCAACTGCTTGGTTTGAAGAAGAGTGAGCATCTTGGAACTTATGATGTAGTCTCCAAGCATTTGTAGCAAGAAAATATAGAGTTTTCATGAAGTTTTCAAATGTAACATGAATTCTCAAGCATTTACTTAATATGCGAAGTTAATTTGTGTTGGACAATTACAGTTGTTGTCAAGTTAAACAAGCTCTCAGATTTCTAAGCTATTATAGTATAGTGTAATGTCAAATTAATATCCTTAATGAAGACCTCTTCTTGTCGAGCACTTGCAAATGTACAAAGTATGTTTGTCCTTATCTTAGAGCCTCTAATGATAACTCTAGAGATCCATTCGTTGGACTTGTTTGGAGCATTTGATTAACATTTCCATTTTATGGATAGCTAAGAATATGCCTTGTTAAGGGTAACATCCAATCTTCTTAATATTGATTTCAAGGTATATAGGGTTTAGTTAACTGCTCGCTGATGAACTAAGTTCCATAGATAGCTTGGCATGTCGCTTGTGCTTCTTACGAAAATTGGCTCGATCAACTACACAATTATGAAGAGCAAGGCTATACCAAGAGCTTGGACCATCAAGTATTGAAGAACTTAAAACATCTTCTTCCTCTTAGCTCTACTCCAAAGCTTACTTGGACAACTTAGATTACTACTTGAGTCAATGACTTGATCCACAAGATTTTGTTTGATTTTCTTATCTAATTTGGCATCAAAGGGCATCGTACCAAACTTTAATGCAGTTCAATGAATTGAAGCTTAACTTAGATTGATTGATTATTAATAGTCGCTTAGAGGAAGTTATCTTTCGTGCTGTCACAAGCATCTCATCTATTCAAGCCCATCACTATTAGGTCTATTGTAGATGAAATATGGGGGAATACTCGACACTTTATACATAAGTGAAGTTTAGTCATGATAAAGAAAACTCGACATAGCTTTTGATTTAAGTTTAACCAAACCAAGGCTCCTTGTAGTATTGTTGAGTAATACAATAAACCGTGCTTAAATAAATGTTAGCCACACATCTAAGCTCTTCATGACACAACGAACATTTCGGATGGATCAAAGTCCAAGCTTTAATTTATCATGCCAAGTAACTCAACTCATGTTGCACCACAAAGCTTGGTGACAAATTAGACCAAGTTCATTTTTTCAAGCTCTAAAGCATGTATGATAAGACAAATACCCTAAGATCCATCAAGTTGTAGTCAGTCAACATGAGGATGGGACTTCAAGTTCTAAGCTTCCTTTGGGTTAAGCAACAATCTTGATGCCAACCCTTTTCAATGAGCCACCAAGTAATGAACCATAGAAGCTTAAAATTGATCTCCATTCGAATTTTGGTTGGGGTTTCAAACTCTAATGACCAAGCTAAGCTCCACGTCGATCAATAGCCCATCTCTATGCTAAGCCATGTCTGCCGACCAACTATAAAATAGCTAAGCCATAGCATCTGATAACTATGAGCTCCATTTGAATTATAGGCCAGCATATGATAGCAAAATGTCTAGCAACTGTAAGCATGATAGTCAGATTGCCGAGCAAAAAGCTAAGGAGAGAAAACGTGTCATGTCCTATTGTACTCATGAGGAGAGTGAAGCATAGGCAGGTACATGCATGGAATTGTAAATGCATGGAGTCGACACATGCATAGGACACAAATAACAACAATTTGAGTGAAGGAAAATTTCCTTCTCAGGACTTACTCCTACTACAATCCTCATTGGAAAAAGATAAGTAAAAATCCCCTATTGTTATTTATGATTCATTTAGTCATTTATTTTTAAGCTACAGGCTTTACGTTGTTCCTTTTGTCGATCAATTGTCAATGTTCATACCTTGATTCATGAAAAATGTATTATCCATCTATATAATGCACTAATGAGAATTTAAAGAAGAATTGGGGTTGGATAAACACCCCCCATTTTAGGCCCACACATCTATAATTTGCTAACAGGAAACTCCTTAGTAGCTTTAAACCCTATCTACTACTAGTGATGAGCAAATCAAATAAAGTGTTAATCCCTAAGTCTTATATTAAACGGACAACAAGACACCGATATCAGTAAATCTCTTAGCCTAGAGAAAAACTCAAATGATGAGATATGAAGCCTTAAACTCTTTTGAGTGACGAGTGAAAAGCTATAAGTCTTGAAAAAGGATGACAAGCCACTTAGAAAGTATTATGTCATCGGTTGAAAACAAGCATAACACTCTAAGTCTAATGAATAAACAACGAGCTATATGAAAACCCTAAGCCACTAACTACTAATGGGTAAAATACTCTAGGTCTTACAATTGGTATAGATGACGAGTAAGTAAGCCAAAGTCCTGTACTTTAATGAACTAGAGGCCAATTAGCCTATTTTACAACTCTACTTAGCACAAGTCATGCCCAGCTTAGATGACCTACATGCTTCATCAACCTCTTCGGATACTTTAGCCTCTTCAGGCCATCACCTCTTTAGTCCCTCGCATATCAGCCTCTTCAAGCCTTCATCTCTTCAAGCTTTAGCTTTTTTAGGCCTTTCGATATCTATAAGTGTTCTGACCACTCCAAACATTTGCTTCTTCTAGCACCATAGCCTCTTTAGACTTAGATTATGAACCTTTCCAAAGTGACCACAAAATCAACCTCTCTAAATACTCTCTTTACTAACCTTATCACTAAAGAGAGTAGGGGATGGGGTGCAAATGTTGATAGGCATTTTTTTATAATTATTACATGAGCTTATATCGGTTGACCTAATACTTAAGCCTATCCAATATTCTAATGTAGGTATAATTTCCATTAATTCACTATAAATACTAGACAAAACCCCCAGGTAATGAAACCCCCTCTTCCATTCTCTTACTTTTCATATTACTCTATAATTCCACTTTTACGACAAGAGAGTAGACTTAGGTATTAAAGTAGCCATATTAGAACACCCTTCGATGCCCCTCGTAACCATTTGTTATTTTGTAAGTACTCACGTATCAAAACGAAAATCACCAGTTAACAATTGTTAATGTTCATACCTTGATGCATGAACAATGTATGACCCATTTACATGATGCTCCAATGAGGATTGAAGCGGGAGTGGGTCTCGAGTAGGAAATTGTCCTTACTCAAACTGTTGTTGTTTGTGTCCTATGCATGTGTCGACTCCATGCATGTGCCGACCTATTCTTCACTCTCCTCATACGCACAGTAGGACACAGTACGTTTCCCCTCCTTAGCTTTTTGCTCAACAATCTAAATATCATACTCACAGCTACTAGACATTATACTATCACATACCGGCCCATAATTGAAAAGGAGCTTGGTGTTCCAGGATGTTGTAGCTTGTTTATTCTATAGTTGGTTAGCAAACATAGCTTGGCATGGAGATGGGCTATTGCTCGACATAGAGCTTAGCTTGGTCATCAGAGTTCGAAACCCCAACCAAAATTCAAATGGAGCTCAATTTTAAGCATCTACGGTTTGTTACTTAGAAAAGAAATTCGAATATGAAGCTTGGTGTCTACAAAGTTCGATTTGGCAGCTTATTGAAAAAGGGTCAGTTCTCAAGTAATAGGACCCTTTTTTTTCCATTCTCTTACTCTCGTTATCACCCGACAATTCTATTCACATCATAAAAGGGTTGACTTCGAAGTTGCTATACTGAAGCACCATCCAACACCCCCCATAGTCGTTTTCTTGTTTTGCAAGTAATCATTCATCGGGATGAACTTTGATAGTCAACAAATGATGCCACGAATTGAATCAAACAAGAGGGTTTTTGAGTTTAATCACCAAAATTGCTATGAACAATTGATAAGATCATTGAAAAGGGAGGAACAAGTCTCTACTAAGGTTTCTATAAAACTACTCATTAACTAACTAAAAAAAATAATATAATGTCTTAATGTTAATTTATACCAAAACCTAATAACCCCAAGGCATTTAAGTAACTTAATGTTAACAAATGAACTAAAAAATGGGTTATTAAAGAAAAAGCATCAAGGACGTTTTTCAATGCCTCTAAACGTTTTGAAATATTTTGCAAATCTTTATAGAACGTGATTTTTGCTAATGTTAAGTTAAACAAGTGTAATATTTTGATCACTTGAGTTGTGATTCTTCAAAATGGATGCCCTAAATGAGTTTATAACTATTTCAAACTCAATTCATTGATTTGTTTTAATAGTTATATGCTTTAGAAGTATTGTAACTTTTGAAATTTGAAGAAACGGAAAAGTACATGTTCGGTCATCAACCTTTACCATCTTTTCTAATTCATCCACAACCTTTTTTTTGTTTCTTCTTTTAGTCCTTAACATTTTTTATTTTCATCATACATGTTCTTTCATTGATCTATAATGTTTTCTATCAATTTTTCTAATATGAAAGAACTTGTTTGACAAAAAATTGAAATAAAAAAAAATAAAGGTTGAGGATTAAATTTAAAAAAATGGCAAAGGTTGAATATCCAAGCAAGAAGTGCAAAAATGATCCACCATTTTTGCTATATTTCTTATTTGATTCATTCACTTTTAATTTTTCTTTTTGAGTACTTAAATTTTATTGATTTCATTTGACTCATTCACACTTTAGTTATTTTACTTGAATCCCTTACCTTTTGAAACTGATTAGAAGAAATCCTCGGTCATGTTAGTTATAGTGATTTTTTTTATGAAATGTGTACCAAGTATAATGTGTCCAAGTGTCATTTAGAATAATAAACTAGCCAATATTACTGTAACAAGAGTACTAGTGAATATGAGTATGACTAAGGAATATTTTCGAGTCATTTGAGAGAAAGAAGCACTCAAGCAATAGAATTAAAACATAAAAGAATCACATAGAAAATAGGCAAAAGTAGAAAACTTGAGCAAAAAATAACATAAATGAAAGAACAATGATTTTTACACTAATCATCTTACGAGATGATTTCTTTCTTTTGGAAGAAAAGGGGAAGCTTTCCTTACCTTTTGAGCATCAATTAATGCCAAGGAATAAGATAAATAAAGTATGTTTGAAAGTAGTCTATGGAGTTGTCTTTTTATAGATTAGTTGAACCCCCCCTACATTATTGTCTAAAGGTGACTCTTATAATGCTCGCTATGATAAACATGCCTTCGTGTCTCCAAGATCACTCTTCCTTTTTTAGGGTCTAAAGTGGCCAACAAGTACACATGACTGACAGTCATCTCAACGTGGTGGTGGGATAATGGCTGCCAGGGAGGTCGATGCCATTGCCATGCACATAAACCCTCCTAATACGTCCAATTAACCATGTCTTCCAACACAATACCCCCCCTGTCATTGTCCCGTGTGCTAATTAGGCTGCCTTTTAGCCTTGGGATTGACAACCTAATTAGCTACGTCTGTTTTTTACGGTTCAAACGTTGTATTTATTATTTTATCCTTTGTTTATTACTTTTTTGTTTGGCAATGTGTCTAATCCAATGCATATTGTTCGACAATTACTACTACCAGACTTCCCGTTCAAAAGGTTACCACTTTCATGACTCTCGTGAGATTTGGATACACGTATTAGCTATCATTAGATATACACATGTATATGTATTATATATATTATATACATATATTTATCCAAGTCAACTTTGCTCAGAATTTCAGCAAACCAACACTTCTGAACCTCTTGATGACAACAGAATCGTCTTACTTTTTCCAGTACCGCTGCGGTCTCTAAGGAAGTAAAATTTTCGTCGGCACTTTATATAATAAAATAAAAGCAAAAGGAGAGACTATTTGCAGCAAGATGTTTTGCAATCGCATGTATAAAATTTTGGTTCCCGATATGATATATTTAGAGTCATAACGACACCCCAAGCACTCCAACGACCGCCTATACAAAGAGTTCTAAGTCGATCTAACTTATAATACGGAAAAATATATATAGCGATGCCTAAACTTTTAAGTTTGAGCAGTGTACTCGAACATGGAAGACATACGTTCCAGTGCAAAAAATTTAAAATTTTGCTCAAATCAATTCCTGTATGTAACAAGCGTTAAGTAGAAGATGACGTGATAAATGGAATTTGCTTTTTTTCCACAAGGATCTACCTGGCATTTATAGTGAAAAAACAACCAACAAAATTCCCTCCATTGCTCAATGCCGTTACTCCATGCATCCACCACTCCTTCTCTCCCTCATAACTCACATTTAATTTATCATTCAATTTCTTTCCTACCCCAAAGCCCATCTGACAAAACCCAACACTGAACAACACTTTTTTTCATTTCCCTCGTTTCCTATTACCTTTGCACTCAATCATCTGGCCCCATCCTCTTTAGTTCGCAGTGTACATGACGAAACGCCAAGGACCACTTGTTAAGCATTACAGGATGACATGAGTAAGTGATGTTGGTCTCTTTCGAATCATTATCTATTACTTGTAGTAGAATTAGGGTTTCGAAGTGCAAATATATGAGGGGTGGGGGTGGCGTGGGGAGGTGTTTAGAGGAAAAGGTCAACAAGTTGGGTACTTCAAGTGTTTCCAAATTTTTTTGTTCTTACTTTAACCTTCTAGAATAGATTTGTATGGCAAAAATAATTTATAAACCGTTTGCTGCGTCATCTTCTACTTAATGCCTATTACATATAGGCACTAATCTAAGCAAATTTTCAAATTTTTTTATACTAGAATGTATGTTTTTTATGTTCAAGCACTAAACTACCCAAACTTAAAAGTTGAGGTACTACTATATCCATTTTCCCCTCATAATACACATAAGCTTCAAAGAGTAATGCATTAGGAGAATATACTTTCTACTTATAAATAGATGATTTCAAATGAAAACCCTTTATGTATAAGAGGTCTTATGCCAAAGGAATCGATTGCTATCATTTATGTTCCTATCTATCCTTGCCTATTGTACTTACTAAAGTATATTAAATCTGGATAATTTGAAATATAAACCCTCCTAGTGGACCTCGTCTTGGCTCGTAGTTGCTATTTTGAGCTATAAAAGATTATTGTGCAGTATCATTCCACATACGACTGTAAAAGAGCTAAGCAAGTCAAGCCAAGCTTCTGAAGGCTTAGGCTCGACTTATTTAATAATTATCAAGTTTGAGCTCCACTCAAGCTTCTTATCGAACTTGAAATTATCAAGGCTTAGGCTTAAGTGTGATAGACAAGCTTTGTCTTAAGCTCAAACTTAACTAGTTTATTAATCAAGCTCACATTGAGCCCAGCCTAAAGCAAGTTAATCTCAAGTCTGCTTACGAGCTTAAGTATATAAAATGAAGAAATATATAAGTAAATAAATTAACAAATAGTGATCAAGGATTATATTACATATTATATATTATCATATAACTTATTATATATTTATATATATTATATAAATATTAGCCATTGATTTTTAATAATATAATATATAATTGTGTGGTAGAGTCGTTGTAGCTAGCCGATTATGTATAACAGGTATGTCGATCGACCTAGGAGACGTCATAAGTTAATGATACGTAAAAGGACATCATTAGGAAGAGGCGTGAGAGAAAGAATGGGCAAATTCGGTATCTTAAATGTATGTGTGTGATAGTGGATCACATTCAGTGTTCTTGATCATTCTTGATCAAATTACTTGTTTGATTCTCTTTGGAGTAATTCCAGCAAAGTTTTGATGTTTGCCTTAAGCTTACCACTATTCTCAATCAACTAAATGAGAGAATAAGCCTCGTATTTATAGAGTGTAAAGATTAATCTTGTTCCTCGTATGGCTTTAAGATAGATGATTGACATTAGTTTCCTTTATTGAAGCTTATCCTCTCTTTAGCCTTCATAGGCTCAGATATGAGCCTAAGTATGCTTAAGGATTTTGTCAAGTAAAGAAGGTCCATTATCATTATTATTCGACTTAAAGACTAATTGAGTCTCCTTAAGGCCCATATGACCAAATGAAGCTCAAATAAAGCCTAAATAGACTCAAAAACACTATTTCTAAGTCTTCTTTTCACGCACAAGATAATTAAACAAAGCCAAAAGCAGAATATCCAGTTCAGCAATCCCTGTTCTAAGCCTACTAAGTTAAATCTCCCTAAAATATCCCAAATCAAGCCAATTTCATAAACTTTATCATTAGCCCAAGATATCAACCTAAGGCATTAAATTGGGTTAAAAGTTCAATTACTGAAATAACCCTCTACAATAATATTTATAATATATATAAAACTCATAAGCCTATTTATGAGCCTAAAGAGAACAGGCTTACAAGCTTAAGAGAACAGGCTAGCAAGCTTGAATTAAAGCACAATCTTGGCTTATTTAGATAGACAAGCTTCATTTTGAGTTTAAGCTCAACTTGTTTACAAATTGAGTAGTCGAGCTCAAGCCAAAAGCTCAAGCAACTCAGCTCATTTGTAGCCCTACTCCAACACTTAATACAAGCAACATCCTCGTTGCATCTTTGACCTTAGACCTTCATTGATTTTGTAATTTCTCTACACCTAGCTCAAATTTCTAACCAATATCCTCATTCTTACTATAATACTGCCATGGCCTGATCGTTCTCTATCTAATATTCACAAATAATAAAGGAAATTAGACCTATTTACAAAAAATAAGAAACTAAGAAAAATTTACAATGGGGGAAAAATAAAATATTTTATTTTTTAAGTCACTCTAAAGGTGACTATATACCTATTAATTGGGATTAAACTTTCATAATTCATTCTAAAAATCTTCAATGTGTTGGTTTCTTTTAAACCTGGAAAATAATCAATTTTATGTTTTTTCATCGATGCAATTTTATTTAACAAAAATTATAAAGTGTCCTAATTCAAGTATCATGTTTTTGGAAAATCCTAAAAATCCCTAACATTGAAAAGGGTTTATTAATTTTTATTTTTGAAATCAAGTTTTTCTAAGTGATTCAAACCTTTTATTCTTATTATTCTTATTTTTTTTCTTATTATTATTTTTAAACTTTTTATCATTTTTTTTTATCAAAACATAAAAAATAAAAATAAAAAAATCTTTCCTTTCTTTTTTTTTTCTTTCTCCTCCTTCCTTTTTTTCTTTTTTCATTCTCTTCTTTTTTCTTATTTATTCTCTCTCGCTCTCTCTTTTTTTAACAATGAGAATGAACAATAAAATATAAAAGAAGAAAAAAATACAAGGAAAATTTAAAACAAAAAGGAGACCAAACCAAGTAAGGTGTTAGGTCAAGTGTGAATTGGGCGCAAATCTCAAGTCGATTCGGGGCACGTAAAGTAGAAAGAGCAACAACACAAGGGGGGTAGCTCTAGCTAAGCACCTAATCGACCAGGAAGAGTGTTTTTATGAGTATTCTATTGGGGTGTAAGGAAGATGCCTTGGTGTTTTGTGGTGGTTTTAAGGATAGTGTAAGGTAGCCATGGTTTGGTGCTTATGTTTAGGTTGCGTAGTGGATAGCTAAGTGTGGGGGATCACTTGGTTGGGTTTTAGGAAACAGTGAAGTTAACCATGGTGTTCGATTGAGTTAAAGGTGGCTAAGGTGCTAGTTTCGTAGTAGTGGTACAAGGGCGGTTAAGGTTTGGTCATGGAAGAGGTTAGAGGAGACACTAAAGAGCACGGCAGTGGATGGTAAGGGTTTGGTTCAAAAGAGTAAAGCATAGTGGTCTTTTTTGTTAACTTGATTCAACTTGAACAATTCAAGCTTGCATCAATTCTAAAGAGAGAGAGAGCTTAGTTGCGGATAAAGAGAGAAAGAAAGAGTATATGTGTTCAGAGTGAAAACTAATGATCATTGCTAATCAGAATACAATAGAGGAAGTCTATTTATACTACTCTTAGCATGAACAAGCTTAGAAAGCTCATTAATGGAGGATCAAACATTAATGCTCTGAGTGCGATTGATTTTTGTATTGAGGAAAATTTGCTTGATTTTGGGGACATTTAAATGTAATGTTCATATATTTGCTCAAACTAACGTAAGGAAGCTTCCATTGTTGCAAAAAGAGATTGGATATGATAAATTTGCTAGGTGCTAGATTCTTGAGAAAAAAAAAAGTTCAAGAGCTAAATTCAACGATCAAATGAGTATATCTAGCAAAGTTTTTAGTCCCTATGCATAATATCCTATGTAATCTTCATGATTTCACCACTAATTTGGTGAAATCATGAAGAAATTTGGATAAAAAATAGCCATGAGGTAAGACAACTAAGCTAGATTCACTTAGGAAACAAACGAGAAAGTGTAAGAAATTGATGGAAAATGAATACGGTTAGCCAATCATAGGCTGATGCTTGCCCTTTTTGGCTAAAAACAAAAAAACAAAAAACAAAAGGCACAATGTACCTAATATGGGGATTAAACTCAAGATCTCTCTTTCCCTCACAATTCCAAGTCCAAGCATGATACCAAATGGGCTATTAGCCCATGCCCTGTCATTTGTTGCAACTAAATTTCATTTAACTTATTAAGCTACCTAAGATAAAAACCACCCAAATAGAAAATAAAACTAAACTAATTTCAATAACCCAAATACAGCTCTAAACTCAAAAAAAATAAAAATAAAATAATCTACTTTACTAAAAAAGTTATATTTTCCTAAAATTTCTATAAAAAAAAATCTATTTTTTTCCTTTTTTGTATGTTTATGAAATTTTCTAATAATTTTTTTTTATTTTTCTAAAATTTATATTTTTTGGTGCTTTTTCAATTTTTTCTTTGTAATTTTTAATTATATATATTTTTTAATTAGGACCATTTTTCTTTATTATAAAAAATTTCTAAAACTACGAAGGACAAAAATAAGATGTCTATACTAGTCTATCCTAATATGCTTATTTCAATTGGAACTTTAACTTACTCCTATTGTTAGTAGGTTTTAGAATTGAACTTTATCCTGCAAAGAAAGGAAAAACTTTCAGTACCGAGGTCAGTCCAATACAGCTACCCTGCTACCTAAGTCAGTAAATGAATATAGAAAAAGTAGAGTAAGTAGTGAAGAGTTATTAGATATCTCTTACAGCATGTCTTTCCCATATTTATAGGTAAATGTCGTATTTGAAGCATCAATTATCAGAATGATTATCGAGACATGTGAAGGGCTCTCAATTAAGGATATTCCTAAAATGTAGGGAGAGTGTACATTTACATAATATAACCGTGTCGAGTGATAATTGTTCTGGCAACTTCCCTTGAATTCAAATTAGATACAAATCTATATTACTTGGCATTAGTTGAGAATGTAGATAACTCAACCTATCGATAGCCGAATGAACGAGTCAATGAAATTCAACTATTAACAACTCCAATAAATCATTTAACCACAAACTCGATGAGATCACAAAACTTCTTCTAAAGTATCCACAATCAAAGGTAAGATCCTTTCCTCCTTTAGATGACACCAACCCGGTTGCCTTATTCTTAGACTCGAGTTAGGCTCAGCCCAAAACCACAAGCTAAGCTAAACTGCGATTAGCTCAAATGAGGCTAATTTTGAGCCAATTCAATGTCCAATGAAACAGTTCTCCAAATTTTAAAAATTTTTAAACAATTTATCTATTAAAATACTTTTATTTTATTTTATTTTTCTCTTCCATGTAATTTTTTTAGACATATATTGTGCATACCAAGATGTTTAAGATGGAAGCTATTGAGTTAGATAAAACAATGATTCAATGAAAAATAAATTAGATTTGGATCTAACCAAAAAGAAAAAAAGATTTAGATCTTTCCATATTTTATGAAATTGATTTCCCCAATTAATTGACGTACTTCTTTTTATCAATGAGAAATTTTTAATTAAAGAATTTACAAGATGCAAATTATATTTTAAAGCCATTAATTATGTAAATATTCAAAAGAAAGGTGAAAGCTACTATTTTTAGTTAAGTTTATTGATAGTGAAGAAATGATTACAAGATTAATTAGAAAGCATTTGCTAATTTGTCAAGATTAAATAATAATGTTAGATATATATTATAAACTATAAAAATGGTGTTCCTTTTCTTTTTTTCTGATGGGTTGAATCACGAATTCATCAACCCAATTCCATACTAACATCGATGAACCACCACGACCTGTTGGGCTTGGTGGGTTGCCATTTAGTTTTGGCCCGCTATTGGTGGGGCCAATCTGATTCAGAGGCTAGAACCACCCCTTCCTTGGGTTGACCTATTCTTCTCTATGCTTTACATTACTAAAATCAACTTTATAACTAGACCCATCTTTCTAATTAATGGTATCACACACTAAGATTTATATTGAACAAGCAATGCATAAAGAATGAGAAATAATGATGTCCTCAATATTGTTAGAAAATGATTATTTAGTGACAAACTTGAAGTCATCAATAAGAGGTGCCTCTAGTGTTTCCTTCTACTATAATGTCAAACTTAAATTTGACACTTTTAGTAACTTCTAAAGTGAAGATCCTGGTAGAGTTTACAATTTTAAGATAGGATTATTTACCAAGTTTATCACCATAATCGTTAAAATTAAATAAATGCGACGTTTGTTGTCTACCATTATGTTAATTTTTCCCATAGCCACCTTGACTTCAACATAATTAAGTCTCTAAACTTCCTGGTATCTTAAGATAGTGGCATAAGGTAGTCACAATTTATCCAGTTAGGCCTTTTCATCTTTATTGGGACTTATCCTTTGCCATTGAAGTAGCCAAACATTCCTTCTCTAGATGTTCCTTAACCTAGTGCATCCCACCATAGAAGTAACATTTCAAATCTTAGGCTTCCATCTTTTCTATCTCCTTTTCCTTCATCTTATTCTTCTTATTCGATGGATTCAAGGATATAATATTCTCTATCGCCTCCTCCTCGCTACTTGTAGAAGATCTCAGTTCCACTTTGGAAATCTCACTAGACCTTCCATATTAATGATACATAGAGAAAGTAAGGATGTCTTTATTGATGGATTTTTTAGTCTTAGCTATAAAGATGTAGGTATAATAAAAATATAGAAGTGAAATTGAATTTTCAAAATATTGCAATAATAGTTTTAAAAAGCTATAACTTAAAAGAACATCAAAAATAGGAAAAATGACCACTTTTCTATATGGGCCCTAAACCTTTTTTTTTTTTCTCTATTTGAATTTTCAACATTTATCAAAGTTGATAAACTAACTTTTTTAACATTGTTGACCTTTTCATCCACCAAACCTTTGTATCCATTTTGGCTACTCTAAGACCAAAGGAATTGCACTTTGCACCTCTCAACTTCCCTTCTATAGCGATGACGGTCGATATTGTTGCTCATAACCTCAGCCTTTATTTTACCCTCTTCAATAACCTTTTTTATACTCTTTACTTCTACAATTATAAAAAATATATCAAACTTGACCAAATATCTAAAAACATGTTCTTGAATAACCTTAAATTTCCTAGCTCATGTGCCTCTTTCTCATCAATAAATACAGGATTACCATCTATTAGTTTAACCACATACTCATTTGGATAGTGATATTTTGAATGACCTCATACCTAAACACTTTTAACATTTTAAATCCCAATGACTAACTCTTTTCTTTGATTTGTCATTCCACACCTCATCTACTACTCAACCCTCTAAAGCCTCAAGTGTAAACCCTATAATTTTCTTGACTCAAACTCAAAACTAATAAAGGATGCCTGTTGGAATTCCCTAAAGCCAACTAGACCAATTAAGCTCAAAACCTCAATTCGAATTCTAAAACCTTAGAAGTGACTTGAAAACCCTGACATCAACACCCTAAGCTCCATAACCTATTTATGAAACCCCAATTAGATCAAAATCCTAATTAGAAGGCTTAAACCCTAATTCAACAACAAAACCTTAAATTACCCTTAAGTTCATCACCTATATCCAATGTTAACTAATGTCAATCAAGAGAATTAAATAAAGTAACTAAACTAGACAAACTTTATTCTACATTAGCAAGTGGCGCCACATGCATGCATTTACATGATGAATTAGTCAACTCCATTACATATACTAAAACAAGTCAATTAAGTTAATTAACTCCCTAGTTAAACTAATGCTCCAAAATCCAACATGATGAGACAAGTGAATGCATCTAATTGCCTAGTGTTGGTCCCCGTATGAGATATCAAGAAAGGGAGGATATGGGGTGAATTGATATCTTTAAATTTTTTAAAAAAAATTTCGATATAAGAAAAATAAAGTTACCACTCTTAACAACTTATATTGGTAAACAGTGATATTTTAATAATTCAATACACAACAAATAATAAAGCAAATTAAAAGTATAAAAAAGAAGAAAATCAAGCTGAGATTTTATAGAGCTTCGGCCTTCTACCTACTGCTTTCTTTCAACTCCACTGCTAGGAACACAGTCTACTTCACCAATGCCATTCCACTTGATCCACAAAATCAAATCACAAAATATTACAAGCACTCGTTACACATGGATTTTACAACACTTTGCTGTACCTATCTACCCTCTCTAAAATCTAGGCTAATATAGATTTACAGAGTATAAATGTACTAGTCTTAACACTTAAATGACAAAATAAAAATTATAAATTACAAGTGAGAATAAAAATATAAATCTCAATCAATTTCTCTCTAAAGAGAAATAATAATTCTTATATAATTTGCTTCGGTGCAACTTTCCGTAAAGTATCTGAAGGACTTTCTGTGGCTTTTTAGAAAGTTGAATCCGATCACACTTCTTTGTGTGTAGAGAAAAATTTTTCCAAAGTTGTTGTTGTATCAAAATGAAGTTTTGAATCCTTTCTCTTTTTATATTAAAACCTTCCAATGGTTAAATTGAAGATTATTTTTATCTAACCGTTAGTTATTAAAGATAATTCCTTGGATATTTAGAGAAGATCTCGATCAAATTAAATTAAAAAACAACTCTCCTTATCTAGTTTAAATCAAATATACTTCAATCCGTAATCACCAAATAAGATTCTAATTTGAATTTGACAAAGAGATATGCTTGAAGAGCAACTTTCGGATAAAACTTATATTTAAGATTCAAAATTGCACAAAATCTGATTCAACCTTATCCTTATCTGCATTTGTGCATATCTTGATTTTTCGAAAATTAATTTGATTAAAAATCCCCATGGATCATGATTCCATCTTGAGTAAAATGGGATTAAGTGTATTTTCCTAATATACCCAATCTAGTGGAGCTAGGCCTTATTAAATTTGAATCTTGATACTAAATTTTAATGTCATATATTTCCATATCAACTTTCTGAATGACCTTCTGAAGAGTATCAATTCTTCCTTTCTTTGAAGTTTCTAAATAAGCTTCTGAAATGCTATACTACTTTTACGTATAAAGCTTCTAAAATACTTTCTAAAAAAATTCAAACTATTCTCTTTTTCATTTAAGTCGGACCTTCTGAATAAATTTCTAAAGACAACTTAGTTTTACAAATTTAAACTTTCTAAGAACCCTTCTAAATGCCTGCAACCTTAATGATTTACTAGCATTTATCCTTTTTTGTTATCATCAAAATATATGAGAGATATCTAACACCTAGCTAAGCTAAGATCCCTTCATACAATACTCACATAAACATGATGCATAACACCTTAGTAAAAAGGGAAATCACACTTAGAATTCCACCCTTCATCACACTTAGAATTCCACCCTTCCCATTGTCTTGCTACCAATCACCTATCCATTGCCCCATATGTTAACTTTTATTTTATTCAAATAAGTAGAGAGTAATTTCAAGAATAATAAAGACTTATGCATGTTACCTTGGAAACACAAACTATTCTATTTAGCTTACACTTCCATTAATAACCTATCTTAGGAAATATACCCTTTGTCTCAATACCAAATGAGGAAGTTTCGGAAGTTAGAACCCCTACTGTTGCCATACTTCACCGATGCTTACTCCCTCTCTCATGCACCTATTCCATTTATTTCATTTCGTTTTCATTTTCACTCTCAAACATAAGCTAACATATACAAACAACACTTCTTTTTCTCTTCTCTACGCCGATCACCACACCATCCCCATTTCCACTCTCATTCACTTCACTTCTTTTCACTTATCATTCTCCATTTTCCATTTCAAGCCTTAAGTGATCTAAGCCCCTTCTACCCTCACCATCTTCCATGCCATTTTGGAACTACTCATGCTAAGCAAAGAAAAGCTCAAATAGTAATTCAAGAAGGGAGCTAATTGGGGCACATAACTAGCTCAACCAAGAACCAAGAAGAGGAAGCAAAGTTTGGGTTGACTAAGAGAGAGAAGTAAGATTGAACAATAATGGTAGGACAACTCTTTTCTTAGAACTTAAAGACTCCATTAACAAATGTGACATGATATCTTACCTTAATGCATATCCTATGTATGCTTAGATTTAGGAGTAGAAATCTTAATTATGAAGTTCTAGCATAGTGTATGAATATGACCGTATAATAGCATTTAGTACATATCACTTAAGTTATATCAACAAAGGATTGAGTATGTGCATACTCTTTCCTTGTTGTGACATCAACGCATACCACCAACCCCCCACCCCTCAAAGGAAAAAAGAAACCCAATCATCCAAATATTATTTTTAAATTTTGATATGTAATGATATTTAAATCAACTCATAAGGCTATTAGTAGTAACCAATGAGAGTTTAGTGTAAGATTTGTAAAAAATCCCCAAAATGGTGCCTAAAATGACATTGTATAAGATTATTTAAATCTAATCCTACTCGAAAATTTGATGTAAAATCATGTTATGAAGGGTAGCCAAATTGGATGGATTAAATCTCATATTAGATGCTTAAGTGAAAAACCAAACATAAAATCTACCTAAGTCCCTCCTAGACATGCAACAAAAAGAGAGAGTCTAAATCTAAGCCCCAGTAATTTGGCAAATAATGATGACTATCAAAGGCTAATTAAAAACTAAGAGCTACATAGGTAAACTAAACATCAATTTAGAGTTTGTGATGAGATAGGCTTTTAAATGGTTATTGAGTCTAGAAAACAGAAATTAAATGATAAGAATCAGATTCCACCCCCTTCTAACCCTTGGCCAACCTCTTTCCAAGGTAAGGTTAAGCTATTCCACCAAGTGTTTATCTATTTAGCGAGGCCCTAATTAAAAAAATTCTTCAACTCTTCCTAATCATAAGTTGATGACCAAATTTGATCAAAATTGACATGGGAATCCCTACCCATGCTCTTTACCTCCAAAACCTAAGACATAGAGACCAGCTTAGAACCCCTTGCTCCCTAACCTCATAAGTCCATGCATTGACTAGAAGAGAATAGCTTAGACAACTTCCAAATAGTTTGGTTACTTGCCATGTTGCCCATGTCAAAGCTTAATCAATTACCCCCAACAAGTGTTTAAGCTAAACTACTGTAGGCCGACTTAATTGACAACTTGACCAAGCACTCAAGATCATCAAAGCGTTCTTCTCGAGACAATCTGGCCAAATGCTTAGCTGATTAACATTGGACCCAACTTGTTCCATTCCATTCTTAACAACACCTATTCTAACCTCTCTCTAGAATGCACAATTTTGCCTATACACTTTATTATTTTGCTATTCTAACCTTATGGCCCTCACTTTAAGGTTTAAGACCTTGTAAATATTTGGAATTTTGCCACTAAGGTTATAAAGATACTATAAATATCAAACTTTTGTAATTAGTAAGTGATAAGTGTAAATTTTATATATTTTATTTCAACTTTATACTACGTTAATGTGTATACTTTTATACTTTTAATAGGAAATTTTATAAATTTAAAAAATATACACACAATTTAATTTAAATGTAATATTTATGAAGAAGTGTATTGTGAAAAATTTTCAAAGCCTTCGATTCCAGAAGATGAAACTTAGAATTCGAAGCCCACGTACCAAGTTCATTAAAGCCATGTTCCAACTCTTTTAACTTCCAGTTGTCCATAATCCAACATCATACAATTAGAAAGGTCTAAAAGTAGTTAAAAGTGAATTGTATTCAACCCATTCCAAAGTTGAAATTGAAGTTCACAAAATCGGTTGAAGGGATATTTTTAATATTATTATAGTTTTTCGATTGTGGCCGCAAGGAGAATCTTTTCAAAAGGCCTGGGAGATATATATAAATGCACGCCGCGATTTGAAAAAGAGTTGGCCTAGTTTCCCAAACCAAACGCTAAGAGAAAGATATAAATATATTTTTTCAATTCGTAGCCACAAAAGAGAAAAAAAAAAGAAAAAGAAAAAGAAAAAAAGGGATTCAGAGTTGAACAAAATACGATAGCCGTAAGTCTGGGAGTCTTTCGTCAATTACCGAAGCCGCATGTTGGAGAAAATAATATATGTATATCCTTTCCGAGTTCCATGGTAGCGCGACAGTGGAAGGCCGAAGGACAGATCCTAATTCGTAGCCGCAGAACAAGAAGACAAACATAAATTTTAGGGTTCATTATAAACGCACAAAAAATTCAAGAAGGATTGGATTACAAATCAGATCTACACTTCAAAAATCACAATTAAGTTTTCTAATCATTTTTATTTTCAAGATTTATCATATTAGTTGAATTTTTTTTGTGTGACTTTTAGTTTTGCTATAAACTAAATTAGATTTAATGGGATTTTGATATAACTTGATGATTTAATTGATCCATGACTTCTTTATATATTATTATTTAATTAATTGGATTTTTAATTATTTGATTTCATGATTTGTGATTTTATTATATGGCCAACAGTATTTTCATAAATAAAACTTGAAAAAGTCGAAAGAGAATGAATAATTTATATAAATTTAGAATAGAATTAATTCAATTATTAATATGAAAACATGTACTTTGAATTAGTTTTAGAATTCACGTTTATAATGTGACTAGTATTAATTTTTATGACATAAAAATATTTATGAATCTTGATATTAATTAAGGTAGTAAATTTTGTAAGAGGAAATTTACTACATAATGGAAAATTATAGATAAACTACTCGAAAGGGATGTTTTTGCTATAATTAGGGTAATATCAACTAGAAAGAAAAATAAGCTCTTGTGAATTTAATTAAAAACCAATTAATTAATTTTATCATATTTTACGGATATGTGTTGATTTATCAGATAATGGATTTGTTAAGATCCCATGCTATTATTAATGAATTATTTCTTTGTGACGTTAATGTTTTGTTTTTACTTCATTCGAGGTCATAGTCAATTAGCTCTTTTTATTTTAATTCATTTTATCATTCCGTTTCAATCGCTTAGTTAAGAAAAGAATTGAAATAATTTAATATTTAGTTTTCGGTCCCTAAGAACAACCTAGTTTCACCAGTTATTTATACTACAGTATACGATTCAATTCACTTGTCAGAGTGTTTTTATTGGAAAATTATTCTTAAAAGAAAATCATACACATTAGTAAGAATGATTATTAAAGAATGCATTTGAACATTTCCTTATAAGCTTTCATTTGTGTTTAAGAAACTTGAGTGTCCTCTTCAATTATCGGGTGCTCACTTACACTTTAACCCTTTCCCTGTTCTTATCAATTCTTTTTTATAATCACATCTACCCATTATTTTAAACCCTAAGTGTTGATTTGGTGTTTATGTGTCATATCAAACCACAGTTTAATCTCAACCCTAGTTTATGTTTGTAGTTAGTCTGTTATATCCAAATATATCACATCCTTACCTTTTATTTTTACTATTTACTTCATCAAAACCTAAAAATTTAAAAATATTTTGTTGTTCGTTACTTGTTGCTATGCATTGGGCTTCAAGTTTGTGACCTTAAAGCATATGATTAGAGACCTATGGCATGTTACTGTTAGATCTAAAACCAAATTAAAACCCACAATAAAAGTGAGTTCAAATGAGATAAGAGCTTAAAAGTTGGGTTGGGCCTTGCCCTAAAGCCTTAAGTGGAAAATTAAGATTAAAACTAACAAAAGACCATAAAATATGATATTTGGTCCCAAAAATGAATAAGACAAACAACTAGAGTCAACATTTATTCAATGATTCAAAACCCATCAAATCCTATCAAGAAATTTAAGTATGTCTAATATGACCTTAAGCCTAAAACTACACCCTAAAGTAGTAAAACTCATCAATTGGCCCATCAACTTGAAAGAATTAGTTGGCTTATTCTGGGCCTTGCCCCAAAGCCATAAATGAAAAATTAGGACTAAACTAATAAAAGACCATAAAATAGAATATTTGGGCCCAAAAATGAACAAAACATTTATTTGATGATTCAAAACCCATAAAAGCCTATAAGAAATTTGAGTAAGCCTAATATGAGCCTAAGTTCAAACTATACCCTAAAGTAGTACAACCTATTAATTGGCCCATAAACTTAAAGGAACTAGTTAGCCTATAAAATATAATTGGACTATTCAAATTATCTAGGCCCACTAAGTAATAGGAATCAATAAGAAATGAGAATAGAAAGGCTAGGCCCATAAATAGGCTCAAAAGTAACAAACGTCAAATAAACCAATAGGCCTCGAATACAATTGGTACATCTCCAAATGTTACAAGTCCTAATTGCCAAAATGGACCTCACCACATAAAAATACCTTTGAAACCATATGAAATTGACTATAAGAACACAAAAAAAAAAAAAGATTTAAAACGAAAAAGCGATGACCAAAACAAGATTTAAGTATAACTAAGCTGAGAATCATGGCAAACCTAGTTAGGCAATTAGGATAGTTTACTACTTATATGATCACTTACTAGTATAAACTTTACTCTTATAATCAGGTGACTTTTAGCTTGATGAGGCTTTGGCCAAAAATTATTTCAACACTTAGCAGCCATGGCAAAGTGAGTATTTTATGATTATTATACTTACTTATGTTTTTAGCATAGTAGCATAGTAATTTTTTACTTATGATTAAATGAAATTTCTTAAGCATCCTCAAGACTATGCATATGTTTGAACTTACATAAATTGTGTGCTAAGATACTTTAAAATACTAAAATGTAATTTGGATGCTATAGTAGTATAATGATTTGAATGTTAAGTGTCCACTGAATTAGTTGATTATTAAGTTAAATGGACTCAACTATGCTTAATAACTAATTTAAAAGGAAACATGCATAGCATAAGATCTCATAAGTGTAGAATGTCATCAATACCATGCAGTAATATGGAAAGGTCATGGAATCAATTTAGTTTGGATTCACTTGTATAACATGACCTATCTTGATCTTTGGGAACTAAGTGCTACTGGGAAATGTTTCACTCTGATTGAGCTAATCATTATAGATTATTGCTTAAGGATGAATGAGAGTATGTATACTCCTCACATCCATACCTTTGGCAATAAGATATGGACTTGTAAAAGTAAAAATCGAATAACTAGATTAAAATATAATGAATAAGTTGATAGGCCAAGATAATTAAAAACTTAAGGCTGACATGTAGTTGATTTATTTCCTAACTTAAGCAACATTGGGCATTAAAATGATGTTATGTATAGTTTATGGATTAGTGTATGTATTGTTGCATCACGTATACTTGATCTTCATACATATGATTGATTAATTACTTGCTTATTATTACTTATATGATGTAGTATGAACATATCTCATTAAGTTGGATGTAACTTACACTCCAATAGATCTTTACTATTGCAAGATAACATTTGGCTAGCTCCAAAACAGGCAATGCTCAAGGTTGGTGATCGAGTTTTGTAAGATAGAGTGCTAAAGCCAAGAGAACCAGAGAATAACAACATTTTATATTTATTTATGATCTATAGTAGCTAGAACTACTTATGGGACCCACATCCCATGTTATTTGATAAACTAGCTAATGATGTTTGATTAGTATTAATATTTACTCTAATTGTACTTACAACTAATATAGCCTAAAGCGTAACCAGTAGTCAAAAGTACACTATGCATTGTATGTAAGGTCTTAGAGTAATAATATAGTTCCTTGATTTTTGAATAATGTACAGCAAGCTACCACCACAAGAACTTCCTTTAAGCATGACATCAAGTGTTCTATCTATACATTCTAAAACAAAATCAAATAATTCATTTATACTATTCATATCATAATCTTAAAATTTTATCATACTTATAATTCTCCATAATAAATCGTTTATTTTTTTCCCTTTTCCCTCATTTTTTCAACTACTAAAACTTTAAAATTCAATAAAAAAAATCAGAGAGTTTTTTAATCATTAGATTCAAAATTCTCAAAAGAATGTAGATTTTTTGTTTCCCCTTTTAGCTAACCAAATAAAATAAGAACATGGAATTTGAAAACTACTAGACTAGCAACTTGCAACAATACCATATATCCTACCATATCATTAGAGAAGCCCAAATCAACCTTAATTTTCAACTTCTTCAATGCACTATCACAACACAACCTTTGTCTTTTCCATCCTTTTAACTTTTTTTTAGATCAAGTCTCCAATAATCATAAAAAGAAACCCTAGGTTACTCATAACTTAAACTTTGATACTAAAATAATATCATGAATTTTTAAGGGCGTAAACTAAGAATAAATTGCATGCAGAAAATAAATACTTTTAAAATTTTCATTTATGATTTGCAAAGAAAATAAAAGATATGGATGTTTCTCTTAAAGGATAATCATAAAAGAAACAAACTATGGACCCGACTCCTGTTGATAAGTCCAATAAAACCCTACCATAAGAATTAAATAGCCTAAAAGGAGATGGTACTGACAAACAAATTGATAAGATTTAGTATGGAAATGAGAAAGTCTCTTAAGGTTTTTAATGAAATTACTCGCAAAAAACAAATTATCTTTCAATATTTAACGTATTCTAAAAGAAAAAATGATTAACAAACCTATTTATATTTAAACCTTAACGATTTTAGTGCAGAGATGTAAATAAAATAAAATTAGCACTCTTGCCAGTACTAATGAATGCCTACTATCTATAACAGCTAATACTACCGATAAAATATTACTAAACAATAATTTCTAAATAATAATAAACCCTAAAGAATGAAAAATAATAAAATAACATAAAAATATCGTTAAAGCTTAAAATAGTATTATAACTTTACGGCAGACTTCGCACATAAATCTTCTAAACCCGAGCTTGGAAATCAATCCATGTAATAGTCTGTTTATAATGAGTCAGGAGAGTCCAAGTGGTGAATGTGATAGGTAAAAACATTATACATATTATTCTAGGGATTAAAAGAATAACCTTTTTCATTTTAATATAATTAACTTTTTTTTAATATTTAACCAACTTTAAAATGTGAAATATGCCATTTTTAGACTTCTTAACAAATGCCTAGTCAACACCGCATTAATGCATGGATAGTTCTAATGAGGGACTAGGAGAGAGGCTTAACCCTTTTAAAAATTTTCATGATTCTTTACTAATTAATATTCCAAAAAACTCATTCAATTTACTTATTTAAAAAATATAGCTTTAAAGACACTGAACATATAATGTCACATTAATATTAAAGGCAAAATTTACATGTTGTTTGATTGTACAAAATTTACATGACTAAATTGAACATAATTTTTTGTTCAATATCTTATATTTTACCTTAATTACCGGATAAAAAAGGATTTGAAAGGCTAAACAAATACTCAAAATTTATCACATCTAAAATATGATACAAAAATTAACTTTGTTAGACAAAAACACAAGTATTAAGAGTATAAATGTAATTAAATAAATATTAAACAATATTAAGAGTATAAATATTAGATAATATTTAAATTTGTACTTTTAAAATAATATAAAAAATGTAACTAAATAAATAATGGATAATATTTAGAGTGTAAATATCATAATTCAATATTATGTTCAATACTTGTACACACCAACATCATAAAAATCTGTGTTCATTCCTGTATAAACCATTCATAGTATAATAATTATACTGTCCTATATTTCTTCTATTTGTGACATTTAGTTCTCTTTATCTTATTTAGTTTTAGCAATCAAATGTTATCTTAAAACATGTTGAGAAAATTTATACATTTCTTATAATTTAACTAATAATCTTGAAATTTTCAATAATTATCTTTTAAGATATTGTTAGAGTTGTACAAGTAGGTTAAGCAAACCAACTCACCCTTACCTCCTTTAGGCTGCAAACTAAAAAGGCCAACCTACTATGCCCTGCCTAATAAGCAAACTAGAAATTTAGGCCTAACTAGCCTCACCGTGGGGTAATAGGTTAAGTGAACCAATCCACCAACTTGTAACAATTAACTTATGTATAGAATTTGGTGGGTTAAGCGGATTAACACATCAACCTATTAATGCTTTTTTCAACACGGAAATTGGATTTTACAAAATAAATCTATTAAAGATAAATATTATTTTTTTCAATGAATATTTTATAAAAATAGTATTTATATATGATAAAAAAAATAGATAATCTCATTAAACTAGTTCTATCAATTTCATTTTGCCGACCCTACACCACACATATACAACATACATATCTCAAGAAGCCTCAAATACTAGTTTCTTAATCAATTAGTATCATATAGTATTCTTTAAATAATTCTTAGTTTCTTTATTTTAGTTTAGAGTTTTGTTTAAGAGCAAGTTTTAGTTTTTTCAGTTCTTTTATTTTTTATTTTTTAATTATTACAGGTTTGCAAACCAGCTCGTTCAATAGTAAATTAGCCCACTTCAATCCTTAAATTAAGTGGGATGGGCTGAAATTTTTAACTCTAACCTGCTTTTTTTTTTTTTTTTAGGCTAAGCAAGTCTGCTCACGTGATCCTTCCACTTGTACAACTCTAGATATCGTGGCTTTATTTTATTATTCTAATAAATAAAATATTTCTAACGTGTTATATAATTACAAAAATAAATTTCCTTTCAGTAATTCCATATTAGATTTAACAATAAGGAGAAAGATCGTCCTCCAAGGTTTCCTTGCATTAATGACACCTTGACATCTTTATCTAAAACGAAGCACCCGTATATGGCCCTACCCAGAGCCTATACTCCATGTGACCTCTGGTGAGGTTACATTTTCATGCAACTGTAGCAGAGTGAGAATCATACAAAACGTTAAAATAGAGGTCACACTTTGAGATTGTTGAGTGGTCTGATTACTATCGTCAGAAAACCATTTAATTCAGATTAACAAATGGTTGCTTTGGATGCAAACTAAATCTAGAAGAGACGTACAAGACCAAGTTAGTAATCTCTAGCTATACCACGATGCTTAAATTTGATAAGTCCTTCACTCGATCGATCCATTACCGAATTGAGATACAAATGTTGTTGATCTGCTGCAGGATTGATCGATGGTTTTTAATGCGATATTTTATTTACGGAATACAATAAGGTAGAAAAAAAAAATTCTTTAAAAATATAATTAAGAAGTAATATGTATCCTTTTATAGTTATTTTCAAATCTCTATTCATAATTTTATTGCAAAAAAATTAAAAAAAATAATTATTCTCTCAATCTTATGAAAAATTCTTATTTCATCATTTTTCATTAATAGTGATTTTAAGGAATCTGCTAATCTACCAACTAAATGCATGAATAGTCAAACTATTTCACTTTTATGAAGTTAATCAAACAAATCTTATATAATGTTTCAATCTAAAAACCATTTTGATCCACAGTACTACTTAAATAAAATAAGTTTAAAAACTTTGTAATATACATAGGAAAATCTTTACATAACACATTATAAACATGATTCTATTTAGACTCATTCATTTAATTACTTCATTTCTATTTGATCGAAATCATTCCAATCCTAAATAGTTCAAAATTTGTACTTAAAAAGAAGTGAAAATTATATATGAAGTTGATAAAACTCAAAAGCGATGATAAAAGGGAAAAAAGAAAATTGCAAACCATAAAAGGATTCAAATGTTTTAGAGCGATTCTATTAACCATATAATCGGTTTAAAGAATTCAAATGTAATTGGTAAAAAAAAAAAAGAATTCCAATGTGAAAAGAGGTTAGAAACCCAAACACTATTTTAACACCCAAATGAAATCGAACTACATGCTCCCCACCTCCATAGCTTATTATAAGCAAACTTTATTATTTTAGTACTTCTAAAGTAAGGCTTTTACTTCAATGTACTTGAAAAATACATTGACTATAGGAATTCTGAAATGCCAGCATAAAATCTCATATCATTAACCGTTAAGAAAGGGAAGAAAAGCCCTTAGCTATCATGGAGACTATACAACAAAAAAAAAAAAAAAAAAAAAGAGAGAGAGAGAGAAAATAATAAAAGATTTACTGCTATGGAAATTTATGACCCTACTCCATACTAACATAGTATATCAATGTTTTTACTTATTAAAATTTTATTAATATTTATTTATTACTCATATTTTTTTCTCTATTAAAAAGCCATATATATAGCCATCAATGAAATATAAATATTTAACCGTTTGTTACGTCAAACCATCAATGGGATCATTAAATTTAATTCTTCACTCATGATGTCCCAAGTATACTTTATAATGATGCCCTTTTCTTTGGTGAGTATATTTGTAATTATCCCACGAGAAAAGTCTGGTCAGAAATCTTGACCACCGCAATTTTTTCATTTAGGAATTCAATTTGAGGAAGAAACAAATTCTAATAATCAATGAAGCCAGTCACAATCGCTAGGTTATATGGACACTTAACATATAGTAGAATATAGGAAGTAGTCGTGGAATATGAACAATCTATGTCTCTCTCATACAATAATTGAGTCTTCAAACCGCACGAACTGTCCCATAGGTACCCAAGAATCAGAAAAAAGAAATTAGAAAGATGTCTTAAAAAATTTATACATGCCTGAAGCCAATTAAAGAAATGGTGTCTCATTTAATTCTATATGCCTTTTTTTTTTTTTTCCGTAAGAGAGAAGTGGGAGTTTGGTTGTCAAGAACAGAAACGGTGTTGGACGACGATGCTGACTTGTGTACCTCTTGTGACTAGTCAAGCCGACATCCAAACTGCATGTGGGGCCATATGCACACGTGTAGTATGGGATGATTACCCAATATCTAGGGTTCTTTACATCCTATGTTTCTTCTCAAGCTTGAAACGAGAAGTACATTATTGTTTATATATTGATGATGGTTGTCTCAGTCCTCGTGAATTTTTGGTATGTGGGAAATGAATCCGAAGTGCAATTATTAATTCTAAATTTTTCATTTCTATACTTAAAAACGTTTTTACAAGCTGAGGCTATTTTCATCTTAAAAAAAAAAAAAACAATTCAATTTTTAAGAAGGTGGAATCCATATCATTTCACTCTAATTAATAGAAATTTATAAAAGTATATAAGGTATATTTGTTTTTGGTCCACAAATTAAGTGTATTTTGAAAAACAATTTAATAGGTAATACACATTATATATTATACATATATAATATATAAATACTAATAACATATTAACATAGATACTATATATAAATCACGCATAATAATTAATTTGAAAATTATTTATACTATTAATATTCATATTAATATTTTATTGATATTTATATACCATTTATACATAACTAATGACGTATAACTATTATAATATATGAATAAAATTAATAATTTTATAAATATTTCTTATAATATAAGAATAGATTTTTCATTTCATTTCTAATTCCATTTTAATCCATCTTATTCCAAACTATTTCTATATCATAACATCAATAAAGATCGATGCTCCATTTTTTAACTCCACAGAGAGAAGATTAAATAGAGTCATTTTTGTAGGCGAACGTCAATGCATTTTCTTTAACTCGTCTAAAACAACTGTCATCCAAAATAAAAATAAATAAATAAATAAAAAAGAAAAAAAGGAGAGAGAGAGAGAGAGAGAGAGCGAAATACCTTGTCTATATATCAAAATTTGATGCCCTCATGTACAAACCCCATCCGCAACATGATAACCAAGAACCCAATATTAAATATCAACTAAGTAATTATTTAAGCAGGCTCTGCATCGTAATACGTTATACATGGGTTTAGAATTAATTAGTAGCGCCGATGAACCACACATCATTATCAAAGCTACGTGTATGATGGATTAGAAAAGAATAAGGTACATATTTTATAATTCAATTAAGGCAAACCCATATTAATCAAATGATGTTCGAAGGCCTATTCGGATCCAGACAATGCATATGTCGACGAAAATGTAATTGCCTGATGATTGCAAGACATGAGAGGAATTGCTTCATTTTCAAGATATAATTACATATACAAAAACTATGCTAAATATTTCACGTAAACTAAACCCCTCGTGTACGTTGAATAGGAAGCAGTTGTTCAAAGTCCAAACCAGAATATAAGGGCCTGACTTAATTCATTTATTTCCAGCGAATATATATATAAACGTAGAAAAGACAACAAGAGGGTTGTCATTTCACGATGGGGCTAGTGGAAGATAGCCAGTAAGTAGAAGAGTTTTTGACTGATATTGATGATATTTTTACTTCAACAGCGTGTAGATGTATATCATAAAATTGTATGAGAGAATATTAATGTTTTGGTCTAAGTTTATATGAATAATGTTAGTAAAATTTATATAAAAAGAGGATATACGCTGTTTATTGTAGCATATGTGACACGTTAATACTAATATAAAACGTACACTTGACATATAGCGAACCGAAAATGACCATACAACAATATTCTCTCTTTCCACTAATTTTAATAATATTTATCTCATTTTGGTACTACTAAAATCTTTTACCTACATTTGAACTGAAAACTTGGATGCTGATTATGTAATTTTTCCATGTCCATATATATAGTGAATAACAGCTTTTATATATATATATATATATATATATATGTATGTATATATGTATGTATGTATATATACGAACAAGTGGAGAGCTAAATTAAAGGGCCTAATTTGACAATGATATAGCTCATTAAATTTTGGGGAAACCCTTTGGAATCCAGTAATAATGGGAAAGTTTGGTCCTACACACCTTGTCTCAACGTGCATAATGGGTTTCAAGTCTAGTCCAATTACTATCGGCAAGTTTTTTCCACATATTCCTTCTGGTCTTGACTCTCAAACAACAAATGCCCCACAAGGAGTAACCCTAATTCTTAAAATACTCTCTCTCTCTCCATGATTTAATGGTACTAATAATATGCTAGGTGTTTGCATAAATAGTATACAAATATCAATAATAGTATATAATTTGTAAAAAAACTATCATTTATATTTTTATATATTAAAATTTTATTTATATATTAATAATCCATCAATATAACATGGTACCATGGAAACTTTTCAAAAAAACTATAGTGGAGTCACTAACATTTTCTTGCAAACGTAACTTTTGAAAGACACAGTACCTTTCTTCCGACCAGGGAAATAAATAGGACAATACACACAGAGTTTCTCCTAATAAGAAAATATGTGTCAAGTTGGCAGTGTTAATTAAAAGTTGGGTCATGGTGGTGTGGCATTGTACTGCAAAACTAAATTCATGCGAAACAGTTAGACCCCAGTTCTTAAAATAAATCTTATCTTATGAATTGTTTATAGTATATCGTAGTTTTGCCTCATATTAAAAAGAAACATTGCACACTTTAAGACATGAAATACTTAGAAGAATCAAGAGCCTAATTGGAAAAATAGATAAATAAATTACCATTTCGTACGATAAAAGATGCAAAAACATTAGTATTGAATGTGACTTTTAATTTATCATGTCTTTTGATCGAGGAGTTTTGAGAATATTGCAAATCGATACGACATAGGAACTAGAGGTATCACCGAGGTTGCATGAAGATAGACTCTGAAGGTGGAGAGAGTCGACGGGTTGAGTATCCTAAGTTGGTCGGCCAAGACCCACGGTAGACTCACAAGGTTAAAATTAATAGTTAGATAGTGTGCTACGATCAACCTGATATATTTGCTATTGAGTTAATTAGCAACTATCAATCTATCATGTACATAAAACATGATTAACACTTATCCATCATATATATATATATATATATATATATATATATATATATATATATGGCGTATATTAACTAATCAATCTTGATTATTAGTTGAATCTTTTGATGGATTAATATATTTTGTTTGATTGACGTCCCTCGATAATTTGACAAGTTTATGCCAAGCAGTGGCTTTATCAGGCAAAAAAGTAGATGTGTGTTTACATTTAGAGATAAGACAGTGACTCCTATTTGTCTATTACCTAATGTATGTTAGTATTATACTGACCGCATGCAACAGAGAGTTTGTCTAATCTACGGAGGTTAAAGACCCAACTTACTACATAGTTTGACATGAAAGACCTGGACACAATATAAGAATTTTGGGTATGGTGACTTTCAAAGATAAACAATGAGGCCGATTATGGTTGTCTCAGGTGATGACGCTCCTCTATGGGATTCATGTTTCGATCACCATTACCCTTGGTCATGTTTGCATACGCATACAATATTTTTGTGAAAAATGTGTTCATGTTTTCTATTAGTGATTCGCAAAGCCGTCAAACTTTTTCGTTTTGGGCTATAACGGACTAAAAAACAATGTTAATACCTAGTACAATGGATGGTAAAGACAAATTACTTGATCGCATTAAGGCCTTAAAAACTGAAAATGGTTACGCAAGTACTAGGTTACTTTCATCCATTGCTAAACTCATGCCAAGAAATCATTTAGCTTAATTTAACATGCACTTTTTTTGGATTTTATGGAACATTTCAATGTTCATCTTAACTTGGTTGAACATTTATGAGGAAATGCAGTAAGGACCGACTTTCTCAAATCCTTGGTAAAAACCATGAGCATAACTTCATTAAGATTTAAAATCCATACTTATTACTATCTTATGATTGAAAACTAACAATGGATTTGAATCCTAAGTTACTTTTTTAAAGTTTTCCTAAAGTTATCTCCTTAATATGTAAACATGTATAATCAATGGTTGATATTATAGGAAAAAAAATAAAATAATAATAATATCTTTCAATATTTCAAAATTCAAGACAATCTCAACCGTTGAATTTATAATTTTACCTAAGGAAATTTAAAGGATCCATTTCCACTAGCAATACCTACTTTAGCTAGTCATTTTACTAAAAACACAACTATAACAAGAGAAAAAGAACATACTTACCATCAATAAAATTCACAATGTATAAGCAATAAGTAAAATGTAGCAACTGATAAACTATGAACACAAATAAAACCAATATTGATAGCCACTCTGTTAATCTTACAAGAAAAGTACTAATCTATGTTAATTTATCATAAATATAAGTAAAATAAGAAGTGGGATTTTATCCTCTTAATGACAATAAAGTAGCTTATTATAATTCATTGAGGTTTCACATAATGGAAGTATGGCACAATTTTATAATTTATACCTCAACTTTACCTTGCAATTATACATCTGAAATTTCGATTTAGCCAATTATATACTTGATTAAAGATTTACTTAATACCATCTATACCTCGGTTGACTCCTGTCCATACTATTAGTCCAATCAACATGATCAGCAAATAGGGTAGCCACATATGGCCTTCAAGAAGGTTACATGACCCCCTAAAATTATAGACCACTTACAGCCACCAGTGTCTCACATCCTACATTTTTTAAGTAGGTTACAACCCATTACTTTTTAAGGGATGGTTAACAATCACTTGTCGGGAATCGTACAGGCCCCTTTATGGTGTGAACTGAGACGAAGAACAAATAAGGTTGGTCGCTAGATAGGTCCAAGCTTTCAAAAAGCTTGAAAGGGATCAATGAAGAAAAAGTGAAAAGAGCGATAATGACGAATAAAACAGTAAGCAAAAACCTACCAACAGCTCCAGAGGATACGACACACTAATGGAACTTCTAAGGACTTACGGCACAATTCGATATGACGCACGAATTGGCCCAATGAGGTTACTCACCACCTAATCTTACTTAGGGGAAAGGATAAAAATAATTCCGAGAGTAAACAAGCAGTGTTTATTTAAGAAAGAAAGTACTCAAGTTTATTCAAGGTAATCTAATGATGTTATAACTATAAGTACAAGGTATTTATACCCGCAAACTAAGACAACTTGCTAAAAAGGGAAAAAACAAAGGATATTTCCTAAAAGGGCAATGCACATGTTACAAAGGGACAAAAATGAATATATAAAGAAAATAATCATTGGTGCTACAGATTCTACATGTGATACTGTATACATGGCAATGCAGCATTGCCAGGGTCATTAGAAGATATAGACAAAAAGTACGAACAAATGGGCTTGTCAGAGTAAGGATGGCTTAATCAATCCGCATTCTCTCTCTCGGCTTCTCGGTAAGGATGATGCCAAGTGATTGGGCGGCTCAGCAATAGAAAGTAATCGCCAACTCAGCATGCCACAAAATAAAGGGCAATCATATAGAACAGCATTAAAGGTGACTCGGCAAATAACTATTAGGCTTTGGTAAGGGTTGGTTGGAACATGAGGATTCGTCATGCTAACCCCTCCAATCTTCAGGCTTGGCTGTGGGTCAGGGGTCCCGTAACTTATTTCCCATCATTCCCTTTAGGTTGTTTTGGATTTAAGATCAAATCCGAATGGTATTTGCTCAATCCTCTATCGGGGTGATATGGATTAAGGTCGGCAATGTTGAAAGCGTCAGAAACCCCATAGTCCTCAAGTAGCTCCAACTTGTAAGCTTTGTCACTGATTTTTTAGAGGATTCTAAAAGGTCCTTTTGCTCTTACAGATAACTTGTTCTTCCTTTTGTTCGGGAACCACTCTTTGCTAAGATGTAGCCATACTAAGTCTCCCAACTGAAATTGTTTGGCCGACTGACTCTTGGTCTTTTCACGCATTTTCCTGGCAACCTAGTTGATGTGCCGAGTGACCTTGTCATAAATATGTTGAAGGGATTATGCCCTAACCGAGGTGTCGGGGTCCTCTTGTACGAGCGCGGGTACAGGGGTGTAGTCGAGGGGCAACTCAGGATTGAATCCATAGACTCCTTCAAAGGGGGTCTGCTTGGTGGTGTCATATATGGTTCGGTTATAAGCAAACTTGACCACTAGTAGGCAAATGTCGCAATCAACCAATGTTCTTACTTACTACAGCTCAAAGCAATGAATCCAAAGTACAATTAACCACCTCTATTTGGCTTTCAGTTTGGAGGTGACATGAGGTGCTAAAGAGTAATTTAGTTCCCAGCTGACGCCATAAGGTTCTCCAGAAATGGCTCAAGAACTTCGAGTCTCTATTGAAAACTATACTTCTCGGCACGCCGTATATCCACATAACCTCCTGTAAGAAAAGAGAAGTAAAAGCCGAAGCATCGTTAGTTTTGGTGGAAAAATTTTGGCCTATTTTTTAAAATTAGTTTGGAATATGTTCTTCAACTCTGCAAAAAATCTCATCGAATCTTTTCCCCGAACAGTTCTCAATAATCCAAGAACAAAGTCCATGCTTAGTTCAATCCACGGCCTCGTCAAAACAGGTAGAAGCATTGCCTTCTCTTGTTCAGCTTGGCACTTGGCCTTTTTGCACACAACACAATTTTCGACCACTCGGTGCACATCTCTTCGCATTCCCAACCAAAAGAATCAGCAATTCAATAGTTCACAGGTCCTCCTTTCTCCAAGTGTTCGGAGAGTCTGCCATTGTAGGCTTCTCTAATTAATAATTCTCATAAGGAACAAGTCGGCACGTACAGTTTCTCCCCTCGAAACAGATAGCCATCCTCCACATAATACTCGTCTACTATCCTCCCATCCACGCATTGCAAAATTATTAATCTAAAGTGTAAATCCTTAAAGTATTGTTCTTTGATACTCGTAAAACCAAACAATCTGTTCTACAGTTCTAACAAAAGCGCATGCCTCCTTGAAAGTGCATTTGCAACTATGTTACTCTTTCCTTACTTGTATTTAGTCACAAAATTGAATCTCTCAAGGAATTTAACCCATCTTGCCTGTCGCTTAGATAGTTTGGTCTAACTTTGGAGGTACCGCAATGACTTGTGGTCAATATATATGATAAATTCTCTCGATAATAGATAGTGCTGCCACACTTGCAGTGCTCGAATTAGTGCCAAGAGCTCTTTGTCATACACAGAGTAATTTAACCGGGGTCCTTAGAGCTTCTCACTGTGGAAGGTAATTGGTTAGCCTTTCTACATCAAGACAATGCTTATCCCAATGCCTAACACGTCGTACTTTAGCTCAAAAATTTTGTCAAAGTCGAGGGGTACTAACACCAAGGCAAAGGTCAACTTCTTCTTTATCTTAGCAAAACTCCTCTCTTCCCTTTCTCCCTATCGGAAGTTGGTGATTTTCTTCATTAATTCAGTAAGTGATGCAGCAAGGGTACTAAAGTTCCTAATGAACCTTAGGTAAAACAAAGCCAATCCATAGAAACTTCTCACATCGACACAAGTAGTAGGGGTCAGCCATTCAACAATTGCTCGAATCTTCTCATCATCAACTCGTAGGCCTCCTGCACTGACTACATAGCACAAGAATACCACTTCCTCCTAAAAAAAAACAACATTTCTTTAGGTTGTCGAATAATCTCTCGGCACGAAGAATGTCCAAGACTCCTCTAATGTGTTCACAATGACTCGACATGTCAATGTTGTAGATCAAGATGTCGTCAAAGTACACCACAATATACTTCCTGGTAAGATGTCTCAACACATGGTTCATAAGCCTCATGAAGGTGCTCGAGGCATTTGACAAGCCGAAAGGCATGGCCATCCACTCGTAAAGTCCATATCGAATCTTAAACGTAGTCTTCCACTCATCTCCTGGCCTCATACGGATTTGGTGATAGCTAAACTTGAGATCAATCTTGCTGAAAATTTTGGCTCCACTCAGTTCATCCAACATGTCTTCTAGCCTAAGGATCAGATACTTGTATTTGATTGTGATTTTGTTTATGGCTCGGCTATCAACACACATCTACCAGGCTCCATAGTTCTTCGACACTAAAAGTGCAGGCATAACACAAGGGCTGAGGCTCTCTCTCACGTATCCTCTTTCCAATAACTCATTGACTTGATATTGACGCTCAAAATCTTGCTCGAGATTCATGCGATAAGCTAGCTTATTCTGCAATGCAGCGTCGGATATTAAGTCAATGCAGTGCTCTATGCCTTGGATCGGGAGCAACCTTTCAAGTAATTGTTCCGGGAACAGATCGACATATTCATCTAATAGTTCCCTTACCTCCTAAGGTAAATCGTCTCGCTCCATAATTTCCCATAGTCACTTGACCAATAGGAGGGTCGGCTCATTGGCATTAATGGCCTCTCGGAGCTTGGCTCTACTCATCACCAGAGCCTTCTTCGATCCGCAAGCAAGTTTCGTCTGTAATTTCTGAACTTATCTTGGCGGCATCGGATTTAGCGTGATCTTCCAATCATTCTTCTCAAGCATGTAGGTATTCCTGTAATTGTCGTGGGTGACTCTCCTATCAAACAACCACGATCTTCCTAACAACATGAGGGAAGTGCACATGGGCAATACATCACAGATAATGATCGGCAACAGAATTTGCCGAATAACATGTAATGCTTCCTTCTCACTCAACCAATGCAACTTGTACCGCTTCAGATGTACAACCGTCGGTAACCTCAGTTTTAAGACTAGGTCAGCTGACGCTACATTGGTGCAGCTCCCACTGTCCATGATGAGGGCACACATCTATTCACTCACCTTGTAGATGATATGAAATAAGTTCTCTCTCTACTCATCCTCTCATGAGGGTTCCACACTCATATTGCGTCAGATAACCATGAGTAGCTGGTCCAAGTCCTTGGCATACACGTCTTCCTCAATCAACTCTTTCATAACATTCTCCTTCTTGGTTGGAATCTCCTCCTCCTCGGGTTCCTCATCCATACTCTCTACGTCTAACTTCAGGATGTCTCCCTTAATAACCATGGTCCTTCAATTCAAGCACTGAGCAACCATATGTCCAAACCCCTAGCACTTGAAGCATTTAATCTAGCTAGTCTTCCTACTAGACCCTTACCTCTTCTTATATGTTTTAGTTAGCACTATATCTTCAAGTCGGCTTTTCTGCTCAGCTCTAACATCAACCCTTCTACTTGGATCGATACTTGGTATAATCCAATTACTTACCTGTTTTGGTCGACTAGTCGGCTTTCAGGTCATTACTCGGCTTCCTCTTTGCCTCTCTACACGATGTGCAATCCTAACAATTTCATCCATCGTATCACATCATTGGAGTTTCACAATGTCTCGAATGTCTCCTCTTAACCCACTAACAAATCTTCCGACTATTCGAGCTGGTGCTTCCTCCACTTCGCATCATATCATAAGCATTGGGAATTCCTGAAATACTCATCAACAGTTCGGCTTACTTGTCTCAACTCCTGAAGTTGAATGAAAGTATCTTGGAGATATGTTTTCGACACAAATCTGTTTTTGAGCACTCTCTTCATCTCAAGACAAGTATTAATCTCTCGGTACCCCTCTCTCCTTCTCATGGCCTAAAAATTGTTCCACTACATGGCTGCATATTTAGAAAATTCAATAGCAGTAGTCCTCACTTTCTTATAATCCTCATACTAGTAATAATCAAACACACGCTCCACCTTCTCTTCCCAATCCAAATACTCGTTAGTATTACTAGATCTATTGAAACTCGGAATCTAAAGCTTCACATGGTCGAATGCTCTGGGGACCTGTACACACTCCTCTTCAAAATACTCTTCTTCCTCCTCATCAAGCTCTCTTATGTCTATCCTTTTTCTTAATCGTCTACCAACTCCTCCACCTCAAAATGGTCAAGCTGGGTTCTGACCTCTAACAAGTTGAGCAGCTTGTGGAGTGTTTTGCGTGATCTCAGTAAGTCGATAAGACAGTGCATAAACAGCTTAGGTTAGATTTACCAGGAGGTTAACTACTTCATCAGGCCTCTCGTCAGTACTTTTGGAATTCCCTAAGACTAACACCCATGGTGGATAACTCCACTATCATCACCAGTACCAACATTCATATTTGGGTCTGTCATTTTTCCTCACAGATTAAAAATGTAAATAAACACTTCAGAAACTGAACAACTAATAACACATCAGTCAAATGAACTCAATAACTGACTCTGTCTCACATAGGCAAAACAAAGCACAATAGAAGTTCAAGAAGAACTAATTTTAGTTCACACAAAACCTCCACTCTAATACCAAGATGGTGCGAACCAAAACCATGAACAGACAAGGCCAATCGCCAGATGGGTGCGAGCTTGCAAAAAGCTCGAAAAAGATTAATGAGGGAAGAGCGAAAAGAGCAATAATAACAAATGCAATAGCAAGCAAAAACCCACGAACAGCTCCAGAGGATACGACTACCAATGAAACTTCCAAGGACTCAAGGTACAATTCGATATGATGCATGAATAGGTCCAATGAGATTACTCACCACCTAACCTTGCTTAAGGGAAATGATAAGAGTGATGCCATGAGTAAACAAGCAGTGTTTACGTAAGGAAGAAAGTACTCGAGTGTATTAAAGGTAATATGATAATGTTACAGCTGCAAGTACAGGATATTTATACCTGCAAACTAGGACAACTTGCCCAAAAGGGAAAAGATAAAAAGGGCATTTCCTAAAGAGGTAGTATACATGTTATAAAGGGGAAAAAATGAATATACAAGGAAAATAATCATTGATGCTACAGATTCTATATATGATAGTGTACACGTGGCGATGTAGCATTAGCGGGGTCGTTAAGAGATGCGAACAAAAAGTACAGATAGATGAGCTTTTCCAAGTAGGGATGACTTAATTAGTCTGGATTTTCTCTCCTGGCTTCTTAGCAAGAATGATGCCGAGTGATTGGGCAGCTCGATAATAGAAAGTAATCATCAACTTGGCATGCTACAGAATAAAGAGCGATCATACTACACGGCATTAGAGGTGACTCGGCAAATAAGTATTAAGCCTCGGTAAGGGTTGGTTGAAACATGAGAATTCATCATACCAACCCCTCTAGTCCTCGAGCTCGACTGCGGGTCAGGGGTCTCGTAGCTTCATTCCCATTACCTAAGGCTACAAACAGCTAACCTATTGGTTGATTGTGTTAACTAGGTTAACGGTATGAATTAGAATTAATTGAGGTGTAATTAAGGACAACTAAATCTTTTATTGGATGTATAACTAGACAAATCAAAACTTCATGTGTATAATTACAAAAAAATGGTAAAGAGAAAGTGTAAATTGTAACATTGGCCCATGGAAATATTTCTAATAAGTACAACATCCTTATGAGCATTTGCATTTTTTTTTCATTAATTCATAAACAATTTGGTTGAAATCTGGTATGCGATTAGAATTGATTTTAGGGTTCATGAAAAAGGGCAATATTGGAGGAGTAGAGAGTTCTGGAACTAATGAACTTGTTCTTGTACTTTAATCTTACAACAAAAGTAAAATAGAATAAGGATAGGCTTAGGCTTGGGCTTGCTATGAGGCCTATAGACACCTAATTTTTACCTCCACTTTTATTTTTCAAATTAGATTATAAGGTTATAAATTAGGAAAAGTTCAAAAAAAAAATAGAAAATTAAAGAAAGCCCCAAAAAATGAAGAAATTTAGAAAAAATAGGAATGCTAGAAAAATATAAAAAAAAATAGGAAAATAGGAAAAAGCAGAAAAAATAAGAAATTTAGAAAAAATACAAAAAAATAAGAAATTTTGAAAAGTCACAAAAATTTGAAAAAATAAAAGATTCTAGATAATAACATTTTGTTATAATAGATTCTTAATTTTAATCTAGGTTTAGGAGTTGGGCCATTGAATTTGTGTTTAGATTTAAATCTAACCCAAGCTGATCGAGTCTATATGTGCAATTTAATTGCACATATAAATAAAGCATAGGTCAACGACCTAACGGTTAAACATATGAGTACAGTACTAGCATTGAGCATAGTACTAGCATTGAGCATAAGGTCTTGGATTCGAAACTTAGCAAAGGCTAGGGAGGCCTTTTTCTTACTTTTTGTTTTTAATCACATCAAAGACTGCCATATGTCAGGATCTAATTGCGCCACGTGTCATCAAATTGAACGACCTTGCTGACATAGTGCTACGTGTCAACCACGTAGCAGGTCGAGGTTTGTGAAGTTGGCTAACGTAGCGCCACATCATCACTTTCCCTTTCTTTCCCACAGTTTTTCCCCATTTTCATCTAATTTTGCTCCTCTTTCCTTCTCAAGAACATCCCACTCCCTCCACTTTAGCTTCAATTTCTGCACAAATTCTAGACACGAGTACATAGTTTCTTTCATCAATCTTGCACTAGACATGGCATGCTTCAAATTGGTGTTAAGAACAAGTCTAGATTCAGTCAAAAGCACATTCAAATCGACGTTCAAAAATAAAAAAATAAAAAAAAAGCTAGGTTTTCAAGCATTTCTCATTAAATCCAATTCTAACTTTCCTTTGTTTCTAGGTTGAATTTGTGTATAAATTGATGATCATAGGATACGAACAACACATAAAACCAACAGAATCAACTCCCAAACTCTCTCAATCCCTTCCCGATCACTTTCTCTCTCTACCAATCTCTCTCCCTCTTTGGGTTTCCCTCTCTAGCCAACCTCAAGCTCAACCACCATTACGGTCATGACCTCCACTCCATTAGCTCCTAAACGCAACTACTCTCGGCCGCTACTATAGCCCTTAGCAACGCCACCAAGTTCACCACTACTTAACCCTAATCATCACGATACCTAACTCTAAACACTATCTTAACCACCACAGCAAAGTAAAACCAACCCACCATAACTCTCCCCGACCTCTAAAACCCCTAACCCAACCAACCACTAGCCTTCAACAGCTACGCCAAACGCTACCCAAATACCATCGCTGACCGCTACTTCCCATAACCGCCAAACGACCACCCCAAGCCTCAACGTTGAACCTACCCCCTCTATTTCCAATCAAAACTCATAAAAAAAAAAAAAACTCCTCACCCTATCGCTTTAGCCACTAGAACTACTCAAATCACCCTCTGCCGCCGTTGCTACTGTTGAAGGCATTGAAGCCCAACCCGAATCCAATAGAGCCAACCCAACCCGACCCGTCTGACCCGCCTAAGTTCGACCCGTGCATCCGAAACCATCCAAAGTTTTTTTTTATTTTTTATTTATATATTTTATTTGTTATTTTATTTTTTTATTTAAATGTAATAGAAAATAATAATAATAGAAAGGAAAGAGAAAAAGAAGAGAAGAAAAAAAAGGGGGGGAAAGAAAAAAGGAAAAAAAAGTAATTTGGTTTTATTTTATTAGTTTAAATAAGTAAGATATAATAAGTAATAAGTGATAAATAAATTAAGTAATAAAATAAAAATATAAAAATAAATAAGTAAACAAAAAGATTATTATTTCTTTTTTTCACTTAGAAAAATTGATTTTCTAAAAATAAATGAAAATAAATAGACCTCCTTCCAAATTAGGACCATTTTGAAGTTTCTAAAAATTAAAAAATCGAGTAGGACATTTTTAGGAATTTCCTTCAACAAATCAAAACTAAATAAAACGTAAACTCGATCATTTTCAAATTAAAACGAAACCAACCCACTAAAGTTTTACAAAAAAGAACTATGTACATCTGATCCCGAATAGTGGATACGTAGCCACTTACGGGCGACGATAAAAGTAAAGAAAACCTAATTTTTCCTTTTTAGTTTAGATTATTTCATTTGTCCAATTATAATAGTTAAGTTGAGTTTCATAAAAAAAAAGGTGATTTTTTAAGATTAAAGTTAATTTTGGAAAATCAATAGCACTCGCAAGGGTTTAAAAGTCCTAACCCCCAGATCCAGCTTCTCTAGTTTTCAAAAAAACCGCTTTATAACTTGGTTTTTTAAATCAATAGACCATTAACTAAGTTATAACCAATCCATCCAGTTGGTTATAACTTAACCCCTTTCCCTGACTCTGGTCGAGTGGCGACTCAAAATCTTTTCAAGTTGAAAAATTGTTTTCTTTAAACCCTAGTCGAAGGGCTAGTATTAAACGGGTAATGGTTTAATACTGGTCAGCTTAGAAAAGACCTAATTTTATAAAGAGAACTGGGAGAGTGAAAAACCAGGCTCAACAAAACCTATCTTAAGCTTAGATATATATATATATATATATATTGTTCATTATGTTATATTCTAAAATAGACTATGGTTATTAGCATGTGGCTAAGTATCACACTAATGTATTCACATAGGGGAATCTTTTATTGTTATAAGTTTAGTCACCACTATTTATATATGAGAATAATGACAAAAAAATAAAATCAATGAAAAAAGAAAAACAACATTGCTTTCCCAACATGGCTTGCATATGAGCTATTGCTCCCTGAATCTAGAGAATTCACTATTTTACACTACATTTCACACACTTCAACTAATAATTACATCAATTGGTATTAGAGCACTATGGTGAATGGTTGACATTAGAGCAACAAAGAAGATGAAGAATGCATTGAAATCCATGATGGAAGAGCATAAGCTTAAGTACGCACCTTGGGAGAAAAAGCAAGATGATAAATTTAACCAATTAGTCAAGACCTTCAACGATATGCTTCTATGTTAGCAAGAGTCCTTTAATGCTTCCGTGCAAGACATGCAAAAATATGTACACAACATTGTGAGGCCCATTACATATAGGAAAGGCAAATCAGTACCCAGCATTGTTAATGCCTCAAGTTCAATGACAACACTACCACCCTACAACCCTATTGCACCACTAAGCCCATTCCCTCATGAGGAGGTACCTTACAATCTGCTTACAAGAGCTATACAGATGGAATTTCCTAGGTTTACTAGCGAAAACTTGAAATCATGGTTAATTCAAGTTGAGAATTTCTTTACTATAGACACTATACCTAAAAAATGATAGGGCAAGATTGGCTACAATGCACTTTGAGGGGAAGGCACTACAATGGTATTAGTCTTTTGCCCAGAACAGTACTGTTATTACCCCTTCAATGTAGAGGGAACTAGTAATAGAGATGTAGATAAGGTTTGGAGTTAAGGAGTACGAGGACCCAATAGCTGACTTCAAAAAACTAGTTCAAACAGGGACTTTACAAAAGTATTTGGAAGAATTTGAGACTCTATTTACCTTGGTTCAACTTCTTGAGCACTACTTAGTAAGACATTTCTTGAGTGGACTAATAACTAAAATACAATTTCCTATGAGAATGTCCTAACCCCAGACACTTACATAAGCCATCAACTTAACTAAGATTCAAGAAGCAATTCTGATAGCCACCAAAAGCGGCCTTAAACACATCAAAACTTAATCAAACACTATACCTTAGCAACACCTTTTACCATCTCCAACACCCAAATCTACCACTACACCTTAATACTACTAGACCTACCCTCAACCAAAAACCCACACCACAAACACTACCTTCAAACCTATAAAGAAGATGTCAACCAAAGAGTTAGAAGAAAAATAACATAAGAAGCAGTGCCTTTAGTGTGATAAGCCATTTGGCCCCGACTATAGATGTAAGAACAAGGGTTTGAGAATGATGATAATGGAGGATGAGGATGAAGATGAAGATGGGTCATTAGATGTTAGGATCGAGAAAGGAATGACTAATGTGGATAAAACAAGGGTGTTAGAAGAGCATGTTATGCATTTGAGGAAAGTTTTTAAGGTATTAAGGTGTGAAACTTTATTCCTTAAAAAGAGTAAATGTGTCTTTGGTTCAACCTACGTGGAGTACTTGGGCCATGTGATTTCAAGATTTGGTGTCACCACCAATCCAAAAAAAGTTACAGTTGTTGCCAATAGGCCTTAACCCTTAACGGTTAAGCAACTAAGGGGTTTTTTGGGTCTTGCAAGCTATTATAGAAGATTTATTCATGGTTACGGCACTATTACTAAGCCATCAACACAATTACTAAAAGCAAATAGTTTTTAGTGGAATTCAAAAGTGAAAAAAGCCTTTGAACAAGTTAAGAAGGCTTTGGTTCAAGCCCTTATTCTGAGACTACCTGATTATTCGAAGCCATTTATGGTGGAAATCGATGCTAATGATGAAGGAGTAAGAGCAGTTTTGATGTAAGAACATCACCCTATTGCATATCTTAGTAAGGCCTTTGGACCTAGGCAAAAGGAACTCTCTATCTACGAAAAAGAGTTACTAGTGCTAATTCATACGATTGACAGGTGGTAGTACTATTTGGTTAGGTGGCATTTTATTATTAGAATCAACTACCAAAGATTGAAATTTTTGCTGGAGCAAAGGATAAACACAACTGCACAATAGAAATGGTTAACCACATTCCTAAGTTTAGACTATGAGATCCATTATAAGAATGGCTCTAACAATATAGGAGCGGATGCTCCATCCCCAAGTAACACATCAAGAGTTATCTACACTCACGTACACTCTTACATCTTTACATGAATTGCTGAGAGATATTACTGACAATTTAGAGAGATACCCACATTATCCATCTGTGATTGATCGGTTGAGACAAGGGAAACAGGATTCAGTCTATAGTTTAGACTATGGAACACTAAAAAAGAAAGGGCAAAATAATAATTAGTCTTAATACGTCTCTAAGAAAGAAACTTATATCACTCTATCATGATGGTACTTGAAGGGGTAACTCGAGAGCGCAAGCTACTTACAAGAGGTTATATTTGACCTACAATTAGGTTAGTTGGAGTGTGATGTAAGGCAACATGTAAGAGAATGTACAACTTACCAATGACATAAATACAAGAACATAGCTACTCCTGGACTTTTGCAACCCCTACCAGATCCAAAAGAATGTTAAATAGATGTAAGTATGGATTTTGTAGAAGGGCTTCCTAACTCACATAAAAAGGACATAATCTTGGTCATGGTGGATAGGCTAAGTAAATATGCCCGCTTCATAAGTTTATCTCACTCATTCATAGCTTTACATGTTGCTCAAGTGTATTTAGAATGTGTTTTCAAGTTACATAGCTTGCTTAATACTATCATCAGTGACAAAGATCCTATCTTCATTAGTCACTTTTGGAGTAAATTCTTTCACCTACAGGGAGTGGAGTTATGATTCTTTATAGCCTACCATCCTCAAACAGATAGGCAAATTGAAGTGGTAAATAGGTATCTTCGAACCTACCTAAGGTACGTTACAAGGGAGTGTCCTAAAAGATGGTTTGAATATCTGGCTTTAGCGAAGTGGTAATATAACACTAACCACACTCTCGCGCTCATACGACACCCTTTGAAATATTGTATCGATACTCTCCTCTACCCCCATCTACCTTACATTCCATGAGACTATGTGAACGATGCGGTAAACAAGACATTGACTGACAAAGAGGAAATTATTAGGCTACTACGTTTCCATCTTAGAAGAGCCCAAGACAAAATGAAAAAGCTAGCAAACAAGGGAAGGAACAACTATGAGTTTAAGATTAGGGATCTTGTTTAGGTTACACTACAACCTTACAAATAAAATAGCCTTAAGAACAATAGGTCTCAAAAACGATCACCTAGGTTTCATAGACCATACCCAATTGAAGAAAAGTTCGAGTAAGTTTCTTATCAACTATGACTTCTAGAAGGATCGAACATTCACCCTACATTCCACATGTTGCAACTCAAGGCATTCATACCTGGGTCAACTCCCTACACTATTACCAGTCCTCTTGCAAATGAAGATACTCCACTAAAACCAGAGAAAATCCTTAATTTTCGAGCAAGTAAAGGGCTTACGACAACAAGATCGGTTTTAGTAAAATGAAAGGAAAAAAATAGATTGTGAAGTAACTTGAGAAGTTTACAATGACTTAACTTTAAGGTTCCGTGGTTTACCCTTTGGTTAAGGGTTTTAGAAGGTATGGGAGATGATGTAGGATTGGAATTGATTTTAGGGTCCATAAAAGAGGGAAAGATAGGAGGAGTGGAGAGTTCTAGAACTAATGAACTTATTCTTGCACTTTGATCTTACAACAAAAGTAAAATAGAATAAGGACGAGCTTAGGCCTACTATGAGGCTAATATTAGGCTTAGATATATATATATATATATATTTCATTACGTTATATAATAGACTATGGTTGTTAGCATGTAGCAAAGTATCACACTAACTGTATTCACGGGGGATCTTTTATTGTTACAACTCCAGTCACCACTATTTCCATATGAGAATGGTGACAAAAAAAAAATCAATAAAAAAAGAAAAACAACATTGCTTTTCCAATATGGCTTGCATACGAGCTATTGTTAATCTGGAGAATTCACTATTTTACACCACATTTCACACACTTCAATTAATAATTACATCAATATCTCATTGAAAGAGATTCAACCAATAGTGTTTGCTTCTTTTTCGAGACATAAAATGGATACAAAAACAAGGGAGTTGTGGCTTCATCAAATTTCATTAGGATCAGATGAATCTTGTGGCACTAGTAAAAATCTCCTTTAAAGGTTCGATTAAAGTCTTCCAGCGCTTCAAAGGCCTCTCTTGATGGCTCTTGGTTTAATTAATACTTAGGGAAGTTCAAATCTCGTACACTATTCTTGTTTTTTCCCTTACTTTGACCCATTTGACTTAAGCTTTTTGGATGACACATAGAAAGAACAATGTCCGTCATTTTAAATTTTGTTTTCAAAATATGTAGACCCACATTATTCATTTCTATAGGTAGTTGGATCGTCTTGGAAAGCTAAATGTAATGCATTTGGTCTAATTAAGTTCCGATTCAAACTGCAACAACTTAAGAATGCATCAAAGGATTGGAACAAAAGTGTCTATGAAAATATTAACAAAAATGTAAAAGAGGTTATTGGTTATGTGGAGACAAAAATGTAGACGTTTATATCGATCTTCAAAAAGTAAAAATTGACTTGTTACATGCAATACAAATAAAAAAATTAAATGGCTAAAAGATGGGTATAGAAATACCATACAGCAGTTAAAGAGAGAATGGCTAAACATGTTATAGCTAAAATTAAAGATAAAAATGGTAACTGAGTGGAGGGCAATGCTTTTGGTAAATCTGCTACTAACTTTTTTCAAGCACTGCTCCCAAAGGATCAAGAAAAAGATCCTAGTTAGTTAAACAAGGTAATTTTCGTCACAAACAATAAGATGCTGATTGCCAAACTATCCTATGAAGAAGTATGACAGGTAATATATGAACTTAAATTTGATTCTAAGCTGGGAACTGTTTAGAGGTTTACTTTTCAAACACTGTTGGAAGATTATTGATAAGGATTTTTATAAAGCAACTCTTGATTTCTTTTATAGGTATCTAGATTCTATATTACTGCTACTATAGTTTTGATTCCTAAGATTATCAACCCTTAATCTTAAAAGGACTTTTGACCTATTAATCTATGCAACTCTGAAAAAAAATTTAAAAAATATTGACTAATAAGCTTAAAGTTGTCCTTCCTGACATTATTGATTCAAATCAAACGGGCTTCACTAAGGATAAAAACATCATAGATGATATTCTTCTAGTCTAGGAGCTTTAAATGATCATAATAGCAAAATAAAGAGAAGAAACCATATAATGAAGTTTGATGTAGAGAAAGCCTATGATAGGCATGAGGCATGACTAGGTTTTCTTATTTTCTATGCTCGATAACCTAAAATTTCATTAGAAATTTACTTTTATGGTTAAAAGAATTATGTGCAATTACTGCATTTATATTATGGTAAATAGCAATAGGACAAGTTTTTTCATTCCACTAGAGGATTGCTTCAAGGGGACCTCCTTTCTACTGCTCCATTTATCCTTGCTTCTCAACGTTTTCTCAAGAACTAAATAATTTTTATCATTGATAGAAGACTTCTACAACCACTTAGATCCTACATCTATATTTTGCTAATGATTGTACCCTTTCATGAATGAATCAACGTTTTTAGCATCAAAGATGCTTGGTTTTTTGAATCACTATGAGCAAATTTCAAGACAAAAAGCTAATAAAAACAAATGTTTAATATGGTTCCCAAAGGATTTTAAATCTTTAAGAAAATGCCAAATCCTCTCTTTAATTAGGATGGATACTCAATAGCTACCTCTCATTTATTTTGCTTACCCTCTTACCATTGGTTGGAAGGATAACCAAAGCTTCAATGAGATGTTTGAAAAAGTTTCAAAAAGGCTTAGGAACTAGGAGAACCTTTTATCGTTGGGTAGGGTAAGGCTCAACCTCATTAAAGTTGTCTTATCCTCAATACCATTATGTCACTTTTTTCAAGCGATAAAAACCTCCTAAATGGTAATTTAATAACTCAAAAGTATGTTTGGCAAATTTTCTATGGGGGAATTCTTTGCGATTTAAGTTTAACCATTGGTCTTCCTAGGAGAAATTATGCTTCCCTATTGAAGAAGGAAGCTTAGATATTAGATCTCTTAGGGATGTATCCAAATTCTCTTGGGCAAACTTCGGTAATTCATAATTGAAAAATCCCAGTTCACTGATTATATGCATTCCAGGCATCTTAAAGACAAACATGCTATTGAGGTATCTGCATCCCATGACTCCTCTTCTTTATAGAAATGGCTTTTAAGAGCTCAAGAAACTACTAGAAAAACATATAATCTTTTTTTCCCTGGTTAGGCTAAAAGAGTCATTCGGTTCAATCACCGACATCCTGAAGGCTAACTCTCTAATTTAACTATTATAGTTTCTCACACTTGACTTGATCTTTGGGTCAATAATGGTTGGAGTGTGGATGCATTAGTCCACTTATTCCCTACTGGATCGATACAAGATATTCCCACATTTAATGTATAGTAAGGAGCAAAAGACTCTCCTCTTTCAGTGATCCTAACCATACACACTCTTTTGGAATAAGTTCTTACCTTTGAACATCTCTATTTTCATGTAGAGGGTGATCTGATCCTATATTAATTCACAAGATAAATAATGTTTATAGGGATGGCCTTGCTTCTCACTATAATTGTTGTTTACAAGAATGTGAGATAGCGGCGCATGTATATCTCATATGTGGTCATGTCAAGGATGCTTGGTATCGTATTGTTTCGGTTTTTAGCATCTTTCCAATTCCAAACATCTTATGCATAGACGTTATGTTAAGGTACTAGAAATATAAATCGGCAAATGTTATAAATCATATTAGAATTTTTGTTTCTTTCATGACACTTTTGCATATATGGAGTGAAAAGAATAACCAAAGGCATAGAAATCTATCTAAGCCCTCCAAGACTTTGGTCAGACAAATTATGAATGATTTATTAAACTATCAAAATTAGGAGAAGCTATAGTTATTATTGCTAGTCAATCTATTAGAGAATCAGGAACTCAACTAACATTAAAAACTTTTCATTTTGGTGGAGTATTCATAAATAGTATTATAGAACATGTACAAACCCCTTTTAATGAAAAAATAAAATTTAATAAGGTTTCAATTCATCTCATATGTACACGTGATGATCCTACCTTTCTTTCTATATTTTTTAGATTTATATGTAACTATTAAGAGTGAGCATATTCTACATAACTTTATCATTGCACCGGTACTCTCTTTTTGTTAAAAATAATTAATATGTGGAATCTGATAAGCAAATCATACAGGCGGAGGATTTATTTGCTTCTATTACAAAACCGCCAAGAAAGAAGAGGATTCACTTTGGACATGTCCTTATAAAAAATTTGTTAAATTAATGCTGATGGTAGTCTAAGCCAATTCAAAGTTAATGGTGGTGGTGATGGTAGTTTAAAGACTCAAAAGGCAAAATAATATGGTGCTTTGGATTTGCCTCCAGCCTTAAGCTAATATCTAATTTATTAAACTAACGGCTTTTGTTAAGGAACTTGAATTCTGCTAGCAATTTAGTTTCGCTCTTGTGGTGATTGAAACAACTTTCATTATGTCAATATGGCCTTTCGCAGCTTTATTGGATGGGACATCTACAATGATTATCTCATTAGCGGGGACTGTATTGAAAGATATTTAGGACATCATTCGGAGAGAGAAATATTACTGTTGCAAATTGACCAGGTAAAGAGGCTTGTGAGACAAAAATTGGTACCTTCTACACAAATTTATCACAACTAGAAAGCAATCTCAAAAGGATTCTACTTCAAGATATGATTGAGCTGAGATGCTTCCATGTTGTGCCATGCTAATTTTTTTTTTTCTGCTTTTAGTTGCATTTAAGTGTAGGATGTCCATTCTTATTTTCTACCTTAAGATATTTATTACTTGAACTTGTCATTGTATGAGGAATAATACTCCTTCCTCTATTTTATCTACTTTGCAGATATTATAAGAGGAGTAGTACTCACTTTATTTATTTTTATGGTAGCTAACTGGTAATTGAAGTATTCCAAAGTGTCTAGCTTTACGTCCCCCTCTTACGGGAAAAGGAAAATAATGCAAAAAAAAAAATTATAAAAATACAATATTGAGGAAAATAATCCCAAAAGTACCACACTTAAAAGAGCCTCTTGAAGAGACGATTTCAACTTTTAAGAAATCACCTCTTCAAGCTCTTTAAGAAACGATTTTAGTACAAATTATTTCAATACACCTACAGTTTATATTTTCATTTACCTCCTCGCTTTAAATTTATTTGAGCCTAAATGCAATTGCAGTTGAAAACGTATTCACCTTAAATTTAGTCAAGCCTATACATAATTTTAGTTCAAAACGTGATATTCAATAGACAACTATTTTTTTAGTCAATCAACCAAATTATATCTGGTTATTTATTTATGAGATGTTCGGTTTTATCCTCTTTTAGTACTACACAAATACACATTTTGAATCGACATCAAAAACTGTCAATAACTTTAAATTATGAAGAAATAAAACCATTGTACAAAATGTAAGTAAACTGTCAAAATAGCTAAATAATATTTCGAAAATAAAGAAAGTAAATCAAAAGTGAAATATCCAAAGCTAAAGACTTCAGCATCATCATTAAGCCAGTGGTTGAGCATCTTAGGGTTCTACGTTGTCCTATGGCTAAACCATCTAAGGCACATCCAACTATGTGATCTGTCCACCATCCTAATTATAAGCACCCGAAAACGATCTATGCATGAGAACTGAAGAAGGGTACATCTGTGTGACTCCCTCGCCCATGTCGTATTGAGAATATCTAATCGACCTCCTCAATGGTACGAGGTGGGGGGTGTATGGACCTGACTAATGGAGGTCTCTTTGACAATAGGGCTATGATACATAGGATCGTCAGAGCCCTCCCCAAGGAATGACCTTCAAAACTCAAATCCAAGTAGTCCAGGAGATACTAGTGGCGAGAAGTATGCGGGAGAAGCATTGTCAGGAATATCCACATTGGGTTGTCTACATCCCCGACCCTTAACTCGACGACAACCACATATCCTAGGGCCGTTACCTTCCTGTGGCTCGTCCAATAGGGAGTTTTTTCGTTGACTTTTGGACCTGGTGGAGCTGGGTTGCCTAAGTGGACCCAATAATCCCTTAGATGAAGTTATCTACTCGATGCTGCTTAGATAATATATCCTCGTATGACATATGTGTCATTCTATGTATGAAGTCTACCTACATTCCAAGCGTAAAAGTTTGATTGCATATAAATTGGAAAATAAAAGTATAAATGAAAAAGTAACTATACGTACCATATACATCTAAGAAGCCCCAAACCAGTTGATGTATCTACGGGTAACTTACTGGTACCAAGGGACATAGTCAGGATGTACACTAGGTGGTGGTCACACCTAAGCTATTCAGTTTCAGCAATCCTTCCATCTTGCTATCCAATCTGCATGGTTGGTCGCCCAATTTATCTCCATTCTGCCCTTTAGGCTAATATTGTGTAAGGCCTATCCCGTATTAGAGTTGGTTAGGATGTCTTACATCCCGCCAAACTGTCAAGCCACATGGTCTAGATAATGCATCTCCACGATGTGAAAGCATATAAGAGTTATACGGGATAACCAAATGTTACTCCCATACTGATAACAAGCAAGGAGTCTAGCAACATGATTACGATCGTATGAAATCTAAACAACCTGAATTGCTAATCAACAATAAGAATGAAAAAAGTAGTGGTTACTAAATGAATAAGGAGAACTATTTCAGTAAATACGTACTTACTCCAGACGCTGGCAATCGAATGCATCTCTATACTGTCCAACCACATGCATTAGCAGCTCAATCACATCAAACTCTACCCCCCATAGACTCATAAGTGGTCAACCATCAACAGTTGTCGTAATCTAGCAATACAAAAGGGCAATGTGTAGGAAATGATCCCATGCCCACACCTGCAGAATCACCAATAGACCACTAATCTCTCTTGCATCAATCCTAGAAGCTAAGTACAACTGATGGTACAGCCACACTAAGTAAGCTGCTCCCTATGCGTATCACCTGGTCATAGTGAGGTTTGATAGGAGAAGGAGGAACATAAGATGTACAATATTATTAGACTTATCTAAGAATAGCATACCCCAATCAACTGCATGATATGTGCTCTCATGAAGTGCTACACTATCTCCCCATCTTCATGAAAAGGAAAATTGATGAAATTTTCCTTCAAAAATGACAACTTCAATCTGGCACCCTTTAAGGCACTCTTTGGTAGGCGAATTCTTAATAAGCGCTGACATAACTCAGCCCACCTAATAGAAGCCATCACTCTAGTAACTGCATTACCGTCAACCGACAGACCCATGAGCAAAGATATATCCTATAACATCACCATCATCTTACCAATGTAGAAGTGAAACATATGTGTCTCTTCCCTCCATCACTTAACCAAGGCGGTAATCAAGTGCCAATCCAACTGTATGAAGGGAACCTGGCATGCACCAATAAAGCCTGACTGCTTCAGATATAGGATCATACGTAGATCTATCAAGATCTCGTGGCTATCCGAATGCCTAAATATCGTCTCACATTTACAACGCCTAAGCCATTAGTTTTCCTGTAACCAAGGAAGAAGAAATATCATTACAATCAATATAAGAAATGGAACGCATCATAAGTATGTTTTCCATTTGCTATTCCTTACCTGACCACCCCACATTAGCTCAAACTTATGGGATAGCTACAAGCGAAGCAGTGACTTATCCATAGGTCCTAGATCCATCTGCTCTTATAATACAAAAGTGAAAAGAAAATATGTAAGCTTACTAGAAAACTTATATGGTAAAAACAAAAAGTTAGAAAAAATAACAACTTCTTAAATACATGGCCATATATATAATCAATAAATATTATCACGGGTTTTTTCACATTCAATAAGTAGACTATCGATAGATCCACTCGACATTGGTTGTCTTCCTCGCTACAGACATCTTCTCCTATTATATCCATCCCCACCACATAGTCCACAAGTATGAGTTAACAATTCTTCCCAGATGTCCATCTCATTCTAAAATTGTTTCTCCTGTAGCTTGGCTGGATTCATAACCCTATCTGATATTGTAACTAGATGCCATACAGGAATATCAAGATATGACCAACTAAACTTATCGACATAGGGCATGAAGGAACGTACATATACATGTAGCTATGAGTACAAAATTTTATATGTTTGCTACTTATTGCAAGTATACAGTACATTCCTAAAGGCGACCGTATGGCTGTTCTCTCCTTTTTGCCCATGCACCATTACTCTAGGCTCTGTTATGACCTCGAATATCTGCTCATTGTAGTCAAAAATCACAACTCAATGACCACAGGCTACTTTGCACCACCGGTGATGTGAACCGTAATCAAGAACAACAAGGCCGGTCGCTGAATGAGTCCAAGCTTGCAAAAAAACTTGAAAAGGATGAATGGGAAAAGGTACGAAAGAGGGCAAAAATGTCAATTAAAACTGTAAGCGAAAACTCACAAACAGCTCCAAAGGATATGATGCACCAATGGAATTTCCGAAAACTCATGCCACAATTTGATATGACGCATGAATTGGTCCAATGAGATTACTACTACCTAACTTTGCTTAAAGGAAATGATAAGAGTGATGCCAAGAGTAAATAAAAGTGTTTACGTATGGAAGAAAAGTACTCAATTATATTGAATGTAATCTGATCTCCTACAGCTACAAATACAATGATATTTATACCCATAAATTAAGGCAACTTGCCCAAAAGGGAAAAGACAAAAAGGATATTTCCTAAAGAAGTAATGTACATGATACAAAAAGGTAAAAATGAATATACAAGGAAAACAATCATTGGTATTACAGATTCTACACATGATACTATACACGTGGCGATTCTGCATTAGGTAAGGTTGTTAAGAGATGAGGATAAAAAGTACGAACAGATAGGTTTATCTAAGCATAGGTGGCCTAGTCAGTCGAATCTCTCTCTCTCGGCTTCTCGATAAGGATGATGTCAGGTAATTGGTCGGCATGGCGCTAAAGAGCATTCATCAACTTGGCATACTATAAAGCAATGGGTGGTCATACGACACAGTGTTAAAGGTGACTCAATAGAGAAATACTCGGCCTCAAGAGGGGTTGGATAGAATAGGAAGACTCATCATACCAGCCTCTCTAGTCCTCAAGCTTAGCTACGGATAAGAGGTCTGGTAGCCTGATTCCCATCATTCCATCTGGGTTGTTTTAGATTTGAGATCAAATCCGATTGGTGTTCGCTTAGTTCTCCATCAGAGTGATATGGACTGAAGTTAGCAATGTTTAAGGCATCAAAAACCCCATAGTCCTCAAGCAATTCTAGCTTGTAGGCATTATCACTGATTTTTTGAAGGATTCTGAAAAGTCCTTCTGCTCTTGCAGACAATTTGTTCTTCCTTTTGTTTGGGAATCGTTCCTTACTAAGGTGTAGTCATAGCAAGTCTCCCTGTTGAAATTATTTGGCAGACTTACCCTTGGTCTTTTCTCGCATTCTTTTGACAACTTAGTCGATGTGCCAAATGACCTTATCATAGATGTGTTGATAAGATTGCACTCTGGCAAGGCATTAAGGTCCTCTTGTATAGGTGTTAGTACAAAGGCATGGTAAAGGGGCAATTCAAGATTAAATCCATAAACCACCTCAAAAGGAGTCTGCTATGGTTCGGTTATAGACGAACTTAACTACTGCCAGGCAGACATCCCAATCGACCAAGTTCTTACCTATTGCAACTTGAAGCAGTGCCCCCAAAGTATAATTAACTACCTCTATTTAGCCATCAGTTTAGGGGTAACATGAGATACTGAGGAGTAATTTAGTTCCCGGCCAACGCTACAAGGTTCTCTAGAAATGGCTCAAGAACTTCGGGTCTCTGTCAGAGACTACACTTCTCAACACTTCGTGTATCTGCACAATCTCCTATAAGAAAAGAGAAGCAATGGTTGAAATGTCGTTAGTTTTGGTGCAAGGCACGAAGTGTGCCATCTTACTTAACCAATCCATGATGACCATCACAGAATCTTTACCTCGGGCAATTCACAGCAGTCCGAGAACAAAGTCTATACTCAGTTTAGTCTATGACATCATTAGAACAAGTAAAAGCATTGCTTTCCCTTATTCAGCTCGGTACTTGGCATTTTTGTACACAGTACAGCCTTCGATAACTCGGTGCACATCTCTTTGCATTCTTAACCAAATGAATCGGCCATTCATTAATTCACAGATCCTTCTCTCTCCAAAGCGTCCAGAAAGTCCTCCATTATAGGCTTCCCTAATTAATAATTCCCGTAGGGAACAAGTCGACACGTACAGTTTCCCCCTTCGGAACAAATAGCCATCCTCCACGTAATACTCGTCTATTGTCCTCCGATAGACATATCACAAAATTATTGGTCCAAAGTGTCGATCTTCAGAATATTGTTCTTTTATACTCGCAAAACCAAACAGTCTCATCTACGGTTCTGATAAGAATGCATACCTCCTTGAAAGAGCATCTATAACTACGTTGCTCTTTCCTTACTTGTATTTGATCACAAAATTGAATCCCTCAAGGAATTCAACCCATCTCGCTTATCACTTGATAGCTTGGTCTAACTTCAGAGGTACCACAGGGACTCGTAGTCGATATATATGATATATTCTCTTAGCATTAAGTAATGTTGCCACAATGCATTACTCAGATCAGTGCCAAAAGTTCATTGTCATACACGGAGTAGTTCTATGGTCCTCGGAGTTACTCACTGTGGAAGGCAATTGATCGACTTTCCTGCATCAGGATAACGCCTATTCCAACGCCCAATACATTGCGTTCTAGCTTAAAAATTTTATCAAAGTCAGATAATACTAACACCAGGACGGAGGTCAATCTTTCTTTTATTTCGGAAAAACTTCTCTCCTCCCTTTCTCCCCATCAGAAGTTGATGTTCTTCTTTGTTAGCTCGGTAAGTGACGCGATGATGGTACTGAAATTCCTAATAAACCTTCTGTAAAATGAAGCTAGTCCATGGAAACTTCTTACGTTGACACAAGTAGTAGGAGTCAGCCACTCAATGATTGCCTTGATCTTCTCATCATCGACTCGTAAGCCTCCTCCACTAACTACATACCCCGAGAATACCATTTCCTCCTAGTAGAAGCAACATTTCTTCAAACTGCCGAATAGTGTCTCAGCACGAAAGATATCCAAGACTACCCTAAGATATTCATAGTGACTCAACATGTCGACACTATAGACTAGGATGTCGTTAAAGTACACCACGACACACTTCCCTATGAGATGTCTCAACACATAGTTCATAAGTCTCATGAAAGTGTTCGGACCATTCAATAAGCCAAAGGGCATCACCATCCACTCGTAAAGTTTATGTCGAGTCTTGAACATAGTCTTCTACTCGTCTCCTGACCTCATAAATTTGATGGTAACCAGACTTGACATCAATCTTACTAAAAATTTTAGCTCTACTCAGTTCATCCAACATGTCTTCTAGCCTTGGGATTGAATATCTGTACTTGATTGTGATTTTGTTCACGGTTCGGTTGTCAACACACATCCATTAGGTTCCATGCTTCTACGGCACTAGAAGTGCAGACACAGCATAAAAGCTGAGACTCTCTCTCACATATCCTCTTTTCCAAGAACTCATTGACTTATCGTTAAAGCTCAGAAGCCTGCTTAAGATTCATTCAATAAGCTGACTTATTCGGCAATGTAGCACTAGGTACTAAGTCAATGCAATGCTCTATACCTTGGGTTGGGAGCAACCCTTCAAATAACTATTCTAGGAACAGGTTGGCATACTCACCCAACAGTTCCTTCACCTCTTAGGGCAAATCATCCCACTCCTTCATTTCCAGTAGTTACCTAACCAATAGGAGGGTCTGCTCATTGGCATTAATGGCCTCTCAGAGCTCAGCTCTACTCATCACCGGAGCCTTCTTCAATCCAAAATCAAGTTTCATCTGTAACTTGTGAACTTCTCTCATCAGCATTAGATTTAGCGTGATCTTTCGATCATCCTTCTCAAACATGTAGGTATTCCTGTAACCGTCATGGATGACTCTCCTATCAAATAGTCACAATCTTCCTAGCAACACGTAGGATGCATACATAGGCAGTAGTATTTGCTGAGTGATGTATAATGCTTCCTTCTCACTCAACCAGTACAACGTATACAGCTTCGGATATGCAACAGTCGGTAACCTCAATTTTGAAACAAGGTTGCTGATGCCACATTAGTGCAACTCTCACTATCCACAATGAAGGCGCATATCTAATCATTCACCTTGCAGGTCATATGAAATAAGTTATCTCTCTACTCCTCCTTTCATGAGGGTTCCACGCTCATAGTGCGTCAGACAACCATAAGTAGTTGGTCCAAGTCCTTAGCATACATGTCTTCCTCAATTAACTCTTTTTCGGCATTCTCATTCTCGGTAAGAACCTCCTCCTCAGGTTCTTCATCTGTACTCTCTACATCTAACTTTGGGATGTCTCCCTCAATGACCATCGTCCTTCAATTTGGGCACTAAGCAGCCATATGTTCAAACCCTTGACACTTGAAGCACTTGATCTGGCTGGTCTTCCTACCAGACCCTTACCCCTTCTCATACGTTCGGGTCAGCACTACATTTTCTGCTTGGCTTTTCTATTCAACTCTAACATTAACCCTTTTGCTCGACTCGGTACTCAACAGAGTCCGGTAACTAGCTTATCCAAGTCAACTAGTCGGCATTTTAGTTGTTACTCATCTCTTTCTTTGCCTCTCTACTCGCTGGGCAATGCTAACATCTTCATCCATTGTGTCAAATCATTGGAGCTCCATAATGTCTCGAATGTCTCCTCTCCATCCAATAATAAACTTAAGACTATTCGGGCTTATGGTTCCTCCACTTCGCATCTTATCATAAGCATTTGGAATGCTTCAACATATTTATCAATAGTTTGGGCTCCTTGTCTTAGCTCCTGAAGCCGAGTGAAAGCATCTTAGAGATTAGTTTCTAGCACAAATCTATTTTTAAGGACTCTCTTCATCTCAAGCCAAGTGTTAATCTCTCGGTACCCCTCTCTTCTTCTCATAGCTTGAAAATTCTTTCACCACATGGCGGCATATCTAGAAAATGCAACAGCAACAGTCCTCACTTTCTCATAATCCTCATATTGATAGTAATCAAATATACGCTCCACCTTCTCTTCCCAATCCAAATACTTGTCAGCATTCCCAGATCCATGAAAACTCAAAATCCGAAGCTTCACATGGTTGGACGCTCTGGAAACTCATACATGCTCCTCTTTAAAATACTCTTCTTCCTCCTCATCAAGTTCTCTCAAGTCTATCATTTGCCTTACTCGTCCGCCAACTCCTCTACCTCGAACTAATCGAGTTGGGTTCTAACCTCTAACAGGTTGAGCAGCTTATGAAGTGTTTTACACAGCCTCAGTAGGTCAGTAAGATAAGGCATGAACAGCTCTAGTCGGATCGACTAAGAGGTTAGCTACCTCATTAAGTCTCTCGTCAATACTTCTAGAAATTCCTCGAAATTGTCGTCTATGGTGGATAACTCCACTATCATCACCAGCATTAACATTCATACTTAGGTTTATCATTTTTCCTCACAGATTCAAATTCAAATTCAAACAAACACTTCAAAAAGTGAATAGCTAGCAACACAACAGTCAAATGAACACAGTAACTTGCTTTGTTTCTCACATACAAACTAGAGTATGATAGAATTTAGGAAAAACTAACTACAACTCACACAAAACCTCCACTCTAATACCAAGATGATGCAAATCGTGACCAAAAATAGATACGTTCGGTCGTTAAATAGGTTCGAGCTTGCAAAAAAACTCAAAAAGGGTGAATGGGGAAAGATACGAAAGAAGGCAAAAACGACGAATAAAACTGCAAGCGAAAACTTGCAAAAACTCACAAACAACTCCAAAGGATATAATGCACCAATGAAACTTCCAAGGACTCATGGCACAATTTAATATGACGCACAAATTGGTTTAATGAGATTACTTGCCACCTAACCTTACTTAAGAGAAAAGATAAGAGTAATGCTTAGAGTAAACAACAATGTTTACACAAGGAAGAAAAGTATTCAATTGTATTAAAGGTAATCTGATCTCTTACAGCTATAAGTACAAGGATATTTATACCTGTAAGTAAGGGCAACTTGCCCAAAAGGAAAAGGAGGAAAAGGATAAAAAGGAAAAGGAGGAAAAGGATAAAAAGGAAATTTCCTAAAGAAGCAATGTACATAATACAAAAGGGTAAAAATGAATATACAAGGAAAATAATCAATGGTGCTACAGATTCTACACATGATACTGTATACGTAGCGATGCTACATTAGGCAAAGTTGTTTGGAGATATGGACAAAAAGTACAGACAGATGGGTTTGTCCAAGTAAGGATGGCCTAGTCAGTTCGGTCTCTCTCTCTTAGCTTATCGACAAGGAAGATATTAAGTAATTGGTCGACTCTACGCTGGAGAGTATTCATCAACTCGGCATACCATAAAGCAATGGATGGTCATACAGTACAACATTAAAGGTGACTCGACAAGGAAGTACTCGACCTTGGCAGGGGTTGGTTGGAATTGGAGGATTCATTGTGCCAGCCCCTCTAGTCCTCGGGCTCAACTACGAGTAAGAAGTCCAATAGCTTGATTCCCATATCAACCAGCCACTTTGCATTACCTATCAAACTTTCTCTCTACGAATTTGCTCAATACTTTACCAATGCCCATTTGCTCTACAAACTCAATCCTACGTTTATTAAAGTAGTCAATACAGTTGTAGAAAGTTTTCTTAAGTAGTGCCATAATATGTAAGTTCCTAGCATCATGCAAAGCACTATTACAACTTCTGCAATGTTGGTTATCCCATGACCAAATCGAGCTCCATCATCATATGTCAGCGTCTACATTTTAGGGTGTAGGCCTCTAAAGTAAACTCTAATATGAAGGCTCATAGTCTTGACCTTATCATAGTAGACATGAAATTTTAGAGGTTACAACTGGAAAGTAGCCTTGTTTATCATCTCTTTGTAGTCTTTATTCTTAGCCCGAGTGTTAAAGTTACTGGCGACGTATCAAATACACCACTGCCGAGGCTAACTCTTTAGCTATACTGCATTCTTTCCCTATACTGCAAACTGGATCCCAGCATGATGGTTCGAAATCAAATATATATCAATACATTCTCTTATAACGTACATGAGCACATACGTTATAAACCAACTCCAACTATTAAAACATTTCTCATTAACTAGGGAAAACCAAGTGGGATTATGTGATTTTGACCATCAACTCTAGTTGCAATCAACAATTTATACTTGTACTTCCCATACAGGAATGTTTTGTCGATCGTAACTATAAACCTACAATGTATAAATGCCTAAATGCATGATTTGAATGCCTAGAAGACTTTATCAAACAACACATGCCCAGCAGCATCACTATCTCACCATTCACTCTACCATAGTATTAGCATTAGCCTCTCAGATCGCATTTAGTAGATGTGGGAACACTGCATATGATTCTCCCCACTTACCATAAACCTATTCAATCGCTTTGCACTTCACTTCCTTAATTCTCTTGATGTGGACAGTATAATCGTATTGCTTGCAAATAGTCACCTATAAGTGTCTTACCTTAACACTTAGTAACTCTTGAACATCCTTAATCAAAAAGTAAGATAGCGTGTTTGAGTCTAATTTCGAGTGTACTTAGCTAATTGTAAGATTAAGGGACGTATGTGGATCTACGAACCTAGTTATTGTAAAGCATCCTGCATGTTACTTCTTATAAGCTCTAAGTCTTCACCTGCAACCCTTTTCCCAATCAACGCATCTGATAGACCATAACTTTGGTTCAAACTCCTTTACAATGAAGTCATGGTAGCTCATAACATGATGCAACCTCACGGCTATCTGTAGAAGTTTTTTACTTTCAAACTGCATGCTCACTTTCAATTCATCGCTGAAGCTCCATTTACTATCACTTATACTATCATTAGCCACCAGTTCATCCCCTACACTTGACATGTAGAAAGGTACAAGTTCCGACATTTGGACTGCATCCACAAATGTTGATAGCCCATGTCTCGAATTATTTCATCCATGTGACCTTGATGCTTCTTACACTTCCTGCAACCAACTTTCACTTAGGCCAACATTGGCATTACGATCTGTATCATCGAAATCCTCATCAATGTCAGCGAATGTTATTTCATTCTCCACATCAATATCTCTATTTGACTCACTAGTGATCAACACATCGGGTTCACTAGACATGTGATTGGTGCTCAGTACGTGACTCGGTGGGACCATTCAGGATTCAAACACCCCGGTTTCAACTTGCAATCTAAGATCATCACCGTACCATGCAACATTGTCCTCAACTACAATAGGTGCTATTGGTGGTAGGTTCACTTCATAAATTCCAATATATATTTCCACAAAACTACTGACTCCACCACATCCTACTAAGGAAGTCATCAACTATTGAACATCATAATCATGGTTGATGAGGATGGTATAAAACATGTCCCTGATCCCGCCTATAAAGGAGGCATCTATGAATCAGCTAAATCTAATACGTTGTCATGTCAACCCGAAGCCAATTACATATCATTCCAACTACTTGGTCATACATTACCTCAAATGGAACTCTAACTACTATTCTTAGGCACCTATCACATCGCACCCCATCCTCTCCTTCCACAATATTCCAACCAACATAATAAACTAACCTCGTATTATCCATTATACACCTGTTTGTTACATCAGCTACATAAACTTTAGTATGCACGTATACAAATACTACCTTATGCTAGCAAACATTAATTTCTTTTCACAGCTAATATTATGAAATCTACTGGGTTTATTGCACAAGATATTAGTAAATAATAATACTTATATTATTTGTTGTATCACTAATTTATTTTCACAACTAATATTATGAAAGCTAATGGGTATAATTAATAACTAGTTGTCTGATTACTTGCATTGGGAAGGAATATTTCCTATAGAATTACTAATTAAATAATTTTGTTAAATCATCATTCAAAAAATTATATAATACTAATGTCTATGTTTTGTTATGTCATTGTTTTAATACTACTTATAAGTTTTTTATATATCTATCTGATATATCTTTGTGGATAATAAAATTTACATAAGTTTATATATTAATTCCATTTTTCAATTAATTGATAATTAAACTGCAATCTATAATTACATCCATGAAAAGGTGAAAGATTTTATTTCCTTAATCTTTTTCAAGTACATAGAGCACCAATAATTATTTTATAGTAAAGTTTAAAATTCTCATCTATTAAATGTTAAGAATACTTCTTAATAACATCATTATAATGCATTATAATTTAAAATAATTAGCATAATTTTTTGTTAAAAGAAAATTCTAATATTATATAACATAAGATAGATCCACCCTCATTATGGTTCTATATCAATCCCTATTATAACGTTTATAATTCATTCAACAACCTATGTAAAGAAATTTTACGATCCAATATGTTTTGATAATTAGTAAAAGAATTAATACTTTCCAATGGATTATGGGATATGACTACCTTATTATATAATAAAACGATCCATTTTCCTCCAAATACTTAAGTATATGAGCAAGCATTTCATAACTTATAATAAGTAAAGAAAAAACATAAAGAGAGAGTTGTTGCCTGATTTTGCTTATAATGTACACAATTTATACAAATATTAACATCATACAAAATATAATATATCACATACAAACGTACACATTTGTCCAAAAATTACTAGTATACAATAATGTACCATCATATATCAAGTGATAACACTATTTCTTCAAAAAAACATATACTTAAAATGAATCAAAATGAGTAAAAATCATACATTTTTCTATATTGATATCTAGAGAAAGAAAGCAGTAATAGCGCATCGATTGTCTCTCCATTTTTAAAAAACTTCCTATAATATAGACCTATACTACACAATTACTCCAATTCTATAATTGATTCGTCAAAAAACGAACCTTAATTGCTAATTTGGTTAAGGGTTTTCTCAAATAGTTAAAGAGAGAGAGAGAGTTTTCAAAAATCTGTATGCATGCAAATGGGAAAGAAGAAGTGACCAGTTGATGTTAATGCCCATTGAAATCGCCTTTTCATGATAAAATTTCAAGTATAATATTTATGGGATTATTTTTCCATATACCGTATTTTTTTATTTTTTTATTTTTTATTTTTTTCATTTTTTTCCTCCCCCTTCTTATACTATAATACTTACTTCAACCAATAAAATTTGGCGCTGACATGGTGTTCTAAACTCATGTGATTTTTAATCATTTTAAAATAGTAGTAACATGCCTCATTTTATGCATTATTTCAATAAAAATAAATAAAGAAAAAGAAATGACATTTAGGTACTTCTACTATCATTATCGTATCTTGGTACAATTGTCATTATAACAAAGTCGCTTTTTATCTTATTTCAACAAAATAAGGCAACAAAAAAAAAAAAAAAAAAGCTGCTATAAGGATAAAAGTAACCTAAATTCACGAAATAGAACGCTTAAGGTACACCTATAGTAGTAGATACTTCTATTCTCAATTTTTTGAAATTTTACAAAAATATTATATGAAATTCGGGATAATAACAATAAAAGTACCTAAGTTTCTATTTTTTATTTGTTTTCTTTTTAGTGTCTAAAATTATTTTTTAGTTTTGAAATCATACCAAAGGAATGTCAAAAAGATGAGAGAAAAGATGACTGAAGTAAACCCTAATTTATTTGCCAAAACATATCGTTCATCAAAGTGCATTGGCTGGTACTAATCACAAAATGAACTAACTCAAGTTAACGAAATGATGCTCAATTATGAAGAAATTATACTGATGCATAAACAATAGACTAAACCATGCATAAAATTTTTCTGATTTGAAATGGAGTCCCCATTTATTACTATGCATATAAACCCAATCCTAACAAACATGTGTAAAATAATGTATGAGCTGTCTCGATAACAATCATAAAGTTTTTTTCAAGTTTAGTTAACAAGTAGATCAGTTACTATAGATCTATTGCATGGGTTAAATCGATCGCAAGGCAAGATTTTAAATATCTCGTATATACACTAACGTAAATTTAAGAATTCTATGATGATCCACATAACAAATAAGAAATAACTGAGTCCCTAGAGGGAGATCAAGTATGCCCTTCCTACACAAACATCATCAGCATATCAATAGTCAAAATCCTCTTGGAATCTCAAGCCTCAAACGCCTAGCTTAATACATATTTCTACAAGTAGAAAACATCACATGTGATTTTTAAGTCCCACATGAAGTGGGAATAAAGCTTCACAAGAACTAAACCAGGAATTGGAAAACAAACACATGTCCATATGCCCCGATTAATGAAAATCTATTATAATACGATGAACAATTATTAATAATTACATTTATTAGATTATTCTAAATCGTTCGCACTTAACATGCAATAACCTGTGCATTCCAATTCTCGACCGAATCCTACCTTTGATAATTGGTCCATGGCCTCGTACTCTGCACCACCTTACCACTTCTTACTAAGGTCCTAATCCGTCACGGCCATCAATAGTCGATGCATTATCAACACCGATAGAAGACACTGATGACTTTCTAGTCAACTTGAATGGCTATTGTTGGTTGGCCCATAATCCATGTACCCAGGCGACGATTGTTTTACAACCTCTTCTTTAATCCTTCCCGACTACTTCCTCTCAACGTTCAGAACCACTTAAATAGTTTAATCCACAAGCCCAAGTACTCGACAACATATTAGGAATGGCATCCTGTATGAAGTAATTCAATCACCAAACATCAAGTATCACGTGTTATTAAGTCAATTTGTCATTAGGTTTATCATGGGATAATAGTCATAAAAGTGATAAATACTATAATAATAAATAATGCACTCAAACAATCATCCGAAAATAGGATCCATAAAGCTAGTAACTTACTTTTCTTCCATGAATGGGATACCTTTACCTTGCTTTATGATTACATCATGATCACCCAATACAATAATATCACCCAAAACAGGGCATCTATTGCTTATTCTCCAAGTACAATTGATTATTACTCCTCAAATAGTTAACCTTAACCGCACAACTTAAGCCGAACTAACTTAGATTCAATCAACTTTTCCCTAGTTTGGACAACCCAATTACTACTTTATTCAAACTGTTTTGGTCAAAACTCTAACCACCATCTCTTAAAGTAATGCAGTCAACGTCTCCTAAAGTCTAATTAATCCGATTGTTTTAAACCCTATAACCCAACCCTCAAGTTGATCTCAATCAGTTGATCACATGCTTCAATCGACCAAACTACCAAAAATCATAAACTTGATTATCAAGACAAGTGTGATTGATTTATCCATATTATGGTGGACCTTATTGGGCTCTAGTGAAGCAAACACCAAATTTTTTAGTTTCAAACTTCAAGTTCATTAATCTACTTAAATTGCATGATTTTTTAAATAAGTTAATCTCCCATCTCCACTTTATTAGAGGTCAAATATCAAGGTCATAAAACTATTTTAGGTCATGTCTGAAAAACCATCCATTATTCCATCTTTTAAAATCAAAAACCCATATTGAGCTCTCTTCAATCACAACTCCATCTATTAGTTAAAACAATCTTCCAAGTGCAAATTAGAACAAAATTCACACATCAAATCAAGGGTTCGAGTTATTGTCAATCCTCAATATATTGTTGAAGCTCATTGATGGTTTTTTTAACCTTTCTCTATAGTCTAACCACTAAGCACAAATCTGAACTTGATTAACCCATTTGCTCAAAGGAATTGAGTTTGAAACTTTTGTAGCAATAGTAATCTCCTTATAAGAAATATTTGAGATTGCTATCCACAATCTCTCGAGTCATCTTCTACTTCCCTAGCTTTAGAACCTTCTAAATTAGAATATTATGTACATATATATATGTGTGTGCATGGGTGTCTGTACGCGTACGCACATGTGCGTGTGCATGTATACATCTTTGTGTGTGTCTCTCTCTCTCTCTCTATGCATGTCTATGTGTCTGCATGAGTTATGTGGGTTAATTTAGCTACATATGAATAATATATGATGCAAGTACCTCCTTGCACTTTCTTTTTTGAAATGTGATCTTATGTAATTGGTTGAGACAAAATTCAATCATTAAATGCTATTATACGATTGAAATAGCCTTCTTTGTAATGATTTGCTCTGAATACAGAAACACTGATTACACTGAGGAAAAGGAAAGCTACTAAGCTAAAATCTACTCCTACGTCTAAGCTTGAACTTTGTATTCTTCGATGTATTGTTGTCTTGTGCAATCATCGCCACATAGAGAGCTTCCAGAGTAGGCCAACATTCCCCATTTAGCCATTGAAGCACCACTTAATGGCTTTTGTTGATAAGATATGCTCCAATTATCTAAGATTTAATGCTCTTTTCCCAATAAAATCTCCACGTGAATAGCCACAAGCCATTTTATCTCCATGAATATGACAACCAAGGTACTAGAGAATCCTAATAAAACCCAAACCTGTGTTCCCATGATATTTGCTTTCAACGTACGAGCGTGATAAACTCTGCCACAATAGCCAGGAGGAACGTGAAAAAATTTACATCCTTCATTTCAAACCTTTGTTTGTAGTCTCCCTGCCCCATAAAAACACCACTTAAAGCTAAAAAGGGAAGAAAGCCGACAAATATTAAGTGCACACAGTCATCAGTTTGTTAAGGTTAGCAAACTCTATGCTAGCAGAAGCTCAGAAGAGGATGCTAATTTTTATTTCTTATTGCTGTAACAATGAATTTACAGAAATACATTCTTTCAACATATCTATCAGAAGAACACTTCCTCATGTGCTACAGGCAAACCTTTAAGGACATCCCTCAGTGCATAGTAATGACTATCACATTTATGGTCCGAAATTAGATTACTAGAGAGAACAATCCCCTGAAAGTGATGACCAGGATGCCTCCTCCAAAGGGTAAAGAACTCCCTACTCTGTGTGTTCTGATCACTGCTACCACTTCCATTGTTGCACCTGTTCCTCTTGAGATAATATACAGTTCCTGGCACAAATAACTCGGGGGGTATATTTCCATCATTTTTAGCTAGTACATCAGTATTGCTTGATGAGTTCGACAGATAAGAAACTTCGGTAGCCGCAAACGATTTATTACCAACAGGTTCAATTGCTGGAAACACAAAGCAAATTGCTTAAGCTCTAGAAACAAATACATGGTCCACTTGAATGCATTCATATATTGGAAGTTACAAAGCACAGATAGGACACAAAGATACTGATAAAGCCCTCTGCATGTTTTATGCATCTTAATTGCATCAAGGGCCACAACAAAAATTAGGAACCCTGTATCATGGTTTACTCATTTCAACAGATGATAGTGGTCCTTAACTGAAATTAAAAAGATAAATGAAATTGTTTTCCTATATTTTTAGTTACTTCAACACAGATATTAACCCCAAAAACAGGCCTCCACCTTCTACTATAGGATGCTGCTAATTAGCAAAATTGCTTTCGAGTAATTCACATTTAGAAAATGGCTCCTGTAGCACAAATTCAGTCAAACTGATACATTCAGAAATGTGTAAAGGAAAAAAGACAATCCAAGCCTTTTATAAATTTACCAGACTTTACAAGAGTTCTCTCTTTTGTTCTTTTTGGGTTAGACAGGGAGAGGGCAGCCTGGGGGTTGGGGGGAAAGTGGGAAATAACCTTTATCAGAGGTGAATCCTCTTCTTTATACTCCCAAAATAAAAATGGATCAGTATCATGAGTGCATGGCAAGGTTGTTGACACCTCCATATAGAATTAAATGTTTCAATATTAGTGATCCATCTAGAATTAAATGTTTCTACATAAGAAATTTTGAACTTGGAACATTTTTCTATGCTAAAGAAGTAAATGGCAGGGCGAAACCATTAGAACATCTTAGTATATAGATAGCAATGAACAATAACTCAATACGCTAAAAGGAAAAAATGGAATTTGAAATAGATTGTGGCCAGATGAGTGAAGATTTCACTTAGTATCAGCAAAAGTATCCTAAGTATCACAAGGTTCTTGAGGACGTAGGTCAGCAAGAAAGAAAAGCAAGCCCTTATTTCTGCATTGCTCTTGTTAGAAGCAGTTGTTGCCAAGCTCAGATGAACAACTCCTCAAAGGTAGACATCTAATAAGGGGATTGAGACAGGACTGACAAAGTTATTCACATTGCAAACGGCAGATCTTCTCCTGTACAAAAAGGCCAATCATGTCACCCTGCATGATCAAGACTACCCTAGGAAGAGATCTGTAACCTTGAGTTCCACCTAGTTCAGCATATGAGCTTTCCAGAATGTGAAGATGAAGTGAAAAGAACAGAGGAACTCAAGGAAGCTCCTAAGCTTGATCCAGCTAAAGAAGGAACATTGTGAAAAGGGGGGTATAAGAGGGGCAGCTACAATGTAGTCTTCAGCTTTTTGAGAGGATTTTGGAAAAAACATGATTAATAAAGTAGGTTAGATTTGAAATGATGCCATTGTTCAATCACAAGTGAAGGAATTGCAATTCCATGAACAATGCAAAGGAACATCAGGAAGAGAGTTGCCTTAGTAGAATTGATGCTTTTATCTAAGATGAATAGTCAAGACTGATGGTTCTCCTTAGAAATTACAAGGAAACTGCAGGACCACCCCTTGAAATGTCACAAATATACGAAAACCCCAAGAACTCTGTGAAATTACATTTAGGCCCTCCTAATTATTGATATGACAACTATATAGTTCTTATAATTAAACAATTGATGTGGCACTCAAATTTTTTTGGGTGAATATGTGGTACCCAAATACTCAAAGAAAGATTCAAAGTTGTGGAAACTTATCAGAGATATCAAGCTGGAACAAGGGGGAAATAAATACAAAAAAAAAAAAGCTCATTCCTGTAACCCAAAATTCAATTAGGTTAGGATACTGCCAATATTTAATCAACTAGATGCTGTTGAACTGATCCATCTTCATGTGAATTAAAAGAATGAAAAAGGTGCCTACAAGTTTCTCATAAAATAATAGGGGACTCATGTTTTTTTGCAATACAAGAGGCGTAATTTACCCTACAATATATACTACTGGATGGAACAAAGTATGGAAGGATAAAGCTCCTGTCTAGGCTCTCTTGTTGAGAACAATAGAAAGGACCCCAGAATTGACAAATAACCCATTCCTAACATGAATGGTTAAACCAATGAGAATGCTTAATGGCAAACCAAATTCCCTTCATAAAATGTCAATCTCTAGGGCCTAATAATGCAGCTTGACAACCACAATGCTTAGAGGGATAGAGTGGACTTAAGCCATGGAGAAATGTACAGACATTACTTTGATACCATGCGAAAATAGCAAATGCCACATGTCCCATTAATGTAGCAAAAGTCATTAGGCCCTAAAACCCCTGATTTTAACTTACTAGAATTCAAATTGAATAAAAAGTGAGATGCTTGGAGTAATGTCACAAGAAACACATTTGTGGAATTAGAATGAGCTAGGAATCTTGAACACAAGAGACGTCATGTATGAGTTCAATTATCCAACCAAGGACTCCCAAAGGAATAACGCTAGGTTATCAAGCATGAAAACAAGGAATAACCAAAGATCAAAGTAAGCTCAAAAGGAGTTCTAATCAAGCTCGGAAACATTTGAATTAGAGTAGAATCTATAAGACATGAAACGAAGTAACAGAAGACAATTTACCCCATGCAAACCCAGAAGAAAACACCATATTTCTCCCTAACCTTGCAGGCCAAGAATGTATAACTTCCAAAGGAAGTTGCTTATGGAGGAAGAATGCAGTGTAGGTGGGCATAACCTAGAATTCACTAGATAATTCTAGAATCTAAGGAGAACCATAAATGCTGACTGATCACCCCCAACTTTTCCTCCATTTCTGCTTCTCAGACTATAGTTTGACTACGAGTAGATGTACCAAGTGAAGAGAGTAGGCTTATGTTAACTTGATTACTTGGGGAAGTCTCTCAGTGATTATCCATAGAAGTGATAAACGATCTCTCTTAACTAAAGATAGGTTTATGTACTAGTCTTACATGACCTTATAAATGTTATGAATGAGAAAAGTACGATGCTAAGCTTTTGTTGTTAAAAATTTAAAGTGAATGAAGAATTCATATGAGTTTGATATCATATTATTCAGTTTCATACTGAAACGCTTAAGTATGAAGCCTCATCCTAACCTAGGAGAGCTGTGGCAGCAGCACTTCCCCGAAGCCAAAGGTCCTCAACAATCAAGGCACCACATGCACTATTTAGTTGCACTTCAAATTTGAAGGAATAATCTCTATACCAACTACTTCCCTTCAAATAAAATGGACAACACTTTCACCTCGTACTCTCATAATAATATCTGCTCAAAACAGAGACCAATTTGGTCTAAATATTCTATAATAAAGTAAATTTCTTGATTGTCATAAATGACAACCACAAAACGAGAAAGGAAGCTAAATAAAGGTATTGATAAAGTAAATTTGTGCAATATATTCAAGCTCCATGTTGAACAAAGGCAGGCTTACCAAAGGAATCTCTGCGGTTTGTGATCTTGGCATAATCAGCAAGTTTCCTGGCTACATCTTGTACCGAGGACACGACTTGCTTTGCATTAGAAACCAAATCTATTATACCTTTCCAGTCTTCCTTTTCAATAACAGTCATCCTGCAGTGTTTGGAGTTTCTTAAAATAGATAAATAACACAACTGTTGGGCAATAAAGAAACCAATTCTGCTACTTCAAAATAAGATTACACCATGTGTCTTTTGTCTTACTGATGGAGAAAAACTAGAGCATAATCAAAATCAAATTTTAGCATAAATATCTTCATTGAACGAAAATGGAACATTCAGCTTACGCAACACAACTCCAATTGTACTTCAAGTATAAAGCAGCTCACATAAATACCCCTTTTACAAGTAATAATACACAAGCCTATAGTCATTGCCTTTCTTCTTACCTATTAATGAGACAGATTCTCTCTAATGTGTCCCAAACACTTATCACCATAGCGTAAAGAGTTCAGCAGCAAGATGGAAACAAATATCGAGAATTATATATTCAGGAAAAATGACTGCTTTTCTACTTCAACTAATCACCTCTTAAAGGTGAAAAGAACCACTTTATGAATATTCAAAAGATAAGGTAGAGCTTGGTCGGCCGAATTGAATATTAAGGTGAACTAAATAGCAAGATATAAGAAAAACAAAATAACACAACACTCTTGTACTAACTTGGTGAGTATAATATTAGACATAGATTTTTGTGATACCCACTGTTTGGTATACACAAGTACCGCACTAGATACAAAAATCCATTTTACTGAGTTTGAAACTATTTAGTTAGAACCCTAAACCATTAAAACAATTCGTTTCCACCAAATACTACTACTCGGGGTAGGTCATTTATGGAATTTTAAATATATATTTATCTTATATTATGAAATAAATTTTTGTATCATCAAATATAAGGTACAAATTTTAAAGTGTTAGTCCAATTCCTCGAAGGCCCTTTTGTCCAATAAATTTGATCAATGCAAATCAAACAATGGATTAGGGGCATTTGTCCAATGGTGTACCATAAAAGTATGACAACTAAACAATTCCTAAACTCTCATACATATTACTAATACCACCTGACACAACAGGTAACCCCAGTCAGTCCTCCAAAATACAACCATGTGCCATATCTTAGATCTGACCTAGTAGATTCACATACAACTCATAGATTTTCTAGCCCTTCCACTCTAGCTTACTTTGACAACATGTCCAGAGCAATAATTTGACCCTGTTTATCAATGAAGTCATAGAAAATGGAAATTGTTCTACTTGCATCGTCTGGTTCAGTGAAAAAGGCTCCTTCCCATAGTAGTTTGAAACTCTGTTTTGCATGTTAACGCACAACGGTTCTAGTTGTATCCATGCCACACTGCTACATAAGATCTTTGTAAGGAAATGACAATAAGAGTGTTTAAGACTACCATACTCTGTACAGAAGTCTAGAGGTCCCAACCCATTTTCCAACCAGGAAGAAGTAGCATTCCTCTTTTTTTTTTTTTTTTTTTTTTTCATGTCTTGGGGGTGTGGGGTGGGGTGTTGGTGTCGCATAAATAACATCACAATTAATCGTACATGTTGAATTAAGAAATAAAAATCTATCTCACCCATTAATTGGATCAGTTGGTTACTTATCCGACTTTAATATGCTATTAGATGAGAAGGTACTCCAAATCACTTCTCCTCTATTTAGTTTCTTATTACCACTGCATTACATAAAAGGATTGTTGAAATATAAAATATAAAAGTCACACCTAGCTCAAGCTAGGACCAATTGGTAAAGTAGACATGTATTTAACATTACATAAAACATGACCAAATTAAATTTTCAACAATACGATAAGCATAACATAAAATCATGATTTTAATTAAATCAATTTTCAGTAGTTACTGGATCAAAGTCCAGTAACTTGCAAGTAGATTATTGGCTCCAGCCCATAATATTATATTCTTCTGATTTTTATGCAAATGGTAAAGTAGCATCTGCTTCTCATGCATGCAGATATGACAGGTTTATGTTTCTCAAGTAGAGGAGAATTTTGTTGAAAAGACAGAAAATCAGACAAATAACTACGGTGTTCCACTACGGCAATATGTTTGTTGATTGGAAAGGTAATAATATCAAAATTCATTTGTAGGTGCACAAAAAGATGATAATCATGTGCCTTCTTAAATTTGGTTCCTCTTTTCTGTTGCCAAAGAGAATTCATGACAAGTTAGAAGCAGTACCTGCTGTTGACAATAATGAATGACACTCACCAGTCAGTTTGAAGAATTTCATTTCTCAGCCTTGTCAACGATGCTACACTTAACCTTGGTATTATATCATCCTGAAAAGAAGGCAAATACAGTAATAAGTGTTCTGAAGAGAAGAAATGTGCATATTAATCACCACATAAACAGTGATCCTAATGGAATCCAAAGAAAAAAGATAACACAGGTTTTAATTTTCTGACAAACTAGCGTAAAGATTAGCAGTTACTGCACCTGCATTACAACAGTACTGACGTAATTTGAGCAGCTTTCGGCTAATTCTTTGGATACACAAGGTGGAGTAGCATAAGTGATTGCAGAAACAATGTCTGGACTGAAACCAAGCTCACTTGATGACTTCTTCCGCATCATTATTGCCAGCAAAGCAGCAATGGCACCTCCAAGAGAATGACCTACCAGTCTTAACCTATATCCCTGAACAGATATTTTGCTCAACAATTAGATCATAGAACATCTCATAGGATATAAAATACCATGAGAAGAAGTTTCTTTCCAACCACCTCATACTTGTCCAGACATTTTTTTATAGAGCTGATCTCATGAGTAAGGAACCATCGAGCAGCTTCAGCAGTACCAAAGTGGGTTGAATAGCCCTCAAATGTCACTTCTTCATGACTTGAAGAAACAATATCCGTGATCAGATCATATACTGTATGGGTCCCACGAATTCCAAAAATCACAAGTTTCTTCCTATGATCAACCCCCAAGTAATAACCTGGCCTCAAAACACCAGAACTTTTTACAAATTTCAAGATGTTGCTTTCTCGAAGCATGCTGTTTTTAGCAAGACCACCTGCACCATCCCTGTATGCACCCTTTGCTAATTCAGTGTGGTAGATGAGGTCTTGTACCTATGATATGATTAACAATAAGAGATTCTACACACAATAGAAATGGACATGGAAAGAAAGAAAAAACACACTTGTTTGGGAAGAATCAAATCTGAACAATTACTATTGCATTAGAAGAGATCTCAACGCCATTTATGTCCTCAAAAGGGTTGGTGGATGCTTGACGAAGATATATAAGAAATAAACCTACTGTCAGATCACTTAGGCTCCAATCTTGTATCCCAATCTTACTCTTCTGAATGCTTGCAATTATCTCAGAGACAGACCGAGCAGTCGGAGGTGCCTTTTCTTGCATTCCATTCGCTGTAATGTTTAAAAGTCAAGGATGAATAGGGATAAAAGTTTAAGCAAACAAAAATTCCGCAAAATATTGGCAACTAGGATCCAGTAAGCATCTTTGCTCACTCTAAGCTGGATGCCTCTCATAAAAATTAATGTTACATCACATGGAATTGATTAATTTGGACTTTCAATACTAAATATAGTGTCCAGTACTGCAAATTGAAAAATTTACATACTAAAGTGCAAATATTTGGGTTCAACTTCAATTATAGGATGAAAGATTTTAGTAGCACAAAAAAAAGATATATATGCTATTAATAGTAGTGCAAATAGAGAATATCTATACTCCACTATTATAAATTCACTAAATGCGGCTTTTGTCACACATAACATAAGCACCCACTTAGACCTTAACGGGCCATATCTGCAACATATGACAATTATCCTGCACTACTCTCAGTAACATTCATCTCCTGCTGATATCTTTCATTATCGAATACATTTCCCGAAGTTATTGCAATTGTCACAGAGAAGTGTAAATGATTATATAAACTATGAATAGTGTCATGGCACTCTTCAATCATCGAAACAAACATGGTTGGGGCATCAGCATAACATACCTGTAGGCAGAGCCCACCTGCACAACTGCAGTGCCGGTTCGAGAGCCTTGGTGAGCCAAGCAAGTTCCAAGTTCCACCTACTATCACTGGAATCCTCATCATCGGAACTATGTTTCTCCATTCCGTAAATACTGCTCCTTTTACGTTCGATTCCCGGCTTTAACGAAACATCGTGTGGTGGGTTTCCCGTACGCTCCTTCTCGACTCCTTTCTCCAATTCAACTTTGTCCGTCTTCGAAATTTGAGATCGAAAACGGTTAATCACACTATAAACCAGCCATCTAGAAGACCCCTTTGTCTTCGACATATCATTACTAAAATCTGTGCATTGTAAAAATTTGAAAAAGAAAAATCATATATGCATATACAAATATGACGAACGTACAAAAGGCAATTAAAAGAATACATATACATACATACTATGTATATGAATGCTTACTTATGTTGAGAAGGAAGCGCTTCAAAGACTGATGAACCATTTCTTAGGTAAACTGGGGACTACGCAGATACGAGAAAAAGGATTTGGTGGGAAATATATGTTATTATGTGTGTTTGTGGCTTAAAAAAAAAAAAAACAAAAACAAAAAACAAAAAAAAAAACAAAAGCATCGGCCGTTGCTGGACTTTGGAGAGAGTAGGAAGTAAAATCCTGGTGCTATACTTCAAAGGAGCCTCCGTGTCTTGTCCAGCAGTTTCACGGAAACAGGATTAACTTGCAGCAAGTCAAGTAAAATAAATTTTCAAAAGTAAACGTAAAAATAGAAATAAGTTATACATTTTTAGACAAAACACAAGCGTACAGGCCTAGATCACTAATCTACCTTATATTGGCATATTACACACGGAATAATAATAAGACAGTGGAAAAGAATAATATGGTAAATTAATAACAAGTGATAAACCATCAATCCATCTCTCTACTCTTTTTAATTTGTACATCCATGATGGTAACATGTATACATTTTCATAAACTATATAATTAAACTACGGTTCTGTTTGAATTATTTGTATTTAATCTATATTTATTTGAAATTTAGTATTTAAATAACTATTATATATGTATTTTATCTTTTTCTATTTTATAATTATAATAAATATAGTGATTAAAGTGATATAATTAAAAAATGAAAATTCATATATTTTTAAGAGAAAAGATCTAAAAAAATATATTATATATATATTAAAAATAATTATTTGAATTGGTATTTTTATAAATATAAATAAAATAAATAGTAGATAAATTCAACTTTTTATAGATTTGTTGATGATTTACTTTTAAAGTTGGAGTATATATGACATTATATTTTCATTTCTTTTTTCTTTGTGTCTTATTCTTACTAAATACAATATTCAAATAGACATCAACAAAACAATAATAAAATGAGAAAAAGATAAACGAAACAGAGTGTATAGATCATTAACTAAAAAACTAATATATATTCTTTATAAAAGTTTAATACTTATATATTTTAAAATATTTTTTCATTCATCCATGTAGTATGTCGGGCAAACATTAGTTTATATGTTTAAGCCTTTCGTCATAACATAAAAAGAATTAAGTGTGAGAGAAAGAAAATATTTAATACGAGTTTTTTAATATAAAATGAAAGTAAAATCGTATATTATTTATTCTTTCTAACTTAAAAGGCCTTGGAGAGAAAAATTTGTATAATTATATCATTAACCAATACTGATTTTCATATATAAATAATGGGTTAATATCACTGTTTATATCTTAACGCTGTTACTTTTTACAATTACATACTTAAATTTTTAACGTATCTAATTATACATCCAATTGAAAATCAATTATTACAGTCTACACCTTGTTAACTGCAATTCATACCATTAGTTTATTCAGTATGAACAACTAACGAGATGGCTGCTTACAATCTTAAAAGGCGTACCTGTTCTCCATAGGTAGTCATCAACCACCCCCTACAAAATAATGAATCTCATGACTCACTTCAAAAATATAAATCACACAGCATACTAGTAGCTGTCTGTAACTGTTTGTGACCGTCTACAACCCTATAAGGTTGTATGAATCCTTTAAGATCATAGGCGATTATTCATTTGACATGACCAATTATGCTGACTGAACTAACGGTATAAATTAAATATTAATTAAAGTATAGACCGTGATAACTAAATTTTCAATTGAATATATAATTAAACAAGTTGAAACATCATGTATGTTAATAAGGCTCGTTAAACATAAATCTCTCAGGCCCGTTCAGATCTAACACACATTACCATTTAAGGCCTGCCACCTTGAGCTCGAGCCCTAAGCCCAGCTTAACCAGGCTCAAGAAGCTCTTCAATGGTTAAAAGACACCGAACAAGAATAAGAGAACAAGTGAATACTTACTTTCAGCATATGTAAGACACGTTAGACATCATGAGCCCACTCTTTCATACTTGCGAAAGAGGATTTTGCCCATTAACTATCCTCCAATTGCAAGCGCCACTCCACTATAAATAATAGGTCACCACTTAATGATAAACAACTTTATGCACTAAAGTCTGTCTATTGCTCTCAAGCATTCCTTACTCTCTAAAATACCTTGTTGACTTAAGCATCAAAGCAGCTACATCAAATAATACCCCAACATCCATTCACAATGTTCTATTTTGTAGGCTTACTCAATGCACAAAGCCTAATTTCTACCAACAAATATTCTAAGATGACATTTGGCGCCGTTTATGGGAAAAAAAACTAAATTCCTACATAAAAAACCCTAAACACACAAAACATATTCCCTACACGCAATTCTTAGACATTATGTCTCACCACGGCGATCAACAGAACCGTTAGTCGATGAATAACCAAGCTATAGAGAAGTAGCCCCTCTCAAGGGAAACACTAGAGGAGCACCCAAAGCGCTTAGAATGCTTGGTTAAGGAATTTGCTGCTTAAAATAAGCTACTTCGCACTCACCTTGAAAAAGTCTAAAGCTGTAGCACATAAACTCACCCCCTTAAAACCTTTGATGTCGGCACTGGGTAAAACTACCACCAGTAGCCATGAAATGGCTAAGATCAACAACCTAATCCCCTAATGCAGCAATAGCTAACAAGGTCTATGCCCATCTACAACCAAGCTCTAGTTGGCAATGAGTAAGTAACCGACTCATGAGGAGTACTAAATCACTTAACAACATTCCAAACTCATCCGACAGACAGTGCTAACCTTAATGAGCTACACGCAATTGTCAAGAGGCTTTCTGAGCAATAGGGGAACAAGGTATCTAGCAACGTCAGGCTAGTCAATAGCAACAAAACCCCCTTCACCAAGGGCGTCTAAGATGAAGTGTTGCCCTCCAATAGCAAACTTCCATTCCTAAACCAATATGGCAGTATAGGAAACCCTAACAACTACCTCCTCTACTTCTATATCCTTGTGAACCTTCATGGTCATAAGAACACTATAATATACAAGGCTTTCCTGAGCACCTTAAGGAAAGCAACCAAGGCGTAGTTTAACCACTTACCTAAGAACTCCATCTGCTTCTTTGATGAGTTGCTGTAGAAATTCAGCCTCCATTTCAGGGTTAACAAGCCCCCATCTAAGGATACGTCATCCTTATACCTAATAAGGCAAAGCGAAGGCAAATCTCTGTGCAATTACATGGCTCAGTTCAACAATACCGTAGTCGAGATCCTTCGACTGGATGAAGGAGGTGCTATCCATGCCACTCAACTCGACATCTAACCATTGGGAGACTTCTTTCGATCACTTGCAAAGAGCAAGCCGAAGACCTTAGCTGATTTCTAAAATAAGTCCCAAAGGTACATTGACTAGGAAGACAATATTCGCACTAAGCGGGATGCCAACCGAAAGAGGTCAGATAGGAAGCAAGACAAGGAAATATTTTCCTTGAAGGATTGCCTCAACGAAAAGTTACCGAGCAAATCAAAGGAGGATGATTCGGGAAAAAAGAAGTGCCGAGCCGAATGAGACCCATTCCCGCCTCCTATCTATACACAGTATACCTTCCTGAATAAACCCATAGCCCAAGTCTATTCCAAGGTGAAGCATTAGAACCTACTGCAAAGACCCTCAAAAATGAAGGGGAACCCTAACCATCATAACTTAGATAAGTACTGTCGATTATGTGGACTAAAGAACGCTTCAAACTAAAGAATGCAATTAAATACGGCATTCAATGCGGCTTTTTCAATGAGTATGTAACCCAACCGAGGAACGATTGCCATTCCGAAGAGGAGGACTGATCGAGGACTCCAAAAGCAACGGATCGAAGGTACCAAAGCAGAGCAGAACGCTAACCACCACAATGACCATACCCCCAACGACATCATCAATATAATAGTTAGAGGGCCATACCCTGGGAGAAGGTATGGAGGGGGTAGATACCCTCCATCAAGACGCCTTAGTCATGAGGGCAAGGATTATAAATTTTGAGGTCCTGAAGATAACAATGGACACCAGCAACTCTATTGATATCTTCTTCCTCCATACATATGAAAGGATGAGGAAGAAGTTGCCGGCCAAGTTGAAGTTGTACCACCACAACTTGATTGGCTTCAATGGAAGTACCATTTAAGCTAAGGGAATCATCACTCCAAACATGGAGCTTGGCGATGACAACCATGTAACACAACGACCAGTAAAGTTGGTTATGATTGACTAGCCCTCCTCCTCCTACAATGTTCTCTTAGTAAGATCAAGTCTAAATGTATTTAGGGTCATCACATCCTCCATTTACCTAAAGGCAAAATTCTTGACCCCGACCAAGTTGGGAATATGTAGGTGTGATCAAAAGCTCTCATGGGAGCTATATGTTAAGGCCACCAAAGGCAACAAAGTCTTTGCTCTAGAGTCTGGCTCATAGGAGAAGCTGATAGAGAAGGGCAAGGTGGGTGAAAAAACCGAAGACGTCTAGATTAGTTCCTCTCCTGACCAGACCATGAAGGTCAAGATTAAGACTCCTCTCGAAGCAAAGGACGAAATTATTGCCCTCCTACAAGCCAACTCAAATAGTTTCGCTTGGTTAGCATCAGACATGTCTAGGATTTCACCCAACCTGGCAACCAATAGCCTCAACATTTACTCTACCACGCAACCTGTTATGTAGAAGAAGAGGTACTTTACTTCGAAGAGGCAAGCCATGATTGAGGAAAAGGTGCAAAAGTTGCTCAAGGCCGGCTTTATGAGGAAAGAGAAGCACCTAACCTAGCTAGCAAACGTGGTACTATAAAAAAGAAGACCGAGAAGTAGCGTATGCGCGTCGATTATACTAACCTCAACAAAGCCTACTCGAAAAACTGCGTCCCCTTCTCGAGAATCGATTAATTCGTCGACTCCACTTCAAGATATACCCTGTTAAGTTTCATAGACGCCTTATCGAGTTACAACTAAATTAAAATGAACTTAAAGGATGAAGTTCATACCTCTTTTACTACTAACTACAACACATACTACTATACAGTGATGCCGTTCGATCTAAAAAATGCTAAGGCTATGTACCAATGGATAGTGATAAAATTGTTTAAGCCCTAGATCAAGCGCCGTATGGAGGTATACATCAATGACATGATCATCAAGAGCATGAAGCCAAGCGATCATGTCAAGTACTTCTAGGAAACCTTCAACTAGATGCGGACACATGACATGTAGCTAAACCCCTAGAAATGCATCTTCGGGGTCGGCTTTGGCAAATTCTTGAGCTTCCTTGTCACGCAAAGAGGTATTAAGGCTAATCCCAAGAAGATAACTGCCATCAGGAGGATGAAGCCCCCTACCTTAGTCCAAGATGTACAGAAGCTCACCAGTTTGGTAATTGCATTAAGTAGGTTCATCTTGAAAAATGTGGATAGATGCACTGAGTTTTTAAAACTCTTGAAAAATTCAAAGGGTTTTTAATGGACTTCGGAGTATGCCACCACCTTCCAATAGCTCTAAGATTTCCTCGAGCACCCACCGATCTTCTCTAAGCCTGATCACAGGAAGGACCTCTTCTTATACCTAGCCGTGAGCAATCAAGTGCTTTCCTCTATGCAAGTCGGAGCAGATAGAAGAAAACACAGGCTCGTATACTACGTTAGCCATATACTCTACAAGCCTACACTTAAGTAGAAAAATTCCCCCTAGCTATTATTATCTTAACACATCGGTTAAGGCCCTACTTCCAAGTACAACAGATTATCATACTCACAGATCAACCATTGCATACTATGCTGCAAAAGCTTGATACGTCTAGATGGATGATGAAGTACGCAATGGAGCTAAGTGCGTACAGAATCTAATACCAACAATGAACGGTATACAAGGCATAAGTGCTAGCCGACTTCATGGTAGAATATACAGGAGACAAGGAAGTACCCTTGGACAACAACAAACTGGTGTAAACTCTCTATGTCAACGGATTGTCTACCTTAAGGGGTACAGGTATGGGTCCCATTTTAATAGGCTCATACAAGGCCATAGTTTGTTACGCCTGCAAATTCAAGTTTAATGCTAGTAACAATGAATCTAAGTACAAGGCCCTCATCATCAATCTCAAATTGGCCAAAGAGATTAACATCGAGCACTTATAGGTCTTTTTAGACTCTCTAGTCTTCTAGCAAGTCTGAAGCAAATATAAGGAAAGACAACACAATAATGAGGTACCTAGAGAAGCTGAAAAGCCTTTTAGCTAAATTCTCTTCATAGAGCATCACGAAGACCCCCCAACTTAAGAATTTGGCAACAAATTGACTATCCAAACTCGCCTCTACTAAGATATAGAAACCGAAGGCAAGGGATAGGAAGATCTTCATAGAGTACTAGCCGGAGAATAGCATAATTTCGGTCTCAATTGAATTCTTTAAACTGACAATAACAGCATCAGAGCTGAGATGGATGGATCCCATTCGGAGTTATTTGGAGTAAGGTACACTCCTAAAAGATAAGAGGCAGATTAAGAAGCTCAAATATCATGCCACCAACTATACGTTGGTCGATGGCGTCTTATACCGCAAAGGATTTAGCCTCCCTTTACTTACATGCTTGTGAAAAGGTGAGGGCCTACACGTCATGGAAGAACTATACACTGGAGTATGCAGCAACCATATTCAATCCTAGGCCTTCTATCTGTAGGCACTACAGCTCGAGTATTATTGACTTACCATAAGACAAGACGCCAAAGCTATAGCCTAGAAGCACTAATAGTGACAAAAGCATGCCCTTATCAGTCATGCACTTAACACCAATCTCCAGCCTCCAATCAACCTGTAGCCATTCACACAGTGAGGAATCGATATCCTTGGGGCTTTCTCGAAGGCTTCAAGAGGATAGCAATTCATAATAGTTATCGTCGACTACTTCATCAAGTGGGTCAAAGCCGAAGCGGTAACAAAAATTACGAAGAAAAGTGTTCATCCTTTCCTTAGAAATAACATCCTCTCTCGATTTACGGTTCCTTATGCTCTCATCATGGAAAAAGGGAGACAATTTGGCAACCTTAAATTCAAGGAATTCTATCCCAAACATCACATCACACTATACTTCATGTCAGTCGCCCACCCCTAATCAAACGAATAGGTAGAAGTAGCCAATCAAATCATCTTAGACAGCTTAAAGAAACGAGTGGACCAAACTTATGGTGTTTAGGCAGACGAACTGCCCAACATTATGTGGGGATATAGGACCATCCACAGAACTTTCACCTACAAAACGCCCTTTCACCTGGCATTCAAGTCCAAGGCAATCCTTTCCATTGAACTTGAACTCCCTAACATCTGAACTCAAAGCTTCCATACCACTCTTAATGAGTCCTTGTTGTAAGCCAACGTCAACACTATTGAAGAGATCCGTAACCTCGCTACAACTTAAGTAACTGCATACCAGCACCGAGCTACTTGATACTATGATCAGAAGGTCAAGATAGGAAATTTAAGGTTAATGACCCGATTTATCGGAAGTTAGAAGCCACTGGCTCGTAAGAAGGATAGGGTAAGTTGGCCCCTAATTAGGAAGACCCAATTAAAGTTAAGGAAAACTTAGGCACTAGAGCATACAGACTAGAAAGATCAAATGGCGAGCTTATCCCACACGCATGGAATGCCAATAATCTTTGGCTTTACTTTGATTCACATATTATTAAGTAAATCCTTTTTGAAAATGAAAATTACATTTTATAATTGTTGTCCACAATTCTCTCCTTCTTACCGTCCCCGCCTCTAAAGGGTGAATAAATGCACTTACTGGGTAGGTTAGAACACCACTGACCTGATCCCCTTGGGTAACCTCGGCAAGGAGAAACACCCTTACATAGAGGAACCCCCACTTACTGGGCAAGTCAAAATGCTATTGACCTGACCCCTTCGAGTAATCTCGATAAAGGAAAACACCCCTTACACAGAGGAACCCTTACTTACCAGGCAAGTTAAAATGTTACCGACCTGACCCCCTCAAGTAACCTTAACAAGGGGAAATGCCCTTTCTACAGAAGAACGCCCACTTACCGAATAGGTCATAACGTCACCGACCTGACCCCCTTAGATAACCTCGGTAAAAGGAAATACCCCTTGTATAGAAAAACACCTACTTACTAGGCAGGTTTGAAACGCTACCGACCTGAACCCCTATGATAACTTCAGCAAGGGCAAACACCTCTTGCATGGAGAAACTCCCATACACAAACATTCAAACAAGGCAGAACATAAAAAGAGAGAGAGAGAGAGAAAGAGAAAGAGCTAAAGTGCACAATAAGGGACATGGATAAGTTGAAATTTTATTCATTACTTGCAAATTACAAAATTAAGGCCAGTAGTCAAACTTGGGATACAAAAAGGAAAAATAAAACTATTGGCTAGGATCAGCTAACTTTAATAACTTTAAAAAGTCTAAGGCTTCAATTTGCTCAGAGCGCTGATTTGTTGCTGGCCCTTGGGGAGGCTAACTTTAAGTTGGAGCAAAGGCTAAAGGTTGTTGAAGAGGGTTGGTAGGTGGATCACCCTAATCTTAATCACCCTAAGAAGCACCCATAAGGGTGACCTCCTCTTGAGCTACTGAGGTAGAAGTAAATGTAGAAGCATTTTGCCCCACCCCAATAGCCGAAGGGGTACCTTGGACTCCATTAGTCGCTTAAGTAGCCTCCTTCTCCCGCACTTCGGCCTCCTTCTTCTCCTTAAAGGTAGGGGAAATGAAAAAACTTAAGAAACCTAAGTCGAGGTCTAGATAATAGGAGAGCACTTGTAGCTAGCACAATCAATGGACAGGTCTTTTAGTTTGTCTAACCACTCGTCTATCGCCTAATGATCAGCGATAGCCTTTTTTGCGACAACATCACTAAGGACCTCTCCACTCTCCATTTTATAGATGATCTCTTTCATCTCCAAAAGTCTCCCCTATAGCTCCTAGACTTGCTTCTTTAACCCTACATTTAGACCAACCAACTCCAGTAAAGTGGTTTTGACACTATCGCACTCAAAAGCCTTCATCTCCACCTCGATTTGTAACCTAGCGACCAATGCCTTCAACTTAGCGTTCTCTTTCTTAAGTTAGGCCTTAAACTCTCTCTCCTCATCTAATCTCTAAGAGAAATAAGCCTTGGTCCTTTATTCATCCTCAAGCTAAGCGCTTAGGTCGTTAGCCACCTTGGCAACCTTTTCAACAACTTCTCTCTCCTATTCTGCATCCACCAGCTACCCTTAAAGCCTAGCCATTTGCACATAAGAGCAATGCAAGTACCAATTAACTTTGGGGAATTTATCTAAATATTTATTAGTAAAGGATTTTGCCTCTTGCAAGTCCTTCTCAACCCTGTGCAACACCTCTCGAAAACCCTTTACCTTTTTTCGAATAGCATCATAGTTACTTAGTTGAAGCAGCACTTGGCTGTAATATTGCAAAGAAGCACAAGCCAAGGTTAACTGGATGACAAAGGCGAAGCACATCAAAGTAAAGAGATGAAGGCTTACCGTAACATCACATTTTTGCTACCCTTTATTTTAATTTCAATTTTTTTTTTTTTTTACTTTTAACTTAGGTTTACAAAAAAAATGAAAAAGCTTGAATAAAAATAATAATAAATAAAAAAACTTGAAAAATAAAAATTAAAAAATTATAAACGAAAATTAAAAAAATAAAAAATAGAAAGTGACAAAAGTGTCATAATTAAATCAGTTAATCATTTAGGAGCAGGTCAGATTACAATAAAATATACATGTGATTTAGAATCTTTTGGGCTTTATTAGAAAAATGCTACTTAAGAAAAGTTCAATAATATTTGAATTAATGAATGTAGACTTTGGTCCAATTTTGAATATTTTAACTAGGCTAAAGAGACTCAAGATTTATTGAATAGGTTATAGACAATGGTTAATTAGGTTGGGTTAAGTCTAGCCTAAAATAGAAAGTTAAAATAAAATATGGGGTTTTTAGAAACTTGATCTTAAAAATGAATTGGATTAAATCTTGAATGAATCTAACAAATCTAAATCGAGTATTATTGTATTTTATGAAAATTAGATTTGTTAAGATTGACTTTTCATAACAAAAAGATCTAAAAGATTCAAGTTTATGATTTATAAATAATAGATAGTCTACTGTAAAAAATACACGTTTTCACAATTACACAAAATTCAAAAATTCATACATTCACACATCAATTCATGCCACTACATACAATCTCCTTCACTCACCTACCGTTCATGTCACTCACGCTCACAATCTCCTTCACTCACCTACTATTCACATCACTTACATCTCCTGCACTCAAACACGTACATACGTCATACACAAATACACACATACAACAGCCTTCACACATATCTCTAGACCCCACTTATACTCACTTACATACATAGCCTTCAAACACAACTCATGAACGCTCATTTGCACATGATCACACAGTCCACAAGCAGCCACGTTTAACATGGCACAAATAGCACAGTCCAACAGCACACTCACTATATGATATAAACAGAATAGTCCAATCCAAGTCTACACACGACCAATTGAGTCCAACATTCACACATATGATTCGACCCACTTAAGTGATTAGGTAAATTATTATAGTCATTTATTTATTCTGTTTTTAATTAATCGCTTTATTTTACTAAATTATTTTTTTAGTGTAGATTATTTAAGAATTTTAATATAAATCATATGTCATGTATTTTAATTAGATAATTTTGTAATTTTTTAAATAAATTGTATAAATTTCATTTTTTTTCATGAAATTGCATTTTTTTAGATATAGTTGCATATCTTCTCCAAGATTTATATCTTTAATGAAGATATGCATCTAAATTGCATCTAAATTGCATCTTACGTCCTTTTCATAAAATTGCATGTTTTAGATATAGTTGCATACCTTCTCCGAGATTCATATTTTTAGTGAAGATATGTATCTAAAATAGCATATCTCCATAGATTCGCATAAATCTTACATATAGGGTTTTAGAAAATTAATTTTTGACACGTAGTACTTTTTTTTTAATAAAAATCTTAACTAGAGTCTCTTCAAAAGATTTAGTTAGTTAGGTCTATTTTTTAAATATTGACGTAATGAGATCTTTTTAGGTATTTTTTTTTCAAATAAGAAATTATTAAGTAACGTAAATCTAGCTTAATTTTCAAATAAAAAAAAATCAGCTCACTAAATCTTTTCTAAAAAAAAAACAGAATTGCATTAGTTTGATTTTAACAAGTGGATACGTAAGCATTTATAGGGTAACCATAAAAAATATATAATTTTTTTTTGTTTTTTTTTTCTAATTCGTAATAAAAATTATAAAAAATTCATTTTAGTTACATTTTTGTATATCCTTACATAGCTTAGCATTTTTAGAAAAATTATAAAAAATAAAAGCCCATTAAATTTTTTTATATGGTAATTTAGTCTTAATAGGTTAGTCTCCAAATTTAAATTTTCTAAAAAAAATATTTTGTAAAATATTTGCAAACTAGTAACTTGAAAACCTTAATTTGATTTTTTACCAGTTTAATTAGTTGGCAACTCCAAGTTATTTTCTTAAATATTTTTTTAAAACATTTTTTTTTTTAAAAAATGTTTTTCCTTAATTTAATATCAACTAATTTATATTAAGCAGATTGAGCTTAATATAGATTAAATAAAGAAAAACCGAAATAGAGTTCGATTCTTACTTGCTGCATAATCATCAAATGGCCTGCCATCTCCATGAGGTTGCTCTTACCTATCCTAGACAACTCTTTGAGGATGGTTTAGTCGCTAGGGAGATAGTGCGAATAGTGACTAAGAACAGATAGGGCCGGTCACTAAATGGGTTCGAGCTTGCAAAAATCTCGAAAAGAGTTAATGAGGAAAGGTATGAAAGGGTGAAAACAAAAGATGAAAACAGTAAGCAAAACCCACGAATAGCTCTAAAGGGTATGACGTACCAATGGAACTTCCAAAAACTCACAGCACAATTTGATGTGACGTACGAATTAGTCCAATGAGGCTACTTACCACCTAACATTGCTTAAGGGAAAAGATAAAAGTGATGTCAAGAGTAAACAACAGTATTTACGTAGGGAAAAAGGTACTTAAAAGTGTATTGAAGATTACTAGGTCTCTTATAACTACAAGTATACGGGTATTTATACCCGCAAACTAAGGCAACTTACCCAAATGGGAAAAGACAAAAAGGACATTTCCCAAAGAAGCAATGTTACATGATATAAAAGGGTAAAAATGAATATACAAGGAAAATACTGATGCTACAGATTCTACACATGATACAGTACACGTGGCGATGCTGCATTAGCGAGGTTGTTAGTAAATGTGGATAAAAAGTACGGACGCTTGGTTAAGTCTGAGCAGGGATGACCTAGTTAGTCCAACTTTCTCTATTAGCTTCTCGACAAGGAAGAGATTAAGTAATTAGTCGACTCAGTAACAGAAAGTAATCGTTAACTCGGCATACTATACAATGGGCAGTCATACTACACGTCATTAGAGGACACTCGGTAAGGAAGTACTCGATCTCAATAGAGGTTAGTTGGAACATAAGGATTCATCGTACCAACTCCTCTGGTCCTCAAACTCGGCTGCGGTCAGGGGCCTCGTAGCTTGATTCCTTTCATTTCCTCCGGGTTGTTTTGGATTTGGGATCAAATCCAGATGGTGTTCGCTCAATTCTCTGTCGGGGTGATATGAACTAAGGTCAGTGATGTTAAAGGCGTCAAAAACCCCATAATCCTTAGGCAGTTCTAACCTGTAGGCGTTGTCATTGATTTTCTAGAAGATTTTAAAAGGTCCTTCTACTCTTGCAGATAATTTGTTTCTCCTTTTGTTTGGGAACCATTCCTTACTGAGGTATAGCCATACCAAGTCTCCCAACTGAAATTGTTTTGCCAATCAACCCTTAACCTTTTCACGCATTCTTCTGGCAGCCTGGCCGATGTACTGAGTGATCTTATCATAGATGTGCTGAAGAGATTGTGCCTTGGCCAAGATGTTAAGGTCCTCTTGCCCGGGTACAAGTACAGGGGCATGGTCGAGGGACAACTCATAGACAAAAAGGACATTTCCTCGGGTAGTTCTCAGCAATCCGAAAACAAAATCCATGCTTAGTTTAGTCCATGGGCCTTGCCGAAATAGGTAAGGGCATTGCCTTCCCTTATTTAGCTCGACACTTAGCCTTTTTACATGTAGCATAGCTTTCGACCACTTGGTGCACATATCTTCACATTCCGGGACAAAAGAATTGGCTATTTACTTGTAATACCCCTTACATGCCTGGAGAGAGGAACTCTAATAATCGAGGCGCCTTTTGGTGTAATGGCTCGGAGTACGTTGAAACTCCGAAGTTAAGCGTGCTCATGCTAGAGCAATCTCAAGATGGGTGACCTCCTGGGAAGCAGCTGCACCAGGGGACAAAACCATGCGGCGTTTCATTACAAAGCGAACAATACCTCGGTGGAAGGAGTTTCGGCCGGGTTATTACAGAATGGTATTAGAGCATTCCACCAGCCGGAAAGGTGAAGCCCTGCCTGGTAGTTATCTTAGACTTATGTAACGAAACTGACGAAGGCGTCAATTCTGTAAGGGGGGTGAATTGTAATACCCCTTACATGCCTAGAGATAGGAACTCTAATAATCGAGGCGCCTTTTGGTGTAGTGGCTTGAAGTATGTTGAAACTTCGAAGTTAAGCGTACTCATGCTAGAGCAATCTCGGGATGAGTGACCTCCTGGGAAGCAGCTGCACCAGGGGACAAAACCGTACGGCTTTTCATGCCAAAGCGGGCAATACCTCGGTGGAAGGAGTTCCGGTTGAGTCGTTACATTACTAGTTCATAAGTCCTTCTCTCTCCAAAATGTCCAGAGAGTCCTCCGTCGTAGGCTTCTCTAATTAATAATTCCCATAAGGAACAAGTCAGCATGCATAGTTTTCCTCCTCAGAACAGATAGCCATCTTGTACATAATACTCACCCACTGTTCTCCCATCCATGCATCTCAAAATTATTGGTCCAAAGTGTGAATCTTCGGAGTGCTGTTCTTTAATACTTGCAAAACCAAACAATCTGGTCTATAGTTCTGATAAGAGTGCATATCTCCTCGATAGAGCATTTGCAACTACGTTGCTCTTTTCTTACTCGTATTAGATCACAAAATTGAATCCTTCAAAGAATTCAACCCATCTTGCTTGTCGCTTGGACGATTTAGTCTAATTTCGAAGATACTGCAGTGACTCGTGATCAATATAAATGACGAATTCTCTCTATAATAGATAGTGTTACCACACTTGCAGTGCTCGAATTAGTGCCAAGAGTTCTTTGTCATAAACAGAGTAATTTAACTGGGGTCCTCGGAGCTTCTTCCTATGGAAGGCAATTGGTTGTTCTTCTTGCATTAGGACAATACCTATTCTAATGCCCGATACGTCGCATTCTAGCTCAAAAATTTTATCAAAGTCGAGAAGTACTAATAATGGGGCAAAGGTCAACTTCTCCTTTACCTAGAAGAAACTCCTCTCCTCACTTTCTTCCCATCAGAAGTTGGTGTTTTTCCCCATTAATTCAGTAAGTGGTGCAGCGAGGGTACTGATATTCCTGATCAACCTTTGGTAAAATGAAGCCAGTCCACAAAAACTTCTCACATCGGCATAAGTAACAGGGATCGGCTATTCAACAATTACTTGGAACTTCTCATCATCGACTCACAAGTCTTCTCCACTGACTACATAGCCCAAGAATACCAATTCATGTTGGCAAAAACAATATTTCTTTAGGTTACCGAATAATCTCTCGGTACAGAGAATATCTAAGACTGCTCTAATGTGTTCACAGCGACTCGGTATGTTGATACTGTAGATCAAGATGTCGACGAAGTACACTACGGCATACTTCCTGATAAAATATCTTAATACATTGTTCATAAGCCTCATGAAGGTGCTCGAGGCATTTGACAAGCCGAAGGGCATGATCATCTACTCATAAAGCCTATGTCGAGTTTTGAACACAGTCTTCCACTTGTTTCCTAGCCTCATGCAGATTTGATGATAGCCGAACTTGAGATCAATCTTTGCCAAAAATTTTGGCTCCACTCAGTTCATCCAGCATGTCTTTTAGTCTCAGGATTAGATACTTGCATTTAATCGTGATTTTGTTTACGGCTCAGATATCAATACACATCTGCCAGGTTTCATCCTTCTTCAGCATTAGAAGTGTAGGCACAATACAAGGGTTGAGACTCTCTCTTACATATCCTCTTTTCAGCAACTCATTGACTTAACGTTGAAGCTTAGAAGCTTGGAAGCTTGCTCGGGGATTCATGCAATAAGTTGGCTTATTTGGCAATATAGCGTCGGGTACTAAGTCAATGTAGTACTTTATGCCTTAGGTCGGGGGCAACTCTACTGGCAACTGTTCTGGGAACAGGTTAACATATTCATCCAATAGTTCCTTCACCTCTTGGGGTAAATCATTTCGCTCTTTCATTTCTAGTAGTCACTTAACCAATAGGAGGATCGACTTATTGGCGTTAATGGCCTCTTGGAGTTTGGCTCTGCTCATCACCAAAGCCTTCTTTGATCCACGAGCAAGTTTCATCTATAACTTATGAACCTCTCTCGGCGACATCGAATTTAGCTTGATCTTCCGATCATCTTTCTTGAACATATAGGTATTCTTATAACCGTTGTGGATGACTTTCCTATCAAACAACCACGATCTTCCTAGCAATATGTAAGAAGCGCACATGGGCAGTATGTCATAGAGAATTTGGTCAGAGTAATTGCCAATAGTGATCGGCAGTAGTATTTGTCGAGTGACGTGTAATGCTCCCTTGTTACTTAACCATTGTAATTTGTACAACTTCGAATGCTCAACAGTAGGCAACCTTAATTTTGAGACAAGGTTGGCTGATGCCACATTGGTGCAGCTCTCACTGTCCATGATGAGAGCACACGTCTGTTCATTTACCTTGCAGGTGATATGAAATAAATTCTCTCTTTACTCCTCCTATTGTGAGGTTCCACACTCTTAGTGAGTCAAACAACCATGAGTAGCTAGTCTAAGTCCTCAGCATATACGTCTTCCTTGATCAATCTTTCTCGTCATTCTCATTCTCGGCAAGAACCTCCTCCTTCTCGGGTTCCTCATCCGTACTCTCGACGTTTAACTTCGAGGTCTCTCCCTTAATGACCATTGTCCATCGATTCGAGCATTAAGCAGCCATGTGTTTGAATCCCTAACACTTGAAGCATTTGATCTAGCTAATCTTCCTGCCAGACCCTTGCCCTATCTCATACATTCAGGTCAACACTAAATCCTTAGACTGACTTTTCTGCTCAATTTTGACATCTATCCTACTTCTCGTCTCGGTACTCAATAGTGTCCGGTTACTTACCCGTCTTGGTTAGCTAATCAGCACTCTAGTCGTAACTTAACTTCTTCTTTACCTCTCTACCCGTTAGGTAATCCTAATAGCTTCATCCAATGTGTCAAATCTTTGGAGTTCCACAATGTCTCAGATGTCTCCTCTTAACCCAGTGACAAACCTTGAAACTGTTCGAGCAGGTGGTTCCTCCACTTCGCATCTTATCATAAGCATTTGGAATTCTTAAACATATTCATCAATAGTTCGGCCTACTTGTCTTAGCTCCTGAAGTCTTGTGAAAGTATCTTGAAGATATGTTTCCAATACAAATCTGTTTTTTGAGTACCCTCTTCATCTCGGGCCAAGTATTAATCTCTCGGTATCCCTCTCTTCTTCTCATGGTCTGAAAATTCTTCCACTAAATGGTGGCATATCTAGAAAATTCAACAGCAGTAGTCCTCACTTTCTCGTAATCCTCATATTGGTAATAATCAAACACATGCTCTACCTTCGCTTCCAATCCAGAAACTCATCAACATTCCCAGATTCATTGAAACTTAGAATTCAAAACTTCACATGGTCGAATGCTCTAAGGACTCGTACACGCTCCTCTTCAAATACTCTTCTTCCTCCTCATCAAGTTCTCTCAATTCTATCCTTCGCCTTACTTACTCATCCACCAACTCTTCTACTTCGAAATTGTCAAGTTGGGTTCTGACCTCTAACAAATTGAGCAGCTTGTAGAGTATTTTGTATGACCTCAGTGGGTCAACAAGGCAGGGCATTAACAACTCAGGTCAGATCGACTAAGAGGTTAGCTAGCTCATCAAGTCTTTCATTAGTACTTTTGGGAGTTCCCTAAGATTGTCGTCCATGATGGACAATGCCACTGTCATCACCAGTATTAATATTCATACTTAGATCTGTCATTTTTCCTCATAGATTGAAATTCAAACAAACACTTTAGAGAGTGAACAACTAACAACACAGTAGTTAAGTGAATACAGTAACTTGCTCTGTTTCACACACATGAAACAGAGTATAACAAAACTCAGAAAAAACTAACTACAGCTCACATAAAACCTCAACTCTGATACCAAGATGATGCGAGCCGTGACTAAGAACAGATAAAGCCGATCGCTGAATGGGTTCGAACTTGCAGAAAGCTCGAAAAAAAGTCAATGAAGAAAGGTACGAAAAGGTGAAAACAAATGATGAAAATAGTAAGCAATATCCATGAACAGCTCCAAAGAGTATGACGCACCAATGAAACTTTTGAGGACTCACAGCACAATTTGATGTGACTTATGAATTGGTCCAATGAGGTTACTTGATACCTAACTTTGCTTATGGGAAAAGATAAGAGTGATGCCGAAAATAAACAATAGTATTTACACAGGGAAGAAGGTACTTAAAAGTGTATTGAAAATTATCTGGTCTCTTACAACTATAACTATAAGGGTATTTATATCCGCAAACTAAGGTAACTTACCCAAAGGGGAAAAGACAAAAAGGACATTTCCTAAAAAAGCAATGTTATACGATACAAAAGGGTAAAAATGAATATACAAGAAAAATAATCACTAGTAATACAGATTCTACACATGATATAGTATACATGGTGATGCTGCATTGGCGAAGTTGTTAGTAGATACGAATAAAAAGTATGGATGCATGGGTTTGTCTCAGTAGGGATAGCCTAGCCGGTCCGCCTTTCTCTATTGGCTTCTCGACAAGGAAGAGGTCGAGTAATTGGTCGACTCAGCAACAAAGAGTAATCGCTAACTCGACATACTACACAACAATGGGTGATCATATGGTACGTCATTAGAGGTGACTTGGTAAGGAGGTACTCGATCTCGGTAGGGGTTGATTAGAACATAAGAATTCGTCATGCCAGCCCTCTAGTCCTCGAGCCCAACTACGAGTCAGGAGCCCCGTTGCTTGATTCCTATTAAGGTGTAAGACCCCAATGAGGCTTGGTAGTTAAGAGTCTAATGCTGCAACGTAAAGTTATTAGCTTAGACCTCCCACTTTGGCTTCGGAAGCTTTCCCCTAAACCTCTTGATCTTAGGTTTAAGAGCTCAGCCTAGGAGCTCTTCGTTTCGAGAGACGTACGATTCCTCCTTGAACAAGTCCAACTCAATCCCCAAGAATCTGAACTTGTTAAGGATATTAAAAATTCATCCTTAAGTTTGTTAATACACTTATAGGAATGAATTGTCGGCCACTCGAACCAGGTTTCTTAACTCAAAGGTACCCTCGTTAACGGCCTCTGCTTCTTGGCTATGGGCACTACTTCCCCAACTGTCTAGGGAGCCTTCTTCTTTTGTCTTTCCACTTCAAGTAGGGTAGCAACCTCAGCCATTTGCTCCTCCCTCCCCCCAAGAGGGGTAAACATTTGTATCTTCGGCTCCTTGTTGCCAGTGGGCTCGTTCGTCACAATAATGGGCTTAGTAGCAAGGACGAAGGTAAGGGAAGGAAGAGCCATGCTCCAAGGCTTCACAACAAATGGCTCTGCCCAAAGACTGATGATAATCCCCTGAGGAACAACCACTGATTAGACCCTGGTGGTATCCCTAGTGTCACGCCCGAAACGGTAAAGTCGTAATAGCCCCGCCTGTAAACCATTCTAAGATAGAAGTTGGCCTTACAACCGCTATCTTAGACTTAATCTACACGAAGCGTCCACAACTAACCCGCTTTGAAGTAAATAGTTTGTAATTTAAATAAATCATTTACCTAAGAAAGTGAGGAAATATATATATACACTATAATTCAGTTATTATAATTAAAGTTTACAATATTTTTTCGTAATATATTTCCTAGTTATTACATTATTCAGAAATGAAAAAAATTCTAAAGTAAAAGCTTAGACCTTAAAAAAATATGTGTTTCTTCTTTAAATGTTTTTCCTTACTCCCTAGGATCCAGCAGTTGCTAGCTTCAGAGTAGTTGTATTCCACTTCTTAGCCAGCACCTGCACGACGTTTATAAGGATCTGAGCAACCACAGTTCAGTAAATTAGGATGGAGGAGTTAAAACTATACCATAAACATAACAAGGTTATCAACCAACTTATTAGGTACAATGCATGTTCAAGTAAATGCCATCGTACGACGTTGTTTGGCTCATCGTAATATTAGAGAAATTGCGCCCACTCTAATCTGAGTTGAGGAGTTGCCATTAATGTAACAGCTCACGACTAAACCCAGACTTGTGTAATGGAGGCCTCGCTCCTCCCACAACTACCTTCGAACCATTGACTTCACCCTTGCCGCGACCTCCTCTCCTGTCACTTAATTCAACTAATGATAAAGAAGAGACTATTCTACAATCCTGCGCTATCCCTTTCGAAGAAATCGGTATTTGGCCGAAAAGTCCTAGGGTTCCCCAAATGGGTTGCCATGCAGGTCCGATTATGATTACAAGTCATATATTTGATTAGGTCTAGTTTAGGGTGATCGATCATTTCATACAAATCACACAATATAAGTTAGAACAACAAACAGAATCATAGTATCACTCATAATCAAGCACATGCACACAACAGACTATCTACTAAGCACAACCAAGCATAATCTCAAGCCTCCAAATACAGTATCGTATTAATCCCAACTTACCTTGACTCTTCACTCACTCACTCGAGGTCCAACACACTCACTCGAGGTCCAACTCGCTCATGCCATTACCGATCATCCCTATAACACAAACGTGGTTTCAATTTTTCATATAACTATTATAGGTTTGTTTTATCCTATAATGCTTATTGTTATGTTTTTTTTAGGGTTTAATATACCTAATTATCTAGGTCTTAAGTCTTTTATAATTATTCTAGGTTTGGGGTTAGGTTCGGGTTCGGTTTTTTGCATCGATTTCTAAATTAGATTCTAGTTTGAATTCTAAGTACTGTTTTATGCCCAAACTCTAGAAAAACTTGTTTTAACTCAGAATGTGAAGTTAATCACTTTATTTCTAGATATCCTAAATATCATAATTACTTCTAGTCGGTATTTTATTATATTTAGTATACTTAAATCCTTCATAGTGTACCAAATTTACTCCTGATGTAAGAAATTCATATAATTACATAAATTCATATAATTACATAAATTCATATAATTACATAAATTCAAGTTTCCTATCAGATTTATTGTATATTTTTATTATTATCATAATATCAATTTCATTCTAATATTTTCTATTTATTATATTTCTAATAATTGTGTATTATGTACTATTACCTATTATGTACATAATACATATATAATATTTTTATCACTCTAATTACTATCTCCCAATATCAATTATCATTTCAAAATGTCTAAATTCATCCTAAATCAGATTTTACTCCTAATTACCCTAATTTACAAAATTAGCTTAATTTTTATTATTTTTCCCTATTACTCATTTACTACATAATTAACCTAATAATTACATCTAACACCCTAAATGCTACAAGTATCATACTTCATCATATTTCAACCTCCTAAAACATATAATTATCACTAAATCAGTAATTAACTATTTAATTACTTAATTAACCCTAAATTACCCATTTTATGCCTCATTTTAAAGCCTAAAAATTTCAAAAATTATTTTTTTTGAAAACGGGCTTCATAGCACTGTTCTATATTATCTAAGTAGTTTACACAAAAATTTTGGATTCAAAACTACACTCCTAAAGTCATTTATTTCTAAACTGAAACATGTTCGGTTTTGTATGATTTCTTAAGGACCATATATCACGAGACATATTTTCATCAAAATAATATTTTTCCTAAAAACTACATACAAAAAATATTCTAGAATAATAAAGTTCATAATTTTCTAAGAATATTTACTATTTTTTACAAAATTAGGCTGGAAATCGGACTCACCAGTCTAGGTGGCTCCGGCCACCGTAGCCTTGTTAGCCGATCCGGGTACTGCCACCACCGTATGGTGGTGGGGTCGTCTACTCCCAACTACTCGTCTAGTGTGGTTTCCCTTTTATGGCCCTAATTGCATAGTTTTTTCTTATTTTTTTTCTAACCCTAATTTTTCTCTCAATTTCACCTCTCCCTATTTTTCTCACTCTCCAAACTGACCAAATGAGCTTCTGAAATTTTCTTACTATTTATAGAGCTTTAAGGAAATTATTGTGCATTAATTAGATAAGACAATTGCCTTATCTTCTTCCAATTTGATTTTTGTGTTGTTCTAATTTAATTTGCTATTTTTTTTTCTTATTTTCCCCAGCTACCATGACTTATATTTGGATCATTCCTTATTTTTCCTGATTTTTCTTGATTTTTCCTTAATTAATTATGGATTTTTTTTAATTATTTAGTATTATTTTAGCACATTTCACGTATTTTAAGTAATTATGCGCATTTCTACCTACATGTAAATTCATATATAGTACAAGTAGATATTTCTAAATATTATTTAAGTCATTTTATGATTTTTAGTATACATATAATTTCTCTCTAGCAGTTCATTAATTATCGGAATGCATTTTACGCATTTTTGATAAATAACGAGTTATATACTTAAAATTTGGAATTTTTATATTCTTTTATTTTATTGCTTATTTTCTTAAATTCAAATTTTCGAAATTATTTTTACTAATATTTCTGGCTTTACTTATAATTTAGGCTTGATCGGATCTTTCAATCGATCGAAACCTTAAATGATTGGTTGTGGGGCTCACACCTAGCCCCTGACTTTGCCTACACCGTCTTGCCCTTTGGATTGGACACTTTAGTCCTCGACTGTCAATGGCTCATCAGCTCATCTACGAAAGGACAAGGAACCCTTATAGCTAAATTTTTACTTGCAAAAATAGATTGAAATAGTGAAGAAAAAGAAAAACAAGGTAAAAATAAAAGAAACAACTATTACCATTCATCAATTCCGTTGTGACTGGCACAGATAAGGAAGATCCCCCCATTTTACAAAAAAAAAAAAATACGTTTCTTCACTAAAGCTTTCTTTATGCTAAGGAAGAGCTTAGAGATCGGATACTAGAAATATCTCTCTATGGCCTCCATGGCATTTATCTCATCTCTATGTCTAAGGGCCATGAAGGCTTAGATCTCTTGTGTAGCCTTTACATCACTCAGGCCAAGCCCCTTTTAAGCACCGATCTAAACCAACTCAATCCACTGCGTCCAAAAATCTACCCTCTCGAACAGCTCAACCACCACGTAGTCATCCCGCTAGTCATTTACTAAATCTATAAGGCTATAGAATAGTTTCTTTTAAGGATGGGGTTGGAGGTACAACCACCCCCTAATGCTCTTCTACATATATAAGTGGTTGAGAAGCTCAACAATAGCCCTTATTACTAAATACTCATAGAACGCTCGAAAAGGCTTTAACACTCTCTACATATTAAGAGGGACATGTGCTAAATTGCATTGATGAAAGTTAAAGAGCTCTTTCTTGAAGTTACTTAGAGGGAGGCATTACCCAAACTCTAGCCACTAGGGCCCTTGCCCATCCTAGGTGAATCAAATAAATCCCTTTTAAGTGGTAGGGGGCATATGCATACATCTCCCTTAGGATGACGTTGATGAGCTTAGCCTTATCCAATGCCTCCACTACCATCTTAGTGGATTCGTCAAGTTGTGCTAACGACAAGCTTCGTCCACTCTTCCTACGGGGGAGGGAATCACTCCTTATTGACTTGGAGTCAGAGATGTACCGTGACAAGTTAAAACCCTCCTCATTTGTGTTAACCGAAATGGTAGTGAAAGGTGATGAAAAAGATCAAAGTTTGAAAAGTTCTTGAAAGAAGTTCAATGCAAAAGAGCAAATTTAGCAATAATAGAACGAAAAGATTACAAAAAAGTGATCTTTTGTTGTGATTGTACTATTTATAAGCCAAGTATCTGGGAAACTACATAGGCGGTTATAGGGATTTACGTAAGTATAAATCCCTTGGAATGTTACAAGATAGACATGTGAAGTGAGTTTTGATTAGATGGCTACCTTTAAAGGCAAAACTCATGTAACTATACGTTAATCTACTACGACGGGATACTTGTCACATTACATTAAATGTACTGAAATCGAGTGCACTAAGGTCAAATTTTGAAAAAGTTTTTTCTACAAGAAGTTTTCCTAAGGTCCCTCTAACTTCCACCTGGTTGACATCCTAAAAGCATGGTGTCCCAGATTGAATAATCATGCTCGTTGGTCCATGACAACCACAGCTCGATGGTTCAAATCACCTGCCTAGTTGATGTAAAGGTGTCCTACTCTGATACTCCATCCAAAGCTCTATTTTGCTTGGGTCATTAGTACTTTGCTTTGGGACAATTATTGATGCCTCGTGATAACTTTAATTTTAAACATATTTCACATGATGATTTTATAGTATTTCCCTTACATTTTTTGTTTTCTTTAAAGAAATTGATACTTAATTAAGTAAAATTTTGATTTCAAGGTTTGACCGTGTTCTTGGATCGAAAACGAAGAAAAGGAATCAAGTTTCACTCAATTCAGAGTTCAAACAAAGAAGTTATGAAATTTTGAAGTTACACAGTCTAGGACGTAACCATGTCCCAGGCTGTGTCCATGCAGGGAAATTGGCCAGGAGGCAAAAAGTTACACGACCTGGGGACACGGTCATGTCCTAGGTCATATCTGGTAAAGAAAACGAAAACCTTTTGATATACTATAAAAGGACATATTAGGGTTTCAAAAGGGAGATGAGACATTAGAGAAGAGAAGAGACTTGAGGAGAAGGAGAAGAAAAAGGCGAAAACAACACCAACTTCAAGATCGAAGAGATTTTTCATCAATCAACGGGGTTTTTCATGTTTTATTTTATGTTTTTTATGGAACTCGTTTTTAGTTTCATTATGATAGCTTAGAATTCGTATATTTAGGAATATGGAACCTAGGGTTTCATATGACTCTTGGGTTGATTTATAATTCTCAATAAAGTTTCTACATTTGCTTGATTCAATTATGTCATTTAATTGTTAATTGATATTTCTAGAATATCAATATATGATATTATGCATGTTGATTGAGAAATTACATGTATAATTAGATCTTTACATAATTGGAGAGAATTACATGTATACTTAGAGATAAGATACATGTTTCTTCCGGAAAGTTAATTATTTGTGTGAGAATTCATTATACATTAATGTAATTCTAAATTATATTATTAAGTGAAGAGATTCCGGTAAATAATTTAGGATTAGAGTTAATATGCTTGAGAAAGGTATTAACTTTAATTGTGAATCCCTCCGGTCGAGAATAATAGAAATTAAATTGAATATATTTTAAGCGGTCACATATTAAACACTAGGGGAAATAATTCCTAAATACGTTATTTCATACTTGAAGTCGTTCTTAGTTTTATTGATTTCTAATTTGCTTAATCAAGTCCCATAATTAGTTTAGTTTGTTAATTTCAATATTTTTTATTCATTCAACTCATTATAATTTCCGGTTAGATAATAAAGCTAAAGTTAATATTAGTATTCGAAGTCTCTGAGTAATCGATTTGGACTCACATCCGCTATATTAAAACTGAGAGGTGCACTGGCCTGATATCACCTCGATTCTTCCCACTTTGGGCATCTTTACTCCGGCCATTCACCACTACAAACACATTCGGCCTAGATGTTTATCGCCTCAGCCTTCTGCTTGCTCAAACCTATACCTTTACTACGTTAGTACGGTAGTACCAACTCAAGTTCTTTTGAGTCAAATCGACCACATATCCGAGTAACCCATATATCCTTTCTCCTTACCTTCGCCTCAGCAATAAGACTACGAGGGGTAAGGGGTACAAGTGTAGACATGGGCCCCTTAGGCCTACCTAGATCTAACGTGGCTTACCATTTAGGGCTTGTTGCCCTAGGCTTAAGCCTTAAGCCCGGCTTAACTAGGCTCAAGAAGTTATTCAACGACTAGAAGATACCGGATAAGGATAATAGACTAAGTCAATACTTACGTCTCGCATATGTGGGACACATTGGACACCACGACACCACGAGCTTACTCTCCTATTCTTACAAGAGAGGGTTTTGCCCATTAACTGCCATCCAATTGCCGGCGCCACTCTACTATAAATATCAAGTCACCACATAACAGTAAACTACTCTACACTTTACACACTAAGATTTGTCTATTACTCTTAAGCATTTTTTGCTCTAAAAAACATGTTACTGACTTAAACAACAGAGTTATTGCATTGGATAACACCCTGATATCTCCTTACAGTGTTTTATTTTGTAGGCTTACCCAACGCGTAAAACATAATTTCTGTTGGCAAATACCCTGAGACGACAACATATATAATTGCAAAAAATAGCGAAGTTAAGATGTAAATCATAATATTTTCCTTATAAATGATAAAAATATTATTGGAAATTTTATTTGATTAAAAACTTTTTTATGTGTATCTTTTTTTCTTTTCATACTACTCTTGTTCAAATAATAAAAAGCTTAGTATTTTCTTGGATTTCTTTCTATGCGTTTCAATTTTTCTCCTTCGTATAAATATCTTGATATTCTATCATCATTTGATCTCTCTCTCTCACACACATATATATATATATTTTGCTTGTTTAGTTGATGAAATTGATTAAGATAAAATAAAAATATAATTATTAAATAAAAAAATAATAGGTATTGTTTTATCTAAATGTACTTAAAATGATATTAATAATGTATTAATTTTATTTTTAAAAAATAATAATTTGTCGCTACTTGGTCTTTGTCTTGATTACTAGGCTAAGGTCTTATGGGAATTTCTTATTTTAACAATAAGAGGAATTCCTCTAAATAATTATCTTATTCTGGAAATTTAATACAGTAATTATTTTGTAAAAAAGGAATTATTCCATTTCATCCATATAAAATTCAACCGTTAAAAGAATAATAGCTATGGATCTTTTGCCTATTTTAGGTCGGTTAGGAATTGGACCATTGACGTGGGGCTTATGAAAACCCACCGAGGGTAGCTTACGGAATTTAAAGAGGCAAAGAGGAGAACCGGACTCTGACTGACCGGCTAAAGAAGCAAGGTGGACCGAGCATCCAAATTGGGCCGACATTGATGGGCCGACCAACCCATAATTCGCTACCACAGCACATTGAAACCCTAACCGGCTTGGTACACTATAAATATGACAGTTGAATCAAATCCGTCGAGGGTTTCTCTTTAGCAGTTTTCGTATCTAACGCTTTTCTTCTGTTTCTCTATTTTATATCCTCTCGTAAAAAAAATTTTCCAGAACGGATTTTCAATCTGTTTTACGAATGCAATGAAATAGGATTCGTAGAAAGAGAAATGAAGTGATGATTAGAACGTATGATTCCCTATTGGTTTGATCGCCGAGATGATGGCGTCTTACAGTATTAGCTCTACCTGATTCGTTCTCTTTTCTACTTTCTATACTTCCATTTTCATCTTCATTCTCTTTCTTCTTTTCCATTTTTGTTTTTCTTTGGTTTTCTACACAGAGAGTGGAGAATGAGGTGATGATCGTAATCTGTTTCCCTATTGGTTTGATTACCGGGATGATGGTATCATTTAATATTAGCTCTATCTGATCATTCTCCCTTACTATTCACATTCAAATTTTGAATTTTCTTGCTATTTTTGCTCTTTCGCACATTGTATTCTAAGTTCAAATTTTCATTGCCGTCAGGTAAGTCTTCGATTTGTTTAGTAGTTATGGCCAAGACATGCTTGCTATGAGAAGCAGAAATTCAGTTGAGATTTCTGGTTTCAGTTTTTCAGTTTTGAGGATGTTGTAATCATGAAATGTATTGTCCCGTTAAAGGAGTGCTCACTATCTAACGAGTTCTTTACATGGCACTTAAATGCCTCGAACTCGAAGTGCTTGTTAAACAATTCCATCCAAATCTACGAAGAGAAATTATCGCATTGAATTGAAGTGCGAATTATATTGAAACATTTAAAATAATAAAGTTTCATGTATGGTTTGATAAATGTTAATGCATGGAACTCTTATGTATTAAGTTTGTAAAAATGAATGGACTCCATTATACATGAAAATTATAGGTGAAAAATCCCTGAAGATGAAAGCAACGATGCATATATATATATATATATATATATATAGATATATATGTTAATATGTATAATAGGTATGTGTTCAAATTTGTTTTATAATATAGTAGAATATAATGCTCTGGGTGTGTAATAAATAAAATAAAATTGGACTTCATTAGGAAATTACTAATAATGTATGTTGGTAAAATTAAAATCATAATAAATTTTCTAAGAAAATGTTCTTATTGTAATGAAATTTTTCAATAATGGTATTGTTGTAATGTTGAGTAATTAAAATAATAGATAAATAAAAAAATATATAATTAGGTATATTTTGTAAATAATGGGAGATAATTAACAAGTTTATGAATTTTTTTTTTATAATTATCATGTAAATATCTTTAATTATTAGAATTCTAAAACCACAATTATTAGTTATAAATAGTTAAAAAGGATTTTCTTTTAATATGATAGATATATTTAATAATTATATATTCTTTCATTTAATTAATTTTTTCTCAAACTTGGTGGTACTAATACTCTTTTGTGAATCCATTTAGGTCTGTCTCTGCATTAAAGTTTTAAGGAGCAACGGAATTGAACATCTTTGTTCAGTAGAATTTCTTAAGTAGATACGGTATCCATAATAACAATCCAGGAAACAGATTTGGATACTTAATTAATTAGATTTTTATCTTTTTCGCCATCAATTAATTAATCGATCCCCATATTTTTCTTGTCTACACATGCAAAATGCTCTCTCAAAAGGCTCTCGGAAAACCTGCCTCAATTGCAGCATTCACACGTACTACACGTATAAATAAATAATAATAATAATAAATTAAAGCCCGTCAATCCTTCTCATGAAGATGAGAATTTGGGAACAATGCACGCTTGTTATGGATTTGCAATATGACAAGCTACCGGAAAAATCATGTCTAATAACGATAATCGAGTAAGCTAAATGGAAGCAAGAAATGTTAGTCCCATATTTATTGTTTGGTATGCAAAAATTATCTAGAATATGATATTTATTAAAACAAAGTAGAATGATAAATATTTTCCTATATTTGGAAATGTATATGAAATTAATTAAAATTAAATATCTATATAGTAGTAGTTATCAAAATATTCTTAATTATTATATTTCATATTAAATTGATGATAGTAATTTAATTAATAATAATAAATAGGGAAGAACAAAATTGTGACTCTTTCTTCTTCTCAAAAGTGGAATCAAATTCTTCCTTGAAACAGAAATGATTGATTTCATGAATTTGCAATTTCGATTTCTGAATATGTTTAAATATAAGGAGAGATCCATTCTTGCATAATAAATATGACGTAAGGAGATTTCTCACTATGCTATGCTCAATGCATACGAGCAAAAGGAGGAATTAATGGGTGGTGATGAAGATGATAGACCACATGTTTAATTGGGATGAATGATTATTTTATTTTCTCTTATTTCTTATTAGAGTATCCTTATTTGAAAGGATCTTATTTAAAATCCTTAAATACCATATTAACAATTTAAAGATCTTTCTTTTTTTTTTAGAGATCTCTTTATTTTATCAATAATTTCTTATACATAGTTTCTTAACATTTATTTATATTATTTACAAAATATATAATATCAACTTTTAATAAAATCAACTCTTAAAACAAAATAATAATAACAATAATGATAATGATAACGATGATGATGATAATAATGATAGTTTTTTAGGATCCAGTAAAGAAGGATTGACATGTAGGCTAAGAGAGTTCTTTACTCTAGGGACTTATGTTAAAGAGTGCCATTGGGGATGCTCTTATTCCTTTTATTACGGCATTTGCTTCGCATTTGACCCTATAATCACATTTTTTTTTAAGGAATTACAATTTTTAAAAATCATGAATTATCATTCTTTGCCTTTAGTCATGAATTGCAAATTTATCAATTTGATGTCATAATTAAATTGATGGTAGTAGTTTGACAAATAAGAATAAATATATGAGGAACATAATTATGCTTCCACCTTCTGAAAGGTGGAAATAAATTCCTCCTTAGAGCTAGAATGGCAGATTCCATGGAATCATAATTCCGGCTTCTAAAGAAATTCAGTAAGTTTAACTTCTATTTATACTTGTTATTTTTATATTGTTATCGTAAAGAAGTTAATATCAATGATATAATCTAGAAGGAGTATGCAATTTCTCATTGGAATGAAAACTTTCACTACAATGGAATATATGTTACATGAGATGTACTGGTCGATTAGGGTACAAAAGAAAGTGGCATAGTGGTAGGATTTTAAATGTAGGATTGTAGGTAATATTGTAATAAATTTTTCTGTATAATTTTCAAGCACATAGGCATGAGATGGTGAAGTGGTTTTTATGGATTGTAAAGTGGTCATACCAGACGTACTACCATATAATGGAATTTGGTCTCTGATTACTAGAATAGACACCATTCTTTAGCTCTTCATAGATTGATAGAACTTCTTAATTTGCAAAATAGCCAAAATTTATTAGGAATATTCTTTAATTGGTCCAAATCATTATTCCTATCAATTTCATTTAAGGGAACTACTTTATTAGTTGAAAAATTGATATAAAATTTAAGATAATAGACTGAGCATTTTTATTAGCGCATAATCATAGTAATTGAAATCCCAAAATCAAGCAACTAAAAGTATATTTGAAAAGTTACATATTAAACTGAAAATACATTAGTAATTAGGCTTTTTTTTTTTTACCTTATATGATGCCTTGAAATTTTAGCTACAGATTGCGAATTTATGAGAAGGATTGTGTCCTTTGATGTTACCTTAAGCTATATTGTTTCTTTCTATGCTATTGATTCTATATTCAGTTGTAATATAATTGTAAGTTTGCAACCATGCCGAAGTGTGCTGCTACTATCTTTAATAAAATATTTGACATACAACATCTTGTTCGTTTGTTATATTGATAGTGTTGATAGGTCATTTAGCCATGGAACCACCAAGCTCTAACATACCTGCTTTAGGTCCAAGCCGAGTTACTTAGGCCTTCATTGGTCTCCACCACCAAGCCTGAACCCCCATCCCCCTCCGAGTTACCTAATAGTTCAACCACAAAGGATTACAGCTTTACCCTAAGGGAAGGCTGGCAGCTTAAGTCCCCTTGTCTAAGTCAGTTACTTCAAGAGCACCTAGTGAACATCCTAATCCACTGGTGTTGATAATAATTGATAATCATGTAATTTGTTTCACTATTAGTTTGATTGTCAGGATTATGGTATCCTTTCACATTAGCTCCATCAAATCATTCTCCCTTATTATTCATATTCAAATTTTCTTTCTTTTTTTAATCTTTCATACATTTATATTCTAAGTTCAAATTTACATTATCGTCAAGGTAGTCTTCTAACTATTTGAAGATGAATATATGCGAACAGTGCATGCTAGCATGGATTACAAGTATGACAAACTATTGGAAAAATCTTCTGGCAACTATAGTTGAGTGAGCTAAATGGAAGTACAATAGCCTATAAAGATTCCTTACTACAATCAATATCTAATCCATATGAGCAAAATTTCCTTAATAAAAAAGATGAACCAATGGATGGTGATGAAGAGGAAAGACTTAATGAAGTTTAAAGAGCACAAACAGGGATAAACGCAAGGTAAAGAGTTTGAGGGGACTTCAACTCATAATTAATAACATTGAAAATAACTAATTTTTAATAATAATTTTGTAAAATTAGAATTTCCTTTTTTTTTTTCCGAAGGGGGGGAAGGGGTGTTGAGGTTTGTTATTATTGGCTTATGGTACAATCAAAATAAATTTTTCGATAACTTATCTCTCCATGCAAATAAAAAGGCCATCAATGAAAAATTTATTGCATAATTACATTTCTTTACCAAGTGAAGTAGAGACTTTATTATAAAAGTTAAGGGATAACATCAAGGTCTAATAATAGTTGGGATTATATATCCCTTACATAATTCCAAAACATTAGTTCTAAGTAACCTTACAGGCAGGGAATGATCAAAAAATAATTCATAAGGTAATTTGGCTCCTTCTTTCGCTAAAGCATAAGCAATATAGTCATGATCTCTACTAATAGGCTTCATCTCCATTTGTCGACATCTACTCATTATCTCCATGCAATGTAATATAACATCATGCATTAAATCATCATTATGGTAAGTATTTGCAATGATTTGATAAGCTTCATAGTAGTCATTCATGAGGATAAAATTGATCAGAAAAATCATTTGAAGCAAGAGACCTACAACTTGGCATCAATTGAAGATGCAACTATAATAAGTTTGGCAAAACCAGCTAATAATTGGCCCTGGTAATTTAAAAAAAAAAATTAAAAAAATCCTCTAATCCCTGCTACACCGGTTTGCACTTTGTATGATAAGAATTTTCAATACATAAAATATATTATGGCTCAAACTAAGCATGATCCCTTATTCTACTGCATGATGCTAACGCCTATATTATTATGTTATAAGATGGGATGCATAATCGATTTAATTAGGAGTTAAGTATTCATTAGTCTAATTCATGGATGAGTAATAAAAAAAAATATATATATATGCAAACACTTTAAGATCCTAAGTTTTAATGTAGTAAGCATATAATATTTATATTAACTTAAGATATTTTTACAAATAAGGTCAATCATATTGAACATGTACAATTTCTCGTTTGCCCTAACAAGGCAACAATTTTAGTTATTGGACATAATTAAGTATTCTTCTAACTACAAGTACAAACAAGCGAAGTGGGGGCGATATACTCACTCGGCCATGATGCTCAACAGTCTTAATAATCCTCTACCGTATCTAAGTCAAACTAGTCATCTCCTAAAGAAGATAATTAAGTTTTATGAGTATCTTATTTGCACCAATCAACTAGGCTTATTGTTCATTATTTCGAAGTTAGTTGATTTTGTAATTCGGACATATCTTCTTCATTTTAACTCTATTTTCGATGATCTTATAGTTGTTTTCATCATTTTCTAATGTTCTTTCATTTGGTGAAGTTGTTTTTAAGTTTAGGTTAGTAAGTTTTTGGTTTAAGCCTTGCAAGATCATAGGCTAAAATGGTGAGTTTGGTTACTTTAGGGTTTGGGCTTAGTTTTGAGTCTTGGGCTTGGTTCTTGGCTTTAGGCTTCATATTTAATAATTTTGGGCTTCTTTTAAGTACTTTAAATGGGCCTTTTTCCATCCAACAATTTAAAATTTTAAAGTGGGCTTTGGTGATACTCTTATAACTCCAAATAGGCATTTTTACTAAGTTTAGGTACCTAAATCACTAAGAGGCCTATGGTAGGCCTTTAGGTTTTGTAAACCTTTTAAATAACTCTTCCCAAGCCTTTGAACCTAGGTATAGATCTAGTCGCTTAGTTATATGGGCTCTAAAATTGGTTCTTTTGAGCTTAATGTATCTAAATCGCTATTTAAGGCCTTAAGCTCAAGCCCACTTGTCTTTTTAGACTTAAGCTTAGTATTGGACTTAAGTTTAGCCCACTTTTAACATGTTTATAGGCTTAGACATTATGATTCTTAGGGCTATTAACACTATTCTTAAGCTTATAATCACTAACTAAGTTAGCTGAGGGACTTAACCATACTTTAGCTTACTTAACTTAATTAATTAAGTCCTAAACCATACTTAATACTAATTAAACATGTCATTAAGCTACTAAACAAGAAGTTTTAGATTTGGTGGGTTCATGAAAGTAGCAGCCATGAGTCGTTCTTAGGGTCCAATCTTCCATTTTCATGCGTCACTTGATTTTTATAATGTTTCTACTATAGTAATCTATGTTTCTATTAATCCAAAACCATAATCACTTCATAAAAGTGTATGGAAGTGTATATAAGTAGACATATATAGGGCAGCATGCATGGAAACCAAGGATCTTATCAACTTAATTAGAGATCTTCTACTAAAATTTACACTACTCTACATTACTTAGTCTATTAGTGTTATATCTTCTACTAAATGTGGTTTTTCTTGTACTTACCTTTGTCGCTCTTCTTGTAACACCTTAGAACTTCTAGGGAGTTGTTATAAAATAAGTTTTAATGAAGAAAACATTAGTATCTAACATTATCTTACAAGGAAACTAAGGAAAACCTAACTTAAGTACTTACTAGAGCAAAGTATAGAAGATCTTCTTTAGTGGTTATGTGACGTGAGCTTGAGTGTATATATAAGGGTATGAGTGGTTAGTCAACAAGGGGAATGTATGTGTAAGGCGTGGACTTGGTGTTGAGTGATTTAGAGTGGTGGTGATGAAGTTATGGTGGTTGGTGGTAGCCGAGAGAAAGAGGAAGAATGGAAGTTTTGTATGTGTTGATTTTTGAGAGAGTTTGAGAGTATTTGTAAGTGTGTTTAGGGATGAGAAAATAAAAATGAGGGAGGTGAATGGGGATAGCTGACTTGGAAATGGAGAGGGAGTGAGTGGACCAACTTTGAATTTTAGGGAAATTAAGGACAAGGTACAAAATAGGTGTAAACCCCTGAAAGTTTCGATCTAGTTTTTGAAATAGACTCAACTATAGTAGACAATATAGGAGTCGACAAGGCTAATTAAAGTGAAAACCCTAAAAGACTTAATTAATCGCGTAAAGAATTTTTCGACCCTAAATGTTTCTAAAAGCTAAAGATTCCTTTCGAAAGCGATAAAAACCTTAAAAATGATTTCATTAGAGACATATGTACACCAATCCATCATGATATACCCTAAAACCCTAATTGAAAATATAATGCTTATATTTTGCAAAATCATTAGTAAATGGTTAGAGATAACCCACATTCTTGCTTATATGATTCAAATTCTTAAGTAATCCATTAGGAACTAAGATAATGGGTCATAGATTATATTTATCCCTTAAATATATGATTAAGATGGTCTTACTTAGGATTAGGGTTATAGTTGAAGATTAAGTTACATATAGTGAACTTTAAGACTCAAATTAGCACTTTTTACATTTGTTATCTAAAGTTATTTATCAAATGAGATATATGCACTCTAAAGGCCTAAAGTAAGATCTCATCAACCACATTTACACATCAATGCATCATATACCTCAATTCTTCTCATTTCCTTCATTTCTTCCCTAATTTCCCTTAATTACTACATTATGTGCACAAAATTACACATACTTAAGGAATGTTGACTAAGATAATACATGTTGACCAAATTTCAAATGTTGACCAAGTCAACATTTTGAAAAGTCAACAAAGTCAACATTTTGAAAAGTCAACAAAGGTAAGAGATAAGAAAAATATCTCTTATGTAATGATGTTTTCCTTTTCTTTTCTTTTTGATTTTTCTTTTTCTCTCTTTTCCTCTTGTTGCCGTCCACAAATTTCCTTCTTAATCCCACCACATATTGTCTACCATTAAGAGAAACAAACAAAAGAAACAAAACAAAAATCCCTCTTTCATGCCGTGAGCTCCCTTCCCTTCTTTCCCTTTCATTTCTCCCCTTTTGTCTCCTCCATTTCAACATTATAAAAGGTATGTTTTTAAGTGTTTTATCTTACTTTTTATTAGTCATTAGTTAGTTAATTAGGTAGATTAGATAAGTAGTTATATGGTTAGTTTTGTCTTGAAGAAGAGGAAACAAAGTTTCCTTCTTTAAGTGTAGAAACTTGAAGTTTGAAAGAGAAGAAAGAAAGACATGAGGATATGTTTCTATGTATGCATACATAAGGAAATACCAAAAAAGTATAAGTAGAAGAACCTTTGTACATGAGTATTTAACATGTACATAACCTAATTTAACATCAAATCTTACTAAACATACCTATACTACACTAAATATGTACATAAGAACATAAAAACATGGAATTAATGAGCTTTTCTTAAGGACAAATTTAGGCATACGAAATTTTAGTATAAAATACGTATTCCACCGTATAGGTATACGGGTATGTATACATGTATAAATACAGTATAAACCTTAGTTTAGGTATGAGTATAAGTATGTATAAAGTATATGTACATAAGTATAAGAAAAAGAGATAATATGTACATAATACATATGTATATAACATAAGCATGATGGAAGGCTTATGTAAGCATATGATGAGGTAAAGGATGACATAAGCACATGATGATATAAGCAAGTGATGACATAAGCAAGTGATGATGTAAGCGATGGCATAAGCAAAAAAAAAAAATATAAAATAAGAAAACTAAGAAAAATGTAAGTGATTAGGTAACTAAATTAGTAAAACCTAATACACTTTCTAAATTAGATTATACCTAATTCACTATAAGAATTAGTAATAGCAAAGTAAAATTCTTTCATTAGAAGAATTTAAGGAATAAAAGATATAAACATAAGTAAGAAAAATACTTAGATATTCATAACTAAAACTTTCTATAAATTTAGCTCATAACATAAAATAAAGGTCTTAATATCCAAAACATATACTACCATGTGAAAATATGTTCAGAAACGATGAAAAACGATTATAAATTCATAAATACCAAAAATAAAACGAAAAAGCTACATGCGATTGAAATTAAAGTCCTACCGAGTAAAAGGTGATAGTGATTTAAGTAGAACTAGGTACTTAGTTGTTTAGAATTAATAGTTAATTCAAACACTTATTAGTATTTTTATCACATAATGATCAAGTGACTTTGAGGTGAGCGAGGACCTCCCGATCGATTACTACGATTAGAACGAATCGCTATGGCCGAGTGAGTATTTACCCTGTGATTCCATGCTTGATTGTGATTGTAGATAGTGGACTTAAATATTATTGTTAATTAACTACTGTGTGGGGTTCGAGAAATGCTTGTGTATGTAATTGTATGTTGAGTTGTGAATTTACCTTAAATGCAGAGAATGCCTTGTTTGTTGCATGATAATATAGAAATTGATTGTGTGTATTAGTAGATGGTCATAGCATAGTTTGAACTAAATTATACTCGGTTATAAAAAGAAACTGGAACATGCATTAACATGCATAGCATGGATACTATTCCAGCCGTCACATCACATTGAGGTAAAGAGAGGTCATTCGGGGGTTGATATTATTGAGTTATTTGGTTATGTACGGTGCACTCGTACAAAATGACCTTACCCTGATCCGCGGGAACACTAGGCGTTGGAGGCGCCAACCGCCTGGCTAAGGGTCGAGTCTATAGACCTCCGTTTAGGGGTGAGTGTGGACTGTGGGGGCCCACTCACAATTATACTAGAACTTGTGTTTTTCTGAAAATAAAGAGTTATTTGATATAAGTACGGAATATGGAGTTCCGTAGTAAAGTAAGTTCTAGTATAATACCCGGATCTGATTGGTGCCGTGTAAACTCCAACCCTGACTTTGGAGGGCGTTAAATCCGAGTTGCGTATATGAACTAGTTAAATATGCGTATTATTTGGCATTCTGTTTGATCATTCATTCATATGCGTGACTATAATGTATTTATAACTTGCTTGTCGTGTGGCTGAGGGTTTTGCTCACTAAGCTTAGGCTTACACCCCTTTAGACTTTTGTTGCAGGATAGCCTGTTCGTAGAGACAGGACGAGGGATGCCACAGGTTAGCCTGGGGACTTGGGCAAGAGCGAAGTGTCCTGTGTGATGAGAGGAAAATAGTTTATGTAGACTATTCCTCATGTACTTATGTTTACCTTATTCTTATGAACTTAGACATACTTAAATACTATGTAATGTAAACTTTTGAGCTTAACTTTTATATAAATATGTTGTGTGATGATATCATGTGAATCTGGATGTATTTTGGAACTAGTAGTTGTAGAGCCTTGTATATTGTGTGAAGAGTTTTTGATTGGAAGGGTAGCCAATCAAGGGTTTTTCATACAGTATACGGCGTCTGCCACGACTAGGCCGTCCTCAGTTCGTGATAATAGGGACCATGTATTATTATACTTTTTGCCAAATTGGGTATGTTTTTATTCTCTTAAGGTACAAGATATTTTAAAAGGGGATTAAGATTTTGTCTTTTGGTCATTAATCATGTTTAGCTTATAGCTAATTAAGATGTAATGGGGTTAGTTATGGATTAATATTTGATTAGGGTAATTGATAGAAATTAGGTATGATTAGGCTAATAAAATGTAATTAGGATGTGTTTAGGGTTTTGTTGGACTTTGACACTATACTTTGGCTAATCTAAATGCCCTATAAGTATACTTAGGGTTTCCTTAGGGTTTGGTGTTCGTTTATAGTAATTCGATTCTCATATGAGCTCGAAAGTTAGGGTTTGAATCATTTAGTATTATCAATTACTTGTATTGATTGATTTAACCTTACTACTAAAGCTTACTTATGACATTAAGGTATTTAAACACTTAATTAAGGTTAAATGATCATTCTAGAGTTTTGTTATCGTTCTAGGGTTTTTCAAGTATTAGGGTTCTTGATCGTTTAGTTAGGTTTTTAAAGATTACTTCTATTAGAGTTGTGGTTAAATACTTAAGGTTCAATTCCTTTATTTAGGTATTATTACATTGTTTAGGTAGTTCTAAAGACTATCCAAGAACTCCTTCATCCGATTCCTCTTTTAGGTTATCGAAATTTCATAAGGCTTACACCTCCATTCCATCTTGACATATACTACCTGGCTTCCTTCTTATTCTCCTTTAATCTGTTGATGATTCTTGGTCCAAATACATGAGACCATTTGCTTACTAGATCAAGTTGCATGCACATTCACTCCATCACCATTAATCTAATATCCTCAAGCAAGCTAATGATGGGCATTAACCTTACATCCACCAATCGCCCATTAAATGCTTTACACAGATTATTATCAACTATATTATACTTAACATTAGTATAAAAGAAGGCCTTACACCAATGCTTTGCTTCGATTTTCATTTAGGCAGTCCACCCATCCTTGGTAGCATTAGTAAGCATCGATATGCAGCCTTAAAACTTACCTTGTTTGTACTCTTTGCAATCATCCAAAAAAGTTTTCTAAAATTAAGTCCCTTGTACTTGCTCCTCCAGTTTACATAAATGTACCTTAGTCACATTTTATGTTCGCCCATTGGCGATAGAGTGTTTATAACATTTAGTAGGCCCTGCACATATTTTATAAGCCAAGATATGTCAAATTTCTAGTATATCATATATTAGTAATTTCTCCACTAGAAGCAAGAAATAAAGATACTTCATATAAAGAAGCAAGTGCTAAAAAAAAACAAAAAAAAACTTCAAATTAATAATTTCTAGCATAGCATGTAAAGAAGCAATTGCTAAAAAGAAATAAAGGCTAACTATTTATTTTTCATTAATCAAGACCTTCGCATAAAATAATAACTATAAAATAATAGAAGCAATTCATATACCATTCCATACTTAGCATAAAGGGGACTGGCTTTATAACTACATAATAATAGTAGCATATCCATAGTATCCTTTTCTTTTTTCACTGTGCTTATCCTTTTCTTTTTTCACTTTCATTTTGTGTTTAAATAGTCATATCCATGGTATCCAAGAAAACACATGAAGATCCAATGTCAGGTGAAATGGTACAAGTGATTATTTTATAGTTACCAAATAGCAATTCAAATAGCATAAAAAGGAAAAGAGCATCTATAATTTTAGGCCCTGTACGTAATATAAGTAGTAATAGACATTTATGAACGGTTAGAACTGGTTTTATATATAAGATAAAATGATAACTACATTTGAGCATTTCTTACATCAAAATAATTGAGATAGCATTTGAAACATACATTTTGCTTGTCACTGATGATAGTCCAACTTTCACCATAGTCATCTTTATCAATTTCCAAGTCCTTCATCAACCTTTACATAAACTAAGTCTACATGTCTTTGTTTTCTATCTTAAGAATGGCCTAAGGTACTGGAAGCATTTGATTATTTACATCTAGACCTATTGCAGATAACACCTCTCCCTTGCATGCACCCTTTAAGAATCAACTATTAACACTAAATACTCACTAATAACCATCTAGAAACCCCTTCTTACAAGCATAAAAGCAAATGTAGAATGAATAAAATATAACCTTATTTACATCAAAGTCTATGCGAATATTTAAGAAAATAATAGAATTTAGATTTTTCCTTTGAAGCTATTGTACGTAGTCCCATAATAGTGCATGCTTTCTTACTTCTAAGCCCATGAGCTCCTACATGACCCTTAACTTAGCTCACTTATATTGGGATGTTGTAACACCAACACCCATATTCTCCTGCACCAACTCCTTCAAAGTACTTAACTTAATGACAAGTGCAGCCTTAATAGTTGAGCTAAATGATTCAGTTATTGTTTTACTCTTAACTTGTTTGTTTTCCAACATGATACCACATGCATGTTTTGATCTGTAAGTTTTTAAGTGAAATGCACTTGTGTTCTTTTCATATGAATTATACATCACCAATGGGCAATTTTCTTTAGCACATACTGCCTATAATTGGGTTTTGTTGTTTTTAACATAGTTGACCTCTCTTTGTTGTGATATAGCACATTTCTCAATTGCATCTTTAAACTCTTTTGGACTTGCAAATATCATGGACACTTACCTTACCATTATGCATCGGAAATTTGTTTTTCTCCCTAACAATTTCCTCCTCACCACTTTCTTCCCCTTGTTGTATTTCAAAATCATTAAAGTCCCCAGCTTCACTATAATTAGTTTCTTAACTCCCAGCATCGTCATCTCCTTCAGATGGGTTGTAATCATAGTCATCGACACCTATGACGATAGACTTACATATAACATAAGATTTATCTCTAGTTGCCCTTAGATCTCTCCAAGTTTGCATGAGCTCCTCATCTGACTTCGCTTCATAGTTAAGACCCCCAATATAATCTTCTTAATCCTCTTCACTAGATTTTTCTTCCTCTACCACACTACATATTTACCTAGAAAACTCTCTAAAGCTTCTTGCACTCATAGAGTGTTGTGCATAAATCTCAATTTTATCATAAATGTCAAAATGGCTAACTAAACTCATAACATCAAAGTCATCACAAATTATAAGACTATTTATTGGTGTTGTCTTAAGAATCTTATATCTAACACTTATATGTTGTAGCACCCATTACTTGGCAATAAATTTAAAATATATCGTTGAGATAACTCACTTGGCTGAATGACGAGGTTGATGCTACTGCTACCTTCATAGTAAACATTATCTTACCCCTTCTTCAACGCTTTATTGAATAACACAATAAGTAACCTCTCGACCATTTGCAGACCTAAAACATGGTCAATAAAGCAAATTTTTTGTTAGCAATGGTTGTACTTTTGATCTAAAAACACATTTAATAATCAAATGTCAAAGCACATTTACTATAAGTCGTCGTTTTCAAAATCAAGGCATTTGAATGGGGTCGTAACAAAGCCTTTCATTTCATGAACCATCAACCAACCACAATACTCAAGACTTTAAATAAATAAAAAAACCCTCATTTAAGGAACAACAAAGCACTAACAACACTCAGGCCTCAGAAAAATAAATAAAACCACCTAGTTTGTGAACAAAATGGGAAAATATACATAGAATCTTAAGAAACATAAAATACCCCAATATTTTGAATAATATAGTACCAATTACAAACAAAACATTCAAAAAATAAAGAAACATGAAGCCTACAATTAACCTTGCTGAGAGTATACGACTTTGGGTCTATCAGTGTTGTGTGCTTTTATAGATTGAAAATGCTTCTTTCCATTGAATCCTTTGCATGCGGATCTCGATTTGCTTTGATTTTCCTACCATAGTCAATATCTACAACTAATATAGACTTAAATGGTAGGGATTTAGAGGACGATTACATGTTAAAGAAGTTTGGTGGGAGTGATATAGGTAATTCATTATTAGTAGGTGTGTTAAATGGGCATCAATTGAAAGGGGAAGAGTTTGGTGGATGTGTTAAATGATGGATAGTGATGAGTTTAGGCACTACTATGTTTTCTGTTTAAGAGATGAAGATTTCCCTTATTTTTCTTTTTTCCACTTCATTGCTGCATTGATTATTTAATGTTATATACATACATACATACATACATACATACATACATACATACATACATACATACATACATACATACATACATACATACATACATAGCCTTATCAACACAAGTTAATGTTTGTTTTCTACGCCTTGCAATGCAGGTTGCAAATTATACACTTTAAAGAGTTGAAATCAAATTAAATTAAGTCAGATACTAAAATGAAAATTTTAAAAAGTTTAGGTACTTATACAGATTTCATCCCAAATATAATATAATACCTTAATAGTTGATGACTTGCAAAAGTTTAGTTGATTTTTTTTAGCTAATTTAACTCAAATATGTAGAACCAACAAATTCATTTAAAAATGTAAAATGTAAATTTTTACACGAAAATGATTTTATATACGAGTTAACTCATAAAAATCTCCCAAAACCGTAAATCCATAGAATTGTATAGGTAAAATTGTGATTTTAACAACTATGTATATAGCACATAGATTGCCATTAATGTAGTAACTAAGTAATTATGTAGATTCTATAGTGTATCAATTGCCTACTGCATTGTACTCTACCCTAGGTATCGGTACTGTACCTAGGAAAGGACCTAACACTTAGGAAAAGATTAAACACTGTATTGACTCAGTTAATGATCATGTCATGTAGACGCATGATAATGTTGCTCTCTTACATGACCATTTGAAGCCGACCACCATCCTCCTTGAAGGTTACCTCGAACGGGCCTTAACCTTTGAAGTATAGATCAATAGTACTTTCCTCATAACCTTGATGTTAAGGAAAATGCTTTTTTATTTTTTATTTATTTTTTGGTGTGTGTGTGTAGGGGGTGGTAGGAGTTATTAATAGGCCATTTTTGGCCTAATGCCCTAGAGGCTTAGGCCCAAGTCATTAGGTTTGCTCAATGTCTCTAAGTAGCTCTTATTCTTAAGCTTCAACTCCCCATTAAGTGGACAAATCAGCTCGAGCTTAAATACAAGTGATCCCTAATATATCGAGTACTCGTACGTGGGTTTGGATGAGCTTTAAGCACATCTCTAGTCTTAGATAGGGAGAGAGATCAAAGGTTCACTATGTGACCCTTTAAACACCAAACTCCTTGATCTCGAGTTTTGAGTACCCGAGGAGCTTACAGCGGCCAAACTCACGGCTTGGTGACCTTCTTCTAACCATAGAGTTAGACCATGTTGGCTAGACTATAAGAAGAGACCTAACCCCTTACTCTTCCCTTCCTTCATCAAATGCTATATGATAGTTTACTATACAACCTAAGGATCTAGTTGTTTAGGTTATGACGATTGCCTATATTGATGTGATAGGCTCTTTTCCCGAGGTCCACCAATTGATAGAAAGGAGCTATCCTTTCTTATACTGACTATGCCCTCATCTTAGCATGCGTATGAGTTAATCTATAGTTAACACGTAGCCTCAATAAGTCAGCCCCATACTAAATAAATTGGATGGGAAGCCTCAGGTGAAGGTAGCCTCTTTCTCTCCTAATTTCTCTCTTTGAACACTCCTTACTCATTTTAATCTCCTTTATTTCATTCTCAAATACTCTCATCACTAATTTGAACGTTTGAGTGCCTTCATTGACAACACCACAGGTACTTTCTTTACAAATCCATCGTCATACACAGCTACTGAACCACTAGGAGTGCATGCAAAAACCACCCTAGTAATATATACCATCACCATACTTTTACCTTACAAAATTGATTGATTTTTGAGTATTAGACATAATACTCTACTAAATTGAGATTTTTGGTGGCCAATTATGTTATGTTAAATGTGATGAGTTCGATGAAACTTTAACATGACAATGGAGCAACCTGTTCCATCCATAATAAGAATTTGTAAAAGGGAAAACATAAAAATCATTACTTGATCTTTTAAGTGTTTATTTAATTTTATGTATAGAAGTTGTTAAATTTTTATTTATCAAATTTATTATCTTTCCTAAATTTGTATTATTTGACAAATAATTATTTGTGATATTATCTTTTTAAAGATGTCGTAATAGTAATTTTGATACGAAAAAGTTCAACTGCATATAAGGTTTGATAATTTTAAATTTTATGATCAAATTCACTAAGATTGGTATTTCATAATTTTAAATTTTGATGTAAAACTAAGTCCAATTTCATGTCTATACGCTGAAAGCTCCGGAGGAAAATATTTAAATGCCTCTCCAGATAGAAAGTTCGAGAGATGCCAGTGGGGAGGGCATTTGGAATATTATTGATTTCCATGTCATAATTAGCAGCTGAGTGAGACCCACGATTAGGGTTTAACAGCGCAGTGAAAGACAGGACAGGACGGAGATAAAGCCGGCTAGGGTTTTGGCCAAGCCCTTGTTCTTGATTTGCTCCGGAAAACCATACGGTTTTGGCTGACAAATGAAAATGGGTTTCTTTGGTAAGTTGCTATCTCTTTGACAAAATGCGGAATCAACATGTCTGTCTTATTCGTTTTGATAGCGACATTTGATTTATGAGCAATGTTTTCTATAACTTGTATGTACATCAGGAATAGAAGTGAAACCGGGTAAAAAGGTAAACCCTTTCAAAGCAGATAATGCCCAAGGACGGCTCCGTTTAACCCAGGTACATCTTTCTTTTCAATGGGTTATATATTCCAAAGTTGTTGATGCATTGTCTACATTGCAACTTAAAAGAAAAGCTTTTTCTGTGTTTGCAATCGTTTGTAGTGAACACAGTATGGCTTTCTCGGGGCGTTTAGAGTGTTAGCTGACTAAAAATTGGATTGTAATTCATTGAGATAATTTTAAAAGATGGATTGGTTGGAAGTTTGCAAGCATATATGGGGAAATTTTCGATTTTTGCTTTGCTGACAAACTTGGCTTTTGTAATGCCATGGAAATTATTTTGCCAAAAATTTATGAATTGGTAAGGTTGCTTGCCAGAATATGCCCTGATTTTGGGGTTGATTACCAATGCCTATTTGCATGTTGGTTTTGGTTTGGCATTGAGTGAAAAGATATCCACTTTATTGTGATTAGTCTAGTCATTATCTTATGTAATATGCAGGCAACACTAGGTCTTGGTTCCTCGACAGACAAAAGCATCTTGCAATGTTTTGGAGTACAAAAGAACTCAATTTTCTTATGTTCCCTATTGCCTGATAAGGCAGAGTCATGTTCTTTGGATCTTGAGTTTGAAGATGATGAATCTGTTGCATTTTCGGTAATTGGTTCAAGAAGCATCCATCTCTGTGGTTACTTTCTTCCTGATGAAGAGGATGAAGGTGATGCTGAAGACATCTCAGATTGTGAGTATCCTTTGAGAATGGCTTTTGCTGGTTAATTTGCAAACTTTTTGTGCTTCATGGAAAAAAAAGATTTACTTACTGATACTAACATGCCATGTGTTTTAATAAGTGGTGAGTAAGTACTAATAATATTTAGATTTGTATTAATTATAGTAGATCTATATTTTTAAATATTAAGAATTCATTGGTATTTACCCACCACTCTCACTTATTAAAACAAGTGGTATATTAGTACTATTGAAGCCTTTCTCCTGCTTCATGTACACGTGGTAGAACTTTATTTGCTCTTAACTTAAATCTAAAGAGATCTGTTGGGAAAAGATGTTACTGGCATAGGATCTGAGGAATCATCTTTGTATGATTCTGAAGATGGGTATGAAGATGAAAGTGACGATGACATGCTTGCAGCATCCCCAGTCCCAAAGAGTGGAGGTATATTTGCGTCTTCTTTGGGTTTTTCCTTTCCCCCTTCTTCTTCTTCTTCCCAGTTAGTATTGAATTTTTCTTTAGATTTTAATATCAATGCATGTGTGATATCATCTTATTGGAGATTCTAATGTTCTGGTCGCACGTATCTCTGGAATATGTTGTTTTCCTTATTGTAACATACAGTACATTAATGTTCTGGTCACACGTATCTCTGGAATATGTTGTTTTCCATATTATAACTTACTGTACATTTGTTGTTGTTGGGCATGTTTCTCATTCCTCCATATGTTTTTTTTTTTTGGGACTAAGCATGAAATTTCTTATTTCCCTTATCAACCAGATGGAATTTAGATAGTTGTATTGATATAATATCCAAGAAAAGTTTAGTTCTACTAAAAAAAATGTAGACAATGCAGTTTTTTATTGTGGTTAGAACAATGATCTAACCACTTCTACGGTTGGCTTTTCCACAGAGAAAAATACTAGTACCTCTAGCTGTTTTTGATTGCAACTTTCTTTCTTTTAACATGATGTTATGCTAAGATGTCAATGCCAACTGCTGATATATGCTTCTCTTTTGAGTGAATTGTCGTAAGAGCTTGTATCTGAAATTCAGTCGTGAATTTAGTCCTTTTGCAATGTATCTTCTGGCAGCATTATGTTAGTTTGATTTGCATATGTAACTTGGTCAAGAAAGTGCTGCAGTTGTGATTGAGGAGATAATGGATGAGGAAAAGCCTGGGAATGGGGATTCTCAGCCAGGTCAATTAGCAGAAAATGGAGAAAAAGAAGAAAATCAACTTATTGTTGGGAGCAACTCTAAAGTACCTGATGTGGAAAGTGAGGATGAAGATGGTTTTCCTTTATCTGTTTCGCATGGGTCCAAAGCTGCTGTTAACAAATCTGAAGAAGCAGTTGAAACAAATGAAGTGAATGCAAATACAACCGAAGAAATGAATAAGAAGAACGGTGACCGAACTGCTGATGCTAAACGGAAAAAGAGAGACATCAAAACTATCGAGCAAGATAATCAACAAGATAGGTAAAATGGATTTTCCTTTTCATATGATAGTGATTAAATGGTAGTTAAAAGTTGCAACAAGTACTACTAAAATTTGAAGAACTTAAAGAAACACATGTTATAAACATAGAAAAATATATAATTAAATCTGATCACCCAGGATGGATTGATGTGTGCCCTGTATATTTTACTGATGGCGTTAGCAGGTTTTGATGATAAAAGAACAGTAAAAGTCCTCTTCTGTCAGCAGACTTTATCAAACAAAAATGCCCTAATTGATCGCATTCAAAAATATTAAGCAGATTATTTCTGAGCATCCTTCCATCTCCTTAAGTCATGTTTAATTGCCTTTGGTTTGGTATTTGAATCATTTATATTAATAGGAAAAAGAAGAAAAAGAAACAGAAAAAGATGGATAAAGAAGGGAAGACTGATAAGGATGTAAGTGAGAGCAAGGTGGTTGATTTGAACGTGAACAATGGGGACAAATCTGATGAAAAGAGCAGGAACAGAGATCAGGTCTCTCCATCTGCAATTAATGAGCCTTCAGATGACAAGTATGTATTCTATCACTTTTAGTCATTGTTCTCCTGACTTAGCCAAAAAATGAAAGGAAAAAAGAAAAGATTACAGTTCTCCCTTTGTTTGTTATTTTTCCTTTTTTCCCCCCTAAGTGCTTAGGTCACAATTACTGGCATATATCTCATTATTGAGGCCACTTTTGGTTTTTCTTGCCCCCCTTTTTATGGTCAAATAAAAATTCCATTAACAACCAAAGGTGAGGAAATACAACTACAAATTGCTAGATAAAGGGTTAACAAAGGTATTCACAAGATCAGAACTTGTGTACCAATTCCTTTGTATTCTAGACAGCTAATGTAAAGTTTCGTTCACTCCCTCACTTTAATCCACTTCCTTTGATTTCCTTGCAAGTTGCAACCAGATGCACTTTTGTCTGGTTAAAAGGGGGGTAAAAAAGGTACTTGGAAGAGCATAACCACATCGTGCTTTCTAGGTTTTCTGATTTGAGCAAATGTCTTTTGGTCTCTCATTGTCTCCCTATTTACAAATAGTCTCTTAAATGTGTCTTGGCTTAATGCTTGGAAAAAAGTAACATTCAGCTTTTATTTTTTGGGTAAGAATGACCTTTCATGGATTGGCTATGTATTTACTTTTGTTTGCATGTCCAGTTGATGTATTTTATTTGGAGAAATATAATTGTTGTACTTCTATAAACTTTGATTTATGGATGTAGCTAGATTCTGATTTTAAAGTCTACAAATGTCTCTATTATCCATTTATTAATAAGAGATGACTGATTTTTATGAACTGAAAGCCATTTATGATCGAGCATCAGCTTGGTTATATTTGGCTTATGTTTTGATAGTCTTTGGGGCTGTAAAGTCTCTATTTCTTATTGACAGGTGTTTCATGTATTGATAATGCATGAAAGTAATTGCTTGGTATCCCCTAGAAAAGCTAATATTGATTTTATACAATACAGTGGCTACAGAATTTCATGATTTCCTTTTGTTCCAGCAAAAACAGTGTAGAGAAGAAAAAGAAGAAAAAGAAGAAGAAATCTCAAGAAAATGGAGAAGCAGCTAATTTGGATACAGTTGCAACTAAAGAAGAAAAGAAGTCCATTTGTGAGTTGAAGGAGCTGGAGAATGAAGCTAAGCCTTCTCAAGTGAGAACTTTTCCAAATGGCCTTGTTGTTGAGCAACTAGCAATTGGCAAGCCTGATGGCAAAAAAGCTGCTCCAGGAAAACAGGTCACTTCTTTTCTACTTCTATTTTGAGTAACTGATTGATGAGTTAAGTTTGCGGTTTTTTCCCTTCACTTTGTCCACAATTCTATGGGTCTATCCAATTTATTAGCCAGTCTTGTCAGGTAGGAATGAAATGCCAAAGAGGATGCCTGGTGGATGAGATTTTTTGCTCTGTATATTTTACAGGTGGACTTGTTATGCCTAGTGTTTCTAGGAGATTTTGCAAAAATTATGAATTCCTGACGTATAGGTCCCTTGTTCCTGTCTGTACAAATGTTAATCTTCTCTTCCTCACATTTTTATTTAATTCCTACAGGTCAGTGTTCACTACATTGGCAAGCTGAAGAAGAATGGGAAAATATTTGACTCTAACATTGGAAGAGCACCTTTTAAGTTCCGTCTAGGTACTAGGAGAAGAATAAGAATCTATCCAAATGTCTTTTGTTCATGTCTCTACTTTAAATGTTCTCTCAAATGTTTTTAACTCAAGATTATTAATTCTCTATTGTGCAGGTATAGGACAAGTAATAAAGGGGTGGGATGTTGGAGTAAATGGTAATTGACTACTATATATTATTATTTTAATTTCTTAATGTGATTGTAGCCGCTGGTGTACTTCAATTTTATTGTTTTGTTATAATTCCATTTATATTTTATTATCAGGGATGCGAATTGGAGATAAAAGAAGGCTTACAATTCCACCTTCCATGGGGTATGCAATTTATTTTGGTAATTCTGCAATTTATTTGCACCTCTTGAAAGGTGCTGACTCTTCTCGGTTCATCTTAAGGTATTGTACACGCTTATTTCTAATTTCTCTCCCTTGCATTGATGCTCCTGTTGAATACAGCTATGGGGAGAAGGGTGCTGGTGGGAAGATACCACCAAACTCGTGGCTCGTGTTTGATGTTGAGTTGGTTGATGTTCGTTGATTAGTTTCCATCAAATATATTACAGAAATCCTGATTGCTGTATTGGCAGCTGGTAAAATTTTGTCGTTACTTTATATGTTAAAGAAAAATGAAGTTTTTTTTTTTTTTTTTTTTTTCGCTTTTTATTTTCTTGGACGAAGAAAAAGCATTGTGCAATTTGTTTAAGGTTATATAATGAAATCATATTGACCTCCCTCATGCTATTTTTAGATTGCTTATGCCTTTTTCTGGAAATCAGCAGCTTTGGAAATGTCTATCTGAACTTTGTCTAGAGCTGCTTCGTGGTTGGAACCCCAACTTTAACGTCAGGTTATGCAGAAAGCAGTCCTGAGTAATGACACATCGTTAATATGAGAAGTTGGGGTCATCCGACCATTTTTATTTTAGCTAGTGTATGTGTATATCCTTTATGAAGTGTGTTATGAGGACTTAGTGTATGTTATTTATACACGTGTAGATTTACTGTTTAAGTTTTATATAAATAGAGAGTTGAGTTGTGTTTCTTTATATGCCCCTACTCGCTTTTTTCCTTATTTCATATACTTGATTGAATTCATGTAATAATTACAATGCTGTTATTCTTATTTGAAGTATTGTTCATATAGAGGAATTCTATAGAAGACTAGTTCATATATAAATTTATGAGGACCAATCATGAGTAAAGAAGTTGCTAATAAGTAATCATCGCTTTCCATATTTATACAATTGATATTTCTACATATCCATTTTCAATTTCTAAAGAAAAGTTGAATAACGTACTTTAACAGACAACATGTTTTATTGACTTTATAAAGATAGAATAGAATTGCAATTTTCATCCTTTAGAGTTATTACTTGCATATTTCTACATTTTGTCCATAAGACCCTAACCAATGGTTAAGTCAAGGCATAAGATAAAGGTTGGTATCTTAGAAGTATTCATAATCTATTATTAATATCATTTTAAGTATAATCAAATAAAATGTAGATGATTATTTCAGTAATTGGGTTTTTTGGGTCCAATTTAATATCGCGAACTATTTTTTAGAAGTGGTGGGGTTCAAGGAATCTAACTTAATTTTGGGGATGTCTTAAGGAAATCTGATTTAGTAAGCTTAAAATGGGAAATACTAGATTAGTTAGCTTGCTCTCGGCCTGGCTCGCTTTTCTCGTAAAGTAGCCCCTGAAGGAGGCCATTTGTTTATAGAAGCTCTCTTAAGCTTTTCTATAAGTCTTATATTATAAAGACTTAGCTTATTCCTATAAAGCCTAATCAGGACTTGCACTCGGCTTAGCTTAGATGCATGAATTCTTAGGGAAAAAGAGGCTTTAATTTGTACCATCAGTCCTCAGGAAATAATCCACTGACTCTAAGAAAATGATTACAGGAAAATAAATACCTCTTCCATCTCCAAACGATCAACAGTTAGGATTAGGAGTTGAAATTAATAAATAAATACCTCTTCCTCCTCATTAGCAAGATTAAAAGCACTAATAAACTTATAAGAATAGTCAAAACTCTAATAGAATGATTGCAGGAAAAATCAAAACGACTAATAAAAAACAATTGAAAAACGATTAAGAACAATATATTTGATCTGCAGTCATACACACACTCTAAGAAAATGAGTTTACCCATTCCTCCTCTTACATCCCCTCTAAAGATATTCCTTCATGTATCATCAGCTCCAAATATCTCTAAGTTTGACTAGCTCTAGTTTGACTCGCATGCTTATGGAATGTGATTGGCTAGCTTTAATAACCTTTCCATACAAAAAACAATAACTATTATTTTCTTTTTTGTTTCTTAGTGATTGCGGTCATATTTTTATTCATTCCATTTTTCAGACCAAATATTAAAAGTTGTTTAAAACATATACTTTTTTTTGAAAAATTTCTATCATGGAATTCCCATCTTGGAGTTAATAGCAAACTGTTTTTTTCTACCAATAGTTAATCAGGAATCAAAAGATACAAAGGGTGCCTGAATTGATAATCCATAACGATAAATTTGCTACATATGAGCAATCCTAATACATGTGATCATCTTACAACAACTATGTCTTAAAAAATGTGATCATCTTACAACTGTCTTAAAAGTTTTTTTTTTTTAATATATATTTTCCTCTTTTGCCAAATTAAAGGTTTTGATTATTCGTTCACTATATTTATAAAACAATTTTAGTAATTACTGAAATTGTTGTTAAACTTGTTAGTCTAAGTATCCATTTTTACTATATAATGTTGAGTTAGTGGAATACTAGTTTGTAAAATTGATGAAAAGATCCCAAGAAACAAGTATAAAATCTTCAAAATGTTTGATTGTATATAATTTACTATGATGATGTTAGCATATGTATTAAGGGTCTATTTTATGGAGCAAGCAAACGTAATTTACTTTTGGCACAGTAAACTAACTTATATCACGTTATATTGCAGACATAGTGAAAGAATGGTAAACAAAACAAGCATTTATTAAAGTAAATGTATGAAAACCTAGCGACGAAAGAGATAGACTATAATGAAGATAGGAAAAGGAATTGAAATTTAGGTAGGGGCAGTTATATCAACATGAAATTAAATGCTACTTTTGAACATTCTATTAGTAGCAATATAGTTATTAGTCGATATTATCATATAATAAGGTTGTGGGTCCTAAACTCTCTCTTTTCGTCTAAAAAACTTAGGTTTACATATTTTTTACATATAAGTACATGTTAAGGGAGGTGCATGCACCAGCTTTCTTGGTTGTTAGTTAAGGAATGAAGAAGCATCAGCTTTTATATCAAGACTAATCATATCGGCTTTTATATCAAGACTAACCATTTGTGCTTCGTTCATTTAAAGTGAATTGGAATTCAATTTCCCTCTTATTTCTTATTACAACATTTACTTGATTTTTTTACCTCTAAATTGCAATTCATTAAGAATTCTTATTATGTGAAATCAAGTAATATGGACTCTTTAATTTAACCAAAGAATCACGATTCTTCTTAAAATTTCGCATTTTTTTTCAAAAATAACTTCGTATCAATTGAACGATGACCATTACCTTTATTACCATCGTCACTATTGACTATCGCCACCACGATCACCACTAATCATCATCATTGCCACTGCCGCTGCCACCACCGTAATTATCATCACTACTACTATTGTAAGCCCCATAACTAAGCAATTCGAGGTTTCGATCGGTTGAGCGATCCGATTAAGCCTAAATTATAAAGTAAAGCTAGAAATATTAGTAAATCGATCCCGTAAGTTTGAATTTAAGAAAATAAGTAATAAAATAGGAGACTACAAAGTTTTTAAATTTTAAGTATATAACTCGTTATTTATCGAAAATGCGTAAAAGGCATTCCGATACTTAACGAATCGTTAGAGATAAATTATATGTATACTAAAAATTATAAAATAACCTAAATAATATTTAGGAATATTTTTTTGTACTATATATGAATTTACATGTAGGTATAAATACGCGTAATTACTTAAAATACGCGAAATGTGCTAAAATTATAATAAATAATTAAATAAAATTATAAATTAATTATGAAAAAATCAGAAGAGGATAAGATGAATTAAGATCAGGTCGTGGCATGTCAGGATAAGCAAAAGAAAAATCAACAAATAAAATTTGGACAACATAAAAGCCAAAAATCAAGGAAAATGGGCAAAGTCTTGTCAAATTAATGTATAATAATTACAAAAATTGTCTATAAATAGCAAGAAAAATTCAGAAGCTCATTTGGCCAGATACAAATCAGAGAAAATTAGAGAGAGGCAAAACTTGAGAGAAAAATTCGGTTTAGAAAAAAATTAGAAAAAACTGTGCAATTAGGGCCTTTAACTGGAACCCCTCACCAAACGAGCAGCTGGGAGTGGACGGCCACCACCACTACACGGTGGTGGCAGTGCCCAGGCTGAACGACAAGGACACGGCGGCCGGAGCTATCCAGATCGGTGAGTCCGATTTCCAGCCCGATTTTGTGTAATTTTGTAAAAATAGTAAATATCATTATAAAATCATGAATTTTGTTATTCAGAGATATTTTTATATGGAGTTTGTAGGAAAAATATTATTTTGATGAAAACATGCCCCGTAATATATGGTCCATAAGAAATCATGCAAAATAGAGCATGTTTCGGTTTAGAAATAAATGACCTTAGGAGTGTAGTTTCAAGCCCAAAATTTTTGTGTAGATTACTTAGATGATATAGAATAGTGCTATGAAGCCCGTTTTTAAAAAATTAATTTTTAAAATTTTTAGATAATTTTTAGGCATTAAAATGAGGCATAAAATGGGTAATTTAAGGTTAATTAAGTAATTAAATTATTAATTACTGACTTAGTGAATAAGTAGATGTTTAGGGATGTTGAAATCTGATGGAGAATGATACTTGTAGCATTTAGGGTGTTAGATGTAATTATTAGGTTAATTATGTAGTAAATAAGTAATTTGGAAAAATAGTACATTTTAAGTTAATTTTGTAAATTAGGGTAATTAGGAGTAAAATCTAATTTAGGATGAATTTAGACATTTTGAAATGATAATTGATGTTTAGAGATGATAATTAGAGTGATATAAATATTAGAAGTGTAATATATACATAAAAGATAATAATACATAATTGGTAATTATTGGAAATATAAGAAATAGGAAATATTATAATAAAAATTGATATTGTGATAATAATAAAAATGTACAATAAATCTGATAGAAAATTTGAATTTATGTAATTATATGAAAAATGTAAAAATTTCTCACATTAGGAGTGAATTCGGTACACTAATAAGGACATAAGTGTATCGGGTGAAATAAAATACTGACTAGGGGTAATAATGGTATTTAGGAGATCGGGAAATAATGTGATTAATTTCACATTATGGGTTGAAACGAATTTCTAGGGTTAGAATATAAAACGTTACTTAGAAAATTGAACTAGAACCTAATTTAGAAATCGATGCAGAAACCGAACCCGAACCTAATCCTAAACCTAGAATAATTGTAAAAGACTTAAGACCTGGATAATTAGGTATCTTAAACCCTAAATAAAACATAACGATAAGCGTTATAGGATAAAACGAACCTATAATAGTTATATGAAAAACTGAAACCACGTTTGTGTTATAGGGATGATCGGTAATGGCCTGAGCAAATCGGACCTCGAGTGAGTGAGCGAGGAGTCGAGGTAAGTTGGGATTAATATAATGCTGTATTTTGGGAGGCTTGAGATTATGCTTGGTTGTGCTTGTTAGATAGTTGGATGTGTACATGTGCTTAATTATGAGTGATTCTATGATTCTGTTTGTTGCTCTAGTATGTATTGTATGAATCGTATGAAATGATTGATCACCCTAAACTGGACTTAATCAAATATATGACCAGTAATCATAATCGGACATGCATGGCAACCCATTATGGGAACTTAGACTCTTCGGCCAAATATCGACTCCTTCGAAAGGGATAGCGCAGGATTGCAAAATGGTCCCTTCTTCATCCTTAGTCGAACTAAGTGACAGGAGAGGAGGTCGCGGCAAGGGTGAAGTCAGTGGTTCGAAGGTAGTCACGGGAGGAGCAAGGTCTCTATTGCACAAGCCTGGGTTTGGTCGTGAGCTGCTTTGCATTAATAGCAACTCTTCAACCCGGATTAGAGCAGGCGAAATTTCTCTAATCTCATGATGAGCCGGACAACGTCGTGCGATAGCATTTGTTTGCACATGCATTGCCCCTAATAAGTGATCGAAAACCTTGTTGTGTGTGTGGGATAGTTTTAAATCCTCCGTTCTAACTTACTGAACTGTGGTTGTTTACATCCCTATAGACGTCATGCAAGTGCTAGTTAAAAAGCGGCAACAACTACTCTGAAGTTAGCAACTACTGGATCCTAGGGAGTAAGGAAAAACATTAAAGAATCAACACATATGTTATTGCTTTTCATTTTTGAATAATGTAATAACTGAATTATAGTATATATATATATATATATAAAATTTTTTTCACTTTCTTAGATAAATGCTTTATCTAAATTACAAATTGTTTATTTCAAAGCGGGTTAGTCGTGGACGCCTTATGTAGATCAAGTCTAAGATAACGGTTGTAAGGCCAACTTCTATCTTAGGTTGTTTACATCCCTATAGGCGTCGTGCAAGTGCTAGCTAAGAAGCGGCAACAACTACTCTGAAGTTAGCAACTACTGGATCCTGGGGAGTAAGGAAAAACATTAAAGAATCAACACATATATTATTGCTTTTCATTTTTGAATAATGTAATAACTGAATTATAGTATATATATATATATATATATATAAATTTTTTCACTTTCTTAGATAAATACTTTATCTAAATTACAAACTGTTTACTTCAAAGTGGGTTAGTCGTGGACGCCTTATGTAGATCAGGTTTAAGATAGCGGTTGTAAGGCCAACTTCTATCTTAGGATGGTTTACACGGCGGTGCTGTTACGACTCTGCCGCTTCGGGGCGTAACAACTATCATCGCCATTACTACTATCGACTACCACTACATATCATCATCGCCACTATCACTGCTACCGTCACCACTAACATTATTACCATCACACTGTTTCCATTACTATTACCTTGCTGTCACCATTATTACCATCACTATTACCGCCACTATTAACTATTGTTACCGCTACCTCTGCTGCTGCTGCTTCACCACCGCTTGCAACCATTGTTGACTATTACCACTGCCTCCGCCTTCGTAGTCGATTTATTCTACCGCCCATGTAGTCGATTTTCACTACCACTACCACTACCACTACCACTACCTATTACTTTAAAATTACTTGAGAAAGAAAATAAATTAAGGGTACTTTAGTCATTAATGTTTTATTACGTATCTATTCTTAAGTTGTATATTAATTCAACTAAACAAAGTAATAGGTATTATACTCTTATTATATTTTTTAAGAATTTCAATTACATTCTTCTCTTATTCCATTCAGTGAAGTGAATGAGCTGTTGATTTTTTCCCTTATAGAGTTTGCCTTTCAACTTATAAACAGATTTGAGCCCTCAAATAGGTCTTATGGTCATGAACTATGTGGAAAAAAGAAAAAAATCGACTCCATGTAAGTTTCATTGTGATTTATGTAACACTTTGCCTTTTAAATGTCTACTAAAAAATTTTCCTTAACTTTTGGTATCTGAAAATAGTTTGTTATTATTATCCCTAAGTTAAGGATAAGGCAAAATTTATATTTCACCTGTCATTCAACTTTGTAAAATACTTGCTTCAAAATCTATTCTCATTTGGTAAAATAAACAACAATAAAAATCTTTATAATAATAGGCTAAACTCAAAGTATCACAGCTATATAATCTTACAAAAAGCTTAAGTAACATATTTACAATCTTTTAGTTGTAATCCTCACAAATCATGTTGATACTTCTTATAATGCCACCTTCTAGAACTTAAGGCAAATCTTGCAATTGCTTAATCCTTCTCAAGAAAAATTACTTCATCAAGCGCTTCTAGGTCTTTTAGCTTGTGTAATTTAATGTTTTATCTAAACTTTTTCTTTAACTAGAGGATAAGATAACTTACCTCCTCAGCTTACTGTAAGCTGAGTGAGAGTGGATTAACAAATAGCAAGTGATAAGCTCTTAATCGTCTATATCTTTTTTGTGCCATTGCTAGGGAATTTCATATTCAGAACGTTAGTTGCTTTATTAATTTAACCATCTTTTTTCTTTGCTTTTATTATTTTGAGTTGCAATTGGTTTTATCTCTCTTCTCCTTATAGTGCATGATTCGAAGCAATCCGGAAGATTTGATTATCAAATCTTTATTATTTTCTTTTATTATCAAATCTTCCGGATTGCTTCGAATCATGCACTATAAGGAGAAGAGAGATAGAATCAATTGCAACTCAAAATGATAAAAGCAAAGATAAGGATATTGTTGAGGTTAAGGGAGAGAATGGAGAAGTGAACGATCAATTCATTAATAAAGAAGATCTACTACGAGAGCCACCGCAAAATCTTGAACCTATGGCCAACAATGGAGATGGCTCAAATTAGACCATGTCTGATTATTCAAGGCCTACACTTACTGGGGCCGACTCTAATATCAACAAATCGCCTATTGTTGCTAATAACTTCCAAATTGCACCTAATAACATACAAATGGTGCATCAATACGTTCAGTTTGATGGCTTATAAGATAAAGATCTTAATGCTCATAACTTTAGTTTCCTAGAGATTTGTGATACATTTAAAATAAAGGGAACCACGAATGATGCTATCTAACTACGATTATTCCCTTTTTCATTAAGGGGTAGAGCAAAGCTAGTGATTGAACTCTCTGCCATGGAACTTGATAACAACCTGGAATGTTTTGGTGGAGAAATTTCTGGAGAAGTATTTTCCACTAATAAAGACTGCTAAGTTTCGAAACGACATTTCTTGTTTTGCTTAATTAGAAGCCAAAACTTTATATGATACTTATGAGTGGTTTAAGGACTTACTTAGAAGGTGCCTATATCATGGCCTCCCACTTTGGAAGTAGATTCAAACCTTTTATCATGGTCTCAACTTATCTAGAAGATAGACGATTGATGTAGTTGCAGGAGGTACTTTGAACATAAAAACACCCGAGTAAGTAAAAAACTTGATTTAAGGAATGGAGATGAATAATCATCAGTAGGAAAGCACTAGAGTAAGGTAAAGGGTTGTGGGAATTCATTATGTGAACTTGGCCACTACTATAGTAGCTAAAGTGGATTTGTTAAGTAAGAAGATTGATACACTCTCTATTAGCCCTCAATAAGTACAACTGGTTATAAGTAATTTGACATATAGAGATATGGAACACAAGAACAAATGGATTACTTGGGAAATCCATCTAGGCAATAGAATAACCACTCCATCCAAGTGAAAAGCAAACAAAAAGAAGAATCTTGAGATTCACTAGTTTGATGAATGGCATGATAAGAAGAAAATCAGTAGAAGGCACATACCTAGAAAAGAGAAGTTGCGAGACTAATGGAAAAATGGTAAAGCTATTCTTATGTGGTGAGTACGAAAGCGAGGTAAGGAAGAAGATCCATCTCCACCAGGATAAAGGTAAGTGAATTTAGCATTATGTTGAGCTATCAACGTTAAACATAACGCTCTTAGGCGGTAACCTAAGCTGATAAGTTATTTTATCAATTTTCTTTATTTATATAAGTGCGTTAGCAATTTTATTTCTTTTTAATTAATTTTTTTATTAAATTTATGTATTAGAACAGGCATTCTTAAGAAAAAAAAGGCCAATTCATTCCATTCACAATAGAGTATACGATGGGGAGATACAAACATGTCTCCTAATCATGTCACTCACATTATAAAAGGCTAAGGGCAGTTATTTACGCCCTCATTCCCTCATTTTCAAACACATATGAACATACACAAAGACCCTTACTATCTTCTCTTCTCTCATGCTCACACTACGCCACATATACTTGGTTCACTTCTTACATTACAAAGGGGATCAATCTTCTATTTATCACGTGTAACTTCCTTTCAAGAACCAAGTAAGTACTTGATCTCCTTTTCTTTGCATTTTCATACGAATTGTCATACATGATTTGGATTCTTGATGATGATTCTTGTTCAAAATAGAGGGCTTTCACTTGCATTCCACTCCTTAGTGAGATTTGTGAAGTTGCATGCATGTTCTTGAGCATTTGTAGTAATTACTCCTTATTGACATGATCATGTTATTTTGAGTTTAGCGCTGCAAGTTTAACACGATCAGTGACATGATCATGTCATTTATAACAACTTAGGTTAATTGTAATCCCTCAGACTTGAGTGCATGCGTGGAATTTCACTTTATCCTATTGTTTAGTTCATCCATTAGTACTTAAGGTTTTCAAGATTAGTTCATTTTCATGTGCTAAAAATGTATGAATTTGCAAGAATCATTATTAAGCCATGCTTAGACTGTTAGTTGTAACTATAGTTATGCGGATTGTAAGCAAACTTTCTCAAGAATATAATCAATTTAGTATGTTGTCAAGCTTGGATTTTTCGATTTTCGTAATTTTTCCTTAATCCAATTTATATCAATCCTTATACATATTCAATATAAACCCTCAACTAGGGATTAAGGAAAATCTGGTTTTCTTTTGATTTTGAAAAAAAAAAAAGAGATGAAGTCGCTACCCAACCGAAGTTAGAAAAGAGTTAAGTTATAACTAATTGGGTAGATTGATTATAACTTAGATACTGGTTTTCAATAAATCAATTTAAAAAATAAAAAAGATTTTGAAACTAGTTTTGGATTCGTGGGTTATCCTATTTAACCCTAACCAAATACCACTTTTAACTTTTCGAAATTAATTTTTATCTTTTAAAAATATCCTTCTAGTGGCAATACTTGTTCATAAATAAATAAATAACTAAAATTACATCTACTCATAAAAAAAGGAGAAATGAAAGAAATATTACAAAAGTGGGAAAAATAATTTTTTACATGTTGAAAGTCACCTAGTAATTTGCATACATGTGCCTATGTATCAGCTCGTTGGGATCAGACTTCTATAGTTCATTTCAAAATCTTAGGTGTGTTGGTTTCTTTTAAATTTAGAAAAACAATTGAATTTACGTTTTTTAACGATTCAATTTTAGCTAGGAAAAATTCTAAAGGGTCCTAATTGTTTAAGTGTTTATTGATTTGAAAAATTCTAACAAGAATCCTATTTTTGAAAAGAGTTTCATTAATTAGACTTTTATAATAACATATTTCTAAGTGATGAAATGCACATTTTTTATTTTTATCATTTATTTTTATTTAATAACATTTTCATTTCTTTTATTATTGACCGAAGAATCCTTAAAACATTAATAAAGCTTTTCCCTTTTATTTTTCTTTTTTCCCTTTTTTTACTTTTCTTTTTTTTTTTTTTTTTATTTCTCTCTCTCTCTCTCTACAATAAAACATAACGCTAATGAGAAGAAGAGGAAAAAAAAAAGGTATAATAATATAATATGAAACAAAAGAAAAAGGAAGTGGGGCCAAACTAAAGCAATTAGATTAGGTTGTAGGTTAAAGGACAGGTTAGACACGGATTTTGGTTTGGAGCTCTGGGTTGGTTTGGATACGGATTTAGGTTGCATTAGGGGATAAAGAGTAGCAATACATGGAGTTGGTTTAGAGTATTTCAGTGACCTATTTAAGTAGGGAACGACAGATTTGTGTGTTTTTTATTAACAAATTTGGGGGTATATGAAGTATCGTGGTGTTTGGAGCTTGCTTGGTGGTTGTCGAATAGTAGTAGCTACAATGATTGCATGCGGTGTGTGTGGGGTGCTTCGTGAGACAATAGGATGGTTGGGTTTGTGTTTTCGAGTGTAGGGAGTTCAGCTATATGGTTATTTTGGTTTAAGAAGTAGTTGTTCATGGTGTTTCATGGTGGTTAGTGTTTCTTCGAAACCCAAAGTGGCGATGTGTGATATTAGGAGTTGTGGCAACAAGCAAGAGGGGATGGAGAAGAAAGCTTGGCTCGAGGGAATGCAGTCATGCAGTTAATCATGCTTGAGAAGGCCTCAAGCTCGAGCAATTCTAGACACAGAGAGAGTGCACAGGCTAGAGAGAGAAATGGTTATGTGTGTGTATGTTGTTGGGTGATTTGGATGAGAGTTCATGGCAATTTGAGCTTCTTAAGGCCCTTTTTATAGCTTTCAAGACTAGATTATGCAAGGAAAGCAATCAAAACACATTGAATTCGAAAAAGCAAGATTGATGGGTTTTGACTTGATCTTTCAATTTCAATGGAAAATGCACGATTTGAGTGATCATTAGAGTAATAAAGTTGATAGTCTTGTTCAAAAAGAAGAAAGGAAATTTCCATTCACCTTATCAAAGTTCGGATTTAAAGGATTGAACAAGAGCTAGAATCTCGGATTTTGACTTTTTCCATTTTTTAGGTAGAATGCAAATTAGGCAATGTAATCTACATGATTTCCCCATTAACTTGGAGAAATCATGTTGAAAAATAAGCTAAAAATGGCCTTAACTTGATTGCCCAAGAAGGAAAGTGAAGGAAAATCTACGGAAAACAAGAGAAAGAGGATTGCTAACATAGCGCCACGTTATCATCACGTTAGCAAACACGTAGCCTAATAGCCTTATGCTACGTGTATCCTAGTTTCTTAGGAAAGGAAAAGACATAAAGTTCCTATTAGAAGAGTCGAACCTAAGACTTTTTACTTAATGTAATGCTAAGACTTAATGCTTTACCAAATGGGTTGTTAGCACATGCCTTGCCTTTTTTTGCAAATAATATTTACATAAGAGCTAAAAGTTGCTCGAGCCATATCTAATTGATGTAGTTCTAACATATACTCAAACTAAGACCTTATTATTAATCTAAAAACTATTCTAAATTATTTCTTATCCCTATTTTATTAAAACTCTAAAAATAAATAAATAAGTTATTTATATATATTTCTATTTTTTTTTATTTTTTGTGTGTTTTTTAATTTTTATATTTCTTCATTTTTTTTTGAATTTTTTTCTACTTTTTGTGCTTTTTCTAATTTTTCAAATTTTTTTAGGTAAATTGCAAATAACCTTTCTAAACTTTGACTTAGGTATAAATTGCTTCTTTAAATTTTCAAAATATAGTTTTTGATCTCTAAACTTTTATAAATTAGCAAACAACCTCTTAAGTTGAGAATAACTCTTTAAACTTTGATTTTGGTATGTAAACACCTCCTCAACTATGAGATGTTTATATTCCAAAATTAAAGTTTAAGAGGTATTTATATACTAAAATTAAAGTTTAAAGGGGTTATGGGGGTTATTTACTAATTTATGAAAGCTTGGGAACCAAAAACCATATTTTGAAAGTTTAGAGAGGTAATTCGTACCTAAGTCCAAGTTTAGAGGGGTTATTTGAATTTTCTACCTTTTTTTTGTATTCTTCTATATTCTTTTATTTTTTGTATTTTTGAATTAAGACCCTTTTTTTCCTTATTCTAAAAATTTCTAAAACTATAGGGAGGTAAAAATAGGGCGTCTACATATGTTTATCATGTGTTCAATGAAATTCCTCTAAGAGTTTTACTAGGATTTCTTCTATAATCGAGCTTGATTCTTGTAGCCTTTTTTTTTTTTATTCTAAGTGTAGGAAAATTGTTGGTGGCCATTTTATGGATTGAATTTTCTTTTTCTTTGTTTAGGAAAATGGTACTACGGAAGAAGCTAGATGTTCATCGGAAGGATAAATTCGTCAATTCAACTTCATCATCACAATTACCTCTATCCCCTCAACCAGTCGCAGCCATTGATCTTCTTATGCACCCAATGCTTTGGTTCACATCCAAAATCGTACGAGAGCGCTTTCAATAATTCCAATAATATACATTTGGAGAGACTTTATATCTAGATTGGAGTGTCATTGAGCAACTAAATTTGCTTGATCAAGTTAGAGACATAGTCTCAATTGAACCCTGGGAGAAGTTGCTTACATTTTAAGCTCCCTTCTATTATGAGCTTACTTTGGAATTCCTTGGTATAGTTCAATTGGATAAGCCCTCTGGAAACTATAGGCCATAGCAAAAGATAAGATTTCGCTTGAATAACCTTACTCAATGTATTATAGTTGCTGATTTAGGTGTCTACTTAGGCTTATATTAAGAAGAATGTGTTTAGACTTATGAGTTCCTTTAGCTTCCATGCCGGTTACCTCATGAAGTTTCACCTTATCGATTTTAGAACAGAATTGCTTGTAGTGGTCCATATGTCGCAAAGTCCAGTAAAGCTTCCTCCATATGCTACCCCGAATATTGAGTTGTCTACTGGATGATCTCTTATACTAGTGCTGGGCGTAGAAAAAGTGTAAGTGTAGTTAGGAAATTTGGGTTGATGGCCCTTTACAATATAATTGAGAAGTGCCCAATCAACATGGCTATGCTATTAGCTAATTATTTTGTTAAGCAAGGGACTAGCATTTGTGAGCATGGTAAGATTTCTTGTAGTCCTTATGTGACTTTGTTGGCTAGAGGAATGGGGATCTTAAATAGACTACTGCCGGATATGACATTGGTTAAGGAGACTAGGCTTTTAAGAAGAGAGACATTTTGTAACGTACGCATGAATCAAGGTACTGACGAAGGATGTATGGCTATAGGTGCTAGTTCTAGTCATAAATTAGGTTCTCAACTTGATCACATTGAAGACATGCGGTAACATATGCTATCCCGCTAGGATGCGATATAAAAGAAGGTTGATGTTAAAGTAGGGTAAGTCCTTGCTAAATAGATCGGCTAACTTAGTTCTTCGCTAATGTAGCAAAGCTAAATGAACTTAGGATTCTTGATGTCTTCTTGACACCTTAACTAATTCATTTGAAGGGGAAGCTATTGATGATGATGATGATGTGATTGAGGAGAATGAAGAAGCGGAAGAGGTCACTGAGGAGGAAAGTTTAGAAGAGGAGGTGGATGAGAAGGGTGATGAGGAAGAGGATGTGGACTTTGAAGAAGATGATGATGATTTTATGGATGATGCCTTTGACTAGGAGGATGTTGTTAATGCATTGTTGTTTCTTCTATGCTTTATTTTGATCCGATTTGGTAACTTCTTGCAAAGTTTTAGAAATGGAGTTAAGAAGCTCTTTTATGGAGATGATCTCTTAGAATTGTTGCTTCATAACTCTTGGATCGTGCAATTGAGTTACTCATATTTCATGGGAATATTAGTTTTCTTTTCCTACTTTTCTATCCTCTTACTCATGAATGTTTTGATTGATGAATTTTTCATGAATTGTTTATTTCGAATATTGAGGACAATGTCTAGTTTAATTATGGGGAAGGGGATATAGAAATTGTTGCTAGTTGGGAGGCTAATTTTTTTGCCTATAACCCAGTTGTTTTGGTTGACTTGCAATTATGTTAGAAATTGAAAACTTCTAATGGATTATATTTAGTACTTTAACACTTGATCTTTGATTATTAAGTCTCATGATGCCAGAGTTGATTAGTGAAATATATGTAGAGTAAAGTTATGGCTTATTTAACCTATGATTTTAGGACTTCGGATTAGAGTAATGTTAGTAGTTAGGAGTTATTCATGACTATTTTCGAAACTTGCTTTAATGCATACTTTTCCCTTGTAAATCTTTAAAACTTTATAATTCTTAGTAAACAAACAAATAAAATTTTTCTTTTGAAAAACTTGAAAAATCATAAAATAGTTGGAGGCTAGAAAAAAAAAAAAAGAGAAAAGAAATGAAATGAATGAAGTGATTATGTTGGTATGGATTAACCTTGGTCACTCAAAAGAGCGAGTTCTTTTCCATTACCGATATGAGGATAAATTTGTATAGATCGGCCTTAGTCCCTTAGAAGAACAAAGTTTTTTCCATTATCAATCGACTTTAGTCGCTAAAAGGAATTGTGCTTTAATGAATAAAAGTAAATCAAATCCTTCTAATGAAAATATGTACTAGGGGAGTGATTTGAAGATGAATGGATGTAACATGTGTTTATTTTGAATTATGGTGCTTAGAGAGATAAAAAAAAGAGCCTTATACATTTTAGCTAAGTATGTTAAAATCTTTATGACTTTCTCTTAGCTAGCTAGAAGTTAAATCTAATTTTAAGTATGAAAATCTTTGATTAAATAATCTAGGTAAACTTTAATTTACATAGATTAACTTGTAAACTTTGCTATTTTGTGTTTCTTGACCATTGTGGTAAGATCATGTAAGAGGAACTTGTTAAAGAATTTTTGAGTTAAAATAGTAAGTTGATCTTGTGGAGTTATTTTCTGGGTTAAGTGTTATTTTTGACCAGTCTTGACTAGTGATAATTTTTTTTTAAAGAATCTTTATCTTAAATTTTCTTTGATCTATTTGTTTGAGGATAAGCAAATTCTTAAGTGTGGGGAAGTTTGATAAGGTCCTAATTGCTTATATTTTATAAAGTGATTTTTAATGAATTTCCCTTGAATTTTGAGGCTATTTTGAACAAAACGACACTTAATTGAGTGAAATCTTGTTTCTAAGTTTTGAAATAATTTATGGAAGAAAACAGGAAAATAGAAATAAGTTTCACTCAATTTGGAGTTAAAATGATGAAGTTATGAAGTTTTGAAAATCAACATGAAGGGGAATTTGAAGCAAAACTGTACGTAATCAATAAGTGACATGACCGTGTCCAAGGTTATGTCACTCCTGGACTTCATGAAGACATGAAAAAGATTCGAAAATGATTTGATGCATCATATCAAAACCACTTGACGAAGTGATACGGTCTTGTCACTACGTTGTATTGTTGGCTGTGAATCCTTTATTTCTTCCCTCCTATTTAAGGTTTCATTAGGGTTTTTGGTTAGAATTTTTTTAGCCCGTCTTTTAGAAAGAACTTTAGGACAAAAATACTTAAGAGAGCATAAAGCTTCGACAAATCAAGATTCAAGAATCTTTTCGTTGCATCTATGGATCTTCTTTCTATTTTTCTTTTAGTTTTCATCAAAGATTGTTCTTTTATCACGAGTAAAGAGTAGATATTTTGTATCTAGGTTTTGTAGAACCTAGATCTACTATGTGACAATTTTTTTATTAGATCTAATAAAGATCTTTAGTTTTCTTGAATTGATTATGTGTGCTTGCATGCTTTAGATCGATATTTCTGTGGGTATTAATATAAAAATTTGATATTGTATAGGAAGATTGAGAGATTTCTTTTATGATTGGATTTAAGCATAATTGATGAGGGTTTTTGCAAGGTTGAAGACAAGTTGTAACATTATTTTGGATCTCTAACATTATCTTTAAGGGAATTCGTTGTATATTAATGCAGTCTTAGGTTATGCTATTGTAAAGATATTCTAATAGGTAATCTAAAGATTAGAATTAATAGGCTTAGAAAAGCTATTAGCTTTAATAGAGAATTCACCCGGTCAAGAAAATTAACGATTGAATTAGATTATTTTTAGACAAAATTACATATGTAGGTTTAGGAGAAGCAAGATCTAGGTACTTTACCGAGTCTTGAATTAAATCTTCAATTGATTGCTTTCTTGACTAGTTGTTAAAAATATTAATTGGTATAATTTTAGTTGAAATCTTTACGTTCTTGAAATTGAATTTTCCGATTAAAAAATAGAACTAAGGTTAGTATTAGTATTAGGGGTCGCTAAAGGATCGACTTGGACTTATGTATACTATATTATAATTTGATAGGAGCACTTGCTACATATTAAGTTTTTGACACCATTACCGAGGACTTCGATATTAAGAATGCTAATTGCTTTGTTACTTTAACTATCTTTTTCTTTGTTTTCATCATTTTCTTTTATTATTTTGAGCTACGATTGATTCTATCTCTCTTTTCCTTGTAGTGCACAACTCGAAGAAATTTGGAAGATTTAGTAAAGCTTGATCTTGAAATCGAAAGGATAGCCCTTCAGAAGTTGAGATTGTGTGTTAGACAAATAGTGGCTACTCTAGAAGCTGGGGATAGTTTTGAGGTTAAGGGAGAGGGTAAAGAGGTGAACAATTAATTCATCAATAAAGAAGATCCACCATTTGATCCACCATAAACTCTTGATCCCATGGTTAACAATGGCGATGACGTAAATTGGACCATGTCCGATTATTCAAGGCCTACACTTACTGAGGCCAATCTAGTATCAACAAACTAGTTGTCGTTGCTAACAACTTCCAAATTGCACTTAATATCATATAAATGGTGCAACTATATGTTCAATTCAATAGCTTCCAAGATGAAGATCCTAATGTTCACATCTCTTGTTTTCTAGATATTGTCACGCCTCGAAGCGGCAGAGTCGTAACAGCTCCACCGTGTAAACCATCTTAAGATAGAAGTTGGCCTTATAACTGCTATCTTAGACTTGTTTTACACAAGGCGTCCACGACTAACCTGCTTTGAAGTATACAGTTTGTAAATTAAATAGATCATTTACCTAAGAAAGTGAGAAAATTTATATATATATACACTTTAATTCAATTATTACATTATTTAAAAAAGAAAAATAATTCTAAAATAAAAATTTAGACCTTAAAATATGTGTGTTTATTCTTCAATGTTTTTCCTTACTTCCTAGGATCCAGCAGTTGTTAGCTTCAGGGTAGCTGTTTGCCACTTCTTAGCCAGCACCTGCACGATGTCTATAGGGATGTGAGCAACCACAGCTCAGTAAGTTAGGACGGAGGACTTAAAACTATACCATATACACAACACGATTTTCAATCACTTATTAGGTGCAATACATGTGCAAGCAAATGCCATCGCACGACGTTGTCCGGCCCATCGTGAGATTAGAGAAATTGCGCCCGCTCTAATTTGGGTTGAGGAGTTGCCGTTAATGCAACAGCTTACGACCAAACCCAGGCTTATGTAATGGAGACCTTGCTCCTCCCGTGACTACCTTCGAACCACTGTCTTCACCCTCGCCACGACCTCCTCTCCTGTCACTTAGTTTGACTGAGGATAAAGAAGGGATTATTTTGCAATCCTGCGTTATCCCTTTCGAAGGGGTCGGTATTTGGTCGGAGAGTCCTAAGTTTCCCTAACGGGTTGCCATGCATATCCGATTATGATTACTGGTCGTATATTTGATTAAGTCCAGTTTAAGGTGATCAATTATTTCATACAAATCATACAATATATGCCAGAACAACAAACAGAATCATAGTATCACCCATAATCAAGCACATGTACGCATTCAACTATCTAACAAGCACAACCAGGCATAATCTTAAGCCTCCAAAATACAACATTGTATTAATCCCAACTTACCTCAACTCCTCGCTCACTTACTCGAGGTCTGACTTGCTCAGGCCATCGCCGATTATCCCTATAACACAAACGTGGTTTCAGTTTTTCATATAACTGTTATAGGTTCGTTTTATCCTATAACGCTTATTATTATGTTTTGTTTAAGGTTTAATATACCTAATTATGTAGATCTTAAATCTCTTACAATTATTCTAGGTTTGGGGTTAAGTTCGGGTTCAGTTTCCGCATCAATTTTTAAATTAGGTTTTAGTTCGATTTCTAAGTCCTAAACATGCTCGAATCCTAATGTGAAATTAATAACATTAAGCTCGAGTATTCAAATATCCTATTGGGCCTTAATTTAGTATACTAAGCTATTCGATATACGCTAGTCCTAATTAGGGTATCGGATTTATCCTTGGTGTGAGAAAATCTTACTTTTTTATATAATTACCTAAAATTCAATTTTAATTCAGCTGTAATATTATTTTAATTTTTACTCTAATATTATCTAAATAACCCTAATTTTTTAGATTTATTAATTTACAATTTCACATATTACTAATTTCTTATATTAATTACCTAATTTCCTAAATTAACCATACTTAATACTCCAAAGGTTAGGATTAGGGTTCTACATCAGAGATTAACATCCCTAAACATCTAATTACTTTCTAAATCAGTAATTAATATCTTAATCACCTAATTAACCCTAAATTACCCAATTTTTTCATCATTTTAGGGCTAAAAATTAACTTAAAAATTTCAAAAATTAATTTTAAAAAAATGGCTTCATAGCATTGTTCTATATCACATGAGCATCCTACAGAAAAGAATTGAGCTCCAAACTACACTCCTAAGCCTATTTATTTTCCATTCTAATCATGCTTGGTTTTGCACGATTTCTTAAGGACCTTATATTTTCAAATGTGATTAAACTAAATCACTATTTTTTTCCTAAATCTACATACAATAAAACCTCAGAATAACAAGTTTCATAATTTTATAAGATTATTTACTATTTTTACAAAATTACAGAAGAATCGCTGGAAATCGGACTCATCAGTCTAGGTGACTCCGACTACTGCCGGCCGCCGTGGCCTTGTCGGCCGGCCTGGGTGCTACCACCACCGTGTGGTGGTGGTGGCCATCCACTCTCAGCTGTCCGTCGGGTCTGGGTTCTCCTTTGTGGCCCTAACTGCACAGTTTTCCTTTTCTTTTTTTTTTCTTTGGTTTTTCTCTCAATTTTCACCTCTCCCTAATTTTCTCTAATTTCTAACTGTCTAAATGAGCTTCTGAATTTTTCTTGCTATTTATAGAGCTTTAGTGTAATTATTGTGCATTAATTAGACATGACTTTGCTTAATTTCCTTGATTTTTGGCTTTTGTGTTGTCTAATTTTAATTGGTTAATTTTTATTTTATGGATTCTGACCTGCCAGACCTGATTTGGATCATTATTGATTTTTCCTAATTTTCTTGATTTTTTCTTAATTAATTATGAATTTTCTTTAATTATTTAGTATAATTTTAGCACATTTCGCGTATTTTAAGTAATTACTCGTATTTATACCTACATGTAAATTCATATATAGTACAAATAAATATTCCTAAATATTATTGAGGTTATTTTATAATTTTTAATATACATATAATTTATTTCTAGCAATTCGTTAAGTATTGGAATGCATTTTACGCATACTCGATAAATAATGAGTTATATACTTACAATTTAAAAATTTTATAGTCTTCTATTTTATTACTTATTTTCTTAAATTCAAACTTACAGGATCGGTTTACTAATATTTCTAGCTTTACTTTATAATTTAGGCTCGATTGGGTCTTTCAACCGATCGAAACCTCGAATTGCTTAGTTATGGGGCTTACAGATATTTGTGATACATTTAAAATTAACGGTGTTATGGATGATGCTATCCGACTACAGTTATAGGGGTAGAGCAAAGCAGTGGTTGAACTCCCTACTATGGAGCTTGATAATAACCTAAAATGATTTGATGGAGAAATTTTTGGAGAAGTATTTCCACCAGTGAAGACCACCAAGCTTTGGAATGACATTTCTTGTTTTGCCCAATTGGAAGCTGAAACTCTATATGATACTTAGGAGTGGTTCAAGGACTTACTTAAGAGGTGCCTACATCATGACCTCTCACTTTGGATGTAGATTCAAACCTTCTATAATGGTCTCAACTTGTTTACGAGACAAATGATTGATGCGGTTGCAGGAGATACTTTGAATACAAAAATACCTAAGCAAGTCAAAAACTTGATTTAAGGAATGGTGATGAACAATTATTAGTGGGAAAGCACTAGAGTAAGGTAAAGGGCTATAGGAATTCATGATGTGGACTTGGCTACTACTCTGGCAGCTAAGGCGGATCTATTGACCAAGAAGATCGATGCACTCTCCATTGGCCTTTAACAAGTACAACTGGTTATGAGTGATTTTGACATGTAGCTGTATGAAACATAAGAATAAGTGGAATAAGTGGATTATTTAGGAAATCCATCTAGGAAATAGAATAACCCTTTTAGGAAAACTTATAATTTCGATTAGAGGAATCACCCTAACTTCTTACGGGTAAATCAAAACTAAGGCTAACAAAAGACTAACTTTGGTCCACCTGGATTCCAAGGACCATCACCTCTCCCTTCTCAAGAGAAGAAACCCGGTTAAGAAGAGCTTCTCACTAAGTATATTTAAGGCAATGAAGACTAACTATCCAACATTGAATCATTATTGAGAAATCAAGAGGTGTCTAACTGTAATCTTGAGAGCTTATCCTATACCCCTTAAGACTCAGGCAAGATTATAATGATCGATAATTCAATAAGTTCCTTGATTTGTTTAAACAATTGCATATTAACCTACCTCTTATTGTTGCTTTTTCACAGATGCTGAAGCATGCAAAGTTCCTAAAGGATCTTTTGTTGAACAATAGGAATTTAGAGGATCTTTCAACTGTCACACTCAATGAGGAATGCTCCGCACTACTCCAAAAAAAGCTGCTATAGAAATTAACAGATCCGAGGAGTTTTAATCTTCCTTGTGTGCTGTGAAATTTTTCAATAGATAATGTTTTGGTAGATCTAGGAGCTAGTATAAATTTGATGCCATACAAATTGTTTAAAGAGCTAGGGTTAAGAGAACCTAAACCAACACGCATGTACATTCAATTCGCCGATAGGTCTATCACATACCATAGTGGCATCATAGATAATGTTTTGGTACGGGTTGACGAGTTTATTTTTCCTGTAGACTTCGTTATTCTTTATATAGATGAGGATCTTGAGGTTCCATTTAATTTGGGTGGACCCTTCCTAGCTACTGCTAGGGCTATGTTTGATGTTAGTGAGCGTAAGCTCATCTTAGGAGTCGACGATGAAGACATCGTTTTCCAAAATTTAAATTTAACGTACAAGACCCTTGACTTAGAAGGCACAAGCTATAATGCGGATTTTACTAATGCCATCATTGCTAAATGTTTTTAGGAAACACTTGGACACAAGCCAAAGTCTAGGTGTGAAAGTGCGTTAAGCGAGCCAACTTAGCTCGAGCCAACTTTAGCTCACGAATTAAATGGGCTAGGCCAAAATAGCCTACTTTTACACGGGCTAAATTTTGGCTAGCTTAGCCCAGCCCACATAGGTTAATAGATTAAATGGGCCCGCTAACTAACCCGGCCCATTTAGCTTACTTTAATGCTTTGGTGGGCTAAACGGGCCAACCCGTTTAGCCCTTTAATCCACTAACAATAAATTTTATTATTTTTCCATTTAACTTACCTTGTTTTTATAAATTCTTTGATTGTTACATTGATGGAACATGAGATTAATTGACAAGTTCCATAACCTAATACTCTAAAATAAGTTTTATATAAGTCCTAAAAAACATATCATAAAAAAATTACAACAAAGAGAAAAAAAAGAAAAGAAAAGAAAAGGCATTGGAACTTGGAAGGATAAGTGCGTATACAGTATTGCGATGATAGATGGTGGACGATGGACAGCATGGGAAATGGTAGCAATGTAGCGTTGTGAGAAAGAAGTAAGGGGTGAGAGTAGAGTGAGGTAAGGAGAAAGAAGTGTATGTAACATGTAGTTAGGGTTTTGATTTTTAAAAGTAAATTATTATTATTATTTTTTCTTTTATTGATGTTGTATTGCATTGTATTTTCTATTGACTAGTGTGTATATGTGTGTGTAACTATTTTATAAAAAAAAAAAGCAGCTTGACTGGCTCATCAAAAAACCAAGCCTAGCAAAAATCTTAACTTTAGAAAACTTAACTCATAGATCCATTTTGTGTTATGTCATAAATGCATCAAATCATAGACAAAGCAATACCTAGCAAATTACCAAGAAAATTTACCCCTTAATCCAACTTTTACTTTTGCTTGTATTTCTTTAAAATTCTAAATCTTTGTTATTGTGTTCACTTAAGTGAAAACCTTAGGAAACCAAGTTAGTAGCTAATTCTTTAGTCAAGTTAGTATAGAACTAAGCATCATAAAATCAAATAATATCTCAGTAGCAACATATATTACATTGACAAAACATAAGTCAACCAATAACATATATAGCCAACAGATTAGGAATCATTTCAATAATTCATCAAATAACATATGATGTTCACACATAAGATCAATTACATTCATTGCTGTTTGATAAGTTAAGAGTAGATAAAATCTACTTTATAACTCAAGCAATCTACTTACTTGCTTCACTTTGCAAATTCCTAAGGCTTACTCTTGTATTTGAAGCCTTTCCTAAGCCTGCTTCATTGCTGCCAGCTTCTTTGGTCATCATCTAGCCATGGTGGTTGTCGACAACTCCAATTGGCCCATTTCCTTTTAGGTGGTGGTTAGTGCATATTATTACATTGCTTGGTGGCTTGTGTACTCTTACAACCCAAGTTTTGCACTATTCTCTTCTAATTTTTGTTTCAATTTTTCTCTCCCATTTCTAAGCTTTCTCTAAATTTTTCCTGTACACTAAAATGGCAAAACTTCATAATGAAGTAGCTCTTAGGAATTTAAGGTAAAAGAGTGATCGGTGGAGAATTTTCCATGGTAACAATTGTCACCTTACTTCCTTCTTTTGACTAATATGTGTCCTATAGGACACTTCAATTGTTAGTTCATTACCTAACAAATGTGTTAGGCTTAAAAACATCCATTTTATCTTTCTCTAGTTGTCTTCTAATGGTTTTTGTTCATTTACTTAATTAAGATATTAATTTAGGCATTTTAGTGTGTTATATATTGTTATTTCCTTAATTTCGGGTATACACATATACATATGATATTTTTATTAATTATTTCACTCTCAATTAATTCCAAATTATTACTTTTATAGGTCAAGTAATTTTATTCTTATAGTTTGTTACAATCTAGTCTTACATTTCAGGTTTTTGATAAAAATATTTGCTATCTAATAAAATTACGTTTTTATTAAATTTAATATTTTGCTTACTTTATTTTGCAATATAAACTTTACTAAGGTGCTTCTTTTAAATTTTGTGACCTTATATTAAAAATTTATTTGATTTCGAGAATATTTTCGGAACTTTAAATCTACCAATTTCGAGCAATTACGATTACTTTACATAAAAGTACTCGTGACTTGTATTTCTCATAAATACTTTATTTTCTCACTTTACAAGTCATATTTTCTAAGTTACATATCTATTGGAAACATACCACTATACCATGCCTCTAATAGTTGGTTGGAGACGGGAGTCCATCAATTTACTTGAAATTAACCAACATGGTAAACTAATATGAGTGTAGAGACCCTTATTCTTCCATGGAGGGCATTAAAGAGAGAATAAAAAGGCGAAAACTCACCTACTACCAATCTACACTTTGCTGCTATAACTTGAGAACAAGTATAACAAAATAGATTATGCATTGATTATCAACCTTTACACTTTTAGAACCATTAATCTAAATCTTAAGCCAACAATAGCCAACCATGCATATTTCACCCACTTGCATTCAAAATGCATGCTCTAAGGTAACTACATGTTCTTAATAGAGAACATATGTTGACATGGCACTTATGTAGTGCTCAAAGAAAAATCATATGGGAAAGAGAACATCTGTGGGTAATTTTAAATAGGGGATCGATCTTTCAAATGATTAAAATAAGGGATAAACATCACACTAAATAATTCAAATAGGAGATACATTAACCATTATAACACCGTTAAAATGATTTGATATGTCACTAATTGACATAAGGTGTTGATATGGCACTTATGTAGTGCTTATGTGTAATTTTTTGCTGAAAAAAAAAATAAAAAAGGAAGAATGATATAAATAATAAATGAAAAAAATGAATTTAAAAAAAATTTTAAAAAGGAAAAAATTGAAGAAGTCATAAACTAAATGATATAAATATATACTTAGTAAATGTAATTAATTAAAATTTTTTAAAAATAACAAAAAGGAAATTGAAAAAAAAAAAAACAAAGGGAGGCCAATTTAGTCGTACTTAACTAGGTGTGTTGTAACCTACTTATAAAAGTGGGTTATTCAATAACCCTCTTGTAGCTTAGGGTTGTAGGTAGCCGCCTTAAGCCGCCATTTACAGAAAAAAATGGATGGGAAAATAGATCGAGTCGTGTGACTTAATCAATTTTCTCTACCTTTTTCTTTTTTTCTTTTTTCTAGTGGCAACTTAAGGTAGGTATCTACCATCCTAAAAGGATTGTGGAACCATCTTAAGGTGGTGGGCGACCACCCTAAGTTGTGAGTAGGTTAAATAACCCATTTTTGTAAGTGGATTGTAACTCATCAAATTAATTGTAGTTCAAGCAACTAGCCCTTGGCCTTTAGGAGGGCAATTCTCTTTTTTTTTTTTCTTTGTTTTCTTCTTTTTTTTTATTTTTTTATTTTTTGCTTTTTAAGAATTTTTTATAGTTACATTTATTATATATATAATTATATTATTTATATTATAATTTTTGCAATTTTTTTCCTTTTTTTTCAAAATTTTCATTTTTATGTACTTTCTAATAATTTAATATATTACTTTTCCCTTTTAATTTTTTGTTTGAGAAAAATGACACATAGGCATCGCGTAAGTGCTATGTTAGCAGCACGCATCAGTTAATAACAATATCAAATCATTTTAACATCACTATAATAGTTAATGATGGAATCTCTATTTGAATAATTAACATAATATTCACTCCTTATTTTAACCGTTTAAAAGTTTAATTTTCTATTTGAATTTAACCGTAAACATTGATCATATATTATGTAATATGCCAAGCATATTTCATCCACTTGTATTGAAAATACAAGCTCTAGGTTAATTAAATGTTCTTATAGTAGCGAAAATATTGAGTTTTCTTGTCAAATAACAGAGGCATTGAGATACCCCTAAAATGGGTTTAAAAAGAGAAGCAATTTAATAAATACTCATTGTGAACTTTTGTAATTAATATTTGGAGTAATGAATACATTTAACAATAGGATTTGATGATAGGGTAAACCCATTCTCATGGTAATTATGTTAAACAAAACTAAAACTCTTGCTTGCAAAATAAAAAGAAAAAGAACCCAATCCTTTCCCATAGTATACAGTAACCATCAAGAAGAGGTGAGAGAAGGTTATTGCTTTTTGCAATAGTATAACTACTTCAGGAAGAGAAATCAACAACTACAGGGAAAATTCTTTGAACGTAGAGAGAAAAGGAGTCGAATTTAACTCTAAATTAGGGGAAAGCTCTTTTTGGTATTTTCATAAATTTTTCTAAGGGTCCCTCTATAAGTATAAATAGGAATGCCTATATGTGACGGAATATAAATATTTAACTATAAAATATTCCCCAACTATAAAGTACTCTCTATGTAACTAACTGTATCACCTCACTAAAGGAAGCTTCTAGTACTTTATTGTGCTAATCACTATACTATTAAACTACTAAATAGCTAAGGCTTGGTCCAAGGCCTAAAATAACAACCATACTATTTAGATTTTTTAGGAGGCTAATATAAGGACTGACAAAGCATCTTTACAAGCTACTTCCACTTCATCACTTTGAGTTTTACAACCATCCTCTTTACTTTTCATCATAAACCTTAGGTTCATAATATCACCCCTTCCTTTTGAAACCCTCATCCTTACGGGTATACGTGGAAATCGTACCTACAAATTAGAGTAGTATTTCCAAGTAGCTTCATCTTTGAATTTCCCCTTCTATTGGACCAAGACTAAGGTATCTGTAGATGATCCTTGTTTGACTAATTTTTTTATCCAAAATTGCCTTATGTTCTAACGAAGTTATTTCAAACACTGTGAGTAGATCTAAAGCTTGAATACTAGGTGGTATTTTGAATTTATAGGTAAGGGAAGCATGGAACATGGGATGGATGCTAAATCTAGTAGGAAGCGCAACTTTGGATGCAACTGTACTAATCCGATCTAGTATTTAAGGGCTGTAATACATTGGATAGAGTTTATTGTTGTGGCGAGATTTCAAAATGTACTGTTGATATGTTTGTAGCTTTACGTAAACTAACTCTCTAATGTTGAAAGTCCCCGTCACTTCTCTTTTTGTTAGCAAACTGTATCATCCTTTTTTGGGCGTATCTTAGGTGAAACTTCGGTTATTGTAGTATCTGTTCCTTGTAAGTAAGTAGAATGTTCATAACTTTGTTTCCACAATCATCGGGGATGTAAAGGAGGTCTATAGGAGGTAGGTACCCATACAAGGCCTTGAAGGGGGTGGTTTGAGTGATGGAGTGAAAATTTGTGTTATACTACTGCTCAGCTAAGGGTAGCAAAGTGCTCCATTTCTTAGTATTGTCACTTGAATTGCTAATAAAGATAGGGTCCCTGTCATAAACAATGTTGTTAAGAAGCCCATGTAATTTGCAAACATGATCTAAGAAAACTTATGCAACTAGGAGAGATGAGTAAGGGTGCAATAACCCCAAAAAGTAACCATACTTAAATGATCAACCGCCACTGGGATAGCTTCTTTACTGTATGATTTCGAAAGTCCTTCCATGAAGTCTATGGATATATCAGTCCATAGGCCTTGAAGAATGGGTCGTAGCTAAAGTAACCTTGGTTTAACAACAATTTTGGGCTTATGTTGTTGGCAAACCATACATTCCCTCACATATTGCCTCAATATCCTTTCAAGACCTGGCCAATAAAAAAATCCACTAATCTACTTATAAGTAGAATGCCTACTGGAGTGCCCTCCAAGTGCACTATCATGTTACAAATGTAGGAGCCTCTTCTTTAGTTCATTGTTGAGCCTAATCACAATATGCCTTTCTTTCTTAACACTCCTTAGTTAAAAGTATACTGTCCATAAAAATTCCCCTATTATGAGCCATTTATTAGCTGGTTGTAAAAGCTATTATCTTGCTAACTAGCTTTAATCTCGTAAAAAATTTCTAGGGTAACAACCATAGAAAGTACTAATATTTGTAGCCTAACGTGTCTACTCCTCGAGAGTATACTGGCTATTACATTTTCATTCCTATGTTTGTAATGAATTTCATAATCTAACCCCACAAATTTTGTAAGTCATTTCATTGGTAGGTGTAAGTACTCATTGTTCAAGTAAGTACTTTAGGCTTTGGTGGTCGATTTTAATTATGAAATGTTGTCCTATTAAGTGTTGATGCCACTTGTCAACAGTATAGACTAATGCCAACATTTCTTTCTTATAAATGGACATTCCCTTCTACTTATTAGATAAAGCCTTGCCAAGATAAGCGATAGGGTACCTATCTTGCATAAGAACAAACCTAATTGCTTCTCAAATAACATCAATTTCTATTACAAATGGCTTAGAATAATCGAACATTTGTAAGACCAGTGAGCGTATTAAAGCCTGCTTAAGGGCATAGAAAGCCATCTTGGCTAATTCATCCTAAATGATTTTTCCTTTCACAATAAATTTGTTAAGGGTCTTACTAACTTTTCATAATTCTTAATAAAGCATTGGTAGTAATCAACTAAGCTTAAGAATCCCCGTAACTGCTTGATGATGTTGGGATGATGCCACTTAACAATAACCTTTATTTTAGTAAGATTTGTTGTGACTCCATTCTTAGTGATAACATGGCCCAATTATTTAATCCTTCTTGCCACAAATACACATTTATTCCTCTTAAGGTATGGTTGCTCTTTTCTCAAAATTTGGAACACTAAAGGCAACTATTCTTGATGTTTCTCCATGGATTCACTATACACTAAGATGTCATAAAAAACATGAGAACAAATTTCCTTAACTAGGGCTTGAATAGTTCATTCATGAGTTCTTGAAATATGGATGGGGCATTAGTATGCTTGAAAGGCATGATAGGAATTCATAATGCCCATCATGTGTCTCGAAGGCCATCTTATATACATTTGTAAGGTGCATATAGATTTAATAATATCCAGATCTCAAATTGAGTTTGCTAAAATAACTTGAGCTATGTAGTTCATCAAATAAGTAATCAACTAAGGGAATAGGATAATTATCCTTAATAGTTTCCTTGTTTGTTGTTAAGTGATAAATGGTAAATTCATAGAAAGTTACAATCCTTACCGCATAATAGGGCACCTATAGGTGAGTTAGGGCCTAAGATTAGGTTGAAAGGCGTAGTCAGGTAGGCATTAACCCTTATACATGGTCTTATGACTTTGTGAAGACCTGTGTTTTTGGTAAATAATCACTTAGGTTGAGTCACTACAAACCCCCTTTGTGAGGAGGTGCCCCTTCTCTTAAAGAATTAATTTTCTATAGTTTACATAACTACGCCAAGTTCCATCTTTTTTCTTCACAAGTACTATCGGAGAAGAAAAAGGACTATGGCTAGGCCTTATAATTCCTTAACTTAGCATTTCCTTAACCATATCCTTTAGCACATTCTTTTGTATGTTAGAGTGTCTATAAGGCTTCTTGTTCACTACCATTGCACCTTCTTGCAACTATATCTTATGATCATGAGCACACATTGGTGGCAAGGAAGTAGGTTCCTCAAATAGTTCATGAAACTCTTTTAATAGTTCTAATAGTTGAGGATTAGGTAAACTTCATTAAGTTGTTTGAGGATTAGGTAAAACTTCATTAAGTTGTTCATGATCATTAACCTTAAACTCTATTACCTAACAATGGAATTTATAAATAACATTAGAGGCAACTAGCTTAGATAGATGTGTCCCATCTGTGCTCTTTAATACCTCCTTACCCCCCTTCAAAACATACTCCTTTCCTTTTTACATAAATGTCATGTTCAAACATTGGAAATTCTACTTTACCTTTCTTAATTCTACCAACTAAGGCACTCCTAAAATTAAATCATAGTCTATTAAAGGTAGTAGAATACACATCAATAGATAATTCCATTCCTTGTGTACTCCAAGGAAACTGGGGTATCATTCCTTTTGTAGCCATGGTTGACCCATCCGCCAGGTTAATTTGTATTGGTTACATATTTTGTACTTGGTAACTAAGGCCCTTTGCCACCCTTGTGTCAAAGAAGTTTAAAGAGCCCCTGTGTCCATAGGTATATTTAGCCCTCTTTTCTTGTGATAACTAAAAAACCTCATACAATCATATATGGCAGCATCTGTCTCCTATAGGTGTACAACATAAGCTTTGATAGTTGCTGATCTAAATTTTGCTCCTCTTCCTTTACAATATCAACCCCTTTGGCATTCTCTTCATCCCAAATCAACAATAAGTCGAGACATTTTAGCTTATAACAATGACTCTAACCAAATTGTTCATCACACCAAAAGCACTGCTTTTTCTTTCTTTCTTTCTTTCTTTTTTTCCATTTCTTCAAAGGTTAAATGGCATTGGGGTTTGAATGTCTGGTTAGAAGCAGTGGGTTTGGATAGTTAGGTTTTAGGCACTATTATGGAAGTACTTGGTTGAGTTAAAGGGAAAGGTTTTGTTGTTCATGTTTAAGTGGCATTGGTAAAATGGGATATAAGCGGATGTGTGTTTGGTGGGTTTTGGTTGGTAATCAAGTTGAAAGGCTGTAAGATTAGCTCCTTCGACTAGAGAGTAGGCTTAGGTAAGTGTTTAAGGGTGGAATAGTAGCATATGGTATTGTAATTTTGGTTTGAATCTTGCTAGGAATAGGTTGATTTAGTGGTGCTTAATAGGGCTATTCATCAAATTGAACCAAATTAAGCTAGGAACCGAATATAACTGCAAATATCTAAAGTTTCTTTTTACATATTCTAGTGTGCAATTTGTTTATGTTCGATTCAATTTATAGTTCGATTTGATTTATGGTTCAATTTAAAGAAGGTCTAAATGGTTTACGGTTAGATTTGGAGGTAAGTTGAACCTAATCATTTTTTAATTAAAAAAAAATAGAAATGTGCAATATTATTTTAGTTTTAAATCATGCTAACATTACTTATTTCATTTTTAACCTTATAGTCTACACATTTTCCTTTACCATTGTCTCTCATATCTAGCTAACTCACATGCCTTCATTTAATTTAAGATGCAATATTGTTGTGAGATAATGTTATGTAGGTTTTCATTTTTGCATAATGTGCCTTAATTGGGACATTAATATTGGCTGAAAACTTTGATAATTATTAATAATATCAAAAATAAAATGGTGCTTTAAAAAAGCAATTCAGATAGAATTGAATTAAACCAAACTGCATTTAAAACAGTTTATTTCAAAATCCTAAACTGTTAAAAGCAGTTCAGTTCATCAAGTGTTTAAACTGAATTGTTTTAAATGCAGTTTGGTTTAATTTGACTCCTAAATCAAATCAAATCAAACCATAGACACCCCTAGTGTTCGGGTACTTAAACTAGGGTATTATGGTGCTCAAATTCATCAATATAATCTTGCTGGGGTCCTTTCTAGAATAGCTTCTTAAGATTAGAGACTGGGTCATCAAAGATTTAAGTGCTAAATCTCTTCAATAATGTTTTGACCAACTCCTTTTGTGTAATTGGAGTAGGTTTAACCCTGTTTCTTGAGAACTTTTGATACCATTTAAGAATTTTACCCTCAAAGTGCATTACTGCCAGGTATACTTTGAACGAATCCAAAATGTCCTCAACCTCGAAGTAATGTTCTACCTTGTAGATCTGTGCCCTTAAATCTTCACTAGCAAACATAAGAAAATCCATCTTAGTCATCTTCTTAGGTACTTGATAATGCGTATGGGCTTGTATGTTTAATTTGAATTCGTCCCATCTTTTTCTTCTTCCTTACGTGCACTTGGAGTTTAGTATGGGAAGAAGTGCCCATAAGCGATTTGATCTTAGAAATAGAATGAGCATGTTGGTCCAACACTAAATGTATCTTCTTTAATGCTTCAAAAATAGATTTGGACATGGCTTTGTACTTCTCATTTTGCTATTTGAGGATAGATCTCAATAGAGCTTCATTTCATTATTGTTGCTCTTTCAATGAAACCTCTATAGCTTCTTCAATTTCAGTCATTTTCTTCACTTACAGGGATCTGATTCCAATTGTAGCGATGCAACTAGTTCATGAAGAGAAATTATCAAATGTATGGAAAATTCTTTAATTGTAGAGAGAAAATGAGTTGAATGCAAATCCAAATTGGGGGAAAGCTCTTTTTGGTATTTTCATAAATTTTTCTAAGTGTACTTGTTTAATTATAAATAAGGATGCCCACATATGACAGAATACAAATATGTAACCAAAAAATATTCCCTAACTATAAAACATTCTCTACATAACTAATTGTGCTACCTCACTAAAGGAAGCTTTTGGTACTTTACTATGCTAATCACTATACTACTTAACTATAGAATAGCTAATAAGGCTTAGCTCAAGCCCTAAAATAACAACTATACTATTTGGACTTTTGAGGAGGTCAATATAGGGGCTTATAGAACATCTTCACAAGCCACTTCTACTTCATCACTTTGAGTTTTACTCCTATCCTCTTTAATTTTCACCACAAACCCTAAGTTCATAACACTTTTCTTTTTTTTTTTTTTTGGTTTCTCTAGTCATTTTTTGCTTAAAAAGATTCAACATGGTAAATCCTTATGGAGTAGGAGATTGCAAGCCAGAGTAAGGACTATTAAGGAGCATTAAGGATCAAAGGGAATCTTGTAATTATGTGAGACAAGTACCTTTTTAAAATTTTGCTTTATGGTGAATTAAATCCTAACCGGCTATTATTGCATGGATTCAAAGCAATAAAAGGTAGGTTCCACAGTTGGGTCACATGCCATTAGTGGGTAAATAAGGCTTTACTTTGCTAACGGTAACAATCTAGACCAATTTCTTGTGGTGGCTAATTATTAAAGAAATCCTAATACTTAATTTTTACAAGGGATATCTGGTGATCAGTGGAGAAGTTGAGTAGTTAGTTTTGTCGCTAAAAGCTTTTGCTTATGAACGTTGTAGAATATTTTTTACCGCATAGGATTATTAAAGAAAGGAAATTTTTATGGAAAATATGCAATCTTGATATTAATTGATGTATTAAGGAGTTATGCTAGTTTTGTTGTCATGAATATATTTACTATTGTAAAGATTTCTAATCGGGAACCAAGTAGATCATAGGAATCATGGATCCTTGAGAGATGAACTAAAAATATGAGGGGAAAGTTGTTTCTAGAATTAAAAGTTGGAAAATTTAATTGAAAGAATTTAGATTTCAGTTTAGTTGAAGATTTATTTTTTGTTTCAATTAATGAAAAGGATTAAGGAAAGCCATACGACGTTGATATAAGAAATATTAGTGGTTTGATTTGTTTGAGAAAGTAGTTGTTACAAAAAATTTGTTTTTGAAAAATTGATGACAAAAGTCATGAACTAAAAGAAAAAATATTCAAGCCAGGCAATCAACAGATCTAGACAAGAGGAATCAATTGGTTATAAGTTGGTCAGTTAATGGAGGTAGATATTGAGCAATCAGTTGATCCATATAAGTCCAGTCAACTAACCTCTACATTGGGGTCAACCAGCCTTATAATTAGGGTTAAAATTATTAAAAGGAAACTTTTGTTTATTTAAATTATTTAAGGTTTAGTTAATATTAAATGGTTAGTTTTTATGTTTGAATTGTTATCTTATATTTAGTTTTTTACATATTGCCATAAATTAATAACATCTTAATTAGTCTTATCTTCCATAGTTATTGAATAAGTTAGTCAATAATTATATAATTGGTTATCAATTACTTAATAGTTGTAGTTAACTAATAAGTTGTTAGGATTAAATATTTATTAGTCTGCTGTTACAACTATCAGGGTATATTAAACCTAATTAATTGTAAAATCAAATAAAAAACCTCCTTAAATATAGACCTTTAAGTGTCAATCAACAACTCAAAATTAAGTAACGATTATATGTGTTAATTATGAATAAATGAATTATATTATATAATACTTATCAGGAATTAAGTGTCAATAGTGAATTGAGAAGTTCATTCACTCAAGAAATAGGTTTGTAACCATTTCTTGTTGCTTTATATGTGTTAAGGTGAGTTAATAATGAACCTAATATAAAGTAAAAAAACTTAGCTGCGTATTTTTTGTGCTTAGAGATGCCAAAGAGATGCAGTCGATGATTTGAATATCTAGCTAATAATCGATATGATATGATTGGCTATTAAGTAGACTCATACTGAAGAGATCTAGTTGGCTAATGCCAATATTCTTAGTAAGTTGGTGAATCATGGTCATATTGTTAGCTAGATTATGGTATCAAGAAGAATCTCTAAGTGGAAATACAGGTGGTTATGGGACTCTGAATGGATGCCTATAGTGGGTTATCACACTGATGGTTGATTTGGTTACCATGACAAGACTTTTGGTTGGAGTTTGTACATATAGAAATACAAGGGATATGAAGCATGAGTAACTCTAAGTTTGGAGACACTTAAGGTTATGTGCTTATTAACTTAAATAAGATAACTAAAATGTGTTTGTTGCATTAGCAATTAGCATAATTATATATGTAATTGTATCTCGCATGGCATGCATGTGTTATTATATAATTTATGTGTTGGGATTTTTGCTCACCCCTTATGGGATTTTTTTAGGAATAAGTATTGTTAGTAAAGTGGGTTTGCATAATTATCCCAAATATGACCTAAAGTATTATGGATAGATCCAGACATGGGTTTGAGTCAACCCAGAACTGGCCCTAAACTACCAATTCTTAGTTCTGAAAAAAGGATCTAGGACCAATCTCAAATGCTTGGTTCATGAGTCCAAGTTGGACTCATGAACCATAATACCCTTAAATGCTTTTTAGAAAAAATGATTGAATTTAAACTTAAAATAAATTAAATTTTAAACTAAAGAAAAAAAGAGCACATGAGCCATGTAAAATTTAGCTTATTTTATGAAGTAATTGTTGAGGATGTGCACTTATGTATATATAATTATGCCAAACTTGAATTGTAGCATTACTAACGTAAGACAAAAAATTAAATGCTACAAAAAATTTTAAAAAATAAAAGGAAGTCCTACATTACCAAGAAATAAGATTTTTGGATGAAGTCTATTATAATAAATTAGGTAGGCATTTAAGATACATTCATTGCTTGTGTTGTTAATGGCAACACATTACATGCTATGAGTAAGAAATAAATTTTTCCTATTCACATAGAATAAATTCAAATTTTCAATATTATTCAACTTTTTAATTATATATTTTATTTTATTTTGTCTTTTCTTTTTACGTCCTTTCTTTTTCTTCCTTTTTTTTGCATAGGTTTGAACCTTTAGGGTCCTACTAGCCTGGACTTAAGATCCAGTATAGACTTGTCAACTCAACAAGTCTAAGGACAATTTTGAACCATGTAGCTAAGGTCGATTCTAATTTTAGCCCTACCGTCCAACTTTGTATTGGGTATTGCACTTTCAAGGCCTAGCCCACTATTTTCTAATATTGACAAGTGAAATATCTTACTTTTCTCTCTCTCCTTTTGAATACTCTCAAATACCACTTTACTCTCTCTTTTTACGCCTCTCTAACTCTCTTAGGGTTTCTTTTCATTCTTTTGATTATACTCATGAACTCAATGTTTACTCTGATTTAATTTTTGTGTTTTATGTTTGCGAGGTGAAGATGGTAAAGCTAATCTCTGATATTCGAGTTTCAGAGCAACTCCAAGAAAGAAGTATGGAAAGAAAGGAAATTTGGGTATTTCGATACCTTCTTTGGTACTCTGTTTTCCTTTTTATATCCTCCACTAATTTTGTTTATATCTTATACTACTGGATCTATTAGAAATTGTTTATTTTCCTTTAGATATATTTTGGTTGTATAATCTATTATTCATTGATGTTATTTTTCTATTTGTATGCTTAAGTCTCTATATGGTCCCTTAAGTATCCCGGTCTTCACTTATTTCTCAGTGCCCTACTATTTGTTGGATGTTGATTCATAACATTTTCTCCCCTTAACGAAAGAACTACCTTGTCTTCAAGGTGAAAATCCAGATATGTTTGTCGAAAGTGGGACATATCAACCTAAGTAGCTTCTTTTGGTGGTAGGGATTCCCACTAAACTAATAGTTATTGAACTGGTCTAGACTGACAAACAGTGTATTTGTTGTCTAAAATTACTAGTAGTTGGACCAAAGGATGATTCTCATGAGAATCTGATGGTAATGGAACCACTATTGGCAACTCCCCTTCCACTTTTCTATGAAACATTGGATGAATCTTAGAGAACTCTAGTAACTCCAATTTGTACACCATTGGTCCAATTCAGTTTACAACTTTAAAAAGACCATAGTATCATCGACTTAGTTTATAAGAGCTTCTCTATGCTACGGATCCTTGTCTATATGGTTGAAGTTTAACATAGACATAATCCCTTATGTCAAACGTTTTATCTATTCTATGTTGGTTAGCCAAATTCTTCATTCTTAACTGAGCTTGAGGGAGATTGGTCCTCAACTGTTTCAAAATAATGTCTCGTGAATGCAACTCCTGTTCAACAGCTTCATTAAAAGTTGTTCCCTATAGATAATCAATTATCTATAGATGATCTTGTCTGTATAAAGTTGTAAATAGGGTCATTTTAGTGTTAGTATGAAAGTTGGTATTAAAAGAATACTCAACCCAATACAAAAATTTAACCCAGTCAGATGGATGGTCCATTACAAAAGATCTCAAATATTGCTCTAAGCATCTATTAAGTACTTCAAATTGTCCATCTGTTTGTGGATCGTAAGGTGAACTCATGTTTAAAGTAGTACCACTTAGTCGAAATAATTCTTACCAAAAATGGCTAGTGAAAATCTTATCCCTATCTGGAACAATTGATTTAGGAAGACCATGCAACTTTACTATTGTTTGAACAAACAATTCTGCTAATTTTGTTGTTGTATAATTGGTTTGCAATGGAACAAAGTGAGAATATTTTGTCAATCTGTCAACCATAACTAAAATGACTGTACATCCCTTTGAAATAGGAAGTCTAACAATAAAATCCATAGCAATTTCTTCGAATACTTTAGAAGGTATGTTTAGTGGTTGAAGTAAACCAGTTGGTGAAGTAGTCAAATATTTGAGTTGTTGGCATATATTACAACTCTTAACAAAATCCTCCACATCTTTTCTCATACCTTCCCAAAAGAAAGAAGTACTTAATCACTTCAATGTCTTCAAAACTCCTGTATGACCTCCTACCGGGGTACAATGGAACTCACGAAGTAATTGTAGTATGATGTTCATTTTGGTATCTTAAAAATTCGACTACTAAGAAATAATAAACTATCTTTGACATGTAATGGATACAAAAGTTGTTTACCCTTCACACAGTCCTCCATCCATTTCTTCCATGTAGTATCATGTTTATATTGATACTGCATATAAGAAATAAAATCAAAAGAAGACATGGTAATAGCCATGTATTAACCTGTTTCCTTAAATTGCCTGGATAATGCATCGGCTACTTTATTGTCTACTCCTAGTTTGTATCGATCTTTGTAATCATAGCTAAGAAGTTTCACTAAGTAATGTTGTTGTTCTAGGGTTTAAATAGTTTGAGTCAATATTTCCGTTAAACTCTTCCGGTTAGTATGTATTATAAAATGTTTTCCCATCAAGTAATGCTACCATTTCTTAACTACCTCAACTATTGCTACTAATTCTTTTACATAAGCTCTTATTTTCTATAATCTGAGACTTAACTTTTTGCTAAAGAATGCAATTGGTTAGCCCTCTTGATGCAATACTGCTCCTATTCCTATCCTTGATGCATCTATTTCAACAATGAATGTTGCTTCAAAATTTGGGAGTGCCAATACTGGAGTCTTTATTAATGTCTATTAAAAGGCATTTAAAAGCCTATTGTGCTTCTTTTGTCGACTTAAATGCATCTTTCTTTAGTAGATTAGTAAGCAGTGCTACTATATGAGCATATCCTCTCACAAATTGCCTATAATATCTAGAAAGCCCCAAAAATCTGCGTAACTGCTTTTGTGATTGAGGAATAGGCCATTGTTTGATTGCTTCAACCTTACACTCTTCTGATTGAACTCCTTGTTTTGACACAATATGGCTCAAATATTCAGTCCTTTATTGGCCAAAAATACACTTGCTCCTTTTTACATAAAAATGGTTGTCTAAAAACACCTTCAATACTTGAGCTAAATGCTCTATGTGTAACTCCCAAGACTTACTATAAACCAAAATGTCATAAAAAAAAATGATGACAAACTTTCGTAAGAAAGTTCTAAAAATTTGGTTCATAATAGTCTGAAATGTGGATGGTGCATTTGATAGTCCAAAGGGCATTACCAAAAATTCATAATGGCCTTCATATATACGAAAAGCTGTCTTGTGAATGTCTAAAGGAGCCATTCTTATCTGATGGTATCCTGCTCCTAAATCTAACTTCAAAAAATAATGAGATCCCCACAATTCATCCAATAATTCGTCGATGGTTGGTATAGGAAATTTATCCATGATAATAGGTTGATTAAAGGCTCTATAATCTATACAAAAGGCCAAGTTTCATCGTTTTTCTTAACCAACAATACCAGTGAAGAAAAATGACTTATACTTAGGCGAATAGCTCTTGAGTGCAACATTTCCCTTACTAACTTCTCTATTTTTTATTTTTGAAAATAGGGGTAGCAATAGGGGCGTACATTGATTGGTGTTTCATCTTTAAGATGAATATGATGTTGAACCTCCCTCAAAGGTGACAATGATGATGGAGTTGCAAATACTTCTTGAAATCTACCCAATATAGATTCAATTTTTGTATTGACAGTAGTATTAATAAAAGAAACCTCTTTCTAAGCCACCAAGCAACAAAAAAAATAAAAAATAAATAAAAATAGAATGCTCTCTGATGCTATCAACTTATGCAATTGAGGAGAGTGAATCAACTTTGAGGGCATATAATTTGTACCATGCAAAATTACTTTTGTATCATCAACACTCAATTCCATCGTAAGTTCATTATAGTTTATAGTAACTAGTCCTAAAGTAGATAACTATTACACCCCTAACACTATGTCAGCTTCTTGTATTGGTAATATGAAACAATCAATAGAAAAAGAATGCTGTTGTACATTCAATTTCAATCCTTTGCAAACCCCCCAACACTCAAGAAAATTCCCATTCCCAATCATTACTTTGAATTTGAAAGTATCTAATACATCCATCTTAAGTAGTCACACAACCTTTGGCTGTATGAAATTATGTGTACTGCCTATGTTTAGCAAAATATTGATTGATTTTCCTTTTATTTTTCCTTCCATTCGAAATGTCTTTGGAGCAAATGCTCTTGATAGAGCACAATAGCTAATTTCCATGTTTTCTTCTTCAATTTCTGTAGTTTGATATTGATCCGTGATATTATCCACTTGCCCTTCAACCTCATTGATATTCCTTATCCTCATCTAAGCTTATCACAACCATAAATTTGGCTTTACAAACATGTCTTCTATGATACTTTTCATCACAATTATAACATAACCCTTTTTTTCTTCTAGATAGCAACTCTAAAGCATACATTTTTCGTATTGGTATGGATGGTTTTGTAGAAGTCTAAGAAATTGGTTGTTTAGAAATGGTTTGATTTGACATTGGTGTTGGTAATAATGGAATGTTTAGTTGAACACTGGGTTGATTTGATGATGTATATTTATGATTATTGGAAAAAATTGTAGGTTTATATGTGGTTTGTCTAGATGGAAAAAATTGGTCTTATTTTTGGTATGGTAAAAGATTCAAATTCTTTAATTTGTCTTCTTGTAATTTGGCTTTGTGCATAGCTTCAATTAATGTTTCTATTTGAATACTCTACAACTCTTGTCGGATTATTAGTTTTAAACCGGAAATAAAGCAACTTTTTAACAACCTATCAGACATGCTCGTAACCCTATTACAAAGTGACTCAAATTCATTAATATAATAGATCCTTTATGAGTCAGCTTTGTTAACTTCCCTTGATAATCCTCAAATAGTGACAGTCTAAACCACAATTTCAAGGCTTCTAAAAATTGTGACCAAGATCCTAACAAGTGATTATTAATCATACAAATATACTATTATGCTGCCTGAGCTTCTAATGCAAAAGATGCAAATTGTAATCTACTCCCAACTGGTATATTATGATAGTAAAAAAATTTCTCAACCTTGAAAATCTAATTAGTAGGATCCTCTCCTAAAAATTTTGGCAATTCGAATTTTATTTGAACTAAATGTGCATTATTGTCTTGAATTGCATTATTAGAAAATGATGAATCATTACTTATTGAAAGATTCTGATTCTTACCTTCTTGAGGCTATTTCTGCATAGAATTTGTCAAGGTTTGTAGTTGCACTGTCACATTCAGAAATTTTTCATTGATAACTTGTTTGAAGTCATTCATTTCTGCATTTAACTTCTCTAACCCCACTTTGTTACTTTCTACTTGTTCTTGCCACTGGGAAGGCCTCCTGGAATGATTCACCATTAATGCTCTACAAGAAAAATCAATGAAAGTACCAATATTACACTTTCAAGGCCTAGCCCACTATTTTTTAATATTGACAGGTGAAATATCTTAGTTTTCTCTCTCTCCTTCTAAATACTCTCAAATACCACTTTACTCTCTCTTCTTATGCCTCTCTAACTCTCTTTGGGTTTCTTTTCGTTTTTTTTTTTTATTTTACTCTTGAACTTAATGTTTATTCTGATTTAATGTTTGTGTTTTATGCTTGCGAGGTGAATGATGGTAAAGCTAATATTTGATATTTGAGTTTCAGAGCAACTCTAAGAAAGAAAGAAATATGGAAAGAAAGGAAATTTGGGTATTTCGATATCCTCTTTGGTGTCCTGTTTTCCTTTTTATATCTTCTACTAATTTTGTTTGTATACTATTCTATACTACTAGATTTGTTACAAATTGGTTATTTTCCTTTAGATCTATTATTTTGGTTGTACAATCTGTTATTCATTGATATTATTTTTCTATTTGTATACTTAAGTCTCTATATGGTCCCTTAAGTATCCCGGTCTTTGCTTATTTCTGTATGCCCTACTGTTTGTCGGATATTGATTCATGACATTAGGCTTCATTTTAGACCTGGCCCGCTCCTAGGTCTAATTATGGAGATGATTAGAACCATAATTATAATCTAGTTTGAGATACTTCTTCTTCTTCTTCTTCTTCTTCTTCTTCTTCTTCTTCTTCTTCTTCTTCTTCTTCTTCTTCTTCTTCTTCTTCTTCTTCTTCTTCTTCTTCTTCTTCTTCTTCTTCTTCTTCTTCTTCTTCTTCTTCTTCTTCTTCTTCTTCTTCTTCTTCTTCTTCTTCTTCTTCTTCTTCTTCTTCTTATATTTCATATTGAGTTTCTTTTACATTATATTCTATTTGTGGAGAATTTTACTTTTAGTTTTATTTGTTAGATTGACTTAAGTTAGAATTATTTAGTAGACTTCGTTTATTAGAAAGTTAATTGCTAAGCTAGTTCATCTTTTGTTAGATTGACTTATTAAATATGATTTAAGGAGATATTTAATGAGAGTCATTGTAGTATGTGTACAAATACACATATATGTGCATATTTGTGGTGTATAGTAGGTATCAGAGCCTTCGTATATTTATACTTTGCTATGAACATGTGATGGGGTTGTTATATCTCAAGTTTTGGAGTGGAAGAGGCACTGTTCATATAAATTAGTGATCATTTACTGTTTATGTTTTAGAGATCATTATCACATTAAGAGTTGTCTGAGAACATTTTATTGGGCAGGTGCTTTTTTTGTTTATTTTTAGGAAGTAACTAAGTAGGGATTACTAATTGATGAGGTTCATCTTAATCGAGAAGTTTAATGTCTACTCTTCAATTTTTAGGTTCGCAACAGAGTAAAATAGTACCGACTCGATAATCAAGTATGTCCTTTGTTTTTTTTTTTTTTTTTTTTTATTTTTTAGAAAAGGAAATGATCCCATCAAAATTATTAGACGGATTGATTTAGATATGGATGTGATTAAATTTGAGGTTGAACTAAGTGGAACACAACCATTCATGTGCTTCCGAGTCTATCAAATCATATTTTATAAGATCTCATATCGATTTTTATAAATTCTTAAATAACTTTTCGAGTAATTAAGTTCAGATATATATCATCCACAGTAGAAATGAGCACAAGAAAAGATGTAGTTGAATTTGAATAATTTGTGGACAATCGGTCCATGTGATGCATGTGAATCACCTACTAACTGGCTTTTAAATCCCAAAAAACCATTTTTAAGGCTTTGGTTACGCTCTAAGGCGTTTGAACTACCGAATTGGTTCAAGTTTCATCTATTAAGGTGTAGCTTTTTTAAGAAAAAAATTTCACTATTTACGATGTCTGAATGGGACTATCTATTTCATTAAAATCACGAGATATATCAAATTCTGAAATATAACCCACAAATCTAATGGTGTGCATTGGAATTTGCAAGATCAGATTGCGTATCCTCTTGCGTCGACCCAGGGAGACAAGGCAGAGAAGTGCGCATTCGGTCAGTCAAAAGAGGGTGAGGTTTTCAAATGCCAGCAGATGCAGCTTTGATGTTTCCTATAGTATCAAAGCCATCCAATAAGCGTTGTCAATACTTACGTACGGAATAAAAAACTAAGACGGTACCATTTGCCCTATGCCAGAAATAGAATGGATTATTGAACTATTAGACTATCGCACGTTTCTCTAAGTTGAACTTGGACGGCATCTAAATCGTTACATTCATCGGAATTTCCGATCTATGGATGAACGTCCCGCAACTTACAAGAATAACGCGTGTCGTACAATAAATCTTGCATTAGAGAGAGAGAGAGTGCGTGAGATGGATTGTGTATATAAATTAAGTTTATTCATATATTTTTTCATGATAAAATTAGTAATGTAACATTACGTCAATATTGATTAAGGTAATCTGTAGATGATTAGTAAGTATTCTTTTTTTTTTCCTTTTCTATTTAATTAGTTTTTTGTTTAATTCATAAAATTTATTGATCTGTTATCCAAATAATATATTAAGCTATCTTAATAGGATGAATAGTTTAAATTAAATTTTTATAAATTAATAGTTTGGATCAATCAGCGTTATGTTAATACTAACACCCTTTACATATATATATATATATATATATATATATACGAGACGATGCAATAATTCGTTATAAAGTATCTAATAACCTAATAAGGTAATATCTTATAAGGTTTTTATTGTATTTTTAGATATAATTCAAATACTATAAAGTTTAGGTTTGGGTCTTGAAAATAAAAAACCAATGGGATACTCAACTTGACAAAAAAATGATAATTAATAATAACTTTTGCTCTTAACTTACATAAGCTTTAGTCTAGATATTAGGTTTGGGCAAAAAAATTATGAAGTACAGATTAAACCGTAAATGTAATCGAAAAAACCAATTTTTTTTACCAACCATTTAGTTACTGTTTGATTTGGTTGTATATAAACGTTTCGCAATTTGATTTAGGAAAGCAAACCGAATCATTTTGAATCGAATCAAATTGTTTAGTTAAATAAAAATAATTTTATGCAATTATTTTATTATTTTTTAATTTTTTCTATCAATCTTTATAAATTTTATCAAATTTTTTATATCTTCTTCTTTTTTTGTCTTATTTTTGGGTAAATTATTAAGATTAAGTTGAGTAAGTTTTATCTAAAATTTTACATTTAGAAATTTTCATTTTCTAAATTGTCATTTTCTTTATATATTTTCAAATAAAGAGTCTTACTTTGATGCTTTTTACATATCTCTCGTTTCTTTTCCACTCTTTAATATATCTTTTTTGTTTTCTATATATTACTTTTGTAAACAGCTTTACTTCTTTCTCTTTGTTGTTTATTCATTAAAGTAAAATCTCTTATCCTCATTCAATTAAGTTAAGTTTGTTAAGATATTGTACAACTTTTTACTAAATATCATTACACATGATAAATATATGAGAAATTAAATAGAAACATATGAAAGTTCAATTGAAAGAAAAATACGTTATTAGAGATAAAAATATTTGGGGAAAATTTGACATAAACGGTTTGAATTGAACTAAACTGATTTTAATTAGGTTTTAAAAATTTATAAATTGAATCATGTAGTTAGGTTTGATTTTAAAAAAAAAAAAGAAATCGATTTGCTATATTAGATTCAGTTTGATAAGGAGGGTAAATTATATTGAACCAAACCAAACCATGCCTGTCCCTACTAGACACAAGTATGTTGAGCATTTGTTTATATATCATACAGATATTTACTAAGAAAATTAGCAAATATATTAAATATTTATTTATAAAAATCTTTTTTAAGATTATGCTTAAAACAACTTAAAAACAAAAGATTTTATATAATAGAGCTAGGTAGGTACCAAGCCAATAATGAACCTATAGGGATGAGTTTCGGTAATAGGAAAAAAAACTTAAAAAAGGATTTTTAGAAGGTTCTGAAATGCTAAATACTCTAGTGGTTTTTAATAATAGGAAGGAAAAACCTATACGACTTTTATATAAGGAAATAGTAAATTTTATTGTGGTGACTTTGGACCTCTAATTGCATCCCTATTTTTTGATATATAGAAGAAAGTGAGGCAGATGCGTGGCTTCATTTTTCTGAATGTATCTATAAGAAGATGCATCAAAAAATAGCATAACCGGAATATTGTTATATTCTTCTTCTACGAGTATAAGATTCATATTGAATGAACACGCAACTGACCAAATAGCTATACACGAAGAGGTTCCCCTGAAAAGTATTTAGGCTTTGTATCGAGAACTTCAGTTGTAGACTTGAATTCCTAGTGTCGATAGTTTAGTAAAATCAGTTGTCTCCATGAAACAAAAGCATTAAGCGCTGAGGGAAATTGATAATATGAAAATCTTGTATTACAAGTAATTGAAGGAAAAATTATTCATTCAAAAAAAAAAAAAAAAGAAAACCAGATTCGACATCTAATCTTGGATAATGTCAAACCATATGGATTAGTATGTTTACACTAAAACTGCCAGAATGAGAAAATAATCTGTCCAATGTATAGAATATTTAAGAGGAAAACATCCAATAAATTTTAAATAGGCTTTTTAAACTTTCAACATGTTATTTCACCTCCTTATAACTTTTCAAAATCCATACATTCTCCTCAAATTAATGCAGAAATTCCAAGATCATATCCCTTTTTTTTTTTTTTTTACTATTTCTGTATTTCGAAAAATTATGGAGACAATATGAGGATTGCACCTGAAGAATGACTTAGGAGGCATATCTGCTATTATTCCTATCTTTGAAGTCACTAGCACCAGCCTTGAGGCCACCTGTTTCGAGCATCCCACCTATGAAACCACCTTCTTTTCTTCTGACGATTCGAACCGCCCAAGTTGACAGTCTTGTGGTTGCTTGGTGTTGCCAGAAACTTCAGGAGAAATCGAACTTTGCTGTGGGGACTCGACGGTGTTGGCGGAACAACAACAGCTGGTGTACAAGGATAGTGGTGTTGCTGTTGGTTCGATCTGGGCATGTCGTAGCCAAATATATCATCATCCTCTGTCGGAAAGATCTCATCATAATGAGTCCTCATGGTAGTGAGCCTCAAGTACCTTTGTTCGAGCGACTCCTTTGGTATGTCTCTTGCAAGCATTGGAGATGCACCACCCCAGTTGTTGGTGCCCGTACGAGGATGTTGTGGTGTTCTGAATTCCAAGAGCTCTCCATGATGCATTTGGTTTCTCATCTCTTGATCTCTCGCTTTTTCTGTGTTGTTGCTTTTTCTTTTCTCAGTTTGCTTGAGTATGGTTCTCGAGTCTCTGCAATCTTTTGATATCTTGCAATTTGTGTATATCGATCCCTCGTCCGCAAGTTGCTCGTTTCTATTGTGCAACTGATTACACACTCTAAGAAAAAGTAAATACTTAGTTCATAGTGGGTTTTTTTTTTTTTTTTTAGAAAAATAATATTTACCTATTACTTAAAATATGTGATGTATTAATATTAATGAATCTTTTTTTATACAGAAAAATAAAAAAGACTTCAATAGTTCTAATAGCTATGTGTAATGATGAATATCACGTAAATATTAATAAAATTTTGATACGTACAAATATAATTAATATTTTTTTTTAAATATACATTGTTTTACTAATATGTATCAAAATTTTATTGATACTTATATATCATTTATCTATTTACATGCCGTAGCGTATTAGTAGAATTAAATATTTTTTCCTTAAAGATACCGACTAACGTTTTCAAATCCATTGGTTGGCAACATTAATTAATTAATTAATTAATTACTTGGTGTACTCCGTCAGGATGGTTTGGATATTGGAAAGGTTTGATGGATGTGGCAATTGGTTAAGGTTAAGAACATTTACTAGTGAAGGATGTTAGCAGATTCGTGCGGAGCATTGACGCAAGGACAATCATAGGAAGGCCTTTGACATTAACTAGGAGATTTCTTGTCACGTTTCCTCTACGACTCATCGTTGTTTCGAAAGGAACATTGAAATAATTCGAGCTATTTATGTTAAAATAGGGGAAGTTTATTGCTTGAAAATGATGGTTAATATTGTGGACAATTAAATAAGGAGACTAAGTAAACTAATAATATATATAGAGTATGTTAAGAAAATCATCAGAAAAAAAAAATTGTAATTTCTAACTAATAAACCTTGAATTAATTAAACATTTTCCTAAATTTATCCCCAACTTTCAAATCCTAAAACTAACGTGCCCTTTGTTTCATGCTTATCCCCTCTGAATAACAGTTATCTCTTCTCTTTCAAACCGTATTTCATCCCTCTCCTTCTATCCATCACAAATCCAAGAATAAGAATCAAAGTAAGTTTATTTTTTTCTCAAAGTGAAAAAGTCTTCATTTAATCAGAATTAAAGAAGGAAGGAGTTTCAAAAAAGATTATTGATGTATAATGGACATTTTATACGTTTTCCATTTGGGGATATATGGATTTTAAAGGCTTCTGATTGTGTGTGCCAAGGTGTAAAAGAACAAACTTTTCAAGAAGGGTGAGTTTCTTGTAATCTATTTGATTATATTTTTAACTAATGGACTTGAAATTGGGAAGACGATTATGATAGTGAAAGTGTAGGGCTGTGTAGGAAAACGGATGTATGGACTGATTAACGTATGGCTGAGTGCATAATTGTGATGGTGAAAGGAATCTGTAGATTTTCATATGAAATTGCAAATTCTACAAAGCAATGCCCTAAGGCACGTTGACAAGCTTCAAAGTATGCTTTGTGTTTATGCATTGTTTGTAAGGGAAGCTCCGGAGTACATCCAATGAGCTCCTGAGTTTGCTCAATTTCCCCAGACTTCTTTGCTTTCGGCGAAGGAAGCTTCAAAGTATGTCTGGTGAGCTCTGAAGTTCGTTTAGATCTATAGAAATTCCATATCATGGTGAACCCATAAAGCAACATACTTCAACTCCTTCACTTTCAATCTCCTTAGTACTTTTTCAACATATTTCAGCGCTTGATTCCACCTAGTCTTAAGCAACAACACTCTACAAATCACCCAGAACAATTTGGATCTCTCCTAGTCCTTCTCATCTTTCTCATAAATAAGCATATCTTATTTTAGTGACTTGGATTGGACTCTTAAGGCTAATCTTTGATGCATACCAATTTCATCAGAAAAAAACACCTATTTTATGACCTTAAAATAAACCAATAAAATATTAGTTAATATAACTAGATGATTTAATGAATATTAAGCATCCTAGAAAGGATTTTGGAATCAACTTGCATGCATTGCTTAATTGGTCATAATTACGATTTCATATCAGTGTTTAAGATTAAGGAAACCTAATATAATTTGAAGAGCCCATTCCAGTTACATGATTACCATGTTTGTTGCTTAAGCACATTGGCTAAGTATGCACTGAATCTAATAACTATATGACACCGAATCTAATAACTATATGACATTGATTAATGTGCTGCTTATACTTGGTTATTGTCAATGGACCGTGAGTACTAATGATGTCAACATAGCAACCTAATGATCAATGTGTAGCGTTGTCCTAAATGGAGTTGTGCATCAAAATAATTTGGGTAGATTTATGATGATTTAGACTCCAAGATGTCGGGGAGTACTTAGCATCATATATGGATACTATACATGTGTTTTGCAAGATCATAAGATATCCCATGTCTTAGGATACCAAAACCATATTGTATTGATACACCTAAATAAAAGATAGTAAATCGATGTCTATGCATTAGATATTTTTTGCTTGCCCATTTGATTGGTTGTGTGGTATCTACAAGTGCTTATAGTTGTTCCATATTGTTTTTTTGGCTCACTCCTTTTGGGAATTCTTTTTCAAGAATAGCTATTGTTGAAGAGATTGATATGTATTACCAATATGGAGATGAGATGGACTTCATGTGTTATGACAAGTAAATGTGGTAAGATGTTTTTGTTAGTTGTATCATGTTTCAGTTATAGTCAACATAGTCTAGAGACTAGACATCTATATTTTTGGGTTGGGTTTAATTATGTTAGATATTGAACTTTGTATAGTTAGCTATTATCAAGTCCATTGTCATTTGAGGTTGACTTTTAGTGATGTATATGTGATGGCATATTGTGTTTGGAGTATGAGTTAGACTCACTAGAGTCATTTGTTATATTACAACTTAAATATTTATGATATTTATGTGAATGGTATTATTATAAGTTATATGCGATAATTTAGACAAGTTTTAATCCTTGACATGCTCTCATTGAGATAAGGATACGTTGCTAATTAGTGTAACAGATTTTGAGGCATTACAACTTAAGTGGTACTAGAGGTTAGGTTTGTGACTTTTATAAGGAAACTAAAAGAATAATTGCAGGGTAGTGAAATGAAGTGTATAGGTAGAAAATATTTTTAGCTTGTCCTTTAATATGATCTATATTATACATATTAGATGATAATATTTTTATTTTGTAGTTATTATTGGATGTTATATAATTGTATTGCGGAATCTTGTCTATGTTTTGATTAGAGATAACAAACAACTCTAAATTCTTAATTGTTTAGGAAATTTGGGTTTCGACACAAAACACCTAGAAGGTAAGGAATGAAAAGCTTCTTACCTAATCTCAGTATAAAAAAAAAAAAGGATATTAAGTGTAACAACTTGACTGGAACTCCTCCCATCAAGGTGTAACTTACTTTGATGTGATACACATAAGGTTTTATCCCTTGCTAGTAGGTCATCCATCTCGGGATTGACCTTTAGTGTTCCAACATACTTTAGGCTATTACACTAAAAAGTACATCGATGATTAGAGTTTTGTCACCTAGTACTTAAGGAGAATTATAATCAAACCTTTTTATTGAACTAATCTTCTCATCAGTTTCATTATATAGGTCCAAGACTATTACCAAGTAGGGACTTTACCCTTCTAGCTGGTAGACTGCTTTGATACTACTCGTAATGATCTTATCGGAACTTTTTCCATCGAGGTATTGCTCACTTTACCATGATACACCATCCGGTTTTGTCCTTTGATATAACAGTTTTCTAAGTGGTAACTCATCCTGAGATTAACCTAACTTGAGCATGCTTAATTTCGAAATTCCATGATGATTAGAGTTTTATCACTTAGTACTTAATGGATATTACATTAAGAGCTATTGTTTAAAGTGGTATAAATCTAGGCATATTTATAACTCCTTAAATGGATCTATGATGGACTAAGTAAAAGCATACAATGTAAAACAAGTATGCAAATAGATTAATAGTTGAATAACCTTTTATAAAGGAATTAAAATGGTCAATAGCTAGAAAATATTGAATAAAAGGAAAAGAACCAAATCATGCAACTTTTGTAGTTGAATGAATTGGGGCAATTGATCAAGACACCTCTTAAGTTGACCAAAACATTAATAAACATATCCATTATATTAATGGAAAACCGTACTTCCATATATTATCGAAGTATTGACAAATTTCAGAAAATAGTCAAAAAAGGACCTTAACTTAAACAATAAAATTCACTTCCAAAATGCACAACGAAGACAAATCTATCTAAACTCCCACTCCAAAGATAGTAATGCTACCACAAACTATGAATAAAAAAATAATAAATATTAATGGATACACCAAAAAGATTTAGAATATGAAACTACCTCATTAAACCTTAGATAGGGTTTAGTAATGCATCAATAAGGTGAAAATTGACTAACTTATAATTTTATATGGTATCAGTGCATCATATGCAATCAATTAAAATAACAAAGTCAGTATTAACATAGGAAACATGAAGGAACACATATAAGTTGTTAAATTACAAAATTGTAATTTTATATACTTTAATGCATATATGTGTCAAGCCAACTAGTCAAACTGGATATAAAATTAAGGAAACATTTTATTTTTGAAACTGTTTTGAAAAAAAATATATTAAAAAAATTGGAGTTGCCAACTAGTTAAACTGGTAAAAATGAAATTAGGGTTTTCGGGTGAGAAAACTCTGATTTGGCTATTGATCCGTGTATTTTTTAAGAAAATAATTTATAGAAAAATAACCAAAAAACTAAGTACAGAGGCTAACTTATTAAGACTAAGTTACCATGTAAAAATAAAAGAAAAAGGTCAATTAAAGGGCTTTATTTTTATATTTTTCTAAAAAATACTAAGATATGTAAAGATATACATAATAAAAATAAAATGCATTTTTATTATTTTCTATTATGAATTTTTAAGAAAAGAAGAAAAAGTTTATTTTTTATTTTTTTATGTGGTTACCTCGAATGTGTCTACGTATCCACTAGTCGGATCAAACTAACATAGTTCTTTTTAGAAAAAATTTAGTGGATAGATCTTTTTTATTTGAAAATTAAGCCAGATTTATGTTTATTATACCATTTATTATTATTTTTTTTTATAAAAAACCCTAAAAAATCTAGTTTCGCGAATCTATTTTAAGAATCCTAACTAACTAATCTTTGTTTTAAAAAATTCTAGTTAATATTTTTTATTAAGAAAATCACTAGTAAAAAAATATTGTTCCTAAACCCTACATGCAAGATACATTAAAATATGTTCAAGATATGTATTTTTTCTAAATCCTATATACAAAATTCATTAATATAAGATTTAGATACGTAACTTTTCTAAGTCCTATATACAAGATTCGTCAAGATATGATTTAGATATGTATTTTTTCCAAAGATACAGATTTCAAAGAAAAGATATGTGATTTTTTTAAAAAAAAATGCAATTTTCAACTTGTTGAGCCCTATTTTAATTTTCTTAATTTAACCTATATTAAGCCTAGCTCGCTTAATATAGATTACTCGATATTAAACTAAAGAAAAAAAAATAATTATTTTTTAAAGAAAAAGAATGGAGTCGGCAACCGGTTTAACTTGTAAAAAATAAAATTAGCATTTTCGGATGAGAAAACCATAAATTTGACCACTAGTCTGTGAGTATTCTAAAAAAGTTGATTTTTAGAAAATTAAATTAGAAAAATTAGGTTTGGGGGCTAACTTATTAAGACTAAGTCACTATGTGAAAATTAAGAGAAAATAATGGGCTTTATTTTTGTAATTTTTCTAAAAATATTAGAAATAGATCTAAATGAGTAAAAAGAACTAAAAATGATTTTTTTATTATGAATTTCTAAAAAAAAGGATTTTTTTTTAATTTTTTAACAGTTGCTTCGAAGGTATCTATGCACTTGGTAATCGGGATCAAATTGGCCATAATTTTCTTTTATAAAATTTTTAGTGGGTGGGTTATTTTTATATTGAAAATCGAGCCAGGTTTACATTTTTATTAATTTATTATTTTAAGAAAAAACCTAAAAAATCTAATTTTTTTTACTTAAATAAAAAACCTTAATTAACCGAATCTTTTTGAAAAAACTCAATTTAAGATTTTATTTTTCGAAACCACTATATTTTAAAAGTATTTTTTATTTATAAAAACATGATTTAAAAAAAAAAGAACTTAATTCAACTACTTTTTATTGGAAAATAAAAAATTTGCAATAAGAATAAACAATAAAAAAATATTACACTTAAGCACAAAAATAGTTAATGAAGGAAAAAAAAAACATAACTAATAAAGTAAATTAATGAAATAAATAAATAATAGAAAAAATTAATGAAAATTTACCTAATGTCGGGTCATGTCGGTGTTGGGCAGTGGACTGGGTGCTGCTGGGCTAGAGTGGGTGACGCTGGGTGACATTGGGCGGTGGATTGGGTGTTGCTAGGCAACAAGTTGGACGACGCTAGTTGTTGTTAGGCAAGAAGTTGGGCACTATTGGGCGACGTGGGCTGTGGTTTGGGTGATGCTGGGTGACGTAGGCAAGGATCTGGGCGGTGCTGTAGTGGTTGTTGCAATGATTGCGTGGTAATGCAGATGATTTAAAAACCTCCCTAAATCCTTCATCAACGTGCTATTTATAAACCTAAAATCATATCTTTTATATCAAAGATACAAAAGATACAATTACGATTTTATCAAAGATTTATCCTAACTTATAGAAATCTTAATTATTCTGGGTTTTCTCTTTTAGGCTCGATCCAATCCAATTAAACATAGCCTAATAACTTAATAAATCCTAATTTGAGTCTCTAAATTAAATGAATTTTTATTCTATATTGGTCTTGCCCAAAATTAATTAATTAAGCCTATCTCATCACCTAATCTAACAATTCAACTTAATTTAACTTGATATGACTCGACTCGACTCATCTTACTACGACCTAACTTGATTTTCTTTTTTTCTTTTTTCATTTTTTCTTTTAATTTTAATTTTTTATTTTTCTTTTAATTTTTGTTTTTTCTAACCTAACTCAATTAATTAAAAAATGGCAAAAATGAAGTGTCTACAACTGCCCCCTTTTTTTAGTAAAGTTCGATTAAAACTTTACTACAAAGATAAAAGAGATACCCATTTTTGCCAGACCCAACTTAGATAATCTGAAGATGATAAATCTCTTTAAGATTAAGAACTCATTTTGGTGGATAATCTGAGGATGATAGATCTCTTTCAGGATGAGTTACTCGAAAGGATAGATATTTTAAAGATAAGATAAGACAACACTCTCATGAGTAGGTAGTCTTTTAAATAACTGGATGGCACTCCTTTGAGCAACTGATACAAGAAAGGATTAATAGGACAGCATTCCTAAAAGGGAATAGATAGGACAACGCTCATATTAGCAAGTGATCCTAAAAAGGATTAGGACAACACTCCTTTGAGTAAGTGATTTAAGAAAATATTAGATGGTGCTCCAATGAGCAAGCGACCTAACTAAGGATAGGACAGTGCCTCTTTAAGTAAGTGATCCTAAAAAAGAATAGATAGGACAATGCTCCTATGAGCAAGTGATCCTAGAAAAGAATAGATAAGACAACGTTACTATAAAGGAATAGATAAGACAATGCTTCTATGAGCAGGTAATCTAACTAAAGATAGGATAAGACAACGTTCCTTTGAGCAGGCATCCTAGAAAAGATTGGATGGTGCTCTACTAAATAAGCGACCTAATTAAGAATAGGATAGCGTTCCTTTGAGCCGGCGATCCTATTAAGGATAAGACAACGTTCCTTTAAGCTAGCGATCCTAGAAAGGATTGGATGGCGCTCCAATGAGCAGGCGATCCAATTAAGGATATGACATTGCTCTTTTGAGTAAGTGATCTTAAAAAAGATTGGATGGCGTTCCATTGAGCAAGCGACCCAATTAAGGATAGGACAGTGCTCCTTTAAGCAGGCGATCCTAGAAAGGATTTTGATGAGTTTTAACAAAATGATTTGAGACTTAAGTTTGAAGGATTTTAATGATTCTTTGAAAATATTAACTTGTTTTTTGACAATTTTTTTGAAAAAGGTTTCATTTCTCTTTTAAAAAGTTTTTTTTTTCTCTTTTTCCTTATTTTTTCAAGAAATTAAAAAAAAACACTTTTTGATGGAAAATTGTGTTGCTAATAAGTAAGAAAGTCTCGAAAACTTTAAAGATCACAAATAAGGGGTTGGCTTGCTCCTTGCCTATTGATCACTCATTCTCTCAGTCTTGTTTCCTGGAGCATAATTCTTAATCTCTAAACCTTTTCAGAAGCATTGATGACCATTCACATTTTGGACAAAGCGCTCAACTCTTTAATTTTTCACTAAGGGGATAGATATTATTACTTGAAATGTTTAGTCAAATTGGGCTTCCTTGCACTTTCATAGGTTTGTTTTTACTTTCAGCATCAATTCAAAAAATTGTGGTCTATCTTATAAGTGGTACATTCTGGTCAATTAATAGGTCTTTCTCGGGTTTGCAATGTAAGGCTTTTGGTCAATGGTTTAAGTAAATGGATATCAGTGTACTTGGCTAACTTTGAAGAAATCATATGCAATCAGTCTTGGGTTTACAAGCTAAGAATCTAAGAGAAACTAAACATAGGGGCTTGCCCCAATTTCATGAGCAAATTTCACTTAAGATAAGACGATTTCTTTAGTCAAAAGAGTTTTATCAAGGATGGTGTAGTAGGTTGGATCATTAAGTAAGGGTTTTGCTCTGGGCTTAAGAATTAAAAGTGTTTAGCCTTTCGATACCATCACCAATTTAGACTTTAGGCTATTTGGTAATTTGGATATTTTTTAAAGTGATCACCTTGCTAATATTTTTAATCTCTTTTTTTTTTACTTTTTTTTTTCTTTTTCTCTTTTTCCTTTTGTTTTCTCTTTTTTTTTTCGAGGTGTCACCTTCCATGTTTGAGTTCTTATTTAATAAGATTTGAAGCACTAAAAGGTAAGTCCAAGGTGTATAAGCTTAAGAGAAGTGTATATGGCTTTGAAGTGTTTAGGAAAATTTTATGGATTAAGGTGTTTAGATAAGTATATAAGCCTGAGTGTGGTGTATATGGTTTGGAGCTCTTCTTTATTCTAAAGAAATTGGATTATCTATGATAATATTTGCTCATGAATTAGCAAAACTAAAGTAAGCACAAGTTAGTCTCTTCCTTTTCTCCAAATTAATGACCTTAACCTCCTGATTGTCCCAGTATGGGGTGGTTCTTGATAGGGCTAATTTTAAGAAAAATCCCTTAAATGTTCAAATGGGTTTATAAGGGGTAACTATATTTAAGGATAATGAAACAAATGCTTAATATCATTTTGACACGTACACTAAGTTCAAAATAAGCCTCCTTTAAGGAATGAGCCTAATTCTTACCTTGATGGCACTCTTCTCTCATATGTGTCTAAGGTTAGTGTTTGGGACATGGGTTACCTCTTCTCATCCTAAACCTTTCAAGTAATGTCTTATCATTTCCTTAGGTAGAAATTTTTAAGTTTCAAGTTCACATTTTTTTTTTTATCCATTTTCACTCATTTGAAATGCTCTTATTTTAATTGAGCTAGCTTCATAGCATACAAAGACAAGAATAGACAAAAAATGCTTTATTCAATAAATCGCATCTATTACAAGCTCTAAAATGAAAAAAAAAAAAAACGTAGGAACTAAAATTCTTTTCCACTTCTTGCCCTTATTTCTATCCCTTCTTAGCCCATTCAACTGAATTGATCTCTCGGAGATATACTTAACCATTTATAAGTGGTGAGCCACCCGATCAGACGATAGTGATAGATCTGTAATGCTTGATGTTGGAGGTTGTCTATTTGATGCCTCTTCAAAACTTAGGGAAGGAATACCGTTGCTAATCAACCCATTAATCTTTAGAAAACTTAGTTAAATAATCTTGGCATCAATCAAATCTTGCACCTTATGCTTTAATCTCCAATAATTTTTAGTGGTATGCCCCACTTAGCCCATATGGTATTCACACCATTTGTTAGGATCTTGATCCCTTGGCTTATATTTCTTTGTTAGGTTTTTGCATACCAGTAATCCTACATCTCTTAATTGCTTGAAAACTTGGGCTATTTCAATCTTGAACTGTGTAAATTACCTTTTCTTATTGTGGATGGGCTTGTCTTGATTTTGGGCTTTTTCATTCGACACATTCGCTCTTACTTTCTCTTTCATCGAATCAACTTCAGGCTTGGGCTATAATTTCCTATTTGTATTTGGATGTAAGTTTCCGAGCTGTTTGAGCACATAACCTATTACCATTTCTGTGCTAGTGATCCTTTCTTCTAGTATTAGTAACTTTTCTTCTAGGGTAGTAATCCTTTCTTCTAAACCTCGATAGTGACATTACCCCCTTGGCTTGACCATTCAAATTTACTTCTGGCAACTTTTCCAAACTTTGTATCATATTGATAGTAAGCCCTTAAATCTAAAACTCTTTAGACTCGTATGCTCGAGATGGTGTGTTAATAGGCTCTTAGGCTTGGATATGAGCTATGGCCTCAACTTGTTTCTAGTATTTGCTCAAAACCCCTTCTATTGTGGGTATTCTTAGTTCAAGAGCTTCAGATATCTTGATTTTTTTTAGAACAAGTGATTATGGGCTTTAGGTTAGGCCAGACCACTTAAAAAGTAATCTTTCAAAACTTACAAAAATCCTTTCTTTATTAGCCACATTGCATTCCCTCTCTTTAAAAAAAATCAAGTTTTCGATTTTGAAAACCCTTTTTTTTTTTAAACTTTTACTAAATAGAAATGTTTATTTTATGTTACAAATAGCTTAATATTGACATTGACGAATTGTAAAAAAAAGAAAAGAAAATAGAAATATTGGGATTGATAATTGATGATATAGGATGACAATTATCTTACAAAGGTGATATAGAAAAATGAGAATTATTTTATAATGAGAAACTTATTGAATAAATGAAAGAAAGGTGACGACTCATGGAGAAAACCCTATTAGGAGCGTGACAACTTAATGGATAAATACGAAGAATGAGAACTTAAACATTTACAAGATTAATAACTTTAAGATGGAAAATAATTTACAATGAAAATCTAATGATTAAATCTTTTTTTATTTTTTATTTTTATTTTGTTTGTTCCTAACAACATGATACATGTAAGGCATTGCAATAGAAATCAACTAATTAAATAATCATCATGAAACTGCTTTTTAATTATGAAATACTTTTTGAAATTTCTTTTCTTTTACAAAAAAAAAGTTGGAAAGTCTTTAAAAAAAAAATGAAAGTTCCATAATAATCTTTATCGTTGTTAATTTCCATGATTACATACCCATAAAGAAAAATTACAAGTTGATATAGAAGTTTCTCTCTCTCTCTCTTTAACGTTAGCACATTATGGTATATAGAGAATATTAATGATTTTGAGCATTCTATGTTAAATGTTACATTACGCAACCTATTATCGATGAAATAAAACAAAACCTACAAGATCTACATATATTACAAAAAAAGCATACACAAACAACTATGCAAAATAAATGTGATGCAATATGCTACATACGCGTGCAATATAATAAAGTTGGTCATGAATAAACTATAGGGAGTATGATAAATCCATAGTTAAAGAGTACCCTTATATATAAATATATTCAAAATAAGATTTAATAAAAATGAAGCTCATGTATACTTATATATAAAGGTTATCGATTTTTTTAATTGAAAATAGATGATGAATTGACTGCAAATTAAATCAGGCTTTTCCTATAATTTAAAAATAACAACCCCTTTTTCGAAAAGAATGATCCAAAACTTTATGAAGAGAAGCCTAGTGGGCTATATCAAAGCCTAAGTTCCTAAGATGGCTTAAGTCCAACCACATCTAAACATATAGATGGTTACTTGAAAAATCAAAACCCCTTATGCCTATGAAGGCCCATTGGGCTAGGCTTTTTTTTTTTTTAAAGGCTACATCACTAAAAAACAATTACTACAACCATAATATAACACAAAAAAGAAAATAATAATACAAAAGCCCCTTAATTTTTTTTTAACTTTCACATGGTTAGCCTACTAAGTGTCCTTAATGGAGTCGTCAATTCCTTCAAGCCCTATTTTAATTTCCTTAATTTAACCTATATTAAACATATCCCACTTAATATAGATTACTCGACATTAAATTAAGGAAAAATAAAATTATAATTTTTTTTAAAAAAAGAATGGAGTTTTCAATCGGTTCAACTTGTAAAAAATAAAATTAGCGTTTTTGGATGAGAAAACCCTAATGTGACTACTAGTCTGCGAGTATTCTAAAAAAAATTGATTTTTAGAAAATTAGACCAGAAAAACCGGGTTTGGGCCTTAATCTATTATGACTAAGTCAACATGTGAAAATGAAAAGAAATTGATGGGTTTTATTTTTGTAATTATTCTAAAAATAAATCTAAATGATTAAAAATAACTAAAAATGATTTTTTTATTAAGAATTTATAAAAAAAATAATTTTTTAATAATTTTTTAACGGTTACCCTGAAGATACTTACATATCTGCTAATCGAGATCAAACTGGTCATAGTTTTCTTTTATAAAATTTTTAGTGAGTGGGTTATTTTTATATTGAAAACTAAGTTAGGTTTACGTTTTTATCAATTTATTATTTTAAGAAAAAACCTAAAAAATCTATTTTTTTAATTAAATAAAAACACTAACTAATCCAATCTTTTTGAAAAAAACTCAATTTAAGATTTTATTTTTCAAAACCACTATATATTAAAAGTATTTTTTATTTTAAAAAGCATGATTTAAAAAAAAAAAACTTAATGTAACTACATTTTATTGGAAAATAAAAAATTTGCAATAAGATTAAATAATAAAAAAAAACTGCACTTAAACATACAAAAATAGTTAATAAAGGAAAAAAAAAACATAACTAATAAAGTAAATTAATAAAAATTAATGAAATAAATAAATAATAAAAAATTAATGAAAATTTACCTAACGTCGGATCGTATTGGTGTTGAGCGGTAGACTAAGCGCTGGTGGGCTGTAGGTCGAGCATTGTTGGGCGAGAGTGGGGGATGCTGGGTGATGGACTAGGCTTTGCTGGGTGAGAGACTAGGTTGTATTGGGCGATAGGTTGGGCGGTGGATTGGGCTTGGCATTGTTGAGCGATAGGCTGGGTGACGCAGGTGGTGGCTCGAGCGAGGATCTAGGCGGTGCTGTAGTGGTGTTGCAATGGTTGTGAGGTTATTATTGCAGTGGTTGTGTATGGTGGGGCATGTAAATAAAAAACTTCCGCAAATCCCCCATTGACGTGTTATTTATAAACCTAAAATCATATCTTTTGTATCGAAGATATAGAAGATACGATACGACTCTATTAAAGATTTACTCTAACTTTTAGAAACCCTAGTTATTTTGGGCTTTCTATTTCAAGCTCGATCCAATCCAGTTAAATATAGCCTAATAACTTAATAAATCTTGATTTGAGCTTCTAAATTGAATGAATTTTTATTCTATATTGGTCTGACCCAAAATTAATTAATTAATTAAGCTTATCTTCGTCACTTGATCTAACAATTCAACTTAACACAACTTGACTCAACTCATCTTGCTACAACCTATCTTGATTTTCTTCTTTTTTTTTTCTTTTGATTTTTATTTTTTTATTTTTCTTTTAATGTTCGTTTTTTTAACCTGGCTCAATTAATTAAAAAAACGATAAAAATGAGGTATCTACACAACTAACTAAATTTGTCAAAAAATTCAAATGATTTAAAAAAATCCAATGAAATGACCATAATAATAATAATAATAATAATAATAATAATAATAATAATAATAATAATAATAATAATAATAATAATAATAATAATAATAATAATAATAATAATAATAATAATAATAATAATAATAAAAACCTGTACTGAAAAAACAAATTAATAAAAGATAATTAAACTAACCAAAAAAATTAATTAATCAAATAAAGAAAATAATTTACTTAAATCAATGGAGTTGTGTGTGACCAACGTATTTATGGTGGTGGATGTGTAGTGTGGAATGTGACTATATCAGCAGTTGTGCGTAATGATCGTGTGCGGCAGTGGCGCATCATGATCATGTGTAGCATGTGTCATAGGAGAATGTGATCGTATGTATAAGTGCACATATCCGGTAACTTGTGTGAATCTGTGCGTGTGTGTTAGTGTGTATGTTCAACAGTGAACTCGGTGAATGAGTTTGTTTTACGCGTAAATTCAATGAGTGAATGAGTGTTTTCTATATGTGATGTGGTTTGTGTGTTCGGTCTATGTGTAGTGTAGTTTATGTGTGTTTGTTTCAGTCAGGGGGTTGTCGTGTGTATGTATCCAAGAGGCATGTGTGCCAGTAAAGGTGTTGTAGACGTACGACTATCAAGTGCTATGCGAGTGTTGTATGTGGAGCGTGATCAGGTGTTAGCTGTTATGTAATTAAGAGTGTGTGTGTGTGTGTGGGGGGGGGGGGGAGGGGGCGCTATCATATAGCATGCGTTGGATTGTGTACGTCAGGTGTTATGGGTAAATTGTGTTTGGTCAGCAGTGTGATTGTGCAGTGTTTATGGAATCTTGTTGTGCTACGATAAGGGATTAACGGTTGCAAATGATCAAGTGTAAGGTATGGCTTTATGTTTGGTAAGTGAGTGGATGTGTTTGGTCAAGGGGATTGTCATGTGAAGAATATAGGCTTGTATGTTAGGGAATTGTAAAAAAACAAAAGTCCTTAAGTCCACCACCGAATTCCTATTTATAATACCTACAATACTGACAATTGAATCTTTCATATCTCTTAGATATAGATTCTATTTCAACAAACCCTAGATACGAAAAATACGTTTTAGATTCTTTAGAGATTCGACCTAGTTTTTAGAAATCTTATTTTAATTCGTACTTTCTATTTTTCCAAGCCCTTCTCAGTCCAACTTGATTTAGCCTAATAACCCATTTAATAAAGCTTAAGTTTATTTTAGTCCAATATACGTTAAATGAAAAAAATTCACTTTATATTGAATTAAACGAAAAATATTTCAATAAAACCCAATCCTTTAATAACTTAAAATTTATTAAATTAAGCATACGCTATTATTCAATTCGACCCTAAATAACTCGACTCGATATAACTTAACTTGATTATGACTTGTCATGATACGCTCGACTCGATGCGATACACTTGACTTGATTACAACTTGACATTTCTTGACTTCGATATCTTTGGACTTGATACATCTTGACTCAATACAATTTGACTCGATACGACTTCATATTTTATTTTTATTTTTAATTTATTATTATTTCTATTTTTTTTCTTTTTCTTTTTCTTAAACCTAACTTAATAAAAATACTAACATAAAATGGAAAAAATGATGTGTCTACAGCTACCCCTCTTTATAGTGAAGTCCGATTACAAAGACAAAATAAATACCCATTTTTACGAAACCTTAGTTTGAAATAATTAACTAAGCTGTGTTTTATCTTGATGAAGGATATCGTCTTAAGAGGTTGATGTAAAAGATAACAGCCTGTTTTGAAAGGATGGGACAAATGAATGCCATCTCAAAAGAACGAAGTAAAAGATAAGGAGCCTATCTTGAAAGGATAGAGCTAAAGATTTAGGGTGCCCATTAGAAGGATAAGGCAAAAGTTTAGGATGTCTATCTTAGAAGGATAGGACAAAAGTTTTAAGAGAGCCTATCTTAGAAAGATAGGGCAAAAGTTTAGGGTACCTACGTTTGAAGGATAGGGTAAAAATTTTAAGGGGGTCAAATTAACTTGTTTTGGTTTGGCGAATAATCTGAAGATGATAGATCTCTTTAAGATTTCAAAAAAACTTGTTTTGATTTGGTGGATGATTCGAAGAGGATAGGTCTCTTTGAGATTTTATAAAAAACTTGTTTTGGTTTAATAGATGATCTAAAGAGGATAGATCTCTCTGAGATATTAAAAAAACTTGTTTTGGCTTAATGGATGATCTAAAGAGGATAGATCTCTCTGAGATATTAAAAAAAAAACTTATTTTAGTTTAATGGATAATTCGAAAAGAAATAGATCTATTCAAGATTTCTTGTTTTGATTTGGTAGATAATTCGAAAAAGATAGATCTCTTTCAAGATGAGTTGCTTGAAAGGATAGATTTTCCGAAAATAAGATGACAAAATGAAACAACACTCTCACGAGTAGGCACTTTTAAATGACTGGACGACGCTCCTTTGAGCAAGCAATCCTAGAGAAGGATTGTAGACACTTAATTTTTGCCCTTCTGTAGTCTAAATTTTTATTTTTTACAAAAAAGGGTCCTAATTTAAAGATAACAAAAAAAATTAATTAATTATTAAAAAATAATAATGATAAAAATTAACAAATAATGAAAATACCAAAAAAATAAGAAAAGGAAAAATCATAAAGATTTTGTAGATTTTTATGAAGTAATTTATATTAGGAACAATTAGTTTTAGTTTTAGTTTTAGTTTAGTTAAAAATTTTAGTTTAGGAAATCAGATAGTTTAAATATAATTTACAGGTCAACGGCGGCCTAACGGATAAGTAGCGGAGTATTTGGATGGATTTAGTTTGAAGTCTTGGGTTCGTAGGATTTGATTTGGACTCTATAAAAGAAAAAATAAAGATAGGAGGAAGGAGGTTGCTTCACCCTACCGCAATTAAAACCAATAAAAACAGAAACAGTAGCATACTTCATTATCCATTTGCAGCACCGATCGCCCACGATCGCCGCCAAAAGATTGCTGTCCAGCGACCACTGCACAATCCAATCATGTACGAATCCAATCTCCACAGCCAACAACAAACATCCGAATCACCTATCCACTTTGTTCGATCCTTCGTCCAGCAAGCACGCCTCACAGTACATTTATCCACACACTTCACGTCCACGATTGAACACATCATCGGCACTTCACAATCACGAAATCAGATCTACAAGCCAACACTCTCCACCGATCAGCCATTAACCAAAAACCGCCATTCCACTATCTACTCAATGCCTCATGCAATTTACACTTCAACATCACACACTGTCTACACAACATCACTCCGATGACTGTTGAACACTCCACACATCCACTTGCAACCCATACTCGACACAACTACTGCTGAACACACTATCCCACATACCCACTTGCAACCCGTCTCCAATTGACCAATCACTTGTACACGCTACACCACATACACGTCCATTGTAGATCACCGAACGCCGCTGCACTTCATTGACTGAGCAACATGCCTAAGCATGACACAGGACATGCGCAACAGTCCATCTACACTTACCTCCTTCACCAACAGCAAGCAGCACATTTAGCAGCAACTTCACTAATAGCAGCCACATACTCTGACCAAGCCACACGACAACGACTTCATGGTTGCTGAACACAAATCAGCCACGTTATATACTCCACGGATGGTAGCAGTATACAATCTACTGCAACTAACGAACAGCCCCCATACAGGCTTAACTCGCTCCACTGCCGTACGTACGACTAACTATTGTGCAACTACACTAAGCCAACAGATTACAGCCCACTCTCTCATACGACCGTTACAATCCCCAAGCTCTGCAATTAATCATGAACTACAAACACCGCAGCCACACTATACTACACCAATGAAGCCACGTATACAAAACCCTGAATACAATACATCTCCACTTTGGACATAGCAGCAATACATACTCCACGCACTGCAGCTACAACTCCAGCCCCAACACATCCAGAATTCCAATATAACAGCTACTACACTGACTGCCACTCAACCACGTACAAACAACCGACACGTCGCTGCCACTCATTGATTGTGCAACGTCCACTGCTTCATTGGTCTTTTATTGAACCGCCCAAATCAGGTTTGAATACTAGTTTTTATTATTATTATTGTTATTGATTAGTTGTTATTATGTTTTAGTTACTTAGTTATTTAATAGTATATATGTATATATATAGTTAAGAAACTTTTAATACTAGTTTATATATGATTGAGTATGTTAGTTTATTTAAATAAGTAGTTGTTGATAATAAAATATAGTTGTAAATATATATATATATATATATATATATATTAGCTTAAGAGAGTTTTTTTAATATTGTTTTAGAATTCTTTACGTAGGAAAACTTTCTTTTTAATGAAAATTAACAATGAAAAAACCTTTTTTTTTTTAATTTTTAGGACTTATAGAGAATTTTTATAAAATAGAATAAAAGGACTTAGTGAATTAAGACCCTTTTGGAGTTTTGAAAAACTGAATTGATAATAACGTAAACTTGGTTGGTTTTCAAAAATTAAAATCAATCAACACACTAAATTTTTTTTGAAAGAACTAAGATCGTCTGATCTCGGTTAGAGGGTACGTAGGTACCTTTGGGGCAACGATAAAATCTTTAAAAACTAAGGTTCTTTTTTCTTTTGATTTTATATATTTATTTTTTATTTTTTTAAATATCACATTTAGAAGAATAATCATAATTTCGGTAAATAAATAGTGGTACCCGTTAAGGGTTTAATAGGTTAGCTCCCGAATTCGTAATCCTCTAGTTTTTTTTTTTATTAAAATTGAAATCAAAGACTAGTAGCTAAATCGTAACCAATTCACCCAATTGGTTATGGTAGTGACTCCAAAAAATTATTTTCAATAAAAAAAACCAAAATTTCTTAATTTCTTTAGTCGAGGATTAATATTAAATGGGTTAGGGTTTAGTATTAATTAGGAAATGAGAAATTAATTTTAAATAGGAAACCGAAAAAAATCAGACTCAACAAGGATTAAACAGGAAAACGTTCCTTTGAGCAAGTGATCCAAAAAGGAATAGATAACATTCCTATGAGCAGGCGATCCAACTAAGTAATATGACAACATTCCTTTAAGTAAGCGCTCCTTTGAGTAAGAAATCCTAAAAAGGATTGGATGGTATTCTTATGAGCAAGTGATCTAAAATTACTATATAAAATGGACAGAGCACTAAAGGGCAGGCAATCCATGAATTTTAAGGATTTTGATGAGTTTTGATAAAATAATCTAAAACTTGAGTTTGAGAGATTTTGATGACTCTTTGAAAATATTGACTTTTTCTTTTTAAGAAATATCTATTGACAATTTTTGAAAAGGGTTCCATTTCTCTTTTGAAAAGTTTTTTTTTTTTCTTTTTTCTTCTTTTTTCAAGAAATTAAAAAAAAAAAACTCTTTGATGGAAAATTATATTACTAACAAGTAAAAAAGTTTTAAAACTCTAAATGTCATAAATAAGGGGTTGACTTGCCCCTTGCCCGTTGATTACTCATTCTTTTAGTATTGTTTCCTAGCGCATAATTCATGATCTTTGAACTTATCGGAAATACTGATTTTAAACTTAGGGTTAAGACTATTTATGTTCTTGAGAAAGCACTTGACTGTTATTTAATTTTTCACTAAGGGCATAAATATCATTAATTGAAATGTTCAATCCAAATAGACTTTCTTGCATTCTCACAGGTCTATTTGTTTTTCACTTTCAGCATCAATTTCAAAAATTGCAACCTATCTTATAAGTAGTATATTCTAGTCAATCAATAGGTCTTTTCCTAGTTTGCAATGTAAGGCTTTTGGTCAATGGTTTAAGTTAATGGATATCAATGTACTTTGGCCAATTTTGAAAAAAATTATATACCATCCTTCTTAAGTTTACAAGATAAGAACTTAGGAGAAGCTAAACATGGGCTTACCCTAGTTTCATAAGCAAATTTTGTTGAAGATAAGTCCATTTCTTTGGTCAAAAGAGTTTCATCAAAGATGATAAATTAGGCGGGACAATAAAATAGGGCCTTTACTTTTGCGCTTAAAAAGTTAAAATGTTTAGCCTTTATATATCTTTCATAAGTTCTAACTATAGGCTTATTGGCAATTTAACTTAGTTTTGAAGGTGATCACCTTGCTTATTTTCAATCTTTTCTCTTTTCTTCTTTTTCTTGCTTTTTTTTCTTTTTCTTTTTCTTTGCCTTCTTTTTCCATTTTTCTTTTCTCTCTCTCTCTTTTGTTTAAGGTGGTCACCTTCCCTTGTTGATTTTTTGCTTAATGAGATTCAAAGCCCTAAAACCTTAGGTTTAAAGAGTATAAGCTTAGGAGAAGTATATATGGCATGGAGTGTTTAGGAAAAGTCTATGGGATTGAGGTGTTTAAATGAGTGTATAGGCCTAAGTGAGGTGTATATGGTTTGAAACTCTTCTCTATCCTAACGAAATTGAATTATCTATGACAATATTTGCTCATGAATTAGGACAACTAAAGCAAGCATAAGTTAGTCTACTCCCTTTCTTTAAATTGATGACCTTAACCTCCTGACTGCCCAAGTGTAGAGTTGTTCTTGGCAGGGCTAATATCAAGAAAAATCCTTAAAAAGCTCAAATAGGTTTGCAAGGGATAACTATATTTAAGGATGATGAAATGAATGCGTAATATCATTTTGACATGTGTACTAAGTTCAAGATAGACCTCTTTTAAAGAATAAGCGCAAGTACTCACATTATGATACTCCTTTCTCATATGTTTTTACGATTAGTGTTTAAGACATGGTTTGCCTCTTATCATCCTAAACCTTTCAAGTAATGTGTTACCATCCCCATAGGTAGAAAATTTTAAGTTCTGAGTTCACATTTACTTCATCCATTTTCACTCGTTCTAAATCTGTATAAAGTGTTTCATTTAGTGAGAGGCCAATGATATGCCCCTGTTGAGCTAAAGAGAAAAATGTACAAGAAAACTGTTTTATTAGATAACTTGTATCCATTATAAACTCTAAAGTGAAATGGCAACTGGAGATATGCCTGGTTGCTTCAAATGGTAAGCTACCGTATAAGATGGTAGTAGTAGGCCTTCAATATCTAATGTTAGATGTTGTCTATTTGATGCTTCTTCAAAACCTAGGGAAGGGATACTACTAACGATAGACCTATTAGCCTCTAGAAATCTCGGTTAGATAATTTCTACATTAATAAAATCTTTCATCTTATGCTTCAGTTTCCAACAGTCTTTTGTAGTATGCCTCACTTGGCCCATATGATATTCACATTATTTGTTGGGGTGATGATCCCTTAGCTTACACTTCTTTGACATGATTTCACATGTTAACAATCTTACATCTCTCAATTGCTTGAATACTTCGGCCATTGGAATTTTGAACTGTATAAGTTGCCTACTCTTGTTAAAGACAAGTTTGTCTTGATCCAGGGCTTTTTCGATTAGCATACCTATTCTTGACTTCTCTTTTACCGAATCATCCTCATGCTTAAGTTGTGATGTTTTATCCATACTAGGATCAAAGTTTTTGAGCTGTTAGAGTACATAACCCAGTGCCATTTTTGTACTTGGAAGTATTTCTTCTAACCTCACTAACTTTTCTTCTAGCGTTACAATCCCTTTTTCTAGACCCTAGCAAAGACATGCCTCTTGGGCTTGACCATTCAAATCTATTGGAGACTTTTCCAAACTTTGTATCATATTGATAGTGGGCTCATGAACCTGCAACTCTTTAGACTCTTATGCTTGAGATGGTGTATCAATAGGTACCTAGGCTTAGGTATAGGCTATGGTCTTAACTTACTTCATGTGCTTGCTTAAAATTGTTCTATTGCGGTTATCTTCTACTTAAGGGCTTCATACATCTTGGTTTGGACGTAAAACGTTTGTATAAATACTGTTGTGATACTAAATAGTAGGTTGTATAGAATAGTTATTTTGTAAAAGCTCTACTACAGGTTTGGTTATTAACAGGTATCAGAACAGACATTTCAAGTTGGTTGAGTTGTGCACCTTATGTGAACTTTATCTATGATAGCAGCTGTGAGTCAGCTTCTATCTTAGATTAGTTTATACAGTGGGACTGTTATGAATCTTCTTGTTTGGGGCATAATAGTTATCAACATCATTCTTAACTACTAACCCAATAGGGCCAAGAGTGATATTAATAATTTCATCATCCGCTTGTGTAAGGTATTCTTAACTTTCATTTAGAGCATTGGATTTAGACAAAAAGTATATAGATGAAACAAGTATAAGTGATAAGGAATAATATAGAACAAGGGAGCTGATGTTTTATTGAATATTGTAGGAGTTCTCATAACTACATTAAAGAACAATAACGATTATTGAAAACTCATTAAAAAAAAAAAAACTAAATGATGGTTCACCCTTTACCTTAGGGAAAACCTATTGCTGTTCATAGGGATGAAGAACTAATTATTTAAATGCTAGAGCTTATGGGACAGGCTCGTTGATTCCACTTTGTTAGGAAATTTTTCTTTAGCAGATTTAGAGGTTTGAGTGTCAACTTGAACAAATGTCTTGATTAATGGTAGAAAGGTCATTGGGGTATAGTACAGTCTATTACCGCTTTTGCCCCTCACATTCTTTAATTGAAATTCCTTAGTTTGGGTTGGAACATAACCAAGGCCATAGGTACCAATTTGGCCTTCCTTAAATTCCACCTTCTCTAACTGTCCTTTGCCAAGACCAATAACTATGCCCAGCTCATTGAACATTTGTAAACTAAAGTCCTCTTGCTCTTTCGTACCTACATAACGTATTGCCATTTCTTATAAATATTATAGTCCTAATCTCAAAGAATTATTATCACTTAGCCATTTGAGATAAACTTGACCTTCTTATGTAAGCTTGAAGCTATGGCTCCTACTAAGTGGATCCAAGGTCTTCTTAAGAGTAAGTTAAATAATCTTGAGATGGCTAGAGCTTGGAATTGAATACTAATGTTTGAGTGCCAATATTAACTAAGAAGTACATCTCTCCTATGATCTCCCTTCTGGATTCATCAAAAGCTCGAACTGTAGTAGAACTAAGCTTGATTGCAATTATGTTGACACTTAATACGTATAAGGAGGCAAGAGGACATAGATTCAATGACGATCCATTGTCGATGAGAACTTCGGTTATGATTATGCTATTGCTTCTTACTACTATGAAAAGGGCTTGGTATGCCAATTACCTTCCTCACCCAATTCTTCATTTGAAAAGGATATTTGACCCATGGTTAGGATAGAATTGGTGATCAGCCCCATTCTCTTACTTGATATTTCATGAGGGACATTAACCTCCCTCAAGGTTTGGAATAGAGCTTCCTAATGCAGTTCAGATGCTATTAACAAACACATGAGTGATATATATGCTGGAGTCATGGTGAGCTACTCCATTATCTTATATTTACTTAACTTAATCATTTTAGTAAAGGTAGACAATCTTTCATCATATTCAATTGGCTTGCTGTTTGCCTCCTCCAGTATATTTTTCTTTGTAAGATCTTCTTTTAGGTCATAGATTCTTCTACTTTAGGTAATACCACCCACTAACAGACTTGATTTCTCTTGGTTAACTGCCTGAAAATTGAATGGGGTAGCCTGATAGTTTTCAAGTGCTACTGGTACATGGGAGGTATACCTCTTAGCACATGGGGCTTGCTTATTCTTGTAAAATTGAAAGACTTTAGTCTTCTTATTCGAATATATCATATTGATTGTAGAATTTGAATCATAAAAAATCATGTCAATAATAAGGCCATAGTTAAGCTTGGGGTTATTGTTGACATTTAGAGCTAAAGCTTTTGTGAAGCCTAGTTAGACTAAGCGTTTGTCAATTTAATCTTGGATCTTATTTTTCAGTCTCTAACATGAATTAGTAGAATGCCCTACCTACCTTAAATGATATTTACATTTCTAATTAAGATAAAAATCTTTGGTTTGTATTTGTCACCAGGGAGCTCAAATTGAATCAAGTTGTCCTTTTTTAGCTTCTTAAAAACTTAGTTGAAAGGAATTGGTATTTTGGTGAACCATCTTCGAGCTGCTAACTTAAGGTTAGTTTTTGAACTGTTGTTAGATTTGAAGAGGATTCTTCCTAAAAGAAATTTGAGCATTAGGCCTAGTGTTTAAATTTACCACACCGATCATAACTTCTTTAACTTTATTGGTTGCTAGTCTAGGAGTAAATGATGAATAGGATGGCCTTCTGTTGGACAATTCTTATAGCTTGCTAGAGGAGATAGCACTTTCAATCCTGTATCCTGCTACAACAACCTTTACTAAACCGGATGAGGCCTACCTAATCAAATGGGAGAAATAAGGCTTGTTAAGTGTATTGACGAAAGTGGAGGTGAGTTCTCTTTCAAAAATTGGGGTGAATACCCTTATAGTTAAGGCTCTTCATCATTGAGTGTACTCTTCGAAGGACTTATTATTCTTCTTCCTAAGATTCATTAGATTAATTGTTATTAGAGCCACTTCAACATTGAATCTATACTACTCATAAAATGCCTTACCAAGCTTCTCCATGTATTCACTTGGTTTAGGTTGAGCTAGGCATATCAGGTCAATGCCTAACCCATCAAACTATCTTAGAAAGTTTATAACATAAGTTGGTCATATTGGACATATTTGCTCATCTTACACACATATAGTCTAGTGTGCAATTTAGGGCATCCAGTCCCATTATACTTTTCAAACTCTAGTATCTTAAATTTCTTAAGGTAAGCTTCAATATCATATGTAGAGAAACATGTGATAACAACTTGCTCAAAACCATCGTAGCTTCCAAGTGCCTTAATCCTTTTTGTGATTTATTAGGACAACTTTCTTTCCAGTTTTTTCAAACCGCCTTAATAAGGAATGAATATGTGTTAGACTCAAATGTTGGGTTGTCCTTCTAATAAACCCCTTCGAATTCAAATGTTGATTGGACTTATAGATAGTTCTCTTCAAGAGGTAAAGCCTTGACATTATTTTTGCAATGGACCTTTGAATGCCCTTCATTTGATGGTGTTATGGCCTTAAGAAGGACAATGCTATCAACCAAAAAATTCATTTGTTGAACCATTTTTACTACGGTCTTTTCTAAGGAGCGAATCCTCAATTTAGTAGGATCAGTGAAACCTTGGAGTAAGAACACTTCATAACAAGTTAGCATAAATTTAAGACAAGGAAGTGAAATAAATAGATATGTATGGCACATAGATGTAAAGAATTTTAAGCTTAGCAAGAGACTCATAAAGTGGCAAAATATTTCACTTTTTATTAATCTTTGCAACTTGTGGGCCTTACATTATTTTATTAAAAGAGAAAAAAAATTATAAGGCTTAAATTCTCTTCTTCTAGCAATGACTTAGCTTAGTTTCATCCTTCTTCCTCTTTTGAATTTTAAGGGTCTTTAACTCCTGAATTTCACCCTTAGTCTTCTTGAGTTACCTTTCCAAGGCCTTTATCCTCTATTAATATTCTTCACATTGGTCTTTTAGATTTTGCTTTCTTAGTTTCTCTGGCATAGTTATAATTTGATTCCCTTCGTTTTCCTTCATCTCTACCTTTTGCTTTAATTTCTAAAGTTGATAAGAGATAAATTCCTTAGTTGTTTAAGATTTTTCGAGTATCCCTTTGATGATAGGGGTGGTTATGCTTTTATACCAGAGAGATTAGATATCCAAGAGTTGTGTTGCTTTATCACATGGAAATCTACCGTAATAGGCTTAAGTGCTAGTTTTTGAACTAAAGCCTAAAAGGGCTTGGCTTATTGGATTATTGTGGCTAGATAATATCTAGTACAGGTGTTGAACCCAATTGAAGGAGTGACTTCAAAGCCTTTGCATCCTTTAATCATTTGATCACTTAAATTCCATCTAATTGTCAAGAGTATCTCTTCAGGCTGCATATTTTGAAAATACTAAACCCAATGACTAGTGGTAATATTTTTAGGTAAGTAGATCCATTCTTTACAAGATTTGATAAGATCATACCGTTGAATGAACTCAGCCCAACTAAAGTCTAGTTGGTGCCTTCTCATATGACTAATGACCTAAACCATAAGTAGGGTCATATTAGCTTTTAGATCCCCAAACCTCTTATTCTTGAGATGGTTTAAAGAATGAATTTGCTTAGCCAAGAGGGCAGGTATGTAAGATTTGTCTTCTAAGAATTGAGATACCAACTCGGTTTCCCTAAAGTGAATACAACGTGATTCGTTTGGGAATAGAATGGCACCAAATACTACTAATATATAAGCATTTACTCAATGTCAGTGCCAAGTTGCTAGATCTACATAGAAGATATCTCTTTTCTCCTAATATCTTAGTTTAGTGGAGAACCACATAATAATATCATCCATCTTGAGGGCCTTTCCTTTAACTAGAACTTGGTTTATTTTTGCTTCCTTACTCCTAGTAGCTTGTTAAAAATTTTTGGCATATAGATCCCAAGGTCTAATACATAAATGTTATCTGTCATAGTTAGAGCCTAATGTAACTAAGAATATTCTTCTATGTTTGGGCTCAGTTGGTTTAGGCCAAAATAGAAGGCAATAGCTTTAGGTTCCTAAAAATGCACCAAGACTCGTATCATAGTGATATTAGGATTGATACTTTGTAAGAAAGGATGTGTCTAATTTTACTCTTAATGAATTCCTGTTTATCTAGGCTGAAGAGTTAAAATCAATTCTCAATGAGTTTTGATGCTTCCAAGGTAGGTGGATATGGATCTCCTTGAAAGTATCTTGTGTAAAGCTAGCCATTTCTACAAAAGAAAATATTACATCAAAAACCTATTCTATTCTTTACATGCAATCTTTATAAGGATATTTACAATAAACATGTTATATGAATAACTACAAAGGAAAAATACAAGAAAATTACAATGGCTCCATAGTTACGGGTTTTTTATTTTTTATTTTTTTAGTTTGCCACATTGCAGGTTCTTGCCAATCCTTGAAAAGGGGTTTCATGCATGCAAAATGGTTGGTTTTAAAAGTCCTCAAGTTTTGTGACTTTACACATTTTCAAAGAAATGGTTCCTTAGTCACATCAAAACCTAAGTAAGGTAGCATGATTGGCTTCAGAAGGTAGTTTTCAACAACATCCCAAGCTTACGCAATGGCTCCCATCTGAGGGTCCTAAGATAGCTTCGTTCTGACTATATCTACCACACATTTCATGTTTAAGAAAAAAAGCTAACATACCCCATAAGCTAACTTTAACAAATAGGTTAATACCACTAAAAAATATTTACATGGATAAATTACAATATAACTTAGGTAAATTGAAAGATAAATCTAACTTTGGAAGTTTTAAATGGCTAGCCCTCTTGACATCTTTACTAAAATCACTAAGCTGTTGAGTCTGAATTTTCGGTTTCTTATTCGTTTTCTTTTATTTGATTTAAACCAAATCTTCTACAAAAATTTAAGAAAACTCAATTTCTTATTTTTTTGAAAACAAATGAAGTTGCCACCTCGTAGAACGAAGAAAGGTGATTAAATAAGAATCAATTAAGCGGATTGATTTTAATTTGGCCACTAGTTTGCAATTTTGAAAGCTTTTTCTAGAAAAAGGTTTCAAGAAACCAGATATCCTTATATCGAAGGCTACCTTATTAAATTCTAAACAGGTTCCATCTAAAATATTTCGAATTTAATATTCATTTTTCAAACTACACTGCTAATAATATATATTCATAAATAATAAAGGAAATTGTACCTATTTACAAAAAATAAGAAACTTAAAAAAAGAAGTTTACAAAGGGGGGAAATATTTTTTTTTTTCATTTTTAAGTTACCATTAAGGTGTCTACGTGCCTTCTAGTAAGAATTAGACTTATTATAGTTCATCTAAGAAAACTTTTATTTGTTAACTAATTTTAAATTAAGAAAATGGCTAGATTTAAAATTTTAACCATTTAATTTTATTTAGAAAAAAGGCCTAAAAGAAAATGGTCATAAATTGGTGTTTATTTTTGGAAAATTTGTTACGTCCCGAAAAAGGTGAACTTGTTATAGTTTCGCTGTATGAGTTGCTCCTAAGATCGAAACTGACTTTATAGCTACTATCTTAAACTTAATTAACACCAAGCGTACTCGATCCTACCATTTTGAAGCATCCAATTCAATACATATTTATTATAAACCTATATAATAATCTTTTGAAATAATTTGTTAAAAATAAACTTGTAATTTCACTTTGCAAAAGAGTGGTAATAAATTCCATAAGTACCTAATATTTCATATAAAGATCATAATATTAAAAACTACCCTTTGAGGAGTGCTGTATAGTTTTCCTTTAAGGATAAGAAAATCAATATTAAGGATAATAACTGGCTATTTCTTGTTATGCCTCACTCTCCGTCCCAGTTTGCTACTACTCTGGTTTTGGGTAGATACTTATACTTCATTCGAAACCTACAAAATAAACTATAGGGAAATGAGCGATAACTTACTCAATAAGTGGGGCGAAGACAAAGTATGCATTCAGCACATCACAAGAGGGGTTTTTAATCAAGTAAGTCAGATGCAACGAGTGTATAAGCAAATGCCATTACATAACGTTATCCAGTCCATCTTGAGATCAAATAAATTGTACCTGCTTTAAACCGGGTTAAGGAGTTTGACATTGCGGACTCCTGAATCGAAACCAAACCGGAGCTTATACAATAAAGAACACTCTTCTCTTATAACCACCTTCAAACCATGGCCTCCAACCTTGCCGCAACATCTTCTCTTGTCACTTAGTTCAGCTAAAGAGGGAAAAAGGATCATTTCAACTGTCCTCATCGAAGGGGTTCCATGTTTGGTCTAAGAATTCTAGCCATTACCCTTAGTGGGTTGCAATGCATGTCAAGTTGGATGTTAAGCCGAGCCAAAGTTAGTTCATTTTTAGAGTGATCAACCAAGTTCGGACGATTTAAGCATAATAATGTTCATAGAACAACTATAACATGGAGCTTAACTCTTATTACAACAAATCGAATCTCAAAGATAAGCGTTGCATATGTACAAATAGCTAACTACAAGCACAAGCAAATACATACTAAAGTCTCTAGATATTATAAATTAATACCCCAAAATACTATTAAGTATTGATCTCACTTACCTGTACTGCTGCTCACTCTAGTAGATCTTATAAGTCTTGTGTAAGATACTAAGAGAGGGGGTGAATTGATATATTTTGTAAGAATTAAACTTTTTCAATTTTTAAAACAAATCCGCTCTTACTGACTTAAATGGTGTAACAATTAGTTGAAGATTGATTATTTAACTTTATACGCTACACAAATAATAAAACTCATAAACTAAATAGACTAGAGAGAAAGAAGATCAGGCAATTGATTTATAAAGCTTTGGCATTTTGCCTATTACTTTCTTTTAGCTTCATTATTGAGGACCCAATCCTCTTCACTGGTGTCATTCTACTAGTCCAATCTTTTCACTAATAAAAAATGAATAAGAGGTCATAAGGATATCCAGTCGCTTCTCTATCCTATTTCACTAGCTTTCCCTAAGCTAACTTAGAGAACTCCTTAACCTCACATACACTCAATTACAATGTCAATAATATTTACAAAGAAAATGAGACAATACAATCAAATAGCTCTTTACAACATTTGCATAAATGTAGTAGCAATGAAATAATAAAACTGTTTTTGCTCAATTTCTAACACATTTTTGACAATTTGTACGAAGAGAATTTTTACATCTGGTTCTGATCGTAAGTGTGATGTTCTTAATTTTGTACAGCATCATCTTTAAATAGAATAAACTCTCATGTAATAGCTAAAAACGACTAGTTCTAGAATTTTCTCTAAGATATGTTTATTCAAACACAGTTGGTTTTATTGTTGGAGAAATATCCAATGAAAATAGAAACCAAATGTTTGAAAGTTTGAAAACTTGAATCAAGTTGATCCTGATTTGTTTCTTTGCTAAATTTGAGTTATTTGACAATTACTACACGTGATGATATGCTTCAATCCTTTTTTGATTATATGGAAATTCAAAACTTTGAAAATTACACTTCAAATATTGTGGATAAACATGAAAAGATATGGTTAAATCTTCATATATCTTGCTCTTTAATAATAGCCCAGCACCTGACCATAGCTTATCTGATATTTGCCGTAAACAAATCTATTCCCATCATCAATATGTTTATTTAAATTATAAAATAAAACTCATAAAAATCTGGTTGAATTTATCCACAATGTCTACACTTATCTTCAACAAAATATCTTGAAGTTCTTAAATTATTATCAACAAAATAAGCCGTAACCTTGTCTTGAAAAAACTTGCAAAAATCAATATTGAATTCTTAAGTTTTTTAGTATAGTTTTATTTAATAAATCCTTATAAATAATTTGAATTTTATCTGAACTTGATATACAACATTAATGTGGCAAATACTTTTATGATTAATGTCCTTAATGTAATTAAAACTTGACCAACCTTGCTAAGAATGTCAAAATACCTTTTTTCCAAAATATATTGATCAAACCTTAATAAAACATTCCACAAATTTGATTCTTGAGTGTACTTAAATTAAACCAACTTAAAATCCCCATAAACTAAATTCAACTTTAATAGAATCAAATTGAATATATTACCCAAATATGCTTAATAAAATAAAGCTAGGCCTTCTACATATTTTTTCAACTTAACTTATACAGATTATTAAAAAAATAGCTTAGGAACAGTTGTTGATCTTAATATTGTACACAATCTGTATTGTTCTATTCTTTTGTTGATACACTTTTTAACACACATTCTGATATATATTTTGACCAACACTATTCCAAACTTAATTTTCTTCCTTAAAATGATTTCATTTTAAAATTGACTTGTACACTTGTTGTTCTTGTTAAACGCATTTTAACATTTTTCTATTGAGATTTTTTAGAACGAATCATAATTATATCATGATATATCTGCATACTTCACATCCATGTTTTGTTATTATGAAAACCAATTAGGAAACTTAATAGATATATACTATCAACGCTCTACTCCTTTTAGAAATCCTATATATATATACCAAACCCAATTTTAATTTTCGTAAGATTTATAAAAGCATTAGGGTTTTATCTAATTTTTTTGTATTATCGTATAACTTAGTTAAAATACTATTTAAGAAGTTATATACATAAATATGTTAAAGTATATTTTTCATATATGGTGAAATATAGTTATATTTATATATGTAGTTTATTATAGTTTTACTATATAAGTTATATTAGGGAATATTAATGATATATGTGGTTATAATATTATTTATAATATCTCGTTTTGATTGTATTAAAATGTTGATTTAATCGATCAAATTATATTTCAATTTTGGAAAGGTCATAGTAGGATGATAATGTCCGTAATATTGCAAAATATTTATTTTATGACCTAAAATTATCCAATCTTAGGAGAATTAGTATCATTAGGTTCATATAAACTAGACGATACGTAATATGTGTTCCATTTTAAAAAGAAAAATTTGAAGTGATAATTTTAATTCTAATTCACATATGTACTCATACCACAGATAATATCACATTAATATCATATTACCCTAATAAAGTATAATTTTATAAAACTTTTAAGTATAATGTGACAAAACCGGTATTTTCCTATCCCTAACATGTGTATATCATAACTTAGGTCATATAATAATATAAAATATAACGTAAATAACAACTAATCACACTTAACCAGATTATATATATATATATATGATTTATTCAATTAATTATCACATTTTATTCTAATATTGCTGAAGATGTATCTCGATTAGTAAATTAAGCTATTTAACAAGGAAAATTTGCAATAAATAACTAGGATCACTAAATAAATCCATGAAAATTTTTGTAGACTTAGAAAATATAGGGAATTCATTCAGCTTGTGATTTCATGTTATTGGGTTTATAGCTTATATATGTATAATTATGTTTTTACGCTTAATTTATGCTTAATTAAGCAAATAATATCATTTTTATACTAAATTATTTTAAACATGTCCTAACATTATTATGAGTCTAAAAAATCATTGGACATCAATTTCATCAATCAATTTTACAAAGGTCAATTTACATCCTAAATTACCTTATTTTTAACCATTTTTAGGGCTTAAAAATGCAATAAATACTAACTATATATAAAATCAAAATCAAGCTACATAGCAATAAACTACATATAATACATATTTTATAGAAAAATTTTGAGCTCAAAACAATATGATTTAGTATATTTATTTTTAATTTGAAAATTTAGATGAATAGTACATTTCTTAAGGTGTAAAAAATATTTAGAATTTTATCAAAATATTTATATCACATGCAAGGACATATAAAATAACACAATAGTAATTTTTTTCATAATTTTCTTAATTTGTTTAATATTTTTAGAAATTAAATGAAAAACAGGGCAGAAATTAAACTTACTTATTCATCGGAACTCTAACCACCGTTGGCTGGTGAGGGGTTATTGGCTAACCTAATTGGTAGTGGTTGTACTAAGGGGTGGTAAAGTTTCATGTTAGGTAATTGGGGTGTTTGGGAATTTGCCTTAGTGCTGTCCCTACTTTGTTTTTTCCAATTGCTTTCTTATTTTTGTATAATTTTTCATGAATTTTTCTTATGTTTTCTAAGGCTCTTAAATATAGTAACTATCCACCTAGGGTCCTATTTATATAGACTTAGGTCAGTTATAGTTTTTCTTAAAAGTTAAGGAATTTTTATTTAATTATTTTTGCTTTTTCTTTCACAAATTCTTAAGGAGGAGGTATTGAATCCTCTTAGATTTAACTTTTGACTCACCATTCAATTAATTGCTAGATGACTACGTGATTTCTAGATTTTTCCCAATTGATTTGGATATGTTTTGTTGATTTTTAAGCAAAATATTAATATTTTGTGTATATTATATTAATATTTAGTCATTTTACTAACATATGTATATATATCCTATATATTTGGCACATGTAATGAGCAACCACACTCATATAATTATGTTTTTCTCATGTTATTTATTTTTAAGATATGTTTTTCTCTTTAATTTTTGTGAATTTATGGCTTATCTAATATAATTTTAAGCTTTCGAGTTAATTTAAGAGTATAATTATTATATATATTGGGTATGTTTATAAAAATACATGTATATTTGTATAATATATTATGCTATATTATTTCTTTTTATAACTTAAATAACTTATCTCTAGGGTTTCGTTGCTTTTTAAGCTCAGTTTTACATCATATTGAATAACTATACTTATAAGCCTAAAATTGGATTTTTAGGATATTATTGTTAAAGTTTAACTTTATTAAATCACTTCAACTAACTTTTCTAATCTTATCATAAAGTTTGGACTTAATTGAAAAGGTTTTCTCGAAAGGCCCAAATTTAGGTACAGTTGCCTTGAATACAACTTTAGGAGGTTCACATAAAGTAGATTCTCAATATTTTATTACATATATTTTTAAATTTCAACCTTGTAGGAATTCCTTGATCGAGGCTATCATATTCCTCATAAGTTTTTAGCTTAGTTTCGTTACTTTTTTAAATGCCTTAAATTGATTGTTGACTCGTGTTGTATAAGGACATGGCTTTACTTTAGTATTTAGATGTTCATGTCCTAATTGCTTAATTTATAGGATATCATAAAATTCTAAGAGAAGTCCTATTTTTGAAAAGGATTGATTAGAACTTTTTTTATTTGGAAATGATTTTTTTATGAGATAAGAATTTTTTTTATTTATCTTTACGTATATTGTTGTAGTTTGGGCAGAAGAAAATAAAAATTTTCCTTTCTCTTCTTTTTCATTTTCTTTTTTCTTTTTATTTTTCGTTCTCTCCCTTTTACTTTTGTTTTTTTTTAGTTTTTCTCCCTTTTTTTACATATGATTTATTACAATACAAGATAAAATAGAATATAAATAAATAAAATAATAATAAAAAAATAAAAAATGCAATGATGATGCAAAATAAGAAAAAGGTTGGATTTGAAATGCACGTAGTTAGACCTAGGTAGATTAGGTCAGCTTGATTTGATCTTCAGCTTAGGTATAGACCTTCGAGTTAGTTTGTGGACAAGAGGAAGGAGATAACGATAAAGGGGGTGCTTTAGGCGATTCTAGAAGCCAAAACTTAAGGGAATCATTAGATTCATGAGAGTTATATTAGGAATGGGGGGTTTAAGCCAGGTACCACAGCTAAATGGTGGTGTTTAGGTGGTGGTACATAATGGTTGTAGGTAGTAGCAGTGCTTAGGTTTGGTCGGGGTTTGTTGTAGTCGAATGAGTGGCTAGGTTAGGTGTTTTAGTGTGTAGTGAAATCACTGGAAGTAGTGCTTTTGGTCAAAAAGTGGTGGAGATGCTAGTTTTATCTAGGGCTTAGAGTGAGAAAACTTGAAAAATGAGAGAGAGAGAGAGAGAGAGAGAGAGAGAGAGAGAGAGAGAGAGAGAGAGGATGGTGATGGGAGCTAATCATCCAAACGGGGCTACAAGATGTATATTTACAAGAGTCCAAGCTTACTCAAGCTTAGCAAGGCCATTAATGGCTGATTTGGCCATTAACAGCCAAATCATGAGATCTTCGAATTAGTGAAAAATAACATGATTTGGGTAATTAAGGGACTAGAGAAGCTTAATACTTGTTTCTAAGTTCTAACAAAACCTTCGCTTGCTTCCTAATTTGTTTAGATTCAATAATCAAACGCGAACAAATATTTCGGATATCAATCTGTGCTTAATTTCATAACCCGATCCCAATAGGTAAGCCACTATTATTTGAGTGTACTTTTCGTCCAAATACAGAGTTTACCATATTGTCTTTGAGATTTCACCATTAACTTTGTGAAATCTTAAATAAAATCAAACCAAAAATAATTTGAAAGTTAGCTATTTGGAAGTGTAAAGGAGGAGAAAAGCTCAAGGGTTTATTAGAAAAAGGAAGAAGGAGATCCAAGGGGCACATGACTAGTACGTGCCACCAATGCATTAGATTTAAAAAAAAAAAAAAAAATAGCAGGTACATAGCACTTGTTCATCTTATGGACTAGGCTTCTCCTGGTCCAAGGGCTTTTTAACCCTTCTAAAATTTCATGGACCAAGCCTTGCTCCTAGTTTGGCTTATCCTTCCTTTTTTTTTTTGTCTATTTACATTTTTTGAAGGATTACACTAGACTAAAATTAACTAACCTAAAAAGAAGTAGCCTAAACCATGATTCTAAAAATGAAATGACTTTGCCTAAGTGATACAGAATTTTTAAAAATAACCCAAGACTCTTGTTTATCCTAAAAATTAATATATTTACCTTCTTTTTTTTTCAATTTTTTTTGTATTTTTCTAATTTTTTTGTATTTTTGAATTTTCTTTTCTCTTTTTTTTTTTCATTAGGACCCTTTTCTTTTATTCTGAAAAAAATTCTAAAACTATAGGGGGCAAAAATATGGTGTCTACAAAGTCATCCAAGGATAAGGGCACTTTAGTTAGATGAGATTATGTTATCTAAAAGAGGTTTAAGCCTATTAGCTAATACTTTAAATATTATTTTACACACAAAGCTACATAGACTGATGGGCTAAATTATGAAACTTTAACAGGATTTGAACATTTTAAAATCAAGAAAATATTTGAATTATTGAAAGAAGGGGGAAGAATATCTAAATTAAATAACTCCTTGATTGCAGTAGAGATGAATGAGCCTATAGAATTTCAATGATGATGAAAAAAGAGATCGCTAAATCCATCAAGACTAGGAGCCTTCATAGAGCCTAATTGGAAAGCAGCAAGTTTAATCTCATCTGAGGTTACCTTAGCAGTAAGACAACTATTTTGCTCATCCGTCACAGCTAGATCAATATAATTCCATATTGCACTCATGTTAATAGCATCCATAGAGAAGAAAAGATTTTGATAGTAGCTCATGAAAGTAGTAGCAATATCCTTCTCTCTTTTTACCCAATCACTAGCTTCGTTTTTAATTTTGAATACTTTATTTCAAGCTCCTCTTCAACATTGATTGATGAAAGAACTTGGTATTTTGATCACCCTCTCTCTACATCATTAATATGTTTAAGTTACCATTTTAGCTTCCCTATTTGCAATAATACGAATTGCATAAATTTGGCCATGCATTGTAAGTATTCCCATTCCAAAGCAATCATCAACAATAGTTAACTCTTGATTAGCTAAGTTCTTATAAGAATCATGTCTACTATTTTAATTTAACCATCAAGAGTATATACATAGTTTGAAATTGAGCAATTTTCCTCTCAAAAACTTGTTTTATTCACAAAACTTTTTTCCTAAAATCAAGTACTTTCCTTACTACATAACATCAAAATTCCTTCACAATGATCTTATAACAAAACCAACAAAAATCCCTTAAGAAATTCATAAAATTCCAATAATTCTAACTTAGTTTTTATTAAAAAAAATTAACAAAAATTGAACTAACTGCCTTGGAAAAACATTGAAAAATTTTAAAGCCAAAACAACATCGTTTTAAGTCTTTGAAAATTATTTGGAAATTTTGTCTAATAGAGTCATTTCTTAAGAGCGTATAAAATCAACAAATTTCATCATGATAATATTCTTTTATGAATCTATATAAAAATAACTTAGGATTACATTTTCCCTAAACTTTTCAATAAGTTTTAATATTTTTAGAAATTAAATAAAAATTGAATCAATTTTAGACACTCACTAGATGGTGTTTTCCAAAGGCCATCTAATGAAAAGAGTATGTTAGAATTGCAAGGCGAAGGTGGTTCTATCATGAGCCAGTAGTACATTTGTGTCATGCTATTATATATCCTTTAAACTTAATGCGACTAGAAATACTTTATAGTTTTCCTTTATTTTTCTTAACTTCTCTCTTTTTTTTTTTTCGCTCCATTTATTGTTCTAGTGTCCTGTATGTAAAGTTTTACTTATGTAATGGCTGGAGCTTTTTACATGCATTTATTGGAGGTGTAAATTTCTATGTATCCAACATGTGTAATCTTTTCTTAATTTCTTAGTGTCATGACTTAACTTCTAGTTTAGTAATTGTCTCCGGGTTATCATGGTGGTTCCCTTGCATTAAAAGTAGTCTTAAACTTGTTTTGGTAGTATTTTATCTATATATTAAGATAATGTAGTGTAATATGTACATATTTAAGGTTTTAATTAATTACGGGTACATATTTCACATATTAAATATAATTTAATATATATATATTCCCTAAATATTATTTTATGTCATTTTATCTACTTTATTGATCAAATAATGTATCTCTAAGAACTTGTTAATTACCTAAACTCGAATCATGCATTCTATTATTTAATGACTAATATCGACATTGTAAGCTTTCTTATTACATTATTATTTTAGTATCCTATTTTCAAAGTCTAAACTCATGGGCTTACTGGTATGAACTTATATAGCCTTATTGTAAAATAAACGGAGAAACTTTTACGGATACCTTAAATTTTAGATGCTATTTTCGTATTTACCAATTTGTGGAGTCTCACACGTTTTCATTCATCCTCACCAATATTGTCAAACTTAGACCAGAAGGTTGACTTGGTAATGAGAAGGGGTCAAGGGTCAAATGGGTTAAACTAGATTTAAACTAGTAAGGTTAATGCAATCCTATTTGGTTGATTTGATGTATCAAAGTATGATATAGATTTAATTGAAGTAAAAATAGTTATTGATATGTTTGTAAGTGGTGTGGCCTAAATGGATATAGATATTTGAGGTTAAGTAATTAGCTTTTTTAGGTCAATTTAACTAAATAGTAACTTCTAATTTAGTCTTATGCTCTCAAGATAAGTGAAAAGCTAAGGAAATATGATCCTTTTTTCAAAAAAAGTACAAACTCTTATTTTGTGACTTTTATTTCATTAAAGTATGAATATTATTTCATGAAAGGTGTATCATCCGTTTTATAAAAGCAATTTTCCTTTTTTTTCCCCAAAAAACTCTTTTATAGTTGTATTTACTTTCGACCTTTAGTTAATACAAGTATAACCTTATCAAAATGAAACTTTTTCAAAATAAATTAAGTATCTTTCTTAGTGAAACTTCTTAATGGTTTGTTTTATACAATAAGGAAATTAACTAGTAATTCAATGGTTTGTTTGCTTTATGTTAAGTGTTGAAATTGCTCACTAAATATGAAGTATTATTGATAAAGTAATCTTTGTAATGGTTTAGTAAGTACTAACAAGGAATCTCTTTTTGCAAATGAGTTCGGAAAATGGATGTAATTCATTCTTATGAGGAAGTTTTGGAAATGGTTTCAACTGATGGTTTGAGAATGTGATATCTTCATGTATGGAAAACCATGTATGTGCTTGTAAATGGAATAAACCTAGCTAATACATAACTATGGCTACTATTAAACAATCTATGTTGCTTTTGCATGGTTACTTGCTTCAAAAGTGACAATTATGAAAGTAAGTTCCCCATCCATGATAGTAGGCACTTAAGCATGTTGAGGGAGGTTTAGTAGGTAGTTAAATAGAAGGGAATTGCATTGGTAATAATAAGAGAGCATAGAAGGAAGTTATATCAAGCATATTTTGGGGTTATGAGATATGATAAACTATATGATATAGATGGATTATAATCTTTAGTACGTAGACAATGACTTCGTATGAGACTACTTTGTAGATGATGATAGTTAAAGGAGAGCAGCTAGATATGCTCACAACCTTCAGTGCCTATTATAAGGGGTTAGACCTTGATGTTCCTAAGAGTGTTATCTAAATTTATGAGTACTCCCGTATTGAGTTTTTACACTTTAAATTAAGACTCAATGAACCTTACTTATTGCACTATAAATAGGATTGAATGTAGTTTGGCAATTATGCGATTTTATAATTGATATATATTGTATCGATTTCATGTAGCTTGTTCTTCTTTCCTTTTTTAAGTGCAAATATGTTTGCTATTGATATGTAAATTGAGTTTGGATTCAATGTTTGTCTCAAGGTCTAGATATCAATAGTTAGAGAGTTTTATAGAAGGCTTGTATCATTATTTGTAAAACAAAGACATCTATTTGTTGTAAACAACTTCATAAATTTCAAAGTAAACCATGAATATATTTTGAGTTTTATAAAGTTATCTTTGTGCTCATTAATAATAAATGATTTCTTAACATTGATTGAATTTACAAGACCATATTCCAAATGATAAGTGTTTTTCAAAAGCTAATAAATGATTTCAAGAAATAAAATGGGTTTAGAAACCTACTCTTAGAGTAGTAAGTCTTAGCATGTTTTGCTTAAGTGAAATGTGTAGTAGAGAATTGTTGATGGATATTATAGATGACTTCTACTCTAAGTATCATGATCTAAAGACTAAACATGAATAATTTAAAGGAAACCTAAAGTTATGAGTAGTGTACAAAAGTATTGATAGAAATAAAATTTATAAAGTTAGATGTAAATAAAGAAACAATGGAATGAATAAACAGTTAAGGATAAGAGGAAAGTTTGGAGATACAAATAGAAAGTAAATTAGTTAAGAAATCCTTTGAGTTTAAAGATGAACCTAATGAAATCTCACAAGGTTATTAGTTAAGGAGTAGAAGAGATGTATTATCCATTAGTTGAGGAGTAACCTATGGTAAAGTCTAAGATACTTGAAAAGCTTATAGGAAAAGATAAGATGTATAAGCCCATAAGTGAAGAAAGAGATCCAATTGTAGATGCAAGTTAAAAAAAAAAAGAAAAAAGGGACGAGGTGGTTGGGGGAGGGATAGGAGTAGTGGTAGTCAAATACATTGAATTTGAGGAAAACTATTTATAACTAAATTAAGGATATCGGTGGACCTAAGGAAAAGTATTTGGAGGTATTAGTATGCGTAAATATCACCATAGACAAAAAGTAATTATGGGAGATCTAATTTAGATCTTAGAGTTGAGATTAAATAAGAATAACATAACAAAAGCATGATAAAGGGAAAATCTTGAAGTAATTGAAGATTTTTAATGTTGTTGGAAGACCTTATAGATGATGTAAAGTGTATACATTTGGAAGAATAAGAATAATAAGAATGAATCTATAATTAGATTAATGTATTGTATTCTAACTAAATGTAACTTTTGAGAATGACATTTCCTTTAAGAACATTGAGGGAAAATCTTGAAGTAATTATACGTTTGGAATAATAAGAACACTAAGAATGAATCATTAATTAGATTAATATACTATATTCTAACTAAATGTAACTTTCGAGAATGAAATTTCTTTTAAAGGGGAGGGTGAAATATCCATGTGGTAAGATAAATGGCTTCTTAGTAGAGTAGTATAGCATGAGGAACATATATTAGTCAAAAATCTCCTAAGAACTTGATTATGTTTAATTGCAAGATGAGATAAATAGAAGGTTCTTAAGAAGCAGATATAAATAAAGAGTTAATATTAGCTAATTCTAAAAGCTTATGAATCCTAATCAAATTAAATGATATGCCCTAACCATGTGACAATTTTTTATATTTATTCCATTAGTTCTAGCCAAATTTGAGCTTCATATGACTTAAATAGATTTTCATAATTTGCTTTAGATGTGTAGTTTAGCTTGCCAACCTTACTAAATAACACTTGACTTAAGATTAAGTTAGAATTAAAGCTTATCTCTAGTTAAGTTCTCATAATCCATTTAGACTACATTTATAGTAGCATTGCTTATTTATTGATAGTTGAATTAAGAGAAAAAATTAAACACTTTAGACTCTTTTGACCTAACATAAAACAATAGGACTAGTTTTTGCTTCTTATACGTCAAAATAAACTTGAGGATTGTTAATTCCTTCTTTTACCATAACATTAATAATCGTGCCTTGTTGAAAGTTTTTAGACATTATTATATGAGTTTATTACTACTATATATACTTAATGAGAAGTCATAGGCACATAAAAGACATAATGTTTAAAACATTTTATTTGGTCAAACCTAGTAAATCCATCAATTATAGCATTCTTTCGAGTATTTGTTATACAATGGAAACTAAAAGCATGAAACTAAGAAAGAAAGCTAAACTAAATAAGATTAGCTCTATCAAATTTTCCTTAAGTATTAGGCAAAAAAAACTTATAAACCAACTATTTCCTCAAAGCAAGCTGGGAATAAATAAAATAAGCTAAACATAAAAATTAAAGGGCAATGTTATGGCTTACACCTTAGCCTTATCATTTTTTGCAATTACATACTTAAATTTTTTACTTGTATAATTATATGCCTAATTAAAAATTTAGTTATCATTGTTTATACTTTAATTAACTTGAATGCATATCCATTAGTCTAAGCAACTCAATAAGTTAGGAGGTGATTGCCTACAACCTAAAGTGGGCCATATAACACCTACGAGTCATGTAACACCTTAAGGTCATGGGTATCTACCTATGGCGACCAATGGGTCTTGCGATTCACAAATTTTAAGTAGGTTGCAACTCATTATTTTGCTAGGGTAAGTTGATGGCCAGTTATTAGAGGTTGGGTGAACAACCTAAGGTCGTAGGTTATCATTTCATTAGTTCATTATGCTGATTAGACTAATAGTGTAAGTTTGAGTCAAGTGATGTGTAAACAGTAATAACTAAATTTTCAATTGAGTATATAATTAGCCAAGTTAAACTTTAAAGCTTATAATTACAAAAAGTGGCAACATTGAGGTGTAAAGCGTAGCGTTAACCCTAAAAATTAATGTCAAACACTTACATCATCTATTTTAAGTTGATTCATAGTATTGATAGCTTGTTGATGAAGTTCCATTGACTAAACAACTCATGGTTTCATTGATATAATGGAATTATCGTTTTCCATTTCGGTCTCATCTTCTTCTTTAAAATTGCTTCTCTCTCTCTCTCTCTCTCTCTCTCTCAGCATTACTTAAGTTCTTTCATTAACTATATGACCTTCTTTCATTAACTATATGACCATACTCAACAATATCACTTTCTGCTTATCGATATCCCTAATATTGCTTTAATGTTTAAACTCTATATTTTCATTCCACTTCTTCCAATCAACATATTGCCACATATTCTTGAGCTCATCTTTAAGGATTGTTTTTATTATACGGTTTGCATGCTTTACGTTGAATCCCCCTTATTATAGCATTTATACTCCCATCATTGGACATTATTGTAAATATATCTTGTCAATATGGTGTTAAAAAAAAAGGAAAATCTCCTAGATATGCATAATAATCTTACCAATAACAAGGCAGTATATTTCAAGTTCACCATTTTCGGGGATACATATACATGCTAGGCTTATAAACAGCACTTAAAACAATATTAAAGCATCTTTTTCTTTCATAGAGAATATTTAAGACTAACGATACCTAAGAGCAATTTGTAACTACATGGATAAAAAGATGTCAAAAGCATCAACTAAATGGTTTAAACTTCTATTTTGAAAACATTAGGAATAACGTTTAAAAAAAATCATTTAGATATATCCAAAATAACTTTTTAAGTGTTGATCATGCATTTAGTTGAAGCAGTTATTTAAATATAAGGACAGTAGACAAGTATTAACTATTAGCAACTTAAATTATTTGGCTTGGTACCATATTTAGAAGACACATTATCATGAAAAAGGTTCACTATAGAAATAGGAATAAGAAATGAGTTAGTATCAAAGCATATAGTTTTTAGAAAAAATTGACAAATTAATTCTTATAAACTTAACCGACTACCTATGAAATTATTGTAGAAGGAGCTACATATTTTGGCATGTTTTATCTAGATCTATAATAAATTTCCTTTCTCAATTATAAAAAGAATAGGTAAAATTTATTTTATAAGAAGAGTAAATAAAAGTTTTGATAAAAGTAAACAAAATTTGATAAACTAAGCAATTCCAAGAAAGTAAAAGTAAGGCCTAAGGTGGTTATCCAATTCTTATCAAAGTGCTTAGTCCAATGAAATGAATAAAACATAATAAATATTAAGGGATTGCATTTGTTAAATGACTAAGCTAATTTTCTTCATGTAACAAAGACATATACATACATATATATATATATGTATATATAGCTAAAACATATAGAGAGATGATGATAAATAGCAAAAAAGATAAATTTTCAATACTCTTTCCTTTTTAAAGCACATAATTTTCAAATTTTCGTAATTTTTATCATCTAAATCGCAAGTCAAGTGGAATTATATTTATTCATCTTTACATAGAAGCTTATATAGAAGGTTTGGTAAACTATTGAGAAAAATAAATGTTAGTAAGAAAGTTAAGTAGAAGGTTTACTAAAGTATTAAGGGGAGTAAATTAATTTGTAATTGACTTGAACAAAACACCGAGTGAATATATTTATGTTTAACAATGGGAGCTAGAGTATAAGAAATTTAAGAAATCATTAAGCAACCTATTTCAAGTAAGTGATTACCTTATCTACTGTGTTTGTAAATTATGCCTCTATTAAATGAATTATTGATTTTCAAACTTCTTGATTGATGTACTTTATTTGCATTAGATTAAGTGGAAGGTTTGGTAAACGATTGAGAAAAGTAAATGTTAGTAAGAAGGTTAAGTAAAAAGGTTTGATAAAAGATCAAGGGGAGTAAATTAATTTATAACTGACTTGAACAAAACACTAAGCAGATGTATTTATGTTTAACAATAGGAGCTAGAGTATGAGAAATCCAAGAGATCATTGAGTCACCTATTTCAAGTACATAATTACCTTCTCTGCTGCATTTGCTAAATTATACCTATATTAAATGAACTTAGTGATTTTCCAGCTTTCTAATTGATGTGCTCTATTTGCATGGCTAGGATCGAGAAGCCAAGATCACTTGTAATGTTAGGTGCGGTATCTCAACGATCAACTTTTCATTATTCTTAGTAGAGTCATATATTGAAATAATCTGAGTAAATTTAGGTTGATTCTTAAACTTAGAATTTTCAAGAGCATCCAATACCTTATATGTTTCTTATGGGGTCATGAATTACCCAAAGTCTTGGAATGCTAAGATTATTTTGCTTGCCTCACTTAAACAAAAAGATATTAAATTACTAAATTTTATGCTTGAAGATGACATGTATAAAAATTTTTAGATATCGAGCTTTGCCTTACCCTTTGTGAGAAATCTTTTTTAGTTATAGGTACTTTTGATTAGGTTAATCTTTATAACAAGTTAGGCTATGACTTATTTTATGATTTGACTAATCATATGGAGCACGTATATTATGATGATTAGATGTGATGGGAGACCATTAACTAGTTTAAATGTTTAGTTTGTTTATGTGTATTCAGAAATTAGACTCTTTTATATGGTTATGTTCAGATTGTTCAACAACTTATACTTGTATTCTAAGTTACTGTAGGAGACATAGTTAACTCTAATGTTGTTATTATGTTATTTTTTGGTCTTTTAAGATAGAGCAAGAATATATTAAGCCGTTCAATTATGTAATCATGTGGAGATTTATTGTTAACGTATAATTTGCAAATATTACAGTTACATTGTTGATTTTAGATAGATTATGAGCCCTAACTATCATTATAAAATTTGGATACATGGTAGGTTATTATAACATGAATCTAGGGTGTTATAGATCCATAATACCACTATACTTTGGACTGAACTTCCGTACATATTACACACATCAAATTAATGCACCAAATAACCATCAAATACTCGATTGTCAAATGTTTAGAGTTGTGCTATTGGTTCAACAATTAGCATATTGGTGCAAATCCACAAACAAAACGCTTATAAAATAAATCATATAAAGGAAATAAAGAAACTCATATTAAATCCAAATGCAATGAAATTCCTAGGTGAATGTAAATAAATTTGATAAATAATTTAATAAAATCTATTCTTGCATCTTATATCTCAAGGCTATCTTGAAACCCTTATTTATTGCTTAAAGAGACAAGAGAAACTCGATGAATTAAAGCCATAAATTCATGGTCATAAGTATGATTGCATTAATTAATTAAAAAAAAAGGAAATTCATGTACAATGTATGTGCATCGAGGAAGGGGGTGGGTGGGAGGAGAGAGAGAAAGAGAGACCTAGTAGAAGTGGAACAAATGAAATGAGAACGTCAACACCAAGTAAGAGAACCTCATACTTAAATCATAAACTGCCAAGATAACTAAATGACTTGGAAACTTCACCAAATATACTTTGAGGAGATAAAAGAAAGAATAAAGTATGTAGTCTCGTAGAGTGAGACAAAAGAAGAAGACTATACCTTGATGTGATAGGCAACACCAAATATTAATCTTGTTTATCAAATGTTTTACAAATAATTAGAATGCCTATGAGGACTCGTCTATCCGGCTTCTTCAATCTATCCGGCTTCTTCAACAAGACTTGTAAACATCTTCCTTCTCTTCTTGTCTCCCTCCTATGAGCTGTTCGTATAAGATAGAGTAGCTCCGAACGTGGGTATAGCGCTTTTCCTCTAGTTCGAAAGTAGCTCTACTGTGGATGGACGAAAGTTGCAAATGGAATAATAATTTGTATTTCTAGTAAACAGGCGGCAGGGTGCTAACGGATGAGTTGACTTTTCTCAACCCTCTCAGTTCTTTATGAGTTGACTTCCATCAACCCCGGATGTAGTCAGTTTTTTATGTAGTGATTTCATTCACTGTAGAGAGCGACGAACCGGGTAACCAAAGTCAGGATCAGAAGGACTGAAATCCGGGAGACAGGAAAGCGCAGGTTCGATCCCAGCTCGTGACTAGGAACAGGATATACTTTCCGAATAGCATGGATTGCATCTTCTGGAAAAGTAAATTACAATCCCATCCCAGAAGAATAGAGAGAAAATATGAAAGGATGATAAAGAGAAGAATCAAGAAAACTACTATGGAGATTCGGAATATTACCGAAAGAGGATTTTCTTTTCGTGCCATATGCGCTTAGACTTGACTTAACTTTTCCCTCGCCCCAATAAATAAAGGACAAGGGCTTTTCGAAGGCTCCCGCCTCTGCCTCTGACAGTACGAAGCAGAATTGTTAATCTCTTTCTTTTTCTAGATCTTCGCTATCAGCCCAAGACCTACTCCGATCAACCAATCTCCACATCTCCTCAAGAACGGAATTCCAGACCGGTTGAGTTGATTTCTCTTCGCTTCTGACTCTTTCAGAACTGAGGAAAAAGAATGAGTTCAAGATTCTTGCCCATCCGCTGCCATTTCCTTTGCTATCGGGGCGTTCGTATCTTTCTGGGCAGACTCCCTACTGCTATGTTGTCTGATTGACGCTTGCTTTTGGATTAGCTGATTCAAATAGAGCAATTCGTGTGACAAAACCCAGAAGGAAGAGCCTCTCTTTTATCCAGCTGGTCGATCCGAAATCGCTTTCCGGGTCTTAGCCTACTTATCTTCCGAGAACAGATAAATCGCTAGCACTTGTCCTTCTCTTCTTAAGGAAACTGATTCAACAACAGCACGCTTCTAAAACAAGACTTGGTAAAAGCGCCTCTTTCGCGAGGTGAGCAAAAAAGCCTTTCCCTTTTCCCTGCCTCTTTCCATCGACCTAGCTATACCAAGAACTAAGATTCTATCGTTACAGCTGCCGAACTACGCCCGTCTATTTCTCCTATAGGTTCTATAGCCTATACCTATTGAGGTGCCGTTGCTCTATTTAATTTGGTTGGTGATAAGTCCCCCTAGTGCTGCCATAAAGGCTAAACAGAGGAATGAATTCGTCTCAAATCACAATCATCTAAAGAACCTTGATCTGTCTAGTTCGCTAGAATCTGTGGAAAATTTATTTAGAACAGACAGAGTTGCTTTTCCTTCCTCCTTTTTAGGAGATTGGTATAGGCAGAGGTAACAAGATCATTTATCGATTCAAAGCTTCTCCTTCAATTCCTTCTTAGCTCGTAGTGGAACTCCTTATTTTATATACTATTATTATACTAATATAATTTCTCCTTTTCGGTGATGAAGAGGAGACCCGGGAATGCACCCTTATGCCCGGTTCGACCCATTAGTTCCTAAAACAATCTCCGCCTCTCTAACCATCAAAATGGTTGTTCTTACTTTGTGTTTAGGGTCTTTTGTTTATTGGTCAATTCTCCCTGAATTGAATTCTATTGAATACATTCCTCCGAGACTGATTTGTGAACCGGTAAGGCAGCCCTATGATCTCAATATAAATGCGTTGAGAGAATCTCTGAACGTTGCTACTGGTAGTAAGGAGTTTGGGTTGGGAATGAGTGATCAACTCATCATAGAAAAGCTACCAACAGAAAGTACTTCACGCTTGCGCTTGACCTTAGATGGCTTTCCCGATGATGATTCACCAAAAAGTGCTGGTTTCTATATAGCTATGATAATTCTCGCGATGACGGTGACAGCCGCGGCTGCAGGGTTATCATCAATACGAAAATAAAAAATAATAAGTCTTTTCTAGTCGCTGTAAAAGTACCTCAAAATTATTTAAGGAAGAAAGGGAGGTGGGCGAAGCCATGTAGCGAAGTAAGTATAGAAAGGCTTCACGCGCAAGTAAATAAGGCTCAGAAGAAGGTCCCATTCTATATTTATATTTCTTAGGCCGCCTTCTTCTTATTATTGAGAACTGGTTGGCATTCAGCCCTTCCCCGGGCATGTAGGTAGGATTTCTGATAAACCTTTTGAGGGCGGAGCACGTCTTCAAAGACTGACTTTTTCTTTTACTGATCGTGCACATATGGCTAAGAGAAAACATCTACAATTGATGTGAATAAGTATTAACGCTAATGCTTGTGTATATTTTATGTATAGTTCCTCATATCTCATACTCATACTTGCTTTTTACTTTTTTTAATGGTTCTTTGTCATAGTATTCCCTTTATCCTCAACAAAATACTTCTAGTGGAGTTTTAAATTAGTAAGAAAATCTATATCTAGCACTTATCTATCTCCAACTTGTATTTACACCTACTAGCAGCTACAAGTTGGATAAGTTATGAAGTTTTATACAAACTTTGTCTCGTAGGTATAAGTTTTTAAGTTAAATATAATTCATAACACATAGGAAGTACCATAGAATTTATACCTAGTAAAGCTTACATGATATAAAGTACCATTTGCAAACCTATAAATTTATCTATTATATTATTATACTATCAGTTGTTGAGGTAAATTTCAATAATTTATCAATGTTTTAAAAAATTTTATAATTGGCAAAGTTTAAGTTATTTAGGAGTATATTAATGTCCTATTCATTCAAATCGCTTAAAGAAGGCACACTAAATACGAGCTTAAAATTAACATGTTTTGGACAAAAAGTAACTTTTTATATTACTTAAAACCTACTAGATTGAGTAGGTTAGATTAGCGTATATGGTGCAATAGCATTACCTCCTCATCTTGATTTATATTTACTTCATAAAAAAAAGAAGGAAAACTTTTAAAATATCACTTGAACATAGTAAAGAATAAACAGTTTCTCAAGGAAATGACAGAAAATGTTATGCTAAAAAAATATAAAAATATGAAAAAGTACAAATATCAAGTAAGAGTGAAGTGAAAGTTTTACCTCTAAGGAAATGATCTCCCTTTAGCAAAACTAAGCATATAGGAGGGAAATTAAAGTTTGTAAAGATGCTTGGTGTAGCAAAAAGGTCAGTTAGATATTTAGAGAGAGAAATACATTTTAGGTAAGATAGAAGCTAGAAAATAAAGAGCCAAAGAAAAGAGATAAGAAGTAAAAAGTAGCAATATCTTGTTTGAGTAAAGTAGCAAATATTAGAAGGATGAGCCGAAAACACAAACTTGATTTTAGTAAAAACAATGTTGGATTTCAAGTTTTGGAGTGAAATTAAGTGAGACATCATGTGAGCAATCCATTAAAGTAGGGAGGAATGGAAGAAGAGAATGAATTGAGCGTTCTATAGAAGTGGGGAGGAGGAGGAAATAGATTGTAGAGGATTTATCAGCAACAAATTCCCTAAGTAGAACTAATGAAAACATAGCTTCAAGCTATGAATTTTCTAACAAAGTACAATGTTTCTCCTGTTCTCATAAAATGCATGATCAATGTGTGCTTTAATAAAAGTAAATTGCATCTTTAAGATGTGTTTTCCTTGTAAAATATGTCTTTAGGCAACGTGTAGTAAAAACATTATTTATAATTGCATTTTTCAACTCTATTTGCTAATATAGTTTTTGCAAGTTGTTTTTATAAGTTAAGGCCATTTAAACCTAATGTTAAGAAACCTGGTTCAAGTAGTTGATTCGAACATGTAAAAGGATAAATGATTAAAAGGATGAACCTAATTGGACTGGAGGTTGAACTAGGATTAGATCGGATCGAATTAGTTATATAGAAGAGTTATGTTGAATCGGGTGGGTTCAGGGATAAATCCGAGATTGATAATATTGTTGAAATCTAGTATGAATATTAGTATCTCAATAGATAAATAGGTACAATAAAAAAATTAGAAAATATGTTATTGTTACCAAATTCTTGAGTTTTGTATGAATATAGGTTTTTTTTCCGAAAAATATTACAGAAAAATGCTACTTTTTTTTTTTTAAAAAAATACAAATATGGTATATTGAAGGCATATCAAGTGAATGCACTTTCAATTCCTTATGTTTTTTTACGCTAAAGACACATGCAATGGATGTTCCTTCAGTAGGCTACTCTAGAGAAAATTGAATTGAAATACGCCTTCAGTTTAAATATTTATATTGAAGGTGCATTTACTTGATGCACACCTAGTTCAATTTTCATTTTACTTGTTAATTTCCCCTTAGTCGAAACGATGAAGTAATGTTCTTCTAACCATTAACTTCTAAAGTGAATGGAAAGTTTGATACAATATGTACCTTCAATGTAAATATTTATATTGAAGGCATATTTACTTGATGTGCTTTTAGTTCAATTTTCATTTTACTTACTAATTTCTCCTTGGCCGAAACAATAAAGTAATGTTCTTCTAACCATTAGCTTGCAAATTAAATGGAAAGGTTGATACAGTAATCAATTACATAAAATCACAATTGGTAGAACGCGTCAACAAATATAGCTCGTAGGGAAGAAATAAGTACATGGAATGATCATCCAATGACCATACGAGTCGGATAGAAGAAAAAATAATTGTAAATTGTAAAATTATGATAAATAAAGAATGGATTGAATTGCAATATATGATAAAAAGTAAATTGTATTTCGAATAATTAATATATATACAAAATTTGTAATTAGTTAGTGACGACATTAATACAATGGAAAAATAAAGGAGAAAACAAAAACAATAGACTAAATATATCTACTAACACCTATGCTGTGTAAAGGCCCTCACGGTATAGGAAAAAAGTGAACGCCCCCATCTACCGTGTATTTAAGTAGGCTTAGGTGGTAGATCGTCGAGCTTAAGTTTCCTAGAAGGAATTAGGTTGGTTGGATGGCTTGGATGTAGTTGAGTGACTTCTTCACTTATAGATGACTGTGTAGGGGTAAAATGTCGCTTTTAAGAAGTTGGTGAAGTTGCGAGATCAAGATGTTGCTGGAACTCAAGAGTCATGTATAAGCTATATTCAATCCTAGAGTTAGATTTGACTTTTGAAGTAGAGGCAATACTTGACCTAAGGTATGTATTGTATCCCCTACTGATATGCCCTAAATTTACGGAATGAAGGGCATGTGGTGAGATATCGTCATCAAGGTTGGCTCGACGATATACTTCTTCAGCCCTGCCTCTTTAAACTCTAGCTCTACTCTAAGATAGTGCACGAGGAGTTGGCATCTCCTCATCAGCAAGTGATCCCTACTCCTTGCCGTGGCCCATATAAGGTGGCTCATGTATGCCCTCTTGCTGTGGGTAGAAGATAAGGCTACTGTGTTGTCCAATGAAGTTTAGTACCCCATTTGCAATACCAAATGCTATAGGATATTCAGGTACCGGTTTGACACTCCTCAGCAAGTATACCTAAAATAAGTAAAGAAAACAAATGTTGGTACACATGATAGCAAGTATAAACGAGTGAAAAATAAAATAATAGATGATTATGTATACTTGTAGACAATTTCTTAAATACTTTGTTCCCCTGAAAGACTCTGCCATCTCAATGAAATTCTTAATATTCTCATTATCTCTAATGGCCATCGACTTATTGATAACTCTAGCATTATGGAAAAATGGGTGTTTAACATTACTCAGGTCAACTCCAGTGCATCTACAAATTCTCTAACTGAAATGAAAGAAGTTCAAATCCTTTTTAATTTTCAACTTTTAACGGGTTTCTTATCATATTCCGATCCCTAGCTACCCATCATTATATTTCCGTTCGCATAAATAATAACTTTTACGTAATTTGTCATTTCCATTCTAGTAATGCCATAATGAATCAAATATTTAGATGACAATATAAATTTCATCTATATACTAAGTGACAACTTTACAAAATGTACTTAATTATCTTCGTAAGCTGAGTTATCAACATAACTATCTAGCTTTAACTTTCTAATTCGACTTAATACAATAAAAAAGGCCAAGATATATATATATATATACACACACACACACACTAATTTTTACTTACATTTCAACATTATTCATACTCATATTCGTATAATTTATTTACCGCAATATAAAATAATTCTAAATTTATATAACATATAATAAAGTTTTATGAAATTTTAATAATTTATACAACTTACGGTATATTTACGATTATAAAATCTACGTAATAGTATGATAAATTTTTTTCTAAAAATAAAAATTACATAATGTTGATTATTAATAAAATAAAATAAATAAATAATATACCTATAAGTTATAGATTGTTACCCGTTTCAAATGTATACTTGAATGAAGAAATGATTCGGTATTTTAACTATGAGTTTTTTATATGTTTTGAAAATTTCAAAAACCTGATATAAGCAAGAATGAGCTATGGCCGTACGAATTGGGATATACATAGTTAGCATACTAAAAACGTATGTACTATATGTGCCTTTAGCTATAACTAATTATACCGAAAGCATATATAATAAATACACCTTTAATATAAAAAAATAAAAATATATTTACTTGATATACTTTTCATTTACGATATTTATATTTTATTTAAAAATTAGCACCTTTACATAATATTTTTCGATTCTTAGCTTTAACCTTAGGAATCCGGTCGGAGTCGAACCACGCCCAAACCCTAATATCGTTAATAAACACGTGTTTAGTGAGTGTTAGTCAAAATGCCCCCACCCTCTCTCTCTCTCTCTCTCTCTCTCTCAATCACTGTTTTACTTTTCTTCTTTTTACAGTAGTAGAAAGCCGAAAATCCCCACAGAGAAGCGAACGACAATGCAGAGGTATTATTATGAGTTTAGCATATTACCCATTCTCACGTCTCCCCCCTCTCTCTTCTTTGTCTCTCTCTAACAGGGTCCTCCTTGTTAAGAATAAGAAGATAGAAAGGCCAATAAATAAACAAACAACTCGGAAAAGCAAAACCCTCCCAATTCTGAAATTTATCATTAAAATAAAACCCAAAATTCCATCTTTCTTCCACGCAACCTTACCCCACCTCTCCAATTCCTTGGCTATTTGCATGCTTTGCCTTTTCGGTATTTTGCTTCCCCACAATTTTATTCGTTCCCTTTGATTCTTTGAGATTGTTTTCGATTTTTCTGTGCTGTTTTGTTTATTGGGTATCTATTAAATCGCCCCAATAGTTGATATTTTCTGGGCCAAGCGAAAAAAGGCAGAGACTTGCTTATACTTTTGGTATCCCTCTAATCCTATTTTTTTCTTGGATTATGCCTGTTGTTTGTGTTATAAATGTTGTACGATGGTTTTGATTATTGCAGTAGAAAGTTTAGCTTGTTTTGGAATGGTTTGGTTTATTACTTCAGTAAAAAGTTTGAATTTTGTTGTCTTTTATTAAAACTACGTTTGAATATGGTTGTGTCCTTTCTTTTGTATAAAATCAATCAGCGAAAGAGAAATTTAGATTATAAAGTTTCTACTTTTGCAGCAGCTGGAGGTTGTCCGGGGAGGAAACAAAGAGATTCATATACTTTGCTCTTTTATCTTGTTGATGCTGATTGGTATGGTTCCTAAGGTTAGTTCACAAGAGGCTTTCTTTTAGCTCGGAGTTATTTTTCTTCTTTCATGGTTTGTCTTTGTTTGATTTGCTTTTACTTTGACTTACTATGATCCCAGTTGCTCCTTGAATCGGCGGTTCAGCATTTTTTTGTATGCTTTTCAATTGGAAAGGAACTTTGATGATTTTAATACATAGTGAAATTAGGGTTCTATGAACCTGGATTAAAGCTATCACGTAGTAGATGTCATCATAGTTTCCTTCCCTCATTTTATGCTGCACCGTGTTAGAATAAGGTGAATGACATTCCCAATTATTTTGGGCCCCCCCTGTATTCATTAGAAAGACTGCCATGGTATATTCAAAACTACAATATCTTCATTCTAATTCATCCTGGGTAAAACTTGTTAGTGTGAGACCTAAAAGATGCCAAAATAATTAGATGCGGTGTTGCTGTTAACTCCCTGAAAGAAATGTACTCTTTGTTTGGTCTTTTAGCATAACTAAGAAGCAAGTTGATGGCTGCATCTTGTGGTTCTTTTCCCTTAAAAAAGAAAAAAAATTAGTAAGTTGTCATTGCAGATTGAAGATTTATGAGCACGGGAATGCTAGCACTAGAGCATATGGCTAGTGGTAGATGTGATACAGACTGAGGATAACCTTTGTGGTATTTGCAAGAGTATGTGCTTTGAATAATTATGCCCAAGGTTTGCCATCTTTAATAGCTCTGTATCTCTTCTTGGTTAAAATCTTGGGTGACTTTCAATGTGAGAATCAAGTTATAGAAAACCAGAGTCAGTAGATTGAATAATCGTTTGCCCTTTTTTTTTTCTTAATAAGGAAGTTGGGACTAGGTTTTGAGCACTAGATTTAGTGTAATTGGGTGCACAAGGACAGCTGGAGCATACAAGTTAACTGGTGAGTCACTCATCTTTGTAGCAAACTCGAGACATTGTTCATGGCCAACACTGTTACTCTTATTTTTTCAGCCAATGCTTATCCTTTCCTCTATGGCTGGTAATCTGAGTTTATTTGCTAGGTTCCCCCAGAGTGTAATTCTCTTTGATGGAATACATTGTATGATAATGCTCCAAGTAAAGCATAAACAAAAAACTGAGAGGCTTGCTTTTGTGCAGAAAGCTTTCTTGTCCAGCTAAGTCACTGAGGAATGGTCAATATTTTCCTACTGCCTGTTCTTGTGAATGATGTTCAATAGGCAAAAGGCTGCCAATGCTTTTAGCCTCTTTAAACTGAGATGGCGTGGTGAATCTACTCTTGCTGCAAGCTTGCTTGAGGATGTGCCTCCTGAAATTGAGTTGTCTCAGTATGGGAGGATACCCAGTCCTGGAAGTGAGAGCCCATCAGATCTCTTGAATGGAGAGAGTTTAAATGTGGAGCCGATTGCTGATTTGGACTTGTTCTTTGAGAGGGTCTACAGCTACTATTGTGAGAAAGGTCTTTGGTGCATTATAATAAAGTGGATATTGAATCTATTCACCCTGGGTTTTACTGTCTGTTTCTCTGGATTTTTTTTATTATATGTTGATTGGAATGGGCTTCGAAATGCAAAATGCGGGATGGATGCTGTTGAATCTGGAATTAGGCCTTGTGATCTAGCCAAGGAAGCACTTCATGAACACCCTTTAACTCCTCTAACTGTTCCTAAGGCTATAATACTTATATATTTGGGGTTATTCTCAATCTACTGGATTTTCTGCTTTCTGAGATTCTTTGCGCAGCTTAAGGATATTCTTGGGGTACGTCAATTCTATTATGACAGGTGAGTGTTATTGTTGCTACTTGTTTCATTAATATTCTAGTGGTGTAGCCCAATGAGAAACCTTTTGTTGTCGGCAGCCTTCATGTGTCAGATGCTGAACTTCGGACCATGCCATGGGCAACAGTTCTTGAAAAAGTTGTTCACTTACCGAATAATCAACGACTATGTATTGTTAAGTATCTTTCTGCTCATGATGTCGTGATGCGATTGATGCGGAAAGAGAATTATCTTATTGGAATGCTGAATAAAGGAGTGCTTGCTTTCCCAATCTCTGCATGGGTTCCGGGTGCTGGTCCTGTTGTGAAAGTGAGCTCAACTGGAGAAAAGCATCGTCTTATCCTTACAAAGACTCTTGAATGGACCTTAAATTGGTGCATTCTACAGAGCATGTTTGACAGGTACTGTGAGGAATTTTTTTTATTTATCTTTTTGGCTAAGTGATAATACTAATCTTACATCTTGTTTCTGATTGCTTGAATTAGCTTTGCCTTAATATGATTGTACAGGTTTGCGATGTTTTCAGTTTGCAAAGATTTTCTTTTTTGATCCATGCATCCATTTTATCAGTAGATCTTTTTTTAAGAAATTCTAGAGATTTTCATCTTTGGTGAACCTTTTCCCTTTCGAAGGACATCATGATATCTTGGCACTAAATTTAATCCTGTTTTTACCTTGGGAGGGACTGCAACAAAGGCTTTCTTTGTTAAACCCCCAACACACCCGAACCCCCCCCCCCCCCCCAAAAGCATCCTTCCACCACGCCCAACCCCCTGAAACATCAAAAAAACGCAACCCCAACCCCCACAACAACACAAAACCCACCCTTCTCCCAAGACTTGGTGAAAAAAGGAAGAAGAAAGCTCTTTTTAGTTGTAATTATGATTGGATTGGTTTATGCTTATTTATATTTCTTAAGTAATATCTTTAAATCTGCATGTAAAAGCCTCTTAGTTTCTGTATACCGTTCATGGTGGTCAGCATTGTGCACTTCATTTGGGTTTCAGCCCAAGTTGCTTCTGCTGTTTACCATAACCATATCTGTGCATCTTGTTCTTGCTGCCTATTGAAGATATTGAAATAGACTATTGATGCTTAAATTACTCTTGTTCTTGTGTGATACTTGATATGTTTCTTTTATACATTGTTTAAATGAGTTAGTATGCAGCCTTTGCTGTCTTATCTCACAAGGAGAGGGGTTGGCTTCAGATTTATCAGTACACTAGCTTAAATTCAAAGAAACAAAACTGTAAAATTCACTTTGCTGTCAAGGAGTCGTATTTGGAATGACACAAATGAAATTTATCGTTTTGTTAAATTACTAAAAGGTTGATTTTTTTGGGTAGTTATGATTTGTACATTTTTATACCCTAAAAATCTACTATAAATATAAGGAAAGAGTAGCTACTGATCTACTTAATGATGCATTTGTATATGATGATATTAAGGTGAACTGATGGTGATATGAACTAGCTGCAATTAATTAAGGAAACTAAAGTGATTTTATGGAAGAAATTCAATTACAAACCCTAATTTGCCATGAGGTAAAAGCTCACAAGTTCTATTAGCACATTTGCTCACAACTAACTAACTTACTGGTTTCTAACAAAATGACTGGTTATATCTCCCTCTTACTACTAGCTCCTGTTTATAATATTTTACTTCTACATATTTACAAATTTGCCACTCCACTTATCTCCTTTACTTTCATTACAGTACATACACACAACCCCTAAATTACTTATATGTGCACTGACACCTGAAATGTATCAACACTGAATATTAACGCCAGCATCCTTAGGTCTTATCACATGGGAAATCTTTTATAAAGAAAGAAAAGAATAGCTGCTAATCTAATTAATGATGCATTTGTATATGAGGATATTAACAAGCATTCATGGGTTGAAGAAAATAACAGAAGCAGCATTTTTTTTTTTTTTACTTGATATGGTAGTAAGATGCATGATAATCTATCAAACCAGACTAAAGTGGCAACACAGCAATTGATCTATGGCTTATAATATAAATCTCAAAAAAGAAATAGGTCCAGATTAATTACCAGGGAAAAAAACTAATTCACAGTAAACTCTTTGATGTTGGTTTTGTGGCTTAACTTTGGGAATGTTTCAAGATAATTTGCATCATTCCCTAGTTCGAATCCCATCTGGCCATACCTTTCTTGTGCTCAAACTGTATTTGATCATGACTATTGCAAGGTGGTTCATGTGTACCAAGGTCGTCTGCCCAAAATGTAGGAGTTCCAAATTGGCTTTTAGCAAAAAGTTCGTGTTCTCTCTTTTCCAGTAGTCTTCTTTCTACCTGCAACCAACCAACTCTGGCATGCTGAAACCACTGCCAGTCTTCCTTTTCTGTTCTGTTTCCAAACTGTTGATCTTAGGCTTTTCTGTTTATCCTTCTCAGTGCTTTAACCATGATCTGATGCTGGCACTTGGACCTGACATACTTTTTTTTTTGCCAATGGGAGATTTGGCAAATGTATATGATGCAAGTTGAAAGTTTGCAAAAATTGGAAAGAGAAGACCAATGTCATCTATGTTTCTTAATGAGTTGCAGGGATAGTTTAAGCTTGCTTCTTGAGTATTCCAATTAATGTTGTATGCTTACTAATTTTCTTTTCTTCTAAATCCTTGCATTCATGATTAGAAGTTGGAACTCATATGGATTCATACTGCCAGTGGATACTCTGTTGCCCATGCCAAGCTCATTCTACTATAACAATGTCATATTCAATGGGAGAACGTATTCCTCTTGTTCATTTCCTTATGTAGTATAGGAAGTATGGCAATGTCCATGGAAAATTTTGTAATTATTTTACTAAATGTGTTTCTATCCTTTATGCCGTACAGAAATATCATCTATATTATACAGTAAAACACTAAAATACCAACATGCAAAACCTGAAATCTAAAATTGACTGTAGGGGAAAGAGATTTAATATTTTGAGAGTTCAATAGGCTAAGAGGTGGGAACTTAATATTTCTATATGGGGCATATTCCATTTGTTGTTGAACAATGGGAAATTTGTCAGGGAGTAATGTAGTGGTTTCTCTTACTTTCCTCTATGTGGCCTTATATTTTTGATATCTGCTACTTATTTCAGTAACATTTTCGATCCTTCCAGCAAATTATTGTTCTCATTATGTCAATTGAACTTCTTCAGGAACTTTTGTGTTAAAAGGGACTTCATATCCAACCCTAATGCTTTGAAGAAGAGGCTTTTGTTAGTTGGACTCGTCATGCTTTTCCTTTCTCCTTTCCTTGTAATTTTCATGCTGGTCTATCTGTTCCTGAGACATGCGGAACAATTCTATCATCATCCAAGCACTGCATCATCACGAAGATGGTCAAACCTGTCAAGATGGATCTTCAGGGAGTTCAATGAGGTAGCTTTGCCTTTATCTTTTTCTTTCTTTCTTTTTTTCCCCTTTCTCTTTTGCATCTAATATTATTATATTAATAGATACAGAGTAAATGTTAGACAGGCTTATTGAATAAGGAATTACTAGGGAGAGAAGTTAGACTGGCATTCTTTTCATCAGTGCTTAATACACCCTGCTGTTTTCTTTAAGTGCATTCTGAGAGCTATATTTACTGTGGAAGTATCATTCCGTTTTTATAGTTTTCTATATGACCCTATAATTTAATGTGTATACATGTTTACAAAGTTAAATCTTGCTTTATCTAGACAAGTATGCCTAATATTTCCTTCTATTTTTGTAGTTGTTTCATGATTCTCAGATTTCTGTTTCAGGTTGATCATTTATTTAGGCATCGGATCAATGGCAGCGTAATGCATGCTTCTGATTATTTGAAGCAGTTCCCATCACCTATAATTTCTATCATTGCGAAGTTCCTCTCTTTTGTATCCGGTGGGTTTGTTGCTATACTCATAATCATTGCGGTTCTGGAGGAGTCTCTTCTTGAAGGCCATGTAATGTTCTATAGGCTATAGTAATTTTGCCATCATTACTGGAAATTACTTTGTTCTTGCAAAATGCACTATGATTCATCTGATTTCTTAATATCATTTGAACTTTGAATTTTGCAGATATTTGGTCGTAACTTGATCTGGTATGCAGCAGTTTTTAGTGCTATTACTGCCATTAGCCGCAGTGCTATCCCAGAAGAGATTTTGGTTACTGACCCAGGTGCGGCTATGTCTATGGTGGTCCAACACACGCATTACATGCCAAAGAGATGGCGTGGCAAAGAAAACACTGAGGCAGTTCGTTTAGAGTTTGAAACCCTTTTTCAGGTAATTCTAGTAATTTTCTATTTGTCCATTCTATAAATACAGAGGATCATTTGAAACTTGATAGTAGTTCGACTAATTTTTGTTATTAAAACACATTACTCTTCATGAATAATGCTATTTTCCTGACATAATTTGATTGTGGAAATCAGTATCATATTCTGAACGTAGTTGTTCATTTTGCTGTTTTTAGTATACTGGAATGATGTTATTGGAAGAAATGGCATCTATTTTCCTCACACCATACCTGCTTATATTTGTTGTGCGTAAGGTATGTTTTTATCTTCAAACATTCCAGATGCCTCAAATTTTTTCTATTATCTAGCCCGTTCCACAGTTAGCCTGATTCAGAAATGTGCAACTTTTTGCAGCGAGTGGATGACATTTTGCAGTTTATTGCTGACTTCACTGTGCATGTTGAAGGTGTTGGTCACGTTTGCAGGTGAGTTCTTCCTTGTGCTACTCTGCTAGTGCCTCCACACCCCCCCCACCCCCCCCCTCCCCCCCCCCCCAAAAAAAAAAAAAAAAAAAAAAGAAAAGGATCCGAAGCTATATTGAGAAGTGGAAAATAATATTTTGTTTGATGCCTTTTGCTTATTTGACAACAGTGCTCTGTTCTTGCAGTTTTGGTGCATTTGATTTTCAAAGCCATGGCAATACCAACTATGGCTCTCCACATAATTCGTCCAAAGCAAAGAGGAGCTCTCAGGGGAAAATGGAGAAATCATTTTTAAGGTACAGTTTCTCCTATGGAACTTGAGGAGTTTGCACGAAGTGAAGTATGCACATGGGTGTCTGTTGGGAGGGAAATGGCAATAGATGATCGAGCAATTTGCTTCAGGAGTTTCATAAGAGGGTTTTTGGTTATTTGCTAGAATTGCTGGCTATTTTGTGCTGGAAGATTTAGTTTGGTTTAATATGAGTTTATATCGTCAAAACTTTATAACACTTGTTTTTTTGGCAAAAGACATGATAGCATTAGATGTAGCATTTCCATCAAACTTGGTGAGTTTCCCTTGGGATCCGGTGTATCCTTATTGAAAAAGGGATTGGACTAAAACTTCTAGACTAAAGCTTGTGATGAGTGTGTAAAAGAGAAGGCTCTTTAATTTGAACAGGTTCCTACTGAAGTCTGTGACAAGAATGTCAACTTGATAGATAAGAAATAAAAGAGAAAAACCTTTAGAGAAAAGGAAGGACCATAGCTAGAAATAAGATTGTTTTGCGGAGATGGAAGGTGAAGAAGGAACTAAGAATCTACCTTCTAGACCTAATTTATTGTGCACCTGAGTTGGAGTACTTCACTGAATGAATTGCAAAAATTATCGGATACACAAATTTAGGCCATGGACATCAAGGGTTGCCACTCAATTGAATTACTGAAAGATTGTAGGAGAAATTTTTTTTTTTTTTGGGTGGTCAAATCTATAATTTTGTAATTTTTCTGGCTTATACCCTAATGAAGAAAAATCCATTTATCATCAAGCTTAGCCAATTTTATTTCATAGTACTGTTCTTTTAGAATCAATCATCAATTAGATTAGCGTGTATGACCCTAATTTCTGACAAGGGATTCATTTTTTGTTTCAATGTAACTATTGCTTTTTCCCAAGTATTTTTATCTATCCTGTATGATTTTTATGGTCGTTGCTGTGGGTTACGTTATCTTCCACTGTTTGTTGGCATGTTAAATTTATTTAATTAATTTCTTTTCACCTTATACTTTCTTTTTTATGGCAAAAATCTTGTGTTATCTTAAGGCTTAAGATTGATCCATGGGACTGTTTAAGTTTATAGTGATCTTTTCCTTCTTTTTTTCTCGGTCTATTTTTTAATCTCATAGAATATGGAACACATTTAGACAATTGAGTTTTTATCATGTGGATGCTTCCCTTATGAATGCTGCAGTATTACCACCAGTAATGACAACTCTTAGATTGGTCTGCTGTAATTTTATCGTATACTATGAGTGCTTTGTCTTGGACTTAACACACTTGTGCGAGCACAGATATTGTGCATCTCCTTTTCCTTTGTAAAGGCACTAAAGTGGGTAGTTTTCCTCCCTGTCTGAAGTCAAAATAGTAGTTTGTCCGACACTTTTTGGCACATAGAATCTATGTAGCGGTTATATCTAACTTTCTATGTGCTTGGTTTGAAGGTTTTGTTGAATTCTTATATTTGTATAGCATTGAATCATTGTTCTCAGTGCGTACATCTTGTCATTTCATTATAGTGATAATGGTAAAAAGTTTTTTCTGGGATAGGTCGTTAGAGTCCTTGGGACAAAAATGGATAAAGCAGAATTGCAGAAAGAGTTTCTATGGAAACAAGGAGCTTCCACCTATCAAACTACCTATAAAATATAAACTTATTAACTGATCTAATTGGCCCGTTTGCACCCTATTGGCTAATTATAAATGCTTTGCTACTTAGCTTGTTACTTGATCCATTCTCTACAGAGGCATATGAATTGCCAAAGACTATCAACTTGCATTTGTTGGAGAAGGGGTGCGAGTATAGGGTTGTAAATAGATGGAATGAATCAAACTATATTGTTGATTGAAAATATAAAGCTTAAATTCTTGAACTTGAAGAAACAAGAAAGCTTGAGTTCTTGCACCTACGCTTGATATTCTAGCAAAAATCTTGTGTACCTTTTAATTGTACAAATATTCTGTATCTCAAGCTTGATTTAACTTTGATGAAGTTTGATATATATTCCAACATGACTCAATCTCAATACTTGTTGAGTCAATAAAGTTGAAGCGAATTGGTTCCATATGTAGTACAATTACGTGTGGTCGGCTTTGGTTTCATAGGTCATATGGTTTTGTTTTTTGGTGCAGTTATTTTCTGTGAGGTTACTCATTTTATGATTGCTTTCAAATTAGCATGCTTAATTTTGGAAATCTTGATAAGCTCCCCAACAAAAGGCTGCGTTGTTGTTGAGAGGAATGTTGCATCTTATATAAGGACATGATAATCTTGCCCAGAAGTAAAACGTATAGGTGGCACCCATAAACTCAAGTCATGACCCTGTTATGTAGCTCTTTGATGAAAATGGGTTCAAGACGTGCTCCCCTAGTGGGTACTTTGTGTTATTTTGTACTTAGCTTAGCCATGAGCTGATTATACCATTGTAAGTTTGATGTTCTGCACATTAAAACACATTTGGATTATTGGCATAAATTTCATTCAAACTCCAAAGTTATGTGTGCTCAGTAGGGAGCAATCTATAATGGGAGTCATCCTTGGAAGCAGCTTTCGACGGATGAATGGTGAGGCTTATTATGCTTAATGGAAAATACCCTGATGTGCAGAGTGCTGGGCATTACACGATAAGCTATTCAAGTAGCTTAAGTTTAAGCTCAACTAAACTATAGTTGAATTGAATTCTAGTTAATATCGGGCCAAGCTTAAGTACCTTGCAAGCCAGCTTGGTTTATTTATAACCCTTGTTTTGAGCTGGTTGATTTAACCTCTAACTCTAGTGCAAATTTAGTTCACTTAAACCTCGTAGCCATGAAGTCTTGTTTTTGAAGTGGACTGCTTTCTTGCCATGACATCTTTTACATTTTTGATTTCCCTCTTATCTTCTTGATATGCAAAATCAATTAAATTGTAGTCAAATTGACCTGTTGTTCTATTCCTGGGGATGCAATCTGTACATATATTTGGTTCTTTCTCTAACATGAAACAAATCCATTTGGGTTCTTCAGATATTTATCTAAGGTTATATATGCCTGCTCTCTTAAATGAGTTTTTTATTTTTTGACAGTTACAGCTGTAGTTGGTCTTGAGCAAATATTCTTTTTTTGTTACTTGCAGCTTTCAGACCAGCTACCCTTTGTGGGAATCAGATGCCAAGGGAAAGCAGTTTCTTTCAATTCTCCAGACTTTCAGGGGTCAGATGTTACATGGACAGGATGTTGGGCACTTATATTCACCTTCTCCCTTGCGGCGTGGGAACTATAATGCTGGAGGATATGGCAACAGGAATATCTTATACAGGGAAATGCCTATTTTTGGTGTAGGGCTTCATTTGGGATCTCTCGGGCCATTTGAGGATGATCAGAAAAATCATCCCTATATCCTTGATTGGTACTATGTTACTAGACCTCATAACATGAATGCAATTCATTATGCTGAGGAGGTGTCCAAGGAAGCTTTTGAATTGCCAGATCCACAACCTGGGGACTTTTGGATGACATCAAGAGTTCAACAAGCTAATGAGGAGCATGGAGACGATGGCCATGGACTACGTCACTATGATGGCCGATTGCATTCTAATCTTGGAGCTTCAACTTCAACTTCATTTTTCCAGGAAAGTGTATTTCATCATGATCCTGGTCATATGGTGCAACCAACTAGCAGGAGTCATTGGTGGGCAAGAGGTGACCCTCATGGTACACAAGCACAAACAAGCTTTATGGACCCTCCCGACTTCAATCACTATAATTTTAATAATAAACAAGATGGTTATTCAGACAGAATATCTGAAGAGGAGGATCCATACTTAGATTGGAGAATACCTCAAAGGTTAGATAGATCGAACATGGATGACCTTGAAGTAGGAGGGGACATTAGTCTTCATTTTGATGATGTTTATAGTAGAGCTCCAGAAACTCCTACTGCCAACTTAGAGCACAACAGCTTTTATGATGGTTAAAAGATTGTGCATAAGTTTCCTATGTGCACATTGATGCTGGAAGCTATGTATTCTTTGCTGTATATAGATTCATTTTGAGGTCAGATTCTTGGAAGGCCTCAGCTTTGATTGGGGAGGGGCTGGCAGTCTGAAGAGCACGGCAGCCCCCTTCTATGAAGTGTGTGAACTGTGTCGACCTATCTATCAATCATTTAAATCTCATTCTTATTTGTAAAGTAATAGCGGTGGAAAGCAACTCCTTGCTAATCTAATGCTATGTTGGATACTATATTGCAGAAGATTATCAATCTAATGCTATGTGACCTATGCTTATCTCGTGATTCAGGTCATTTTCAAATCAAATACGAAATTCTAGTCCTTTACGAATTTGCTATGCCGTGTAATGGTTAATGAGCTTCAATCCTGTGCAATGGCAAAGAAATTATTGATAGTATCTTCGAACTTTAAAAGCATATTTCAAAATAAAACATTAGGGAAAGGCACATGGTAAATTTATGGTAGACCAATTGTCCTGGGCGATTCTGTTGTGTTGAAATGTAATAATGTTGTGTTTTATTGTTTTTGGAGTATGATTATTCCTTTCCCTTTCCATTTTGCGTGGAAGGTCTTTATCTGGCATTTCATTTTCAGAATAGCATCTAGGTTTCACTGGGTTCATGCATACCGGTTTTTGCAAACAATCATAACCACCTAGCTTCGCATGGGGACCTGGGTTTTCACTGTGATCTACCATGAGCTAAGTCGGCAGCTGTGAGATATAGGAACAGAGATGATAGCTACGGTTTTCAAATTGCACGAATATTTCCGTTATTTTGAGCATACTCGTGGTTTATCCTATACGGAATTTCTTTAGTATGGCTAAATAAAAGTTGTAGATGCTTGGAGCTAGTCATATTATGCCCTTGTGGTGTAAGTTGTGCGCTTTTATGTAATGTCAAATGAGTGATGTAACTTGAGATGACAACTTCAAATGGGATGGATTAGAGATGGCTTCAATGTAAGATAGAAATGAGCAGGTTTATGATAAGAAATAGGTCCATCGTAAGATAAGAAATGAACAGGTTTTTAATAAGCCTTGATGTTGTAAAATATCTTAGAATGAACTTATGTTGATGAAGAATAAAGCCTGAATGTGAAGCAGCTATCTCGATGACTGAAAAAGTCCGCAAAACCAAAATCTTTAGTAGTAAAGGCATCGTGAAGATCGACTTTTTTACAGAGCTATCTGTGCTTTATATGTATTTAATAGCAACATATCGTCAGCATACACCAAGGCTACCAAAATTGCATATCTTTGGACCTAGTGAAGAAAAAATAGTCACAATGGATAGTAAAAAAGTCTTAGCCCCATCAGGATTTGAGCAAATTCTTTGTTACATTGTCACGACGCTTGCTTTAAGGCCATATACTTAAGCAATCTGTTAGTTTTGAAAACTCGTAAAAGATCATGAACATCAAAACTTCATAAGAGAAAAGCAGAGAACATAAGATCAAAACTGGAAGTTGAGTTGAGAAAAGGATTAGACATAAGGGAGTTCATTTTTCTGCATATATGTTCTGCTCTTTTTTCTCCTTTTTTAAAACTATTTATATGAGAACAATATACAACAAATCTAAAAGAAATTCTTCCTCAAAATAAGGAAATTCTTTCCATCAATTCTTACTCTTGAGTAGCTAAAAAACTACCTAAAATGTACCAAAAATAAACCAAAAGGTATGGGCTGCCATACATTGCTACCAGAATAACAAAAAACAAATCTACTTTAATCACTATCATATCTTAGGAGTATTGAAGAAAAATCTTATACATCATTACTCCTCCTTAAAATTTTTCTTTTAAGACTCCTAATTCTCCCTTTAAAACTTCAAATCTTCCTCTGGATAAGGACTTTGTCAAAATATCAGCAACTTGAACATTTGAGCTGCAATGAACTAGCTCCACTTCTTCATTTCTTTCAGCTCCCTGATAGAATGGAACTTGACATTAATGTGTTTGGTTCTCCCATAATGCACGGGATTTTTAGCCATAGAAATAGCTGATTGATTGTCAACATAGATGATAGTTGCAGAAGTTTGAGGCAAATGTAAATATATCAACACTTTTCTAATCCAAATAGCTTGATTGTCGGCAGCAGCAGTGGCTATGTATTCTGCCTCTGCTGTTGACTGAGCTACAACCTCTTGCTTTTTGGACAACCATGAGAAAACTCTTGAACCTAGAGAAAACACATAGCCAGTAGTGCTCTTGAAATCATCTGGGCATCCTGCCCAATTGCTGTCCACATATCCAATCAACTTTCCTTCTTTACTTTGGCTGAACCAAATGCCATAATCATGAGTACCATTAACATATCTGAGTACATGTTTGGAAGCTCCCATACGAACTTGTCCTGGTGTTTGCATAAACCTTGAAAGAACACCAGCAGCATACATTAAATCCAGTCTTGTTGCTGTTAGATATAACAAACTCCCTACAAGACTTCTATACAAACTTGTATCCACATCTTCACCCTTCTCACTTTCGGAAAGCTTCTCATTAAGTATCAGAGGAGTTGATACTGGTTTGCTTCTTTCCATTTTGAATTTCCTTAGTATCTCCAAGGCATATTTTTTTTTGAGAAATAAAAATGCCATCATCACATAAACTGATTTCCATTCCCAGAAAGTAAGTTATGAACCCCAAGTCAGACATCACAAACTTTGTTTCCTTTTCTTCCTTGAATTCCTTAATCATTACATTGTCATTTTTTGTAATCAGCATATCATCTACATAAATGGAGATTATGAGTTGCTTCTCATCTTTTTCAGCTTTAACATAAAAGGTTGCTTCATTTTCACTTCTGACAAAACTACACTGAACAAGATGACTGTCTATCTTGCTATACCAGGCTCTTGGTGCCTGCTTGAGCCCATACGATACCTTATGCAGCTAATACACTTTATCTCCACCATCATAAACCTTGAAACCTTTATGTTGTTCTATAAACAGCTCCTCCTTTAGCTCACCATCGAGGAAAGCTGATTTGACTTCAAGATGAAAAACATTCCACTTCAACTGAGCAGCCAAGGCAAGCAGCAACTTAATTGTCTCATGTCTTGCTACTGGTGCAAAAGTATCACCATTGTCAACCCCTGCAAGTTGCGAATAACATTTTACAACCAGTCTTGCTTTAAGCTTGTTTATAGAGCCATATGTATTTAGCTTAGTTCTAAAGATCCATTTGACACCAATGACAAGTTTGTTTGTTGGTCTTGGCACCAAACTCCTTGTTTTATTCTTATCTATCATCGTCATCTCCTCCTTCATAGCCGCTCTCCATTCATCATATATTATAGCTTCTTCAAAAGTTGATGGTTCCATAGTAGCAAAGCTGCATTTTTCATATATCTGAGATAGAGACTTAGTTTTTAGAATTGGAGAATCTGGTGAGGAATTTTCTGAATCTTTTTCATGTTCATCATCCTTTTGTAAAGATTCGAAAGTCTTTAAGGGAGGAACTAAGGCTGATTTGCTGCAAGCATCATCTAGTTCTACACATTTCTTTTCCCAATTCCAACGTGAGAACTCATCTACTAGAACATCTCTACTGACAATTACTTTGCTGGTTTGTAGACTTTAGATTATATATCCTTTGGTCATTGAAGCATAACCTAGAAAGATTCCCATCTCTGCTTTTTGTTCCAGCTTAGATTTTGTTATATCTGGAATGTGAACATAGCATATTGCTCCAAAAATTTTCAACAGCTTAGCTGTAGTTTTAACTTCACTCCAAGCTTCAATTGGAGTCTTTTGTTCCACTGCTCTTGTTGGCAATCTATTCAATAGATATACTGCTGTATGAACAGCTTCTGCCTAAAATGTGAGAGGTAACTTCTTGTCCATCATCATGGTTCTTTCCATTTCAACAACTGTCCCATTTTTCCCTTTTGACGCGCCATTTTACTAAGGAGAGTAAGGAACAGTTAGTTGATGACTTATACCCAAGTCAGCACAGAAATCATTTAATTCATTTGAAGTATATTCCTTGCCATTATTTGTCCTCAAACATTTCAGCATGCAGCCATTCCGAGATTCTACCATAGCCTTATACCTCTTGAAGATTGAAAACACTTGCCCTTTGCTGCTAAGAAAATAAACTCATGTCATCTTAGTAAAATCATCAATAAAGAGTACAAAGAATTTCTAGCTTAAAGATTCTGTCCTCATAGGTCAACGTATATCAGAATAGACCAATTCAAGTTTGCTCTTTGCTCTCCATGTTGACTTAGGTGGAAAAGATAATCTGTGCATTTTACCAAGTTTGCAAGCTCCACATGTATCATCTACAGCAACTATTTCTGGCAAATCTCTTGTGAAGCCTTTAACAGACATATTTCTAAGAGCTGCAAAATGAAAGTGGCCATATCTTCTATGCCAAAGCAGGGAATCATCATCAACTGGATGATTAACATCTTCACATGCTTCTTTCAATTTCAAAGGAAAACTTCTGTCTATCATAGACACATTAACCAGCAACACATTATCAGGATCATAAATGGAGCACATTTTATCCTTGAATGATAGAGTTGCCTTTGTTCAAAATTTGTGCAACAGTTAAGAGATTTTGAGATAAGCAAAGCACAAAGAGAACATCTGAAATACTTTTGTATCTTGTTTTGTGTGCACACATATTGAGCCTTTGCCTTCGGCCTGTACCAATTTACCGTCACCAAGTTTAACTTTTGTCTTTATAGACTTGTTAAAGCTGGAAAACATCCCTTCATCCTTAGACTTGTGGCTTGTACACCCACTGTCAATAATCCACAATTGATCATCCAGCTGCTGGTTTGTGTTTGAAGACATAAACAGCCTATCAATAGTCTCTTCTTGCTCATCAGTAAAGTTGGCTTGTTGTTGAGGTTGGTTATTTACTGGTTTCTGCCTTAATCTACAGTTTCTGTCAATATGCCCCATCTTCTTGCAAAACTTGCACTGAATAGGCTCTTTTCCCTTATACCAGCAGTCCTTTTCCAGGTGATTATCCCTTAAACAGGTTTTGCAAATAGGAAACTTGCCCTGTTTTCCAACTTCCTTAGAGTTTCGTGTAAGTTTTCCTTTATCATCTTTGTCATTTCCATGCTTCTTCCCTACTTTATTGGTGCTCTTGCTTTGTTCTTCATATGGAAAGATGAAAATGCTTCTTCTGAAGAGCTTTCTTCCCTCATATTTGATCGTTGCTCCTGAGTTTGCAGCTTATTAATCAGCTCTGCAACAGACAAGGACTTCAAGTCACATGATTCTTCTATGGCAGAAATTTTGGCTTCAAACTTGGAAGGTAAACTAATCAACATCTTCTCTACCACTTTTGAGTCACCAAAATCTTCCCTAAGCAACCTGATTTTATTGACTGTATCAAGAAGCTTAGAGGAGTATTCTTTGACAGTTTCCCCATCTTTCGTTCTCAACATTTCAAACTCCCTCTTTAAAGTCAAGAGTTTAACCATCTTCACTCTTTCACTATCTTCAAATTCATCTTTCAACTTGTCCCAAGCTTCCTTTGGTGTCTCACAAGCCATTATCCTTGTCAAAATAACATCTGACAAGGCTGAATGCAAACAGGTGAGAGCTTTTGGCCTTTTAACCAAATCTTCCTCATGTTTCTTCATCTGTGCTAAGGTTGGATTAGTTCTCAAAGCTGGTGGATCTACATCATTGTCCACCACATTCCATAAGCTTTGAGCCTTCACGTAAGTCTTCATCTTGATTGCCTATATGTGGTAGTTTTCTCCAGTAAAAACCAGAGGTCCCATAATTGTAGAATTGTTAGAAGTCATCCTTTTCTCACCCTCACGTGTTTGATCTCCCACAGTTCACAAACACTGAGGAGAGAACCAGCTCTCAACTCACATGTCCCTCAAGGAAAAAACAGCTCTGATATCATTTTTTAGTTTTGAAAACTTGTAAAAGATCATGAACATCAAGACTTTATGATAGAAAAGCAGAGAACATAAGAAGGAAACTGGAAGTCGAGTTGAGAAATGGATTAGACATAAGGGAGTTCATTTTTCTACATATATGTTCTGCTCTTTTTTCTCCTTTTTTAAAACTATTTATACGATAACAATACACAAAAAATCTAAAAGACATTCTTCCTCAAAATAAGGAAAGTCTTTCCATCAATTCTTACTCTTGAGCAGCTAAAAAACTACCCAACATGTACCAAAAATAAACCAAAAGATGTGGGCTGCCGTACATTGTTACCAGAATAACAAAAACAAATCTACTTTAATCACTATTATATCTTAGGAGCATTGAAGAAAAATCTTATACATCATTACAATCGAAAAACCTGCCCATGCCTTGCTTTGTCATAACCCTCCAGAGATAACATATGATTCTTCATCAATTCCGTGCCAAAAAATGCATGGTCTACATCCAATTGATGGGGGGCATATCATAAGAAGTTGCAAAAAAAAAGAAAATTTGCATGAGCAAGCTTAACAACTGGAGAAATACATGTTTATTATCTTTGCCCAACTGTCGTGTATATCCTTTGGCTGCCAACTTTAATTGTCAAGTATGATATGCCTTGAGTGCAAGTATTTAACTCTTCATACTTTTACGCATTAACCAGTATGTTTAACTTAGAGAGATGTTAAAGCAGTAAATGTGATAGCCAACCGAACATCTGTAGGTTCAAGCTTTTAGATTGGTTTTTCAATAAGTAATATATTAGCTAAGCAACATAATCTTGAGAATCAAGCAAACAAAGGATAAGGTGTTCAATGGTAACGAGGTAGTGGTGATAATTACAATTGCACGAAAAGCGATAGAAACATCACAGAGTCTCTTAATCGAGCTAGAGGACGTCTGCCTCCAGAAGAATGGTGAACATGCGCGAAAGTCATGTTCTTAATGAAGAAGGAGATATATCAATAGAGATAGGAAAAAAAGAGTGAGGATACTGCAATATACAGTCTGACTCTTGAAAAAGGAAACATATTTTGATGGAATATATCACATCCCGACAAAGAACTACTTTCTTAGCTTCTAAATCAAAGAGCTTGTAGCCTTAAGATCATAGGGATATCCTAGAAAATACGCATCTTTTGGCTTTAGGATAAAACTCTTTAAAATGTTGTTTAAGATTGAGTGCATAATGAAGACAGTTGATACTTCCTAAACGAGAATAAAGAAGGTGGTTTTCTGAGTGTAAGTTCAAAAGAATGTTTTCCATTCCGATCCAGACATGGGCATACGATTTATCATGTACATGGCTGCCAAAATACATTCCTCAAAGTGTTATAGTCATGTTCGCATAAAGTCAATGACATCGGTTGGGTCTACTAACTGCTCCAATCTTTTTCTGAAGTTCATTTGATTCTGGTGTTTGCTCAAGTGAATGAAGGCTTTTGATTTTAGCAAACCTTATCTTCTTTTCTGCTTAATTTATCCACGAGGATGGACATAGTTTAATTTGGCTTGATTCATCTATCTAAACTGCACCAAGTCATAAGGTACAATTCATTTTTTTGTCACGCTAAATGAAGCTGTTCGTTTGAGAATATTTTGAACTAAAAAACCAGTTCAGTTCATGCTTCAAATAACAAAAAGTCTTAGTAGGTTTACATTATAACAAAGTACATTAAGTGTCATTCAGTAAGTTTATTGAGTTCACATGTCAAACTCTTTTTGATTCTCTTGGTATAGTACATCAATGCACTGTGACCTATACTCTTCAACAAAATGGTCAAGTTGATAGGAAACATAGGCATTTGCTGGATACTGCACAAGCTTTGTGTCTTGATGCTCATTTGCCCAAAGAATTCTAGGGAAAATTTGTTTTAACAGCTAGATATTTGATAAATTGAATGCCTATGTCCAACTTGGGATGGAAAGCTCCTTTCGAAAAACTCTTTGGACATCCGCCTTCTTATACTCACTTGCAAGTCATGGGTTGCTTATGCTATGTTGTTAAATACCCTGTTCTATGAGACAAACTTGAACAACGAGGCCTTAAATGCATCTTTATCCTTATGCTAATAAAGGTTATAACCTTTATGATCTATTCAACAAAGTTGTCCTTGTTTCTAGGGATGTTGTATTCTTTGAAGTGAATTTTCCCTTTAAATACTCCAATTCAAACACACATGAATCTTTCCCTTCTATTTCTTTTAAGTGTAGTTCACGTCCTGCTTTTCATCCTTGTTCTTTTCCTTCTTCTTCTCTCGAGAACATCACCATTCTTGAGTTGTCATCAATCGAGTCATCATTGCCTCAATTATCTAATTAGTCTTCCACTAGTCCATCTTTTCCTTCCTTAAATATTGCCCCTATTGTTCTTGTTTCATCCTCTATGTCAGCCCTGCAACTAAAAGTTCGGATTTAATATGTAAAATTTATGATAATCGGATAAAGTATTTGATCGAGGCTAAATTATACGATGAAGTTAGGAATATTAGCAAAAGTAATCTTATGAGTTTAAATTTAGAAAAATAAGTAATAAAATATTATAATATTAAATTATAAGTATATTACCTGTTATTTATTGGAAATGCGTAAAACAAGTTTTGATAACTAACGAACTGATAGAAATAAATTATGTATACACTAAAAATCATAAAATAACATAAATAATATTTAGAAGTATTTACTTTTATGTAAAAATACCCAAAATATACTAAATTAATACTAAATTATTAAAGAAAATTACAAAAAAATAAAAAAAGTAAGGAATTACCTAGACTTAGTTTGTAGCATGTTAGGATTAAGAAGAAAAAAAATTAACCGATTAAATTAGGACAAATAGAAATGGAAGAGGATAAGGGTAAATGTCAATAAAAAATTAAAAGAAAAAAATCAAGGCAAGTCTATAAATACCTTAAACTCCAACTAGAACTCATCTTGTTATTTAGGAATCAAAGAAAATTTGAAAGAAATTAGAAAGGGAAAGTTACGGTTTTCTATAAAAAATAGCAAATTTAGTGTACAATTAGGGCTTAGAAATGAAGCCTATAACCAACGGTTACTTGGGAGCAAACGGCCACCCCACTACACTCTACCCCTCGGCCATTGCTACCAACATATCTAGCGCCACCATTGGTGGTCGGAAGTCGATCGAACAGGTGAGTTCGATTTTAAATTAAATCTTATGTAATTTATTTAAATTATTAAATTTATTTAAAAAATTATGAAATTTGATATTTTGAGGTTTATATATATAGATTTAGGAAAAAATATTGGTTTGATGAAATTATGTTTAAAAATATACAGTATTTAAGAAATCTTCCAAACTTGAGTTTATTTTGATTTAGAAATAAATAATCTTAATAGTATAATTTTAAACTCAAATTTTTTGGGTAAGCTATTTGGAGGATGTAGAGTAGTGTTATGAAGGGATTTTTTAGAGATAAATTTTTGAAATTTTTAGATAATTTTTAAGCCTTAAAATGATGTATAAAATGGGTGATTTTAGGCTAAATTAGTAATTAAATAGATAATTGTTGATTTAGTGTATAATTATGTATTTTAAGATGTCAATATCTAATGTAGTATAATAATTGTAGTATTTAGAGTGTTAGATGTGATTATTATGTATATTATGTAGTAAATATATATAAATGGATAATATGTGAAATTGTATTAGTAATAAATATAAAATATAAATTTAAAATTGATAATATAATAATAATATAAATATATAATAAATCTAATATGAAACTTAGATTTCTCTAATTACATGCAAAATGCAATTTTTTTTTTTTCACATTGGAAGTAAATTCGATAGTTAAATGAAGACTAGGATGTATTGTACAGATTAGAATACTAGTTAAGGGCCAAAAAAGATATTTAAAATGCCCGAGTATAATGTGATTAATTTCACATTATAGTTCGGAACGCATTCTTAGGATTTTATATATAACACTTGTAGTAAAAAAAAAGAAAAAGATTGGAACTAGATTCCGAAACTAGCCTAGAATAAGATCGGTAATAATTAATATATATATTTGGAAAATTAGGTCAAACCATAATTTAAAGGATATATGTCATAAGAGTTCTTATATCATAGGACATATAGAAATAAGTTGACCAGTAGCAAGTTGAGTAAGCGAACCAAGGATTTCAGGTAAGTTGGGTTCAATATTGCTGTATTTTGGAGTACTATTTTAAAGTATTCGAAGGCTTAGGATTGTATGTGATTGTGCTTGTATGTAGTTGTATGTGCACTTGCTTGTATGTATTTGATTTCATGTTGAAAATTTATGTTGTGTTTTGGTGATTATTATGAAATGAGTGGTGTGAGATTGTTTGATCACCCTAAATTAAACTTAATTATAACTGACTTAAATACCTTAACTAGACATATATTGCAATCATTTAAGGGAGAGTTAGGATTCTTTAACCAAATACCGATACCTTAAAAAAGATAGCTTTGGATAGTATAATGGTTTTTTCTTTATCCTTAGCCAAATTAAGTGATAAGAAATGAGATCACGGTAAAAATAAAGGCAATGGTTTGAAGAACAGTCATGGGTGGAGCGGTGTCACGATTGTACAAACTTAGATTTGGTTGTGAGCTATTGCATAAACATGAAAACTCTTTAACCAAGATTAGAGTAGGTAAAATTACTCTGATTTCATAATAGACCAGACTACGTTATGTGATGGCATTTACGTGTTGCATTGCATATAATTAATTGTTTGAAAACTTTATTTGTGTTTGTTATACATTTTTAAGTCTAATCTTGACATAATGAGCTATGGTTACTCATATCTCTATAGATTTTGTTATAGGTACTGACTAAGATGCTGTGTTATAACTATCCTGAGGCCAGTTTATTTTTGAAGTGCTATGGGGGAGTAAGGATTAAGTTAATTAATACAACCGAGTCTTCTAGAGTTTTATTACTAACTCTTAGGTCTTTAGGCTGATTATGTAATATGTTACTTATTAGACTACTGAAGCATGTAGAATTTCTTAAGATTATAAGATAATATAAATATAATTACGTATATATGACTTAAAGCTTTTAGCTTTTTATGTAAATTTTAGTAGTAATTTTAATTGAGATGTTTACTTCAAAGCGAGAAGTCATGGACTCCTTATGTAAATCGTATCTACAATAGTGATTATGAGGTCAGTTACTATCATAGGTTGGTTTACATGGCAGAATTGTTTCGACTTCGCCATTTTTGGGTGTAACAGTTCTCGATCAGTATCAAAGCGTAGTTCTAGTGAACTTACTTTGAAACATCATAATTTAAAAGAAATAAATATCATAGGAACATAGTGAAAGTGAGTAGTATTAAGTGAGCAATAAAAGACGTATTAAGCATAATAAAGTAGAAGTAAGTATAATATTTAATATATTAAATGTTATTTGATCCTAAGTTTAATTACAAAGTCAAGGGGGAGAGTTGATAATTAGTTGGACACGTTTTGGTTGGGATGGTGAAGAGTCCCTTATTGACTATAGAGTTAAGATACAACGATTGCTATTAGAGTTGCTTGATTGGAATATATTTAAGATCGTTGATGAGATCATTGATAAATTTCATGACGAAATGTGTTATAGTTGGCAAGATCATTGAGTGTGGATGGAGATGAGTTTAGGGCCCTAATATAATTAGTATATTACCATAGCAGCCTTCGACCAGAGGTGTTTAGAGAGAGAAGGAATCATATCTTTAATGATGCCTTTGAGATACTTTCCAGCTAGGTTAGAAGAGGGAAGACCTTACCTAGCTAGGTTAGAAGAGGGAAGACCTTACCTAGCTAGCATCACCCACATTCTTATTGGAGTCCCACAAGGGATTATTGATTGGTTTCGTCATTATCCAAAACCAATTGAAGAAGGCATAGAAATACCTTTGGAACCAAATGAACCTAATCTAGAACCTGTGATGTAAGGACCATTACAAGAAAATTCACCACCTACAGAACTACAAGAGGCAACCCATTTAAATATAGAGAATAGTCATTAAGAGGATGGGGCTAATATTGAGGAGGATCCTAAAGAGGAAGAATCCAAGGAGAAAGAACCCAAAGAGGAGGAACAAAGGATGGAAAGTGATAATGAAGTTGGTGTAGATATGTATGCTATAGTCATGAAGGCTATAGTTAATGCCAAGATAGCAAGGATAGGAAATGGACCAGTGGAATAGGTAGAGGCAAGACTTGTATAGAACAAAGAAGTACAACCTTAAGGAATTGGAAATGGTAATGCTGTTGAGTTTAAGGATGATGAGGTACAGGAAGCGATTGTGATTCCTAAGAGCCTAGAGGTAATATCATTAAGTTCTGAATCTATAAGTGAGGAGGAAGGTAACATGGTGAGTGGACATATGGAGTAGTTTCCCTTTGATCAGGAAGCTGCTACAGATAGCTTTGATGAAGATTAGATATAGTTGGTTAACTTGTTAGTTAGATCCTTAGGTGTGACCCAAAAGCAATTTTAATTGAAATCAATATATCTTTTGATGTATATTTGAATTTTGATGTATTTCCTAACTTTTGATGTATTTTGTAGCCTTTAGATCAAGTTTAGATGTTGAAATCACATTTGGTGTAACTAAGTCTGATGTAATCAAGTCTAATGTAATTGAGTCTAACGTAATCATTTTGTATTGTATGGTTGTAAATATCGAGTCTGTATTAGATCATGTAAATAGTGATGTAATTGAGTTGTAAATTCTATGTATGCACTCAAAAGTTTATCAAATTGTACCTTTTTGTTTATGAAGTTGCAATCAACTATAATGATGTAAAGCCAAAATCAAGTTAATAGTGAAAGTTATATCTATTATGTACATTGATTGAAATGATATTGTTATTACTATTTTACATAAGTACAATTTACATGAATTTAGCAAATTTTAAAATATTTATAAAACTAAGGAATTTGATAACTTATAAATAGATATGTATGTAGGTTTATAAGTTATAAGTACTAAGTGAGTCTGGTTGAAGCTAGAATGGGAGTCATAATAGAAGAATCGAGGGAAATCAAAACCTTCCATCATAAGTACCGTCACCCCTAAGGAGACAAAATAGACATGATATACTCCTACCACCATAAGAGGATATACTGGTTGGATAATTACGTGCTAGTATACATACGATGATGAGGTAGCAAGGAATGTTAATTCAACATCTTATGACTGGTGGTAATATGGGAAATAGAGGGCTACAAGTAGCTGAACAAAGAATGGAATGATCACTAGAAGTAAATAAGCTTCTTGAGTTTATAAAAGCAAATTGTTTTTTTTTTTTTTTTTTTTAAGGGAGAAATGGGTAAGCAAACATTGGCTGATGATTAGCTAGCCCAGATTGAATGAAGTTTTGAGGCCTTTAGATACCTGAATCCAAGTTAGCATATGGTACCTTTTTGTCAAAGTTAGCTACTCGAGTTTAGTGGGACTCAAAAGTGAGATAATTGGGGAATAATATTACTTAGTAGAGGTTTAAGGAAGAGTTTAAGAAAGAATATTTCCCTCATAGTGTCCAAAATAAGATGGTGAGAGATTTGTTTGAACCAATGAAAGGAGGTATGAGTGTAACTCAATAAGAAACTGAGTTTAATAGGCTGTTATAATATGCACCTAATTCATATCGAGATAATGTTAAATTAAAGAAGGATTTGTTCGTTACTAGAATCGACCCTACAATGTGTTGTAAGTTAGAAGACAATAATTTCTCTACTTACAATGACATAGTAGATAAGGTAAGGTAGTTGAAAAATCATTGCATAAGGATATAGGCAATGTGGAGTCAAAAAGATTAACAAGGGTTATCGACCTAGTTTGTCATTTAAAAGATCATATCTTGAAGCAACTAGTAGTTCTAGACAAAAGAGAAGGAAAGTAGTAACTTTAGCTAGTAACCCAGTGTAATCGATGCCCGGTTTGAGTTTTTATGATAAGGATGGAAATATTAAGTGCTAGAAGTGAGGCGCTTATCATTTCCTGAGAAACTGTACTCACCTTAAAGGAAAATGTTTTATATGTAGAGATCAAAACCCTGTGCTACGAGCATGCCTTAGAATGAAACTTGTGAAGTGTAACAAATGTGGTAGAAATGGGCATTTCTCTAGGTATTGTCCATAGTTTAGATAAAGAGCTAAGAGGACTGGAGATTCTAATAACACAATAATACTTACTTATGTCTTTGCCATAAAGGATATGGGAAATGAGGAGGATGGAGATTTTGCAGATTAGATGGAGGAGTACTACTATGACGATATTGAGGAGATTATGGGAGTCAAAGAAGAAAACGACAAAGGACTTGTTACAGGTACGTACTTAGAGTACTTATTTTTATGATAATTTAAATGTAAGTTAAATTGAAGTACTCAAATTTTGAGACTATGAATGTAAGTTTAGCTAATAATCGTAGTATTAGTATATTCTAGGGAATGTGCTTATAAATGGACTATCTACTTTTGCATTATTTGATACAAGAGCACCTCATTCTTTTGCAAGTAAAAAATTTGTGAACAAGAAGTTGATTAGTGTGGTTAAGATTAACACAACTTATAGAGTTAGAACTCTTACTGGGGAGAAGGTAATAACTCAAGAAGTAGTGGACAATAATAAAATTAAGATTTAGGAGAAGGAGTGCCTTATAAGTTTTGTAATGTTACCTTTACATGGTTATGATATAATAGTGGGAATAAATTGGTTATTTAAACATAAAGCTATTGCAAAATGTAGAAGTAAAACTTTCAAGACCCTATAGGGCGCTTAGTAGGATTATTTAAAATTTTCATATCATGCGTGCACCATGATACAAAAATCGCTTTTCAAGTTGGAGATTGTAAGACTTTAAATAATTAATCTCTAAAGTTTATAATCTTAAATTTATCAACTCATTGTGAAACATAAATAATTACAAATATCCAACATTTCACAGTTTCTTAAAATCATAGAGAATCGATGTCTTTTACCAAACGATAAGACTATGTAGTAAAGTTCTAAAATTTAGAATTATTGAAGTTACAAAATTTAAGTATAAAAATAGTAATTACATGCAAGGTTTCAAATCAACTTTACAATCCACCTTCATATTCTACCTTTTAAAACATCTCAGCATTAGTACTCAACGCTTGGCTCTTAACCTATGCCCAGTTATTTTTCAACTTATAAAGGAAAACTGTTAGGAAGTAAACTATATGAGCTTAGTGAGATATCCCCCGTATTATTTTAGTAAGTAGGTTATCAAACAACTAATTAATAAACTTATGAACGCATGAACAAGTAGTATGCCAAATAATATATGCAGTTGATCAGTACTGCATACAACATTAGATTTAATGCTTTCTGAAGTAAGTTTTGAAGATACATTGACACCAATCACAACCGGGTTCTAGCACCTAGGTTTTTAACCATATAATTAAAATTCTGTATTTCATAAAATATATTTTCCATTTCCAAAATCCAGTAGTACACAAATTCTCAAGTCTAGTAGTGAGGTGGCCCTCCATAGTCTACACTTATACCTTACAGAAAAATATCTCTAGACTCGACCTTTAGTTAGATAATTGATGTCTCTAGCACTTAATAAGCTTGTGGGTTAGGGTAAGGTCATATTATACGAGTATACCGTACTAAAATAGTTTAATTCAATATATATAAACAATCCCCGCAAGACCTCTCTTTACTTTTGCGTGAGGTGACGGTCAAAATAAGTAATGCAATGTATGGTTGATGCATGATTCTTTTAATTTAAGATATGCCAAATATAATTAAGTTAAATTATTGGGCTATCAATCAATATTAGCAAACTATTCAAATCATGCAACAGTCAATCATACAACTAAATCTTCAATTATTATATTTAACAGTATATTGCACAATAATCATGCAATATCAGACACATACATAACCTAAACCTCCATGCATCAAGTTATTAATATTTAATTTAGATGCATTAACTACAAGCATAAAATAAATATAAAGTCATTGAAAGTACTCACTTGACTAAAGTCAATATAACTCCTAGCAATTAATAGGTAGTTTGCCTTCCTAGTTGCTATTTCTTGATAAATAGAAATGAAATAAACTTAATGATTATTTAGATGTCGTACTAAATACGCTAACTAACTTTTTATCTATCTTATGAGTCCCATTCTTGCTTAGGTTTTGAATTTCATATAACATTTTAGTTTTACTTTAAATCTTTGTATTTTCATAATTAGTTCTTAACAAGTTTGCATTACTTTATTCTATGGATAACAATATATAGTTTATTTAAGATTATATAAGTTTAGATTATTCGATTATTTGTAAGTTTTGTATTGATATTTTGCCATAACATGATTTAGTTATAGTATTTGTATATAGTAGAATATATATATATATATATATGTATATAAAAGGTAAAGTAATAGAGTTAGGTGGAACATCTTAAAATTGAATAGATAACTAAATACTTTAGCATTGTCATACTATTGTATCATTCTAAGTTTATATCATATGTGTATATATATACATTTTTTCACTTTATTTCGTATAAGTATACGATTCTACTTTATTGTTATCATCATCATCATTCTTATTAGGTGTTTTTATACATTCAAAATTAATACATTTACATAAAGGTGCTAAATCCTTACACTTAAATACATACTATATATATCAAGAACAAGACGAAACAAAATATACTAAGAAATTACATAAAACATACTTTTAAGTAAAGAATTACTACTAATATTATATAAGGTAAATATAATTACCTACCTTAATATGTAGTTTAGTGAATAATTCCTCTCTTAATTCCTCCTTTTAGTGTTGAAAATTAGATAGTTTAATAATATGGTTGGAAGTGGGGAAGTAGACAAGAAAATGGAGGAGAAATGAGGGAAGAAGATGATGATAAGTGTGTGTGTATGTTTTTCGGTTCAAAGGGGAGGGGTTTATCTTTTATTTGCAATGATTAGTTAGTAACAATTAGAAAAATATGGAGAGGTCTAGATGCTACTTGGAGTTTACGGTGGAGAAGGAGAAGAAGGGGAAAAGAAAAAGAAAAAGTAAAGATAAGAGAATTAAATACTATTGAGAAAGACATGTTGATTTAATCAAATGTTAACTTGGTTAACTTTTAAAATATTATATGTATCATATACGTATGCTTGTACTAAATATGTATTTATGTGTAGGTAAAAATATCCAAAATTAATTAAAATAATTGAAATATACTAAATTAATGTTAAATAATCAAAGAAAAGTACAAAAAAATCAAGAATAAAAATAAGGGATTGCTTAGATGCAAGTTGTAGAATGCTGGGATTAAGAAGAAAAAAAAAAATTAACCAATTAAATTAGGACAAATAGAAAGCGAAATGGAAGAGGGTAAGGCCAAATTTCAACAAAAAATTGAAAGAAAAAAAATTAAGGTAACTTTATAGATATGCTAAACTCGATTGGAACTTATTTGGTCAATTAGGAATCAAAGAAAACTTGAGAGAAATAAAAAAGGGAGAGTTAGGACCTTTTACAAAAAATAAAAAATTTAGTGTACAATTAGGGCTTAGAGAGAGAACCTACGACCAACGGCCACTTGGAAATGAACAACTATTACCAACACACCATTATATTTAGGATATGGGAGTTCGATTTCAACTTGAATTTTGTGTAATTTATTAATTTATTTATAAAATTATAAAATTTGGTATTTTGAGGTTTATATATATATATATATATATCGATTTAGAGAAAAATATTGGTTTGACGAAATTATATTTGAAAATATAGAGTGCCTAAGAAATCTTCCAAACTTGAGTTTATTTCAATTTAGAAATAAATAGCTTTAATACTGTAGTTTTGAGCTCAATTTTTTTTGTATAATTTATTTAGAGGATGTAGAATAGTGCCATGAAGATATTTTTTAGAAATATATTTTCAAAATTTTTAGATAACTTTTAGGCTTTAAAATGATGTATAAAATGAGTGATTTTGAGCTAATTTAGTAATTAAATGGATAATTACTAATTTAGTATATAATTAGGTATTTTAAGATATTAATATTTGATGTAGTATGATAATTGTAGTATTTAGAGTGTTAGATGTGATTATTATGTATATTATGTATTAAATATGTGTAAATTGATAATATGAAAAATTGGATTAATAATAAATAGAAAATGTTAGGTTAAAATTGATGATATAATAACAATAGAAATATTTAATAAATTTGATATGAAACTTAAATTTTGGTAGTTACATGAAAAATGTAACTTTTCTTACATGGGGAGTAAATTCAGTAGTTAAATAAGGATTATGATGTACTGTATAGATTAGATTACTGGTTAGAGCCCAAAAGTAATATTTAAGATACCTGAGTATAATGTGATTAGTTTTACATTATAGTTCAGAATGCATTTTTAATATTTACATATAACACCTGTAGTAAAAAAAAAAAAAAAAAATTGATTGGAACTGGATTTTGAAACTAGCCTATAATAAGATTGATAATAAGTAATATATATATTTGGAAAATTATTTCAAATCATAATTTAAAGTGTATATGTTATAAGAGTATTTATATTATAGGATATGCGAAAACAAATTGACTTGAGTTAAGTCGAGTAAGCGAATCGAAGATTTTAGGTAGTTGGATTCAATACATCGTTGTATTTTGGAATATTATTTTAAAGTACTTAGAGGCTTAGGACTCTATGTGATTGTACTTGTAGGTAGTTATATGTGTATGTGCTTGTATGTATCTGATTTCGTATTGAAAATTTATGTTGTGTTTTGGTGATTCTTTTGAAGTGTAGTGTGAGATTGTTTGATTACTTTAAACTAAACTTAATTATAACTAAACTAAATACCTAAATTAGACATATAATTATAATTGAACTAAATACCTCAATTAGACATGCACTGCAACCCTTTAAGGGACAGTTAGGATTTTTCAACCAACTACCGACGCATTTAAAAAAGATAGTGCTAAATAACATAATGGCCTTTTCTTCATCCTTAATCAAACTAAGTGATAGGAGAGGAGGTTATGGTAGGGATGTGGGCAATGGTTCAAAAGTTAGTTATGGGGGGAGTGATATCTCCATTGCATAAACTTGGGTTTGGTTATGAGCCATTGCATAAACATGAAAACTCTTTAACTTGAATTAGAGCGGGTTAAATTACTCTAATTTCACAACGGATCGGACTATGTTGGGTGATGGCATATGTGTGATGGCATTTGCGTATTGTATTGCTTATAATTAATTGTTTGAAAACCCTATTTGTGTTTATTATGCAGTCTTAAGTCTCCATCCTAATTTACTGAGCTATGGTTGCTTATATCCATATAGATTTTCTTATAGGTATTGACTGAGATGTTGCGCTATAACTATCTCAAGGTCAGTTTCTTTTTGAAATGCTATGGGGAAGTGAGGATCAAGCTAATTAATATAACCGAGTCTTCTAGAGTTTTATTACTAACTCTTAGATCTTTAGGCTGATTACATAATATGCTACTTCTTAAACTATTGTAGCATGTAGAATTTCCTAGGATTATAAGACAATATAAATATAATTATGGATATATGACTTAAAGTTTTTAGGTTTTTATGTAAATTTTAGTAGTAATTTTAATTAAGCTGTTTATTTCAAAACGAGGAATTGTAAATGCCTTATGTAAATTATATCTATGACAGCGATTGTGAGGTTAGTTACTATCATAGGTTGATTTACATGGTGGGACTGTTGCAAATTTATTGCTTCGGAGCGCAACACTCTATATAGCTTAGGAGGTTGCATAGAGATTGAAAAATTCCAAGTTGGTTGAATGATTTTATTCATTAAGTTAATCAAGTTATAGCCACTGATGTTTCAAACACATATCCTTCTTTACCCTTAGATTCTAGTAATGACTTGTTATACATGCTGTAAACCTCTAAAATTTTCAACCTAATACTCAAAGTAGACCCTAGTATGCTAGAAGACTCTAAGAGTTGACAAGGTTAGTTAAGATGAACACCTTAAGATAACAACTAAAAATTCAATCACGTATAAAATTTTTGGACTCTAAATGTATATAAACATTAAAATTGCACTTAAAAGTGATAAAACCCTAAAACTATAACTTTAAGGATATAAAAGTAATAATTCCTCATAACTTACTATAAAATCCTAATTGATAATATATCCTTAGTATCTTGTCAAATCATTAATAAAAGATTAAAGATAACTTTCAATCATTCATAAATACATATAGTACTAAAGTAATCCTTTAAGAATTAGGATATTGCATTATAGATTACATCTATCTTTCAATTATATAATTAGGTTAGTATTATATAGAGTTAAGAGCTTAGTTGATAATTATATTATATATAGTAAGTATTAGTACCCTATATGATATTTTTCATAATAATTACATTAAGTAGCTTACTAAATGATGTATATAAGATATAAATACCTAAAGGAAGATCTTATTGCCTATTCTTACTAATCATATCAATAAGCCCCATATTTCCTTTTATTCCCTTAATTTTCTTTCCAATTTTCCGTAATTACTTCATTATATACACTTAGATTATATGTAATTTTAAAGAGTTAACCAAGTCAACATGTTGACCAAAGTCAATATGAGTCATTTTCACTTTAGAATTCTCTACTTTTTTCTAAAGAATTCTTTTATTTTCTTCGTATGTCTTTTCTTCTCCTTATCTCCTCTTTGCCGTCTAACATGAGAATATTGTAAACCCTACTTATTTCTTCCGCAAAAACAAAAATTTAGGTACAAACAAAACCTTTTTCTTCCCCATTTCCAAACCTTCACTTTTTTTTTTCTCCTTATTTTCCTTTAAACTCTTGTTTTTACCTTTTTCTTTACTCCTCAACAACTTCCAAACCACTACTCTACATACATAAACTCCTATTTTATATTACAAGGAGAAAAAGATACAATTTTATTTGATTTTCTAAGTTTAATAGTTAGTTAGTATCAACCTTATGTTAGTATAGAAAGTTTACGTAGTATGTACATATGTGTCGTTGAAGGTAGAAAGTTTCATATTTATGTTTAAAAATATAGGAAATCCTTTTATAATTGGAAGAGGAATACATATACATATATATAAGTATGTGTATACAAGAATATACTTGATGAACGCATATATAGATGCTTTTATATAAGAGTACCTTTTATGTACATAACCAAAAATAAAGAGTATACTAACTATACATACATATACCTTACTAAATAAGCCCATAAAGAGCAAAAATATGAAATTTGTAAAGTTTTCTTAAGAGGGTACTCTATGCATACAAAATACGTATGTAACTGTATGTATATATAGGTCTATGTACTAGTATACGTATAAGTATATAAGTATACATACAAGTATATTAGAAGTATAAGTATACATATAATCTATATATAGAATACAAAAGAGTAAGAATTTAAGTATAAAATATAAATATAAGTGATGACATAAGCATAACATAATTGATGACATAAGCATGATATAATTGATAACATAAGTGATGACATAATTCTATAAAATAATAAAATATAAGATAACATAATAAAATAATATACATACATATATATATATATATATATATATATACATGTACATATATGGGCCGAAACTTTCTTAAGCCCTTAATATTCATTTTAAATTAAATTGACCTTATTTAAGTCCATAAATTAGTAATCACAATGTAAAATCATTTAAGTGTAAGAATCCAATGGCTAATTAGACCATTAAGTACTAAAATAAGATAAAAAAACTAGACAAAAGGAATATTTAAGCTTTAATAGTTAAAATTTTAATAAATTTAATTCATATCATAAAACACGGGTCTTAACATTTAAAACAGATATCTCTATGTGAACGTACATTCAAAAACGATAAAAAAACGATTATAAGTTAATAAATATGGAAAATAAAATGAAAAAGTTACATACGATTACCAATTAAGTTTAATTGAATAAAAACTAATAATAATCTAAGTAGAATTAGGTAGATAAATATTTAGAACCGTTAGTTAATTCAATTACTTATTATCCTTATTATCTTGTAATGATCAAGTGATTCCGACGAGGGCGAGGATCTTCTGATCGATTATTACGATTAGAACGAGTCATCATAATCAGGTGAGTATCCCTAATAACTTTATACTTGTTTTGTATTTGTAGTTAGCACACTTAAATTAAATAGTAAAAACGGATATCTCTATGTGAATGTGCGTTCGAAAACGATGAAAAACGACTATAAGTTCGTAAATATAGAAAATAAAATGAAAAAAGTTACATACGATTAATAATTAAGTTTAATCGAATAAAAACTGATAGCAATCTAAGTAGAATTAGGTAAATAACTATTTAGAACCGTTAGTTAATTTAATTACTTATTATCTCTATTATCTCGTAATAATCAAGTGATCCTCACGAGAGTGAGGATTTTTTGATTGATTATTACGATTAGAGCGAGTTGTCATAGTCAGTTGAGTATTCCTGATGACTCTATACTTGTTTTGTGTTTGTAGTTAGTACACTTAAATTAAATAGTAATAACTTGATCCATGGGGTTTTGGCATTTGCATGTGCTTGATATTGATTGATTACTGTGAAAAATATTGTTAAATAAGATAATTGATGATTTGTTTGTATGATTGATTATTACGTGATTGGATGGTTTGCTGATATTAATTGATTGCCTTATAATTTGACTTAATTATATTTGGTTTATCTTAAATTAAAAGGGGCATGCATTATCCATATATTGCATTACTTATTCTGGCTACCACTTTATGCGGAGGTAAAGCGAGGCCTTGCTTGGGTTGTTTATATTTATTAAAGTGTTTTGTACGGTGTACCCGTATAACATGACCTTATCCGAACCTACGGGCTTACTATGCGATGGAGACACTAACCGTATGGCTGTGGGTTGAGTCTAGAGCTCTCTACTATAGGGTGTGTAGTGTGGGCTGCGAAGGCTGCCTTACCACTAGGCCTGAGATTTTGTGTACTATTAGGTTTTCAGAAATGAAAATATATTTTGTAAAATACGGAATTCAAAGTTATGGTTAAAAACCTAAGTGCTAGAGCCCAGTTGTGATTGATGCTGATATATCTCTAACCCTTATCTTGGATGGCATTAAAATCCGATATTATATGTAGCATCGGTCAACTGTATATATTGTTTGGCATACTATATGTACATGTATTCATATGGTTGTAACAATTTATTAGATAACTTATTTGCCAGTATAGTATGAGGGATAGCTTACTAAGCTTTTGTAGCTTACTCCCCAATAAGTTTTCTTTTGTAGGTTGATAAATAATCGGACATGGGTTAAGAGGCAAGCATTGAGTGCAAGTATTGGAATGTTTTAGAGGTTAGAATTAGCAGAAGATTGTATAGTTCATTTGAGACTTTAAATGTAACTACTACTTATGTATATATAGATTTTGGTAACTTCGATAAGTTTGAATTTTAAGTTTATACTATTTAATCTTATCATTTAGTAGGGGATACCGATTTTCTACGGTTTTAAAGAATTGTAAGATATTGAATATGTATAGTTATTTATATTTATATGTTATAATAAATTAATTATTTAAAAATCAGTAATCTTAGTGATTTATTATTTAGAGTCTTGTAATCTCTAACTTGCAAGACGGTTTCTATATCATGGGTACATACATAACATTGAAATTTTTGGTAATTTTACTAGGCCCTCTTTAGGGTCTTGATACATACCCTCACACATAATAGCTTTGTCCTTATCTTTTATTTGATATTAACTCTTTTACTCATCATCCATTTGATTTTATGGCATCTCTTGCTAATGTGTTAGCAGTCCATGAACCAACTACTTACTTAGAAGCATGTAAGTCTAAGGAATGGCAAGAAGTCATACAAAATGAACTTCATGTGTTAGAAAGCAATGAGACATGGGAGTTGGCTGAATTGCCACATGGAAAATGTCTTATTGGTTCAAAGTGAGTTTATAAAGTGAAATATCAACTTGATAGAACTATTGAGCGCAATAAAGCGCGTTTAGTTGCTGAAGGCTTTACTCAAGTGGAAGGGGAAGACTATCATGATACTTTTTCGCCAATTGCTAAGTTAGGATTGGTTCGTATATTGTTAGCTTCAGCTACTGCATTTTCTTAGCTACGTCATCAAATCAATGTAAAGAATGCATTATCTCAAGGACATTTAAATGAAGAGATTTATAAGGTTCTTCCTCAAGGATATGATTAGGCTCTTCCTAAGTAAGTGTCTAAGTTACGTAAGTCTTTGTATGGGTTAAAACTGGCGTCTAGACAAAGGAACTTTGAGATATCTAAGTTTCTTATCTCTATGGATTTTCAACAATTTGTTCATGACTCTTCTTTGTTCACTTATGATGGTTCAGGTGGCAAAACTTTTATCTTGTTGTATGATGATGATATGCTAGTGATAGGTTTGGATGAAGAGTTTGTTTTGTTTGTCAAACAAAAGTTGGATTCGGAATTTACAATTAAAGATTTGGGATAGGCTTTGTTTTTCCTTGGGTTAGAATTATGCACTCAACAGGGCATACTTGTTAATCAAAGAAAGTTTGTGTTTGATGTGTTACAGAGTATAGGATTGACTGGGTGCAAGCCGGTTTCTAAGCCTATGTAGCCTCGTCTATTGTTGGATAAGCATACTGGACCATTGTTACCTGATGCTACCATTTACAGATTGGTCGTCTCTTGTATGTTGCACTCACTAGGCCAGACATTGCTTATCCTGTGCATCGTTTAAGTTAGTATCTTGCTTAGCCACGACAACCACATTTAGATGCATTGTTTTATCTTTTGCGATATCTTAAAGAAACTTCTTCTTTAGGACTTTTTTATTCTGCCACCAATACATTGGAACTTCATGCTTCTTTTGACTCTGATTGGGGTTTTAGTATTGATGATTGACACTTTAGCTAGGTTTTGTGTTATGCTTAGTGATGCCCTTGTTTCAGGGAAAATAAAGAAGCAACCAACTGTTTCCACCTCCACTACTGAAGCAGAATACCGAAGTTTAGTAGCAGCAACAAAAGAATTGCTATGGGTGTCTTATGTTTTACGAGATTTGGCACTTTCTGTTTAGTTATCAATTCCTTTATCTTGCAATAACAAGTCAGCTTTACAAATTGCCTTCAATCCTTGTTTGCATGCTTGTACTAAGCATATTGATAATGATGCTCACTTTATCCGTGATCATATGAAGTTTGGTTTTCTCCAACTCAGTTTATTTCCTCTTCACAGCAGCGTGTGGACTTACCGACTAAGGCCCCGCTTGCTCCTCAACTTCAGTTTTTGTGTTGTAAGTTGGGCTTACGAGAAGCTCCAACTTGAGGGGGAATGGGAAGACTAGTATATTTACGTATACATGTACATTAAGGAAATATATATATCTTATTACACGTGTGTACCTCTATACGTGACAAATAGTCCGTTAGTTAACTTTGTCAGGGTAGCTTGTAATATAAAGGTCAGATACTCTGTATTCGTTCTTTAACTAGTCATTTTTCTGATTTGCTTCACCGTGTTCTCTGTTTACTTCTTGTTACCATCGCTTACGGCAGATTTCGTATAGTAGCTGTTTAGTCGTCCTCTATTCCACAGAAGATGCGAATATCCGGGTCCTACTCGTAACCTAATGAAGACAATCCAAGCTTTTCCTTTTATTCACCTAATTGAAACTACTAGATACCCATTTGTTTTGTCGGGATTAGGACACGATCCAATTCATCATCTGACCGTTTACTCCAATGGTCATGTAAAATTCTATTACAAGGAGCTTTAGCACTGTTGGTATATATATGACCGTCTTTCCCCAACATACATATAAAGCAATTACAATTTGTAAACAAAGTGGAAGCAACTGATAGATGGATAATATAAAAGCAATGGATAAGCTTATTTCAAGTTGGTACCATAAAGTCCAAACTGTACCAGAGGATTATGTATTCCCACCAGAGACAAGACCTGGCGAAACCAATGTCTCCCCAGGGAAGAATATCCCTCTGATCGACATGGCAAATGATCCAAAAGTGGTAGTTCAACAGATTATTGAGGCAAGCACGGACTTCGGTTTCTTTCAGGTGCAACCATGGATGCTCTTCTTGTCTGATTTCTGTTCGCCATGCTTAAGCTTTAACATGAATACCATTTTCCACTGCATAGTTTAATATAATCAGATAGGACTAATGATGTCGTATGTGGTCGTTTATGCTGTGAGAAAAGGAATAGCGATTCATATTTCGGTTTTTTAATTCTCACCGAAAGTCATTGATGCAGTTCAGTGCTCATTACCCATCTTTCTTGTCTCTTTCTTGTGTTTAAATTCCAATAAAAAAGAGCACTAAAGGGACTGATAGTCGAAATTGCACTCTAAAATACATGAATTATTGCAGTTTTAAATTAAATTGATCTTTGCGGCCAAGGCAACAAGCTGAAACATAATTTGCAGCATATATTCGAGTATTTTTCTGGACAGGTTACTGAATTTTGGGCAATAACTATAAATCTGTTTCGTAAACTAGATGACAGAATTTCGTGGTACAGTAAAAGAACCAAGTCCAAGAAGAGCAAGATATGTGTAAGTGTCTAGCTTGTTATCAGCTTGAATTATAGATTGTCTTCTATGGTTTAACATTCCTCTACAGATTCATTCCCTCTTTCTTAACTTTACTATTGCAATAAAATGCAAAAAAGCTTATCATCCATCGATAACTGATATAATCTAACTTTGATATCAACCATGTGATTGTTTTTGCTGTCTACTAAATTTGAAACGGAAACTTCACAGGTTATTAATCATGGAGTGGCAGAAAACTTGATAGATGATACGATGAAGGTCTTTTGGGAATTTTTCATGTTGCCTCCGGAGGACAAGGCAGATGTGTACTCAGAGGATCCTAGCAGAAGCTGTCGCCTTTACACTAGCAGTGTCAAATATGAGAATGAATCTGTCCACTTCTGGCGTGATAATCTGAGACACCCTTGTCATCCCATTGAAGAATGCAAGAACTCTTGGCCTAAAAACCCCCCAAGATACAGGTAACCTTCTTTGTTTGTCTTTTTGTCAGTGTACGCATCAGATTATAGATTTTGGCCATGGTAATGCCTGATTATCCCTTCTATATCTTGTCATCCTTTCATCATGTGTGTTGATATATTCTTGTATTAGGAGAGGTAGTTTATTCATGAAGTTAATCACGAAGTTGAATGGTGAGATATATTGTTAGATATGTATATGTAGATATAGTGAGCTAAAATGACAAAAATCCTAGCAATGCCCGACATTTAGATGTTGGTCCACTCTTAATAGCATGGATGATATTCCTTTCAAGGAACTCTCCCAACAATATTTTATCGAAAAACTATTACTACATGGAATTAGAAGCAGATATTCTATGTACATTTAAACCCTTTTCTGCTTTCAACTCAGGGATGTTGTGGGGACTTATTCTGTTGAGCTGAAGAAGTTGGCTTCAAGGATTTTGGCCTTCATTGCTGAAGGACTAGAGCTATCTCTGGGCTATTTCAATGATAAATTAAGTGAAATGCCGCTATTATCGGTTAACTATTATCCGCCATGTCCGGATCCAAGTCTGGTGCTGGGAATACCTAGGCATTGTGACCCAAATCTAATAACCATTTTACTTCAGCAACAGGTCAGTGGTCTCCAAGTCTTCAAGGATGGAGAATGGATTGGAGTGGAGCCCCTTCCCAATGCTTTTGTGATTAACATAGGCCATCAGTTACAGGTACCTTGTTTCCAGAGTTTATAGAAACGTTTTGTTACACTCATTCTTACACCAACGCTTATCTTTGGGCAAGAACAGATCATTAGCAACGAAAGATTGAAAAGTGCTGAACATCGAGCTGTTACAAATTCAAAAGAAGCTAGGATTTCTGCTGCCTTCTTCGTCAATCCTTCATTGGACTGCACAGTACACCCGGCAGATGCTCTTACAAATGCAGGCAATCGCCCTCTTTATAAAGCCTTCCGGTATAGAGAGTTCCTCACGTATTATACCGCCGAAATTGGAGACAGAGAGCTTGTGTTGGAGCCTTACAGGATTAGATGAAATTAATACTGAAAATGGATCTGATGGTTTGGACATTGCAATGAACTTTTTTCCTTTTTTTTCCCTTCTCCATCCTCACAGGTTTTCGCATTTGCTCTTTCTATTTTTAAATACAGGTGTTTCCTTACAACGGAACATTAATTCTTGCTGATATAAACCACTGTATGTGTTAATTGCATCTGAATGGTAGTAAAGAGTACGAGGCAGATCTGATTGTTGAAAAGGTATCTTATTTAATGTTAACCTTCAATTATCATAAAACATGTTGCAGAACATGTAAATAAAGCACCCGTGTAGAAGCCACAAATTGACATAAATCCTAATAGAGTGCGAGTTAAAGTGAGATAAAGAAGTTTCCCTACATAAAGACAGTAGAATAAGGCTGAAACCGATCCATCAGAATCTGAAAGTTTAAGACCTTGAGGCAAAGGAAAGGAGCAGGTTTAAAATAAGCCTTTTCATGTTGTAAAATATCGTAGAATGAACTTATGTCGATGAAGAATAGAGACAGAACGTGATGCAGGCTATCTCATTGACTAAAAATGTCCGCAAAAGCAAGATCTTAACTGGTAAAGACATGTTGAAGATCGATTTTTTACAGAGCTATCTGTGCTTTATATGTATTTATAAGCAACATATCATCAGCATACACCAAGGCTACCAAAACTGCATATCTTTGGACCTAGTGAAGAAAAAATAGTCACAATGGATAGTAAAAAAGTCTTAGCCCCATCAGGATTTGAGTAAATTCCCTGTTACATTGTCACGACACACGCTCTAAGGCCATATAAAGTCCTAAGCAATCGAAAAACCGGCTCATGCCTTGCTTTATCATAACCCTCCGGAGATAACATATGATTCTTCATCAATTCCATGCCAAAAAATGCATGGTCTACATCCAATTGATGGGGGGCATATCACAAGAAGTTGCAATAAAAAAAAGAAAAAAAACCAATTAATATTTGCACGAGCACGCTTAACAACTGGATAAATACATGTTTATTATCTTTGCCCAACTGTCGTGTATATCCTTTGGAAGCCAACTTAAATTGTCAAGTATGATAAGGCTTGAGTGCAAGTATTTCACTCTCCATACTTTTACGCATTGAACACTATGTTTAGCTTGAGAGATGTTAAAGCAATAAATGTGATAGCCAATCTTATATCTGTAGGTTCAAGCTTTTAGATTTGTTTCTGAATAAGTAATACATTAGCTAAGCAACATAATCTTGAGAATCAAGCAAACAAAGGATGAGGTGTTCAATGGTAACAAGGTAGTGGTGATAATTACAATTGCACGAAAAGCGATAGAAACATCACAGAGTCTCTTAATCGAGCTAGAGGACGTCTGCCTCCAGAAGAATGGTGAACATGCGCGAAAGTCATGTTCTTAATGAAGAAGGAGATATATCAATAGAGATAGGAAAAAAAGAGTGAGGATACTGCAATATACATTCTGACTCTTGATAAAGGAAACATATTTTGATGGAATATATCACATCCCGACAAAGAACTACCTTCTTAGCTTCTAAATCAAAGAGCTTGTAGCCTTAAGATCATAGGGGTACCCTAGAAAATATGCATCTTGTGGCTTTAGGATCAAACTCTTTAAAATGTTGTTTAAGATTGAGTGCGTAATGAAGACAGTTGATACTTCGTAAATGAGAATAAAGAAGGTGGTCTTCTGTGTGTAAGTTCAAAAGAATGTTTTCCATTCCGATCCGGACACGGGCATACGATTTATCATGTACATGGCTGCCAAAATACATTCCCCAAAGTGCATTCCAAGTGCTATATTTCCTGCGGAAGTATCATTCCGTTTTTATAGTTTTCTATATAAGCCTATAATTTAACGTGCATGCACGTTTACAAAGTTAAATCTTGCTTTATCAAGACAAGTATGCCTAATTTTTTCTTCTATTTTTGCAGTTGTTTCATGATTCCCAGATTTCTGTCTCAGGTTGATCATTTATTTAGGCATCAGATCAACGGCAGCGTAATGCATGCTTCTGATTATTTGAAGCAGTTCCCATCACCTATAATTTCTATCATTGCGAAGTTCCTCTCTTTTATATCTGGTGGGTTTGTTGCTATACTCATTATCATTGCGGTTATGGTGGAGTCTTATTGAAGGCCATGTAATGATCTATAGGCTGTAGTAATCTTGCCATCATTACTGGAAATTGCTTTCGTTCTTGCAAAATGCACTGTGATTCATCTGATTTCTTAATATCATTTGAACTTCAAATTTTGCAGATATTTAGCCTTAACTTGATCTGGTATGCAGCAGTTTTTAGTGCTATTACTGCCGTTAGTCACAGTGCTATCCCGGAAGAGATTTTGGTTACTGACCCGGGTGCGGCTTTGCATATGGTGGTCCAACACACGCATTACATGCCAAAGAGATGGCGTGGCAAAGAAGACACCGAGGCAGTTCGTTTAGAGTTTGAACTCTTTTAGAGGTAATTCCATTAATTTTCTATTTGTCCATTCTATAAATACAGAGGATCATTTGAAACTTGACAGTAGTTCAACTAATTTTTGTTATTAAAGCACATTACTCTTAATGAATATGCTATTTTCCTGACATAATTTGATTGTGGAAATCAGTATCATATTCTGAACGTAGTTGTTCATTTTGATGTTGTTAGTATACTGCAATGATGTTATTGGAAGAAATGGCATCTATTTTCCTCCCACCATACCTGCTTATATTTGTTGTGCAAGGTATGTTTTTGTCTTCAAAGATACCAGATGCCTCAAATTTCTTCTATTATCTAGCCCGTTGCACAGTTAGCCTGATTCAGAGATGTGCAACTTTTCGCAGTGAGTGGATGACATTTTGCAGTTTATTGCTGACTTCACTGTGCATGTTGAAGGTGTTGGTCACGTTTGCAGGTGAGTTCTTCCTTGCGCTACTCTGCTAGTGCCTTTACTACCACCACCCAAACCCCCCCCCCCCCCCCCCCCCCCAAAAAAAAAAAAAAGAAAAGGATCCGAAGCTATATTGAGAAGTGGAAAATAATATTTTGTTTGATGCCTTTTGCTTATTTGACAAAAGTGCTCTGTTCTTACAGTTTCGGTGCATTTGATTTTCAAAGCCATGGCAATACCAACTATGGTTCTCCACATAATTCATCCAAAGCAAAGAGGAGCTCTCAGGGGAAAACGGAGAAATCATTTTTAAGGTACCGTTTCTCCTATGGAACTTGAGGAGTTTGCACGAAGTGAAGTATGCACATGGGTGTCTGTTGGGAGGGAACTCGCAACAGATGATCGAGCAATTTGCTTCAGGAGTTTCATAAGAGGGTTTTTGGTTATTTGCTAGAATTGCTGGCTATTTTGTGATGGAAGATTTAGTTTGGTTTAATATGAGTTTATATCGTCCAAACTTTATAACAATTGTTTTTTGGCAAAAGGCATGATAGCATTAGATGTAGCATTTCCATCAAACTTGGTGAGTTTCCCTTGGGATCCGGTGTATCCTTATTGAAAAAGGGATTGGACTAAAACTTCTAGACTAAAGCTTGTGATGAGTGTGTGTAAAAGAGAAGGCTCTTTAATTTGAACAGTTTCCTACCGAAGTCTGTGACAAGAATGTCAACTTGATAGATAAGAAATAAAAGAGAAAAACCTTTAGAGAAAAGGAAGGACTATAGCTAGAAATAAGATTGTTTTGTGGAGATTGAAGGTGAAGAAGGAACTAAGAATCTACCTTCTAGACCTAATTTATTGTGCACCTGAGTTGGAGTACTTTACTGAATGAATTGCAAAAATTATCGGATACGCAAATTTAGGCCATGGACATCAAGGGTTGCCACTCAATTGAATTACTGAAAGATTGTAGGAGATTTTTTTTTTTTGGGTGGTCAAATCTATAATTTTGTAATTTTTCTGGCTTATATCCCAATGAAGAAAAATCCATTTATCATCAAGCTTAGCCAACTTTATTTCGTAGGTACTGTTCTTTTAGAATCAATCATCAATTAGATTAGCGTGTATGACCCTAATTTCTGACAAGGGATTCATATTTTGTTTCAATGTAACTATTGCTTTTTCCCAAGTATTTTTATCTATCCTGTATAGTTTTTATGGTCGTTACTGTGGGTTACGTTATCTTCCACTGTTTGTTGGCATGTTAAATTTATTTAATTAATTTCTTTTCACCTTAAACTTTCTTTTTTACCTTTCTTTTTTTATGGAAAAAATCTTGTTTTATGTTAAGGCTTAAGATTGATCCATGGGACTCTTATCTAAGTTTATAGTGATCTTTTCCTTTTTTTTTTTTTTTTTTTTTTTCCTACATCTATTTCTTAATCTCATAGAAGATGGAACACATTTAGACAATTGAGTTTTTATCATGTGGATGCTTCCCTTATGAATGCCCCAGTATTACCATCAGTAATGACAACTCTTAGATTGGTCTGCTGTAATTTTATCGTATACTATGAGTGCTTTGTCTTGGACTTAACACACTAGTGCGAGCCCACATATCGTGCATCTCCTTTTCTTTTGTAAAGGCACTAAAGTGGGTAGTTTTCCTCCCTGTCTGAAGTCAAAATAGTAGTTTGCCTGACACTTTTTGGCACATAGAATCTATGTAGCGGTTATATCTAACTTTCTATGTGCTTGGTTTGAAGGTTTTGTTGAACTCTTATATTTGTATAGCATTGAATCATTGTTCTCAGTACCTACATCTTGTCATTTCATTATAGTGATAATGGTAAAAAGTTTTTTCTAGGATAGGTCGTTAGAGTCCTTGGGACGAAAATGGATAAAGCAGAATTGCAGAAAGAGTTTCTATGGAAACAAGGAGCTTCCACCTATCAAACTACCTATAAAATATATACTTATTAACTGATCTAATTGGCCCGTTTACACCCTGTTGCCGAATTATAAATGCTTTGCTAGTCAGCTTGTTATTTGATCCATTCTCTACAGAGGCATATGAATCTCCAAAGACTATTAATTTGTATTTGTTGGAGAATGGGTACGAGTCTAGGGTTGTAACTAGATGGAATGAATCAAACAATATTGTCGATTGAAAATATAAAGCGTGAATTCTTGAGCTTGAAGAAAGCTTCAGTTCTTGCACCTACGCATGATATTCTAGTAAAATTCTTGTGTACCTTTTAATTATACTAATATTCAGTATCTCGAGCTTGGCTTAATTTTGATGAAGTTTGATAAATATTTAAATGCGACTTAATCTCAATACTTGTTGAGTTGATAGAGTTGAAGCGAATTGGTTCCATATGTAGTACAATTACGTGTGGTCGGCTTTGGTTTCATAGGCCATATGGTTTTGTGTTTTGGTGCAATCATTTCCTGTGAGGTTACCCCTCCTATGATTGCTTTCAAATTAGCATGCTTAATTTTGGAAATCTTGATAAGCTCCCCAACAAAAGGCTACGTTGTTGTTGAGAGGAATTTTGTGTCTTATTTAAGGATATTACAATCTTTCCCAGATGTAAAACAGATGGGTAGCCCCCATAAACTCAAGTTATGATCCTGTTATGTAGCACTTTGATGAAAACGGGTTCAAGAGGTGCTCCCATGGTGGGTACTTTGTGTTATTTTGTACTTAGCTTACCCCTGAGCTGATGATACTATCGTAAAGTTGACATTCTGCACATTAAAACACCTTTTGATTATTAGCATAAATTTCGTTCAAACTCCAAGGTTATGCATGTTCAGTGGGGAGCAATCTATAATGGGAGTCATCCTTGGAAGCAGCTTTCGACCGATGAATGGTGAGTCCTATTATGATTAATGGAAAATACCCTGATGTGCAGAGTGCTGGGCATTACTTGATAAGTTACTCAAGTAGCTTAAGTTTAGGCTCAACTAAACTATAGTTAAATCGAATTCTAGTTAATATCGGGCAATTTATAACCCTTGTTTTGAGCCGGTTGATTTGACCTCTAACTCTAGTGCAAATTTAGTTGACGTAAACCTTGTAGCCATGAAGTCTCGTTTTTGAAGTGGCCTGCTTTCTTGCCATAACATTCTTTACTTTTTTGGTTTCCCTCTTATCTTTTTGATATCCAAAATCAATTAAATTGTAGTCAATTTGACCTGTTGTTCTTTTCTTGGAGAAACGATCTGTACATATATTTGGTTCTTTCTCTAACATGGAACAGATCCATTTGGGTTCTTTAGATATTATTCATCTAAGGTTATATATGCCTGCACTCTTAAACGAGTTTTTTTTTTCTATTTTTTTATCTTTTATTTTTTAATCTTTGACAATCACAGCCGTAGTTGGTCTTGAGCAAATGTTCTTTTTTTGTTACTTGCAGCTTTCAGACCAGCTACCCTTCATGGGAATCAGATGCCAAGGGAAAGTAGTTTCTTTCAATTCTCCGGACTTTCAGGGGTCAGATGTTACATGGACAGGGTGTTGGGAATTTATATTCATCTTCTCCCTTGCGGCATGGGAACTATAATGTTGGAGGATGTGGCGACAGGAATACCTTATACAGGGAAATGCCTAATTTTGGTGTAGGGCATCATTTGGGATCTCTCTGGCCATTTGCGGATGATCAGAAAAATCATCCCTATAACCTTGACTGGCACTATGTTACTAGACCTCATAACACGAACGCGATTCATTATGCTGAGGAGGTGTCCAAGGAAGCTTTTGAAGTGCCAGATCATCAACCTGGGGACTTTTGGATGCCACCAAGAGTTCGACAGGCTAATGAGGAACATGAAGACGATGACCATGGACTACGTGTTGAAATATAAATTTGATTTTGGGCTTATTAGTTTTAGGGCTTAATTGTCTAAATAAAAGCCTGAATTCTAGAAAATAAAATATATTCTAGAAAAATCCTTTCTTGAAATCTATATATCCTAGAATAATTTTTAGATAAATCTAGAATTTTATGGTTGTTTTATAATTATAAAGATAATTCTAGAGACTCACTTATAGCCATTATATTAGAATTGTGATAGCATAATCCTAGCCATTGGTTAACGAGGTGCCACTAGTATAAATAGAGGTGATATTTTTGAGTTGGATCAAGTAAAAAAAACAACAAAACAAGAAGTGAGAAATAATACAAGTAGCCTCTGTCTCTAAATTATCTCTCCCATTTTCAAATATCTCCTTTACTACTGAAATTTCATTCCAACAAATTGGTATTAGAGCCTGAAGATCCTTCCTAGAGAGATGGCGAGTAGCGGCATGATTCCTTTCCAAGTCCCAACACTAAACAAAAGCAACTACGATAATTGGAGCATTAAGATGAATGCTCTCCTTGGCGCCCAAGATGTATGGGAGATAATAGAGAAAGGCCACACCGAGCTGGAGAATGAGGGTAGTTTATCTCAAACTCATAGGGATGGTTTGAGAGACTTAAGAAAGAGAGACAAGAAGGCTCTCTATCTAATCTATCAAGGATTAGATGACGACGCTTTTGAGAAGATTTTAGAAGCAAAGTCAGCTAAGGAAGCATGGGAGAAGCTTCAAATCTCTTACAAGGGAGTAGATCCAGTCAAGAAGGTACTTGCATATGAAAGAAGGAGAAGCCATCTCTGACTCCTTCTTAAGAGTCTTAACAGTGACCAATCAACTATAGAGGAATGGTGAAAAGTAAGATGATGTAAAAATTATGGAGAAAATTCTTAGATTGTTAGATCCTAAGTTTAATCATATTGTTGCCATCATTGAAGAAACAAAAGACTTAGAAGCCATGACAATAGAGCAACTTTTGGGTTCATTGCAAGCTTATGAAGAAAAGAAAAAGAAGAAGGAAGGGATCGAGGAGCAACAACTCAAGATGCGAGTTGGTATAACTAAATATGAAAGAAATCGCAATGATAAAAGCCAATAAAGACGAGGACGTAGATATGGACATGAATGAGGTTAGAGGCCTAATAACAAAAACAACAACTTCTAAAGAGGAGAAAGCTCAACAAGAGGTCGAGGGAGAGGCAATCTAAAATCAAAGTATGATAAGATGCACATTAAGTGTTACAATTGTGAAAAGTTTGGTCATTACGCTTTTGAATGTAGAGCTCCTACCAATAATAGAATTAAAGAGAAGGCCAACTACATTGAAGAAAGAAGTCAAGAAGATGGTACTTTGTTGCTGGCTTATAAAGATAATGAAAGAGGTGAAAATAATAGATGGTACCTAGATACAGGTGTAAGCAATGATATGTGTGGAAGAAGAAGCATGTTCGTAGAGCTTAATGAATCTGTGAGTAGCAATGTGTCTTTTGGAGATGAATCCAAGGTAGCGGTAAAAGGCAAAGGTAATATTCTCATCCGATTGAAGAATGGAGAGCATACATTCATTTCAAATGTCTATTATGTGCCGAATAAGAAGAGCAATATCTTGAGCCTAGGGCAACTCCTAGAGAAAGGTTATGATATTCACTTAAGAGATAATAACCTTTCTATAAGAGACAATGTTAGTAAGTTAATCGCTAAGGTGCCGATGTCAAGAAATAGAATGTTTATGCTCAACATTCAAAATGAGGTTGCCAAATGTCTCAAAGCGTGTTACAAAGATGCATCTTGGCTTTGGCATCTTCGATTCGGGCATCTTAACTTTGGAGGTTTAGAGTTGTTGTCTAAGAAGGAAATGGTGAGAGGATTACCTTGTATTTGTCACCCTAACCAAGTATGTGAAGATGTCTACTTGGAAAGTAATTCAAGAAGAGCTTTCCAAAGGAGTCAAACTCAAGAGCTCAGAAGCCATTAGAACTCATACACATCGATGTGTATGGTCCAATTAAGCCAAGCTCACTAAGTAAGAGCAACTATTTCCTTCTCTTCATAGATGATTTCTCAAGGAAAACATGGGCATATTTCTTGAAGTAAAAATCCGAGGTCTTTGAATTTTTCAAGAAATTCAAAGCTATTGTAGAGAAAGAGAGTGGCTTAGTGATTAAAGCTATGAGGTCCAATTGAGGAGGAGAATTTACCTCAAATGTATTTTAAGAGTATTGTGAGACACGAGGAATACATCGACCATTGACAGTCCTAAGATCCCCTAAAAAAAATGGAGTAGCGGAAAGGAAGAATAGAACGATCCTTGACATGGCAAGGAGCATGCTCAAAAGCAAAAGACTACCAAAGGAGTTTTGGGCAGAAGCGGTTGCATGTGTAGTCTATCTATCCAATCGATCTCTAACAAAAAGCGTATGGGGAAAAACATCGCAAGAAGCATGGAGTGGAAGGAAGCCTGGTATTTCTCATTGAAGAGTTTTCGGAAGCATAACTCATGTGCACTTACCTAACGAGCAAAGAAGCAAGTTGGATGACAAAAGTTAGAAGTACATCTTTATTGGTTATGACACCAACTCTAAAGGTTATAAGCTCTATAATCCTAATACTAGGAAGACAATCATTAGTAGAGATGTTGTATTCGATGAAGAAAAAGAATGGGATTGGGGACCACATAATGAAGACTACAATTTTTTCCCATACTTTGAAGAAGATGGCATCGAGCAACCAAGGATAGAGCAAGCAAGAGAAGAGTCTACTACCCCACCAGCTTCATCGACTGCGAGTTCTCAAGAAGACGAAAGCATAAGTGAAAGGGTTCCACGCTTTAAGAGTTTACAAGAACTCTATGAGGTTACTGAAAATCAAGATAATCTTACTCTCTTTTGCCTCCTTACCGATTGTGAGCCCATGAACTTTCAAGAAGTTGTGGAAAACAAGAATTGGAAAAATGCTATAGATGAAGAGATAAACACAATCAAGAAGAACAACACATGGGAGCTAGCTTCACTTCCAAAAGGGCACAAGGCGATCGGTGTAAAGTAGGTGTATAAAGCAAAGAAAAAATGCCAAAGGAGAAGTTGAAAAATACAAGGCAAGATTGGTAGCAAAAGGCTACAATTAAAGAGCCGGCATCAACTATGATGAGGTATTTTCTCTTGTTGCTCGACTAGAAACTATTAGACTAATTATTTCATTGGCAGCTTAAAACAATTGGAGGATACATCAAATGGATGTGAAATTTACCTTCCTTAATGGAGTCCTTGAAGAAGAAGTCTACATTGAGCAACTATAAGGCTATGAAATCAAGGGAAAAGAAGACAAGGTTTTAAAGTTAAATAAGGCACTTTATGGGTTGAAGCAAGCTCCGAGAGCTTGGAATGCTCGAATTGACAAGTATCTACAAGAAAGAAATTTCATCAAATGTCCATATGAGCATGCACTTTACATAAAAAATCAAAACGATGATATCTTGATTGTATGCTTGTATGTAGACGACTTGATATTTACAGGTAGCAATCCAAGCATGTTTGGCGAGTTTAAGAAAGAGATGATGAAGGAGTTTGAGATGATTGATATTGGGCTCATGTCTTACTACCTCGGTATTTAAGTGAAGCGAGGAGACAAAGGCATCCTAATCACTCAAGAAGGCTATGTTAAGGAGGTACTTAAGAAATACAAAATTGATGACTCTAATCTAGTCGGCACACTAATGGAATGTAGAATCAAGATATCAAAGCATGAGGAAGGAGAAAGAGTAGATCCAACAATCTTTAAGAGCTTGATTGGAAGTTTGCGATACTTGACATGTACAAGGCCGGATATTCTCTATGCAATTGGAGTTGTCAGTTGGTTTATGGAGAATCCAACAACACCTCATCTGCAGGTGACAAAGAGAATTCTTCGCTATCTTAGAGGTACAACAAACTTTGGCTTATATTATTTTGTTTCTGATGATTACAATCTTATTGGATATAAGGATAGCAACTGGAGTGGAGATATAGATGACCGTAAGAGCACAAGTGGCTTTGTGTTCTACATGGGAGACACCGCCTTTATTTGGATGTCAAAGAAGCAACCGATTGCCACCCTTTCTACATGTGAAGCGGAGTATCTAGTTGCTGCTTCATGTGTTTGCCAAGCAATTTGGCTCTGAAATTTATTAAAGGAGTTGAGTTTTCCACAAGAGGAGCCAACTAAGATTTGTGTAGATAACAAGTCAACAATAACTTTGGCCAAGAACCCAGTCTTCCATGATCGAAGTAAGCACATTGATACGCGCTATCATTACATTTGAGAGAGCATTATGAGGAAGGATGTGCAGCTGGAGTACGTGAAGTCTGATGATCAAGTAGCCGATATCTTCACCAAGCCTCTCAGGCAAAAAGACTTTGTGAAGTTGAGAAGTTTGATTGGAGTAACAAAATCAAGTTTAAAGGGGGATGTTGATATATAAACTTGATTTTGGGCTTATTAGTTTTAAGCCTTAGTTGTTTAAATAAAAGCCCGAATTCTAAAAAGTAAAATATGTTCTAGAAAATTCCTTTCTAGAAGTCTATTAATCTTAGAATAATCTTTAGAAAAGTTTAGAATTTGATGGTTGCTTTGTAATTATGAAAATAATTCTAAAGACTCACTTATAGCTATTAGATTAGAATTGTGATGGCATAATTGTAGCCATTAATTGAGGAGTTACCACTAGTATAAATAGAGGTAATGTTTTTGAGTTTAGATCAAGCAAAAAAAAAAAAAAAAAAAAGAAGAAGTGAGAAATAATACAAATAGCCTGATGATATGGTGCAACCAACTTGTAGGAGTCACTGGTAGGCAAGAGGTGACCCTCGCAGTACACAAGTGCAAACAAGCTTTATGGACCCTCCTGACTTTAGTCACTATAATTTTAATAATAAACACGATGGAGACAAGGGGACCCTATATCTCCATAATTTTTCATTTTGGCTATGGAGGTTTTCTCTTGTATTATGTAGGAAGTGAGTGAAATGGATGATTTTGGTCACCATTAGAGATGCAAGAAGGAAAAACTATATCATTTGTCCTTTGTTGATGATATTTTGATCTTTTCAAAAGGAGACATCAATACATTGCATCAAATTAAACAGGGGTTGAAGGAATTCCAAGAGCTATTCGGCTTGAGTGCAAATTCTTCAAAAAGTCAAATTTTCTTGAGTAGAGTTAGACCAGATATTAGAGAACAAATTATAAGGCTAATGAATTTTGAAGTTAAGGTACTTCCCATTAGATATCTTGGCGTCCCTTTGTTGTCATACAGGCTATCTAAATCGGATTGTGGGGTTATTATTAGGAGTATATTGTTCTCCATCTATGTTTATTGGTCTATGATATTCATTTTGCCTATCTCTATTATTAAGCAAATAGAGAGAAAATTAAAAAGATTCTTTTGGAATGAGAATGATGAGGCAAAAGTAAAGGCAAAAGTTCAGTGAAAAAACATGTGCAAGCTAAGGAATGAAAGGGGCTTAGGCTTCATTGATATTAAACTATGGAATAGAGTAGCATAACTTAAACACATTTAGACACTATGTGGGGATGACGGCAGCTCCTTATGGCTTAGTTAGGTTAAAAATGAATTGCTTAAAGGAACAAGCATATGGAGCATTAAAATTTGAGGTGATGCCACTTGATCATAAAGAAAGATTCTCCAATTAAGACTGCTAGCAAGGAATTTATTGAGATGGGAAATAGGGGAAGGCGAATCAATATCCTTTTGGTATGATAATTGGCATCCTCGAAGACCTTTGGTAGATTGGATTGATGAAAGTCACCAAGTTTTGTTCGGATACCCAAAAGACACTTGTCTCAACACCTTCATTGAAGATGGTAGTTGGAGATGGCCAAGAAAACCTTAGATGGAATGGAATCACAGTAGACATAGCGGAATTGAGGCTAACCCCTAGTATGAAGGATAAGCTTGTTTGGTCAAATGTTGAAACAACAAACTTATTAATAAGGAATGCTTATCTCCTAGCGAGGAATAGAGATGGTACGAAAGTGTGGGCACCATTGGTTTGGAATAAGAAAACATTGCCAAGACACTATGATTTTGTGGATGATGGTTCAATAAAGATTACCAACATAGGATAAATTGATGGATTAGGGACTCATTCAAGAGAAAAAATGCTATGTGTCAAGATGAAGAGGAATTACATAACCATCTTTTTTTTTTTTCGCCATCCTTTGGCTAAAAGAATCTGGGATAGAATAGAAAATGTATTAAGGTGGCAGCATAACAAACCTTCGGAAATCAACTCAATGCAAAACTTCTTGGAAACTAGAGTGGGTACATAGCTGAATAGAAAACAAAGGAAGGTTATAGCTATAGGATGCTATTATATTTGGAAAGAAAGAAATGAAAGGAGGGTGAAAGGAAAGAGTAGCAATATTGAAATGATCTTTAGGACAATTATTGAGTGTTTTGTATAGCTCATATACATTGTATTCCCACTATTTAATCCTAGTATCCTTTTGTTGTCTTGATACTAGAGATGAATGGTGGCTAGTGCTTTTTGCTTGTACATTCCTTATGTACATGTTTAGTAATGATATTATCTCAGTCACCAAAAATAAATAAATAAATAAAATAAACATGATGGTTATTCAGACAGAATATTTGAAGAGGAGGATCCACACTTAGATTGGAGGATACCTCAAAGGTTAGATAGATCGAACATGGATGACTTTGAAGTGGGAGGGGACATTAGTCTTCACTTTGATGATGTTTATAGACGACCCCCAGGGAAGAATATCCCTCTGATCGACATGGCAAATGATCCAAAAGTGGTAGTTCAACAGATTATTGAGGCAAGCACGGACTTCGGTTTCTTTCAGGTGCAACCATGGATGCTCTTCTTGTCTGATTTCTGTTTGCCATGCTTAAGCTTTAACATGAATATGATTTTCCACTGCATAGTTTAATATAATCAGATAGGACTAATGATGTCGTATGTGGTCGTTTATGCTGTGAGAAAAGGAATAGCGATTCATATTTCGGTTTTTTAATTCTCACCGAAAGTCATTGATGCAGTTCAGTGCTCATTACCCACCTTTCTTGTTTCTTTCTTGTGTTTAAATTCCAATAAAAAAGAGCACTAAAGGGACTGATAATCGAAATTGCACTCTAAAATACATGAATTATTGCAGTTTTAAATTAAATTGGTCTTTGCGGCCAATGCAACAAGCTGAAACATAATTTGCAGCATATATTCGAGTATTTTTCTGGACAGGTTACTGAATTTTGGGCAATAACTATAAATCTGTTTCGTAAACTAGATGACAGAATTTCGTGGTACAGTAAAAGAACCAAGTCCAAGAAGAGCAAGATATGTGTAAGTGTCTAGCTTGTTATCAGCTTGAATTATAGATTGTCTTCTATGGTTTAACATTCCTCTACAGATTCATTCCCTCTTTCTTAACTTTACTATTGCAATAAAATGCAAAAAAGCTTATCATCCATCGATAACTGATATAATCTAACTTTGATATCAACCATGTGATTGTTTTTGCTGTCTACTAAATTTGAAACGGAAACTTCACAGGTTATTAATCATGGAGTGGCAGAAAACTTGATAGATGATACGATGAAGGTCTTTTGGGAATTTTTCATGTTGCCTCCGGAGGACAAGGCAGATGTGTACTCAGAGGATCCTAGCAGAAGCTGTCGCCTTTACACTAGCAGTGTCAAATATGAGAATGAATCTGTCCACTTCTGGCGTGATAATCTGAGACACCCTTGTCATCCCATTGAAGAATGCAAGAACTCTTGGCCTAAAAACCCCCCAAGATACAGGTAACCTTCTTTGTTTGTCTTTTTGTCAGTGTACGCATCAGATTATAGATTTTGGCCATGGTAATGCCTGATTATCCCTTCTATATCTTGTCATCCTTTCATCATGTGTGTTGATATATTCTTGTATTAGGAGAGGTAGTTTATTCATGAAGTTAATCACGAAGTTGAATGGTGAGATATATTGTTAGATATGTATATGTAGATATAGTGAGCTAAAATGACAAAAATCCTAGCAATGCCCGACATTTAGATGTTGGTCCACTCTTAATAGCATGGATGATATTCCTTTCAAGGAACTCTCCCAACAATATTTTATCGAAAAACTATTACTACATGGAATTAGAAGCAGATATTCTATGTACATTTAAACCCTTTCTGCTTTCAACTCAGGGATGTTGTGGGGACTTATTCTGTTGAGCTGAAGAAGTTGGCTTCAAGGATTTTGGCCTTCATTGCTGAAGGACTAGAGCTATCTCTGGGCTATTTCAATGATGAATTAAGTGAAATGCCGCTCTTATCAGTTAACTATTATCCGCCATGTCCGGATCCAAGTCTGGTGCTGGGAATACCTAGGCATTGTGACCCAAATCTAATAACCATTTTACTTCAGCAACAGGTCAGTGGTCTCCAAGTCTTCAAGGATGGAGAATGGATTGGAGTGGAGCCCCTTCCCAATGCTTTTGTGATTAACATAGGCCATCAGTTACAGGTACCTTGTTTCCAGAGTTTATAGAAACGTTTTGTTACACTCATTCTTACACCAACGCTTATCTTTGGGCAAGAACAGATCATTAGCAACGAAAGATTGAAAAGTGCTGAACATCGAGCTGTTACAAATTCAAAAGAAGCTAGGATTTCTGCTGCCTTCTTCGTCAATCCTTCATTGGACTGCACAGTACACCCGGCAGATGCTCTTACAAATGCAGGCAATCGCCCTCTTTATAAAGCCTTCCGGTATAGAGAGTTCCTCACGTATTATACCGCCGAAATTGGAGACAGAGAGCTTGTGTTGGAGCCTTACAGGATTAGATGAAATTAATACTGAAAATGGATCTGATGGTTTGGACATTGCAATGAACTTTTTTCCTTTTTTTTCCCTTCTCCATCCTCACAGGTTTTCGCATTTGCTCTTTCTATTTTTAAATACAGGTGTTTCCTTACAACGGAACATTAATTCTTGCTGATATAAACCACTGTATGTGTTAATTGCATCTGAATGGTAGTAAAGAGTACGAGGCAGATCTGATTGTTGAAAAGGTATCTTATTTAATGTTAACCTTCAATTATCATAAAACATGTTGCAGAACATGTAAATAAAGCACCCGTGTAGAAGCCACAAATTGGCATAAATCCTAATAGAGTGCGAGTTAAAGTGAGATAAAGAAGTTTCCCTACATAAAGACAGTAGAATAAGGCTGAAACCGATCCATCAGAATCTGACAGTTTAAGACCTTGAGGCAAAGGAAAGGAGCAGGTTTAAAATAAGCCTTTTCATGTTGTAAAATATCGTAGAATGAACTTATGTCGATGAAGAATAGAGACAGAACGTGACGCAGGTTTTCTCAATGACTAAAAATGTCCGCAAAAGCAAGATCTTTACTGGTAAAGACATGTTGAAGATCGATTTTTTACAGAGCTATCTGTGCTTTATATGTATTTATGAGCAACATATCATCAGCATGCACCAAGGCTACCAAAACTGCATATCTTTGGACCTACTGAAGAAAAAATAGCCACGATGGATAGTAAAAATTCTTACCCCCACAGGAATTGAGTAAATTCTTTGTTCCATTGTCACGCAACTTGCTTTAAGGCCATATAAAGACTTAAGCAATCGAAAAGCCTGCCCATGCCTTGCTTTATCATAAACCTCTGGAGGTAAACATACGGGTCTTCATCGATATGCTGTACTAAAAAGCATTTTCCACATCCAACTGATGAGGGGCCGATCATAAGAGGTCGCAAAAACAATAAGTAATAATTGTACAAGCAAGCTTAACAGCTCGAGAAATGCGTGTTTATCATCTTTGCACAACTCTCATGGCAACCAACTTACCATTTGGATGCTAATTGCTTTCTTAATGATAGATGTAAACAAATTAATTGCCTAGTATGATTAGCCTCAAGGGCAAGTATTTTACTCTCAATACCTTTTACCCATTTGCAACTGTGTTTAGCTGGAGAGTCGTTAAAATAATAAGCACAATAGCCAACGTGATATCTGTATGTTTAAGTTTCTCGATTGGCTTAAGTAATACATTAGCTAAGCAACACAAAACACAATCTTGAGAATAAGAACAAAAGTAGCGGGTATCAAACGTACAAAGGATGAGATGTAGTGTATGGTAACATGGTAGAGGTTTGCATTAGAACGAGAAGTGACAGAACTATTACACAAAGTCTCTCAATCTAACGAGAGGATGTCTGCCTCTAGAAGAATGGTGAACATGCGCGATAGGGAAAGAAGAGTGAGGATACTGCAATATACAATTTGATTCTTGAAAAAAGGAAACATAATTTCATGGAATATATCACATCTTGACAAAGAACTACTTTCTTAGCTTCTAAATCAAAGAGCTTGTAGCCTTAAGAACATAGGGATACCCTAGAAAATATGCATCTTGTGGCTTTAGGATCAACCTCATTAAATTGTTGTTTAAGATTAAGTGTGTAACAAAGACAGTTGATACTTCATAAATGAGAATAAAGGAGGTGGCTTTCTGTGTGTAAGTTCAAAAGAATGTTTTCCATCTCGATTGGGACACGGGCATACGATTTATTGTGTACATGGCTGGCAAAATACATTTCCCAAAGTGTTTTAGTGATATTGGCATAAAGTCAATGACATTGGTTGGGTTTACAAACTTCTTCAATCTTTTCCTCAAGTTCATTTGATTCTGATGTTTGCTCAAGTAAATGAAGGCTCTTGATTTTAGCAAAACTTATCTTCATTTCTACTTAATTTATCCATGAGGATGGATACAATTTAATTTGGTTTAATTCATCTATCTAAACCACACTAGGTCATAAGGTACAATTCATTTTTTTGTCACGCTAAATGAAGTTGCTCATTTGAGAATATTTTGAACTAAAAAACCTATTCAGTTCATGCTTCAAACAACAATAAGTTATTATTTTTTTTCTAAAGATGTGGATTTGTTAAATCTCTTAGTGGGTTTACATGATATCAAAGTACATTAAGTGTCACTTAATAAGTTTATTGAGTATACATGTCAAGCTCTAAACTCAAAGGACGCACTAGTTTGTCGCATACTTACAAAGGGTGTACAAGACTCTACATTCTTCATTTATTCATATCCTTTTTCTTTGTAGTTACTTAAAAAAAGGTTCCCCAAACAAAGTGAACATAAAGCCCAATAAGCAACTACTTGCCATACATATATATTCATGCCGATCTAAGATAACTAAATGCAACAATTAGCATTAAACATCATTATCATGCCCAAGTACCTTTTATTGTAACAGTCATGTTGTGCATACCAATAGTTAATGATAGCATAAGGCCCCTATCCACTTATATACCATTGATATATATATATATACAAGACTTCACATCAATACTGATAGCCTTAGTGGAGCAAAGTATACACAGCAATAATCTTGAAGAATAAAGCCTCACTAAGCTTGAAGAATTGTTTAGTACAATAACTAAGTCTTTATCAAATACTTAGTGAATTGGTTTAGATCTCTAACTTCTGAAAAGTTAACTTGTAAAAGGGAAATCTATAGGGGTGTGGACGAAACTATATGCTTAGTAAGTGGCAAAGAATAAGCATCATATATAAGCAAACAAGACAAATCAAGTCCTTTTAAAGTACAATGCAATCATCAAAGTACTATTTGCACGACTTTGATTGCTATGTCCTAAGACTAGAAAAATTAACTCCACTCTATTTAGGTTTCAAGGGGTTTCATACGCCATGGCCATATGGCCTACCAAATCTAAGGTTGTGCAATGGACATTTTTTTTTTTGTCCCCTTTATGCCAATTCCAAACTATTTGTTGTGGTAGCTTCTCAACCCTATACAATGACCTCTTCTCCTGCCACTTAACTCTATAGGTTGAAAAGAAGGAATTCCCTAGTGTTCCTTACCATATGGGTGGTGTTTGGTAGGTGTTATGCAATGATGCAGGAGATGCTATAGATGTACTGATTGTTAAGGCTAAATAAGGATTAAGTCAAGTTTAGAAGGTGACCAAGTAGTATAACATTCCACTCAAGAAATAAAGTCACATGAATTCATACCAAGCAAGAAGATTTTCAAGCAAAGCAACCACATGCATGCTAAATACATACTTCATAAGTGTACAAAGTAGCTAACTACAAGCACAACTACTATAACAACTTACAATTCCATGTTAACGCATCAAAGACTACTACAAAGTAGGCCATTAACCTAGGTGATGGAGTGCTTGTTATCCTTTGAGTATTCACATAAGTTCTTTAAAATATGTTTTTGTTAGTTCTATAGAAGTAGGAGTAACTTAAAAGGTTATATAAAGTGTTTTGCATAAGATTCTATAAAAGGTTTTACTAAGGTAGGTAGCTTTTATAATTTGAGATAAGTTTGATCTTATTGCTTTCCTTATATTATTAATAGATTTTAACATATGATTGGGAATAGTTAGGTTCTATAGTAGAGAAGGGTTAAAAGAACTCATTGGATCCATATAATTGTTTTTAATAGTTAGTACATTAGTTTTATCATTATTGTAGTGAACCAAGTAGTTAATAAGTTCAAGAATATTCTTGTAGGATTAGTAACAAAAAGGTGTCTAAAGTATATTTTTATTCTAGTCATAAAGGAAAACAAGATGATTTCTTAGAAAATAATGTAATCTATTAAATTGTAGTCACGAGGTCCAAATTCGATTCATAGGATGGTTATCGTTTTTCAAGCAAAATGGGTTAGTTTAAATGAAGGGGTCAAAATATACCTATTTTAAGTGGAAATGAAAAGGAAAATAATGACTCTTTTCAAAATCACATGAAGTTATAATATAGGAGTTATACAAAGACATGGTCTTTGAACGTAGTTAATATAGTCGAATAGTATGATAGGTTAAAATAACAAGTAGCTAGTTTATTAATAATACACAAGTAATTAAGATGTATAGGGTTAACAGTGGCCATTATTTTGAAAAATATTATTTAATAGGAATTCTCTATATTCTTAAGAAATAGGGTTTAAAAGTTAATATAAATAGAAAGTATCTCAATAAATGGTAACCATGGTATCTAAATTTTTTACTAAGGATTAGAAACTATAAGACAAAATTTGGGGAATTTACAAGGTCAAAGGCTATTATTTTTGAATTTCTTTTAAAAACATGTTTTTCAGACAATATTTAGCCTAAACTTTGGGAAATTATTAAAATACTTGACATGCATAATTAAATCTATGAAGTTACACCTTACAAGTGATAGTATGAAGAACTTACTTACAAAACTTTAGCCCAAAACAATAAGAGATGAATTCTCTAAAATTTTTGAACTCCGCCAGCCACCTTTACCAGAAAATCACCAAAAAACCATCACTTATGGAGCGTCACCACCCTCTACCTTTATCTGACCTCATAAAGGAATCATATAGGGGCTCCATAATTTTTCCCTCAATGTTTAGAGGTGACAACTAATTTGTGAGAAGTTTTGAAGTTAGGGAAAGCTATATGTATATAAGGTTGCAATTGACTTCAAAAATTAATATTAAATTGTGAATATGTTTAGAAATTTTAGAAAAATTAAGGTGGCTTCGTAACATGCTGACACATGCCTTTCAAGTCTGGTGAATTTTGGATAAATATGTTAATTTTGGTGGATATTTGATTAAGAATTTGGAATATTCTAGCATAATTTCGATTTTTCTAATAATTTATTAATTATTATTTAACTTCCTCTAGTAGTTTTATGATGTGTCAACGTGATTTTACTATATCAAAGTGATTTGATAATTTTTGGAATTTTACAATATTTTATAGCGTATTTTATTATATTTAAGCATTTTACTTCATTATTTGATTATTAAATTTACTTTTCTAAAAATATTCTTTAGTTTTATTTGGATGTCATAATGATGTTTTATTTGCAAGGGGAAAGTATCATTGTCATGCCTGTTGCCCTTAATATTTATTTGCCTTAGTTTATTAGTAATTTACTATTTATCATTCTTTTTTTACTCATTTTTACCTTTAGGAGCAAACTAGTCTTTTTTCTCGTTTTTTCTCACTTTATCCTTGGTTGATGCCTTATGGTTAGTTTCTTAGTAGTTCTTTTACTATTTCTTATTATATATATATTAAGAAAAATCACTGTTTCCGTTAGCTTATTTATAGATTTAACTACAATAATTTTTTTCTTTTATTTATTAATAATGTTGGGTTAATTATTTGTTTATTTTATTTTATTGATTAGGATAGCTTTACTACTATATTATTCATTTCATATATTTAGTTTCTTAGTAAGCTCTAATTCTATCTGATTGGTTGGTGTTTTTAGTCAATTCTTATATCCTAAAGTTATTCAGGGTTATGAGATTAGTAATCAAAACTTATATCAGGTTTCAAGAGCCTAGGTTTTTAGGGTTGTATCCTTGTGTTTGCTTAAGTGAATCCATGGATCTTACAACCATTTAATTTACTTATCATATCTAGCTATGCTCTCATAGTCATTTTTGAAATTGTAGACTCTTTATGTTTCCTTCGGTGGTGTTAATTTTGAAAATGTCAATCCATCATATTCTCTAGAGTTAGTTATGTAAGTATGAATCTGTAATGCTTTCCAATTTTTTGGTGTTAAAAGAACGATCCTTATATCCTTGGCATTGATTTTGAAAGTAAGAAGAAGATCCCCATAGTCAATCTTAAAAGCGTGGAGTGGTTTTTAAGAGTTAGCTTTGGTTTGTAGACCGGAATCTTAAAGTCTGTTATGAATGTGTCGGATAGCTCCGTAGAGTTGATTCTGAAAGTATGAGGCATGTCTTTAGAGTTGGATTTTGAAAGTGCATGCATGTTTAATCTCTAAATTCTATTTAGAATGTGTTGAGCTGATTTTCAACACATACATTCATACAAAAAAAAAAGAAAAGTAAATATTTATGAATACATAATAACTATCATGGCATCCACAACCAACATGTAAATAGAGTAGCCACAAACCTTTGTTTTATAAAAAACAAAACAATCCCTTGATCCTTATATTTGTGTTATCCTATAATAATAAATTAAGGCTGTTGACCTTAGAGTAATCAAGAAGGGGATGAGCGATTTGATTAGGGAAACAAAAGGCCAACCCGCTTACTCCAATTGCCGTTTTTCTTCCTTTTTCTTTTATCCCTTTCTTATGTATAAATCATTCTAAATTATGATTTTAGTGTGCTTAGAATTGTAATTTATATGTTGTCATGAAAACATAACCTTTCGAATCTATTGGTGTTCTTCTTAAGTGAATTCCATACGTTTAGTTGCTATCACTTGTTATTATCAAATTGATTCTTACGTTTAATTCATAAGTTGTTTCATTTGGTTTATGACTCTTGATTTCATTATAAGAAATCCTAATCTTTGAGTTTGTATTTCTTATGGTTTGATTTCTTTATAAGACTCATATCCTTTAAAGAATTCTTTTCAATATCAATTTTTTAGAGCTTGGCCTTCATAATATTATATTATCAGTGATCATTTTAGGGTTTTTATTTATAATTGGCCAATTCTTTCTGAACCATTAATCTTTTGTATGTAACCTTAATTTATCTCTTTTGATGTTCCTTTTCAAAAATCTTAATTCTTGTGTTTTGTTACTTTCTTTGTGAATTTATGAATTATGTTTCTAAATCTTTATTTTAAATTTAATTCATAGTGCTATTATGAAAAGGAATCAATTTTTAGGCACTCACTTTCAAGGAGCACACTTATCCTTCTTTTTACTACAATAAAGGAAGTTCTTATGGGAGGGATTTGTTAAGAGATTATAAATGTTTATATATAGATGTTTTTGGTAGGGTCTCATACCTAAATAGGGCCCTTTTTAATAATAATTACTAAAAAGGGCCTCCATTAAAAGTTGTCATTTGAGTAAGGTTGCAAAGGTGCATATTCTATTATATGTGTTTTTGTCATTTAAAAAACTGCTTAAATAAATGCATATATATGGTGTAGGCCTTTATCATCAATTTTTATTAAAGCTAAAGTTGCATATATTATACGCACCTCTAGATTTAATAAGTACATTAAAGTGCTTTAATAAATATATGATGCTTTTTGTTATCTTTTATAAGCGTTTGTACTAAAGGCATGTATTCGTATCGAAGGTGTATATGCTGTATCTACTGTGTATAATTCCTTTATAATTTAAGTACATCTATTGTATGCATCTTTGGTACTTTTATTAAAGTTATGTCTACACTTACATTTTGATAATTCAATTTGAATTGAAAGCGTATACTGCATATGTGTCTTCATGTCAACAATTTTATAAAAGGTGAAGGTACATACAAAGTATGCATCTTTGCAATCCTACTTGCCCAATAACTTTTGATGGGGCTTTTTTTTTTTCTTAACAATTATTGTTAAGAACAGTTCTATGTAGTTGTAAAACCCATTTTTGGTAGGTATCTTTTAGGTTTGTTTCTTATTTCACGGGGAGATACTCTACTTCATCTATATATCTTTACTATTTGTTTGTTAATTTCCTTTAATATGTATCTTCTACTATTTCTTTGCTAGTTTCCTTTCAAGTACTTATTTATTATAATAACCACAGTTTTTATTTAATATTTTTCGAAATATTTTATCATTCTCCGATTGAAAAATTTTTCATCCTCGAAAAATCATGGACTCGAGTGGTGTATTGATAAGGCAATTAGGATGGTTCATTTTTGGCAACAATTTATGAGGTCGTGGTCATTGCACGGTTATGTGAATGATGAGTATATGCATGTCAACAAGAGATAGACTAAGATCTGACCTAAAACATTCGAAAACTATAACATAGATGAATGAAGAGAAGCTACTGCATGGTCATTCCCTTATAGTTTGTGAACATTAGTAGAATGGAGAGGTTTGAGTTTACAACTACTAAAATGGTGCGAACCCGATGGCAATCAACGTCGGGTGGAGGGGGTGGTGGGGGTGTTGTGGGTGGATGGTGGGAAAGAAAGAAACATGGAAAGAGGAATAAAATACGAGATAAAATCAAGTGTGGGAGGAAGAGTATCTTCTTCTGCTTCCGATCCTTCCCATCTTGCTCAAATGCATTGAGTCTTACTTCTAGGCTTGACCCGTTTATGATAAATATTGGTACACAGACTCCTTTTTTCTCAGTCCATTATGTCTAACATGCGAATCTAATTGTTAAGATTTTGAATTACCACATTTTGTACATTCTTGAAACTGCCCTTTTGAGTTGGATGTCTCGATAATACAAAAGCTCAAAATGGTGTGCAAGATACCGTACGACTTGGTGTTGTAACTAGTCTTCTAAAGGTGTAATATGGCTCACCCGATTATTAACTTGATTAGCTCGTAATGCCATCCAAAGAACTCATGAGTCTACCGAATTTCTACGCCTATCGGTCGCTCTTACTCATACCTACACTTGCCCTACGTGGTGCTCGTACTTACTGGTGCCAGGTGCTTGATCAACATTATGCCTCCTTAGATTCTCGTCTGCTTCATTCTAAGATCTCTTGGATCTCCTAGTAATGTTGCATCTATCGAGGTCATAGTGGATGGATTTGCTGCATCTTATAATACCGAGATCCCTTTTTTGTTAAGAAAATATGCCTACTTAAGAGACCTATTAAGCAAAGCTTCTTCACCTCTTTTGTTAACCACTTTGATCATCTTCTGAAATCATACCTAAACTCCCCCGCCAAAGCAGTTAATAATGAATTCATCTACGTTTGTAGAAGTAAAATGCGCACTTTGGGGTATCAACATCCCCACATGCTACCAAAGATGAATTTCTTTCAATAGGAAAATCATACATCTTCTATCAAAACAATGGATATGCGAGGACTCATAGATGAAGAGTTGGGTGTATGAAAACCCAATCAGAAAGAAAAACATGCCTTTTAAAATGAAATGTGTATAACTCTAGTGAAAATCACATGTGTTAGATCAATACAAGTAGACGATGAATTTTACGTTAAAATAGGATCATTTGCGCATAAAACTTTAAGAATTTTTGTACATATTACAGGTTTCGGATTTTGAAGTTCTGCAGATATTGCAGCTGGCGTCTAGACCCCATCTTTCTAGCATTCAAACGCCAGTGGGGATTTCAGTGAGCACTTAGATAGATGCCATCAGCTACCATCCGGACGGAATTAGGCTCACCAAGGCAAGTTTCTCTCTTACTATCCAGATGCTATTTTCTTACCATTCGGACGCCATCCCTAAGCCCACGCTAGGGCTTCAGACATGTGGCGATCAACCCTCAAATCCTAGTTTACGAGCACTTGACGTGTTTAGTGTTTGGAAGCTAGCACCCTACCTTCCGGAAAGTGGCACAATTTTTATAAATATTGTAGAACCATAGCAATCGAAGAAAGAGGGGAATTAGAGGATCTTTAGACAGAATATTGTTACGACTTTTCTTAGTTATTTAGTAGTTTCTAGTAGATTATTATTATTATTATATATATATATATATTTCAGGGTAATTTAGCTTGCTTTCTAGCACTTTCAATACCCCAATATTGGATTTGTGCATTTTTATGGTGCAGATGGATTATTTAGATGATTAGGATTTGCAAGATTTTGCTCTACAACCGGGTTTTGTATTTCAAACTCCTCATTGTTTAATGTTCTTTTTCATTGTTATCATCATGTGTGATACGAGATAAATTCCAAAAAGATATTGCAATAAAATTCTTCTTTATTTGTTTGAATAAATTTAAATAAAGTATTGAAGGGTATATGTAAATAAATTTATGGGATAAGAATGTTATGGAATTCAAACTCTTACTATTCTCTTAATAATATATATAGAAGATATTAATAGATGATAAGGTTTTATGGTCATGTGTTTAATTTTAATGGGATTGGTTCCATCCTTCATCCTACCACTTATTCACATTATTTTAAATCTCGACCATTGATCATTAAACGAATAGTGAATTCAATAATTGAGATTTAAATAAATACAAATATAAATTAAGGATAAGATAAAAAGTTATACCAATCTTATAAAAGATAAGGATGAGACAATAGAAGAATCCTAATAGATTATATTATTATGGTACGTATTAAAAATATGAAAATATATTTAAATTGTCCATATGAAAGTGTATACTAATACCATGACTTAATTATACATGTAATAACGTGAGAGTAGTCCCATTTTACTACAATAATAAATATAGATACTACTTGAATACTAACCATATTGATCCATAATATGCATAACATTTAAATTAACAGCCTTAAAATTTGAAATTGTATGAGAAAGTAGACATATTATGAATGAAGTAAATACTTTGACAACGAGAACCTCTTATACCAAGGTTAGGATTCCTTAATAAGACACCCATTTATATATAAAATCGACCTTAATATCCTCGTATAGCTTAATGAGAGTAAAAGTAATATTGAACGAATGTACAGTATGGAATAAACTAAGAATGGAAATGCAATTTTTCAAGTATAGAACAGACATGCAGTAACTATTCTTTATAGTTATTTCAAGGTATCATTAATTTTTATGAAACTATACCATAAAAAGGATTAAAGAATAGCTATTTCCTATAAAGGAATTGTAATACCTCACTTTGCAACATTAGTAATTCCATGGAATATCCATTTCATCAACCAAATGTAGGAATAAGTAGTAGGTGATGAATAGTTATTCTGTTCTGTTTGTATGAAGTCAACTAACATATGTAACTGTAATAGGAGAAACGCTAACAATATCCAAAAACTAATTTAATTCGGTTTACACAAGAAAACCTCTAACTAAACATTCGCACATAGAAAAGAAAAAAAAAATGCTATAATATTCGCTATGTAAAGCCAAAGAAAGGGTTTGAGGTGCTAACATTTGTTTGGAGGTTACCTGATGTAATTAGACAAGGAGTAAGGTCAATACCATACCGATTATTTGCTCACAAAGGTTTTAAGGGTTTATATTGACTTACTCATTGAACTTATGGGAAGTAAGGTTGTTTGATTACATTTTTGTCAAAGTTACATATCTTATTTACTTCGGGGGAAAAAAAAAAAAGTATCATATCTTATACATTGTATGCATGTCAACGACAGTTATATGATATAGAATAGCCCGTCCCACCAACATCCTTTGGAACTGATGAGCTGTATCTATTGTTATTTTGAGAAAGGCTTTATTAGAGGTGATATATCACTTGAATTTTGATGTTATATACAAAAGTAAATAGTATTAATTTTGTATATCATGCTTAAGTTGCCAACATTAGAGATGAGTGCTGACAGAAACGAGTGTTCCTCTTCTGAAGACGACGTAAGTGATCGGCTCCACTCTAGTAAAAAGAGACGTGCATTGGCAACGGATGATGAAATACTAAGCTAATTCCTCCTTTGTGGGTGAGGAAAGGAAGGATAAATCAAATACTAAGCTAACGTTTGGAGATATTGTATTAGTAAATATTTGGAAGCACACGAAAAGTTTTGCCTTGATTAAAGTGGGGGAAAAGTGGAAAAGGATCACGATCATGAGGAATTTGAGGAGTAAAAGAATGAAGATTCTGAAGATGAAGAACCAGGCGTACTTCGTGTATCCTTTTCCAAAGCAGAGAAAGACATTCAATGTGATCCATGGAATAACACCTTTTTTGTGAAGGTGATGGGGTTGCACCTAGGATATAAATTCTTATTAGAGAAATTAAAAATAATTTGGAAGGGTGCATCCTGCTCAAGCTTATACATATAGGTGCAAGATTTTATTTAGCTTCCTTGAGTATGGTGTGTTTAAGAGCTGAGTTAATCATTATGATTTACCATAGAAAGTAATAACTAGGTTAGTCCTTTGAAGTATTGAAGAAAGAGGGAAATGATAGGTTAGCAAACATAGCAGCTTTCGTGAAGTAGCTTGTAGAATATAATACACCAACGAGCACAACATGACTTAATATTTCCCCTAATATGGTAAAAAAACTAATACTAAGGTTTACTCACTATTAATCTTGAGTTACTCGACAAAATTAGATAAAAGTGTAAGAAAAATGATGCACTCAAAGAAAGGTTTCTCATGAGAACGAGAATATTCATTAACTTATAAGATGTAAGATGATTCTGACTGCAGTGAAAAGGACTATTCATAATAAGTCCTTTAGAATGGTAAATTAACCATGGAAAATTACATAAAAGACGATGTAAGAAAAAAATTCCTAAAATGCTTAAAAAGGATAAATAGGATAAAGGACAAAAGGAATATAGTACAAGTGTCAAAAAAATAGGGGATAAGGCACTGTAGCTGAGTGGAGTTGATATTAGGGTTACTATTAATAAGCTATGCTAGAAGCTACCAAGGTGATTGAATGATTCTATAGTTTAATAGGTTGGAAGAGTAGAACTTGGAGTATAGTATCCTTGAACTTAGTAAGTTGGCCTTAGAACTCGATAGGTGATAGGAATTAGTCCACAATGATCCCTAAGCTAAGGTTGACTTGTCCCGAAACAACATCGACCTACCAAAAGCTGAAGTCGACTTATCTTAACTCAATGCTAAATTATTCAAAGCTAAGGTACAATAGCTTTTGCCGAGGCTGAGCTAATACTAGAAGTCTAAGGGAAAAAAAAGGAGCTACTTGACCTCAAGTCTATTGTTTGTCGAAAAGTTGAGAAACCATACAACTGAGCACTCAAGGCCAAAGAATAGCTCATCACAGTATAGGAGAGATTGTGCCAAGCAATCTACCTGTACAATAACTGTGGGCCGACCTCATTGGGAGCTTAGCCAAGCACAATAAGACTTCTAAACATCCTACTCCTACTCAGACACTCAACTGCCAATCGACCCCTACTCAAGCCCACAAACAACTTGGATGATTGCATACTGACCATTCCGCTAGGTGCATAGTTTTGTATACTTTGTATATATTTTCCTTATTTTGATTATGGGATATTTTTTAGGGTTTAAAGCTTTGTATATTATTTACAATTTTCCTATTAGGGCTTTAGAACTTACTATAAATAGCAATATTTGTAATTATCAAATAGAATACAAATAGTAAAGAATGTTCATACAGTGAATTTACACTTAAATGTTCCTTCAAGAAGTAAAAACATTCTTGATCCCTTTGAGCTGGCATTTCGGATTATTGAGTATGCCATATTTCTTAATCTCTTGTGTTCTTATCAATCTTGCCTTTAAGATTGTATTGAACCCTTTATTTGAGCAAGTTAGTGAGTTGCTTCTAACCTCTTATTTGAAACTCGAGTGACATTTAGTGTTCGTGAGTTATATTGAACTCTATTTCGAACTTAACCCCTGATTATGTTTGTGCCTTAGCATATGATATCTATACACATTCATAGTCAAAACCCCATTCTCACTTCCCGTTCCTTGCTCCCGTTCGAGCCTCATTGGCGTTAGAGATTCGTTGTGTGGATTACACATAAGCTTTGCTGGTATTAGAGCTTTGGGGAGATACGTGTGTTAGTGTTCTTTAAAGTTTGACTTGTGGTTTGAACATTTCTATTCATCATTGTTCTTTAGTAAAGTCTATTGTTCGTGTTCTTAGCAGTAACTTCAGTAGTGATGTTGTAATGTTTATTAGTCAGGCATAGTTGCAAAAATCGAGTAGCAGTAATTTTTGGGTTATTTTTAGTTATATTTTGTTATAGTGGTATTTATGGAATTGTCTTAGTAGTAGTTTTAAGTTGAGTACAGTTTGAGTGTACTACGTATTTGTTAAATTTTCTCTCTTTGAAAAATTTATTGTACAGACCATAATGTAGGAAGATAGTGTCAATAATAGTGGAGACAGTCTTTGCGAAAGCTTGAAGAGATGTATTGATAACATGGAATATCAAATTTAGAATCTCACTAATTCTATCTAGAATCTTACTAGATTAGTCAGAGGCTGTAGATATGCTGGCCGAGGTGAAAGGAGGAAATGAATACCCCCTCGTAGAAGTAACTCTAATGAGCTTAATAATGATACAAGATAGTAGAGAAGAGCTGTTGAGCCGAGGAGAAGAGAAAACCGGCCTGGCTTGAGGAGAAGCAATGACAGGAGCATTGATTCGGAGGTGAACTAAGGAGCCCATAGAATAGAGCCAAGGTCGAAAAGAGATGTAGCCAAGCAGAGCTCCAACAGAAGTGGCCAACCTGAGGAGAACCGACCTGCTAGGAATGCATGAGATGAACCCTGAACACATAGCCAAGGACTTGATAACATTAAGCTTAAGTTGCTTACCTTCACTAGTAGTAGCCGACTTAAAGAGTTCCTTAACTAGGTTCCCCAAGTCAAGAAGTTGTTTGAGTACTACAAGTGCAATGATAGAACTAAGCTAAAGCTAGCTTCATTAGCCCTTATTGAATATGCAAGTCTTTGGTGGGATAAATTGGTCGCTAAGTAAGATGTTAAAGGAAAGTAGTTGATCAGAATTTAGAGGCTTATGAAGAGGTTGATGAATCGACACTTTGTGTTGACTTATTTTGAGTAGGAGATGCACCATGCTTTCCAGACTTGAGGCAAGGACAAAATACTGTTGAAGAATACTTACAAGAGTTCGAAACTCTGATGATGAGATGTGAGATTACCGAGCCATAGAACCATACCATTGCTAGGTTCTTGAGTGGACTTCAAGATGATATTGCCGACATAGTTGAATTGCAGTCGTTCAACTCTCTGGACGAGCTAATCAATTTGGTGTTAAGAATGGAGAGATAGAGGAGGAGGCATCAGAGGCTAACCATCCAACCTCAACAAGGCAGCCTTAAGCTTGAAAGGTATGAAGAGAAGAGAAAGCTTGAGAGAAGGAGGGAGAAAGGAGAGCTTAGTTGACCTGACCAGGCTGAGAATAAGAAAGTGGAGAAAAAGATAGTGCTCGGAACTAAAGCTCGAGAAGTTAAGTGCTTCAAATGTTTGGGGTTCGGACATATTGCTTCACAGTGCCCAAACAAGAGGGTTATGATTTTGAAAGGTAAAGGACCCGACGCTAAAGTGGAGAGCCATAGTGATAAGAGCTTAGAGAGTAAGGAAACAATTAACATCTATCCAGAGATGGGAGAACTCAAATGCTTAACAAGTAGACGAGCCGACATTAGGGAAGCTTAAGTTAAAGGGAGAATTTATTTTAGATTCGATGTTTGGTGAATGGGAAGACCTGTTCCTTAGTGGTTAATGGAGGTAGTTACACTAACATCGTTTCTATTGAGCCCATGGAGAAGATGAGATTGCTAACCTACCCGTACTTTTGACCATATGGACTGAAGTGGTTAAATGATAAGGGCATGGTCTATGTACATAAAAGAGCTTGAATAACATTCAAGGTTGGATAATACGAGGCTGAGATTGACTTCAACATAGTGCCTATGAATGGTGCAAATTTATTTCTAGGCCGACCATAGGAATATGATTGGAAAGTGATCCACAATAGCTTCCTTAACACTTACATTGTTCGAAAGGATAGGAAAAGCTATTGCTTGACCCTTATGAACGTTGAGGAAATCCAAAGACATTCAGTACCCATGGTGAAGAGAAAAGGGAAGAGAAGTTTGTTCGGCATGTAAGCTCACGCTCATAATCTAAAGTTGAGGATGACTTCTTTTCAACCCTGTGGTGATGATAGGAATCAGTCCATGATGATTCCTAAGCCAAAGCTAACTTATCCCAAGATAATGTGGACTTACCAGAAGTTGAAGTCTACTTGTCTTAACCTAAGGCCAAAATTTTCAAAGCTAAGGTTGAATAGCTTTTGTCGAGGCTAAGCTAATACCAGAAGGCCAAGGGGAAGAAAAGGAGCTACTTGGCCTCAAGTTTGTCATTTGCTAAGAAGTTGAGAAACCATACAGCCGAGCACTCAAGGCCAAAGAACAACTTGGCACAGCGTAGGAGAAATTACATCAAGCAATCCATGAGTATAGCAACTATGGGCTGACCTCATTGGGAGTTTAACCAAGTACAATAAAACTTCCAAATGTCCTACCCCTTGCTTGGACAGCCGATTGCCAACCGACCCCTGTTTGGGCCTACAAACAGCTTAGATGATTGCATGTTGACCACTCCTTTATGTGCACAATTTTGTATACTTTATAAATATTTTCCTTATTTTGATTATGAGCTATTCTTTAGGGTTTAAGGCCTTGTATATTATTTACAGTTTTTCCACTAGGGCTTTAGAACTTGCTATAAATAACAACATTTATAATTATTAAAGAGAATATAAACAGCGAAGAATATTGATAGAGTAAATTTACACTTGAACATTTCTTTTGGAAGTAAGGACATTCTTGAGCCCTTTGAGCTGGCGTTTCGAATTATTAAGTGTGTCGTACTCCTTAAGCTCTCATGTTCTTATCAATCTTACCTTTAAGATTGTGGCGAACCCTTCATTTGAGTGAGTTAGTGAGTCACCTCTAACCTCTCATTTGAAACCTAAGTGACATTTAGTGTTCGTGAGTTGTGATATCTATATACATTCGCAGTTAAAACCCCATTCTCACTTCCCATTCCTTGTTCCTATTCAAGCCCCATTGCCTTTAGAGACCCGTTTTGTGGATTACACATCAATGGGTTAGCAACTAGGCAAGAGTTTGAGCAGACTAGAATGTATCCGAGACGTGTCCTTAAGGAGTTCTTCCACATGTCTTCCATGTACTGAAGCTTGTCCTTGGTAGGCTGACAAGAGAGAATCCTTCTGGTGAGAGATTGGAGGCTTTGAAGGTAAGCGCAAGTGAAGGGTCCAGCAATTGGTAATCTATTAGTTCATTAGGTTTGTTGAAGATTTTCCCTAAAATCGTAGCCTTTTGTTTCTTCTTCTTTCGTAACAAAGGGCATTAGGATGACAATGTTGAAATTAGAAGAAACTTCATATCCTTTGGGTAGTTTTAGCTCATAACCATTATTATTAACATGTTGAAGGATCTAGAAAGGGCCATATGACTTGGGAGATAACTTGTTCATTCTTTTCCTTAGGAACCACTCCTTGCTAAGGTAAATCCAAACAAGGTATCTTAGGCTATGGATAATTCGTCTTCTACCTTGGCTTCCATGCTCTCTTTATCAAGTTGCTATTTTGGTTAACTGCTTAGCAATATTTTGATGTAATTTTTGAAACTCCTCAACACATTGTAGGCCCGATTGAATTTCTCCTTGAGAGGTTGGGCCGATAATCATATCTAAGGGTAAGTTCAGATTAAGTTCATAAACAACCTCGAAAGACAACCTTCTTATTGAGCTATGAGTAGAGCGGTTATAAGCAAACTTGATGATGGACAGACATATATCCCAATTATGTAGATTTTTCCTAACAATAGCTTGAAAGAGGTTGCCTATTGTTCTGTTCACAACCTTAATCTGGTTGTTTGTTTGCAAATGGCATGAAGTACTGAACATGAGCTTAATATCGAGCTTCTTCCATAGTGTTTGCTAGAAGAAGCTCATAAACCTCAAACCACGATCAAATACAATACTCCATGGAATTACAAGTAGCCACACAATCTTCTCAAAAAAAGGGATTAGCAACATGATAACTCTTACTTTAATTACACTTTACATGGTGATTTTATAGTATTTCCCTTATATTTTTTGTTATTTTTGAAGAAATTAATACTTAATTGAGTAAAATTTTGATTTCAAGGTTTGAACGCATTCTTGATTGAAAATGAAGAAAAGGAATCAAGTTTTACTCAATTCCGAGTTCAAATGAATGACTTATGAAGTTTTGAAGTTATACAACTTAGGACATAATCATGTCGTTAGTTCATGTTTGTACAATAATAGAAAGTGGTAATTTTTGAAATCGTATCCTTAGGTTGTATCTTACCCAAGATGATTTTTGTACCTAAATTTAGTGAGTTATATAACCTAGTTATACAACCTAGGGATACAACTGTATCTCAAGCTATATCTAGTAACAAAAAAAGAAAATTTCTAATATTTTATATAAGGACTTATGAGGGTTTTAGACATAACTTTACACATTTAAAAGAGAAGAGACTTGAAGAGAATAAGGAGGAAAAGGTGGAAGCAACACCTAACTTTAAGATCAAAAAGATTTCCCATCGACAAAAGGGATTTTTTATGTTTTACTTCTTGATTTTGCTACAATTTTCTTCTAATTTCATCATGATAGCTTAAGGTTCTTGTATTTAGGATTGTGGAACCTAGGGTTTCATGTGATTATTGGATTTATTGATAATTTTCAATAAAATTTCTATCTTTCTTGATTCAATTATGTGTTTTTATTATTAATTTATATTTATAGGGTATCAATCTATGATATTATGCTTGATGATTGAGAAATCACATGAGTAATAAGATTTTGACATAATTAGAGAGAATTACATATGTACTTAGAGAATAGATGCATGATTACTCTGGAAAGTTGTTATTTTTGTGTGGAAATTCATTATACATTAATGCAATTCTAAATTATATTATTAAGTGAAGAGATTTTAGTAAATAATTTAAGGTTAGGGTTAATATGCTTGAAAAAGGTGTTAACTTCAATTACGAATCCCTTTGATCAAGAATGATAAAGATGGAATTGGATATATTTTAAGTGATTACATATTAAACATTAGGGGAAATAATTCCTAAATATGTTATCTGCCTTTTTGAAGTCGTTCTTAATTTTATAGTTTCCTAAATTGCTTAGTTAAGTCTCATAATTAGATAAGTTTGTTAATTTTAGTATTTTTAATTCATTCAACTTATCACAAATTTTCTAGTTAGATAATAAAGCTAGGTTAGTATTAGTACTAATACTCGTACTCGTACTCGTACTCGATGTCTCTAAGGGATTGACTTAGACTTATATTCGCTATATTATAAACTGATAGGTGCACTTGCCTTGTATCAAGTTTTTAGCACCATTACTGAGGACTTGAATATTAAATACACTAGTTACTTCATTACTTTGACCATTTTTTTCTCCTTTTTATCATTATTTTCCTTCCTTTATTACTTTGAGCTGCAATTGATTGTATATTTCTTATCCTTGTAGTGCATGACCCGACGTAACCTAGAAGATTTGGTAGAACTTGATCCCAAATTGAGAGAACTATTCTTCAAATTTTGAGATCGCAAGCTTGACAAACTATGGCTACCATAGAAGATAAGTCAATTGTTGAGGTTAAGGAAGAAAGTGAAGAGGGAGACAATCAATTCATCAATCAAGAAGATACACCACCTGATTTGCTACAAGATCCTAAACTCATGGCCAACAACGGTGTTAAAGCAAATTGGACTATGTCCAACTATTTAAGACCTACACTTACAAGAGCTAACTCTAGTATCACAAGGTCGATCGTTGCTGCTAGCAACTTCCAAATTGCACCTAACATCATACATATGGTGCAACAATATGTTCAATTCAATGGCCTCTAAGATGAAGATCTTAATGCTCACATCTCTTGCTTTATAGAGATTTGTGATTCATTTAAAATCAATGGAGCTACAAACGACACTATCTAACTATGGTTATTTCCTTTTTTTCTTAAGGGATAGAGTAAAGCATTGGTTAAACTCTCTACCATGGAACTCAATCACAACTTGGAATAAATTTGTAGAGAAATTTTTGGCAAAGTATTTTCCACCTGTGAAGACAGCAAAACTTCAGAATGGCATTTCTTATTTTTCTCAATTGGAAGTAGAGACTTTATATCATACTTAGGAGCGGTTCAAGGACTTACTTAGGAGGTGCCCACATCATGGCCTCCTACTTTCGATGCAAATTTAAATCTTCTATAATGGTCTCAATTTATCTACGAGATAGATGATCGATGCATTCGCAGGAGGCACTTTAAACACAAAGATACCCAAGCAAGTACAAAACTTAATTAAAGGAATAGTAATGAACAATTATCAGTAAGAAAGTGCTAGAGTCAAGCAAAATGTTACAGGAATTCATGAAGTGGACTTAACCACTACTCTGGCAACTAAAGTGGATCTATTGAGCAAAAAATTGATGCATTCTCTGTTGACCCCTAATAAGTACAACCAAATGTGAGTGATTTTGGTAAGCAGGGTTATGGAGCTTAAGAACAATTGGAATAGGTGAATTGTCTAAGAAATCTACCTAAGCAACAAAATAACTCTTACAACAACACTTATAATCTTGGATGGAGGAATCATTCCAATTTTTCATAAGGAAATCAAAACCAAGGCCAGTAGAAGACCAACTTTGGTCTACCTGAATTTCAAAAACCATTACCACCTCCCCATCCTCAAGAGAAGAAGTTTGGTTTGGAAGAACTTTTCACTAAATATATTCATGGTAATGAGGCTCGGTTATCCAATAGTAAATCATTGTTGAGGAATTAAGAGGCTTCCAACTACAACCTTAAGAACCAAATTGGTCAGGTTACGAAGCTAATCTTTAAAAGACCACATGGAACATAGCTAGGAATCATGGAAACCAATCCAAAAGAACATTTCAAGGTAGTGATACTTCGAAGCAGGAAGGAATTGTAGGTTAAGAGGAAGGACAATGAGGAGACTAGTAAGAGAAATGAGGAGGTCAAAGCCAAAGAAGATGTAGAGTCATCAAAGGTAAAGGAATTGTTATGCCCTGAAGCGGTACAGTCGTAACAGCCCCGCCTGTGAACCATTCTAAGGTAGCAGTTAGCCTTACAACCGCTATCCTAGACCTGATCTACACAAGGCATTCATGACTAATCCGCTTTGAAGTAAACAGTTTATAATTTAAATAAATCACTTACCTAAGAAAGTGAGAAAATGTATATATACACTATAATTAAGTTATTACATTATTCAAAAATGAAAAAAAATTCTAAAATAAAAGCTTAGACCTTAAAAATATATGTTTGTTCTTCAAATGTTTTTTCTTCCTCACTCTCTAGGATCTAGCAGTTGCTAGCTTCAGAGTAGTTGTATGCTACTTCTTAGCTAGCACTTGCACGACGTCTATAGGGATGTAAGCAACCATAGCTCAGTAAGTTAGGATGGAGGACTTAAAACTATACCACAAACATAACAAGGTTATCAATCAACTTATTAGGTGCAATGCATGTTCAAGCAAATACTATCGTACGACGTTGTTTGGCCCATCGTGAGATTAGAGAAATTATGCCCACTCTAATTCAGGTTGAGGAGTTGCCGTTAATGCAACGGCTCATGACCAAACCTAACCTTGTACAATGGAGACATTGTTCCTCCCGCGACTATCTTTAAACCATTGACTTCACCCTCGCCGTGACCTTCTCTCCTGTCACTTAGTTCGACTAAGGATGAAGAAGGGACCATTATGCAATCCTGCGCTATCCCTTTCGAAGGGGTCGGTATTTAGTCGGAGAATCCTAGGTTCCCCTAATGGGTTGTCATAAGTCCGATTATGATTACAGGTTGTATATTTGATTAGGTCTAGTTTAGGGTGATAAATCATTTCATACAAATCATACAATACAAGCTAGAACAACAGACAGAATCATATCATCACTCATAATCAAGCATATGCACACAACCAACTATCTAACAAGCACAACTAAGCATAATCTCAAGCCTCCAAAATACAACAACGTATTAATCCCAACTTACCTGGACTCCTCGCTTACTTACTCGAAATTCAACTCGCTCAGGCCATCGCCGATCATCCTTATCACACAACGTGATTTCAGTTTTTTATATAACTATTATGAGTTGGTTTTATCCTATAACGCTTATTGCTATCTTTTCTTTAGGGTTTAATATGTCCAATTATTTAGGTTCTCAAATCTTTTACAATTATTCTAGGTTTGGGGTTAGGTTCAGGTTCAATTTCCATATCAATTTCTAAATTAGGTTTTAATTCGATTTTCTAAGTACTGTTTTATACCCAAACATTAGAAATTCGTTTAAACTCATAATGTGAAATTAATCACATTACTTCCTGATATCCTAAATATCATCACTATCCCTAGTTAGTATTTTATTCCATTCGGTACACTTAAATCCGTATTAGTGTACCGAATTTACTCTTAATGTAAGAAATTTTTACATTTTTCATATAATTACATAAATTTAAGTTTTCTATTAGATTTATTATATATTTTTATTATTATCATAATATCAATATTTATTCTAATATCTTCTATTTATTATATTTCTAATAATTGTGTATTATGTACTATTACTTATTATGTACATAATACATATCTAATATTTTTATCACTCTAATTACCATCTCCCAACATAAATTATCATTTCAAAATATCTAAATTCATTCTAAATTAAATTTTATGCCTAATTACCCTAATTTACAAAATTAACTTAAAATTTAATGTTTTTCCCTATTACTTATTTACTACAGGATTAACCTAATAATTACATATAACACCTTAAATGCTACAAGTATCATACTTCATCAGATTTCAACATCCTAAAACATATAATTATTCACTAAATCAGTAATTAACCATTTAATTACTTAATTAACCCTAAATTACCCATTTTATGCCTCATGTTAAGGCTAAAAAATTATCTAAAAATTTTGAAAATTAATTTTTGAAAACGGGCTTCATAGCACTATTCTATATCATCTAAGTAATTTACATAAAAATTTTGGGTTCAAAACTACACTTCTAAAGTTATTTATTTCTAAATCAAAACATGTTTGGTTTTGCACGATTTCTTAAGGACCCTATATCACGAGACATATTTTCATCAAAATAATATTTTACCTAAAAAATACATATAAAAATATTCCAGAATAAAAAAATTCATAATTTTATAAGAATATTTACTATTTTTACAAAATTACACAAAATTAGGTTAGAAATCAAACTCACCGATTTGGGTGGCTCCGGCCACCATCGGTGTCCATGGGTATGTTGGCCCACTTGGGTGCTGGGTGGTGGTAGTGGTCGTACACTCCCAACTGCTCGTCGGGTCTGGGTTATCCTTACAAGCCATAACTACATAATTTTCTTTTTTTTTTTTACCTGAATTTTTTTCTTCCAATTTCGATGCTCTTAATTTTTCTTTAATTTCTAATTGTTCAAATGAGCTTTGTGATTTTTTTTCCTATTTATAGAGATTTGTGGTAATTAATGTGCATTAAATTGGACAAAATATTGCCAAAATCCCTTAATTTTTGGCTTTTGTGTTACTTTAATTTAATTGGCTAATTTTTTTCTTATTTTCCTCAACTGCTATGATCCAATTCTAGATCATTCCTTATTTTTTTTTCTGATTTTTCTTTATTTTTTCCTAATTAATTATAAATTTTCTTTAATTATTTAGTATTATTTTAGTACATTACGCATAGTACATTACGCATAGTACATTACGCGTATTTTAAGTAATTACGCGTATTTCTACCAACATGTAAATTAATATATAGTACAAATAAATATTCCTAAATATTATTTAGGTTATTTTATAATTTTTAGTATACATATAATTTATCTCTAGTGATTCATTAATTATCGGAATGCATTTTACGTATTTTTAATAAATAACGAGTTATATACTTAAAATTTGGAATTTTTATATTCTTTTATTTTATTACTTATTTTCTTAAATTCGAACTTACGAGATCATTTTTATTAATATTTCTGGTTTTACTTATAATTTAGGCTTGATCGGATTTTTCAACCGATCGAAACCTTGAATGACTGGTTATAGAGTTTATAGGAATATCAACCACCCATCCCATATCTCCAAAGACTCAAGTAAGATTGCAATAACCAACAATTTAGTAAGTTCCTTGATCTCTTTAAACAATTACATATTAGCTTATCTCTTGTTGATGCTCTATCATAGATGTTGAAGTATGCTAAGTTCTTGAAAGATTTGTTGTCTAAAAAGAGGAAGCATAAGGAGCTTTCTACGATCTCATTAAGTGAAGAATGTCCAACGATTGTGCAAAACAATTTGGCCAAGAAGTTGAAAGACCTAAGGAGTTTTACAATTCCTCGTCAAATTGGTAACTTGTTAGTTGATAAAGCTTTAGTTAATTTAGGTGCTAGCATCAATTTGATGCCCTATAAATTTTTCAAGAAGCTAGGATTAGGGGAATTAAAACTCATACACATGAGTTTGCAATTAGCTAATAGATATATGACGTATCCTAGAGGCATTATTGAGGATGTATTAGTCCAAGTGGGTAAATTTAATTTTCCAATTAACTTTGTGATATTGGACATGGATGAAGATTTTGGGTACCCATTATCCTAGGTAGACCATTTTTAGCTATTGTTAAGGCTATCATTGATGTTAATGATAGTACACTCATTCTCAGAGTGGGAGATAGAGAGATCATGTTTAAACTTTCAGAGGTTATGAAAAAGTCTGTGGATCAAGATGATACTTGCTATCTTTTGGATGTTACTAACACTTTTATTTCAAGTTGTATATAAGAAATTCTTTCTAAGGATCCGCTGGAGAGTTACTTGCAATTAGGCATAGAAGAAGCTTTGGAAAATCTTGTTCAATCTGAAGTTATAGCACAATTGGAGGCAAATAAACCTATCTTTATTTAGAAAGGGTTTGAAGAGATTGAAAAGGCGAAGGGAGTACAGTTAAAACCTTAAATTGAGGAGCTACTAGTATTGGAGTTGAAGTAGTTTCCAGACTACTTAGAATGTGCCTTCATAGAGAAGGACTCTAAATTACTCGATAATTGTAGCATCCACTTTAGAAGAATAACAAAGAGAAAAGCTGCTAAAAGTACTTAAGGAGCATAAGAGGGCCATTGCTTAGAAAATATCCGATATTCGAGTTATCAATCCCTCCTTTTATACTCATAAGATTTTGATGGAAGATAACCACAAGCCAGTAGTATAACCCTAGGACGCTTGAATCTGAACATGAAAAAGGTAGTAAAAAAGGAAGTCATCAAACTTCTTAATGCAGGTATGATATATCTTATCTTTGATAGCTCATGGGTGAGTCTAGTGCAAGTAGTTCCAAAATATGGTGGGATGATAGTATGTATGGATGATAGTATATGCAGGGACTATTTTCCCTTACCTTTTGTTGATCAAATGATATAATGACTAGCTAGATAGATTTTTTATTGTTTTCTAGATGGCTTATCCGGTTATTTTCAAATACTTATTGCACCTAAAGATCAAGAGAAGATTACCTTTGTTGCGAATCGTGACCAATAACAAACAAGGCCGATTGATGGATGGGTCTAAGTTTGCAGAAAGCTTGAAAAGGGTTAATGGGGAAAAATATGAAAAGAGTGATAAAGACGAATGAAATAGTAAGCAAAAACCCACGAATAGCTCTAGAGGATATGACGCACTAAAGGAACTTTCGAGGTCTCCTGGCACAATTCAATATAACGTATGAATTGGTCTAATGAGATTACTTGCCACCTAACCTTACTTGAAGGTAATCTGGTTTGTTTCAGTAACAAGTAAAAAGGTGTTTATACTCGTAAGTTAGGGTAACTTGCCCAAAAGAGAAAGGACAATAAGGACATTTCTTAAAGAAGCAATGTATATGATACAAAAGGGTAAAAATGAATATGTAAGGAAAACAATCATTGGTGCTACAGATTTTATCTATGATATTGTATATGTAGCGATGTTGCATTGACGAGGTTGTTAGGAGATGCGGACAAAAAGTACGAATAAGTGGGCTTGTCCAAGCAGGGGCGGTCTAGTCAGTTTAGATTCTCTGTCTTTCAACTTCTCAATGAGGATGATGCCGAGTGATTGGTTGGCTCGGCATTAGAGTGATCATCAACTCGGCATAGCATAGAATAATGGGTAGTTATACGGTATGACATTAAAGGTAACTTGACAAGGAAGTATTTGGCCTCGGCAGGGGTTGGTTGGAACATAAGGATCCATCATGCCAGCCCCTCTAATTCTTAGGCTTGGCTACGGGTTAGAGGTCTCGTAGCTTGATTCCCATCACTCCCTTCAAGTTGTTTTAGATTTGGGATCAAATCCAAATAGTGTTTGCTTTGTTCTTCGTCAAGATGATATGGACTAATGTCGGTAATATTGAAGGCATCAAAAACCCCATAGTCCTTAAGCAGTTATAACTTATAAGTGTTGTCACTGATTTTTTGGAGGATTTTGAAAGACCCTTCCACTCTTGCAGATAATTTGTTTTTCCTCTTGTTTGAGAACCGTTCCTTACTGAGGTGTAACCATACCAAGTCTCGTGGCTGAAATTGTTTGGACGACTTGCCTTTGGTATTTTCTTGCATTCTTTTAGCAGATTGGTCGATGTGTCGAGTGACCTTATCATAAATATGTTGAAGAGATTGTGTTTTGGCCAAGGTATCAGGGTTCTCTTGCGTAGGTACTATTACAGGGGTATGATCGAAGGGCCACTCGTGATTGAATCCATAGATCACCTTAAAGGGAGTTTGCTTAGTGGTGTCATGTACGGTTTGGTTATAGGTGAACTCGACCACTCACAAGCAGACGTCCCAATAAGCTAAGTTCTTACTTATGGCAGCTCGGAGTAGTGACCCCAAAGTACGATTAACTACCTCTATTTGGCCGTCAATTTGGGGGTGACATGAGATACTAAAAAGTAATTTGGTTTGCAATCGATGCTACCGAGTTGTCTAGAAATGGCTTAAGAACTTCGAGTCTCTATTGGAGACTATACTTCTTGGCACACTGTGTATCCGTACAATTTCCTATAAGAAAAGATAAGTAATAGTCGAGTTGTCGTTAGTTTTAGCACAAGGGATGAAGTGTGCCATCTTACTGAATTGATCCACAACGACCATTACAGAATCTTTACCTCAGGCAGTTCGTGGTAGTCTGAGAACAAAGTTTATACTTAGTTTAGTCTACGGCCTCATTGGAACAGGTAAGGGCATTGCTTTCCCTTGTTAGGTTCAGCACTTGGCTTTCTTGTATACAACATAGCTTTTGATAACTTGATGTACATCTCTTTGCATTCTCGACCAAAAGAATTGGATATTCAGTAACTCACAAGTCTTCCTCTCTCTAAAGTATTTAAAGAGTCATTCACTATAGGCTTCCTTGATTAATAATCCCCCTATAGAATAAGTTGGTACGCACAGTTTCCCCCCTCAAAATAGATAACCATCTTCCACATAATACTCATCCACTGTCCTCTTATCTACGCATCACAAAATTATTGGTCTAAAGTGTGGATCCCCGGAGTACTGTTCTTTGATACTTGTATAACCAAATAGCTTTGTCTACAGTTTTGATAAGAACTCATGCCTCCTCGAAAGAACATCTATAGTTACATTACTCTATCCTTGCTTATATTTTATTATAAAATTGAATCCCTCAAAGAATTCAACCTACCTCGCCTGCTACTTTAACAACTTGGTTTGACTTCGGAGGCATCTCAGTGATTCATGATTAGCATATATGACAAATTCTCTTGGCAACAAGTAATGTTGACATACTTGCATTGCTTGAATCAGTGCCAAAAGTTCCTTGTCATACATGGAGTAGTTTAGCTATGGTCCTTGGAGCTTCTCACTTTAGAAGGTAATTGGTCGGTCGTCCTACATCACGATAGTGCCTATTCTAATACCTAATGCATTGCATTCCAGTTAAAAAATTTTGTTGAAGTAGGGCAGTAATAACACTGAAGCGAGGTCAATCTTTCTTTCACGTCGGCAAAACTCTTCTCCTCCTTTTCTCCCCATCGGAAGTTGGTGTTCTTCTTCATAAGCTTGGTAGGTACGATGATGGTACTGAAATTCCTGATATACCTTTTGTAGAATGAAGCCAGTACGTGGAAACTTCTTACATTGACACAAGTAATAGGAGCTGGCCACTCGACAATTGCTTTGATCTTCTCATCATTGACTCGCAAGCCTTCTCTACTGACTACATACCTCAAGAATACCACTTCCTCCTGGCAGAAGCAATATTTCTTCAAGTTGTTGAATGGTCTCTCGGCATAAAGGATATTTAGGATTGCTTTAAGATGTTTACAGTAACTCAGCATGTCATCATTGTAGACTAGGATGTTGTCAAAGTATATTACGATACACTTCCCTATGAGATGTCTCTACACATAATTCATAAGTCTCATGAAAGTCATTGGGACATTTGACAAGCCGAAGGGCATGACCATCCACTTGTAAAGTCCACGTCAAGTTTCGGACGTAGTCTTCTACTCGTCTCCTGGTCTCATACGGATTTAATAGTAGCCAGATTTAAGATCAATCTTGTTGAAAATCTTGGCTCTACTCAACTCATCCAACGTGTCTTCTAGCCTCGAGATCGGGTACCTGTATTTAATTGTGATTTTGTTCACAGGTTGGCTGTCAACACACATTCGCCAGGTTTCATCCTTTTTCGACACTAGAAGTGCAAGCATAGCACAAGGGCTGAAACTCTCTCTCACATAACCTCTCTGTAATTACTCATTAACTTGACGTTAGAGTTTAGAAGCCTGCTTGGGATTCATCCAATAAGTTGACTTATTCAGTAATGTAACGCTGGGTACTAAGTTAATGTAGTGCTCTATACCTCGAGTTGGGGGCAACCCCTCAAGTAACTATTCGAGGAATAGGTCAACATAATCATCTAGCAACTCCTTGATTTTTTGGGGAAGCTCAACCCGCTCCTTCACTTCCAATAGTCGCTTGACCAAAAATTGGGTTGACTTGTCAGCATTGATGGCCTCTCGGAGCTCGACCTTACTCATCACCAGAGCTTTCTTCAATCCGCAAGCTAGTTTTTCTGTAACTTGTGAACTTCTCTTGATAGCATTGAATTTAGCATGATTTTCCGGTCATCCTTTTCCAACATATACGTGTTCTTATAGCCATCATGTATAACTATCCTATCGAACAACCATAGCCTTCCTAGCAACACATGGGAAGCATACATAGGTAGCACATCGTAGAGGATCTTGTTAAAGTAATTCCCTATAGTAATCAGCAACAATATTTTCCAAGTGACATATAATGCTCTTTTCTCATTCAACCAGTATAACTTGTATAACCTAGGATGTGCAACAGTTGACAACTTCAATTTTGAAACAAGATTGGTCGATGCTACATTAGTGCAACTTTTACTGTCCACAATGAGAGCACACATCTGATCATTCACCTTATAGGTGGTATGAAACAAATTCTCTCTCTGCTTCTCCTTTCGTGAGGGTTTCACGCTCATAGTATGCTCGATAATAATGAGTAACTGGTCTAAGTCCTCGGGAAATATGTCTTCCTCAATCAGTTCTTTCTCAATATTTTCTTTCTTAGCAAGAACCTCTACCTCCTTAGGTTCCTCATTTGTACTCTTTACTTCTAACTTCGAGATGTCTCTCTTAATGACCATTGTCCTTCGGTTCGCACATTGAGTAACCATATTTTCAAACCCTTGACACTTGAAGTACTTGATCTAGCTGGTCTTCTTACAAGACCCTTACCCCTTCCCATACGTTTGGGTTAGCACTACATCTTTAGGTCAGCCTTTTTGTTCGGCTCTAACATTAACTCTTCTACTTGGCTCTATCATTAACTCTTCTGCTTAGCTCACTACTAGACTAAGCTCGGTGACTTGTTTATCCTGGTCGGCTGGTCGGCTAGTCGGCATTCTGGCCGTTACTTGACTCCTTCTTTGCCTCTGTACTCACTGGGTAATCCTAATAGCTTTGTTCATTGTGTCAAATCATTAGAGCTCCACAATGTCTCGGATGTCTCCTCTCAACCTAGTAATAAACCTTAAGACTATGCGGGCTAATGGTTTCTCCATTTCACATCTTATTATAAGAATTTGGAATTCTTCAACATATTCATCAATTGTTCGGCCTCCTTATCTCAGCTCATGAAGCTAAGTGAAAGTATCTTGAAGATAAGTTTCCAGCACGAATCTGTTTCTGAGTACCCTCTTCATCTCGAACTAGGTATTAATCTCTCGGTACCCCTCTCTTCTTCTTATGGCCAGAAAATTCTTCCATTACATGGCGGCATATCCAGAAAATTCAACACCAGCAGTCTTAGCTTTCTCATAATAGTAATCAAATACATGCTCTACTTTCTCTTCCCAATCCAGATACTCATCAGCATTTCCAAATCCATTCAAACTCGAAATCTGAATCTTCACATGGTTGGATGCTTTGGGGACTTGTACACACTCCTCTTCAAAATACTCTTCTTTCTCCTTATCAAGTTCTCTCAAGGCTATCCTTCGCCTTATTCATCTGTCAACTCCTCCACCTCGAATTGGTTGAGTTGGGTTCTAACCTCTAATAGGTCAAGTAGCTTGTAGAGTGTTTTGTACGGCCTCAGTGGGTTAGCAAAGCAAGGTATGAACAGCTTGAGTCAGATCTACCAAGAGGTTTACTATCTCATTAAGTCTCTTATCAATGCTTTTGGGAGTTCCCTAAGATTGTTGTCTATAGTGAACAACTCTGTTGTCATCACCAATACCAACATTCATATTTAGGTCTGTCATTTTCCCTCACAAATTGAAAATTTGAACAAGCACTTTAGAAAGTGAACAACTAATGAAACAACAGTCAAATGAACACAATAGCTTGCTCTGTTTCATACACACAAAATAGAGTATAACAGGACTCAAGAAGTACTAACTACAGCTCACATAAAACCTTCACATTAATACCAAGATGTTGCGAATTATGACCAAGAATAGAAAAGCTGTTCGCTGGATAGGTCTAAGCTTACAGAAAGCTTAAAAAGGGTTAATGGGAAAAGATATAAAAAGAGTAACAAAGACGAATGAAATAGTAAGCAAAAATCCACGAACAGCTCTAAAGGATATGAAGCACTAAAGGAACTTCCAAGGACCCACAACACAATTCGATATGACGTATGAATTAGTCCAATGAAGTTACTCGTTACTTAACCTTGCTTAAGGGAAAGGATAAGAGTGATGCTGAGAGTAAACAAGCAGCGTTTATGCAAGGGAAAAAGTACTCAAGTGTATTGAAGGTAATCTAGTTTGTTACAGCAATAAGTATAAGGGTATCTATACTTGTAAGTCAGGATAACTTGCCTGAAAGGGAAAAGATAATAAGGACATTTCTTATAGAAGTAATGCACATGATATAAAGGGTAAAAATGAATATATAAGAAAAACAATCATTAGTGCTATAGTTTTTACCTACTATATTATACACATGGCGATGTTGCATTAATAAGGTTGTTAAGAGATGTGGACAAAAAGTATGGATAGGTGGGTTCATCTAAGCAAAGGTGGTCCGGTCAGTCTAGATTCTCTATCTTTTGGCTTCTCGGTGAGGATGATGCTAAGTGATTGGTTGGCTTGGTGTTAGAGTGATCATCAACACGGCATAACATAAAATAATGGGTAGTCATACGGTACAGCATTAAAGGTGACTCGGCAAGGAAGTATTTAACCTTAGCAAGGGTTGGTTGGAACATAAGGATCTGTCGTGCCAGCCCTTCTAGTCTTCAGGCTTGGCTATGGGTTATAGGTCCCGTAGCTTGATTACCATCAACCTTCACTTGTCATTATGGCACCTTTACTTACCGAAGAATGCCTTTTGGCCTTTGTGATGCACCTGCTACATTTTAGCGGTGCATGATAACCATTTTTGATGATTTGATTAAGGACATAATGGTGGTATTTATGAATGACTTTTCAGTTTTTGGCAATTCATTTGACCATTATTTGAGTAATTTGGACAAGGTTTTAGCTAAGTGCGAAGAGACTAATCTTATACTCAATTGGGAGAAGTGTCACTTTATGGTGTAAGAGAGTATTGTGCTAGGACATAAGATCTCGTATCAAGGAATTGAAGTTAATATGGCTAAAGTGAATGCTACTGCAAGGTTACTGCCTCCAACTTCGATTAGGTTTTTTAGGAGATTCATTAAGGACTTCTTGAAAATTGCCCGCTCCTTAACTAGGTTATTGGAGAAGGATATGCCTTATGTTTTCTCTTAGGATTGTTTAAAGGTTTTGAATATCCTTAAAGAGAAACTTACCAATGCCCCAATCATGATAGTACCTAACTAGGCACTTCCCTTTGAACTTATGTGCAACATAAGTGATCATTGGGGGGGAAGGGTAATTTTAGGATAAAGACGGGGCAAGCACTTTCAATTGATTTACTATGCTAGCAAAAGTCTTATGGATGCTTAGCAGAACTATAACACTATGGAAAAAGAGTTGCTAGCAGTTGTTTTTGCCTTTGATAATTCTGCTCTTAGGTACTTATTAGCAAAACCATATGCAAAGCTAAGACTGATTAGGTGGATCTTGCTACTAAAAGAGTTTCATGTAGAGATCAAAAACAAGAAAGGCATTGAGAATTTAGTAGCAGATCACCTATCTAGATTAGAGAATCCAAACTTAGAAATGCTCAATAAGAATGAGATCAAGGATGAGTTCCCTGAGGAGCGACTCTATGCCATAAACTAGGTAAGTGATATGGAAATCCCTTGGTTTGCGAATGTTGCCAATTTTTTAGCTACTAGAATTGTATCTAAAGGACTTTCACACTAGCAAAAGAAGAAATTTTTTTTCTGATGAGAGACATTATTTTTGGGATAATCCTTACCTGGTTAAAGTATGTGCAGATCATGTTATTAGGAGGTGTGTACCATACCTTAAATGATGGTAAATTTTGAGCTACTGTCATTTAAGGCCTATAGATAGGCATCATAATGCCAATAAGACAAGTCATAAGGTCTTAGAGGCTACATTTTATTAGCCCACATTATTCAAAGATGCTTAGAAATATGTTGAGATTTGTGATTGTTGTCAACGAGTAGGGAATATATCTCATAGGGATGAAATGCCACAAAACCCCATCTTAGAGGTGAAGGTATTTGATATGTGGGGAATTGATTTTATGCGTTCTTTCTCAAACTCTAACGGCAATAAATACATCCTAGTAGTTATTAAATACATCTATAAGTGAGTAGAAGCTAAAGCCTAACCTATTAATGATGCTAAGGTGGTAAAAAAAAATTTAAGAGGCCTATTTTCTTGATTTGGTACTCCTAGAACAATTATAAGTGATAGGAGAACACACTTTTGTAATACCCAACTTAACCAAGTGTTTAAATGCTATGGTGTCACAATAAGATAGCTACCCCATAACACCCCTAAACTAGAGGCCATGTAGAAGTCACTAACTGAGATCTTAAGCAAATTCTTGAAAAAACTATAGAGTACCATAGAAAAGATTGGTTAAAAAAGTTGGATGATGCTCTAAGGGCACATAGAACCGCTTACAAAACTCCACTAGGAAACATACCCTATCGACTTGTATATGAGAAGGTTTGTCACTTACTGGTAAAGATTGAACACAAGGCTTATTGGGCAATTAAAAGTACTAATGTTGATTTTAAGCATACAGCTGCTCATAGGAAGCTTCAATTGAATGAGTTAGAGGAATGGCGAGTATGAGAACTTGAAATTATACAAATAAAGGGCCAAGAAGTACCACGATCAGTGAAGCAAACAAGGTTAACAATTTAAAGGAGATTATATCCTTTTGTATAACTCTTGCCTTCGTTTATTCTTAGGTAAGTTGAAATCTAAGTGGTCTAAACTATTTATGATCACACAAGTTTTCCCGTATGGAACTTTTGAAGTTACACACTTAGAGAATGGCACATTTAAGGTAAATGGGCAACGATTGAAGCTATATTTAGGTGGAAATTTGGCGCATGATAGATGAGAGGAATTTTATCTCCACTTGATGAAACAATCATAAGTTATAAACGTATCCCATTGAGCTATCAATGTTAATTATAGCACCTTTTGGGAGACAACCCATGTTTAACTTCTTCTTTTTTAATATATTTGTTCTACTTCAATTTACTTCACTAACACTTTAGTTCTATTAGTTTATTTCATTTTATTTTATTTTTTTATCTAACTTTGCCTTACTTCTTTTATTTGTTTCAATTTTAGTCATAGGTTTAAGTTCGCTTTTATGTTACGCTAGGCATACGACAGTCTCACTAAATGAAATTTTGAAATTGATAAGTGCAATATAATAGTCTTTTCTTTTTAGTTTAAATTTTTACATTAGATTTCTTTTATTCATTTTCTAGTTTAAGTACATTTATTTCTTAATTGTCTTTTTTTTTTCTTTTTTTTTTTTACATTTAAATTCATGCATTTAGGCTAGGCATACATAAATTCAAAAAAAAAAAAAAAAAACAAAAGTTACATAACTATAGGATACAGTTGATAAGGATCAAGGATCAATCACTTACTCTCGAACTCGAGGGCTTTCTCATATGGTCCGCCAAGCTATCTAAGGAGAGTTAAGTGTTGAGGAGCATTGTTTTGCCCAGTCCGATCTACTAAGCTACTTTGCTCCCCACACTATCTAAGAAGCTACCAAGGTGATTAGCCTACATATGGAGCTAACCCCTCTTCGTACTTTAGTCCAAGTACCAAATCAGGAAAATAGCCATCTTTAGAGTGTCGAGGTTGAACTGACAATTGTGGAGTGATAACTTTTATTTTAAATACATTTCACTTAGTAATTTTATAGCATTTCCCTTATATTTTGTTTTTTTTAAAAGGAATTGATACTTAATTGAGTAAAATTTTAATTTCAACATTTGAACATGTTCTCGGATTGAAAACAAAGAAAAGGAATTAAGTTTCACTTAATTTGGAGTTCAAATTAATGAGTTATAAAGTTTTAAAATTACATAAACAATAAGAGAAAGTGACAATTTTTTGTCAGAAAGTTACACAGTTTGGGAAACAATGGTGTCCCCAGGCTATGTCCATGCAGAATGATTTTTGTACCAAGGTCAGTAAGTTACATAACATGGAGATACAACTATATCCCAGGTTGTATTTGGTGATAAAAAAGAGAAACTTCACAATACATTATATAAGGACTTATGAGGGTTTTGCACACTACTTTTGAACATTAAAAAGAGAAGAGACTTGAAGAGAAGAATGACAAAAAAGTGGAAGCAAAACCCAACTTCAAGATTGAAGAAGATTTCTCATCAACAAAAGAGGTTTTTCATGTTTTATTTCTTGATTTTGTTGCAATTCATTTTTAATTTCATCATGATAGCTTAAGATTCTGGTATTTAGGATTGTGGAACCTAGGGTTTCATGTGACTATTAGATTTATTGATAATTTTCAATAAAGTTTCTATCTTTCTTGATCTGATTATGTGTTTTAATCGTTAATCGATATTTCTAAGGTATCAACCTATGATATTATGCATGATGATTGAGAAACCACATGAATAATGAGATTTTGACTTAATTGAAGAGAACTACATGTGTACTTAGAGATAAGATAAATGATTCTTCTAGAAAGTTATTCTTTTGTGTGGGAATTCATTGTACATTAATGCGATTCAAAATTATAGTACTAAGTGAAAAGATTCCGGTAAATAATTTAGAATTAGGGTTAATATGCTTGAGAAAGGTGTTAACTTCAATTATGAATCCCTCCGGTCAAGAATAATAGAGATGGAATTAGATAGATTTTTAGCAACCACATGTTAAACACTAGGGTAAACAATTCCTAAATACGTTATTTGGCTTCTTGAAGTTGTTCTTAATTTTATCATTTTCTAAATTGCTTAGTCAAGTCTCATAATTAAATTACTTTGTTAATTTTAGTATTTTTAATTCATTCAAACCATCACAATTTTTCGGTTAGATAATAGAGCTAAGATTAGTATTAGTACTTGAGGTTTTTATGGGATTGACTTGAATTCACATTCACTATATTAAAACTGATAGGTGCACTTGCCTTGTATCATAAAGGTTCAACCAATCGAGGCTGATTCGAATGTGAGTTGTCCTTGATCTAACTCTTGTCCAAACCTAGCTGTTAGGGCGCCAAATTGCAGACGCTGAACAGACCTGATCAAAAGAACTGCCCCTACTCAGCTCACAATATTGTTAAAATCTTAGACTGAGTAAAACATACATGTGTTGTCCTTTTTTTGACAAACGTACTATCCTTTTTGACAAATGGCATTCTTTTAAACAATTTCATTTACCTGTAAATTATTCTCCTTTTTTATTTAGCAAATAAGGACCCATTCTTTGTAATTTCTATAACTTAGGACTTACTCTAGCAGGGTATTATTAATACTTGCATAATGTAATAGTCGCATGGTCAATACATAGAACCTTTTTACTCTTTCCTAGGCTAAGTGATTTTTTTTTTTACTTACTCTTGAGCTAGTCTTAGTTAGCCCATTCGAGTGTGGAGTAGTGATGAGTGACCTCTGGCCATACTTGTACATCATATCAAGTTTGACTCGAGCTCATATGAGGCATTGGTGAATTATATCCATCGTTGGCACATGGGAATCCTTGCTCATCCCTCGACCATCATTAACTTTTCAAGCCATCTTGCGGTTTGAACTCACTCCCTTTTGGTTATGCTAGATATTAGGTTCATGTGTTCATCTACGAATTCGTATCAACAATTGTATCCCAATTTGTGGTCACTTAGCATATACACAACACATACATGCATAGCATAGCACATTTAAAACACAAACATACACTCATAAACTTCCCACATTTCACTCTTCACTTACAGGCACAAACACAAAAGCACTCTTTCCTCTCTCTTCTTCTCACATTCCACTTTTCATCAACTAATTTATTCATCAAATCTGACACAATCCAAGTAAGTTCATCTCACACTCTTTTTTTTTTCCTTTTCTCTATGCCATCTCTTATTCATGCTTTGATTTCATGATTGTTTTATGCATGCTTAGGTGAAATAAATTTAAGACTTATGTGACTTTGAACAAAAACCTTGTCTAAAAACTTATGTAGTTTTTTTTTTCTTTCATAATAAACATGCATATTTGTTCAATGTCTCAAGACATGGTTATGTCTTTCACAAATGGTGCCCATGAACAGAGCTTTTATATTTCGTTACATTGATGGATTTACATGCTTTTGTGATGCACATTGTTGCTAAATATTACTCTATAATCTATCAAACGCAAATTTGACTTGAAAAGTTAATGTCAATTACTCAATTAAGTTTTTTAGGGTTAGAAGTGTTGACAGTGATTTTGTCACATTTAGAGTATTTTAAGTATTGGGAAGCCTTTATCTCATGAAGATTGTAATATGAAGAATCAAATGTATAACTAGTTGGATGAATTTTACTAGCCATTTCTTTTAACTCAACTAGTTTTGTAGGTGCACTCTACATGTTTTCTCGAATGTCGCAATGAGATTTCTTCCAGTATCCATCATTTCTACTCCTTTATGAATCTCTCTTAGTTTGAACTAAGCGTAGAGAAGATGAGCATCTCTGATTTGGTGTGGTGTTTCTTCTTACGTACCCAATGGAAAATTGTGAAAAGTTCACTATCTGGAGGAAATCTAAGTATACAGCATCATCTTCTACGCAAGAAGGTGCCATTTTTGAACCATTGGTCACTCTCCCTCCAATGGAGCACCGAATGCTCTAATTCAAAGAGGAATACCAATTGACTCACTATAGCTTACTCAAAAACAAGTCATTTAGTGAAACACTTTGTTTGGATTGGGATGTTATCGCCCAACTAGAGCTAACAAATGAAATGAATGAACTGTTGGAAGGAACCATTTGGGAGCGATTCTTATCTCTTTAACCTCTGGCTTACAAGGAGTTGATATTGAAGTTCTTATGTACATATCAACTAGATAGAGAAGGTGTTAATGGCATGTACCTAAAACGTAAACTCCATTTCACTTTAAATAGCAAGTTTTCTACGTGAAAAAAGCTCAATTGGGTAAGTATCTTGGTCTCTATGAGGAAATATTCATGGATGGAAGGGTTCCAACGCTTAACTTATTGTTTTCCACGTAAAGTGATACTTAGGAAGTTTTGGGATGAAATTGCCGATGGTGATGTTTATAATCCAATGGTGAGCAAGGCCTTACAATTGGTAAAACCAGAATATCATGTTCTTCACTGGCTTTTTGCACATACGTTGACTAGCCAAGGCCAATGTACTAATGTAGTTTCTAATAAGGATTTCCTTTACCTATATAGTGTCATTCATATGTACCCAATCAATCTAGTCATTGAGTTGGCCAAACTTTTTCGTTACCACTACAAGGAAGAAGGGGCATATTCGCTGTGGCCCATACATCACTTTACTAGTGTAGGCTATGCAGACTAAGGTTGTAGTTTAGCCCTCCCTTACCTTTGTTGCTTAATTTACTCTTATGCCACTTAACTCTTTTCGACTCATGAACCTTTTAACAATGGGATGTCAAGGTAGACGAGTGTAGCCTACCTCTAGAGGATAGATGCCTTCAATAAGCTTTGAGGAAAATTTTGATATCTTGATGTTTGAAATTTGCCATATTCGAGAAAGTGTGGATAAACTTCACATCCACTAAGACAAATTGGAAAAATTTCTCAAAATAAAAGAATTGAATGTGGATGATGAGGGTAATAAGAGTGATGAGGAGAATGATATTGACAAAGGAGAAGAGGAAGATGAGAGTGATAAGAAAAAGACAAGGAAAATGACGAAGGGGATGATGAAGAAATGGCAGATGCATAAACTAATGAGGATGATGGAGATGGGGATTACGATCCCTCTTCTTAGTTTATTTTCTTGTACTTGTAATATTTAGCTGACATATTTATTATGCTTTACCTATGTAGTTAGACTTTTCCTTTATTTTCTTTTCATTTATATTTATTTTCTTTTCTTTTCACTTCTCTTTTTTTCTTCAACATTAGTTAGTTAGCAAGGGCATGTGTAGTTAAACATGTAATGATAATGGACTCTTGGATACAAACTTTTCCATATGCTTTTTGATTGGTAGGGAAGTGACAATTCTTTTTTGATTAATATTTTTTTATTCTCTTTTTCCTTATGATGTTTTGTAATTATTTCATATCTTGCTATTGTGCTTTCTTAACCATACATTGAGGACAACGTACATTATCAAGTGTAGTGAAGGGACATATATAAATTTGTTACTATTTAGCAGACAAATAATTCACATTTGACCCAATTAATTTTTAAGCTAACTTGTAATAGGTGACTAACAATTGTTGAAATTTGAAGTGTTAGGCCGAATCGATTATTCCATCTTAATCATTATTAATCTTATTATACTTTACCTGAATTGATTAGTTAAAGCTTTGGAGGGCAAAGTTATAAGTTATTTAGTTCAGGATTTCAGGACTTAAGATTGGAGCAACATCACTAGTTGAGCGCAAGTCATGGTTATTTTTAAATTTTCTTTAGTGTATATCTTTCTCTTGGAAAATTTTAAAACCTTATAATCCTTAGCAAACAAATAAATGAAATTCCTCTTTTAAGAAACTCCTAAAAAACCACAATGATTGGATATAGAAAATAATAATAAGTGCATGAATAGTTAAATAAAAAGAAAAAATTTGTAAGGATTCGCCTTGGTCCGTCAATTCTTCTTGATCCTTACTCTTCGACCTCATTGTCTATCTTTGGGAATTAGGTGAGGTGCTTCTAATCTACTATGAACCTTCAAAACAAACTAAAAGGGAATGAGTGACAACATGCTTGATAAGAGGGACAAAGATAGAAGCATGTGTTTAATACAAGATAATATGGGTTTTCAACCAAGTTAGTTACATGCAATGTATATACAAGCAAATGCCATTGCAATCTGTTGTAAGATTAGAGAAATTATGGCTATTCTAATCTGGATAAAGGAGTTTGACATCAACTACTCATGAATCAAAGCTAAATTGGGCCTTGTACAATAGAGAACACCCTTCACTTGAGATTACCTAAAAGGCTGTACTAAGGATAGACAAGGTTAGCCATATCAGTGGTAGGTTCAAACTTATTGAAAGTTTGAAAACAAAGATGAAACGCATAAAAATGAAATTTAATTAAGCGAAATCCCATGAATGATTCCAAGGATATGACATACCAAGGAATCTTCATAGACTCACAAACTAACTCAATATGATACATGAGTAACTCAATGAGGTCACTTGCCACCTAACATTGCTCAAGGGATAAGATAAGAGTTAAGATAGAAGTAAGCACAGTAGTTTGCAAAGGGAAAAGTGTAGTATATTCAATATTCAGATAATTGTTATGGCTACAACGTTTAAGGGTATTTATACCCAATAATCTAAGGCAACCTTCTAAAAATGGAAAAGATAAAAAAAAAGATATTATCTAAAAGAAGTAAAGTGCAAGGAATGTAATAGGGTATAAATGAAAAATCAAGAAAACAAATGATGGGTGTTACAAATCTTTTACATAGTCATTCAAACACATGGCTAGTAGCTAATGGCTAAGCTTCTAACAAAATAGACAAAATTGTAAAGGTAGTTAGGCTGTTGTCAAGCAGAGATGCTAAGTAGAATAGATGATTCTTTCGAGGTAAACTTAGCTTAGACATGCTTCAGGCAACTTGGAATCAAGTCGATCGAGCAAGTGATCAAGTGAGCTAAACTATTGCTTGGACACTCCTTAAGTTTACAGTTAGAAATAATCAATAGGCATGGGAGAGTTCGACTCAGGCAAGGCAGCAGTTTAATAGTTTGGAGCAGCTTGGACTCTTCAGGTATAGGTTAGAATGAGAGAATACACTTGGACATGCTCTCAATCCCATGAGCTCGAGCTTAAATCAAAGGTCCAGTAGCTCAATTCTTATCACTACCATTAAACCACTATGTCGAAAACCTACCTACAATATATGTTTTCTTTAGCTTCAAGAGCTGAGGCAAAGAAGCTATATTGTTGATAAGTATGTACAAGAGTTTTATATGCTAATGATCTATTGTGAAGTCAATGAGCCTTCAACCCATACAGTGTCAAGATTTTTGACTGGATTGAGGTATAAAATACGGGATGTAGTAGAATTATAAAAGTTTGTCACTTTGGACAGAGCTATAGGAATAGCCCAACATGTGGAAAGACAGAGGCGAAACAAGCCAATTTGACCTCAAGTTAATTGATTTGTTCAAAGTAGTTGACTTGCCTATAGTAGCAACTAAGCTCTACAGAGTACTAAGCTTAGTAGGAGAACTGATGTGTTCAAGCAAAATGGTCATTTTGCTGACCAAGAGTTACCAAAGAGAACCTATGAGAAAGAACAAGGGTCTAGATGAAAGATAAGCCATATTAAGTGCTCTAAGCGTTAGAGATTTGGGCACATGGCCGCCTAATGTCCGAACAGATAAACCATGATCATCAAAGGTGATGCTCTAAAGATTGCAATTGATAGTATAGATGAGGAGCCTGAAGAAAGAGAAGAATTAGAAAAGAACACTGAATGTAATGAAGATTTAGTTGAGGAGGATGTATTTGTTGAAGATTTGGACAAATTTACTTTGGTTGTTCAATGTATGATGAGCATTGAACCCTTTACTAAGAAAGAGCAATGAGATAACCTATTTCATATCGGCTGTAAGGTGAACAAACAAGTGTGTGCACTTATAGTAGACAGTAGAAGTTATACTAATGTAGCATTTGTTGACCTGATTAAGAAACTTAAGTTGCCAACCTTATCACATCCGAGACCATATAAACTATATTGGCTAAATGAGAAGGGAGCATTGCATGTTACTCAACAAGTCTTGTTGCCAATCTCTATTGGAAATTATTCTGATGTACTACCCATATGTGCATCCCATGTGTTATTGGGACGACTTTGGTTATTTGATTGAAGAGTCATTTATGATGGGTTCATAAATACATATGTTTTTTAGAAGGATGAGAGAAAGATCACTTCGAACCCCATGACTCTGAGCTAAGTGACAAGTTACAAGCTAAGTTGGCTCAAGGATATAAGAAGACATTTTTTCTAAGCTGATCAGAGCTCCAAGAAGCTATTAGGTTTAATGTATCAACCTTTTTGTTGATTTAAAGGTTGTTGGAATTGAAGGAGCATGTTATGCTACCCACAAAGATCTGAGAGCTATTAGACGAATATGTTGATCTATTTACTAAGCAATTACCTGATGGATTGCCCCCTTTTCATAGGATTAAGTATTGCATTGACTTGGTATTCGAAGCTACCTTGTCGAATAAGGCGACTTATCGGATGAATCCTAACCAAGCTGCTGAGCTCTAAAGGTAAGTCAATGAACTAGTAGAGAAATGATATGTAAGAGAAAATCTCAACCCCTGTGCTGTGCTAACACTAATTATGCCAAAGAAGAATGGTACTTAGCGTATGTGTATAGATAATGGAGCTATTAACAATGTTATGATCAATACAAGTACCTCATTCCAAAGCTAGATGATATGCTAGATGAATTGAATAATGCTAATGTTTTTAACAAGATTGACCTGCAGTTAGATTACCACTAGATTCATATGAGGTAGAGAGATGAGTGGAAAACTTCCTTCAAAACTCAACATGGTCTTTATGAGTGGTTAGTAATGCCTTTTGGCTTATCTAATGCTCCAAGCACCTTTTCGAGATTGATGAACCATGTTTTGCGGAATCTAATTGAGAAATTTGTTATAGACTGCTTTGACAACATCCTCGTATACAATATTGATATACCCAGCATATTGGCTATCTTAGAGCTATTTTTAATGTTCTACAGGCAGAAAAATTGTTTGGAAATTCGAAGAAGTGCTGTTTCTTTCAAGAAGAGGTGATCTTATGAGAATAGGTAGTTAATGGAGGAGGATTGAGAGTTGATGAAGAGAAAGTTTGAGCCATTGTTAAGGGGCCAACCCTATCTTCTTTTGTCGAGGTGAGAAGTTTCCATGGCTTAGCAAACTATTATCATCTATTCATTTAGGGTTTTAATTCAATAGTCACACCTCTTATCGAGTTGAAAAAGAACAACGTAGAGTTTAAGTAGAAGAGAAAGAGGAGAGAAGCTTTTTTGAGTTCAAAGAAAGATTGACCTCTACCCTAATCTTAGCCCTACTTGACTTTAAGAAAATATTTGAGCTTGAATGCAACGCATTAGGTATCAACATCAGAGTCATGCTGATGTAAGAAGACTAATCTATTACTTATCATCAAGGTTGTTAAACTCTCAATTCTACTTAGAATTGTTAAAGAATTTGTAAAATCGGAATATAAGTTTCTACAACTTATGTAAAACTATGAACATAAAATTAGAGATTGAGAGAGAAAAAAAGAGGTAAAAAATTGGAATAGGATATGATAGACGTTGTAATGCTTTAATAGTTGATGGTTTATAAAAGGCTAGTTGTATTTTTTTTCCTTTAATTTTTTAGTCCATTCAACTTAGATATGTAGAATAAGTAAATTTGGTCAAAAATGTAAGTTTCTACCTAGTTTATATATAAGCTCGGTTAAAAACATAAGTTTCTATTTACAAAAAGATTCAACACCCGAGTTAACTAGAAATAGTTACATAAAATCTTAAAATCGTAAAATTGCATAGGTAAAATCGTGATTTTGACAACTATGCCTATCATAATGAGAAGCTTAAGGGGGCATAACTGAACTACTATGTATATGGCAAAGAATTCTTAGCATTGATCCAAGCTTTTCATGTATAGCAACACTATCTCCTACCAAAATAATTTTTCACAAACATTGATCATGAATCCTTAAGATACTTACGAGGCCAATTGAAGTTCTCTAAGCACTAAGCTCAATGGGTGGAGTTGTTAGAAGGATTTAATTTTAACATCAAGTATAAGCAAGACAAGGCAAACATGGTTGTTGATGCCTTATCAATGAGACATGTACTTTTAATTGAGCTACATACCAAACTTTTTGGATTTTCAAGCATTAAGGAACAATATCCACATGACCTCATTTTGGACCCATATATGGATGTTGTGGAAACGGAAGGACAGTGGATGAATATCATATAAAGGACAGATATTTGTTTTGAGGTGGTAAGTTATGTCTATTGACTTGTTTTGTTAGAGAGTTGCTAGTGAGAGAAGCTCATAATGGAGGACTCTTTGGGCACTTTAGAGAGAAAACAACATTTGAGCTATTGAATGAAAGGTTCTATTAGCTTAGGATGAGGTGAGACATGCACCCTATGGTCAAGAGTTGTGCGACTTACAAGAAGGCAAAGAGTCAAGCTAAACAAGGGAGAGTGATGCCTTTGCCCATTCGACGAGACCATGGGTTCATTTGAAGATGGACTTGTCATCAGTTTACCCCGAACTGCTCAAGACAAAGATTCACTAATGGTCATTGTAGATAGATATAGTAAAATGGTTGACTTTGTGATTTCCACTAGAACTAATGATGCTTTAACTATTGCTTCTTTGTTTTTGCAGGAAATTGTTTACTTGCATAGAGTATCAAGGAGTATAGTATCAGATTACAACCTGAAATTCCTAAGCCATTTCTAGTAAGTTCTTTAGCATCAGATGGGAACCAAACTACTACTCAATACATGCTACCACTAGACTAACAGTTAGCAAAGGTCATCAACTACACCTTCGGATCATTCTCCGAGTTATAGTGGGAAAGAACCTGTTTAACTAGGATGTATACCTACTTGTGGCAGAATTTGCTTACAACAAATCAATACACACCATTACTAAACATACATTATTTGAGGTCATCTAAGGTTTTAACCCTGAACTACTTCTTAATTATTCCCCGATGCCATCACTTAACCAAGAAGACTCAGATGTGAGGACCAAAGCACAATCCTTCCAATAAATTTATGAGAGAGTTACCTAACACATTGACTGAGTTGCCAGAAAGTTGAAAGAGAAAGGAAAAGGAAAGAAGCCCAAGGTATTTTAGCCCAGTGATCAAGTATGATTGCATTTAAGTAAAGAGAGATTTCCTAACAAGAGGAAGAACAAATTGTCTGTGTGATTAAAGGACCCTTCAAGATACTTTAGAAGATAAATGACAATGCATTCTAGTTAGAAATGCCAAAAGACTTCGAAGTATCTAATGTATTCAATATTACTAACCTCAACCCCTATAGACTAGAGTAAGAATAAAGTAAGGACTAAGTAGGTTTGATCCCAAATCCCAATCAACTTAGAGGGGATGATAGGAATTGAGCCACCAAACCTCTGACCTAAACTTAAGCTTAAGGGATTAAGAACATGGCCAAGCTTATTCTTGCGTTTCAACTTATGCCTAAAGATTCTAAGCTACTTTAGACTACTGACCTGTTACCTTGCTTGAGATGAAATCTCCTATGCCTATCGATTATTTCTAACTATTAACCTACGGACCATCTAAGCAATAGCTCGGCTTACTTAATCACCTATTCAACCAACCTGATTCTACGCTACCTAGAGCATGTCCCAGCTAAGTTCAACTAGAAAGAATCTTCAGTTCTATTCGGTAGTAGCTCGACTAGCTATATAATTTTTTCTATTTTACCAAAAGCCCAACCACGAGCTGCTAACCACATGTTCAAACAACCGTATGAAAGCATCTATAGCATTTCTTATTTGTTTTCTTGATTTTTCATTTATATACTTTTACATTCCTTGTATTTTACTTCTTTTAGACAATATCCTTTTTTATCTTTTCCATTTTTAGAAGGTAGCCCTAGATTATTAGGTATAAATACCCTTAAACATTGTAGCTGCAACAATTATCTAAATATTGAATATACTGCACTTTTTGTTTTGCGAATTGCTGTAGTTACTTTTACCTTAACTCTTATCTTATCTCTTGAGCAAGGTTAGGTAGTAAGTGACCTCACCAAGCTACTCGTAAGTCTATGGAGATTCCTTGGTATGTCATATGCTTAGAGTCATTTATAGGACTTTGCTTGATTTAATTTCATTTTTGCGTGTTCCATCTTCATTTTCAAACTTTTAGTGAGTTCAAACTCACCATCGATATAATCGACATTGTCTATCCTTGGCATGGCCTATCAAGTAATTTTTGGTAGAAAGTGTTCTCCATTACACAAGCTTCAATTTGGCTTCGACTCATGAGTGCTTGATGTCAAACTCCTCAATCTGAATTATAGCAAGCACAATGTCTCTAATCTTACAATAGACCAGATAAAATCATTACATGCATTGTATGTAACTAACTTAGTTCAAAACCCCAATTATCTTATGTTGAATGCATACTTCTATCTCCTACCTACTTATTAAGCAAGTTATCACTCATTCCCTTTTAGTTTGTTTTGAATGCTCATAGTAGATTAGAAGCACCTCACTAAGTTCCAAAAGATAGAAAACAAGGTTAGGGAGTAAGGATCGAGAATAATTAGCTAAACACTTATTTTATTCGTCAATTTTACCAACTTTTAGCAAAACTATAGGGTCTCCTCAAGTGGCCTCTAGTTTTCTACCACTGATGTGTATATCGAGCATCATAAACTTATGGACTTTTATAGATTCTCTTCTTGGACATGTCATCTTTTCATATGCTCATAATTTTGTAAATACATATCAATTTTGAAATATTTTGCCACATATTGCATATCAAACTCGATTCTTTTCGAAAGATTTAACTAAAAATTCATCTTTTAACAATCCTTTTAGATGGATTACACCATAAATTTATGACATACGAATATCGAATTGGATGCTTCAAAGCAATTAAATTGAGTTTATCTTATATGAATTAGGTCTACGATAGCAGCTATAAAATCGGCTTATATCTTAGGATAGTTCACATGATGGAACTATTGTGACTTTACCTTTTTGGGGCGTGATACTTCTTAGTCAGTATTAGAGCATTATTCTTAAGAACTCACCTAAAACTTGATTCTTAAGAATTTGCTTTGAAACATTATATATCATATCAACTAGACATCACAGGTAAACACTGAGAGCTTATTATATGTAGTTAGTAAAAGACTTAGACTATAGGTTTATACTTACTACATGTATATATGAGAAAGATCGGATGCGTTATTATTACTTCTAAGTTATAAAAAAATGATAACTTCTATTTAGTAAACTCATAGAGTTGTAAGGAGGTATTTATATTAGTTTAGCTAGGTTTTGATTAGAGCATTAAAGAACCACTTATGGAATATAGAATGTGATTTCTAAGGTTATTGTTGGAGTTAACTAGTTAATTAATGTTGGAAAGGAAGAATGAAGGTTTAGGTAGACCAAACTAGTAGGTGTAGTTATGTACTTATGGGTATATCACATGCATTCTTAGTAATGTCCACTAAATTAATTGTTTGAAGACCATGCTACTTCTAGCTAGTATTAAGGTACAATATTAGAGTCAAATAAGTTTGACTTTAATAAGGAACTATCAACTATATTAATTGTATAATCTTTCGGATTTTTGGAAGTTATTATCTAGGAAGTTTAGGATAGTCCTATGGTAATATGATAATGATTTGAGATGTAAATTAAAGCACGAAACATGGTTGCGGTTGGATTGTGGGATGTGGATTCGAGGTAAGCTTGAGGTAATTTATAAGGCATGATTTAACTTAGAAGGTGCTGTAGAACTTGATTGAAAAAGTTAAGTGGACAATTATGAGATGAATAAGTGGGATTAATTAGTTGATGAAAATCATAGTAACTTTTAAGTGATAGTCCTCAATAGTGATGTTCAATGGGAATAATGTACATGATGTGTTGAATGTTGTTCATTTAAATGAGTGTAAGGGATACTAAGATGATAGCATACCTTTATATCATACTAGCACCTTGTTTAAATCTTGCCTATACTTAAAGACACAATATTGATAATCTGACATAAGGTTCTTTAGAAATCATATATAACTTGCTACCATGACTATCATAAACTAGAAACACTAAAATATATGATTTCTTGAATATGTACTAGTCTTTCTATGAAATTATCTAAGTGTTATATCCTTTCCAAAATATAAATAACATATAAAAGGGTCCAGTTAGCAAGCTATATGGGGAATTTATGCTTCAATGTAATTTTTCTCAAGAACATTATAAAAATAGTGGGTATCTCTTCATAGGGTCGAACTACATGCATGGTTATTCAAGACTTTTCCCAAATTTATGGTCTAAAATTCAAATTCTTATTTTATGTTATTATGTGTTAAGATATGACTCTAAAAGATAAGTATGCAGACTTATATTTGGAATGATTATAAAACATATGAGTTTAAAGATTGTTGTTCAAATATATATATGTGAATAATCAGTATTGTATTGAAATATGTTATATGATATAAGTGCATAGTATAGTTGCGATACTAATATACTTGTGTTGGTCTTTCATTGTGTATGTTTATATATGCATGCACCTTTATAACTATACCAATATATATGAAGATAGGTTAATTAACATTATAGGTATACAAATAGTGTAAGGTACTAATTGAAGAACACTTGGCTAAACTCAAGAGGGGGGTGAATTGAGTTTAAGGACAAATTTCAAATCTTTTTTGATATAAATGACTAAATGCAATAATAAGAGTAATTAAAACAACAATAGAACAATAATAAATGCGAAAATTAAAAAGATAGGCATAAAGAAGATCAAGCCTAGATATAACTTGAAGTTCAAACCGCCCCTTACTCTCCACGGATACATAATACCCCCAATCAAGGACTTCACACCACTTTATTGATTTCTTAATCCAAGCTCCACGAGCTATACAAACACAAACTTGATTACACAAGTTTCATACTCACAACTCTTAACATAAAACTCAATCTCAAGAATTATTGGTGTAGCACTTTTAACTCTCAATACTTGCAATTAATAGCTCACAAGCACTATACTTCAAATCTCTTTAAATATTAGCAATTTATGGTATAAGAGATAATGAGAATTATAGACAGCAAGAATACAAGAGAATGTTGAAATAGAACAGCAAATGATCAGTTCTCTACTGTCCTTGGTCAAGTTGTTGATCATTTATATTATCCTATTCATTTCTTCTCGTTACAATGCATTTAATGCTCCAACGGCTAGTTGAATCTGACTTACCGGCATGCCGGTACTTTGAACTACCATCAAGCTAGTAAAAATTACTGTACTGATAAGTGAACCAACAAGCTAATTCTTTTAGGTCAGTGAGCTTTTCTTTGTGTTTTTCAAGGCTTTATGCCATTAGCCAGGTTCTTCCTTGAGCTGTCAACCCAGTAGGCTAAAAATCACTTGAAAATTCTTTTAACACACAACAAATGAATACTCTTTGTAATATAACTTCAAAATTATTTGATCACCACTTTAAAAGATTAAATTTCTTTTAGAGAAATTGATATATTTAATCATTAAGCAAGCTAATTAAACTTATTCAGTTATCTCAAAATAATCAAATAATACTTAGTTTAATCATCCACTTGTTTTTGTTCTCTTAAAAAAAAAAACATGTTTAAAAATACACTTTTTGTTTTATTCTCATCAAAATCAAATAATGAACCTTAGGTTCAACACTAATAACCGTTGGTCATATCGAGTTAAAATGAAAATGGTTAGAAATAATGACCAAATTGAAATAGTCAAAAGTATATGTAATTGAGTAAAGAAAATTTTGACTTGATTATCTTAATCTGAGTTAAAATGGGCATTCGGAGTTAAGTACTAACTACTTTGAAGAGAAAATGCCGGAATGTAAATAAAAAAATGTGAATTTAGTAAGATTATAAAGTGTAAAGTTGAGTCAGAAGGTGTGATAGAACTTGATTCAGAAGGTTGAGAGGTAAACTTGAATGGATGACTTATTATGAATGATAATGTTGTAGGTGTTAAGGAAGAGATATATGAAGTTATTGATATTCCAACAACTTTCGCTAATATATTATTAATGAAAATTGGGAAGCTAAAAGTGAGGCTAAAAGTTGAACAGGGGTAATTGAATTGGATTTCATTAAGGAAATAACAATTTATGTTGATTATGGTGATCATATAGTTAGTGTTATGGAATGGATGAATTTTGGTTTACAAATTTGATAATACATAATTGTTGGTTGACATGATAAGCTTAGTAGTTTTTATGTGTCTAAAAATTAGGAATTCTTTTGACTTTTGATGATATTTCTAATCTCTTGAAATACTTTGATGATTTATGCTATATTTTGACTCTTAGAACAAAACAACAATAAGAATAAACTTGCTTGCTTAGTGGAATAAAATCACAATTGGATTTGACATATGTAGGAATTAAGAATGCTGGTGAACATAAAGGGGATCAAATCTACATTTCCTTGTGATATAATTTTTTGGTTTTATGTCATCTAAGTATGTAATTACATAAATATTAAATTTGTTCCTTTTAACTGATGAAGTAAGTATGACCAATACAAACCTGCCATAAGTAAATAGTAGAGTATTTGTACAATGTATGACTGGGCATACATTATTAATATTAGGTGTATAGGGATATGATGTTAGTTGGTAATAAGTTGACATTGTAATGTTCATAAGACAGTGGATTACTATTCTTGTAACATATTGCATGAGTAGAATAACATCAACCTATGTAGTGAGTTCAAAATTTAACTTGGTCTTAGTACAGGAAGTATATATATAACCTAAAACTAAGTTATAAGTTATCATCCCCTACTTTAAAGGATTAGACTAAAAGAAGAACCTACCTTAACCTACCTAATACCTTACTCTCACTATCAATTCAATAAATTATACCATGATACATATTAGAGGCAGACCCTTAAATTCCATGATATAGCAACCCAAATTGAAAAGGATACAACGAATAACTAGCTTTGGAAATGACCATAAGAGGAAACCTCATCATATCAATTAGTTAATGATCTTAAAGTGACCATAATATGTTTTGATTAAGACACTAGAAAGCAAAGATCTTAGATTAAAGTATAGAACATAATTCAAAGTATTAAACGTTTAGTTGAATCATCTTAACTTTATAACTACTAACAAGACTAGGTTAGGAATAAGTGAATAGATTAATCATACTAATGATAATAATGAAAGAATTAAAAAAGAATCACTTCGCTAACACTCATTCTTTATAGGAAGAAACTAACGTGAAAAGTAAAGAAACTCAAAGTAAATCTATAATCGCTAACTAACTACATAATGAGAAGGAAAAAAAAAATTGTAACATGAGGTATAGATAAAACATCATGAGATAATATTCTTCATATATATATTGGCACATTTGGGTAAACATAAGGAGAATGGAAAATCTATGATCCTCAAGTTTGTTTAATTGAGTCTTCTATTGTTATTTTGTTCAAGTTACGTTATGTTCTATCAAGTCTGAGCTAAATTAGTCATGGGTGTTTCGTGAGTCTAGTTAGTTAAGGGTTATATAAGTTTTTGTTAAGTAGTGTCAAGTCCAACTCATTCGAGTTATTAACTATCTGATTTGAACTCAAGATAGAGAAAAGTTAAGATTAACCAAAGTCATTACCATTAGCATTTGTGTTGAGTACACTAAGTATAAAATCCATAACTATAACAATGACCCAATAGTTGTAAGATGAAAGGTGCAAACAAGACAAAATGAATTGAACTTATATTAATTGTAAAAAAAAAAAACAAAATGGATATAACTAACTTTAAGAAGAACCTAGAATTTGGTTAAGATAGAAGTTGCCACATAAGTCATGATAGTAGATAAAACATTAAATGCATTGAATTCATTATGATAAATTATAAGATGGGAGATAGGATAGATAATGGGTTTATTGGTAAATGTCGATATAAGAATATAGTTGCTAGAGTGGAAAGCCTTGTAACCCTATAAGTTAGGAATCTTAGACGTAAGAGATAGTGAAAAGGGTTTCTTTACTTAAGAGTCTGAAATGTATTAAATAAACTAAAAAAAAAATAGACAAAAGAATTTGAGAATAATAATGTAGATAATAGTATGTTTAATGCATAATGAAGAAATATAATGAGCATACTAGGATGATCTAGAGATCTTCCATGGAAACCTAAAAGATGAAAGGTTAGCATCATAAGGATATATTGATAGACAAATAGAGGCACCTACTCATTAAAAATAACTGAATATATGCAAAATTTACTAAATTAATGAAAGAAAATATGAAAAAGTGACAAGAAAATATATGGTAAGGTGGAATAATCTATATGAGGGCATGGCAAGTTAGGGATTTCAAATGGATAAGTAATGATTGCTTAACACCAATTTTTGACACCTAATTAAGGTACAATCACATGTGTTGGCAAGGGAATTAAACTAAACCACTTTGTACATGAGTATAAAAACCACAACTTGACCTTCCTTTAGAAGCTTTATTCATTTGTGCCATTGAAAAAAAATAAGGATTAGAGGTTAAGTGAAGAAATGTAGGAAGAAAAATATCGAAAGGAAGAGGTGTTAAGTAGCGATTATATAAGCTCACTACCGTCCAAGGAAGTTGGAAATGATCCACCATCATCACCTAAAGGAGTGGCCTATGCCTAATTTGGCCGACATTCCCTCTTCCCCTAATGGTAGTTGGAGCTTCAAGTTTCTAGTGAGTGCTCGATTTTCTCATTTTTAACTAAAATTTACTAAAAATAGCAAACAACTTTAAAAATTTTTTAAACTTGGTTTTCCTAAGTATTTTTACATGAGTTGTAGTTTTGGCTTGAATTTTTATGAGTAAGCTCTTATAATGTTATATTCTCATGCTATGTAGTTGGATTTTCAGAGTTAAATAGTTGAATTTTAAGAAAAAATTTGTTTTTTAACAAAACAATGTGTTGGTAAAGAGTTTTTCTAAAAGTCCTTGTTAGATCTTTCACAAAAACCATGTTAAACTTTGTTTTCACTAACATGAAGCAACTGAAAGTGAGTAATTCTAAGTTTTAAGCTAGTGGTTTTGGAGTTTAAGGTGAAACTCAATGATTTATAAGCTTGATTCCAAATTTTTTCTAAAGGAATTTGTATAGAAATAAAGATTAGAGAAGGAATATAATAGGTGGACTTATGCGTAAAATAGTTGGACTTATGAAGATACTCTAATATTGTAAGGAATGAAATGAATATGATTCTATAACTTTAGATAAGTTGGACTTATGCGTAAAATAGTGAAATATAAAAATAGCAGAAACTCGGTTAGAAAGTAGTCTAATGGATGAAGCTTAATATATACTACAGTAAAGGCAACTAAAGGTTTGGTTAAAAGGTAAATTGGTACTAAATATTAGATCAATCAAAGTCAAAGAATAGGTCAGAAAGTCGCTTGTATATAAACTCTAAGAGCTTATCCAAGTCAAAACTAGGTTAGAAAATTCTTAAGTAGTAACCTACGCTAAAATACTAGCTTGAAACCTTAGTCAAAACTTAGATTACTTAACTAATGCTTAGTAAATGACTTATGAAACTTACTTAGCTCAAATGAAGAACATGCCTAAATGTCTAAAATGAACTCTTATTCTATATATTGGATGGAAACTAAGAGATTACATTAAATATTTAGGGATAGTAGAGGAAATTAGGAACAACGCATGAAGAAAATGAGTGTCAATATTAAGGTAAGTAGGATTAATACTTTACGGAATTTTGGAGTATTATTTCAAAATATCTGGAAATTGTAGTATGTCATTTTTTATGGTTAATGTTTACTTGTTTATGTGTCTACAGTGAATGTGCTTGAATTTTGGTTTAATATTGTAGGAGTGGAGCTCTATGTTGTGCTTGTTTTGTGTATATTGTTTTGCACCGAAATGAACTAACTAAACTCGGTTTAACTTCTAATCTAACATGCATTACAACTCACTAGGAGAAATAGTTAAGATTATTGTTCTATACGTAGACCCTTCGATGAAGATAGTTAAAATGGTTTTTTCCCTACCCTTAGTTAAATTAAATGACAGGAGAGGAGGTCACGGAAAGGTTGGAGGTAGTTATTCGAAGTTAGTCTTGGGTAAAGGTTGTTCTCCATTATAGAAGCCTAAGTTTGGCTTCGATTCGTGAGTATGTAATGTCAAGCTCCTTAACCTAGATTACAGTAGGTGTAATTTCTCTAATATCACAATAGATCGAACAAAGATGTACGATGGCATTTGCTTATACATGCATTGCATCTAACTAACTTAGCTGAAAACCATGATTGTCTTATACTAAACACATACTTTTGTCTTTGCCCCACTTACTAAGTAAATGGTTGCTCATTCTCTTTTAGTTTGTTTTATAGGTTCTAAATAGACTTATAAGTACCTTACCTAATTTTAAATGGTTGCTCATTCTCTTTTAGTTTGTTTTATAGGTTCTAAATAGACTTATAAGTACCTTACCTAATTTTAGAAGATAAAAAATGGGGTTAGGGAGTGAGGATTAAGAAGAATTGGCTAAAGTTTTATTTTATTTGTTAATTTTACTAACTTTTAGGAAACTATTAAGGTCTCCTTATGTAGCCTCCAGTTTTCTACTACTGATGTGCATATTGGGCATCGTAAACCTATAGACTTTTACAAATTCTCTTCTTGGACATGTCATCTTTTCATGCACTCATATTTTTGTAAATACTTGTCAATTTTGAAATATTTTGCCACATATTGTCTATTAAACTCGATTATCGAGAGGCTTACCTACAAATGCATCTTTAATAATAATTTTAAATGGATTATACCACAAGTTTATGATAGATAAGTACCGAATTAGATTCTTCAAAACGATTGAGTCGGGTTTACATTGTGTGAACTAAGTCTATGGTAGCAGGTGTAAGATTAGTTTCTATCTTAAAATGGTTCACATGCTAGGACTATTGCAACTTTACCTTTTTGAAGCATAATAATGAAAGCAATAAATCTAATGCCATTGCTATTTAGATAAGAATTATTAGGCTACCAATTGAATATATCTCTCAATGAGCCATCAAGAGAATTATAAAGCAGATTAGCCCTATTTAAAGTATGATATATATACTGTAATCTTGAGAGAGGAAAATTTACACGTATACATATGTAGGTAAATCTAGACAAGCCACAATCTTAGACAATGGTGATAAATAAAGAGTTATATCATATACAATATGATGAACTACCAAATTTGTGTGAGTTACATAGGAAAATAAACCATAGTAAGATGAATTGTCCTGACGATAGGAACAAGAATGTAGGTAATGAGAATAGAAATCAAGAAAAACCTGAGGAGAGTAAGAAAAGGGAGGAAAAGGAGGGCAGAGCTAAGAAAGGGGAGGAAGGAAGTAGGATTGGTGAACAGTGGGTTGTGTAGAAGTATTAATGCTAGTGAACATGTGGTTGGGGAGAGTGTTTAGGAGAAAACCAAGGAAAAACAATGAATGTGATAAATGGATAAGAGTAGAGAACAAGAAAAACGCATAGAAGAGTTGATGAAAAAGATAGGATGCAAGATTAAACAATAATGAGACATTAAGCTATGCTAGCTAAAAGGAAAAGAGTGAGAATAACATTAATGAGGAGTTTCATAAGATGAGATAGGGATAAGGAGGAGTGAGAATATCATTGAGAAGATTATTGATGGCTCTCAACCATCGAAACCCTTTTAAGGAAGATGTAAAAGACATTAACCTTTTGACCTTCCAAGCCTCAAACAAAGAACATAGTGAAAAAAGTAAGAGAGTCTCCCTAGAAAAACTAACATGATAGCATGGTGATTAGGATTAAAGCAATAGTAGATATGAGACTTATGTATTACAAGTCCCTAACATCATAGGTAAACATCAAGTCCATGCTATGGTAAGTGTAGATGGAGTTGTATAAGAATAGAATGGTAGGCAAACTTTGGGGAAGGGTAGGGAAGATTGAAAGGTGGCTAAGGGAGAAAGTCTTAGAAATTATTTTTAAACCAACATTTCCCACTAGAAGAACGATATAAACAAGAGCAGAAACAATAGATACTCAATGTGAGGATACCCTAATAGTTCTAATGCGAGTGCTAACAATGGAGATGGAAGCAAGGGAAATCTTAAAGGATTAGAATAGACTTACAAAATTATAGTAGAAGAGATCATGATGAGAGAAGCAACACCATTGGAGATTCAAAAGGTATCGCTTGTGATGCAATTGCAATAAGGGCAGGTTAAATAATTTTTTATGGAGACATGGAAAGAGTAAACTCTAGAGGTAGGGATGAGGTACATGCCATGTTACTAGAGGATGTAGGTGTTCAAGTGAGGCAACAAAAGTTGACTCACTTATGGTTTGAAACCATGTTCACCCTTATTGCAAGTGATACCATGGGTACACTTTTGTTAGAGATGAGGATCAACCCTTCAAGATCCTTACATAGAATACAAGGGGAGCAATCTTAATGATGAAAAAAAGAGCAATTGTGAGTCTGATTATAACCTACAATCCATAACTGGTGGTGATTACTATAAGTAAGTACAATGGGGTAGCTACAAAAGGCATGAAGAGATTTATAGGATATGAACATATGATGTATATTGAGGCAAAGGGATTTAGTAGGGGCATTATCATGTTCTGGGATCCTATTGAGGTTTCAGTAATGGAGTGAATGATGGTCAGAAAACACATCATGGTTGAAGTTTAGGTACAAAACTCTTTCCTTAAATGGTATTTGTTTGTTATGTATAATAGTCCCAAATTTGAAATTTGAAGAAAACTATAGAACAAACTAAAATCTATTATCATAAATGTAAAGGGACCATGGGTAATGATTAGTATAGATTTTTCCTTGAAGCAAAACCGCTTCACCTTATGTTAGCCCATTCAAACTACTGCCCTATCCTCTTAACATCTCATCTAAATTGCAATGGTGCACTTAAACCTAATAAGGCTTTTTGGTTCTAGCCATTGTGGCTAAATCACTATTATTTTAAACCTATTATTTAAAAGAATTGGACTTGGCTGAATTTTAGAATACCTAAAGATTTGATAGAGTTCATGTAGAAACTAAGATATTGGAATAAAAAGGTGTTTGGAATCATTAACATATGGAAAAAAGGGTCTTAAGGCAACTGGAGGAGGTTAGAGAAACTTTAAGGTGGAACTAAGCCAGGAGTTGTTGGATAAGGAAAATTTCTGACTAAAGAAAATCGAGGAAATTCTTGAGTAAGAGGAAAAACTATGGGCAACTAAGGTAAGATCCAATTGGTTTATTGAAGGGGAAATGAATACCAAATTTTTTCATGCTAGTGTCAAAGCAAGAAAATCCAAATTAAGAATCCTTGGCCTTTTTAATGAGGTAGGAGGATGGATTTCAAAACTAGGAGGACTTAGAGGAAGTTATAAATTGGTTTTTTAAGGAGCTCTATACTTTAAACAAAATTGCATGCAACCAAATGCCTCTTAGTTGCGAAATCTTTTGAAAGGGATGAATAAGGATTTGAGAGTAGAATTGAATAGAGAAATTCTAGAAGGAGAAATTAGAAAGGTGGTTCAATGTGTTGGAAACCATAAAACACTTGGTATTAATGGCTTTGATTCAAGCTTCTATAAAAAAATGTTAGAACATGGTTAGCAAATCTATGTGTCATAAAGTTAAAAAGCATTTTTATGGAAGGAGAGGTGGCAAAAGAACTGAATTAGTTTGTGCATAACTTTTTATAAGGTGGTAAGCAAACTCTTGATCAATAGGCTTTAGGTACATTTTGATAAGGTAATTAGTGTGAATATCATCATGTTCAATGAACTTATGCTCTCGTTATCAAAGAAAAAGGGAAGTAAGTGTTGGATGCCAATAAAATTAGAGCTTGAAAAGGCATGATTAGGTCAAATGTGATTTTGTGATATTGGTCTTAATTAGCCTAAACTTTTTAGGGAGGTAGATTAAGCTAGTGGGATCATGCTTATATATGGCTAACTATCACGTGCTTCTAAATGGGGGGTACACCGGATTCCTTTGTATCTAGTCAGGGAATAAGGTAAGGTGATCCCCTATCACCCTACAATTTCATCTTAATTATGGAGAGTCTAAGCTAGTAGATCCATATCTAATGGAAACGGGGTAAGGTGGGTTAGGAAGGGGAAGGTGGAGGTATGGATAAGCATAAAGATGAGGGTATCTAATTTGAGTTTTTTCTGCTTACTCTTTACAAACAACATATGTCTGTATAGAGAGGATTTAAAGAAAAATGCTAAGATCATGAAATGTGTAATTGAAGAGTTTCGAGGCAAAAAGCAAATTATGATAAGTCTTATAACATCTTTCCATAAAACACTCAAGAGGATTGAAGGAGGGAAATCTATGAGGTCTTTAACAAAGATTCAAATAAAGATATGGGAAGGTACCTCAGCATCCCTATTAAGGAGATAAGACCTCTAAAAGCAGATGATCTTAATTTTATCCTTAAGAAAGTGAGAAAGAAGTTGGTTAGATGGAAAGCCAACTTGTTAAGTATGGTAAGAAGAAATTTACTTAGCAAAAACATCTCTAGAGGGAATCTTAAACCACTACTCATAGATACTACCTATTCATGTGAAGTTGATTAAGAAATTAGAATGGAAAAAATGGAGACTTGCTTTAGGGCTCTACTAAAAATAATAGAAGAATCCATTAGATAGCATGGGATAAAGTGAAATAACTAAAATAACATGGAGGTTTTATCTAACTAAAGGAAAAGGAAATGAGTTAACTTTATCAAGTTGGCTTGGAAGGTCAGAAAAAAGATATACTTCAAAGTCAGTTAATTAGGGCAAAATACACCTTGTTGGAAAATGGATATAGACAAAAATCAAGATCACATTTCTTCAAAATGCTAAAGAAGATGGACTTTTGGCTTAGAGTCCATCTTGTTGTCAAGTCTAGAAATGGAAATACTTTTTGGCATGATAATTAGGTAAAGGTAGGACAAGTAAGAAGTTGGCTTAAGGGTCCTCTAATAAGATGACTAAAAGGGTAACTCTTTTAGAAGCTTAGGGTGGTTAAGGGAAATCGAAGGAAGAGGTAATTGGTTACTCGGTAAATAATGGTATTACTAGAAAACAAAAAAATTTTCTCCTTGACTTATAAGATTACTTTGAAGACAAGGAAGTTTGGAATTACAAGCCATCAAGGGAAGTCTCCGTGAAATTTTCCTATAAGTATATATGCAAAGAAGGTTTGTAGTAGGCAGATAGAAAGAGGTAAGTATGGCAATTGAAGACCTTACCAAGGATACATCTTTTAATCTAGAAAATCCTCCATAATGGGCTGCTAACAAAGGAAACTTGAAAAAGTGAAGGTTGAGAGTAAAAGACCATTGTGTTTTCTATGGAGATGAGGAAGCACCATAGAACATGTATTTTGGAAGTGCAAGGTAATGGTGGAAGGATGAAGAGAAGTAGGGTTTGAGTCTGACCAAAGTTAAGTTAGCAATAGGCAAGATTGGTTAAGAAGAAATGCGGGGATGAGAAGAGTGGTTCAAATAGGAAACTAAAAGTGGTAGATTTCCATTTCTTGTTGAAGAACATTTGGCAAGAGAGAAATAAGAGGATCTTTAATAGTGGATTTTGACATGTGATCTTTGCTCCATTGATTTGTTGGTAGAGATTCATTAGATTTAGGCTTCTTGTAAAGGAAAACAGAATTAGTAGGGTGCTTAGTGATAAGGATAGAAGAAACAACAACAAATCTTGAAAGAGTGTCAGAAAGGGTCGAATTGGTTTAACGGACATGAAATAAGATGGTTGGTTTCAATGGTGAATGTAAATGGATATCACGCACCCATAATTAAGAGTTTGAGCTAGAAATAGGGTTCGATATAACTCACGAATACTAAATGTTGCTCAGGATTCTAAATGAAGGATAGATGCAACTCACTAATTGGTTCAAATGAAGGGGTTCGCAACAATCTGAAGGTCAATATTGATAAGAACACAAGAAAGATTAAAGAGTTTAATCGATACTTGATAATCTGACAAATGATAGCTTAAGAGTAGCCGTGCTCAAAAAAGGGAAAAGATTCTAATCATAGGAATATTCTTTTCTGTCTAATTTCGTATATTAACGTCTATGTATGTATGTGTCTATGATATTTATAAATGTTGCTATTTATAGCAAGTCCTAAACCTTAGTGATAAAACTATAAATAATGTATAAGGCCTTAAACTCTGAAGAATTAGGCCTATAAATGAAATAAAGGAAAACATACATAAGAATACAAAACTGTACGTCTAACGAAGGGAGTCGGCATGTAGTTACTCGGTATGCCTTGGAAGGAGTAATATTCGAATCAGACAGGGTCGACAGTTGGATGTATGGGTTCGGGAAGGAATCCATGAAGTCTTGCAGTGTTTGGCTAAGACACTAGAAAGATCGACCCATAATTGTTGAGTGCTAGAATTAGTCGATACTAGTCTCTCAAGATAGTATCGAGTGGTTCTTTAGTCCCCAGTCCTCAGCCGTATGCTCTTTTGTCTTCTCGACAGATGACAAACTTATTACCGAGTGGTTCCTTTTCTTCCCATCGATCATCTATTAATTGCTTGGCCTCGATGAAAGTTGTTTGGCCTTAGGTTAGAACAAGTCAGCATCTTCTTCTAGAGGTCGGCATTGACTTCAAATAGGTCAGCTTAGGCTTGGACGTAGTCGGAGGTTGATTCCCATCGCCTAGAGTCTGCTCCAATGCAGCTGTTCTAATGCTTAAGTCAACAAGGGTAGTAGGGAAATGATAAACCCTAGTTAAGAAGGAGAAGAAGCATAAGACCCTGTACTTGATGACCTCATGTCCTATTTATAGGATACTACGTTATACCTAAATTAAGCTTATCAATGGTCTTGGGCTAATCAATTTGAGTAGCACAACCGCGACTATGGACATCACCCTCAACATTATTAATCTCCCTTTGAATATTAGGATTCGACATTCTGAATACAAAACTTGAAGAATTCCACTACTCGATAGAAAATTACACACAACTTTGATAGTGTAATATCGCATAGTAGCTTAAGGACTTGCTTTGTCTTTCCACTAGAGAGATAGAGAATAATAGAACACATACTATAATAAGAACTATTGTAATACTAAGATTTCGATTGCAACCTCAATCTCTTATATCAAGATTTTACAATATGCTTAAGAGCGAAGTTGATCACTAAGACTTACCATAGAAGCTATAACCAAGTGGGTCCTTTGAGATATCAAAGAAGAAGGGATAAATAGAATGGCAAATATAGTAGCTTCCATGAAGCTAATTGGAGGATATAACATACCAATGAACACAACACGACTTAGTATTGCCTGATATGACCTTCAAGTTAATATTAAGGTTCATTCACCACTAATCTTGAGCTACTTTGCAAAATTAGATAAGAGTGTAAGTGAAAATGTACTTGGAGAAGGGTATCTCGTAAGAATAAGAATATTCATTAATTGTAAGTGATAAGATTATTTCAACTACAAAAGACAAAGGACTATTTATAGTAAGTCCCTAAGATAATAAGAAAATATGTGCAATTACAATAAAGGGTAATACAATAATACTTGCTTAGTACATTGCTAAAAGGGTAAAAAAGGACAACTTGTACAATATCAAAAAAAGGAATGATAGGTGGCATGTCTTGATTAGGTCTACATTTTGGGATCTTAAAGTGCTATGGCTGAGTAGAGTTGAAGTTAGGGTTACTGTTGATGAGTTGTACTAGGAGATACTGACGTAATTGAATGATGCTTCAGTTTAGTAGGCTGGAAGAGAAGCTCAATGTAAAGTATTTTCAAACTTAGCACTCAACACATGGCAAGTCGACCTCAACACCTAATAAGCTAATAACTAGGCAAGAGTCCTAGCAAAGCTGGGTATGTTTGAGTTGGGCCCTTAAAGAGTTTGTCTACAGCTCTTCCATGTACTAAAGCTCATCTTCAGCAAGCCGACAGGAGAGAATCCTCTTGGTGAGAGATTAAAAGCCTCGGAAGCGAGCACAAGTGATGGGTTCAGAGGTTGGCAATCCATCAGTTCCTCAAGATTGTTGAAGATTTGCCCTCAAATCTTGGTCTTCTTCTTCTTCTAGCACGTAAGGCATCAGGTCGGCAACATTGAAAGTGGGAAACACTTTGTAATCGTTAGGTAGTTGTAGCTTATAGGCGTTGTCATTAATGTGACAAAGGATCTTGAAGGGGCCATCCAACTTGGGAGATAACTTGTTTATCTTCTTCTTTAGGAATTGTTCCTTGCTGAAGTAGACCCAAGTAAGGTTTCCAATGTTGTAAATGACTCGCCTCCTTCTTTAACTTCCTTATTCTCTCTATCGGGCCATAATCTTGGCTAATTGTTCAATAACCTTCTAATGCAGTTTTTGAAATTCTTCGGCATGCAACAGGCTTGACGAACTTTCTCCTTGAGAGGTTAAGCTGATAATCATGTCTACGGGTAAGTTTAGGTTAAGTTCATAATCGACCTCGAAAGGTGATCTTCTTATTAAGCTATGAATGGAGTGGTTGTAAGCTAATTCAATGATAAGTAAGCATAGATCCCAATTATGTAGATTTCCAATAGTAGCTTGAAGGAGGTTGCTTACTATTCTATTCACAACTTTTATGTAGCTATCTGTCTGTGGATGATAAGAAGTACTGAATATAAGCTTAGTGTCAAGCTTCTTCCATAGTGTTCACCAAAAGAAGTTCGTGGACTTTGAATTACAATCAGATACAATACCTCTTGAAACTCCATGTAGCTGCACAATCTCCTACGAAAATAGGTTAGCAACAAATAAAGTATTATTGGATTTGTGATAAGGGATGAAGTAGCTCATTTTGCTAAATTGATCCACCACCACCATAATAGAGTCATGTTTCTATAGCATTTTCGATAGGCCAAGCATAAAATCTATGTTTAGATTAGTCTACGATCGCTTATGTATAGGCAGAAGTGTATATCCTCCATATGGTTCCTTTCTCTACTTGGCTCGTATACATACCTCATATTGCTCGAGAATTTTAAGCACATCCTTCATCATTTTGAGCCAATAGAAGTTCTCTTTCAGCAACTTGGCCATTCTCTTCTTGCTAAAATGGCCAGCTAAGCCTCTAATATGGGCTTCTCAGGTAAGCAAGTCCCTAATACTACCTCACTCTAACAGAGCACACACTTCTTTAAATTGTCAAATAATTGCTCGACATGGAGAATATCAAATATAGATCTCATGTGTGCGACATGAGAAATGAGGTTGGCATTATATACTAAAATATCATCAAAGTAAACAACAATACATTTACCAATCAATAATATCAAAACATGATTCATGAGTTTCATAAAAGGTGTTCGGTGCATTTGCAAGACCAAACGGCATCACCATCCACTCGAATAGACTGTCCTTCATTTTGAAAGTAATCTTCTACTCATCTCCAACTCTCATTCTAATCTAATGGTAGCCACTCTTCAGATTGGTTTTCAACAATACTCGCATACCATGCAACTCATCGAGCATATTATCTAATTATAGGATCGGATATTAGTACTTAATAGTGATTTTTTTTATTACTTAGCTATCAATGCATATTCTCCATGAGCCATCCTTCTTTGACACTATGACAATTATCATAGTACAGAAGCTCATGCTGTCTCAAACAAATCTATGCTCAATCAACTTGTCACCTTGCTTCTTCAACTTGGCTGCTTACTTAGGATTAAGCCTACAGGTAAGTTGGTTAAGTAGAACAACTCTAGGTTAGAGATTGATGCAATGTCTTATTCCTCTAACAGGGGGGTAAATCTCTTGGTAACTCGGCAAGAAATAAGTTCATAAACTCTTGAAGCAATTTCTGCTCCTCGATAGGTAATGCTCCAACTTCCTTTAAACTCTAGTAGCTTTCTAACTACTAAGATTACACACTTTTCTGTCTTAACATCTTTAAAAAATTGGGCTCAGGAAATCACTAAGGATTTCCTCTGTAGCAATCTAGTAATCTTCTCTTACGACTCTTGGACCTCTATGGGGCTCATTGGGGTAAGTATAACCTTCTTCCCATCCTTTTGGAACATATAACTGTTATTATGGCCATCATGTAGTACCTTCAAATCAAATAGCCAAAGTTGGCCAAGTAATATGTATGAAGCATACATAAGTAAAACGTTGTACAAACACCTCATCCTTATATTTGTCACCAATAATGGTCAACACTCTAACTTGCTCAACAAAGGGTAGACCTCCCTTCTCATTTAGCTAGTGAATCTTGTAAGGTTTAGGATGAGGGTAGGTAGGCAACTTCAAAGTCTTCACTTCTCATTATGCTATGACATTGGCACAACTTTCTACGTTGTTGATCAAAGTACATAGTTTGCCATTCACTCAATAGTTTGTATGAAAGAGATTCTCTCTTTATTCATTATTGTCAGCAGTAAAGGTATTGAGAGATCTTCGTATAATGATACAACAGTCTCCCATTTCAAGTTAGGTCATGATGTTTGAATCTTCTTGAAACTCTTCTAACAGTTAATCAATTCCTACTTCTTCTTCCTTACCTTCACTAGCACTTTCTACTTCAATTGGGGCTTCACTCCCTTAATGGTCATGATGCGTTGGTTAGGACATTGACAAGCTACGTATCCAAAACTAAGGCACTTGAAACATTTTTTTTCTCTCAGGTCTTCTTTCTTGACCTTCATCCTTCTTTATATCAAGCTCCTCAACCTTAGTCTTGTCTTGACCATCATCAAGTCTACTTGGCATCTAACCTCGGTGGTCTACCTTAGAATTGTATTAAGGTCATATCTAAGTTGGCTTAACATACCATTTTTGCTTGGTAAGCTAGGTCAGCTGCTTAGCACTCGGTTGATTCAATTTCGCTCCTACCTTTTGATCTTTTGTGCTACTTAAATGGTCTCATCCAAATTTCAAAGCCTCTATACTTCTACTATATTACCAATTTCAAATCTTAGTCTAGAAATGAATCATGCTATAGTCCATGCCTCAAGTTCATCAACATCGCATATGATCATTAGCAATTGGAACTCTCAAACATACTCATCTACTGATCGACTAACTTGTCTAAGTTCTTAGAGACATTGAAATATGTCCTGTTCATAATGTTCTAGAACAAATTTACTCATAATAAAACTCTTCATCTCATTCTAAGTTCAGATTTCACATTAGGTACATTGGCATACATTTTGTAATTTCTTCCACCACATTGCTACATATTCAAAAAATTCTAAAGCAACTACTTAAATATGTATTGAGGCCTTATAGTAATAGAAATCAAATATCTTTTCAATCTTCTCCTACTAATCTAGATAGTCATCAGTACTACCAGACCCATTAAAACTCGTGATTTGCCCTTTGAGATGCTCAGTTTCTTTGGATGCATGAAGCTCATGCTTTTCAAATCCGTCATACTGCTCCTCCTCCTTCCATATTCTTCAACTTCATCTAACTTAAGTCTTTTCCTAACAAACCTCTCAACATGTCAAGGTGGAGCTAGGTTCACATCAATAGCTTGTAGTACTTTAGGTTTAACTACTTATCTTCTTGGCTTATCTCTCACATCTCAACCTCATTCATCAACTTTCTCTTATGGCTTAGTCTCTGTTGTCCTCTATATAGAAACAATCAAGTTGGCCACAATAGTAGCAAGATCTTGCAATTGTTCATCAGTAGTTCATGGGGTTTGTTAGGTAATACGACCACGACCATAGACATCACTCTCAGCATTATTAATCTCCCCTTAAATACTAGGATTCGATATTCTCAATATAAAACTTCAGGAATTCCATTACTTGATAGAAAATTACACATAACTTTGATAATGTAATATCGCACAATGGCTTAAGGACTTGCTTTGTTTTTCTACTAGAGAAACAGCGTATAATAGAATGCACACTATAATAAGAACTACTATAATAAGAACTACTATAATACTAAGCTTTTGATTGCAACTTGAAGCTTTGATATCAGGATTATACAATGTGCCTAGGAGTTAAGTTGATCACTAGGACTTACCGTAAGATTTATAACCAAGTGGGTCCTTTAAGATATCAAAGAAGAAGAGATGAATAGAATAGCAAACTTAGTAGCTTCCGAGAAGCTAATTAGAGGATATGACTCACCATAAACACAACACGACTTAGTATTTCACTCGATATGACCTACAAGCTAATACTAAGATCCACTCATCACTAATCTCAAGCTATGTAACAATATTAGATAAGAGTGTAAGAGAAAATATACTTGGAGAAGGGTATTTCACAGAAACAAGAATATTCATTAACTAAAAAGTGTAAGATGACTTCGGCTACAAAGGACAAAGGACAAAGAACTATTTATAGTAAGTCCCTAGAGAAATGAGGAAATATGTGTAATTACAATAAATGATAATACAATAACACTAGCTTAATACATTGCTAAAAGGGTAAAGGGGGACAAATAGTACAAAAGAATATAGTACAATGTTTAAAAAAGGGATGATAGGTGGCATGTCGTGATTAGGTCGCGTTCTAGGATCTTAAGGTACTATGGCTAAGCAGATTTGAAGTTAGGGCTGCTGTTGATGAGCTATGTTGGGATCTACTGAGGTGATTGAATGGCACTGCAATTCAGTAGGCTAGAAGAGAAGAACTCAGCATATAGTATCCTTGGACTCAGCATATGGTAGATCAACCTTGGCACATGGTAAGTTAACCTTAGCACATGATAAATCGGCTTTGGCACTTAGTAGGCTGGCAAATGGGTAAGAGTCTAAGTAGAGTAGGGTGCATCCGAGTTAGGCCCTTAGAGAGTTTGTCCATAGCTCTTCCATGTACTGAAACTTGTTTTTGATAGGCTAACAAGAGAGGATCCCTTTAGTGAGAGATTAGAGGTCTTAGAGACGAGGATGAGTGATGGGTCTAAAGGTTAGTAATCTATCAATTAGGCATTAGGTAGTGTAGGCTTTCAATGCCTTCACTGGGTTTTTTTTTTTTCTTTTTTCTTTTAGCTTTTGAAACATTAGAATTTTCCTTGCCTAGGATGCTTAGAGATCTTAGCATTTATTGCCTTAAGTCTATTCTAATAGCTTTATAGCTTTGGGCTTTATGGTCTCCCGAACTTTGTAGCCTTAGATTTGATTTCATTGTATATAAGTAGCTAAGCGTTCTTAAGCTAGGCTTGAGGACCTAACTCCTAAGGATTACCCTAAGCATCGTTCCTTATGGAGTTTCCTCAATGCCTAAAAGGTGTTTCAAGCTCATTTGTTATAAGTTGCTAGGCATTCAGAAGTAGGACTTGGAGACTTAGCTCCTGAGGATTGCTACAGGCTTTATTGCTTCAGAGTTCCCTCAACACCTAGGTATTTCAAAATTATGTGTGGTTAGTGAGATTATTTAAGTGGTTTGAGTCGGGTTTTTCTCAAGCATGTGTGTTACCGAATTATTCATGTGAATAAGATTTTTTCTAAGCATAAGTGCTATGGAATTATCTAACAAATTCAGATTTTTATTCCCACAATTCAGATTTTCATCCAAACAATTTAGACTTTAATTTGCACAAGTTGGATTTTTATTTGAGGTAGTGATTTTAGATCTTCTTACCCCCTACTCTCATTATCGAAGATTCAATAATGAGAGTTAAAGTATGACTAATCTTATTTATTAACCTTTGGGCTTGCAACATATGGTTCCCCATGTTAACTCTTAAGCTTATTTTGGAGTAAGAATATCAAGGCAATTCGAATCCTCAAGGCGAGTCGAGAGAAGGCCTTCAATAATAGAGTTCAAGGCATTTAATATCTCTATCCATGCCTTAGCCCATTAGTTAGCAATTTAGGTTGGGGATCACTACATAAGGCTTAGCCATGATTTTGCCTAGACATTGGGTTTTGCTCTCCTGTTGATAAATAAAGCTCAAAGCTATGTAGTGGCTAACAAGCTCGGACAAATGGAGTTGTAGTTCAACCTAATTGCTATCCAGTAGTCAATTAGAGGTCGGGCTTGTGTTCGATGTCAAAGGTCAATTTTAGGTATGTAGCCCGACATTAGCATTTTGCTAATCTTTCAAGTAGCTAGAAAAGGTCGGAGATGGCATGCTCGATCTTATTTAAGTTCTCCATGATCAAAATTATTGAATTACTTATAGCTTAGACTTTAGTCTATAAGGCTAGGGTTCCATAGGTTTAGCTTAGCATCTTATAGAGAAGAATTGTCATCATGGCTGTCACTTGAGCCATGAAAGCTTGGAGCTTAGAGCTTATTGATGCTATTGCTTGGCTTCAGGGGAACAAGCACAGTTTGGCCAGTACATATGTAAATAGTACAGATCGGAGTCATAGGAGCTTTGACAATCGAAAGCTCAAGTGCCATTGGTGAAGGTATGTAGATTTTTCATTCATCTATTAGATAGCGTTTGGTTGTAAGGACTAGATAAGACAGAGAAAATTGGACAAGATAAGTATAGGGAATACTAGACAATACAAACTTGTTATACCATGTTTGGTATGCATAATATTGGACAAAAAATTTATATGAAAAAAATAATTATTTATATTATAAAATTAATTATTTTTTGTAATATTTAGTAAAAATAATATTCATTAACTTAATATTTTAACATAAAGGAATATTTTTAGGAATGTAAAATATATTTTTTTTTTATCCAGTAAATTTCATTTTTGTACTATAGTGCAAATGGAACAAAATTTAGGTATTTTATTTAGTCCATCAATCTAATTTTTGTCCAATCACCAAGCAAATTTATAAACCAAACATAAGACAAAAATTTTTGTCCTGTCCTATCATGTCCAATCTAATACCATGAAAATTATGCAACTAAACGCTACCTTAGGATAGATTGGCATTTAGAATTGTCGTTTATCTACACTCAAGTTTACACCTATGCATGTCGGTAAGTGAACTAACCTTGTCCACTGTTGTGTTTGTGTGCAAAGGGGCTATAGGACATGGGAAGTCATAGTCGGACGTAGCTCTTGAAAAGATTGATTTTGAAATTTGTCATGCTAACCAACCAGCGAACCAAATTATATGCAATAATAAAAATTGGTGAATATTCATCGGATCATTTCCATGAAGAGAAATGCTCGTCTACATACTTGATTTTAACCTGATACTCTAATCTAGGCTAACTGAATAGATTATTGAGAAATTGCATAAGGTAAATATGAGAGCAAAAATGTAACAACTAACACGTGACTTGTTTTTGATGTAGTGGTGAGGTTATGCCATTAGGATATCAAGTTTGGTCTTTTAATATGTTTTGATGGAATTCACTTGGGTTCAATCTTGGGTAGAGCATCTCAGTCAATATGTGGCAACAAATCTCTTCTTAGTCTCATTTTCTTACATAATTGGCTAAACACTTAATTCCTACTAGAAATTAAGTATTCTAGTTCTAGAAATTTAGGGTTAATCTCCTCTCAGTTTTATAATCTATTCAAATTCACTATAACTGTATTAAGTAATGTGAATTCAATGGAATCTCTACTCCCATTCTCCTCTTAGTCTTAGGGTTGTAAAAAACCCATTCATTAATACCATACAAATTCATTTACATAACTAATCTCTTCTCTATCCCATAATTATGCAAATCCATTTAACTCTTTAGGGATTTCTATAATTAATCTCCTCTAGTCTTATAATCACATAAACCTAATTAAGAGAATCATTTGTCACACCTCAACAAGCTTACAATAGAGCATCAAACATAAAAAATCCTAATAAGCACACAAATCCATATCAAAACCACTATATTTTACCAACTAGATCATCTACATCATCACAAATTCCCAAAAACATACTTAGTCACTCATATTTTTAGTAATGACATAAAGGATGAAAGCAAATACAACAACAACTTCCATAGATAATGAAGATAAAGAAATACCCAAATGAGAACAAGAGTTTAGGGAAGAGTAAAGAGATAAACAAGCTAAAATCTACTTCAAATACCAAGAAATATGCATATAAATCCCAAAACAAGCGTTAAATGTTAGAGAAGTAAAGTAACAATAGAACAATAAAAACAAATAAAAGCTTCCAAACTACATTAAACCCTAGGAAACTCCGAATTGTAGCTCGCAAATTTTGTACAAAAGGTAAATATTTATAATTTGATGCTATTGATCGATTGGTAAAAGGGTTTATCGGTAGATCAGTAGACCAGTGTTAGCTTGGTGTTCTTTTCATGTTTTATGAAACATGACGTTTTAAAGATAAGGTTTTAGCTCAAAAAACCCTAGTCCTATTCTCTTTTATCGATCGATCAATATGATTGAATCCTACTTAGAAGTTCAAGTTCATACACCAACCTTTGTTTTCGATCGATCGTCCAAGAGATTAGCTCACTCCTAATGGTTTGGGGCATATCAATTGGTTGGTAACATGGCTACTAATTGATTGATAGGCTAGATTTTAGTATCCATCTCTTCTTAACTCCCTTAATTGAATGGTGGAGGCTACCAAGACCATGGTATCCCTCATGCACCCATGTGTATAAGATAAAATTAATAAAATTCTATTAAAAATGAATTATTTTTCATGTATTTTCATCAATTTTGTTCTAGTTGGTTTATCTTGTGCATAAACTCAATTTTCTTATGAAATCTACTAGTTTCTCTCAAATTTATGCATAAATGTAGGCTTTAAAGTGGGAAATTTTGTATATCTTGAGTTGTGATCAATGTTTAGTCTTGTATTTAGTCAGAGCACAAGGATTCTGGCTCGATATGTAACTTGGTTCTACAAAGCTTAGCTAAGGGCCTCTATATAATTCTTAACCTTGTCCAAGCACAAATCGATTTCACTTGCAACTCGAAGCTTAGTATTGAGGCATTCAGATTAGCTTCTCTCATAGCTTAGAGGTTGGTGTTGAAGCATGTAGATTGGCTTGGTTCTATTTAAATTGTGGTTAGTCTTACGCTTAAGCATTTAATTGAATAGTTACTATGCAATGACTTTTTGCCAATTGAATTATAATAACTATGCTTCGAGTGTAACCTTATACATAAAAGGTTCAAACACAAACTTGTGTTTCATGTGGTGCTAATTTTCATCCACAATTAAACTTAAAAATAATAAAAGGATAAAAATGTAGATTACTATAGTGGCTACGATAGCTATTCATGGATCTCATTTGCTGTTCATTCTTATCGTAGATTGCCTAATAGATTGCAGTTGCTTATCAGGTGTTGTTTTCCCAACCATGAGAGCTTGGTTTGTTGTAGACATTTGGTGAGGCATACATGATGCTTAGGGACCTCTATAGCTCGAGAAAAGTAAATTCTAGGAAGGCTCAGCTTGTTTAATATCTCGATACTGCTATATTTGGATTGTTCAACTATAGAAAACTATCCAGATTGTATCATATTGAAGCTCATGAATTTTGGTGGTTGCTTCAGTTTTGTAGCTGTAAAGGTTAGAGAAGCTTAGTTCCAACAATATAGGCCATATTGTAACTTACTAAGTTTAATTCGCACAGACCATGTTATAGCTTGCTAAGCCATAGTACTGGCAATTTGGGACCCGACTTAATAGATAGAACAAGACATAATACAATTCAAATTGGTTTAAATAAAAAAAAATCAACATAAAATACAAATAAGTCACAACTGTTTAGAAACATTTAAATTCATGTTTGGATTTGGGTCAAGATCCTAAACTCGTTTAGGAACCCGTTTATTAAACAGGTCATAGGTTTGACTCACGAGCCCATTTATTATTAATAAATTTATATTTTCTTTTCTTCCTTTCATTTCCAGCAGAGAGCAAAGCAAAAACGTACATGGTTTGGTCTGATCCATACTTTACATAACAATTGACACGGTTAAATTAGTTAAACATAAACACTTTTTAATTATTAGAGTTCCTCTTATCTTTAACTTCTTTTTCATTTTTCTTTCTCCTTCCTTCTAACTTCCAATGCAAGCCAAGCACGTTTTGATTTAATATTCGTAAGCTCTCAAGTTCAAATTTTTTCTCAACTAGCAAAGCAACTATGAAGTCTTAACTCTTCTTTTTTGTACAATGAGGTACTATCTTTTTTAATTTTTAATTTTTTTTTTCATCACATTAAATAATGTACACTTGTTCTTTATTTTTATGGTTTTCTTTTTTCAATTTTCATCATGTCGATAGCAAAATACTAAACTATTGAACATCATTTATAAATCATCTATTGGAATTTCTTATAAGAAAATAGTGCAACACATTATTTTTTTTTTTTTGTTCTTTATAATGCATTATGATTGGATTTTTTTCTTATAAGCAAAACATATTTTGAATTGTAAAATAATATTATATCACAACTATCTATTGAAGCAATCTTTAACGTGGAGAAAAATAGCTATGAAGATGGTAGTTCTTTTTTATATATAAGAATTTAATTATGTTTTGACTGATAGTGGACAAAGTTTCACGAGAAATACTAGAATTGTGATAATAAGATGTTGATAGTTGAGATTTTAGCACATCTTAAATAGGTGAGGTAATTAAGGTGATGTTATATAATTTGATTTTTTTTTATTTTTTATAATTTGATTAGACTTTATTTCACTAAAACATTTATTGGGTTGTAATTTTATATTAAGTGATAAAACCTTATAAATATTTGTACTTGTAAAATTTAAATGTTATTATTTTTTATTTACCTTTTACATGTTAAGATTTCTTTGTAACTTTTTTTCGATAAATAGATCCAAATGAATCGAGTTATGGGTTAAGTTATTCAAATACAACTAATAAATAGGTCATGTCATAGATGAAGATTTACTAGATACAAACCTATGTAGATACAGATACAAAACACAATACAATAACACAAATTGGTAACCCTATCTTGCCAAGATTAGCTCGGCGTTGTTACCAGCTTTGCTGCTCAGATCTTGAGATTGAGATTGTGGACCGGAGCTTAACAAGCAGAATTGGTTGGGAGACGAATCAGCCTCCAAGTATGTTGTGACTCAGGTGATTTTGTTTGAGGTATCAAAATCGGACCGTACATGCACAAAGCGTCTCTATGTCATGGGAGTTCGCAGCTGTGATGTCAACATACTTCTCCAACTCAATGGTTTTTAGGATTTGGTTTTGGACGATAGGGCCCCGTCCTTTCAACACTCCGTAACTCAGGGCTTGGCCGTAAACTGCTCGCGCCGGCTTGCCAACAAAGAGCTTCAATCTGCAGAGACTCGAGATCAGCTCTATAGAAGTCGGCATTCATTAGCAAGGTCGTTGTTCATGTGTTCTCAAGCTCGGCACTCGGGTCTCGGTCTCTGTCTCAGAGATATTCCCTACCTCTTTATTTTGCAGACGACGAATTCTCTTACGAAGTGGGCCCCCATGAGCCTTCAACAAGCAAAACCATCGGGGTTGGTTTTGTGAAGACTGAGATTTAGGAAACTTGTAATTCTCGGATCAAACATTATTGTTCCTGATTGGTACTAAGGCTTTTAATAGTGCAAGGGTTTTTATAGAGATAGTACAAAATTAATTGTGATGGAGTAAGAAAAACGATAGTGATAGTAGAGAAAGATGGAGAGTGAAGGGCGAAAAACCTCCTTTGCAGACGCTCAAAATTAATTGTGATAAAGCAATTGCGGGAAATGGAAGGAGTGCCCGTACGAGGGGTATTTGTAGAAATAGTATAGAATAGGTGATAGTTGGTTTTGGAAAAAAAAAAGCCCCAACCTCGGTCTTAGAAGCCAAGCTTTAGGCTATTTTAGAAGCATTAAAAATGACAAAGCTCTAAAAGATTAGAAAGTGATCCTTGAATCCGATTCAGCCATCACAATTGATTATATTTTAATGTGATGGATGTGTGTAGGTTGTTCATCTATGTAGAGAAATTTATTCTTTACTCCATTACATTTCCTTGAGCAGGGTCGTCTGTGATGCAAATATAGTTGCTAATGCTCTCGGGAAGACGGGACTTGAAGTTGATGATGTCTTTTGTTTTGTTAAAGGGAACATCCCTAGTTTTTTAAGTTAAAATGATAGAAGATGACCATTACTCTTGATTGGTTTTGCCTAGTGATGTTCTTAGGTTGTGTTGTACTTATCTAGTGGACTTTGTTTTATTTATTTTACAGAATGAATTGTTTTCTTCACCCATAAAAAAAAAGTAAATAACATTTAATATGATAGGGTATTTCTATCTCATTTAATATGAGTGGTTGCAAATATTATTCTCCTAAATTTATTCTCACCACCAATTGATACCAATGTAAAACCTGAATTCATTAAATAAATAAATAAAGGAATTTTATAAAATAAAAAAGGGAGGCTAGGTATGGCATGAAGTTTTCAAGTCTTGATAGGGGTATTTTTGTCATTAGGAAAAGTTGGAGCCCCTCTTTTCCCACTTACATTATTTTGTTCTCCTACTCTCCCTCACCTCTTGCATTACGTTTCTTACTCCTCATAAACAGAAAACTTCCGATAGAGTCTCTAGGTTTCGGATTTGGGGATTTTTGTGCTTCTCAAGTGAAGCAAACTCAAGATTTACAAGGAAACATTGTCTTTGAGTGAGTTTATTGTGCACTCTTCATGGAAGTTCGTTTTTCTCCAATAACTGGTGAGGAAAACATAAAGATATTTGTTTTACAAGAAAAAAGGAGTTACATAGGATCAAGTTGTGTGTTTTTCTTCAAGAAAAACAAGTAAGTTGATCTTGAACCCTTGCAAATGCCAAGTTTAATTTTTGGATAAAGTTATGGTGAACGAGACGTTAATTGTGAGATTTGGGTGTTAGAAATTCGTGTTACTATTTAAAGGGTGTATTGAAGGGTTAGGAAGTGAGTTTAGGATTGCAAAACGTTTAGGATATTGAAGGGTTGCGTTAGGGTTTCGAGTTGGGTTTGTGCTAGGGAAGGATCATGAGTTGCATTCTATATAAAACTGTAGAATGTAACTAGCATCCAAACACCATTTGCTCTAGCATCCGAACGCTATAACTTTATACATGAGCTACTCTTGGCGTCTAAACACTAGTTAACCTAGAATCTAAACGCCATGTTTACAGCAATATACATAAAGTTTGCAATTCATTCTTTGGGTTTTTTCCAACCTTCATTTTGATTATAAAATGTTCCTTACATGTTTTTAAACAAGTCTTCTAAATCAAAAAGTTTATAAAACTCCATTCCTTCAAAGGTTTATTTTGGGATTCTTATAGAGACTTGGTAACTAGTTGAAGAGTTAGAGTGTAACGGACAAGTAATGGTGTTAGTGACTTGGAATAAGAACTAAGTTGCTTATTTATATGATGTAGTAGGTCGTAGAACATCAAGAGATGTGTTGAAGGTGTCGTTGGATCTAGGTATAGGATACATGGTTGTATTGTTTGTCTATGTCATGGTAGTGACTTGAATTAGACTTTAAACAAACTTAGATCTTAATTAATTGTACTGCTTGTCCTTAGTCACAACCATTAGAATCAATGGTGTCAGAGAGACACCTAGTGATCTTTTTATAGTGATGTACTGAGTAGAATCCCACATTGAGACTATCCATGTAGATATAGGTTAATTATCGATCACTTGAGTGTCAGGGAGGACCTAACACTAGTATTCATGTAATATCCTATATTGCTTACTTATAAGAGTTAAGAGTCATGAGTTATCTCAAGTCTTAGGACATTAAAACTGTGTTTCTTGTTGAACATATTAATTAAAGATTAATCGGATGGTTATTGCATTTGTTATTATTTCTTGTATGTACATGTGTATTGTGCATGTATGTGTAAGGTATCTTGTATTGAGCGTTAGCCTTTCAAAGGTCATTGTCTTTCAACTGCAAGTTTAGGGTACGAGGACATAGTTGACTACTCTGTAGATGATGCGAGTTATGACTATTGTTATTATGATGAAGAGAGAGATTATTATTACTTTGATAATGGAGCAAGGTCTATATAGAGTAGTTGCTAAGATTGAATATCTAGAGATTTGGTGTATTTATTTCTTTATTATGTATTATTGTTATCATTGTATGGTTGGTTGGAATTGCCTGTGACTCTTATAGCAAGTTTATTTGTGTTGTATCAGTTGGAGCTAAGAGACTTCTGGTAGTTTACCTTAGAGATTATATTGGGTTTCATGCTCCTTGACATATGTTAATTAGTTATTTTTATTGATGTATTTGGAGTTAGAGTGGCTAATGTTCCGCTCTTGTTTTAGAATTAGAGTAATTTAATTGTGAGTTGACAATGCTTATTATGAATTGGGTAGTGTCTAAACATGTTCTAGGATCCTTGATAGTCTTAGCACGTCTATCTCTAGGATTAGCACTTAGCAAGGTGGTGGGTTCTGAGCTCCGAGAAGTTACAACCAATATCCATTGTGTATGTAGTATGGAATCACATTTCATAGACCCATGATCCATGAAAACATATTTGCCCACATGCATATACAAGTTATTACAACTATAGCCTATTTGGTGCGAATAATACTCTTCAGCACACGTGATAGGCCAGATTTGATTTCTTCCATATTATAATCCATTGTCTATAAAATTTAATTACAAAAAGGAAAAGGAAAAAAAGAAGCTAGCGTATAAAATTCTCTTTCCATAAAATAATAGTAATCACGTTAGGCGGCATAAAAAAATAAATAAATAAAAGATTTGTCCGCAAAATGATAAAGATAAAACGACATTCCTCAATTTTATACCATATTCATCTCCCCTGATCTTGAAAAGGGAGCTGGCCTACAAAGAAAATCTTGAAAGGGACATGGGGGAGAGAGAAAGTTTACTAGAATCCTGGAGTCGGATTGGAGGGGACCCTAATCTACTTTTAGTTAATCTTAGAGCCTGCAATGATACAATTAATCTCGTGCTGATTAGAATCGAGAAACATTAAAATTATCATGCAAACCTGGTTTATGATTTATTAATTTGAGAAAGGTTATTGTTATTGTACACCCAGAAAAGCATTAATAAAAGTGATAATGAAAGTTGTTATTATTTTTATCAGCAACAGCAAAATTTGTGTTGACTTGTGTTTCTCCGGCATGGGTTGACAAAATGGATAAACATCGACCGAACGTAAACATGTTCCTTCGACCATCTGTCCGGGTATGAAAATTCTTCAAGTTTTCCGAAATTTGACCCCTTCCCCCCTACTGCTCCATGTTGCAATAGTTCTTGATTTCTATGTTCAAATTTTGTCCTGTCGGTCTCGTTATGAGGACTTTTATGCAAACATCGGGATACCGAATACCGATGTACGTGATCAAGAGGCACAGAATTTGCCCAATGATTTATACCAACAGCTCCATTCGACTGTACTTTTAGTCTAAACATTTTTCTACTAAAAAAAAATCAATAATACTAATATATAACATAAGTTGATAAATAGTATATAAGTATCATAATATTTATATATACGATAATAAAGGAATATGTTTTTTAAAAAAAGCATCAATAATAATTTTACATGTTATAATTTTAGTGAGTTATGTATTACTAATTGTAAATTATATATTACTCATTAATTTATATAATATATTAATATTATTAATACTTTTGTTTTTTGATATTTGCTAAACAGGCCATTATAGAACTTTCCCTTTGATACTGGGAGCGCATGATCACCGCTCGATAAATGAATGAATGTAGAGGGGGAGATATAAATGTCAAACTGTACTAGAATTTTTTCTTTCAATTTATAATTAATAGTTATGATAAATTTATTTATAGTTTCTAACAAAACTATGTATAGTGATGAAATATTCTTTTTTTTTTTTAATTATGTTATGGGCATGCTTCAAAAAATTGCATCAGTGATAATATATCGTTAAAATAAGATTGTTAAAGAAAGTAAATGCAAAATATTTTAAAATATGGAAGGAAATTTTAATCATAAATTTATTAAGAATTTGGAAAATTTTCCGTCATGTAAAATATTTAGCCATCATAATTAAATTCATTTGTAACAGAGCCACTATATTGTGAGCTTTTCACAATGGAGACATCATTTGAAAATTTTTAAAACTTAGACACTAAATTATAGTGGAGAAAAAAAAAATTGGAAAACCTCAAATACTTGTTTGGTTGTTAACTCTAATAGTGTAAATGAGATGACTCATTATATCATAGTGTTGAGTTCGAACTCGAGCTTGAACTTGATTCAAAATCCAAATACTCAAGTTTTGACTCAAACTTGATTGAGTTTATAATTTTAAAATCAAATTTGAGTTTGACTCCAATTTAATTGAGTATATAATTTTGAGTTTGACCTCAAGCTTCACTCAAATTAGCATTAGATGATGTTAAAACTCAATTTGATTAAATTTGTTTCATCTTGATTATTTAAAGACAATGTTATTGTTTTAACTAATATAATACTTATATCTAAAACCAGATTTGAATTAGACTAATATCTAAGCACAATTTGAGTTTGACTCAGCTCGTAAACAATTCTAGCTGAATATTATAAAATTTGATATTGATTCAATAAATTATTTGAAAAGCTCAAGTTTAAGCTCCCGACTATTATTGAGTCAAATTTGAGCAAATGTTAATTTGAATTTGAGTAATTTTATATTGCCCTAGATCTTTGGATGTCATAACCTACCATAGGAAAATGATGTACGTAGGCTCATAATTTGTTTAGCAACCAAAATTTAACACATTAACGGCTAGACACTCTTAAGTGATAACTCCAAGTCTATATAATATCTAAATGAGTCTAAAGAGTCTTACCCAAATATGAACATGATATATAAGATCAAATAAAATAAACTACATCATCAACAATAAATAGTAAGAGTTTATGATGCCTCCTATAACAACTATCAATTAGTAGTCTAACTAGTCGAACAACAAACATGACTAGAGTCTATCTCCATAACATAAGAACAAACGAAAGATAATGTAAGTCCAACATCTAATTACACTATTCCATATGCTGATTATCATCATAATAATAAACATACTTAACTCCTAGTAGTAGCCGAACCTTAACTCATCATATGCTAAGAGCTCATATGACAAGCTTACAGCTAAAAAAGAAAAGTGTTAAAAGGGTTGAGCTATGCTTAGTGCTGGAGTACCACAATCATACAAGCAAGTTATGCATTAATATATCATAGGTAAATAAATGCAATAGGCTAACACAATTTATCAGTTAATTATCTTCATTTAGGTTTGACAAGCAATACAGTTTTTGTTTTCCAAAACTTAGGATGACATAGGATCCCGTATTCATATTATATATATAGATATACGGTGTTAGGTACTACCATCTCCTGTTCCCAATACCTATGAATCAATGAGTCTTATAACCTAAATCCACCAAGATCCTTTCAATACACAACTTCACAAGGGACAATGCCACATATTGATCATCAAGATGCCATCCTAAAGTCTAACCATCTTAATCTTTTGGCCTAGCTATGCATAAGTGGTGTAACAATTTATAAGTTAACCATTAGTTTGATTCATTTTACTCTTATCATAACACGTACATTTAGTAAACAATAAATGCATACCTAGGTAAAAAGGCTTACAAGACTGAGTTATTCTCACTCTTAAGACATGGTATTAACCATAAAAAGTTAAACTTTGATAAGAATCTAACATAACTTGAGCTAACTTTCAACTACTCTCTACTTTATCCTTTGCTCACTAAAACATGTAATATTGCAGTTTGCTTATCCTTTGGTCAACTCTCTGCTCATAAGGATTCATTGTGTTGTAGTTTCACTCACCCTCTACTTTACCCTCAAAACACCAAAACTATCTTTTTTATTTTCACTATCCCTTTAACTTACACTCTACACTCTTGAAACTTATCAACTTGTACTTTCACTCATCTTCTAACTTACCCTTTTAGCATAAAACACTTTTCACCTATAATTTTTTGTAGAATTTTATCTTCAACCCTCATAAGAACATTACCAAAACTTTCACCTAACCACTTCACACTATTCCATAGTAATTCATGTCATGATGCATCTCCAAATTCTACTTAGCCTACAATCTGCCAAATATAATTCATCGGTCCGAAAAGTAAGATCACTCGCCACTACTCTTTACTAAAAAGAATAGATAAGTTGAAAGAAGATGAGAACACCAGAGTTGCTCAAAAGTGAACTTGTGTAAATTCTAATGTTGAAGATTGATTCCTACATATAATAAGTAGGGATTTATATACCTATTCATTAAGGATACTTTACATGTATGAAAAGACAAAAGGGTATTCTTACATTTAGATTATGTAATACATACTAAAAGGGTAAAAGAGATAAGGAATATTCAATCCAGAAAGTAAAGAATCCTTCTAAAATATTGTAGTAGAAAACACATGTCACTCGATAGCTAGACTTTATAAATATGGTACAAAATAGACGAGAAAAAGAATTTGCAATCAGGGGCCGACTTGATCTGAATTAGGTTAGAGCCTAGTTAAGCTTGTTGTAGAGTAGTTAGATAGGGTTAAGGTCGGACATCTATTGTCAGCTCGAATATTTTTAGGATTGTATACTCGGATATTCTGTCATAGCACAGCTGTTCAGTAAGTCTAGCAATGTGAAGGCTTAGCAGTCAAGTTAAGAGAAAAGGGAAACATAGAGGTCAAGATAAGAATTTCTATCTCGGATAAGGCTTCGAGCTAGTACTCTTCAAGTAAGTCTGTAGATTCCTCTAGCTCGACTTTGTATGATCAGTCTAAGGGGTTGATTCATATCATCTGCTTGAAGGTTGGAAAGATTTATCTTCAAATCTAAAGAGGTCTTTAGCCCTTCTTACAGGATATTTGTGGGGTCTTTTTCTACTGGTTGTTGACGAATCAGGTTGAATATATTGAAAGTGAGGGAAATACTATAGTTATCAAGTAATTCAATCTAGTAGACATTACAGTTGACTTTCTTTAGAACCTTTTATGGACCATCAGCTCAAGAAAATAGCTTACTTTGTCTCAAGTGCGGGAATCATACTTGGCTAAGGTGAATCTATACTAAGTCTCCTAGCTAGAAAGAAACAGCTCAATGACCTCTGCTACCAATCTCATGTTGTTTCTGATTAAACTTAGCAATCTTCTTAATTACAGATTGGTGTAACTCTTGCAATTCTTGGGATTGATCAACTCCATATCAACTATCTTCAGTAGCTATGGGGGGGGATACTTATCAGATCTAGGGGAATAGTGGGGTTGAGGCCGTAGACAACCTTAAATGGGGTCTTTCTAGTAGTGCAGTGAACAGTTTGATTATATGCAAACTTCACAACTGATAGACACAAATCCCAATCCTTCAAGTTCTTTCTTATGATAGCTTTGAATAAGTTGCCTAGCATCCTATTCACCACTTCAATCTAGCCATTAGTTTAAGAGTGGCTACTAAAGTTAAACACAAGTTTAGTTGTAAGTCTTCTAAAAATAACTTAAAATTTTTTTTGTCTCGATCTAAAACAATAGTCTTCGACACCCTGTATAGTCATACTACTTCCTACAAAAACAAATTGAGTATATATAAAGCATCATTAGTTTGATGGCATAGAATGAAGTATGCCATTTTGTTGAAGTAGTCTACTACAACAAATATAGAGTTTTTTCCTTTGAATGTCAAAGGCAACCTTGGGACAAAGTCCATACTAAGGTCGACCCATGAAAAGGTTAGCATTGATAAGGGCATGTATTCTTCATGGGGCTCTCTCTTCCCCTTAGCTCACTTGCACACTTCACACTTCACACTTCACAACTACCAACTATCTTATGGACATCCTTGACCAAACCAAGCCAATAAAAGTTTTCTTTCAAAAGTTTGGTTGTCTTAGTCTCTTTAAAGTAACCAGATAATCCACCACTATGAGCTTTCCTAACCAACAACTCACATATGAAATAGTTTAGTATACATAGCCCTCAGTCCTTAAAAAGATAGTTATCGTTAAGATAATATCTTCTAACAACTACTCCTTCTCGATACTACTCAAGAACGGGACCAAAATGAGGGTCATTAGCATATTACTCCGTGATAAGTAAAAATCCAAATAATTTTTTCTATAAAGTGGTCAATAAGGCTTGTTGACAAGACAAAGTATTAGCAACTACATTTGTACTTCTTTTGTTGTGTTGGATCACATACGAAAATCCTTTCGTAAACTGCAACCACTTGGCTTGCTTCTTTGAAAGTTTATTCTAAATCCCAAGATGCTTTAAAGACTCAAGGCTTATGTAAACAATAAACTCTCGTCACAGCAAATAGTGTTGCCAAAAAGTAAAGGGTTAAAAAAGAGAGTACAACTCTTTCTCATACATAGAGTAGCTTAAGGCATCACCACTAAGCTTCTCACTATGGTAGGTGATAGGTTGTCATCAGGTCGTTGTTCTTGCATTAGGACGACGCTAATTCCAACTCCTGACACATCACATTCCAATTCAAAGGGCTTATTAAAATCTGGTAATGATAAAACAAGGGTAGAGGTGAGCTTCTCTTTGATCTCCTTAAAGTTCTGTTCAGCTTGATCATTCCATTTGAACCCATCACTCTTCTTTGTCAGCTCAGTCAAGGGGGTGGCTGTAGTATTGAAGTTTTTAATAAATCAGTTACAAAAAGAAGTTAGGCCATGAAAACTTCTAACTTCAATGACATTGGTTGGTGTTGGCTACTCTAGAACAACTCAGATATTTTCCTCATCTACTCGAATTCCTTCCCTTGACAATACCAACCAAGAAAAATCACTTCATCTTGGTAGAAAGTACATTTCTTCAAATTTCCATATAACTTCTCATTTCGCAAAATATCAAAAACTACTCAAAGATGTTGAACATGGTTGTTTAGGTCAGTATTGTATATTAATATGTCATCGAAGTACACGACCATACATCTCCCAATCAGGGGTGCATCACATAGTTCATCAATCTCATGAATGTACTCGACGTATTGGTAAGTCCAAATGGAATAACTAGCCATTTGTAGAGACTATGTCTAGTTTTGAAGGTAATCTTCCACTCATCACCTAGCTTCATGCGAATTTGGTAGTAGTTACTTCGTATATCAATCTTTGAGAATATTTTGACACCATGGAGCTCATCCAATATGTCATTAAGCCTTGGTATTGGGTACCTATATTTGATAGTGATTCAATTAATTGGTTAGCTGTCAATGCATAGACGCCATAAACCATCCTTCATTGGGACAAGTAGAGCTAGTACAATATAAGGGCCTATGCTCTCCCTCATATATTTTCGCTCTATTAGTTCATTTACCTATCTTTTCAACTCAGCAGCTTATTCAAGATTCATCTTGTATACAGGTTGGTTTGGAAGGGCGGCACCTAAATGTAGGTCAATACAATGCTCTATACCTCAAACTGAAAGGTAGTCCTTTAGGAAACTCTCAAGAAATAAGTAAAAAAAAAAAAAAAATCTCATTTCTTAAGCTTTAGATCACATGAAGAACATCCTTCAGATCTCTCATCTCCAGTAATCTTCTAATCAATAGAACCATAGGCTCATTAACCCTTTTAGTAGTTCGGAGCTCTCTTTAGCTCATTATTAGGACTCATCACTAGGGCCTTCTTCTTACTAACTCGAGTGAGCTGGTTATGGGTCTTGTTTACTTAGGATAGGGTTATAGGTTACAACACAATTTTTTTTCCATCTTTAACAAAGGCATAGGTGATCTTATAGCCATTGTGAATGTTAAGCACTATTTCAATTTCTTTAATTTAACATATATTAAGCTCAGCTCGCTTAATATAGATTACTTAACATTAAACTAAAAAAATATTTTTCTTAAAAATTTTAAAAATTGGAGTCGCCAACCAGTTCAACTAGTAAAAAATAAAATTAGGGTTTTCGAGTGGGAGAACCTTAATTTAACAATTAGTTTGTAGATATTCTAAAAATTTTATTCTTAGAAAATTAAATCAGAAAAATCGAGTTCAAAGGCTAACCTATTAAGAATAAGTCACATTGTAAAAACTAAAAAAAAAATAGATGGGCTATATTGTTTATAATTTCCTAAAAACACCAAAATATACCTAAATATGTGAAAGACAACAGAAGTGATTTTTTAGATTATTTTTTATTACGAATTTTCTAAGAAATATGAAAAAAATATTTTTTTTTTCATTTTTTTATGCGGTTGCACCGGAAGTGCCTATGTACCTGCTAGTTAGGAACAAACCAACCATAAATTCTCTTTTTATAAAATATTTTATAGGTGGATTCTTTTTATTTCAAAAAACCGAGCCAGATTTATATTTATTTATCAATTTATTATTTAAAAAAAAAACTAAGAAATCTAATTTTTCTGAATTTGAGAAAAACCCTAACTAACTTTATTTTTTTAAAATCCCGATTAAGATTTTCTATTTTTTAAAAACAATACGTGTTAAAAGATATCTTTTCTAAATCTTAACTATAAAATATGTTGAAGATACAGTTAAATACGTATCTTTTTCAAATCTTAACTATTAAATATGTATCTCATTACGTATATCTTTTCTAAATCCTAAACGTAAGATAGGTATCTTAACCGTATGATACGTATATTTTCAAAAAACACACTTTTATCATTAAAAAAAACGCAATTTCTAAATTCACCCAAAAACTCTAATTCTCTAAAAAATATCCAATGATATAACATTAAAAAAAATAAACCTACACTTAAAACAAAAATTTATTAGTAAAATAGACAATAAAACTAAGTAATAAAATAACTAATAAATAAAAAAAAATTACCTAATGATCATCCATGTCTTGTGTGCATTGATTGTGATGGCTGGTGGATGTGTTCGTGTTCGGTGATATGTACTAGCACGGAATTGGGATCAGTGGTCTTCGGCCGTTGGATTTTAGATTAGAAATTCGGATGTTGGATTTTGGATTAGGACTTCAAACGTTGGATTTTGGATTAGATTGCATTGCTTCGAATCATCGGACTTCGGATGTTGCATCACTTCGGATCATTAGACTTCGGTTGTTGCATCAGGGGGCTACTCATGGACGAGGCAAGGGGTCTTAGTTGAAGGGGACAATCAGTGATTATTTGTGGGTTTCAAGGAGCTGTCGGGGATTCAGATTTCGTCAAGACATGCATTTCAATCTTGGATTGGCTTTGGCTTTTGTTGGTTTCGATGGACGTCGGAGATTTGATCGTTAGCCGTGAGACTTGCAATTGACATCAGGCTTCGAATGGTAAAAATTGGAGTTCGGTTTGCTGGAGGTCTAGAAATTGGAATTTGTCTTCAAAAATTTAGAAAGTTGGAACTGGATGTTAGGAGATCGGAATTCGTCTTCGGAAATTTAGAAAGTTAGAATTCGAATTGGACACCTTTGGAATTGAATTTCAGACTTCGAAAATTTGGAAAGTTGGAAATGAAATTTAGATTGTGGATTGCGGAAAGTTGGTCATGAGGCTTTGCGAAAATCTGAAATTAATTGTGTGAATAAAAGAAAAAAACCTCAACTCTACTGCTAAATCCTTATTTGTATACCAACAATTGGATCTTTCATATCGAAGATACGAAAAATTTGATAATAAATTTTTAAAAATTTACCCTAACTTCTAGAAATCCTATTTGAGCTTTATATTTAGCGGGTCCGTTTCGATCCAATTAGATATAACCCAATAATTACTTAATAAATTATAAATCTAATCTAGCCCAATATAATTTATATAATAAAAAAATCTATTTTATATTTGGTTGGACCAAAATTACTCTAATAAAGTCCAATTCTTTATTGACTTAAAATTTATTAAATTAATTATACACCATTATCCGATTTGATCTCAAACAATCTGATACAACTCGACTCGACATGACTTAACTTGATATGATTTTAACTCAATACGATACTAATCGATACGATACCACTCAACTTGACACGATATGACTTAACTTAAGACGAATTGACTCGCTTAATACAATACAACTCGATTCGCTTGATACGATATGGCTTAACTCACTTGATACGATACGACTCGACTCGACTCTTTTTTTCCTTTTTCATTTTTTCTTTTAATTTTCGTTTTTTTATTTTTCTGTTTATTTATTAACTTGGCTTGAAAAATGGAAAAAAAAATAGCAAAAATAAAGTATCTATAGCTACCCCTCTTTATAGGAAAATTCAATTAAAACTTCACTACAAAGATAAAATAGATACCCATTTTTGTCAGATCCTGCTCGAATAATTCAAAAAGAATATATCTCTTTAAAACTAAAAACTCGTTTTGGCAAATAATCTAAAGAGAATATATCTTTTCGAGATTTCAAAAAAACTTCCTTTGGTGGATAGTTCAAAGAAAATAAATCTTTTCGAGATTTCAAAAAACTTCCTTTGGTAGATAATCTGATGAGATCAAAAAACTTTCTTAGTGGATAATCTTAAGAAGATAGATCTCTTCAAAATTTCTTTTAAGTGAATAATTTGAAGAAGATAAATCTCTTCGAGATTTCCAAAAAACTTGCTTTAGTTTGATAATCCAAAGAAAATAGATCTCTACAAGATTTCAAAACTTACCTTGGTAGATAACCCGAAGAGGATAGATCTCTTTAAGATTCTAGAAAAACTTGCTCTAGTTTAATAATCCGAAGAGGGTAAATCTCTTTATGGTTTCAAAAAAACCTTGCTTTGATGGATAACCTAAAGAAAATAGATCTCTTCGAGAATCATCTTGATTTGCTGAATAATCTAAAGAGGATAGATTTCTTCAAGATTTCTTTTGGTTTAATCTGAAGAGGATAGATCTCATTGAGATCTCTTGTCTTGTTTTGGTGATCCGAAGAGGATAAATCTCTTTCAAATTCATCTTGACTTGGTGGAGAAACCAAAGAGGATAGATATTTTCAAGATTTGTTTTGATTTGGTAAATAATCCAAAAAGGATAGATCTCTTTAAGATTCGTTTTGATTTGGTGAATAATCAAAAAAGGATGGATCTTTTCAAAATTTCTCTTGATTTAATGAATAATCCGAAGAGGATAGATCTCTTTAAGATTTCTTTTTTATTTTAGTGAAGAATCTAAAGAGGATAGATCTCCTTAAGATTCTTGTTTTATTTTGGTGATTTAAAGAGAATAGATCTTTTCGAGATTCTTGTTTCATTTTAGTGATCTAAAGATGACAGATCTCTTCGAGATTTCAAAAACTGGTTTTGCTTGAAAGGATAGATCTTTCAAAGATAAGATGACATTCTATTAAAAACAAAATGAGATAGTGCTCTCATGATCAGGTGATCTTTTAAATGAGTGGACAGTGATCGTCTGAGCAAATGATCCTACTAAGGAATAAATAGAATAGCGTCCCTATGAATAAGCAATCCTACAAAGGAATATGATACCACTCCTTTAAGCAAGCAATCTTAGAAAGGATTGGATTGCATTCCATTGAGCAAGCGATCTAGGAAGGAAGAAAACTTTTACAAGTTTTGACAAATTGATTTGTGACTTGAGTTTGAGGGGTTTTCATGATTCCTTGAAAATTTGAGCTTCCTCTTTTTAAAAAGAAATCTCTCTTGATAATTTTTTTAAAAAAATTCATTTCTCTTTTGAAAATTTTTTATATTTTCTTTTTTTTTTAAGAAATAAAAAAAAACACTCTTTGATAAAAAATTGCGTTGCTAACAAGTAAGAAAATCTCAAAAACTCTAAAGATCACAAATCAGGGATTGGCTTGCCCCTTACCCGTTGATCACTCATTCTTTTTTATTTTTGTTTCTTAGAGTATAATTCATGATCTCTAAACCCTCTTTTTTTTTTTTTTAGAAGCACTGATTTCAAACTTAGGATAAATGACCATTTTTATTTTTGAGGAAGCACTCAACTCCTCAATTTTTCACTAAGGGGATAGGTATTATTACTTGAAATGTTTAATCAAACTACACTTCCTTGCACTCTCATAGGTCTATTTTTACTGTTAGCCTCAATTCCAAAAATTGTAGCCTATCTTATAAGCAATACAATCTAGTCAATCAAAAGGTTTTTTTCTAGGTTTATAATGTAAGGCTTTTGATCAATAGTTTGAGCAAATGGATATCAATGTACTCTGGCCAATTTAAAAAAAAAAAAATCATATACCATTTATCTCGAGTTTACCAGCCAAGAACCTAAGAGAGACTAAACATAAGCTTATCCCAGTTTCATGATCAAATTTTGCTATAGATAAGTCATTTTCTTTAGTCAAAAGATTTTTATCAATGCTGGTATAATGAATGGGATCATAAAATAAGGGCTTTGCTTTTGGGCTTAAGAATTGAAAGTGTTCAGCCTTTGGATACTATCATAAGTTTAGACTTTTGACTTATTGATAATTTGGCTATGCTTTAAAGGTAATCACCTTACTAATATCTTCAATCTCTTTTTTTCACTTCTTTCCTTTTCTTTTTCTTTTTGTTTTCCCTTTTCTTTTTCTTTTCTCCTTTCATTTTTCTTCTTCTTTTTTTTTTTTGGGTCAAGGTAATCACCTTCTATTGTTGAGTTTTCACTTAATAAGATTTGAAATACCAAAAGGTAGGGCCAAGGTATATATAAGTTGGGAGAAGTGCTTACGGCTTTGAAGTGCTTGGGAAAGAATCTGTAGACTTGATGTGTTTGAATAAGTGCACGGGCCTGAGTGAAGTATATATTGTTTGAAGCTCTTCTTCACTCTAAACAAATTGAATTATCTATGATAATATTTACTCATGAATTAGCACAAATAAGGAAAGCATAAGTTAATCTACTCCTTTTCTCCAAATTCATGACCCTAACCTCCCGATTACCCCAGTTTAAGGTGGTTCTTGATAGGGCTAACTTTAAGAAAAATCCCCTAAAAGTTCAAATGGGTTTGTAAGGGATAACTGTATTTAGGGATGATGAACTGAATGCCTAATATCATTTTGACATATGTACCAAGTTCAAGACATACCTTCTTTAAAGAATGAGCCCAATTCTCACCTTAATGGTGCTAAACTCTCTTATATATTTAGGGTTAGTGTTTGGGACCTACGTTGCCTCTTTTCATCTTAAACCTTTCAAGTAATGTGTTATCATTTGCTTAGATGGAAACTTTTAAGTTTCGGGTTCACATTTTCTTTATCAATTTTCACTCATTCAAAATGCCCCTATTTTAATTGAGCTAACTTCATAGGATACAAAGATAAGAATTCACATGAAAACTATTTTATTTAATAACTCGTATCTATTATAAGCTCCAAAATGAAAGCTTATTCTAAAAAAATGCATGAACTAAAATTCTTTTCTATTTCTTACCCCTATTTCTATGACTTCTTCGAACTTAGCCCATTCAATTGAATTGATCTTCTGGAGATATACTATTGCGAACTGTAACCAAGAACAAACAAGGCTAGTCGCTAGATGGGTCTAAGCTTGCAAAAAACTCGAAAAGAATCAATGGGGAAAGGTATAAAAGGGTGAAAGTAAAGAATAAAAATAGTAAGCAAAACCTACAAACAGCTTCAGAGGATATAACGCACTAATGGAACTTTCAAGGACTCACGGTAGAATTAGATATGATGCACAAATTGATCCAATGAGGTTACTCGCTACCTAATCTTACTTAAGGGAAATGATAAGAGTGATGTCGAGAGTAAACAAATAGTGTTTATACAGGGAAGAAAGCACTCAAAAGTGCATTAAAGATAATCTAATCTGATACGACTGCAAGTACAAGGGTATTTATACTTGTAAACTAGAGCAACTTGCCCAAAAGGAAAAAAAAAAAAGGACATTTCTTAAAGGGGCAATGTACATGTCACAAAGGGGCAAAAATTTTTATATAAGGAAAATAATCATTGGTGTTATAGATTCTACATATGATACTGTATACATGGCGATGTAGCATTAGCAGGGTCGTTAGGAGATGAGAACAAAAAGTACGGACAAATGAGCTTGTCTGAGTAGGGATGGCTTAATTAGTCTAGACTCTCTCTCTTGGCTTTTCAGCAAGGTTGATGCTACAGAATAAAGGGCGGTCATACGGCACAGCATTAAAGGTGACTCGGTAAGCTAGTAGCCATTTGTTAGGTTCACAATCTCTTGTCTTGTATTCCTTTATTGGGTTTTCGCATGCCAGTAGCATTATATCTCTCAATTGCTTAAACACTTGGGCCATTGGAATCTTGAACTACGTAAATCACCTCTTCTTGTTATGGATAGGCTTGCCTTTATTCTGGGCTTTCCTAATCAACACATTTGCTCCTGATTTCTCTTTTATTGAATCTTCTTCAGGGTTGGGCTATAACTTCCTATTTATATTAGGATGTAGGTTTTCGAGCTACTTGAGCATATAACCCATCGCTATTTCCATGCTAGTGAGCCTTTTTTCTAACTTCGCTAACTTTTTTTCTAAGGTAGCAACCCTTTCTTCCAAGCCTTGATAGTAACATATCCCTCGGGTTTGACTATTTAAATCTACTTCTAGTGACTTTACCAGACTTTGTATCATATTGATAATGAGGCCTGGAATTTGCAACTCTTTAGATTCATTTGCTTGAGATGGTATGTCAATAGGCACTTGGGCTTGGATATGAGCTATGGCCTTGACTTGTTTCCCATGCTTGCTCAAAACTCCTTCTATTATGGCTATTCTCTATTCGAGAGCTTTAGACATCTTGATTTTTTTTTTTTAAATGAGTGATTATAGGTTTTAGGTTAAGGTAAACCACTGCATTCTTTTTCTTTAAAAAAATCAAGTTTTTTATTTTGAAAACCCTCTCTCTTTTTTTTTGAACTTTTATTAAATAAAATGTTGATTTCATGTTACAAATAGCTTAATATTAACGTTGACGAATCTAAAAAAATTTGGAAATATTGGGATTGATAATTGAGGATGTAGGATGACATAAGGGTAATGACTCGTAGAAAATGTTATTAAGACCGTGACAACTTAATGGATAAATACAAAGAACGAGAACTTAGAAATTTATAAGATTGATGACTCTGAGATGGGAAATAATTTTACACTAGGAATCTGATAGTTAAATCTTTCTTTTATTTTATTTTATTAGTTCCTAACAGTATAATATATATGGAGCATTGCAATAGAAATTGATCAAGTAAAGAATTATCATAAGACTAGTTTTTTATTATAAAATATCATCTCTAAATTTCTCCTTAAAAAAGAAAATTCCAGAAGCATTGAAAGAAAACGATAGTTCCATAATAATCTTCACCATAGCTAACTTCCATAATTACATACCCTAAAAATTTACAAGTTGATACAAAAGTTTTTCCTCACTTATTTTTTCTTGTTTTTTTTCTTTATTTTATTTTATTTTTTGTTTTTTTTTTAAATTAAAAAATAAGTTAAAAAACTACGCAATCAATAAAGGTTATCATTTAATAAAGCTACAAATTTATTAACAATCATAAAATCCAACCCATACAATAAACTAAAATAAATGAAAGAAAACTCCTAACTAATCTTTCTAAAAATCCAATCATATTTCTATAAGAGTCAATAAATCTGGCTAAGACGGGCTTCGCAAGGTTGATACTGAATTTCCATATCTATATTACATAAAACTACGAAATGACGTGATTATTTACAACGAGACCGCTAAATTTACAACAAAGCTAGATATGCTATTAATAATATTGTAGCTTTTTTCAAAAAAAATAAAAAATTCAAAAGTACGCAACTTTTCACTTACCAAGAAACGATAAAAATAAAATACATAAGCGATTAAATAGAAATGAGCATTGGTAATATAAAATCAAATATATATAAAAAATGCAGTATGTTATACACATATACAATGCAATAGGGGTCAGTAATTAATAAATTATAGAAAGTATTACGAATCTGCAATCAGGAAATACCATTATATATAAGTAGGTCTGAAATAGGATTTTTTCAAGAAAAATGAAGTTCACGAGTACTTATATATAAGGGTTATTGGTTTTTTTTTTAATTTTGCTTTCTTTTGAAATATAAGATCAAATCGATTACGGATTGATCAGACTTTTCCTATAATTTAAGAAAACTATCCTCTTTTTTTTAGAAAAGGATGATACAAAAGGGTGAAGTCTATGGGTCTCAGGCTCTATAGCTCCAAGGCTTTCTAGAGAAACGCCTAATAGACTATATCGAAGCCTAAATGGACTCAGTTATCACCACTAAATAAGGGTAAAGAGCCCAGCAACCTGAAGGTTACACAATGGCGGCCCATCCTAAGTTCTTAAGGTGGCCCAAGTCTGACTATATCTAAATATACAAATGATTATTGAAAATAAAACAATCCCCCCTAATTCCCCAATAAAGCCTACTGGGTCGAGCTTTTTTCTTAGGGCTTGCAACGCTAAAAAACCCGTTAGTAGAACTATAATACAAAAAAAGAAAATAATAATAGAAAAGCCCATCAATTAATTTTTAATGTTTACATGATTAGCCTACTAGGCTTTCTTAGTAGAGTCAACCATTCTGTCGAGCCCTATTAGGATTTTTTTTAATTTAACCTATATTAAATCCAGCTCACTTAATATAGATTACTCAATATTAAATTAAAGAAATATTTTTCCTAAAAAATTTAAAAATTGAAGTTGCCAACTAATTCAACTAGTAAAAAAAAACCCTAATTTAACCACTAGTTTACGGATATTCCAAAAATTTTGATTTTTAGAAAATTAAACCAAAAAAATGGGTTCAAGGGAACCAAGTCACCATGTAAAAACTAAAGAAAAAAATTAATGGGCCTTATTTTTTATAATTTCCTAAAAACACCAAAATATATCAAATATGCAAAAGATAATAGAAGTGATTTTTTAGATTATTTTTTATTACGAATTTTCTAAGAAAAAAGGAAAAAAGTTTTTATTTTTTCATTTTTTTTATACGATTGCCCTAGAGGTACCTACGTACTCACCAGTCGGGATCAAACTAGTTGTAATTATCGTTTTATAAAATATTTAATGAGTGAATTATTTTTATTTCAAAAAACTAAGCCAAGTTTACATTTATTTATCAATTTATTATTAAAAAAAACTAAGAAATCTAATTTCTCGAATTTGAGAAAAATCCTAACTAACTTTATCTTTTTGAAAATCCCGATTGAGATTTTTTATTTTTTAAAAACAATACCTATCAAAAGAGATCTATTTTAAATCTTAATTATAAAATATGTTGAAAATACGGTTAGATTCGTATCTTTTTTCAAATCTTAACTAATAAATACTTATTGAGATACGCATCTTTTCTAAATTCTAACCAAAAGATATGTATCTCAACCAAATGATATGTATCTCTATCGTAAGATACGTATATTTTCAAAAAACACAATTTTATTATTAAAAAAACACAACTTATAAGTTCACCCAAAAACTCTAATTATCTAAAAAATATCAAATGATACAACAATAAAAATAAATAAATCTACACTTAAAACAAAAATTAAAAAATAACTAACAAATAAATAAAAATAAAAATTCTTTTTACCTAAATCGTTCAAGTCGTGTGCCATCCTTGCATTATGTATGTCGATGTGTCATGCTAGTGATTGTGCGTGTCTTCGTGTATATGGATCGTGATGGCTTATGGATGAGTTCGTGTTCGGTAATATGTGCTAGCATGGAATTAGGATCAATGGTCTTTAGCCATTAGGTTTTAGATTAGAATTTCAGATGTTGGATTTTGGATTAGGACTTCAAACGTTGGATTTTGGATTGGATTGCGTTGCTTCGGATCATTGGACTTCGGATGTTGCGTTAGAGGGCTGCTCGTGGACGAGGCAAGGGATCTTAGTTGAAGGGGACAATCGGTGATTGTTTGTAGGCTTTAGGGAGCTATCGGGCATTCGGATTTCGTCAGGACATGCGCTTAAATCTTAGATTGGCTTCGACTTTCATTGGTTTCAGTAGATGTGAAGGAGCTTTGGATCACGTTAGCTCAGAGATTTGATCGTCCGTTGTAGGACTTAAAATTGATTGAAAATTGGAGTTTGGTTTGCTGGATGTCTAGAGATTGGAATTTGTCTTCAAAAATTTAAAAAGTTAGAATTCGGAATGCTGGATGTCAGGAGATCAGAATTTATCTTTGGAAATTTAGAAAGTTGGAATTCGGATTAGACACCTTTGGAATTGGATTTCAGACTTCGAAAATTTGGAAAGTTGGAATTGAAATTCGGATTGTGGACTACGGAAAGTTGGTCATCAGGCTTTGTGGAAATCTGAAATTAATCGTGGGAATAAATTGAAAAAAAAAACCCTTAATTCTAATGTTAAATCCTTATTTATAAACCGACAACTGGATATATTATACTGAAGATATGGAAGATTTGATAATGATTTTTTGAAAATTTACCCTAATTTCTAGAAATCCTATTTGAGCTTTTTATTTACTGGGCCCGTTTCAATCCAATTAAATTTAGCTCAATAACCACTTAATAAATTATAAATCTAATCTAACCCATTATAATTTAGATAAAAAATTCTATTTTATATCTGATTGGACCAAAATTACTTTAATAAAGCCCAATTCTCCAATGACTTAAAATTTATTAATTGAATTATACACCGTTATTCGATTTGATCTTAAATGATCCGATGTGACTCAGCTTGATACAACACAACTTAACTCAATACAATTTGATATATCACAACTCGACTCGATACGATATTACTTGATTCGACATAACTCGACTCAATATGATACAATTTGACTTAACTCGACGCGACTCGACTCGACTCGACTTGACTTAACTTGATACAACTCGACTTGACTTAACTTGATACAACTCGACTTGACTTAACTTGATACAACTCGACTTGACTCAATTTGACTCGACTCGATTCGATTCGATTCGATACAACTCGAATCGACTCGACTCGATACGATACAACTCAAATCGACTCGACTTGATACAATACAATACGATACGACTTGACTCAATTTTTTTTTTCTTTTTTCATTTTTCTTTTAATTTTTATTTTTTTTAATTTCTGTTTATTTATTAACTTAGCTCGAAAAATGAAAAAAAAAAAAAGGAGGGGGGGGGGGGGGGGTGTTTAAAATAAGGTGTCTATTGTGAGTAAAACATTGGTCAAACATCCAAGGTCTTCTAAGCAGTAGATGTGAAGCTCCCATAAGGACCACATCGCACACTACTTCATCCCTATACACACTCCTGATGTGCCTAGGAGCTTAATAATTACTATGACTAACTGTATGGGATAGGAGTCAAATGGATCCTTTGAGATATCGATGAAAATAGAATGGATTAGTTGCCAAACAAAATGCAATAGCTTCCATGAAGCTATTCAGAGGATGTGACTCCCCAACGAACACAACATGACTTGACACTTGTTTGATGTAACGCATAAGCTAATGCTAAGGTTTACCAACCACTAATCTTAAGCTACTTGACAAGATTAGATAACAGTGTAACATAATGTGCTTGGAAGGGAATATCTCGCAAGAACAAGTGCATTCAATATTGGTAAAGGATAATCTGTTTTGGCTACCAAGAAAAGGAATTATTTATAATAAGTCCCTAAGGCAACATTACAAATAAGGAACCCAACGAACATAACATGACTTGACACATGTTTGATGTAACGCGTAAGCTAATGCTAAGGTTCACCAACCACTAATCTTAAGTTACTTGACAAGATTAGATAACAATGTAACATAATGTGCTTGGAGGGGAATATCTCGCAAGAACAAGTGCATTCAATATTGGTAAAGGATAATCCATTTTGGCTACCAAGAAAATGAATTATTTATAGTAAATCCCTAAGGTAACATTACAAATAAGGAAAATTATAAAAAAAAAAAAGAATAAAGGTAAAAGATATTCTTAGTATGTAAGCAAAGGGTAAATAGGACAAATGACGAAAAGAAAAAAGTAGTATAATGTTAAAAAATGGACAGGTGGCAGCTCATTAGTAGATCCGTACTAAAGAATCTTCAAGCATAGTAGTTAAGCTTAGGTAATGATATGGCGGCTTTAGATAGGTAGCATTAGGAGTTGCCGAGACGAATAAGGAATGCCACTATGTAGTAGTAGTAGTGGTCCAAAGGAAAAGTACCTAACGTACAAAGGTCTCAGCCTCGATACTTAATATGTAAGCCTCGACACATGAAGATCCAGGTGATTGGATTAAGACTCAATGTGCAGAGGTCTTGGCTTAGGTACTTGGTAGCCCAACCTTAGCAAGTAAGTGGTCAGCATCTGCATAAGGGGTAGCATAGAGAATGGCATACCCAAATGGAGTCCTCAAAGAGTTCGCCCACTGTTCTTTTATATACTATTTCTCATCCTCGACAAATTGACAAGAGAGAATTCTTTTGGAGAAAAACCGGAGGCCTCTTAAGCATGCATAAGTAAGTGGGCCAAGGTTCGACTATCTATCAACTCCTAATACTGAATAGCACGATTACTTATTTAGTTACGTACAAAGTACCCTTGTCACATAGCCAATATATCTTGTAAGGTTAAGGATACTTAGAGGTCAATAGACCTAACCTTTGCACATAGGATTATGCGGCAATGTTTGTGCAACTTTCTCTGTCTACAATGATAGTATAATTGGCCCTTAATGGTATACTTTCTATGGAATAAATTTTCCCTTTAATCTTTCTCAAAGTTTGGTAGGGAACTCAGTACTTATCTTAAGACTAGGGTCATCACTTCTTCTTAGTTAGCATAATTACATGTCTCTTCATCTTCTTTGGCTTTATCTTTCCTAACATTCTTCTCTTCCTCATGCTCGCTCTTGTCGATGCTATTTACTATATCTCCTTAGAGTACCATGACATGTCGGTTCGGATACTCGGTAGCCATATATCCGAAGCTTAAACATTTAAAGCACTTCACCTCATCGGTCTTCTGTCCGGAGGCCTGCCCTCTTTCATATGTCCTTAGGGTCAATTTAGCCTCAATTCGGCTCAGTTGACTTGTTTGGCTATCATCAAGTCAGTCATTCCTCTGCTCAACTCTACATGGCCTCATCAACTTGGCTTGAATAGGTTGGCACTAAATGAGGGCTCAAAAGAATGGTGGCTCGGGTCAGCTCGGAACACTTCTCCTTTAGTTTTCAACCTTTTATGGCATCTTAGTCGCTTCTTCCTAGGTATAAAACCTCTGCACTTCCATAATGTTATGAATCTCATATCTAAGCCCAAAAATAAACTTCAATACTGTACGAGCCTCTAGTTCTTCCACATCAACTTAGATTATAAGCATTTGGAACTCTCTCACATAATCATCAACAGATCAACCTTCTTTGTGAAATTCTTGCAACTTTACAAATGTATCTTGTAAGTAGGTCTTGGATATGAATCTACTCCTCAATAACCTTTTCATCTTATCCTAAGTTCTCACACTTCGTCTTCTATCCCTTGTTCTAGTTGCATTTAGATTTTTCTGCCAAATAGTGGCATACCTAAAGAACTCAAGTGCAATAAGTCTAACCTTCACAATTTCTGCATATCCATAACAATCAAACACCTTCTCCACCTTCTTCACCTTCTCTTCCTACTCCAAATATTAATTTACATCTCCACTTCAACTGAAGGGTGAGATTTGGACCTTAACATTGTCTAGTCCTCAAGGAGCTCAACAGCTACGCTCCTATGCATAGTAATAACCAGCCTCTTCTTCTTCCTCTCCATACCCCTTAACATCAATCTCCTCAACATCAATCTCCTCATCATCTTCCTCAATTTCCTCTAACTCCAATCTTCATCTAATAGCTCATTCTGCTATTCCTCTAACTTGAGGGGATCAAACTGGGCGATTAGCTCGATTATCTTGACCATAACCTCTCTTTAGAACATTTTTAGGGGGGTTAGGCTGTGGTATACCATAAGTTTGTTGCCTATTAACTTACATCAGGTGACCAAACTCTTAACAAGATTAGTAAGTCTATCATCACCAACTAACTCAGGAATGTTACTTCCATTTTTACCACGACCAAGTTGAGCCCCACTACTCTAGTTTCCAATAACTCCTTGAACACTAAATTTCAACATCATATGATACTTTTCAAACAGATTAACAACATAATACATAGGAAAATAATGCTATCGTATTACCCAAAACTTTGACTAATACACTAACAACTTTAATATCTATTAATTACTTGAACAAAACAAAAGTGAATTTACTCCACCTTCGTTGTGAAAAACAACGTAAGAATAGAGTAATAATGAAGCTACACTTACTCATACACAAATCTTTACTATACAACTCACAACTCTGGACTTACTCTGCACAAACACACTGTTGTAGCTATGGAAGGAGCATAACACCTACTAACAACAAAGCAAATCAAAACTTCACTACAACTTCACACATTCCCTATCGGAATATTGCTCTAATATCAGCGAAATCAATGCATCTCCAAGGTTGGACATATGAAGAGGCACTACAATGGAGTGAATAGAAAAGAAACAAAAGAAAGCTAGTAAAGTATGGGAAACTACCAATTGGATATGACACATCAATTGATCCTACTCAACCTACAATTTGTTAGATATGACTTACCAATCTAAACTGTACAGTCACTTGCCACTACTTTTTACTAAAAGTAATAGATAAGAGTTAAAAGAAGATGAAAACATTAGGGTTGCTCAAAATTGGACTTGTGTAAATTCTAATGTTGAAGTTTGATTCCTACATACAATAAGTAAGAGTTTATAAACACATTCACTAGGGTTACTTTACATATATGAAAAGATAAAAAAAATATTCTTACAATTAGGTTATGTAATATATACTTAAAGGGATAAAAGCAATAGAGAATATTCAGTATGAAAAGTAAATAATTCTTTTGGAATGTCATGCCAAAAGACACATGTCACTCGGTAGATGGACGTTAGAAATATGGTACAAAGTAGACGAGAAAAAGAATTTGCAATCAAAGGCTGACTTGATTTGAATTAGGTCAAAGTGTAATCAGTCTTGTTATAGAGTAGTCAGTTAGGGTTGGTTTCAAACATTTGTTGTCGGCTTAGATAGTCTTGGGGCTGTCTGCATGAATATTCTGTCATAGCACAGCTGTTCGGCAAGTTTGGTGCACTTAAAAGCTTGATAGTGAAGTCGGTAGAAAAGAGAAACACAAAGGTCAAGATAGAAATTTTTGTCTTGAATAAGGCTTAGAGTTAATATACTTCGAGTAAATCTTTTGAGTCTTTTAGCTCAGCTTTGTATCATCAATCCAAGGGATTGATTCTTATCATATAATATATTCTAAACCTAAATATCTTTCTTAGAAACAAATAAAAAAAGTTTATTCTTTAATCCTTAAAGAAAATACTATCAAATGAAAACTTACTTGAGTTCCTTGAAGAAACCGACACCCACAAATGAAAATCTTACAAACTTACGATTTAAGAACCCCAAATGTGTTTTTAACACAAACGCAACATGAAACATATTTTACATTGACCTAAAGATCCAAAGATACTAAGAAAATTCTTTAAAATATTATTTAATGCTGTCCTCCTTCAAGCATGTGGCAAAAGTCTAGTTTTTTCCATTCCCACATTAGACAAGTAGGATGTGAATGCCAAGGGAAAATCGGAAGAAAGGCTTAAATTCCTTCTATTCTTGTTGTGTTTTGCGAAGAAGAAAGGAAAATCACCGGTTAAGGAAAATAACGTGAGGAAAGAGATATACGAAGGATAAAGAAAAAGTATATAAGCATATCTTTTTAAAAACAATTAGGTTTTAGTCAATTTTCCAAATAGGTTAGTAAGGATGTAAACGAATTAAACCGGTTCACGGACTAAATCAGTTCACAAACTATTGAAATTTGGCTCAATTTTTACTTGAATTCGATTCAATGATAGATGAATTGAGTGAAACTCAAGTGAGTCAAGTTGAACTTGAGCAATTCGAGTAATAAATCGAGTTGAACTCAAATTTTAAAATATTAAGCTTGTTAGATTTGTCAGTCTAATAGTGCTTAAAGTGTAATTTTTAATTTACTTTTAATGTTTTTTTTAATATAAGTAAATTTGAGGTTATTTAGAAAAATTTTATCAATAATAAGTTTAATCAGCTTATTCAAATTGAACTTAAGCTTATTAAATATATTTTCAAGTCCAATTCAAATTTAAAATTTAGACTTTAGTTGAACTTCAATTGAGTTTGAGCTTTAAGTATTTGAGTCAAATAGAGCTTAGTTCAATACTGTACTGATTCAACTCAACTCGATTATATTTTTATATACAATTGTCATTAAAATAAGTATTTAACCAACATAGAATATTGAAAAAAATATAAAATTACTAGACTTATTAATATTAATAGCGAATACATATTTACGAATAGATTTGTCTTTACTACGTCCTTAGCGAGCCCCTGCGGAGTTGGAGAAAATGCTTGCGAATACTAGACTAGAAAATGCTAGTTAATACAAGGACATACAAGGACGCTCAAAAGGTAAATCTAAGAAAAATTGTATATAATTTTTCTCGAATCTTATCTAATCCACCCGACACACTCTGTGCGCAATTCTGAAAACATAGATACGTGCATGAGGCGGTGTAGCCGGACGTCAAAAACAGCAAAAGAAAAGAAAAGAGAGGAAAAATTAAAAAGAAAAACCCGAACGTCAATGAAGCGCGATAAGGTATCGATCGATTGAAGAGTCCGAGCATATTAGTAAGCTAGCTCATAACAATTGCTGCAACTCCCAAAAATTAAATTGTTTCGTGGCGTTCCCTTTTAGAAGGAAAAGTAGCAAGTGAAAATTGTAAATAACCTTTTAAACGAATTTCTAAATTTTTAAAAGCTATAAATTATCCTCTTAAGCTTTAATAATGGGTAATATAAATAATATTTCTTTTTTTTTAAAAAAAAAAGTTACAGTATAATCAAAGTTTAAAAAGTTTTAAAATACAATTTAATAAATTAATGTAGTCTTTACAAATTAAATTTAAAATTTAGGATGTTATTTTTAACATGTGAAAGGTATTAGCCAGTTTATTAAAATTTAAATAAATGATTTATAATATTTAAAAGTTTGTGAGATTAATGTGTATAAAGTCAAAGTTTAAGGAAAATCCCAAAAAGAAAATTCATGATGTCATTTTTTTTATTTTATATATCTTTCATATGTTCGAAAAACGATCCATCCTTAAATTGATAGAGCCGAACAAAAACAAACGTGTCTATTCTATTACGTAACTCCTCATTTCCGATTCGATTAAACATCAGCATATATGTATATATATTTGTGTATATGACGTCACCAATTTAATATGTATCATAGTATAAGAGCAAATAAAATAAAATTTTACGTAATTGCATAGCAAGCGGAGACAGAGACACTAATGGCGACTCAAAGCCATCGCCACTGCTCCTTCGTGCACATATTCATTGTATCTTCTCAAAACTTGAATAGCGCTCTCACAGGTCATACACGTTGTAAAAAGATTCCTTTCTTTATCAAATTCCGTTGGCCACCATGACTTTTCAAATACCATATATAGCCAATAATCTTGACCTTGACCTTTGTAAGTAACTAAACACCATGGAGGAAGAGCAGAATACGAGGAGAAAGGTGAATACGAATGGAAGCGATCACGTGAGGTATAGAGGAGTGAGGAGGAGGCCATGGGGCAAATTCGCAGCCGAGATTCGGGACTCGACACGGCCGGGCGCTCCTCGATTATGGCTCGGAACGTTCAACACCGCTGAGGACGCTGCTAGAGCTTATGACAGAGCTGCCTATTCTATGAGAGGCCACTTGGCGGTTCTCAACTTCCCTCATGAATATCCCTCTGTATCTCCTCAGCTCAATCCGTCTTCTTCTTCTTCTTCTTCTTCTTCTTCTTGTTCGACATCGTCTTGCTTAGCTGCTGCTGTTGCTACTTCTTCTTCTTTCTCTGCCATTGGTGGAAATGCAGCGGGGCAAGGTCAAAACAGAGAAGTGGCAGAGCAGACCAGGATGATTTTTGAAATTGAGTGTTTGGATGATAATGTGTTAGAAGAGCTTCTCGGCTTCGATCAGACAAAGACTAAGGATTGAAAGTCTGTTTTCCTTAAAGAAAAATTGTTTCGCATAAATTAGTTTTCTAATTGAATCTTTGTAATTGTTAAATATTATTGTATTAGTTAAAAAAGGTTTTGGTGGCCCGTGAATTTTAGTAGTAGATATGAGAAGGAAACATAGAATGAATAATTTTGGAAATGGATGTCCACTATTTACTTTTCCCATTTTTTCTCAATTTATCCTATTAAAATATTATCATATGTAATCATATCATATGATATATAAAATTCTAGACAACCATTAATTTATTAATTAAAGAAAATTTAAGAAAAGAATAAATAAAGAAGATTCAGATCCATTTTTTAAAAGGAAGTCATCTCGTCTAAACTGCCATTGATTTTTCTGCATGAGCAACCATAAAACCTATACATTGGCTACGAGCAACATTAACGCTTAATTAATGATGATTGCTTTTGGTTGTTGTACTAATAGTTGACCATAGTATTGGTTGACATATAAGAAGAGTTTTTATTTACATTTTTGGTCGCTATCTCGGTAATTCAGATTTTCTTGGCATATTTTTATGGCACGGTATAAGATATATTCTTTGATTCAATGTTTGGTTAGCAATACGGATAAATATATCTTCTTGCGCTGTTCTTACACACACAAAACATGGCATAACTAATTGCCTTGTTTTGTTTTCCTTATTTCTACTATTTAATTATTTTTATTATATTGTTCTATCAGCCAAACGTTACTGTAAAGAGTGAAATGCAGATTTTTCAAAGATTGAAAAAAGAAAAAACTATTTTCAAACATTATCAAAGGTATTTATCAATCATGTGTTAACTAAGTCCATGGGCTAGAATATTAAAGTATTTAGGTTTAAACTTCACGTGAAATGAGACAAGGAAAGATTACATTTCTTGCATATTCTATTATCTTTAACTCTCCATGAATAGTTATCTATTTGCCATTGTTTGGGAAAGAAAAACTGATTGTCAAAAAACTCAAATCAGAATTGATGCCATACTTGAAGAATTTTAAAGGTAGAATATTTTAATTACTACTTTTTTTTCATAATTTCGGACTAAAGTTTGAAATTACTAAATTTGATATCAAATAAATTTTTTGTTGAATTTATTATCCCACCCCTCATTGTTTTGTACTTGTACTTTTGATCCAATAAGCATTTGTCACACCATTTTATTTTTTCAAAATGATGAGGATAGTAAATTTGAGAAGTAAGAGTTTGATCAAATATAATCTTACAATTTTAAACTTTAGATATAAACTATCTAAAAAAAATAAAAAAAACTTTAGATATAAACATTACAAGCAAAATTTAGGCTCCTTTTGTTTTAAGGAAAATCTCTTGTAAATAGAAAATATTTTCTTGAAAATTATACATTTTTATATGTTTAGTTACCTTTATAAAAAGATGTCAAAAAAATTTTCCACTATTTGGCATAAATTTTACATAAAGTATAATTATACTTAAATAAAATATCATCAATATATTATCATGAATATATTACAAGTTTTCTATATAAAAGTATACTTTGTAGATTAATTTTTGACATTCATTATTATAACTTCCTTGACTCATATTTTGAAATTTTATCAACAAATACTTTAAGTTAATTTTTTCATCAAAATCCTTTATATTTATAATCATATAAGTCCGTTCTAATAAAGATCTAATAGAAATTACTTTTTGAAAGTTAAAATACTCATGGAAAGTAGTTTCAAAAATAACTTTCCGTTTTAACAAATGTTATTCGTTTTCCTGAAAAGCCTAAAAACTTTTCCTTTAATAGAAAAAATGTTTTCTACTTAAAAGGTTATTTTTAGTTTAACAAACAAGGATGGTAAAAATAGAAAGGGAAGAATATGTTCTGGAAAAGATATTTTTCTGAAATAAGCGGAGCCTCAAATTAGTCGCTTGGAAGTTAGCCGAGCTATAAATGATGCAAAGTTGATTTCCCAACCGACTACAACTCCTCCCAAATAAAACAAAACCCAATCTTTTCCATGTTGACCACTTCTTGGACTTGATCAAGACTGTCCACCGCTCTTTGTAATAACAATTTGTCTTTCCCTTTTATAACCGAAGGTTGACACCATCCAGCGCTTGTGTTTATCTTAGGATTATTTTCATAAATGCAATTGTCAAGATATTTATGCCTACATGTATGGAAATCCTACGTAGCTGAACCCATAGGACATAATCGAGAAATTTAAACCAAATCATATATAAAGTATAGATAAAGAGAACAAATCTTTGTAAGATTTATTAGCGGACAGTTCAATAACATGTTTAGTTTGTAGAGTGGAATGAGGTAAAAAATAAAATTGTAAATAATGAAATGGAGAAGTTGTAACTATATTTTATATAATTACTTAAAAAAGTTCTGCATAAATATGAAAATATATTTATAAAATAAAAAAATATCTATACTCTTAGTCTTATAAAGTAATTGTATTCTCATTTTGCAGTAATAATAATTTCATAAAATAATTATTTTGCCAACTAAATATATCAATAAGTTTGATGAGATGAAGGGCTCTTTCATTCTACCTTCACAAAGTTATCCAATTAAATCATTAGTGGACAAGGGGTAAATTAATTATTATTTAAGCATGTTTTACAACTGAAAAGCTAATTATGACATGAATTTCTAGCATGTTTTATAAATGTTTTTATGGAAATTTTTGTATAATTTAAATAGTCATTGAATAGATTAATGATTAAGTTCTTTTTTTCTTGGTTAAAGTTGAATCCAATGAAAAAAAAAAGAAAAAAGAAAAAATCAACTCTTTCTCCTACAAAAGCTACAAGTTGCAATTAAAAACACCATATCTTCATACATTTTCTCACATTGAATATTACATAAAAGAAGCCATTTATATATTATACATCATCCCGAGTATTCATGAGTAAGAAAGGTATTAGAAGGTTTAGTGTGAACTATATTTAGATGTAAGTTAATTATTAATAAAATCATTTTTTTTTTCTCTAAAAGAAGGTACCACTTATTAATTCATGCTTGTACCCAATATCACGACCCAACGGTACCGTTGTCGTGGTAGGTAGCCATATACCGTATAAAAGTTTACTATCAACCCTTTTATTGATTTACATGCCTTTCATACGGTATACAAGACTCTTTCCACTATACATTACTACTAAGCCCATAGATATGTAATATAGAGTAATTTAATTAAAATTAACTTCTATGGTGTAAATTAAGTAAATGAATGTGTAGACTCATAAGTTTCACATCAAAAGAATATTACAAATAAATGCAGTTCGTAAAGGAAACTGCTTTAAAAGCTTTAATCTATAATATAAACAAAAAAAATAAATGTAAATGGTCATCTACAAAACTATTACAAAATCTCCTCTTCACTCCCTGATCGCTCCAACCCATCACCAAACGAGACTCACCTTAAGCATCCTTCAGCCCAAATGGACGAAAAAGTTTTCCTACAGTAAAAGAAATCTATCGAGGTGTAAGCTTAAGTTTAATGAGATAAATACCCTCATTAATACCACATGGTAGGAAATTATTAAATAGACAATTATATAAGTGCATGAATAATCAATATGCCAAACAACGAATGCAGTGGCCTAGGAACTGCATACAATTTAGAATTATGCCTCCTCAACCCAAATGAAAATCCAGGTTTTAGCCCTTGGGTTTTATTTCATTTGTACTATTGTACTTAAGCCAAAACAATATATATATATATATATATACTTTCTTTACCAAATAACAAATCATATTTTCAAAATTTCAAGTCTAACAATGTGGTGGCTTCTGCAATCCACAAACATACGCCTTAAGCAAAAGCCACAAGATATGGCCCCTCGTCAACGATTGGTATCTCCGACGCCTAGTAAGCCTATCAGCTTAGGATAGAGACTCAATAAAATGATGACATAGCAAATGCTCAATCTTGTAGGAGACCCTTCTCCTGTGAGTTCTTTCCCATCTTCTGCATGAAGTGACAGTTGGTGTTATCTGAATATAATTATAGGGAATGCATAATCCATTTAATTTCTTAATCATATAAGTGGTTAATCCGATTTTTCAAAGTGATAAGACAATTTCATTCCATACAATCATATGTATAAATTACAAACAATTTCCATTATTATATGATTAACACACCATAGCATTCAATTATAAATTCATACACATACATTTCTCATATTCCATAAGCATCCAATTTAGATATATAAGTTTAGGTACATCTATTCTACAAGCAAAATTAAGTAAAGAGTCATCAAGAATTCACTCACTCAGTTATGTGGGTCAATCAAAATAGTCTGAAGGTAAGTTGTCTCCGAACGCGAGGTCCCCTGGTCATTGCAATCATAATATTATAAGGATTTAAAGTAAAACTTAGAAAAATAAGCTAAAACCCCTTAAATTACACTCTAGACTAGTTTTCATATTTTTTCCAGTTTTACTTAAAAATTTAATTGCATATAACTTTCTCGTTTTAAATCTGACTTTTTATGATCTCGTAGTTAATCTTCATCGTTTTTTAATGTAATTAAACGTAGTGAGGTTAGATTTTTGAGATGAGATACGCAAATTTTCCCATAAGTCAGAACAATAGCAATCTTCGTGATTTATAGTACTTTTGGACTTTATTTGATTAATGGGCTTTTTGGTAACTTAGGAATTCCTTTCGGCTTGGGCTTAAGATTTCATTATAGGCTCAAAATACTTCTTAAGGTTAGATTTACAACTTTAATTTACATTCCTAAGGCTATCAACCACTTCTTGGGCTCCTAAGTGGACTTAAGTTGCCAAATAGACTTGTTTTTTATTCATCTCAAAGATGATCACTTTCTTGAGCTTAGGAAGTGTCTTGTGAACCTCTTAAGAGTCTTAAAACAACTCTTATTGTTGTGTCAAGTTGCTGGTTAGAAACTTAAGGGTGGTTCAATCTTGACGTTTGAGGCCTATTTTGGAAGTTTTAAGTTTGGTTTTGAATTTTAGGCTCAATACAGTTATCGTACTTGTCTTGGTTAGTCTTTTCACTTTCTTTACTTACTTTTATTATATTTTTAAGTGTCTTTTAGGGATGTTCCAAATCTGATTGGTTTGAGTATAAGGGCTTTCAACTTATTTCTTCAACTTGTTTCATTATTTCTTTAAGTTTAAGTATTAGATCATGAACTTAAGCTACTTATATTCAAATCTTAACTTGACTTCCTTTCCATGAGATGATTATTTGGCTCATACTTTACATGAAAATAGAGGATCTCACTTTTACCATACCTCCCATACCATAGTTTATGTCTTATAAAATTGGTTTTCTCATAAAACTTCATGTGATAGATTTTTCCTTTACTTAAGTCTAGATTTTAGTATGTTTAACTTAATAAAAGTGAAAACAACATCCAAATGACTTCTAATCCCTCACATCCAGCATGCTTCTCTTTCATTTAAGTTCTTATTTCAAGATTTTCTCAACTTAAAATCTTCCATTATAAGTATTAAACAAGTATCTCTACAAAATATTAACTTTACACTTCAATTTTCGTGTAAAGGTATCATAAGTTTGCTTCTGAGGGTAATCTTTGATGTTATACTAACTTATGATCATACTCGTATCTTCAAGAAATTATAGTCTCCTAACATAAATACTAACTAACTAACATAAGATATACTTACTCGTTCTCAAAGCAAAAAAATGGTGATTGTATACTAAGATCCCACTTATGCTCTTTATCTTACTTCCTCCTTCTTACACCCTTTTTGAAACTTGAGTTATGGTCCTTTGAAGTAGGGTTTAAGGAGTGTTCTAAAGATTCTAAAGGTGCTTTGAATGTTGGCAAAAGGAAAACAAAAAGAAGTTAAAAGTTTCGTGTGTGTGTGTGTGCTTGGAATGTGACGGCAAGTGAAGGATTTTGTGGGATTTAGTAGTTTTTTCTTTTGTGTTATTTGTAAAGTGAGAGAAAAGGAAGTAAAAATGAAATTGAAAGTGAGAGAAATGAAAGAAAGAGTGGCCGGTTGGAATAAGAATAGAAGTGTGTTTAAGAAGTTTGATTTTGTTGTCTTGTAGTATGTATAAAAGTTAACAATTGTAACTCTTGATAATATAAGCATTAAGGGGTAAATAGTAGAGTGTAAAATAAAGTGATTGATAAATGAAAGACAAGGGTATGGCCCCACTTAAAACCATGTTAGAACTGACCATTAGGTGTCCTTTTGGGCATGGAAATGTCTTGTCTCATTTATTAAAGTGAAGCATATGAAATCCTATGATAATTTGTCTATATGTAGTATAAGTGAAAGGGTGATAAGAAAAGTGTCTTTGATAAGTTATCAATAGATTTTGATAAGTTATCAATTGATAAATCACTCTAAATTTTAATTGATAAGTCATTTAGGATGATTAGTTGGTCTACTTATTCATATGTAAGTCTTTGGTATGAAGATAAAGGAATTGTCTTATAGGAAATTGTTTTAGGATTTACTTCTTGAATTGTTTTAGGATTTACTTCTTGAATTGTTTTGTGAATGATGATTTAATTCTTATAAGATTATGAAATTTTCTAAAGTTGAATGAAATTATCCAAATTAAATTATCAATTAGTTGCTTAAGGTTAAAAGTCCTTAATTATTCTAGGGTTTAGGGTTTTAGGTGAATTTAAAGTTCGCAAATTTTCAAGTTTGGGTTTTATCAATAATAGGCTTTTGAATTAGAAAAGTAAATTTGCTTTCAATCATAAACTTGAGTTCATAATTTAGTTGATCCTTGAGAATGTTCAGGAAGTACTCTTAGTCAAATCATAAACTCACTAAAAATAGGGTTTACACCGAATGTCATGCCATGTCAGTTAAAAGGAGCCATGTGTCATGTCACACCAACTAATAGATAAGGTAGGTCAGATACTAAAAAAGGTGCCACGTCTTGATTTACATTACATCAACAATGGATTCTAATAGATTTAGGTTAGGCAATATGACAAGGAAACAACTTCAATTAGGTAGTAAATTAAACGTTTCAAAATTTAGTTACCAAATCAACGCATTTAGAAAAAGTTTGGATATCAAATGCGATATTAACCCTAAAAAATATTAAAACCAGGATAAAATTGGTAATTTAATGAATTTGGCAAGCTATTTTGGCTGTATATTTAGTTTTTGGCTATAAATTTTTCCATGATTTAATTAATAAAAAATATTAATAGATAGGATAACAGCATTTATTAAGAAACTAAATAAAATATGCTTTAGAAAGTTATAAACAGTATGGGAAAGCATAGAAGATTTTTCGTTTTAAGACTTAACAAAGGAACACTCATTTAACAAAACCCTTAATAAAAATTCCTAATTTGAAAACTTAATAACCACCAATGTCACATTCCATAGAGTTCCCACCATAAGCGTTTACAAGGAGAAAAGATACCTCCATTAGCATCATAATCTCATTAGATACTTAGGTTACATTTAGTTACAATAACACTATCAAATACGAAGTAGTGTCTACAATAAAAGCCTAGAATAAAGCTAAAGGTTTGGCTATACTCCTTTCCAATCACATCCAAGGGCGTAAAGGATCTATAAGGGTAACTCACTAAGATAATTTGTCTTCCTGAGTTACGGATTCTAAATCTTATAAAAGGTAAGTCTACAGAGGAGCAAAAATTATCTAAAAAACTTTATGAGATGAGAGTTGTAAGCATTTTCATCACAACACATATACGTAATGGAAAGCAGCTTATCAACCATATGCTATACGTAAGTAACTATACGAATGCAATATTACACGTGGTTTTATGATAATTAGTGTGAAAAATTAAGATCGAGTGCTTCTATTTAAAATGGATCAATGCTTTGGGTTTCAAATTTGAATTTTTTTGGTTTAACAAATACTAAAAAAAAAAAAACAAGATATGGGTAATTAGGCCGAAATCTTAATGATGCTAAAATCAAATTAATTAAAATAGGGTTTTTCTTTGTTAATTCTAACTAGTAAGTTGAATTAATACCACAACTAGAATAAACAAAGGTTTTGTTCAATTTAATTCGATAAATCAAAGATGCCATGGATTAAATTGAACAAGAAAGGTTTTGAAAGCAAGAATTCTAAAAGAATTGATAAGTTCACGAAGAAAGAAAGCATAGGCTCTTTAGAGTTTCTATAAAATCTCATTCACTAACTAACAAAAATAATATCTCGTAAACTATTTGAAGTCAAACCCTAATAACCTCAGGGTAATTAGGTAATTATTGCTACTGATAAGGACTAAGTAGCAAAAAATCTAAATAAAATAATGTAAAACCTAATAAAATAACATAAGAGTTGCTAATACTCTAAAATAATGGAAAATAATAAATCTTCATAAATAAATGTTAAAGTTGGGGAATCTAATACCTATCAAAACTACCCTGAAGTGATCTAAGCCACTTGCTCTAAGGAAACGAATTCAACCATTCTCATGAAATTTAGACCATTTGATGGTCGATGACTTCCACACATCATCTAGTTGTAGAATTCACATTTTTACTATATAATTGTTCCTAAACTATCCTTAATTGTTTGTTTATCCTAATAAAGGGTTTTGAACATATATTTTGGAAAATTAGACTATTTATCCTATTGAATAACGTCTTTTTGTTTGAGTGATTGGTTCACTCATGATGATATTTGCTTATGGTGAACTTAAGTAATTGTAAGATGAGTAATATAAGTTTTCTCTTAATCTTATTTTGTTGATTCCCTTGATTGTAAGTATCATTGATCATAAGAACTTAATTTTCTACTTTTTCTATTGATTGTTATATAATTGAAAGACATTCGTATCCTTTATTTTACCACACATATCATATTCACTTTTAATTATGCTTCGAATTCTCTCCAAGGATTTGAAGCATATTACATTTGGTAGGATTTCTACGTGATAATCATAGTTGCTACTAATGTTATGAGGCTTAAAGGTAAATCTTATAGAAACTTGTATTATTTTTCTCAAATTTTATACATTGTCCATTGGGGCTCCACATACGATGAACTAAAGCAAAATAAGAACTAAACTAAACCAAACCAAATCAAACTATAAGATGTAGTTCTTTTATATTTTTGTTTGCTATATGGTTTATTTGGAGAGAGTCCAAATGGTTTGTGATTTGGTTTGAAGAGTTGAATCATTTGAATTGCATAAAGATGGAAGTGGTAATTTTGATATGAATGCTAATAAATAGCTTAGTCTAATGTTCCTTATGATGAAAAAAAAAAAAAAACCATCTCAAACTTTAAGACGTTAAATTCAAGTCTCCCATTCCTTAGCACTACTCATCCTTCATTTTACTCACACACGCCAACCTTCCCTTATGATTTACTCTCACTTTCAATTCACTTCTTCAATAAGTTTACTTCTGTCTCTCATTTGAGTACCAGTTCCTCACATTCCCAATTCTTATAGTCTCACTCTTATCTCTCAATTCCTCCCCAATCCACAGATCGACAAACTCAAAAATTATGTAAGTGTATTGTCATTTTATCCTATCATCTTATTTGTTATGTAATGTTGATAGTCTACTCGAAAATCTAAATGATTAGTTTGAGTAGCATATTGAGATTTGTTTGAGGGGAATTAATATCTGTAATTCAACTGCCTTTACATACATATATGCGGTTATAGTCCATTTGTTTAGCTTTTGACTAATAATCTTACATCAAATTATACAAATAGCATTTATAATGGAAGATGTGTATTATGTATAATGAAATATGATTAAACCAAATAAGTGTTTTTAAAAGCCATTCACATTGAATCGAACCAATCGGAATCGCATGTAAGGTAGTTTGTTTCATAAATCTTAACCATTAAGAAAGTAATTTGGCTTACTAAGGGATTCAAATTGAATGACCATGAGCATTGGTATTTTCATTAGACATACTCTATTTGGAACTTCGAAAACATAAATATATGCACACTTCTGTGCAACGTGATATAAATGATAATAATTAAAAGGATATGGAAAATTAAATTGTTTGAGTAAGGGATGTATATAGGATATAATTTGCGATTATATTTATGAATTTACATATAACATAATAATTTTTTATGTAATGGGCATAAAGTTAATCTTAATGAACGATCGTTGCGTTAAGCATCCAACGAAGTGTGAAGTATGAGATAATTTAATATGTAGAAGCCCATAAGTCTAGTTGCAATTTTTATGAGGGGCTAAAGTAGGAAACTTACAGAATAGTTTGCGGTCCCATGACAGGTATAAATATATTATGCTGAGTCATCCTATCAACACAACATATAACATAACAAAGAAGCCTTTTCATTTTCTTAAGGGTGTATCTACCCACTGATTTATAGTATTAAGAAATTTTGCAAGGATTCGAATCTTACTCTTCTCCATGTATTCATTACGCCATTTTTTTAATTTTTTTTTTTGGTATTCAGTTTGATTTTATATTTTCATAATACCCTAGTTTCGCAAATGTAGTCTTGATATACATAGAAATCTAAAGTCCTTCTAACAATACGAGAATGTGATCTTTCATATTTTTAAAAACCATACTTCCTGTATATCATATGTTCCTGCAATATGCCAATATTTCCTTAGACATTGCACCCAGGTGTTGTGAAGAAAGATTTTCGTTAGGAAACCTTAAATGGATCGAGGGGGAGAAATAGAAAAAAAAAAAAAAAGAACAAAGAAAGAAAGTAAAACCGTGCGAATTATGTACCTCGTCATATATCATTGATAAATTTTCTGATTGGATTCAAAGATAGCATATATGTGTGTCTATATTTATATTATTAAAACCCTTTTGAGACTTAAGTAACCGTCTATAATGAAATTACTATTTAGATTTACAACCTAATCTTATATTAAAAAAAAGAAAGTAACACCAAATTTAATTTTATAAACTATTACATCATGTTCACTTCACCGAATATAGGATGAATATCTATTACATTTCTCCTCTATTTCCTAAAAATAGCTTATTACCATGTTTACTTTACTAAGTAGCCATTAGTGAGAAGCCAAATACTTAATGCTAATTACATGGATGAGACTCATGAATGGTTATTCCTCCTCTATTACATGTTGCATTCTAGATCTGCCTTTAGGAGCTTTTTCTTTCTTCACAACAAACAATATTACCTATTTTCTTCTCCGATAGACAATAGGCAATAAATTCTTTTCTTCTCTGACCACTAACCAACAAGTGATGCAAACGAGGAATGACCACTAAAGGTATGATGGCTCGTAGGACCTTCGGAATGACAAACGGCTAACAATGAACAACCTTCTTTTCTAACCACCCCCACCAACAAATAACAAATGACCAAAAGGTTCAATGGTTCTTAAATCTCGAGAACCCAAACTCAAGATTCGATCTTTGAATCAAGTTGGTGACCATGTACAGATTATGAAGGAGAAGAAGAAAAGAGGAGGAAGAAGAGCAAGGTAGATGATGGTTTGAAGAATATGAGAGAGAGAGAGAAAGTAAACAGTAACGATACATTCAAGAAGGTAGAGGAAGTGAGGGCAAACTAGTAATTTATGTTGTATTCTTTTTTCATTCCTTTGGGTACATTTTATCTAACCAAACATTACAATATCTTATTTCGTATCTATTCAATTCAAAATGAATGGGAGTTCTATTATGGGTTTATTAAATTCAGTGAAGTAAACAAATAGTTAAGGTATTGAAACATGATAGAATTGTCAATCTAACTTAATTTCTCTCACTCTCCTCTTAATCTTTCTAACCGAAACCATGTATTTATTTGAATATTAGGTAATTCAACCTATATATTGTCTTTACTCTCATCTTATCTTTTGAACAAAAATATTAGGGTTTCAATATGAACAAAGAATTTCAAAGAAAAATGCTAACTTTTTGTATTCATTGTAAAATTAACTGATGTGTTCTCTTCATTCTCTTCTTTTCTTTCGAATAGAAATATTAGGGTTTCAATATAAACAAACAATTTCAAAGAAAAATACTAACTTTTTGTATTCATTGTAAAACCAATTGGTATGTTATCTTTACTCTCTTCTTTTCTTTCAAACAGAAATATTAGGGTTTCAATATGAATGAATAATTTTAGAGAAAAATGCTAACTTTTAATATTTTTCACATTCACTGTAAAATGATATGTAACTAATATTATTTGTTTTATGATCTTTTTTTAGGTTTTATTCATAGTCACTTTAAGTTTAAAGGAGTAAAAGAACAAAGCAAGGTTAAGAATAATAATTGGTTTGCATTTTATTATCTACAAAAAGTAAGGCATTTTATCTATTGGTTTTGCTATTGAATACTTAATGCAAATTATATGGTTTTTCTTTTTTAATTTTGATTTTTTATGCTTTGTGCAATATAAAATTTAACTGAAGATTAACCTTTTTTAGTTTTTTGTTTGATAATTTGGTTCTATGGAAATTTCAAAGAACTTGAGATTGGTTTGATTCAACATTTGAAGAAAATGGTTGATTGTTGAAGTAGGTGAATTAATGCTAAAATTTTCAAATTTTTTTGTTTTTTTCAAAATTTATCGATTGTATGGTTGTGATGGGTTTTGTAAAATTAATGTCGAAATTTAATTGATTTATTTGATCTTTGGTTATTAGACGTTTGTTTCTACTAACAAGAGATGCTATGTCTATGAATCCCATAGCAAATCATGCATTTGTTCCTTAGTTTAATAAAACAAAAACTCCCAGCATCACTTATATACTTATTCCTTTTGGTAGTATCCTGATGATGGCATCCTGGTATGCGAATTAAAATCAACTATATGATTATGATAAGTCCCTTGATTGTCTTGACATTTCATCATTATTGTTGTCATTGGTAGATTGAAGTTCTCAACCATTCGTGATGTTTGATGATTACTTACTATAGTTTTGACATTCTTATAAGTACCTTGCTCTACGCTTTTTATCAAGATTCCACCACATTTTAGGATCATATGAGATGTTTGGTGGTTAAGTTATTGTTTATTACTTTATCCTTTTTTTCTTTTTACATGAATTTTCTCAATTAAGGTGGAAACAATAATTTGACTAAATAATAATTGATTAATTAATTAATTTCATTATTTCAAAATTAGAATGAGATATTAATTTGGTCCTCTCTTAGCAATGGTATCATAGTATATGTTTCAATAATCACTTTTGGAAAATACATCTATGATTGCTAAATTTAAAATTTAAATGAAAAATAAAGTTTAGAAGATTGTTTATGGATAACTCACCAAACTAACAAACGAACTCATCTCTTTATCTTTAAATATTTTCAAGAATGGAATAAATGATGTTTTAGAGGAAGACATTGGTCTTGCAACAAGGTCCACCTTTTATCTTTCATTTCAAATAAAAAGAACTTAAAATTTTATTGCCAAAATCAAATTGTATTTTGATTTAACCTTCAAAAGTAACCAAGCCCATTTATCCTTGAGTAATTGATTCAATAAGTTTTTACTTATAAAGTGTTTCACAAAGTACCTCAATAAATATGAAGACTTCATTCTTTATATTTACTTATCCATATGTATAGGACTTTAATATAGCAAGCATTTTTTTTTAATACACCTTTCTAAATTTTAGGTAGATAGATGTAGAAAACTTGACAGCAAAACATCATAATGGAAAAGCTATTTCAAAGATTGATAGAGATACAATCAGGAAAAGATTTTTATAAGTTCAATAGGTTTAAAGAATAAACAAAGTAAATTATTATGCTCTTAGATGTGTCTATCAATAATTGAATTGTAACTTACAGTACATTTGAAAGGTTTAAAGAATAAACAATGTAAATTATTATGCTTTTAGATGTGTCTACCAATAATTGAATTGTAACTTATAGTACATTTGAAATTGTCATTTCTTTGTGACATTTTTTTGTTTTTCATTCTTCATTGTCTCTCAATTCTTTTGTAATTTTGGAGATTGTGATGAAATATTTAGGGCATTGATTAGAATTATAATTAAGAATGGAGCACTATGTATTGTGGAGAATCAAATAACATGCATTTCTTTTAAAGATATGGTTTTTTAAAGACTTAATTTGTGATCTTTGTTATCAGTTTTTGTTTTCCATTATTCTTGGTTTATACCATTGGTTTTCTGGTAAATAGCTTAATATGATTGGCTTAAATAATATGATAATAATATTCAGTTAAAGTACTCATGTCTTTTACTTATTTGGTAAAAAAAAATAAGGTGTTTAAAAAATGTGATCCATATATATTTTCAATAAATAACGTTTTATATTTATAAATCTTATTTTTGAATTTTTTCTTTTATTATGTCACTCTATTTGATTATTGAGTACACAATGTGAATACTCCGACTACTATATATATATATATGGTCCACCAATTTAATATCATAAGCAAGTGGAGAGAGAGTAGGCATTAATGGGAATCTTAAAGCTATCGCACCAATCCCCCATGCATTCTATCTCCTCAAAATTTAAATAGTTCTCACAAGTCACACACGTTGCAAAAGGATTTCTTTATCAACTTTCATTGGGCAGCACGGAGTAGCAGATACTATACAAACACTTGGTGTATGGTACTTTCTTGTGGAATTCAGACTCAAAAGAGCTTGGAGAAAGAGTAATCCACAAGTCGAAAGGTGAAAACGGATGAGGGTGATTGTGTGAGATATAGAGTAAGGAGAAGGCCATGGGGGAAATTCGCGGCCGAGATTCAGGACTCAACACGGCCGAGCGGTGCACCTCGACTACGGCCCGGAACATTCAACACTGCAGAGGAAGGTGCTAGAGCTTCTGATAAAGCTGCCTACTCTATCACAAGCCTTTAGGTGGTTCTCATCTTTCTACATGAAATATCAAAATAAAATATAAAAATATTTTTAAAAGAGGGAACTACTTTTTCTAATTTGATGATGATGATCATCCTTCGTATTTACCGGCCATTCATTAAAATATATAGCTTATTAGTATTAATTTCAACTTGATTTTAATTGAATTAAAATAAAAAAAGATATTGGATTGAATTGAATTCTTCAAATACGGGACTCTTTTTTCTTTATCTACACACTGAACAATAAATGATTAAAAAGGATGATTGCTATTGTTATAGTGATAATAATTCCCAATTTTAAAGCTTAATGCCATCATATACTTATGACTCTGATCTGTTTTTATGAGATAAAAGAGTTTATTTACTTTTTGTCGCTATCACGGTGAGCCGTAGAGAGCCAAGTGCTGTATTTCCAAAGACTATTAACTGGTGTAGTCTCTAACTTATGGTCAAAGGCTCCAAGCAGAAATGATTCAGCACCTGAGGAATTTTAAATGATGCCAAGTTAACACTCCGGCAACCGACAACTACCTGACCTGTTGACCGCATAGCCTTTTGCTTTTCCACCGATGCGAACGTATTTAAGTCATTATTGCTGTGCAAGGCTGATATAAAAATAATAGAACTTCTGTTTTTTCTACTAAACAAGTGCGATTTTGTGCTTTTTTTTTTCTTTTTTTTTTTTTTTCTTGTAGCGCGATTGGTTTTGAACAGCAGGCCTTTTACTGAAAAAACCCATCCTTTTCCATCTTGACCACTTCCTTAACTTCATCAAGAATGCATACTCGACTTGTCCATTAGATAAGATCCGATGAGAAACCCCTTTAGGGTTTTCACTAAGTTTTTGGAATTAAAATAAGATCCGATGAGAAACTCAAACCCACTAAAAAATAATACGATAAATCAATATCAACTCCTATAGTACATATGAAGATGGAGGTAGGCAGGTTCTTATAGGTGTCTAACCCATTGAACGTGATAATTACTTTATAAGGTAATTTCATATAAGAATTTGAGATAAGTTTCAGATATATGATGAAAATCCCATAAGAGTTTTTTATTTGAATTTAAGAAAATCCTATAAGGTGTGGATTAGGTTTGTATTTTATAAAACTTGTCCTAAAGCGGCATCAATTGCATTTCTAATCTTGTCTCCAATTTTCATCAAAGACTAATTTATTGTAGACAATAGCCACTTAGCAATGTTTGTAATGTCGGTAGTAATTTGTATTGGCGAATTGAAATTCGTTTATCACATCTTATTGAATTTATATTAATATATATAGATACCATGTGATACACCATATAAATGAAATGTGAATACAATCTCGTATGAATTACAAGAGATATTGATTAGTATTGTTTAAGACCAAGTAGTAAATAATATTTTCAATAATAATTAAAAACTTTTAAGCTAAGTGGTTTAAATGGATTAATGTTTTTAGTTTGGTTATTAACTACTTCTGTCATGAAGCATTGCATACAAAATTAACTAATGATCAAACATATAGCTAATTTATGTTAGTACCTTTTCTTTATCATTATCATGTCTTTCAGATAAGGTACCTCATATTGGGTGATTATTTCATGTTTTATTACTATAGTTATGTTCTTAATAGTGTCAGACTTGTGGTCATATTATCTTATAGAGTTGGAAATCACAAACCTCATTCATGATGGTGCTAAATATTGTATAATGGGATACTTATATATTATTCACGTTTATATTAGGATTATTCTCATAACTACACTTATTAGGAAATGTAATATCCATACATTGGGAAGACCTTTAAATATGATTATGTACTTAAGCAAGGGTAAATTTTACTTGGTGGAGGAAACTAAGCTAAACTCAAGGGAGTAGGGGGTGAATTGAGTTTTAAGAAAAAAATTGCATTTCTTTTCGAAATAAAGCACTAAATGAAACAATGAGTATGATCAAAATAATGTTAAAATAATAGTGAATGTAGAAATCAAAAGAGATAAGATAGAGAAGATCAAGCTTAGATATAAAGTGGAGTTTGGACTACTCCCTACTCTCTATGGACCACAAATGCCTCTAATCAATGACTTCACACCACTTTATTAATATCATAATATAATGCTCAAAATGCTACATTAGTTTTCATAATCACTATCACATACAATGATCACACAAATATGGTGCTTTTCTCTCTAAAGATTGTAAATATAAGAACTCTCAAGTACTACATAAGTTTCACTTATTTGATTGCAAATAAAGAGAAAATGAGGCAAATAGTAAGAAATAAGGGCAAGGAATGTAAGATAATGTATTTTAATTGCAGTAGAACATCAATTTTTAATTGTCCTTGATTGAATTATTGAGCATTTATATCAACTCATTTAATTCTTCTTGTTATATCGCATTAAATGCTTCAACGGCTACTTAAACAAACTTACCGTTACGGTAATATTCATCCTTACCGTCATTTTGATAAGCTAAACAACTACCAGCTTATACACCAGCAAGTGTACCATCATGTTGAGTTAGAGAGAATAGAATGCGATCCATCTTCTTATCCATGCTTCTTTACTGTAAAGCTGGTTCTTCCATACGCCATCATGCCAATAGTCTTAATTCACCTGTTTGCATTTTTCAAACAAAACAAAGAACAACCATACTGCTACAATCCAACTTCAAGAAAGTTTGTCTATTATTTAAAAAACTAAATATCTTATAGAGTTAATTGTTATTTATGATCAGCATGTAAGATAATTGTTCTTTTCTAATTAACTCAATATAATCGATTAATAACATGTTTAATCATTTACTCTTTGTTTTGTTCTCATCAAAATCACATAGTGAATTTTAGGTTCAATAATCTCCTTCTTTTTTATGAGGACAAAACTCTTATATATTAAAAACTCCCCCTCAATCTAATACTCCCTCTAAATTAAGCATTCGGTTTCTAGATATTTAGCAATTGAATAAGACTAAGAGAATGCTTGGAAAAAGAAAGTATTTACATGCTAGGGTACCAAGTCTCACTTCTTAATAACTTCACATATTAAACATATAAATCTTTCAATGAATCAAGATATACCATAGGTATAAGATAAGTCTATGAATCATGATACGCCATAGTTATAAGATAAGTCCAACATCAAGATAAGTCAACTATTATCAATTCAACTTAATACACCTTTTTTATTCTCTATTGACTTTTCTACTTAATATAATTTTTTATTCTCTAATGACTTGAATATTTCTCCCGCTTTAGCATCATCAAAAAAGAAGAGGATCGAGGTAGTGAAGAGGGAAGAGGATTCAAATCAAAATTTTAGTATAGTTCCGGCTTAAGTCTTAGGATATGCCTCCTGTAAAGAAGAACAAAGGAGCTACAAGGAAGTAATCTAATAATAAAGCAGCCAATAACAATTCCAAAACGTAATAGAAGTTAACTAATTGAGGAAGAGGCATTCATGCCTAGTACAAAGAGGTCCATGTAGCGTAAAAACAAAAGGGGTCCAAGTCATGAGCAACAAAGGTCATTAAGGACCAAAACCCAACAAAAACATAAAAAAGGAAATATAAGGTAGTTGGAGGCCAAGTCCATAAAACATAACAAGAAGTAGTATAAGAAATAAACTAGAGTTGGCAACTTAAGCAGCAAGTAGATCATCATCTTGAGTTAGAGGAGGAAATGGTCAAGATGGGCAGTGATAATTTATTTGGAAGTGACTATAGATTCCCTAAAATTCACTATAGATGTGATCATGAATGTCTTCCCTGAGCTGATTGAACCACATCTTTGAGTATTGATAAAATAGATGCTAATATGTCAAGGGAGCAACTTAATCAATGGAAGGAAAGCCAAAGTCAAGAGGAGGAGGCTAGTGAGAGGAGCCTTATGAAAGAGGAGCAACAGCATGATCAGTAGGCTCACCAAAGGGATAAAGACTGTTATTCCTTCCTAATTCATCAAATGATTGAATAGGTTTAAGTAATTTGCACTTAAAGCCAAGATTAAGAGGAGGAAGGGGTTTCTTTCTAACCCAATTATTTCTGATCCTTTTCTAAACCCCCCAACAAATATCAACCAATTTAAGGTGTTTGACTTGAGCTACCTATAGAGGTGTAAGGAACTAGACTTTCTTGAGAATCAACAATCAAGTAACTATCCTACCAAACCTAAGGAAGCTTGAGAAGGGTTGTTGGTCACATGCATGAAACACTGAACCACCATATTGAAGAAGTTAATTTGCTTATTCATGAGAAGATAATAGAGGATTCTCAAATCTCAAAATGTAACATTTGACCACTGGCCTCAATGAGAACAATAATTGTAGATCATAATGTGGTGGAGAATTTTCGTCCTAAGATCAAGTTGTATAACAACTAAATTTTTTGCTTCCCCCTAATTTCCACCAATACCCTTGTACCTAAAGACCAATTCATATAACTTAGCATCATAAAAATTTACATTGACATCAATTCCCTCAATGGAAGCCCTAATAAGATCACAAGTATCCTCAGGATTAATGGTTACAAGAGTTCCATAAACATAAGTATATAAGACCATGCGATGTAGCTCATTACTAGGATTCATTTTCACTTTAGGCCAACCTTGATAATCTAGGGAATCAAACATATTGCAATAGAAATATCTAAGGGCATCATCATATACCTCATTTGGAAGTCATAGGATATCTAAAACATGGTTAATGTTAACCTTAGGAATGGCTAGAATGTGAACTTCATCAAGCACTTCTTATGAATAAAAGATGCCGATGTCTACTTCTAAGTTTGTGAATTTCTCACACTGTTGAGCATGATGATGTGTAAGAAAGAGACGTTTGTCATATATGGGGGGTACAAGACTACAAGCGATTATTAGTGGCATGGTGGTTTAAAGCAAGCGAGGATGGGGGATGTTAGGTTATTGGTACAGTCGTGAGGATGGTAGTAGCGTTGTAACAATGGATAAAGGTTTTTATAGAGAAAGAAAGTTGCGTGAGGATAAAAAGAATGTGAGATGAGGAGAAGTGAGGGGATAGATGAGTGATTGAGTAAATTTAGAGATGATTGATGAGAGAAAAATAAGATTTTAAAAGGTAGAACATGGTAGATCGAGGAGTGAGAAAGAGGTTAAGGTTTAGGTATAAGAGGAAGGAAAAGAAGAATTTAGGAAAGGGAATGAAGAGAGAGAAAGATTGCGTCCCTTTTAGAGTGTGCCTATAATCTAGTTCACTAACATGATGGCAAGGTAGGCATTATCATGATGGTATATGGAATAGAATTGATTTGAGATTCTTGTTTAAAATAGTATACCGATATAAAGGTAGTAAAGGGTACCATTATTCCAGTTCATTGAACAAAACCGATTTAACATCCTTATTTTGAGGAGTATACCAACATAATGCTAATGAGGTGGAATGTCATCATGATGGTATTCTACAATTTTGCAAAACTTAATTTTTGTCTACTTTATTGTTTAATTTGCCTACTCAAGTTTATTTTGATTGATTTAATGAGTAATCCAATACTTCAAGCAAGTTTTGTGAGTTTGTTAAGGCTTGAAAAAATTAATTGTGAACTAGATGTCTATGATTGAGCCAAATCAAATCCATGAAGCCATGTGGTTCATGATAAAGTGAGAGTGTACAAGAAAAATCAAATTATGTACATAGGCAATATCTTATTGTACACCAATACTTCAAGTAAACTTCAAATACATGATTGAGCATGGTAGGAAAAAAATTATGACTTTAAGGCTCTATAATTTGTAGAGTCACTTCTTGAGTTCCAAGAGCTTAAGTAAGTATAACTAGAAATCAAGTAAGTGTACCAAATCAAAAGTAACTCATGTTTCCATATCAAATCACTATTAAAAGTTCATATGGACATGATAGAAGTAAAGTCAAGTCAAGTAGTATTCAAAATGACATAATAAGCAAATAGTCTATTTAATAGCATAAAGAGCCTAATGAGGGTCTTAATAGGTCAAATTTGCACAAATTCAATATTTGACAAGAATAACCACTCAACTATGATTTAATAATGAAAAAAAAAAAACACGAAAGCTAGTTTTGGGCACAGAAGCCGACATGATAAATTTGTACATATATGATGTAAACCCTAGAAAATCGATAGTCTAAACCCCAATTTAAGTCGGAGTGTCTTAACCTGTATCATGAGTTGATAACACTAGTAATAATAAAAGTTTATGAAATTGAATAAATCAAATATAACACCGATAACAAAAATCTTAGAAATTGAGAGAAACCATAAATCACGTATTAAAACCCTAAATCCAATTTATGCATAATTACCCGAAATTGAACCTGAACTTGATTGAAACTCTAAAATTATAACTTTAAGCCTATAAAATAATTAAATATCACTCAATAATGATATAATTGTAGTCAATTATAATTATCAACTAAATAGCGTAATCGTGTAAAATTTTTAACCAAACTATTAAAATTACTTGTAAAAATTATAATTATAATGGGTGCCAATTAAATTGATAAATTTTTATAAATTTCCAAAATTAATTTATAGTTATTATTTTTATGATTTTTATGTTTAGAAAAATTACATATAGTTATTTCTAATTTCCTTTTTCTTTCATTTTCTCTATTTTCCTTTCTTTCTTTTTCCTTCTTTTCTTCTTCTCTTCTATTTTCCTTTTCCCACATGTGATTTATAACTACAAATGCAGCAGCTTATGTGTGTAAATTTTAATTACAAGTGTCAAACAATTAAGGAAAAAAGGACAAACTAATAAAGTAAATGTCATATCTAATTTAATGCCTAATCTAATTGGATAATGATCTTATATTTTCTTTTCCTTTATTTACTTGCTTTCATCTGCTGATTCATGTCAAAAAAAAAAAAAAATCTGGAAACATCCAACTGAAAGTAGAAAGTGGGAAAAAACAATAGAAAAGAAAAGCAAAGTAAAATAAAACAAAAGAAAAACTAAGAAGAACAAGAAGAAATTAAGAAGAAGAAGGAAGAAAAAAAGAAGAAGAAAATTAAGGATCATACCAACATATTTAGGTAGGTATATTTATTTTAGCTGTTTATTTGTATATTATATGGTATGTGCATGTATATATTAAGTATTTTATTGTATTTTTCTAAATGTTTCATTACAAGTACATAAATAGATGTATGGGTAGATAAACAAATATATATGTATTCCTTATGTATGTATAAATATATGTATATAGAAATATATACATATATATATATACTATTATGTAAAATATACGGTATATGTATGTACATGTATGTATAAATAAGACTACATATAATAGGTATTTAGAATTCACTATTGGATATATACATATGCATGTACACGAAAGAGAAAAAAATAATAATAAAATAAATATATATGTATATATAAATAAGAGTACATATAGTATGTATTTAGTATTTTCACAAATTAAACATAGATATATATATATATGTACACGTGAATATGAATATTTATGTATATATGTAGATAATCTTTATTTTCATATATATATATAACTATAAGTATATGTATATTATATATATATATATATATACATGTGATGCATATTCTTGCACACATGTAAGTTATTATTTTTCTTATATATGTACATATATATATATATGTAGCATGAATATGTATATATATATATATATATAAACCTAGTCTTTAATATATATGTGTACAAGTATAATAATAGGTATATGTATGTAAATTTATATCTAATATTTTCATATTACAAGAAATTTTGTATATATAGTTATACAAGTATTTATATTTATATACGTATATCGTGGAATATTAGAAAATAATAAATTAGAAAAAATATTAATAATAATAATATTAGTAATAATAATAATAATTTAATAAGTCTAAAATCTTAAAAATCGGTAAAAATAAGTAACTAAAGTAAAATAAGCTTAAAATAATAAAATTATCGATTATATGATTTAAATAATTATTAAATAATAAATATACTAAGAAAAAAATGAAATTAATATTTTATAAATTTTTAAATTACAATAATAAATTTTTCGATATTTTTATATCACAGTTCAAACTATAAGTCACAACGTCCAAAATGAATCTCACTGCAAGAAAATATGCTCGAAAACGATCAAAATTGACTATAAATTCATAACGATCTGAACTAAGATGAAAAAATTATACGCGATTCAATAAAAAGCTCAAATCGACAATTTCGCGTAACTGAATAAAGTAAACATTATAAATTACGATACTAGTTTAGTTTTAAATTCCCAAACTTATAATTTTCTATATTCCTTATTCTCAGGTGATCTCGACCTTGACCGTGAGTTGCTCTTAGATTATTACGACTCTTGAATCAATCGTGGTTGAGTAAGTTTTTGCTAATGATCACATATTTGCTTATGTTTGTAATTAGCGAATATAAATTATGCTTAATAATTGAATGTTGTATGGGGATGGGTTATGCTTACATATGATAATTGTTTGGTAATAGTAAATTTACTTAAAAATACAATAATGTATTGATTGTTGCATATTAGATTCGTTAGAAGCTGATTGTTTGTAACCTTATTGATCAATGAATAATACGACATAATTTTACTCGACTTGAAAAAAATTAACTTAAAACACACATAATCATACACCGCATAACTAATTCCAGCCGTTATATTACACAGAGGTAGCGAGAGGCCGTATGTGGGTTGATTATTTGATTGTTATAGATTTCGTACAGTATACACGTATGATATGACCTTACTCTGGCCCGTGGGATTACTAGACGTTAGAGATACCAACTGCTTAGCTAAGGGTCAAGTTTAGAAGCCTCTGTTTAGGGGTGAATAAGGGCTATGTAAACCTACTTACAATCACATGTAGAGCTCGTTTTTTATAAAACTGAGAATGGATATACCATTACATTTTTAAATACAAAACGCAAAGTTTCGTTATAAGATAAGTTCTAATATAATACTCGAATTTGACTATGCCGATATATTTCCAACCCTGACTTTGAAGAGTGTTAAATCTGAGTTATATGCAGTACCTGGTTACCTGTATGTATATGTTTGGTATACTGATTGACATGCATTCATTTAATTGAATTTAATTAATGTATAACTTAACTATGGTATGGTTGAAGGGATTATCTTACTAAGCTAGTTAGCTTATACCCTTGCAGTATTTTTTTACAGGTTGAGTTATTCATGAAGTTGGGCCGCCGCATGCCCGTGTTAGTTGTTCATTAGGGGGTTGATGTGAGAGCAAGATGAGATCAAAGTGTACTCATGATAGTTTATCTAGATTATAGATCTAATTATGTAATTAAATAATACTAGTTTGAGTTAAGAAATGCTTTGGACTTCTTATCTATAAATTCTTATATAAATAGATTATGTTTTATATTTTTTTTATCTTTTTATTATTATTATGAAATGATATTGCTTACACTTGCACAACTCTTGATTGTTAGTTTTAGTTATAGCCTTATGTATCACATAAAGAGCTGTCGATTGTAAGGAAATTCAATCTACAGTCTTTTGTACGGTATACGGCGACTGCCACGACTAGCCCCCTCGGGTCATGACATATGAACTTAGATCTTTATGAAAGACTTGAAATGTGCCAAAACATGCTAAATGTCATACATAATGCATAAAATCTATATGATCGTGTTTCTTAGACTTAATAGTAGGATTTTTGCCAATCAAGCCACTTAGTATGTCATTTTTGCTCAAAAAAACTACCTTGGTTCTTATATGCTTAACACTCGTCTTGCATGATCATCCCCAAATCTTTCCTTAATGTAAAAATATCTTTCCTCACTCAAGGGTTTTATAAAGATATCAACTATTTGGTTACTAGTGTCAACAAATTCTAATCATATATCATCGTCTTGTATATGATCACAAATAATGTGATGCCCAATTTCTATATGCTTAGTCCTTGAGTGTTAAATTGGATTCTATGTTAAGTTACAATACATGTATTGTCACATCTTATTGGACATTAGTAAATTTTAGGCCATAATAATGTACAGTTTGTTTCATCTATAAAGCTTGAGCATAACAACTACTAACGGCCACTTATTCAGCCTTGGCAGTTGAAAATGCTATCGAGTTTTATTTATTTAAATGCTATGACATTAGTGAGTGACCAAGAAAGTAACATCTGCTGCTTGTGTTTTTTCGATCAACTTTACAACCGAAAAAGTCAACTTCAAAGTATCCGACAAGATCAAATGAGGTGAACTTAGGATACCATACGCTGATTTCAATAGTGCCTGTAAGATACTTAAAGATGCATTTAACCGCATTCAAGTAAAATTCTTTATGGCAAGATCGAAATCGTGCACATAGACATACATTAAACATAATGTTAAACTTAGATGCAACTAAATATAGACGGCTTCCTATCATGCCCTCATACATCATTTCACAAATTGTTTTTCTACTTTTGTCTTTATCAAGTTTTAAGGTAACGCTCATTGGAGTAGGCCTAGTTTTACAATTCTTCATTTTAAACCTTTTTAAGAGCTCCTTAATGTATTTAGCTTAGTTAATAAAGGTTCCATTTCTAGTTTGTTTGACTTGAAGTACTAAGAAATAGTTAAGTTCACCCATCATACTCATTTCAAACTCATTTTTCATACTTTAGATAAATTCATTAATTAGATCCAAGTGAGTTGCACCAAAACACAATGTCATCTACATATATTTGGACAATTAACATATGAGTGTATCCCTTGATGAATATAATGTTGTGTCAAGTTTCCCTCTGATAAAGCTATTCTTTATCAAAATGTTGCTCAATCTTTCATACCAAGCCTTAGGAGTTTGTTTCTTATTACTATATCCGTTTCATCTAATTTGTTTCTAAATACCTATTTAATTCCAATTACTGGTCTATCATTTGGTTTAAGAACTAGGTCCCATACCTCATTTCTAGATTATTGATTTAGCTCTTCTTACATAACTTGAATCTAAAACTCGTTTTTTAGAGCTTCATCTATGTTTTTTTATACAAGTTGAGATAGGAACACTACATTACTTAAGTTCTTTAGGGAGGCTCTTGTTTGCATCCTACTAGATGGTTCTCGTATTATTAGATCCTTAGGTTAATTTCTTACAAACTTCCATTCTTTAGGTGAGTCTATGTTAGAATTATCAATGATTCCATCTTCCTTAGAGGTTTCCTTTTCATTTGATGTAGATTGATCTTTATCAAGACCAAAACCATCCAATTAAGCACCAATGTTGTCTATTTCATCATTAAACTTTCCATATGCATATGTATCGTCAAATGCAACATGAATTGACTTCTCTATAACTGGAGTTTTTTTGTTGTAGTCTCTATAAGTCTTACTAGCAAGAGGATAACCAAGAAAGATGCCTTCATCCAATTTTGAATCAAATTTTCTAAGTTGTTCCTTTCCATTATTAAGAATGTAACATTTTGCTCATAGGTAGTTTTGTTGAGAATAGGCCTTATAAAAACTCTAATTGATATATAACACGCAGTATTAATGACTTTGGCCCAAAAATACTTAAGTAAATTATTGTCATAGAGGATAGTCCTAGTAATTTCTATAAAGTCTCATTTTTCCTTTTGGCAACTCCATTTTATTTTGGAGTTCTAGGTGCTAAAAAGATGTGTTTTATTCTATTTTTATTACAAAAATCTTCCATATCATGATTTTCAAATTCTCCCCAATTATCACTTCTTATAGAGACAATAGAAAGATCTTTTTTATTTTTGACCTTCTTATTTGTAAGGAAGAAGGTTCAAGTGTATCTAGTGAAATCATCAACTATAATCAAAGTATATCTTTTTCCTCCCAAACTTAAGGTTTGGGTTAGACCAAATAAATTCATGTATAATAGTTGGAGTAGCTTAGAAGTTAATATGGTATATTTTGATTTGAATGATGACTTTGTTTATTTGTCATATTGATATGCTTGACATGTTCTATCTTTATCAAAACTAATCTTAGGTAATCCCTTAACAAGATTTCTTTTGGCTAGTTTTAACAAAATATCCATACTAACATATCCTATCTTCTTATGCCACAACCAACTATCATTATTTTAAGTGAATAGAAAAGTTTCAAAAGACCATAAAAACATACTGAATTTAATTTTGTAAATGTTTCTTCATTTAGACCTCTCAAAATGGACTTGGTTATTATTAATATTTTCAATAGAACACTTTGATATATGAAAGATTACTTTGTATCCTATATCACATAATTGGCTAATGCTAAATAAATTATTCTTCAAATTATCAATAAGTGACACATTCTTGATAATAAGATTATTATTATTAATGCAAATGTTACCTTTACAAATGACATGGCATTTTTCAAGTTTATAGATGCGAACTTAGATGCATTTCTCGTCATGCGAACTTGGATGCGACTAGGTCAGCAATCTTATCTTCTCTACTAGCTCAATAGAAACGCTATTGGTGCAGCTTCCTCCATCAACAGCTAGGAAAAGGTCTTCCCATTCAATAAACATTGAATATGAAATAAAATTTCCTTTTGACTAGGATCTACTTTCAGGTCAGCTCGTCTGCTCGTCATGGATAAGAGTTCATCCAGATCATGATCAACATAAACATTTCCTTCTGTCAACTCGCCTTCTGAACTCTTGTCACTCTGACTCTTTACTTGAGCTTCGAGTCTTTCGCCCTTCAAGATCATGACTCTCTTATTTAAGCATTGGGAAGTAATATGTCCATAACTTAAACATTTGAAGTACTTCACTTCTCAGGCCTTATTGACAAGTACTTTTTCCTTCTCTACCTTCTTTGCCTTGGCCTAATTAGGTCAGTTAAACTCTCCTCTCTCCATCTTTTTCTATGGCCTTCTCTCGATATATCTCTCAAACTCACGGCTGACTTGTTAAGGTCAGTTAGTCAGTGTCTGATGCCGTCTTCTCCTTTGTCTCTCTACCCTTAAGGGTAAATTGATTAGCTCATCCAATGAGTTGAACAGTTGTAATTCGACTATGTCGGCAATGTCGTTTTAGAGTCCATTTAAGAACCTAGCAATAGTGCGGTCTTACGGCTTAACTATCTTACATTTAGTCATCAAAGTTTCAAACTCTTGCAAGTACTCCTCAATAGTATTTCAGCCCTATCTCAAGTACTAGAAAGCATAGAGCATCTCCTACTTAAAGTAAGTTAGCATAAAGCGTTAGTTCATCAACCTCTTCATAAGCCTTCAAGTTTTGATCGGCGCTTCTCCTTCGGCATCTCGCTTAGCAATTAACTTATCCCACCAAAGGCTTACATATTCAACAAGGGATAATGAACCCAGCTTAACCTTTGTCCAATTGTCACATTTCGTAACATTCGAATAACTTTTTTACTCAAGGAAACCAGTTTAAGAACTCTTCAGGTAGGCAACTTCCACTAAAAGTCGATAGCTCAAGCTTGATATTATCTAGTCCTCGGCTAAGTGTTTGGGGTTCACTCCTAGCATTTTGAGCTGTTTGGTTCACCTCAAGTTAGCCACTTCTATTGAAGCTCAGCTCAACCAAATTTCCTCTTGACCTCAGCTCTCTTCTTTGAGCTCCTAGGTTTTCGTTGTCAATACTTCAGTCATTGCCTCTTCTCAACTCGAATTGGTTTTCTCTTCTTTTTAACGAAGCAACTCTTCTCAGCTGTCATTCATCATTATCGAGTTCCTTGGAACCACTTATACCAGTAAGTGTTCATTCCCTTCTTTCACCTTAACCAATACATCTGTAGCCTCTGACTAAACCATTAAGCTCTTAGATAGAGTCAGTAAGATTTTAAATACGATATTCCAAGTTATCAACACATCTCCTCAAGCCTCCGTGAACACTATTTCCACTATTATTAACACTATCTTCCGACATTCTTGTCTATATAGTGATATTTAAAGAAAATATGAACAATACAATTTACAACAAAACACAATTATAGTAACCTAGAAACGATTACTACTCAACTTCTTAGCTACTATGACTGATAAACACTTCCATAGCAACTAGAATCAACTACTGAAATTATTGTTACTTGACTCAACAGCAGTACAATACTACGACTACTAAGACCACAAACAACATACTATACTACAGAACAATAACTGATAGATGTTCGGACAATAATGCAAACTTTGAAGAACAATGTACGCTTATCTCTCCAAAGCTCTGATACCAAGATGATATGGCTCATGAGTGAACACGGTAGGACTGGAGCTACAAATGGGTATTCGAGGTTTCAAAGGAAATGAGGAAAGGGACGTGAAGGGGGGTTTGACAGTGATTGTGTATAGATATCATGCACCAAGACACAAACATAATTAAGGGCTAAGCTTGAAATAGGGTTTGATATAACTCACAGATACTAAATGTCACTTGAGATTCAAATGAAGATTAGATACAACTCACTAACATACTTAAATGAGGGGTTTACCATAATCTTAAGGTTAACTTTGATAAGAACACAAGAAGAATTGAAGAGTTAATCAACACTTAATAATCTAAAAAAGGCAACCTCTAAGAGCTGAGGAGCATCCTTACTTGAAAAGGAATGTTCAAGTGTATTCATTGTCTAAATACTATTCATTATCTTCAAATTCTATTTGCTAATTATAAATGTTGCTATTTATAGCAAATCCTATAAACCTTAGTGGTAAGATTGTAAATAATATACAAGGCCTTAAACCTTAAAGAATGGGCCCATAATTAAAATGAAGGAAATATTCATAAGAATACAAAATTATGCATTTCATAGAAGAAGTCGACATGCAATCATTCAGGTTGTCCTAAAAGGAGTAAGATCCGAACTAGGCAAGGCCAGCAACTAGATGTCCAGGGGCTCTTACCTAAACTTGAAGTCCTGTAATGCTTAGCCAAGATACCTAAAAGATCACCCCACAATTGCTAAGTTCTATGCTTAGCAGGCACTAATCCTTCTATATCATGCCGAGTGGATCTTTGACCTTAAGGCATCAGCTGTGTGGTCTCTCGGCTTATTAATAGATAATAGACTTAATGCTGAGTATCTCATTTTATTCCTCTCAACCTTCTAGTATCATCACGGCTTTGACAAAAACATATTGGCCTCCGTTTTAAATAGTTCAGCTTCAACTTTTGACAAGTCAACCTCAGCCTTAGCCTTGGCCTAAAGATAGTCACAAGCTGATTCCTATTAATCTTTGTGTTCCCTTTTAAGCCCCTTTACTTTTTCTTCAAGATCATTGTTAGCCTTTTTTTATTTGCTATTTCCATTCATCAATTCATTATTTCTAGTACTCAACTCTTCATTCTCTTTTGTTAATTTCTCAACCTCAATTCTTAGATATTCATTATCCTCTTTTAATCCTTATTTTGCATCAACTACTTTATTAAATTCATTCTTGATAATATCAAATTTATCACCTACTTCACTCATCATTTGTTTGAAGACTTTTTTCTTCTTTTGCACTTTTACGAACTCTTTTAATGATTCATCATACATACTTCTAAGTTCATCAAAAGAAAAGTCATATGAGGTGACACATACCTCGTCATTGATACCTATAAAATATGTTTCATTATCGGAGTCATTTAAATTGCCATTACTCAAAGTAACAATCATAACTTTCTCCCTTAACTCTTTTTCGGCCTTCTTGAGTAAGAGACAATATTGTTGAATATGTCATAATGTTGACAAGTATAACACTTGATGGCTTCTTTCTTTTTCTTCATGAACTTAGAAAATTTCCATATCCATCCTTATCCTTCTTAATCTTTTTGTTAAGATTTATTAACTTTCTAAACTTTTTTTCCAATATTGTTATTTCATCATCCTTACTCTCATCTTTACTTGCGCTTTCCTCCATGACCTTTAGAGCAATTTTTTTCTTTCTAAAGTCCTCTCCTTGTCTCTTCACCATCTTATGTGTTTTAAATGTTCTAAGGAGTTGCTCTTTTGACATTGCATTAAGATCATGGTCTTTCTCAATTATTGTTCTTTTGGCTTCCTAGTCTCTTGGCAAACACTTAAGAATTTATCTCAAGATTAGTAAATATTTTTCCACGACCATTCAAGGAAAATTATGCATCTCATCAATCATTTCATTTGGATCCATTCTAAAGTTTTTAAATTGTTTACATAACAAGCTTATCTTTGTATTCTTTACTCTGCTAGTTCCTTCATATGTACTTTACAGTTCATCCCATATTTCCTTAGCACTTTTATATATACATACCCAATTGAAGTCATTTTCATTTATGGCATAATGTAAGATATTCATAGCAACTTCATTTAGATCAAGTAATTTTCAATCATCATCCTAATAATCTCTTTCTTTTTTTCCTTTCTATCTTAAATGGTCCTTGGTTAACTACATGCCACAATAATTTATTTTGTGCTTTCAAAAATATAGTCATCCTATACTTCCATTATGAATAGTTGCTACCGATTAGAAAAGGAGGCTTATTAATTTCTTATCCTTTTGGAAAGCCTAATGTATTAAATGCCATGATCTTTACTCTAATATACGATTAAGAAAATGATTAGAGACTAGTTTTGATATCAATTGAAGAATACTAAGCTAAACTTAAGAGGAGGGTGAATTGAGTTTTAAGGATAAATTGTAATTTATTTTAAAATTAAGCATTAAATGCAACAATGAGTATGCTTAAGATAATGATAAAATAATAATGAATGTAGAAATTAAAAAAGATAGTGATAAAGAAAATTAAACTCGAATATAACGTAGAGTTCGAACTACTCTTTACTCTCTACGGACCCATAAACACCTCCAATTAAGGACTTCACACCACTTTATTAATCTTACAATATAATACTCAAAGGGTTACACTATACAATTTCAACCATTAATCTAACTATAAAAACTTTTAATACTCTAATCGCCATCTATAATGTAGTTATTTTAATCAGCTTACCTTAACCATATGTTTACTATGGTGATTACACAATTCTTGTCTCCTAAGTGAATTCATCCTTCTTAGATATATTGATGGTACGGTTACTCTTATGACTAAAGATTATGTGGATGAGACATTGTGGTATTATCAAGATCAAACTTTGTGCCTTTTAATAATCACACCCATTGATGTAACAATTTCTTGAAACATATAGAAACATCTAGGAAAGCTTAGTATTGTTGTGCCTAAAGAACGGCTTCAACTCTAAGCTCGTGGCAATAAATTTGTATTAAAATACATACGTGGAATCTAGCAAATTTGTGATGAATTAGACATTGTCTATAAGCCCTACTAAAGATCTTATCTGATGTCTATTGAATGGAAGAGGATATGAATTTAAGGAAATTGTAGCTTCATTCCATGTAAGGGACTCATCTCCCTCCTTCAAGAAACTCCATGATAAAGTGGTGATAATAAGAAATCAATTAACTGGACAAGATTATGAGAAACTGATACAAATTAAATAAATCAATCGAATGGATTAATTATAATGAGGAGGAATCAACTAAATGAACCACTCCATGCGAATTTGATACATATGGGACTATTGAATTAGAGTCATAATAAGATGCCAATTTAATTATGAATCAATTCCAAGAATTTGACATGGATTGAGCATATTAGAGTCTGATCGAAAGCAAATAGGGATTGCCGTAAAAAAATACCAACCTAAAGAAATCAAATTGGTACAAGAATAAACCTTATATAGATACAAGGGATAGGTCCACAAGCATTATGAGTGCAATATAATAGAATAACACTTGGACAATTGAAGCTAACATAAAATAATAAACAAGGAAAAACATAAATCTAGGCCAGCCGCTCGAGGCTGACCATCCCTAGATAAACATGCCCTCCTTTAACACGGTCTAGCATCTCACATTATTTTATAAGAATTTCTAAATAAAGAGAGAAAGGGTGATTGAATGTGGATGGAACCACGTAAAAAGAGAGCTCGGATTTGAAAGATTTCACGCTAAATCGAACTAGATTTGTTGTACTGATTGAAGAGTCAGGGTTCCCCGATTAATAGATCCAAGCCCATAATGTGTCAAGAAAGATTAAGAGCCATTAAAATCAAATTTTAAGCTTTACTGGTTCATGTGGGTTTGACTCCGTTTGGCTTCGATTTTGGGCAATTCTAGAATCACTCAAAAGTTTATTGCGTTGTTTGGCTTTCTATTCCTCAATTTCTATAAAGTATGCATTAAATTAGATCAACAGAATCTTCGACTACCCACTTTCTTCCTCTTGCCTCTTTTTTTTTTTTTTTTCATATGTCTAGCGGTAAATGCATTGCACCTATTTTACACGTGCAATATTGAAAAGTAAAACAAGATTCACCTTTATTTCGTTTAACACAATATAAATGCTGAAACAAAATTTGAAAAGAGAGTATACATGGGAACTAATTCCATTACATATTCCTTCACGTGTACCATTGTGAACTAGGGGAATGATTAGATTTGGGCAAGAATCGATTTCGAACCATGAATCGATCTAGGTCAATAGTAGTTGAGTTTTAAGAGTTTTGACGGTTCATCTTAGTAGAATCGCTCGAACTGACCGGTTCATCCTTTTTAAAAAAAAAAAAAAAGAGAAAGAGAAAAAAGAGGTCATTAAATCGAAAAAAATAATTAAATAATATCTAATAAGTCATTTTATATTAAAGTTACTTTATTTGCGATAGTGAATGATAATTTTTTAAAAAATAATATCATAAAACTAATAATAAATGACTAATCATAAATTAATTATGTGTTAAAGATAGATAAAAATTCAATTTCACTTAATATAAATCATTTTTGTAAAACTTATTAAATATTAAGAATTTGAATATCAGAAAAAAAAAATTTTGAGAGAAAAAAATAAAAAGGTTGGAATCGCATTAAGTTGGAAATTAATAAAAAAAATAGAAATTATTAATGAATTTATACACGTAAAAAAAAAAGCAAAAGAAGATCATATTATTAGAAATTATTAATATATATAATTAATAAAATTAAAAAATTAAAAATTAAAAAAAAAAATCAGTTCAAAAGTCTCAAATTGACTCTTGAACTACCAGACCGAGTGAACCAGCTTAGAAATGTCAGTTCACGAGTCAGTCATGATAAACTGTATCACCAACTTATAAACGGCAGTTCAGAACTGATTCGATCTGATGCCCAAATTCGAATAATTATACAATGCTAGTTTATATTCAACACAATTAATGTTTGTAGTCACTTGTTTCACTAGATTTTGGCCCTAGTGCAGATTCAAACAACCATATATTGAAAATTTTCTTTTCAAAAACAATAGATTGAGAAAAAATTAATTAATTTCCATGAATTTAATCCAGTTAAAATAAAAATCTTTATTACTTATATGACAAAGTAAATTAGGCTCAGCCTAAAACAAAAGCTATTAAATCATGCAAGTGCATTGGGAATCTAAAAATTGTTTGTTATCTAAAAATTTTCTACTCTCACCCTAAGGATTGTGCTCCTCCCCTCGTTTCTTCTTCTTCTTTTCTTTTAAATTGTTTTTCCAAATTTTGGTTTCTTTTTTGTCTCTTTATTTTTCTTTCCTTGTTGTAATTTTATTTACTTTTTCTTTTTATTATTCTTTTCTTTTTCTTTTTTTTTGGTCTCTTTAATTTAAAGACTAATGTAGACCAAAATTTAAAAGTAAATAGGCAAGGGGTGTCTATGCTAGGAAGCTCACGAGTTAGTGTTACACTAGTGATCACATTCGCATAGCGTGTGGCAATTGATGTATAAAGTGTTTTACACTGTTTTGTTTGAAATGTTGTCATATTATTGTATTTTAGTTTCACTCATTTAGCTAAAATATAAGCTAAAGAGTTAGTTGTCTAACCTCAGGTGTTGAATAAATCCTGATGTTCGGATGGGAAATGGGCAGGAGTAGTGGAAAGATTACATACAAAGCTTTGAAGGTGGCTCTACGAAATATGAAGTTATTTGTAATTATGAAGTGCGTTTCGACGCTTAAAATTAATACTATAATGTATTTGTTCACTTTATGATAAGTAATGATGGTGGAAAATCTAAATAAGAAAAGATATATTGTGGATTTAGTTACGCGATTAGTTATAGTTAAACCTTATCCTTAAATTAAAAGTATGATAGTCGCCCCTTAGTTACGAAGTTCTTCCTAAAGGTTAAGTAAATGACCTTGGGAAGTGGAATGCTACAAACAAACTATAACAACAATAATATCAATAATAAAAATAATAAATCGAAAAGAAATTAAAAGTAGGTACACAGCCATAAAATCAATCTCATGAGGATCCCTTGTAACCTTGTCATCCAACTTAGACTCCATCCTAAACGTTACTCGGCTCCAATTCGATCGAAATAATCCATTTCAATAATTTTTTAGCTCCATGACGACCAAATTAAATCTCATGTCAATCGTTACTCTACCCTGCACCAACAAGCCCATATTAGATACTCTTTTAGATGACTTGGTAGTATTAATAAAGGTCGTATTATAAATTTCAACCAAGGATAACTTGGAAATTTTGACTATATATAACTTTCAATACGATATATATCTGATTTTTTACGACTATATATTATTGAAAATCTCATGTCTTATGTTATAATTTAAGAATATCGTTGAATATGCTTGAAATTTGTCTATTTAGTAAAAATTCAAACTCAAAAATAATAATAATAATAATAGTAATTAAACATGGGATAGTTTTGATTTAAAATTTTACTTTAAGTGGCCAATTTGAAAATGCGTACATAGTATTATTTGCAAACTATAATAGATGGCATAAATGTTTTAGCGATATAATGTGAGCTCCAAAAAAATAAAAAATTTAATATGTTAATTTAGGAATGTCTTTGAATACTAAAATCCTTTTTGAGAAAATATTACTTAATATTATCAAAATTATAATAGGAAAAAGGGCATGCGAAAAAACATCTGAAAGATTCTAGCAGGTTTTCGGTATAAATTTCCCAGGAAAAATTTGAACTTCACAATTTAAACTTATTTTGAAGGAATGTCAGATGTGATATCTATGGGCAACTCAAGCCAGACTATGAGGGTTTCATCATGGTTAAAATATCTCTCCAATTATAAGTTCACGATAAGTTAGGGTAATTGATAATAGAAATCTTATATACTCCAAAATACTGATATTCAAAAAAATATATTTGGTAACGTGAAGTGTGTAATTCAAGATTTCCATATTTGATAACAAGAAATTTTTATATAAATAACTATAAACAAGTATATATATTTAAGAAGTATTTTCACTGGAATCCATACTAATATATATTGATATGTTTCTTAAATTATAATCTATGCTAATAAAGTATTCTCAAAAGATTGTACATTATTATATGTATATATACATTGTATGTGTTTATATGGTTGTGATAGATTATGCAATTCAATAATTTATATATATATATATATATATTATGAGTATATGTATAATTGTTCCTATTGTTATATAATAGTAAAAGTTATGTGAAAAAGTTAATCTATACGTATAAGTTAATTATATTTGTAATTTCAGAAATGATTTTATTCATTATTGTATTCCAAAAATAAAATAAACAAAAATACATAAGTGCATGTTTGTTTAAGCATATGAAATGGTATTATTTTGAAGTGTACTTACCGTTATTATGTAAGCATTTCTTATATAGCATATAATTTTGTTTTCTCGACAATGTAATCACTACCTTTAGTAGTTTTCATAATTATCTATATAAATAGTATTGCTTGTTAACCATACTAATTAAATTCAGTGTTTACAACATAACCGATTATTGGTAACAAAAACATAGCAAAGTTAAAAATCTCATTTACAAAATTCGATAAGTAGGTCATAATTTTGTGAATTCATGAGACAAAATATCCTATAATAGACGAATAGAAATAAATCTTCTTTTTTTTTTCTAAGACATAATAACTATTATTAATTAAAACATGTTATCTAACTTATATAAACTTAATCACCGAATAGAATGTAGCTTAAACCTAGGCCCTAGTTGAGCATCGGCCAAGGCCAGTTTGCCAGCCTGTGAACTGATGGTAATTTTTTTAATAAATAAAAAATAAAAAATTTCATACTCATCGTCATTTCAATGACTTTCTAAGAATTAAAACATATTATACGTCACAATTGACACACATTACACTAAAACGTAGGTGTTTTTGCAACATTGGGCTAGTTACACCTTACACCAACAATAGACACACTCAATGGCATTAGAAATTAAAAAACACATGCTAAAAGAAATAGTGAAGATTTAGAAGAAAACCAACATATGCAATCCCGATATATAATATTCCAACGTTACTTTTTCTTTCGCATTTATAACTATTACATTTCCTAAAACCATTTGTTTACTGCCTTATACTCTCTTAGGTGATGCAATTTCATGTATTTTTTATTTTTATTTTTATTTTTATCCTACTGTTCCACCTTAAACCTGGGCTTGTAGATCTTGCATTTTGGGAGCTATTCTGCAAGTTCGTATACATCCATATCTTCATCAAAATTAACCGTCTCCCTTCAAGAGCTCCATTCTCTAAGTTCTTGAACTTATACATTGACTTTTGGATTTTGATGGAGTTTGAGTCTGACATCCCCCTTTTTTATAGCAGTTTATTTTTTTGGTGGACATGATATCGTCTTCCATATAATCATTCATCATTTCAAAGGATGAACTTGAACCAAGAGAAAAAAAAAAAAAAAAAAAAAGATCCATTTTTAAATAGTTAAGGAGAATAATTGCAAACAAACAATGTTTCCTTCAAATGAGTTAAGCGTAGTATTTAGAAAGATAAACGGTGGGAATGTTTTATGAGCGAAGTATTATACAAAGGTCTTTTTCTTAGGCTATTTCTTTTGTTATGTTACAGAGACTCTTGAAATTTTTTCCCATCTTCCACCTAACATTATCAATGAATTGATGGGGGCTTTTTTTTTTCCTATTCTCATCCCTCATTCTCTTTATTTTTCTCTCTGTCTATCATTTTCTTTGTCCCATCAGTTGATGAATTAATGCATTCAGTATATATGGACTTTTTCCCCAACAACTAGCAAGGGGAATAGATTATTCATATGTGAAGAAAAGAACTAGGAAGTTTGTATTTGTTTAAATGGACAAGAAATTACATAATATGTATAAATGGAAACCTTGAGAAATTATATTACAAAACTTTCACATTTTGTCAAATTAAATTTTGCTATAGTTGAATAGAGGAAAAAGTATCTTGATACATAATGCAATGTATTAAAGTTTTGCCATCCCATTTGTAATGATTTTTCATATGGCTGAGGGAGAAATTTCTTTTCTTTTTAAGATTTTAAGGTCACCCCGCACATTCAAGTGCATATGTATCCCTTAGCTAGAATCAAACTACTGTAATTTGGTGATTTTGTTTTATTTTTAGAAAACTTTAGTGTGTTGATTAATTTTTATTTTTTCAAAAAAGTGTGCACTTTACATGATTATGAAGTTTATTTTCTTTGTGAAAAAACCCTTAGAAAATACCCTATTTTTTTTTCTTTCCCAAGTTTTTCAAAATCTATTAGAAATGGACCCAACCTAACTTTGAAAGATCAACAATGTTGATAGTTAGCCATCTCCACCAAGAGTTTGAAGGCCCAAGCTCACCAAGGGGCCCAACTGGGATGTCCATGAAACCTCTTGGCTTATAAGAAGAGAAACTCTGAGTTGATTTAGACTTTACCCCCTACTCAAGGCAAAACTCGAGCACCTCAAGAGTGCTTCCCCTAAGAGCACCTAGTCTTCACTCTTCATCTTAGAGAAGAGAAACTATTACAACCTAAAAGGAGGCTTAGTAGAATTATCTTTAAATCGTTACATTACATGTGCACCTACAATATAAAGATCATCTTATAAGTCAAATATTGTAAGACTCTAATTAAATATTCTTGCATTATATTTAATTATAATATATCTAGTACATTTATATGAAAATTCTATAGAAACTAATATTCTACAGTTCATCGAAACTAGTATTCTACAGAGAATCGAGATCTCCTACCAAACAATAAAATTGAGTAATCAACACTTTTTAAAGGGTATTGATTCAAAATAAATCTAGAGGGTATAGATTTTGAAAATAGAACACATGTACTAATATTCTCCATCATACGATCTAAGTTCAGTTCAAATAACTTTCTATCATATGCCTATACTTTGTAGTACGACTCTTGTACACTTGTCACTTGGCTCTTAGCCTAATCCTCAACTTTGATATAACTTGCAAGAAAAACTATTAAGGGGTGAGAAAAACTATGGTTTAATGAGATCATCTCTCATACCATACAACAAGAAATTAACAAACAAGTTATCAACCATTAGCGTATGGTGCATGTACAACCATATGAATGCAGCAGTATATACAGTCATTCAGAAATTGTGTACAGCTTAGATTTATGCCCTTCAATTACTAGGGGTTAAGGAATAAGTACTAACATGTTAGCTCGAGGCACCACCACTGTGAGCTAAATCACCGTCAACCTAATGTCTCATTAATTAATATATCAAAATACCATGAGCTTAGCTCAAGCAGGGTTTTACTTTACCATTAAAATAATGATATGATAATACATATATGCTCAAGAGTGTAGGTAGCCCTAAGAAGATGCATTTGCAAACAGAGCCCCAATTAAAGGATGGCATTCCCTAGTACATAGTAGTTCCTAAAGGGTGGGCGAGATTACATTAAACAAAGCATCACCTCTGCCCCTCTATGAACCTATGTGATAATAACGACCTTCTTCATGCAATCATGCAATGCATATCCAATTTAAATTTTAAACCGAATAGTTATTATATTCATTACGAGGTAATCAAACAAATAAGGCAAACACTTAACAACAAGAATGCAATTAATAAACATAACATTCAATTTTGGATTCATATAATTTAGAGTATTTTTCCACAACATATCAAGCACATGCATTTCCCATATCCCCAAGCAATTCAATTTCATATCATACAGTAATTATAGTGTAACTACACTAAAAGCACGTGCAAGTATGATAATCATGGAGAGTCACTCACTTATCTATTGTGTCTAGTCGGAATAATTTCCTCAAAGGCCATTACTAGAGGAGTTCTGGAAGGTTGCATCACCTAGACAATTAATGTATAATTAGCTACCTATCATAACTAAAATAACTATACATAAGGGACTCGGTCCCCTCACTTTTCATAGTTTGAGCTCGAATTTTAATTTAGTTTAATTTATTCAATTTAGTTTGGATCTTCTTCTTCTTCTTCTTCTTCTTCTTCTTCTTCTTCATTTAAATAGATAGAAGTTTTAAAGCTTAGAAGATCTAGCTTCTTTTAGAAACATTGAAATTTTGATAATACAATCCATTTTACATATTATGTCATATCAAATTGTTCCTTCCTTAGATAACAAAGTAGATTAACTTTTGTTGTAGGTTAAAGTTACTCTATCAAGTTAAGGGTTATATTACTTGATTTGGTTTAGGCCCAATATTAATGTTCAATCCATTAAGTTTTTTCGGTTTCATAAAATAGCTGAATTTATTTAAACATAGTTTGCTTAATTAAGGGTTATCTTAATTTAATTTGCATCAAGTATTGTAGGCCTTAGCCTTATTTTCATTTTCTAAGGTCAAGTCTAAAATGAACATTAGTACTACTTTAATTAAATCCATCTCATTCCTCTAGCTTAGATTCATACGTAAATTAGTTTCCCTTAATTTAATAGCTAACACCTTATAATTTATACATAGAGGAACTGAAATATGAGGTCTATTCAGGTCAACCCATTTCCCCAATTTTAAGCCTAAACTATAATCAAATATCGTTTATTTACTTTAGCTTGGACTTCTTATAAATAGAAAAATATCTTGAAAGGTCTAATTTCCTTTAAGAAAATTAGTTATGCTGTGTTAATTTCTTATATGGTCAAAATGGTTGATTAATTAACTAATTTTATAAGTTAGACCTAACTTGTCATCCCAAGATTATTTACTTAAAACTATATTAGACTTAAATATTTGACTTTCACACAATTATTATTTTTAGGCTCTAATTATTTAATTAATTTAATTATTTATCTTTTTGTTTCCATTTTATTTTGATTACAAGTTGAGAACTAGAATTAGGGCCAATTCTTAAGTCTATTAGATCTATTTAATTACTAAGCCATGTATTTCTATGCTTTGGCTCAATATTTTGGCATAAACTTAAATGCACTATAAAAATTTTATGTAACCTAATCTATTTATTGAGACATTAAGATTGTCTTTGGTCAAAACCTAATGAATAGAAATGAAAACTCCACATGCTTTTCAAGCATCTCGGTATATTAATATATACATGTATTCCTACATTCAAAGATATCAATGACATATAATTTGTTATGATATGGATAATAATTTCACTAATAGATACAACTCAAAGTCATTTCTATCTGTGCTTAGTATTCATATGCCTGTGCATTTCACTTAATGATCATTACCATTCAATTCCTTAGTGTGTTACCATGACCAAGTGACGTAAACCCTTTCCCTTTGTTATTTTCCTCTTTTGTTGCCACAACCTAATGTGTAAAGTTGATTTCTAAGTGTCTTTGTAATTTAAGGAAAACACTCTTAGAGTTGCTTCTTACCAAATATGTAATCAAACATGTGTAAATATATATACATATGCCTCATTTATTACTTCTAATTTTAAAATTTCCGTATTACCTTAATTATGTATTATAAATAAATGATATTTATCTAAAAAAGAAAAGTCAATGTTGTTCACCCATCGTATTTCAAACTCTTCATATACCTACCTAATTACTTTATAATTGTATTTAACTACCTACACACATGCACACACACATATAATATTATTTACCATCATCCTATAGTTGACCACTACCTGTTGTTTATTTATTAGTGCTTGAAACTTTGCATATTTATTCTTATATAAATTCATCTCTTCATAAAACACACATATGCATGTCTATCTTAATTTTATATACATATCTCTACTTTATTTTTTCTTTCTTCTTCTTTATTTTTTTCAATGTAATGGTTTTTTGAATTATGTAGTAGGAATGCATACATTTATGGTAGTGACATAATTACTATGAAAAAGAAGTAAAATAGAAAAGTACTAAATATCTTTCTACTAGTTCCAAGTAGCTTTAATATGCATATATTTGTATAAAGAAATAATGTAGCCATTTTTCTAAGTTTTATTTGTCTCCTTCGTTTATTCATTCCTATATTATTGTCGTTGTTATTATTATTATTATTATTATTATTGTATTTGGGTACTAAATAAAATCTTTCCATTTTGTGAAAATAATTTTCTTTCCTTCCCTTGTTTACTGGTTACATAAGTAAGGAGTATTTAACTCCTCTTGTAAAAAATGTTCAACTTCCTTACTTAAGTGATTTATACTTCCACTGTTTGTAGAAGAAAGCATAGTTCAAGGATCCTATAAGGGGCAATGGCTTACCTACTAAGTATGCCTAGCTTATATTGGTTAACTTCTTGAAAGATGACACAATACTTATTAGAGTATTCCTCGAAGCTCTTTCTTTCCAAAACATAAACAAGATGAGAATAGTGAAATGTAGGCCCCAACATGCAAATCTAACCAAATGAGTCTCTAATAGAGTTAGTAGCTTACCTAATACAATTTAGGAATTGTAGCTCATGCTCGTTGAGTTCCCTCAAAGCTTCTTGGTATCACTCCAAATGCCCTATTTTTGGGTTCTCAAAACAAAGGTTGATGCTCAACTAAAAGGGAGCAAAAAGGAGAAGAAGAAGGAAACAAATAAGGACCAAAAAAGCTAGTGATGAAGGAAAGATAAGGGACAAAATGAGAGAGAGTTATCTTCTTACTCGCTAATAGTCGTTGTGCTTGTGCTTTGTCAGTGCTTCTTGTAGTGAATCTACTAATTGCCCTATTTATCGCTTTTCGAAGCAAGGATGAACTTCAATGCAACATGGAGAAAGAAGGAAAGCAAGGGAAAAATGACAACTAGGCAAGGCCATTAAGGAAGGAAGGAAGGAAAAGAAGAAAATAGAGATAGAAAAATTAGAAATAGGGTTATCTCCTACGGATTCTTTGAAGGCCAAAGTTGAACTTAAGTACGCAGAACGATAGATGATGATGCGTCTTTAGAGTCAAATATATGGAGAAGCACCACAACGAAGAAAACCAAAATAAATAAGGAAAAAGTTAGCAAAGTTTGGGCAACTACATAATGGATTTAATACACTACTTAATCCTATTCGGCCTACAATTTGTCGGATATGACACACCAGTCTAAACTGAAAGGTCATTTGTCACTACTCCTTGCTAAAGGCAATAGATAAGAATTAAAAGATAATGAAAACAATAAAGTTGCTCAATATGAATAATTCTGTATTGATTAGTTGATTTTTACGTACAAGAAAGTAGGGGTTTATATATACATCCATTAGGGTTACTTCACATGTATAAAAAGATAAAAGGGTGTTCTACAACTAGGTTGCACAAGACATAATAAAAAGGATAAAAAAAACAAAGAATATTCAATGCGAAAAAATGAAGAATCCTTCTAGAAATATCGTACCAGAAGACACACGTCACGTGGTGGATAGGAGTTAGGACTATGATACAAAGTAGGCAATATAGAAAGTGTTGCCAGTCGAGGGCTAACTTAATTTAGACTAAGCTGGGGACCAATTAGTTCTTTTGAAAAGAAGTCAGCTCAATTCAGGGTCCAATGCTTGTGTTCAAATCGAAAGCTTGCCTAGGCTATTCTTGGGCTATCTTCTGGGATAAAACATCGCTGCTAAACAAGGGCGAATCTAACACAAGTAAGCATCTGATAGTTGGGTTAGCAGAGGACCAAGTCAGGATAAGAATCCCTATCTCGGCTATATCTTAGAGTTAGTATCTTTCAAGCGAGTCCTTAAAGTCATCTAGCTTAGCTATACGTGATCGGTCCAAGGGGTTGATTCCTATAAGAGGAAGTGGAGGTTTTAGTAAAAGAGAGAAAAGGAAGGGTATTAAAGAAATTGGGAGAAATATCATAAGATATTGTTGTACTTTGTAAGATAGTTGGAGTGTTGGGTTTAAGTATCACATTTTAAGAGCTAACATGATGTTTGGATGGTAAATGAAAGAGGTTGGTTTAGTTTCTTCTATCCAAAAGATTAGTCTTTACTAAGCTTTAGGTTATTGGGGTTTTTAGCCTACGAAAGGAAAGTTGGAGTATGGGATTGGGATGGTAGGCTTTTCGAGGCATGGGCTCAAAGGTTTTATTATATTTGTTAAGTGATAAGAAGGAACTTAAGGCTAAAACCTTAAAGGTCCAAATCTATGGACCTTTAACTTGGAGGTATGTAGATATATTGTCTAGCTTTAATTAGTATATAACTTACTTACTTATGATTATTATTATTATTTTTCTTTTTAACTTAGAGATGCTCTACATTTAATGCTTAATGTTGAGTCCTAAGAATTCTAAATATTTCTTGATACAAGTAGTAAACTCTTTGATATTTTCTCAAAATCCCTTAAAATTTTCTAAAGTTACATTTTGTGTAATATTTCAATGACATTTAATAGGTTAAGATTTACAAAACCAATTAATACAATTATAAGTAAGGGAATATGATTATTTATAAATCTTTCTAATATAACTAAAATAATGCACTTACAAATTTTGAAATTGTAAGAGTTATAAATATTACTATCAAAGTATCTTATCATTATGATTACATATTTATGCATACTTTTATAGTAAATCCCTATTTATATGATAAATAAACATTGCAAAGTATATTTAAAATGATTCATTATGACCATTACATTTATTCATTAAAATCTCATTTCGAATTGTAATACTTATTTCATTGTATATATTGGAATCATATTGATGACAAACACATTTTTTGATACATAGGGATTGTCATGGGCAAACATAATTCTTGCTATTATTTATTAATACTTTATATACCAGCAACTATTTAATTTAACTATTACTATATACATATTTTTATGTTTATATATTGATTCCTTATCGTAGTATAATTATCAATTCATTATATGATTCGTTTATTAAATTTTTTAGCAAAAGGATACATTGGATGTTTTGATTAAAATCTTGCCTATAACATGTTTTACAATCTTTTTTAGTTTGATGTAGGGAGATATTGTTATGGCAATTAAATCTACCATTTATAATATTATTTATCATTTTTATGCGAATAAAGAGATATACATCTAAAATAAGGTAATGGATTGTGAATCCACAATGCACGAGTTCAATTCCCATCATTCACCCATCTATCCCATGTATCTATCTCATACATATATCCCATTTAGAGAGCAAGTTCTTATTACTTTTTCTACTTTCTCTTCCAAGTATCAAAGTATCACTATATTTATTACTATATTATTACTTTTTCTACTTTCTCTTCCAAGTGTAGGATAAGCCCAAGAGGTTGTGGGTTTTTTTTTTTTTTCCTACCAATTAGGGCTCTCCCTTCACTACCCCCCATAAGGATGGACTACGGGGTTCATAACTACTCTTCTTATTGTCGGATACTTATGTAACCAACATTTTGATCCCACTCTACCTAAACTTTTCTAGTTCACACCAACATTCTTAACTTGTCCGACTACTGCAGAGCAATTTTTGGATATCAAATGGACCTTTCTAGAAGGTAAATTAGTCAATTTTCCCTCTTTTGCAATCAATTTTGCTGCAACACCCATTACTATAACTAATTATCCACCCTTTCCATGTATGATTTCTATGTTATGTATGGTCGTGTCTAAGGGTATATCGATTGAAGTAGATTCTTCTTTTTGATCAATCAAAACCCCATCCTAAATTATACAAGCTTCTTTTAAAGCATATGGCTTTCTAGATGTAAATCATGATATCTATACCGATATCATTGAGATTAAAATAAATAGAATTCTTTCTTCATCTTTACCAAAAAAAAAAAAAAAAGGAGAGTAATTAAATGTGACACATTTACTAAAAATAAAAAATCATTTTGTAGCTAATCATTTATTATGAAAAATTGAGAAACTGAATACAAAGGATGAGAAAGAAATAATAAGAACTTAGTCTCTATATAAGATATATGTATGAGATAGACATATGGGATATATGGGTGAATGATGCAAATTGAACCCATGCATGGTGGATTCACAATCTACTGCCTTAATCCACTTGGCTACATCTATCACTTAGTATAATATAAATATTACTATTATTTGCTATTTATTTTATTTTATATTTTATTGGTATTATTTATTTTCTATTTTAATATAATACTAAAAATAATAAATATTCTTTTGATTTTTAAGAATCTAAAATTAATATTTTTATTGTAATAATTTTTTATTATTGTATTGAATTATTGAAAATATTTCAATTTTTTATGTTTAATTACTTTTATTTTATACAATAAAAATTTATTATTTTGAATTATGAGATAAGATAAAAGAAGAAAAGAATTCTAACTTTTTTCCATTTAAAATATTTAATACTATTAAAATATAGAAAATAACTTCCAAAAAAAAATAGAAAAAAGGACTTTCTCTATATGAGTTCATATACTATAAAAAAAAAAATCTATATAAGACTTGAATACTTTTTTTTATATTGATCTTTGTTGAACTAAAGAATTTTATTTTTTTTTAATAAATGAATACCAAGTAGAGGAGCAATAACCAATTTCTTATTCTATCAAGAGTTGATTATTGCTCCTTTACTTTCATTTCAAATTGAAAACTTAATCCCGCAGATATATATAATTAATAAAAATATGTGAGTGATTCATATATAGCATCCCTTTCTTTTATCAAAGGTTCTACTGATTAATATGTTTCCATAAATAATTGAAATTCAATTTCTTGATATGTCTTCAATTTTTGGAAATTTAGAAAGTTCTTTTCTTAAGACTTGATAAATAAATCTATAAAATCCTTCAAATTGTATCCAATTTAAACCAGGTATTGTAACCATTACCTCATTTTCGTCCCCCATCATTTTGAATTTTCCATTTACTGAAAAAATTCCATTATTGACCCATTCTTCATCAAACCATATGGATTGATTCCCCAATGATGGAATTTGTATTTTGTTTACTGAATCACATGAAATTTACACAACTCCATGCATGTAACATAGAAAATTCATGTGAATGTATTTGACAAATGTAAAATGTAGTCATCGCTTTAAGTATTGTTATTTCTTTATAACAATTACCCAATTTTTCTAATAATATAATAAATTATTAGCAAATAATAGTATAGTGATTATTAGGATAATCATTAATTTCTTCATGCTTGTTCCAAGTTCTAAGCACCATTTGTGCAAAAAATGAATTCCCTTCATTATATGATTTCTTCTTCATATAGATAGATATATGATCTATGGGGCAATTACATAGAAGTACATTTTATGCAACAGCCCTTCCTATCTAATAAAAAAGGACCCTATGATCTTGAACCAATCTTACTTAGGATCGCAAATCCTAAGCAGATCTAATTCTATTAGTGTTTAGAATTGATTTCTTTTGTGTAATCTTAATTTATAGGGTCTCATTGATAAGTGCTACAAGATCTCATACATTGGAACCCATGGTTATGAACTTGAATCCATTAGTATGGAACATTTTCTTTTCTAAGTGAAATCCCTCACTATACGAAAGGGTGAAAAAGAGCTTTCGTTGTTGTGAAATAAGAAGCCTTTATATCTTAATGCATATATTTAATTTATTTGGAGCTATCAAAGCAGGATCTACTTTTTAAGGAATATGAGTCGAAGTACTAATAAAAATATTTTTAGTAGAATATCTTTCAAAATCCCTAGAGAGATAGTTCACTAATAGATTGAGGGATAAGTAATTTGTCTCATTCTCATCCAGATCATGAATATTTGGAATCCATATTATGTAAGGAGACATTGCTTTTGCTAATTCAAATTGAAGGGTGATATAAAATTAGTCTATTTCCAACATCATAACCATAATTAGCACGTTCATCCTAGTTGCAAGCTCTAGCTTCATACTAAGGTCACGATCAATATTATCACTATCCTCAATTCAAAACCAAAATAACAAGATAAAACAACACTTATTATCCTAGGTCAGAACAAGTTGATATGATCCCCTTTTTGACATCCCCATGCCCCTCCCGCGTAACAATAAGAAGGCAAAAAAAGGAAAGAAGGGAATGGGATTTCTCTCGCTTTGACATAACGGGCCTCAATAGGAAGCTCACACAACGAGTTATTAGCTTAGTGGTAAAATATGCCCTTGATAATTGCATTGTTGTGCCTCAGTTGTAAGGGCTCTTAACCATATGGATAGTTTAATGTGCTCATGAACGATTGACTCGAAATGTATGGATTATCTAAGGTACATTAACATTGTGTACTTCTCTTGATTGAATAGGGTTTGAAACCAAACCCTTCCTCAAGAGGATAGATGGGTTAATTTAGGTGAGATTCAATGTAAATCTAACTTTCTAATTATTCATAGGATTCGAGCAATTTGAGAGGGACCAATATGGCTCCTTTCTTCTCAAGAATCCATACACCCCTTATCAACGTATGGACAGCTACACACTTATATGTTTATATATGTTATTTAATACTTAATATGACATTTAATAGACTAACAGAAAAATTTAGAAAAAAAAGTTCATGGATATCATCTTGTGTAGTTAGTTGTGATTATTTATATGCATCATAAATATACGCTCATATACATATATATATATATATATATATATTTATAGCACACAAACATTTTTGTGAAATCCTTTGTATGAATTACTTATAGTTTACTAAATTGAAAGGTTTATAATTTATTTTGTTAATATAAAATTTTATTACCTAGTAGTCTTATACATATACTTTTTCATAAAATCTTATATTTTCGAATTAGTCATTTTATTATTATATGGACATAATATAAATGTCTTATTTATTCAGTAATTACTTTTAGTTGATATTTAAATTTTCAATGATATTAAATAATAATCTTACTAAACGATTTTTGTATTCGAAAATCTTTTCTAAACTGATTTATCAAAATTTTAGGAGCTCACAAAAGCTTACTCTCTTTTTTAAGACCATACTAAGGGAGCCTACTAGATTACAAGCTGAGTGCTCTCCTTACTCCTTGCCTTTTTTTCTCTCTTCTTATTAAATGTTGAATGACCACCTTATATATGACCTACAAACTAGTTGTTGAATTAAGGCAACCACCTACCGTTGATGGGATAGGCCCATTCCCCAAACATGTACCAACTAATGAACATGAGGTTGTCTTATCTCACATTAGCAATGCTGCCTCCTTAGATTTCTCTCCAGTTAGTCCCATCCTGCTATGTGTTTGCATGAGCTAGTACCCTTAATTTATAAATAAAGGTAAGATTTCTAGGTAAGGGAATCAACTCTTTTTACTCTCTTGGACGTCATTGCAATCATCCTCTTACTATCCTTGCTAATAAGTGTTAGAGGGCCCTCATTAGTTATACTATAGGGGGCTTTTTGTAGGTCCATCTCTACCTATGGCTGACAGACCGCTCGGAGTTTACTTAGGACTTATACCCGTGATATCCCTCATCACCAACTGAGTAGATTTTTTTTTTTAGAAAAACCAATTTTTCTAAGTGATAAAAGCCTTTTGAACCAAAATAATAATAATAATAATAATAATAATAATAATAATAATAATAATAATAATAATAATAATAATAATAATAATAATAATAATAATAATAATAATATTGGTTTAGTTATTATTACCTTATGGGCCAGTTCGTTCTAAGGTTAAGCCTTAACTCCTTTTAAGAAAGTTGAAGTTGCTAAAGTACTCGTCTTCCTTAGTAGATGTCCCCATTGGCTTTTGATCTCTATTGGCCACTTTCTACCAATCTTTGTTGCAAGCAATAGCGTCCATACTAATTGAGCTTGGATATGCATGATAGTCGTCAAGAATGAGGTCAACGATGCTCAACTGTGATCGTTGAGGCTCAAATGGAAATGACTTATCGTGCCATGTAGGAGAAGATGGTATACATCTTTCTTCACAACTTTCACCTCTCTAAAATGTCAAAATCATGAAGGTCAATATTATCCTTGAACTCAAAGTTCATGTTCAAAAACTGTTGCATCTCTGTTTGTTATCCTTTGGACTCATGTCTCTTTAACTTATAGGCTAATAGTTATTTCCCCACAAATGAGTGGTTATGTGTCATTAAGGCCGGCATGGGAATAACAATAGCTTAACTATCGTACATAGATAATAAATGTTGAAAAAACTCATTCATTTCATTAGTTGCTTGGGGAAGTTCATTGTTTACACTTGTATAATACAAATCTTAGTTATTTGATAGGTTATCATTTATTTGATAATACATATTAAAATAGTCTTGAAGAGCATCTATTTTAAAATAGTTGCAATGAGGTAGATGGAAGAAATTTCCTTACAATGCTTCAACCACTTAGTCGCCATTTTGATCGTACAGCTGTATAGAATTAGGTCCTCTTGTACATCAAGAAGGATCGCAATGATATTGATAGCCTCCATAATGAAGTAATGCATGTTAGGCCTGTAAACTTAGGAAAAGGTATTAGTAGTATTACGAAAAAATTTAAGTACTTACAACAATTTATTGCATACATACCAATCTCTTGTGTAAATTTTAACTTTTGACATGTGATGCAAACAAAAATTACACTAAATATCTTATAATTAACCATGCTTTGTAACATTTTGTATGTAGAATTCCAACTGTATTTAAAATCCTTTTTAAATTTTTTATACCTTTTTACCATTTCATATGTATAAATCCCTCCATATTTTATATAGAGATGGCCTTTTAATAATTGTTTTAACCACTAACCTTATCGGTATCACTTTGCACTCTAGAGCTTCCATTTCCTTTTTAAACACACAGATTTAAAATATGGCATTCATACCTTAGGGGCCAAAAGTTTTTTATCTAGTTGCCACTTATCACCTATCCAATGACTGGTAACTCCCATGTAAGAGTTATCTTGTCATCTATTGGTCCATATATCTATACATATTGATTCTTATGTATTTAGGGAACTAAACTTTACTATTAGCTCTTGGTTACCTTTGCGATACAGTCATTGGTTGGCTTTATGCATGGTCTTAGTGACAAAAGTAAGTGAGTTTGGATTTTATAATTGATGTTCATACCATTGTTAGGACTTGCACTTACCTATGTTGAAAGAGAGGTACACGTTTATAATGTATCATGCAAAGGCTAGCTTCTACTTCTCTACGTTGTACTGGAATAATGAGGATGATTGCAAACTACCAAGACATGCAATTTCCTATTGGGATTTATCGATACTATCCTCCCTATGATACTTCCTTTATAAAATGCACCCACCCCCTTTTTTCATGCATAGCTTAAAGTACAGTAGTTACATATGTATAGGAATTCTTCCTCTTATTTGTAATTTTAGTGAAATGTTTAGTGAAAATATTGGACTTCACAGGTCTAGAAGGTTCACTTGGATCACCATATTGTAGCTCTTCAACATCTTCTTCAATAATATCTATAGCTTCCCTACCTTCTATGGTGTCATCCCCTTAATCCAGCGTTAGTTGCTTGAAACCAAGAGCAGTAGCTGAAATGTCAAATACATCCTTAATTCAGTTACTATTGTAGTTATAGTGGACATTATGATCCTCGTCATCAACAAACTACTCATTTCTATGTAAGTTGAAAAAAATATAATTATCATAATTGCACCAAGTGGAATAAGAAGTTGACATGACTGCACAAGGTTTTTAATAGGTAGTAGAATATTTTTCAATGGAGGTGAACACAAAAAAATTCTCCTAACTCAATGAAAAATTAACATATGGAGTGGAAGCGTTTTAATAATACTGAAAAGAGATATGTAGAGTTTAGGGAGAATTTGGAGATTGTTAAGAATCAGAGGAGTGATACATACATTATACACATGGTTTCGTTCTTTCAAAAGATTTTTAGAATGGTCATATGTGTTTGCATTTGATTTCTCTACTTGCTTGACACTTTAATTCAAATTTCAAAGTTTTTATTTTCTTGCATCAGTGACTATATCATTGAAATGAGGTGAATGAATTGTAAGCCCCAAAGTTCAGCCAAGTAACCATAGGATTGAATTTAGAACCCAAGATTTAGGGCGATCGGCTAAAGGATCCGATCACACCCAAATTATAAACTATTGAGAGAAATATTAGTAAAAATGACCCCGTAAACTTCAATTTAAGAAAATAAATAGCAAAATAGGAGACTATAAAATTTTCAAATTTTAAACATAATAACTACTAGTTACCGAAAAGGCAAAAAGTGTAATATAATAACCAATAAATTATTAGAGATAGATTATATGTATACTAAAAATTTTAGAATGACCAAAATAATATTTAGAAATGTTCACGTGTACCCTACATGTATTTACGTGTAGATAAACATACGCATAATTACTAAAATTGACCGAAAACTAAGCAAATAATTAAAGAAAAATATAAAATAATTATGGAAAAATAAGAAAAAAATCAGAAGATGATAAGATGAATCAAGATAAGGTCGTGGCAGGTCCAAAGCTGAAAAATAAAAATTAGCCAATAAAAATTGAACAACACAAAAGCCAAAAATTAAGGAATTTGGACAAAGTCTTGTCAAATTAATGCATCTTAATTACAGCAAATGTCTATAAATAGGGAAAAAATTTACAGAGCTCATTTGGACAATTTGGAAAGTGAGAAAATTAGGGAGAGCCAAAAATTCGAGAGAAAATCCAGAAAATAAAAAAAATAAGAAAAACTGTGCAGTTGAGGGTTTTAAAAGGAACCCACACCAAAAGAGGAGCTGGAAGTGGACGGCTACCACCACTATACGGTGGTGGCAGCACCCATTCTGGCCGACAAGGCCATGGCGGCCCGCGATGGCCGGAGCCACCAAAACCGGTGAGTCCAAATTCTAGCCCGATTCTTGTGAAATTTTGTAAAAATAGTAAATATAATTAGAAATTATGAATTTTGTTATTCTGGGATATTTTTGTATGTAGTTTGTAGGAAAAATATTATTTAGATGAAAACATGTCCCGCAATATAGGGTCCTTAAGAAATCATGCAAAACCGAGCACATTTCGGTTTAGAAATAAATGACCTTAGGAGTGTAGTTTGGAGCTCAATTTTTTTCTGTAGGATGTTCATGTGATATAGAACATTGCTATGAAGCCATTTTTTTACAATTAATTTTATAAATTTTTAAGTTAATTTTTAGCCCTAAAATGATGGAAAAATTGGGTGATTTAGGGTTAATTAGGTGATTAGGATGTTAATTACTGATTTAGATAGTAATTAGATGTTTAGGGATGTTAATCTCTGATGTGGAAACCTGATCCTAGTGTATGGAGTATTAAGTATTAGTAATGAAGGTGTTATGTGGTAAATGTAGAAAATTAGGAATATGTAGAATTAAAAATTAATAAATATGGAAAAATTAGGTTTAATTAGATAATAAAATAATGAAAATCAGAACATAACAAATCTGAAACAAAATTCAATTTTAGGTAATTATATGAAAAATGTAAAAATTTCTCACAACATGAGTAAATTCGGTACACTAATATGGATTTAAGTGTACCGGATGGAATAAAATGCTGACTAGGGGTAGTAATCGTATTTAGGAGATCGGGAATTTATGTGATTAATTTCACATTATGAGTTGAAACGGATTTCTAGGATTGGAATCTAAAACATTACTTAGAAATCGAACTAAAAACCTAATTTAGAAATCGATGCGAAAACCGAACCTGAACCTGAACCTAAACCCAACCCTAAACTAATTATAAAAGACTTAATATCTAGATAATTAGGTATATTTAACCTTAAACAAAACCTAACAATAAGCGTTATCGGAGAAAAGGAACTTATAACAGTATATGAAATACTAAAACCACGTTCGTGTTATAGGGATGATCGGCGATGGCCTGAGTAAATCGGACCTCGAGTGAGTGAGCGAGGAGTCGAGGTAAGTTGGGATTAATACGATGCTGTATTTTGGAGGCTTAAGATTATGCTTGGTTGTGCTTGTTAGATAGAGAATGTGTGCATGTGCTTGATTATGGGTGATGCTATGATTATGTTTGTTGCTCTGGCACATATTGTATGAATTGTATGTAATGATTGATCATCCTGAATTGGACTTACTCAAATATACGACCAGTAATCATAATCGAACATGCATGGCAACCCGTTAGGGGAACTTAGGACTCTCCGACCAAATACTGACCCCTTCGGAAGGAATAGCGTAGGATTGCAAAATGGTCCCTTCTTCATCCTCAGTCGAACTAAGTGACAGGAGAGGAGGTCGCGGCGAGGGTGAAGACAGTGGTTCAAAGGTAGTCACGGGAGGAGCAAGGTCTCCATTACACAAGCCTGGGTTTGGTCGTGAGCTGTTGCATTAACGGCAACTCCTCAACCCAGATTAGAGTGGGCGTAATTTCTCTAATTTCACGACGGGCCGGACAACGTCGTGCGATGGCATTTGCTTGCACATGCATTACACCTAATAAGTGATGGAAAACCTTGTTGTGTGTATGGTATAGTTTTAAGTCCTCCGTCCTAACTTACTGAGCTGTGGTTGCTCACATCCCTATAGACATCGTGTAGGTGCTGGCTAAGAAGCGGCAACAACTACTCTGAAGTTAGCAACTGCTGGATCCTGGGGAGTGAGGAAAAACATTGAAGAATCAAAACATGTTTTACTTTTCATTTTTGATTAATGTAATAACTGAATTATAGTGACTATATATAACTTTTCTCACTTTCTTAAATGATTTGTTTAAATTACAAATTGTCTACTTCAAAGCGGGTTAGTCGTGTACGCCTTGTGTAGATCAGGTCTAAGATAGCGGTTGTAAGGCCAACTTCTATCTTAGGATGGTTTACACGGCGGGGGCTGTTACGACTCTACCGCTTCGGGGCGTGACATGAATCACCAAAACAAGAGGACTAATGAGTGAGTGTGATTTAATTTATGTGCAGAGTGGTATGAGTAAGTAAATGTGTTTGGTGTATGTGTAAGCGACGGGACAAAAAAGGGCGAGTAGGTAGGTGTAAATATAGGTTTTTTTTTTTTTTTACAATGAATGGATGTAGAAAGGTTGTAATCTTTGTAGTCAAATTGAAGGCTTTTTTTTTTAACTTAGATGCCATCTAGGTCAAATCAATGAGTTAAACTACCAATCCACTACTTAGGCTTACAACTTACTAACTCGATGGATTAGTAGCCATGAATCATGGTGACTTGCCAAGCTCACAGTTCAAGTCACGAGTTAAGCCCATAACACTCAAGTCTAAGCCGATTCCAACCTAATTTACTTGTCAGATCCTACCCTTCCCCATATCTAATGTATCTACCAAGTGATCCTCTTAAGAACCTATGAAAATTTCTAGAAACCAAAGTTGTTTTCACCCGTGTCTTAATTAATAAATAAATATCCTAAATTTTCAAGTGAAAATGCTAACTACGTCCTAAGTCCTATAATGTTAATTTGAAACTTATGGTGATGGTAATGATAATGAAATGTTAAGATGGAATAATTATGACATTAATAACATTATATTGAAAACTATTAATAAAAATAGTATGCATTAGCACATATATAATAATACTTTAAACCTAAAAAAAATTTGAGATATTATTTAGATTACTAAATCAAGGATAAATGTTGCCTTTACCAATCTATGGGAATTTATGAGAAAATACAAGCTAATATGCTACAAAATAAGTAAAACCTCTTTCATCTTAAATCTTATAATAGTATTTCAAAACTTATAGTAATGGTAATAATAATAACTAGAATAGCAATAAAGTACATATAAACATATTAGCAATAATAATGATATGTATGGATTTGTATTATGGTAAAAAATAATAACATATAACTAGATAAAGTAATGAAAATATTTAAATAGATATCTTTAAGTAAAAGTAACCATAATAATGAAATGATGATAATATAATAACAAGATTAATTGTCTTTGTAATTGGACCTATGAGAGAGAATAAGATAATTTCCACTTGATAGTATTATGGAATACGAGCAAGTCTTGAAGGCAACAAACCTATTATAACCTCAAAATAACTACTTATGCCCAATACCCTTTCTTGACTTCAATCACTTAACTTTAGTAGTTCCTCATAACAAAATCTACGTGACAAAATGGATATAAGAGTAAGTTTACAAGTGGGCTACTTTAAGAGTTGTTTAATGTACCAAATCAACATTTTAAATTAATCTCCTTTTTAAGTAATTCTACACTTTATAAAAAGTTGCTTAAAAGTTTTCATAATAATATCTTATAATTAAAAAAAAATTGTAAGGCCAAATCATATTTTGAAACAAGGAAAAAAGGTCATTGGCTTATCAAGTCATCTATTAAGGCATGAAAAAGATTCAACAAAAAATAGAAACAAACGCACTAGCAGTTCTATGTTTCGATGTAGTAGTAAAAATAAAAGCAAGAAGTATCGGTAAATCAACTCATCAACTTCCCATTGAAATAGGATCTACATAAGGAAAAGCACTTGTCATTCAATTGTTATGAGCATCTTGAAAATGTCTAAATTGAAATATGACTTTCAAATTAAGATCCAAATTAATGGATGCTGCCTAAGAGAGTAACGATGCCATACATAAAAAGGAAGAGACTCATGGAATGGAAAAGGAAAATATAGCTTGCTATATTAGCCATTAAATTGTCTAACAATATGAAGAGCCCACCTTAATCATAGGAATTAAACTTCACTTCAGAATCTTAACCTTAATCACATAAACCAGACTTCAATTTAAAACCCTTATCCCAAATACCATATATTGAAGAATCTTATCTCGCCCACAAGAGGGTTTTGTTGACAACTACTTTAATTTGAAACCTTAAGCCCCCAAAGCCCTAAATCTAGGAAGCTTATCTCAACCATTAGTGGGTTTCATCAATTACCACTTCAATTTGAAACCCCAACCCAATCTACAACTTTGTGTCAAGTGACTAATATAGAGAGATCAAGAGACAGAGAGCTTAACAAAGCAATGAAAACTTACAACATTTTTCTCATATGCTTCTTTCATGTGCTTAAATTCATCTCTTAGTTCTAGTTTATTGACATATATGGAGCAATTGGATAATGAAGCTTTTAATTGAGAGAAAGAACAAATTGATAGATGAAGAGCTAAAGAGATCGAAATGGAGGAGAAATTGAGAGATAGAAAAGGAGGTTGGATTAAGATATTAAGATACCCACAATTTGAGATAGAGGTTATAGAGATAAAGAGATCAAGAATGAAGAGGAAGTTTTCTCTTTTTGAATTTTTATGGGAGATTTTAGGGGTGGAGAAGTGTAATTTTTTTTTTTTATGGGGGTCCTTTAGGAATGAAGGTGAGAGAAATAAGTTGTAATTGACATTTACTGGGTTAACGTCAGGAATGAGAATGCAATAATATTTAGGAGTAAGGATTTGTGGGAATCTCCATTATATCGTTTAGAAACAAAGTGAACAAGGGAACAAAAGTTGCATAAGAAAAAGCAAAGAGATGGATGTCAATATTGTGCCTTAACCATCGTAAGACATGCCTTTCCTAAGGCACGTTTGCTCTACTACGTGAGAAAGCTATTTGTCTTTTCTTTCTTTCTGTTTTTTTTTTTTTTAAATTTTGATTGATTGAGCGTTTTTATGAAAAATCATAAAAATCTTTAGAATAATATAAAGAAATTATGTGATGGAATACATGAATAAAGCGGGAATTTTTTGAAAAAGGAATTTTTTAATATATTAATATCTAGAAGATACCAACCAATTTTTTAAGCATTTTCGTGCTATAATACTCATCTGCAGATATCCATATGCAGATATTAACCGGATAAACTTAGCCCTTCGAAATTGACATGAGCCAAAAATACTAGACAGACTTTTCTCTCACCTCTCTCATCCGTCTCGTCTCGTCTCACTCTCTTTACACTCTCTTCTCTTCCTCTCTCATCTTGTTGTTTCTTTTCATTTTCATGTCCACGTGGTCCTCTTTCCCTTTCATCTTCAGTCGCTTGCATCGCTACTCTCTCTCTCTCATTCAGTCGGCGTGTGCTTATGGATCGGAGCTCGGTTAAGTTTGTCGCAGAGTCGCAGCTCTCAGGCGCGTGAGTGATGTGAAGCATCAGCCTTCGTTTGGCTACATCTCAGCACACCAAACACCCTATCTCCCTCGTCTTGTTGGTGCGCGCGTGAAGCTTGGTTCTCAAAAAAAGCTCCTTGTCTTAAAAGAAGAAAACAAGGCAGCTTCGTGTTGACCCGAGGAGGCTCCGACGAAGCACGACGAAAGGACCATAGCTATTAGGACTGAACTAAGGTGAGCTCCTAGCTTCATTGATAACTTGTTCAAGTGATCCGCCCTACAACTGACCCGTTCTTCCAATTTTTGTTTTTTTTTATTTTTTCTTCCTTGCTGGTCGTCCCCCATTTCGTTGGGGGAAGACTCGGATGACGAAGCTCCGGCAAGCGCGATAAAGAACCACAACCACTGATACTAAAACTAAGACCCCGACGAACCCACACCAAACTGTCACCGGCCCAGACTAGCTAGGTGAGTCATGGTCTCCTTCCACTGTTACCTTCACGTGTTGAATTTAATTAGTAGTAATACATACAGATTAATGAAAGAGAGGTATTACTACGCTTGAGGGTGTTGGACAAAAATTAGAAAACACATATATGCATATTTACTTGCTGACGCAAATTATGGTATGTACATGATTTTAATTTTTTTAGTAAGTACATAACCTGTATTTACGTATTTTTATAAATAATTAACCTGTGAAATTTTCATCGACAAATTAGTACCTGTATTTAACTTGGTGTTCTGATTCTGTGTTGTCAATGTTATCTTTTCCATTAAAACCCACCCGATGAGCATTCATATTCTTAAAACGTAAAACACGGCAAAAAAACCCAACCTTTTTATACCTTCGAATCCCATTAAATATCATGTACTCACCGAATCACAAGAGTTATGCTTCATTGATTCTATGAAATTTTTATACCTTAGAACCAACCTTTCTCTTTTCTTTTCTTTTTTTTTTTTTTCCATGAAGAATGGAATATTAAATGATCTCGATTACTTGGGAATTCAATTGCCAGTAACAAATTAAATTAATAATGAAATTGTGTTTTAAGCGGAAGTTGTTTTAGGCATATTATTAAACAGGTTGTGGACACGGAAGCAACATAATGTGAACTTAACAAGAACAAAGTAAGATTCATATCCTGTAGATATGAGTAAAGAGAGAAAGGGATCCTTCCTTTCTTCCTCGGTATAGGGAGATATGGAGAATTGGTCGAACTCTGATTCATGTTAGATAATTTTCAATCGAATAAAAATACGAGAAGCAGGGTGCAAGTAATGGAGTTGAAATGGAAAGGTCAATTCACAATTTTTGCTTGGGAATTGAGGAGGAATGTAGGTGAAGGATTTACGTTTAAATGTTTGTGTAACTCCATGGATGAAAGGGTAGAAAGGATAGATGAAAAGAAAAAAAAAAAAAAAAAAAAAAGGAAAAGGTGTTTTTCTACAGTGTTTTAAGAATACAAGTGGTCATCACGTGATTATTAACGGAAAGATGAGGTTTACAAAATCCACTTACAAGTCATTTATTTATAAAAGTACGAAAACATAAACAGCGTATTTATAATTTACATCTTTTCTTTTTTACAATCTATGGCATATTTATAGTTACTATAAATCGTATCATTAGAGATTAAATAGAATCAAGAAATAACAAATATGTAGGTACCTATATTTATGTACGGCTGAGAGTCTTCAAGCAAGGTTAGATGGCCACATGTATTCTATTAATAAATAATGCTTATGGCTAGTCAAACGTGGAATTTTAATTAGGAGAAACTTATACTACAGAGGATGCTGAGGGCTCTAAAATGAAAATGAAGGGTAGATGCCCACATTTATTCCATGCTCATTATTGATGAAATTACGGTAATAAAAATAAATGAGGTAAAATAAAGAAGTGATTGCTTATATAATGCCGAATAATGTAAGGTTGATTCAATCGGTATTAAATTTGACCCTAGCATCCTCTTTTCATTGTTGCTAGCGGTGGAAAATTTAGTGCATGATAGGCATTTTAAGTGGGTTGGGCATGTAAGCACAAGCACAAGCATGATTAGGATTAGATTTGTTATATGAAATGCCTAAGCACGAGCAAGAAATATATATATATATATATATATATATATATAAGATATGAGCATCATTAGGCTTGGCTGGGTACGCAAGCACGGGTAAGGTGATATGTTCTCTGCTTTGACTTACTAGATAAAGACTTGTTGTAGGTTATACGCTTGACAACATCTTCTCTAAGTAGAACAACAAAATAATTCCAAATGTCACTTGTCCGTAGAAAAATAGCTTAAGAGCTTAAGCTTAGTTGGATTTGTATGGTGGATTGGAAGAAAATTAGTAGCTTGTGTACGCTACTCAATGTCTTCGTATAATCGACAATGATTTTATTCAATTGCTATTATCCTACAAATATTCATGTACTTTAAAATCTTGTCGACATTGTTTATGTATTGGCAAATTTTATAGAAGAGCCATTACACTTTCCTGTCGTTGTAGCAATAAGGGTCAAATTGCTTGTGTGCTTTTGTCTCTTTTCTCTTCTATTTTAAGTTGTGACAATATTAGATCCATGCCATAAGTTCTATGGTGCTTACAATTTGTGAGAGGAATTTTATCGAAATGTTGACGTAGAAAATTTTACAACTAAAGCTATAAGCCTTAACATGAAAATAGAGAGTGTACTTAAATCATTGTTCTTTTATCACAAGGTTAAGACATAACTTGCATCTCAAGCATCTTGATCTAGCATTTGGATCAGTTGTTCTCATGCTTCAATTATAAAGAGGAGCAAGTAGATCGCTTAGACAAGTCGAAGTACAAGGACTATTAGCGATACTATTAATAAAACTTTTAGTGAACTACTTGGTTATCGGGTCCAATATTTGAGGGAAGATGAAGTGGATGTGGATGTCTTTAAGTGGTAGGTAGTAAAATTGTACATAATGCTTACCTTATCACTTATTGTAAGGGAAGTTTGGGGTCTCCAATTTCAATGGTGTCATCTAAACTGGTTTTTAGCTTAAGCTACAAGTCATCAATCCTCACCACATTCAGCTCAAAGTTGAAACCATCGAAGCGATGGTGTATCTTAAGGATTGGAAGGATGCTTACAAGAGAAAATAAGAGGGTCTAGTATCAATTTTTTGTTGTGAAAAAGATGATGAAGTTATGCGGTTATTTGATGCTATCAAAAGAGGAGCGAAAATGAGATTAATTGATGATAATGAGGACGAGGAAAAATGATTGGATCATATTTTTTGTTCACTTCTAGAACAATTATTAGTTTCATTATTTATATATAGTATTGGAGTTTTCAATTATACTAGTTCACTTAATTAGAATTAAATTAATATATGTTAAATATAATTTAAATACTTGTGTCAAAGTACATTGAAAGATTTATTAGATTATTTAGGTAATGACGTTTGTTTTCGGAATTCATATGGAGATATGTTAGACCTTGAGATGGACAACCAAGGTCTTCATTAAAGCGTATTGATATTAATAAGCATAGAACCATAGCATGTTGATTATTTAGCTATTTGGCTAATTGGCTCGGTTATCCATTCTTGATATTGATCTTTTAACAATTTAAATTTATGCTCATATATATGTGATATTAGATCTCTTTGCTTCGAGGAATTATTTTGTATTTTTTAATGCATTTGTACAAGTGTACCTGGTTTAAGTTAATAGGGTTCTATAATTTAAGTTGATTTGTTTCATCAATTTAATTAATTATTTAATGATTAAGGTAAATAGTTTCCTTTAAAGGAATTAATTAATACAAATTTTAATTTAAAATAAGTCTACTTAAATAAATTAAGTATATTAAATCATTCACTCAAATCTTACTTAACTTACTAAAATAAGAAGATTGGTTAAATGAGATGAAATGAAGAAATTACAATAATGATTATGTTTTTTGATTATTTAATATAACATTTGAAAATTAAAATTACTTACATTTGCTGGTATAATTCTAATAAAAAAAAGGAACTAATTAAACAAATGAATTAATATATTAAATACCCTACAAAATTAAAACTACTTAAAATACCATTTTTTTTTATATAAATTTCTCAAAAGAAAAAAAAAAGGCTTAACATGTTTCTTAACATGCTACTTGTGTACTTTTGTTCTCATGCTTGAGTAGCTCACTAATCTTATTGTGTCTTATGTGCTTGGGCTTAGGTCCATTTGTACTCGTGCCTTCTACTTTTTTGCATGCTTGTGCATAGCCAAATAGGTTCAATCGTGCTTATACTTGCATGCTCGAGCCACTTACCATACATAAGTATCGAGCCCATTTAAAGACAAGTGGGCAACACGCGAATAAATGGGTGACATGCGAATTGGCATGCAAGAGTAAATTGGCCACAAGTATGTAAGCACATTGTGCTCAGTATGCTAAAAGCATAAGCATACTAGGCATACAATTTTTAGGTACGTGTAGGTATGTGGACCAGTCATTTACCATGCTTAATTCATAATAAAACCTTAAAAGCTACCTTATGTAATTAAATAATGAAATAAAATAAAGAAAAGGAAGTAGAAACATGAATTACATGTTTTACACAAGGTATTTATTTGAACCCTATTTGGCCGGATAAGTTTCGAGTAGGTATCGACGGTTATATGGTAGGTTTTAGATAATAATTTTCCGAAATCTGCTTCTATATGATAAGGTATTGAAAGTCACATGGTAGGTTCCTAATAAACTGATTTAACCATTTAAATATAGGTGAGTGGGTAACTTTGTTACACAAGATACTTATTCAAACCTTACTTGACCGAATAAGTTTCGAGTAGATATTGAATGTCACATGATAGGTTTTGGATAGTAATTTCTTGAAACCCGCTTCTATAGAATAAGGTATAACTATTAAGTTAGGATATCTTGTATTCATCCAAGGATCTATATTTTAAAGTATAAAAGGTATAAGTTTTAAGATACCTTATACTGTATTTTGTATCCACTTTATAATTATAATTAAATAATATTAATAAATGAAAAGTATAATATTGTTGTATTTTTTTCAACTTTAAAAAAATAATGAAAAGAACCTAACCCATAATAAAACATAAACTAATGCTTTATGTCTTTTAAGTCAAACTCTCTTTCTTCTTTACTATTGTTTGATCTTTTACCTCAATTGATTGTGGGTAATCAATTAAGAAGGACAAGGTAAATTAGGCTTTCATCCTTTGAGTGAGTGTGCTGTTGGGCCTTTGTGAAGATCAAGCTCCTTTCCTCAAGGTACTTACAAAAAGTCTCTGGTGGGTTTGTTTATGAGAACCCTTCAACGCTTAAGTTAGTAAAGAAGAGAAGTGAAGAAGTGCTCGAGCACTTTTCGACTATGTAGAAAGGTGCTTAGGTGAGCAAATAATAAGTTCTTGGTTTAAATCATAGAGATTCAAGATTTTGAAGGTTTGTATCTCCTTACCAATTGTCTCCTTGTACTATTTAGTATAAGGATTACAACTACTTGGGGTACGTATTAGCATGGGGTTTGTCTATACTCAATATTGGTAGAGGATATGTGTTGAGGGATTGACATGCTAGCTTTAGATCTTGGTCAGTCATGACCATGTTGTCAGCTAAGTCTATAACCTAAGGCTCCTATGTTTTTAGAGGATGTCAGGTGTGTTGGCTGTAATACAAATGTTAGGCCATAATTAATGAGGAGATGAGAGGTGTAGACATTAAGGACAAATGTCTTTAATCCTGAAGAGAGAAGGGGGCTCTAGGCAACTTGCAAGTAGTAAGTTAAATTCTTAGGAAAGCTTGTAGAAGAGAAGATATCTTCAAGTGGTAGGCACAACTCAAGGGATGAGAGGGCCCTTATGGCTTGAGTGTGCCTAGGCAATTGGTCAACTCCTTAGGAGCTAGATGCTCGAAGGATAGGTTGCTAAGGTACTCCTAAGCAAGCTCGATGCTTGGGTATAGTGAAGTGCTCAAGACGAGGCGAGATGTTTGGTCGCCAAGTTATCAAGGGGCCTTAGGAGGTCTCCGTTCAAGTTCGGCCTTAGGTTGGCCTAAAATGGCGTATTAACAACCTCATTTTTTTTCTTTTACTAAGTCTAACCTTAGTTTAGTGAAGATTATAAAATATCTAAATTTTTAATTCATATATTTGAGAAAATGAACTTGTGTTATGTAATTTTATGTGAACTAGTTTTGAAATTTACAACAAAGTTAAAAAAATGCTATGTTGAAATTTATAAGGAAGATTTAAAAAGATTACATGTTTCACAGGATACGCTATATCTAGTGGATTTTATAAGGTACAGTATATATGGTAGTTCCAATATGCTATAGGATAGGTTCTAATTTTAAAGATTTGGAAATCAGTATAGCGTAAGGTATGGATAAAGCTCCATATTTTACTCATCTTGTATCTGCTCACTTTTAATTTCAAAATTTTATGTTATATACATTTATAATTATGAGGCAGTTAAGTATACATATAATTAGAAGAAATTCGGATACAAGTGTGTGTATATATAATAAATAAATAAATAAATAAATAAATAAATAAATGTACTCGCATACTTTTGTAAGGCCTAAAGTGAAGGAAAGAGCACTATTTTTATCTCATTTTAAATTACACTTAGTGAACATTATATATAAATAATGGCTTAAAAATGGAAATAACAATTAAAGATATTTGCTGGCAGGCATACTGGCACATACATGGAGCATCACAATTTTATTTTCATGATAATAAATCTCGTGTCAAATGGACTGAAAAAATTTAGGATAATTAATTAGAAGGATTAAAAAAAAAAGGACAACGCATGGAAGCATGTAAACTAGGAGCTTAAGAGAATAAATACGCAAAACTTTGTCGCAATGCTTATCATCTTGATAGAGTAAGGATATGATAAAGTTACTCAGATTAAACAGGGTAAATATAAGTAATAGAGTAAGGATATGATAAAAGTTACTCAGATTAAACAGGGTAAATATAAGTAATATTGTTGTACACAATCAAAATGATTGATTCGGATATATGAGAGGATTAAAAATTAAAGGTTAAAGAGATAGAGTCGCGTTTAATTTCAATTCAATTGAGGTTGGATTGAATCGGTTTTATAGCCAATTTTGATCGAACCAGTTTGAATCATAAGAGAAAATTAGGTGTGTGAATTTTATTTTAGAACATCCTATAATGACCTTTAATGATACAAGGAATAATGGATATATATATATATATATATATATATTCCAACTATATTATGACTTGGAGGATGAAAGTTTTCATAGATAGATTAGGTTGAGTAAATGCTTCGTATCATACATATAAGCTTATGTGAAAATAATAAAACCAAGAGACACTAAACTATATAGCCTAGCACATTAAAGATCTAGCGGATGTTATAGGTGGCCAAGTTTTGGTTTTAGTTCAAGCTTATAATTAAATAAAATAACGGCTCACAATTGAAATCTGGATTACTTAATAAGGTCGAGATCCTAATGCTTATGGCAAATCAACTTAAATAATATGAACTTTAATTTAATGAACTATGTTTAACTTATAAATTAATTAAAGCAATTAACTATATTGTAGAGTTAAAAAGCTACTTTTAAGAATTTTATGTTCCATCTTACTCAACGAATCACACAAAATTGACTTACCTTTATGAAAATATGACAAGTCTGCTTAAAGCTAAACTTTTGAAACAATAAATGATGGTTTATTTATTAAAAACGTAAGTATAATGAATAAATAACATTTAAATTAAAGTCTTGATTCAAACCAAGAATAGTGAGTAAACCTAATTGATTAAGTCTAGTTCATTGCAGTTATGATGTTAGACACTTCTCATTTTCACCATCCTTTACCTTCCGGAGGAATATTTTGACTAGATAATATGGATAGGTCAAAGACTCTATATGATTACCATACTAGCTTATAATTATAGCTGGACTTTAATTAATATGTTATATGAATTTGAATTATTTAGAGATATGGGAATGCATGTGTTTGGTATTGTTTGATTTGTTGTTAAAAAATCCTTTAAAATATGGAATGAGAAATCGATAGTCATGTTCATTAATTGCAATATTATTGCTAATTGGTTGCCATATTTATTTGATTATTTCATAATGAATGACTATTCAATTTAAAATTTACATTGGATATGCATTGCATGTCAACATAAAGAAGGCCATTGGCATGACATGATAGCATAGAGAGGCTATATGAAGGTCATGCTTTGTTTAATGTAATATCGCCTCGATGTTTAGAAACTACTGTATATTAGGAAATACCATCATTTGATTAAGACTCCATATGGTAACAACTTAAAGTGAGAGAGGTTGTACGCTTCTCACATTAATACTCTTAGGTATTGATATATGTATTATAACGATTATTATTTTCTAAAGAAAAGAAAATACTTAATAATCAATGATTTACTTAAGCTTAGCTCATGACTAAAGACTGAATGTCTTATAATGTATGCTTGAGCTCATGATGAGATGATTAATCCATGAGCCTATAAGGCCATTGCCTAATGTGATTGGAATTGGAATCTAGAGTTGACATTTTGGAACTTATTTTCCAACTTCGACTAGACAAGGGCGTTGACGACTTAGTTAATATTGGATTAACTCAAGAAGAATAATTGGTTGTCTTGGATTCCTTCCCCTAATCATTAAATTCCATCAACAAGTTACTGTGTCAAATAGCTTTTCTTACTATGATTTAAGTAGCAAAGATAAGAGGGCATTAATTCAAGTTATACATAGTTTCTAGATGACTTTGTATACTATAACATTCATTTGGTTATACATGTATTGCACATAATAATTAATAACTTGCCAATTATTTGTTGTATGGTACAAGGAATGATTTCATCAAGTTGTGGTTTTGCTCATCCCTTAATGGTCTTTCTTGTAGTTTATATTAAAGTTGGGAATAGGTTAAGAGCCAACTGATGAGTGTACAAGATTTAACACAAAGGATAGGTATATGTTAGAACAATATATGGATTAAATTAGATTGTGTGAAGGAGAATATTAAAACACGTATTATTCTATTTCTAAAAGATCTACCCCTTGATACTTATTTGAAACCATATTCTTTAAGAGACCTTGGCTATCTAATCTTATTATTTGGTAGGAAATTATGATTTTTTGTAGTTGTAAAATATCTGTTTCTTAGTTATTTTCATTTCAAAAATTGTTAAGTGACCTTTAAATGAAAAATTTTCAAGTTGGAATAATGAAATAAGAAAATATGAAAGTAAACTGTAATTGTCCCCGATGTGCACGGTAAAAAAATGCCTTAGCTTTGTGGATGATGTGCATCAATCAAAATACCGTGCTGTTCTACTCCATCTTCCCATAATTTATACTTCCGTTATTTCATACATCAGGAAGAGTTCTCAAAATGAAATTGTGAAGGAATGATATATTCAATCAGAATTGAATTACAGATAGACCTACTTTACATGGAACTTTCATATCGGATTATAAAAGGAATGAATAGAAATAAATCATTGGACCTTGTCATGTTCCATGTTGCTTTTCAGAAGTTCATATCCTTAGAATCCCTTTTTGCTGTCGTGTTGCCCATCGAGGAGTTCATCCAACAGTTTATTGTCCAAGTATTCCAACTCTATCACTTCACTAGAAGATTCCCCACCACCAAATTCGAGTCCTTCACCGGTTGGGATACGCGATAACGAAGAAGATGAAGAAGCGGAGGCCATGGATGAGTTGGAAGAAGCTGAAGGCGCGACATTTTTATAATGAAGCTCATTGGGGAAGTTAAGAATGGCCAGATGTCCACGGAGAGTGTAAGCGGCTCGATCATAGGCCCGAGCCGCTTCTTCTGCAGTCTGGAAAGTTCCCAGCCAGAGACGGGCTCCGTTCCGCGATGGATCACGTATTTCCGCTGCATACTTGCCCCAGGGACGCCGCCTGATGCCCCGATACCGTGGCTCTGATGATCCGGCCTCTTTGCCTTTCTTAGTACCTGAGTTTTCTGGGTCCATTCTACACCTTATTCTTTTGGGATCGACGCTAGGGCTCTAGGGTTGTGTTCAAATTTGAAGGCGATGGAAAGCGAGTTGATGAGTAGGTGGACGATGAGTATATTATTATATAATCGTGCATGTGCATGGCTGCATGCAGAAGAAGGGAAGCGGTCGCATCTGACGGTTGGAATTAAGGACTTTTCAGTCAAGGGTAAACTCGACAACCGAAAACACGTACGTTTCAGCGTCTTTCTCAGATTAATGATGCTTTTTGACCAGGAACGACATGATTTCTCCATTTTATAATATATCCCTTTTCTGACAACTGCGATAGACCATGAGTTAAAAAGATAAATCTAACGATTTTACGGTTCCTTGAATTCCCTTGTTATAGATCTTTGTCTCTTAGTTTTGTCTTTTTGACCAGAAACGTGACTGTTCATATATGGAGTGCGTTTATATGCAATTCTTTTTTCAGGTTTTAACATGTGAATTAGTTAATGGAAAATTAGATCTTCATAGTATGAAAGAAGGAAAACCTTTCTACCTTTATTTCATTATTCGTATATCAAGATATAGGTGGATTCATGATGAATAATCCCTTGCTTTGAGCGCCTTCTCGTGATGTATTCTTGCAGTTGTAAATTATCTTCCTCCGAGTCTTTTATTGATAAGTATAGTGTGGTGCTAGTAAAATCCGGCTGTTCCCTCTAATCGAATTCCTTTCGCACTATTGATAGGTTATGATCACTCTCTTACCTTAAGCATCGTTAGTTAAAAGAATATGCTAACAACTATAATTTTTTCTTTAGACCGTGTATATCTCCATGAAACTCTAAAAGTTTCTTATACTGTTATATTAGTATCTTAACAAATTTTCTCTTTTGAAAAACTCTATTCTTTAAACCTAAGTTAGCTTCATAAATATTTCTCAATACTTTTTAAAAGCTTTTATTGGTCTGATAATCAACTCTAATCAATCAAAATTGAAAAAAGAAAAAGAAAAAGCCCATTGAAGAATCATTCCTCGGCAAAGGAACATTCGTCGTGATAAATGGATAAAGGAACACAATAGAGTTCACTAATAATGGGAAAACTTGCAAAGCAACGTGCGATGAACATTTTCTTAATTACTGCCATACCGTATAGTATGCTGACATAGACACGTCATTGATAAAAGAAAAATGGGTAGATATGGCGATATGTAGAGATAGAGGTAAATAATAAAGATATTTTAATGAATATGGAAGAAAAATAAAACCCACATCCAGGTCATTAATGTTTAATTTCTTGATGAAAAGGATACTAGATTTTCCCAATAAGTTTTTTGCAATTCAAATAGAAATTGAGATTAAAAAAAAAAAAAGGGTTGAGAGGATCCAAATCCTATACACATGATACCATAATTAAGATTTATACAATTTTATTTCGTGGTTGGCTGAAAAAAAAAAAAAAAAAAATTCTTTCGTTTTAACCATTTCACCTATCTTTAATACTCAAAAATAGATTTAAATGAGCTGAATACGTCTGGTGTAGCTTAGGAGAGTAAAAGAAAATAGGAGAACTAAGTGAACTCATAAAATCTTGATGGATTGATGATTGATTCCATCAAATTAGATGTCATGGTGAAGTTGTGAACTCCAATTAATTAGAATTACTTATATTAGTTTAGCCTAATGGTTAGGTTGGTTTAAATTTAATCAAAAGGATCAAAGATTTACTTCTTATTTTCATCCAAATAAGGTTCGATGATTTTACCCAATTCGATCAAAGTTAAATGGGTTTGCTTGTTTCGACCCGTTAATAAAAGTGCTGATTTTTTTTTCTAATCCAACCCCACTCCACCATAGATTGTGGGTTAAATAGACCTATCTATAAGCAACCTAAGACCTAGAGTTGAGACAAGAGAGTGACTTGAGAAATGAACTTTAGGAATTACATAAATAACATGAATTCTGTACAAATATTTTAGGAATGAAAAATCTTCGAATTTCGTATTAAATTTAACATATGCTAGAAACAAAGCAAAGTAAGATTATAGAGAAAAACTGATTTTCAAGCATAAGTTAAAAGATGTTAATGGTGCATATTGCATGTATCATGGAATAAACCCATATTGTGAGAGGTGTTGATGGTGCATGCATGGGATAGAAAAAATAAGGAAGTGATAATGGTTATTGGAAAGTGCAATCGTAGATATGGTAGATATTGGAAATCTTGAAAGTATTGGAAAGTAAAAAAAATTATGGACCGAAAATAAAAATTAAAAGCATAGTAATGGCAATTTTAGAAGAATAGGAAAGTCTAAAAGTTAGGGAAACAATATTGAAAGCATAGTAAAACCTAAGTACATATGAGAATTTCAGTAATAACCCCTAAAAATCATATCCAGCAAGAGGAAACTAACTGATAGAGTAACTAGTAGAATAGCCGTAGATCATGCTTCTTAATATCACTCCCACCGTCAACTTTAATGGATACCATCATTTCCAGCACACTCTAGCATCTTCGACATGTTACCAGGATTCATCATCATGGAGATGGTTTGGTCACATCAGCAATATTAAAAAACCGTTAGATTTTAAGAATATAATAGGGCATAAATGTAAAAAATCAATAATAGTTTTATAATTTTAGAAGTTAGTAATTTAATAGATTATAAATATCTGTTTTTAATAGTTGTTATTGGAAGGAAAATAAGTTACTAGTAATTGTTGTTGGATTAAAAATTAGTTATCTATAACAACAAGTAAATTATAGATTATGTATTTCTATAAGTAGTGATATATCAATAAAAATTGCATAAGAAAGTCTTTGACCAAATTCTTAAGTGTCTCTTTTTTCTAAAAATTGGTAAGGAAATTAGCTATTTTAAAATAAGTTGTAACTTTAATCTTTTTATTCTTTTCATTGATACCACCATTACCACATCCATACCAACACCTACAATACGATTTACAATAGGTTAATAGGTTATGATTGCTAACATTGGTGCTCTCATTGAGATACAAATTATAATAAAATTAGAATTGTTAGTATATTTAATAACGAAAACTGCAAAGTCTATGCAAATTCAAATGCATGAATTCATGAAAAGGTGCATGCCAATACAAGATCATGTATATGATTGGAAAAATTCAATTTGATCTAAATCGAATGCCTCAACGGTTGAAGAGAAGGAAGTGGAAAGATTGTTACATTTTAAGAATTTAGTAAGGCATAAATGTAAAAAATCAGTAATAGTTCTACAATTTTAAAAGTTAGTAATTTAATAGATTGTAAATAGTGATTTTTAGTAGTTGTTGTTGTAGGGAAAATTAGTTATTAATAACAACAAGTAGATCCTAGATCATATTTTTCTATAAATAGTAATTTATTAATGAAGATTGCATAAAGAAGTTTTCAACCAAATTCTTAGGTGCCTCTTTTTTAAAAAATTGGTAAGAAGATTAATTATCTTAAAATAAGTCGAAACCTCAATCTTTCATTTTTTTCATTGATACTACCATTACCACACTTTACATCAACATCTACAATATAATTTACAATAGGTTAGTCGATTGAGATTACTAACATTGGTGCTCTCATTAAAATACAATTTGCAATAAAATTAGAATTGTTGGTATGTTCAATAGCAGAACTTGTAAAGTCTATGCAAATTTAAATGTAAGAATTCATGAAAGGACACATATCAGTATAAGATCATGCATATGATTAGGAAAATTCAAATTTGTCCAAATCGAATGCCTTAATGGTTAAAGAGAAAGAAGTAGAAAAATTATTGCAATTTAAGAATGTATTAGGGCATAAATGTAAAAAATCAATAATAGTTATACAATTTTAAAAGTTAGCAATTTAGTATATTGTAAATAATGGTTTTTAATAGTTGAAATACAGTCTGAGTAGTTGTTGTTGGAGGGAAAATTAGTTACTAATAATAACAAGTAAATCCTAAATCATATATTTCTATAAATAGTAATATATCAATGAAGATTGCATAATGAAGTTTTCAACAAAATTTTTAGGTGTCTCTTTTTTAAAAAAATTGGTAAGGAGATTAAAAATCTTGAAATAAGCCAGAACTTCAATCTTTTCATTCTTTTCATTAAAATCACCATTACCACACTTCACATCAATATCCATAACAGAATTTACAATAAATTACTGGGTTATGATTGATAACATGGTGCTCTCGTTTTTCTTCACTATGGTTGATAGAAATCAAACCATGGAATCAGCAATGATGGAAAAATTAGAAGGATTGGTACATTCAATAGCAAAAAATGTGAAATCCATGCAAAGATTGCAAAAATCAATGAAAGGTAAAACAATTAGAACATTTCCAATTAATGGGTTCAATGAGAAGGGTGATGATGAATTGAATGTCTCAAATTTCAACGCAAAAGAAGTACAAGAAGATAAAATGATGGGAGAAGAAGATGATGTGGAGACATGTCAAAAAGAGCAACTTGTAGAGATTGACATTAAAGATAATAAAGATTTAAAAGATTCACATCTAAATCTTGTATCTTGAGGACAAATTGTGATATGTCTACATAAATACATTTAAATGGCATTGAAAATTAATCAAAACTAATATTTTATAAAAGGTATTTTTACATCATGGGAAGAAAAATGACAGTACTTGATGAGGGGAAGGTGGGTATGTCTAACTTACCAAGGCAATTTTTATATAATTTTGATGACTACTTAAATGATGGTGAGTTTAAACGTACAACGGTATGTGAAAGTCTCAATAAGATATTTCTAGTAACAGAAGCTAAAATCATTATGGCTATATCAATGCCAAGGAGTCTAGTATCTGTTTCAAATAAAACATTTCATTACCTAGTTCGAATTAAACAAAATTTATGGCCATGACATATAAAATCTTTAGATGCTGTAATTAGAGACTTTGAAGATCTATCCATTTCTACTTCAACCTTGAGGATAAGCTTAATTTCAAGTGAAGGAGAAATTGTTACATTTTAAAATATAGTAGGGTATAAATGTAAAAAATCAATAATAGTTGTACAATTTTAGAAGCCAGAAATTTACTAAAATGTAAATAGTGATTTTTAGTAGTTAAAATATAGTTTTAATTTTTGTTGTTAGAAGGAAAATTAGTTACTAGTAATAATAAGTAAATCCTAGATTATGTATTTTTATAAAGAGTGATATATCAATGAATATTGCATAAGAAAGTTTTTAACCAAATTCTTAGATACCTCTTTCTTTAAAAATTAGCAAAGAGATTGGCTATTTCGAAATAAGTCGAAACTTCAATCTTTTCATTCTTTTCATTGATACCACCATTACCACGTTTTAAATCAACATCCATCACACAATTTACAATAGGTTAATGGGCTATGATTAACAATAAAAACCCTAAAATAGGGCCATTGGTGCCATATGACCTGTTCGTAGCTTATTGAGAGAGAAGCCTGTACTTATAGTCGAGCAAACAAAGTTCACATCGTTCATAGCCTCTAAGACCTTTACATTCAAACCATGGACTAGTCACATTTTTGGGGTTAAGGTTCTTGTCTTGTATAGGGTTTCACTTTCTTTTGGTGGAGGGAAGGGAAAGATGATGAAGATGATAAAGAGAAGTCCCATATTGGTAAAAAAAAAAAAAATGGAAAGGAGATGGCCTTATTATGTGATGGATTTTAAAGTTAAATCATAGTAGACCATTTTAACATAAAGCTATCTACATATGAAACAAACTGATTTTCCGATGCAAACTAGCTATAACGCCCCAAAACTCGACAAGCCATAGCTATGCCATGTGTCAACCGTAGGGTTAGATATACTAAGGTAATCAAGGATCCTAGAACCTATCTAAATACCACATAAATCATAAGTACTGCCAACTCACAAATAAATCACTTTAAATCTACAATAAGAGTGGAGTATCAACCACTTAGTCTCTAAATGTAACATCATAAATAATTGACTAACATCAGTCAAAGAGCCCGAATCTTGACATAACTCTAAAATAAACAACTAGGAGTCTTTTAACTTCAATAGATAACAGTCCAGATGATTCCTATAATAAAAGTTACAGGCAACTCCAAACGACTACACAAATGACACAATTATATATAATAAGGAAATATTTATAGAAGGTCTTCATAAATTTAACTCTAGTAACTACTCTATGCAAATTGTTCTCCATCATCAAAGTAATAGTAACCCTCCTCCTCTTCATGATAATAATAGTTGTAACTCACACCATCCATATAATAATCACTAAAGTCCTCATACCTTGAACTGCAGTTGAAAAACAATAACCTCGAAGGGTGAGCTAACACCCAATATAAGATACCATACACATGTATATGTACATGAACATGAACATACAAGCATAAAACACATGCATACACAAGTAACAATATTAAATGCAAAAACCAATTAGTTCAATCCTTAATTTTAAGTCTAACAAACAACACATCCTTAGCGTCTTACAACTTAGGGTTACTCATAACCTCTACAACAAGGTAGTACAGATACTAAATAAGTATTATTGTTAGGTCCTCCTTAACACCTAAATAACTGATCAATAACCTAAATTTACGTAGGTTTTCTCAATGTGAGACTTCACTCGGGACAGTGTCGCGTAAAGATTGCTAAGTACCTCACCAACACTATTGGTCCCTACTAATGGGTGGTTAAAGCTAAGTACAAGCAATACACTTTATTAAGTTCCAAATTTAGTTAAGTTCAATTTAACATATGATCCTAGTACAAAAAAAAAAAAAAAAAAACTATGTATCTCGAACCTAGCTTACAAGTCTCACTAATAATTGAATCAGAATCAACTAGACTCCTAAAATTTGTTCATATAAAGAAACTTAAATTAGATCTTGGTTGAATCTATCACCACTACTACTCCTTTCACCTAAAGCTTCACCTAGCTTTCTGACAAGTTTTAGACTTAAAACTTAATATATTATATAAATATATTTACTTAGCTTAGTGATAGTTATTGATATACATATAAGTATAAAATATTTGTATGATTAACATTTGAAAGAATATATATAAATATACATACATACAAATTACATATAACATATGATAAAATATTACTTAAAAAAAACTCATGTGTACAAATGATATTTTAAATTTAAAATATATATTTGTATAAATATATTTTTACAAAATATAATTGAAAAACACTATAATGACATCTTGATAATGTTAGCTAGTTTTGAAAATCAGCCTAAGAGGTTGCATGATTGACAAGTTAGTTCAACTTTACACTGGTAGGCCAGTCTTAAAAGTAAACACTACTAGTTGCAAGAATCAACAGGTTAGCTCCATGAGCCAACTCTCCTCTACATTTGAACTAGCAGGTTGGTTCCCTTACTCCAATGCCAGTCACCTATAAAAAAATTGCAAAATTGAAAATAGCCATTAACACCTTCAAAACCCGAACACGCACTCACCAAACACCCATTCTCGACTTGTCAAAATAACTGCAACTTCACCAAAAAATCCTCCACAACCCCGAATAAGATTTTACATTAACAAACATCTATAAAACCTCTTAATACTTGAAAATGTAGCCCAACACATAGCATCAAATTTAAAGGAAAAACTTAGACACAATGAAGTTAAGGCAAATAACATGAATTCCTGCTGAAATCACATTTCCATACACAAGACCTAACCTTCCAAATTCTGCAACCGCAAGAGTTATTCACGTTTTACATAACACTCGATAAGTTAGACAAAGAACTTACCAAAAGTTCATCTTATCCACACTTTCTTGTAAAAGAATAACCAAAATCGAATCCCAATAGCCATAAACTGTAAATAGATGAGTTTTCTATATGTTTCATCCTTTAACCCCCAAGAGAACGAATTTTTAAAAGTAAGGAGACAAATGACTTACCAAAAACCACTATTCCCTTGTAAGAACTTGCAAATTCCTTGCTCTTTAGTGCCCTAAACCCCTTAACCCAAATTATGTTTGTCGTTTTAGTGGGTTAGCTTAAGTTTTTTGCTATTAAGATAAAGATATGTTATGAAAGGAATGTAGGACAGTGGTACCCTTGAAAAGAATAAACTATAGAAAAAGGGGATAGTAAGGGTCTAAAATCTCCTTATGACCATTGTACCCTTGTTATCCTAGACATATTAAATGCCATACTAAACATTCTTTTATTTTGTAAAATCTTTTGTTTATTAATTTTCTAGATTCGAGTTTTACACTAACACTCTCCATAACACTTAGATCGGACCCATCATAACTCCAACAATTAGTATTAGAAGCCAAAAAAGGCCTAGTTGCCCAAGCTAAAGATCTAATATCCAAGAAAATGAAGAAAAAGAAATGTAAGCTCAAAACGATGCTCATATCTTAGCAGACTAGGTTAGCAAAAAAAAAAAAAAAAATCTAAGTAAAAGGCTAGACCGCAAAACGACAATATTAAATTCCTACTTAGAATTATGTCCTTAAGGTTTACGAGTACAAGTCATGATGCATCTCCGAGGTCAGATACACGAAGAAGCATTACAACGAAATGAATAGAAAAGAAATAGAAGAAAAGATAATAAATTTTAGGTAGCTACTGAATGGATATGATATAGCACTCGATTCTACTCAGCTTACGATCCGTCGAATGTGACTCACTAGTCCAAACTAAAGAGTAACTCACCACTATTTTTTACTAAAAGGAATAAATAAGAGTTGAAAGATAATGAAAACACTAAGGTTACACAAAGGAAACATAAATAATGTAAGCCCTAAATATAAGTCATACAACTATAGGATTAAACTTAGTATACAAAATTTAGGGCGATTAGCTAAAAAATTTAATCGAGGCTAAATTATACAATAAAGTTAAAAATATTAGTAAAAGTAACCCCGTAAGTTTGAATTTAAGAAAATAAGGAATAAAATGATAGAATATAAATTTTTTAATTTTAAGTATATTACTCATTATTTATAAAAAATGAAAAAAGTATATTTCGATAACTAACGAATCACTAGAGATAAATTATATATATACTAAAAATCATAAAATGATTTAAATAATATTTAAAAGTATTTACTTGTACTTTATATGTATTTATGTATAGGTAGAAATATGCGAAATTACCTAAATTGCTCAAAATTTGCTAAAAAATTAACAAATAATTAAAGAAAATTATAAAAAAAATCAAAGAAAATTCAGAAAAAAAATAAGAAAAGTTGGGATCAATCCAGAATTAGGTCATAGCAGCTGGGGGAAGTAAGAAAAAAATTGATCAATTAAATTAATACAACAAAAACGGCAAAATGGAAGAGGATAAGCCAATTTCTTGTCTAATTAAATGCACTAAAATTTCTCTATAGCCTTATAAATAGCCTAATTTTTACAAGAGCTCATTTGGTCTATTAGGAATTAGAAAAAATTGGAAAGCATTGAAAATTAAGAGAAACATTAGAGTTTCAAAAAAATCACACAAATTTATATAGTAAGAGTAAGTAGGTTGAACCCACATAGCACCACCACTACCCCACTCCAAAACCCATGCCTAAACCGATCAACAACCCCTAGACTTGTTCTAATGGTCAGAAGTTCAAGAACTAGGTGAGTCCCAAATTTCATCCGATTTCACAAAATTTAGTAAAATTATTGATTCATTCCAGAAAATTATGAATTTAATTATCTGATGTTTTATTATATGTAGATTTAGGTAAAAAAATGATTAAGCTTAATTACATTTGTAAATATAGGGTACTTAAGAAAATAAGCAAAATTGAGCATATTTAAAATTAGAAATAAGTAGACTTAAGAGTGTAGTTTGAAACTCAATTTTTTTTTTGTAGACTTCTTAAGTGATATTAAATAGTGCTATGAAGCCTTTTATAAAAAATTAATTTTCAAAAATTTTAAGTAATTTTTTAGCCTTAAAATGATGAGAAAAGTGAATAATTTTCAACTAATTAAGTGATTAAATGTCTAATTACTGATTTAGAAGGTAACTAGATGTTAATCTCTGATGTGGTAATATAATTATAGCACTTGGAGTATTAAATACAATTAACATGGGAATTATGTAATATATTTGGATTAATTGATAATATGTATAATTAGAATTATGATAATTATAAAATATTGGGTTAAATTGGAAAATATAATGATAATATTAATATGTATTAAATCTGAAACTAAACTGAATTTTAGATGATTATACAAAAAATGTAAAATTTTCTCACATTAAGAGTAAACTTAGTACACTAATTAGGATTAAAGTGTACTGAGTGGGTTAGATTACTGAATTAAGACCTAGTATGATATTAGGATACTCAAGCTTAATGTGATTGATTTTAAATTAGGGTTTGAAACGTATTTTAGGATTTACTCATGGTTGGAACCGATTTAGGGCTTGAACCAAAATTGAATTCAGAAAACCAAACCTTGAACTAATGTAAAATGAATCGATAGTAAATAAATAGGATATTAGGATACTAATGCTAGGGCCTCCATTAGGCAATCCCTAGGCCTAACCTCAAGCATGATGAAAAACACTTATTAACAGTACATTATTAAGCCAATAAAGGTTATATCATATTTTTAAAATTTTTTACTCTTATAATAATTTATGAATTAACTTCTCCATATATGTATATATATTTTCTCTTGTTTGAATATAATATTTTTAACACATACAATACAATGTATGCGGCTAATCTCTCTCTCTCTCCTTATATATATATACATATATGTGTATGTATGTATGTGAAGACCTAACTAAGAGCCAATTCCGAAACAGCCAACGTGGGCTTGCTATTGGCAAGCCCAAACCATAGCCTGAATCATTGAGCCATAAGGGCCTTGGTGGTTCAACAAGGCCAACCTACTGGTTTAGGCTCAATTTTTTTTAAATAAAAAGAAAAAGAAAAGAAGATGTGCTACTTTTAATTATACGTTGTAGCCTTTATTTAAGGCTTTGGCAGCCTTTGCCAAGGATGTGATGGCTCATCTAACCATCTTTGTTCCCATGCATGCCACAATTCACATGGCCAACTTTGGTCTTTGCTAATGTATGTATAAACCGTAGTACAAAAAGCTCACTCATATTTCATCCATACATACTGCTTTGTCTGCTTTTGTTTGAAATTTTTCGTATCTAAAATTCTAGTTCGTTAAAATTTCTATGGTTTTGTTGTTAAAAAAAACAATTTTTTTGCTTAATGTAAGTTATATAGAATCTAAAATTTCTATATTTTCTCTCTCCAATATTTTCTTACCTTCAGTAGAATTTTTTTTTTACATAAATTCTTTTTGTTTGTAAAAAAAAAAAAAAACTTACCATGGATTTTTTTTGTCCATTCTTTTTTCGAAAACAATCAAGCTTTTGGAAAAAGTTCAAAAGGAAAGGAAAAGGTAACTCATCTTCATCGCAGGAGTTCATTAACATATTGGTGTACCTAAAGTACAACTACATCAAGGAGAGACTATATAACATGAGGCTAGATATTGAACCTCTACCTCTACCTAGATTTGACCCTGTGCGTAAAAGTGCCATCACAACCATCTCGGATGAGGATGATGATGATATTCAAATAATTTTGAAGATAAAAGAGCGGCTGATGGGTCAGCAATCTAGTTGCTCTGGTAAGCCCCCTAGATTCAATAAATCTGAAATGTTTATTAAACATTTTCATATGGTATAGATCGGTAAGGCAACTCGTAGGTGTTTTGTAATTATTACAAAGCGTATAACATGTGGAAATAGTATTATGGTATTCTAAACATACATTTGAAATCAAAGCATCTTAGAGAGATCGGGATCAATAAGATGTAGCGGTAAATTGCTTGGGGTGATAGTTCATCTAGATAAACGTTAATGCAATATGATAAAGAAAAGCACAAGTACAACCTCATATAGTACCTTGCAAATATACACCCGTCCTTCGATGTTGGTACATCTTCATTGCAAAATAGATACAAGCAAGATACATTTAATCCAATGCGCCTAAGAGTAGCAGAAACGCATTGAGCAGGATCACCTAGGAGATGCACCATAAAGATAAGTAAGAACTAGCAAGTAAGTTTACTTCCCTATATACATTTGTGTAAATTTGTACTAATATATGGACATAACTTCCCACTGAATTGACGAAATTTGCAATTGTGCAAAAGATTGTTAGTGTTATGAGTATTTAATGATCGCTACACAATCTAAAATATATACAAAATTATAAGTGTTATTCTACAAAAGTATAATTTAGTTAAGAAAACTTTCTCAATAAGATTTTATAATGCTAATGCAATCACTGTCTCAACTGGGGATCTAAAAAGTCTTTATCAACCATTGCTTGGTGGCATACTTTTAATATTACATAGGCATGTCATGTTCTAAATTTATGCATCAAGGTTCGTATTACAATTTTGCAAGATAAGGTTTCTTTGATAAATGACATAGTTAAACTAATAACTAAGAAACCTTCTTTACATAAGAAATGTAGAAATTTTTGCATAAAAAAAGGGTAGAGACTTAGAAAATTTAAAATATATGTTAATCACCATTGGAATTCAACTCATAAATTGTTGCAGAGCACCATACCTTACAATGAACTTTTGTGTAATTTTGTAATCTACAATATATGTATCTAATTGCTCAAAATTTCATATTTTTCATAATATTACTAAAATTTTTCTCAAATTTACGGTCCTAATATGCATTTTTTCGTGATGAAAACCATCAACATTCTCAGCACTTTACTTGAAGCACGTGCAAACTCGAACCTCTGCAATTTTGCAACTAAAATGGCATATAAGTGGTTATACTATTATAAAGAAATTCTTCATATTTATCTTATTGCTACACTTTTGAACCCTTATTGTAAAACTAATATGCTACAACTATATCTCATAACTTATTATGAGTATATTAATTCACTTATGAACTGCTAAGACATGTGCAACATATAAGCATAAGAGGAGGTCATACTATCCATAATTGACCTGGAAGAGCTCTTTACAAGTTACCAATTCATGTATGCTGGCTAGATAGTAGTTTCTCCCCCACTAACAACTATCGAACATCATTACTCATTTGTAGGTAAATAATTGTTGGGCCAAAAATAAAAATGACAAAGGTCTCAAGGGCTACAAACTGAGCTTCAACAATACATGACCACCAACTTTGAGTTTTCCAATAATATCACCATTAGAGATTTCAACATCTTGGATTTGTAGAAGACACAACAAAGAGTTACCTCATCCTATCATGTATTGTTCATCATGTTCTCACCACTCTTGAGTCAACGGTAGTCGTTAAATAAGCATTCAATATGATAGGCCTTATCCTTAACAAATGGTGAGCCTTCCTCTTTTGTTACTGCTGAAACAAGGGCATGAATTGAAAATTGGTAGAAGGCAACGTATATAGAATAAGAGTCACATAACACATCAATAGAGGAAGAGGAATACTTTAGCAACTAAAACAAATCAAATGGAAGCTCAGGCTCGTAGGTTCTACTCCTGATCACACACAAATGCAAAGTGAGATTAATTAACCATTCATTTTATCTCAATTAAAAAGTATTTTTTATATAGAAAAATTGTTTCATAGTTACCAAAAAAAATTCAAATTTGTATGTTTTTTCAAAAATTAAGGCTTCACTTTTAGGTTTTTTAAATTAACACTCGACAAAGGGTTCTTTTTTTCCTTAAAAAAATTAAATGGCTAACCACATAAACTTAAACCTTTTTTTTCCTAATTTAAAATTTATCAACACACTAGAAATATTCTAAAAAATCAAATTGAACTATGACGGTCTGATTTCGACTAACGAAGACATAGACACCTTCTAAGCAATCTTAAAAATAACAAAAAACAAAATTCCCTACTACCACTAATTTCTTCAAATATGAACTTGTTTTTGGTGTTATTATGACATGGTAAATTACAATTTTATTTGGTAACTTTACTCCAAGGAATCAAATTTTGTAATGTATAATTACAGTTGCATTATATTTTAGTTTTCCAATTGGACAAGGTGCTTTGAAAAAGAAAATCTTGTAATTTATAATTTTACTCACATTGCCATTGTTATTCAATTTTTAATAAAATATAATCGTGACACTATAATTTTTTCTTATAATATAGTACACGGGTGGAATTTTCAGTGAAATTATATTTTAATATTTTATACCTTCAATTCGGTTACTCAAACTAAACAAATTATTTCGGGATCTAAAAGGAAAAATTGTTCAAAAAATGAATAAGGAAAATTCTAAAAAAAAAAAAAAACAAAAAGAGGAAAATTCTTAAAAAAAAAAAAAAGTTTCACGGGTCCCATATGGTTGTTTCGGCAACTCATTTACATCATGTGAAGGTTAATTATTTAAACTAAAATAGCATTAGCATTGCCGAGATATGACTGGCTTGTGCTTACTCGCATTAAAGCCGTCCACCTCGCTGTCACCTGAAACGTTTTCGTAGTACAGAACATCACATATATAATTATTATCTTGAGATCCTTCCTAATGTTTAGGGATCTACAACAAGATGAAGACTCTTAGTTTTAGCATCAGGTGAGTTGGCTTCCATTGACTTGCGATTTGTTTGTCAACAGTTTGCAATAACTGTTGGATATAAATGTTTTATCACCTCCGAATAAGAACCTTTTGACTTAAGCTCCTAGAGAATCTGGCAGGCATGATATGATGAACGTGTGTATCTCTTGGATCCCAACAGTGATCTAAATACTTACTAGGAATAGTGTTAGCATAAGTTGTTGTTAAGTCTCAAAATCATGTTGATTTTTTTTATAATACTATAAAAAAAAACTATATTATTGTTAAAACCCACAAAAAGTTAATAAGCTATCATGTGTTTACTATTTTTATATAGATACTATCAAAAAGTTAATATAGTACCATATCAATAATTTTTCATACTTACTAAAACACCAATATACAAAGATTCTACAATATAACACATAAAAAATCTCCTCATATATTCAATATATTTGTATGATGACATATCAACTAAATCTGCCAACGACTCTTTGATTAAAAGTATCTAAAATAATTCTATTATAGGCAAATCTTAGCCCTAAGCCTGGAAATACCAACTCGGCTCACATAAAGGCAAAAATCCCTAGAATTATTCCCTAGCCACCCCCATGGCACACTCCTTATGTGCAAATATTCTAGAATGTACAGAGCGTCTAAGGATCCTCCTCCATGTGGCAATCATCGAGACGTTCCATCGCCCTATAAAAGCCTTCTACGGAGTAAATGATCCAAAATCATTTTCTACATCCTTTGATACTGTTGGCTAGAACTCTTCATTCCTTATACACACTCTGCCACTCCTTATTCTTTACTAACTGGAGCATTGAAGTTTACGTGCCGGAGCAACTTTTGGCGCCTCTTAGCTCACGAGTGTTCATTTTGCAGGCTTAAGCCTAAACTCTTTCAAGACCAAGAACCCTAGAAAATTTCCACCAGCAACATGAGGCACCCAATATGTTCCAGCAAAAGCCACCGTAACAAACAACTAATTACCTGTCCCTACCACAAACATTGGCAAAGAACCACTTAATAACTAAATCGGTAATTGAGGCGACACCTCTACTCGCATGTCTCCACCGCAAGCGAGGTAACAAGCGAACAAGGACAACCGCGTTTCTTACCTTGAGCAGCAAATGGTTACTATGATGGTAGAAAACAAATGCCTTAAGGAGAAACTTGCTATATTAATGGAGTGTTCGCTATATAGTATTAAGCACCCAATGGAGCTTGATGACAATAATGCTCTGTAACAACCTACACCTTGTACCTCAACGCTAGGCTCTTGATGCATCACACAGCAGAGGTCATTAAAAAAACCAGGCTAAGCGCTCCAAAGCTTAGTCGAGTAGGTCTGTCATTAATGTCAATGTTGGCAAGCAAAATGACATGATTAGAAAGCTTGCTGAGCTCAAGGAGTCAAAACAGCAGAACGACCCACTGGAGATTTTTATATCCGACAATCTCCTTTTATCTAGGCCATCCATGAGGAGACTCTTCCTCCTAATGCATTTGGATCCCACAATTGGAGTTATGCAATGGGACCACCGGCCCCATAAAGCACCTAGCTTACTACTGTTCCCATAAATGGAGCTCCTTAGTTCTTCGATCCCGTCGTCTGCAAAGCTTTTATCGAATCCTTAAAGAAGGTTGATTCGACGTTGTACCAAGGGCCTCAAGCCGAACTCCATCACTGACTTCAAAGACCTAAGTAAATATTTCTCCAGCACTTAATTACCAGTAACTAACCGAACTAATCTCTCATGCTCATGAAGCAGCACTCCAATGAGATAGTTCGAGATTACATGTCTCAATTTCCGCCGCCATGTTCATGATCCTGAATCTCAACAAGGATTTGGCACTTTTTGTAGCCATATAGGGGATAAAAGATCGCTACCAGTTCTTTTCCCCATCACTAAGAAGAGGTTGACGAATTTCACATAGTCCCAAAGTAGAATGGTCAAGTATATTACTCAAGAGGGTAACATCCTCTCTAGGGGTCGTCTAAGAGTAGCAGCCGAACAGGAAGGAACCTTAAGACAACCACCAGCTAAGGACTGGCTCGATCCTCGTATAAATGACAAAGGGTCGGGTCGTTAGAGTGGGCAAAGTTCAACTCATTCTTTGATGAGCATCACCAAATGATCAGGTTATGAGACCAAATCCCACCTGGTGTTAGAGATAAGGGATTCTAACCTAGCCCAACAGGATAAGGAACAACATTGCTTGCAAGAGCTCAGGCAAATATTGTTAGTTTCACCACGACAGGGTTCATACTATTGCGGAATACATCCAATACAAGAGTGCCTTGAAAACGCTATCCAACGAGGCTACCTCAATGTGTACACTGCTACTAAGAGCATGGATCAGTGGCTTCCGAGAAAGGAGAGAAAAAGGTCCACATGCTATGGATCTATATAAGAGCTGCCAAAAGATAGCATGTTAACCCTAGGAATAAAATGATTAAAGTATCCTCATGCCCTCGTTTTTAAAATATTTGATGGGTCATTTCCATTGTAATGATAATTATATAATCAAATTGGATTACTTATAATTATAGAGCTGATATCTGAGGTATATATAATTTTCACATAACTATAATACATTATATATTATATATCACCAAATATTATTTAACAATGTTATTATGTTGTTATATCATATATTATCATAGAGTATTGTAATTTAAATGTAATGGTATTTATAGTCAATATAATATAATAATTAAAATTACGTGATCATGATTAGTTAGTTGTAACTACTTAACAAAATATAATAATTATATAATGGTATTTATGAAATCTCTATTCAAAATTTTCAGTATTAAAGATCATCATATGCTAGCTATTTCATATTCAAATGCAAATAAGCACAAATGTAGCTATTTCACAATGAATAATGTATGAACATAATAGCTATTCCCTCAAATAGAAATAAAATAAGTATGAGACATAAAAAGAAAGGAACTATTAATAAACTGGTTTAACTTAGTTTATTAGCAAACAATATAGATTCTCTTTTACAATAAATAGTGGAATAAGGATAATTCATTGGCGAATCTTCTGTGCTTCAATGATCTATTTGTTTTTATTGGTTACTCGGCTACAAACTCTAGCATCCTTGTAAACTTTTCCTGGTCTACAAAAGTATCCTTTTGTAGGAGCGCAATGAGCATCTTGGGAACAAATGCACAAGCCTTCTAATGCACACCCATCTTTAACAACTGTAATCCCCTCTTTTAATCCGAGAACTCCATCAGTCCACTCACTGGAGAAAAGCCCATCTGGATCATACATATTTTTAACCCTTAAGAATTTTGATGCGTTCTTATATTTCTTGATAACACCATCAAATACAATGTTCCTGTTTTTTCCCCAATGAGGTGAAGCATTGTATTTGAAAATTGCAATTTGCTCTATCTCTTCCAATATGTCCTCAAAGAGCCTGGGCACCAAAGGATCCTTGCTCCTATAGTATGTGATGTCGAAGTCTATAGCATCTTCTTGCTTACCTAAATAAGCAGTGGATGCCTTCACATAGCGCATCAGTATACCATTATAAAGTTCTGTGCCGCACAAGGCCTTTGGCTCCAGGGAAATGAGCTTTTGGACATCTTCGATGAAACTTCCCACCAATGAAATCCCAATACTAAATGTAGTTTGGTGAAAGAACTCTCCCTTAACTCTTGGGTCCCAAGCACAAGCAGTTATCAATCCATCTTCTAGGCTGTCTAGGCAAGTCCCTGATGATTGCATCCGATTATGGTACCCAATCACGGGATATCCAGTGAAAATGATGCCTGTCCATTAGATCACATTGAAAGTGTATCATATCAAGCAGTGGAAATGGAGGAAATAGATCAAAACTGAAAGAAATATTGCGGTAACTTAAATCAAGAGTTGAAATGGATGGAAATAAAAGGAAATAAGTGGAAAATTTTTCTAAGTCCACTTCTTTTCATTTTAAACTAGATAGAAATGAGTAAAAATTGGATGAAAATAAACTAAAAATTTATAAAATTATTTCTTGATGTTCTTCAGAATAACATCACGATAATTTGGCAAATTATTGACTTCATATTTTTCTATTTCCTTTTTGTGATACCAATCAAATAAAAGAAATGAAAATATCCCTCGATGTCCTTCTATTTCCTTCCCACATACCAAAACATGATGGAAGTCATATTTATTTCCATTCCCATTCACTCAACTCCATTTCCACTTGTTTCTAGTGATTTCTATTCTATCAAAAAATTTCCAAATATAGCGTGTATACCATTATTTGTCAGCCCATACGCAGTGTTAATAAGTGTTGATGTAACAAGCTTTGCACTAATACACTTTCCATTAGCATCGTTCCTCGATTCTTGATCTTCCTCTGCACGGTGAACATTGGATTAAATAACGGATTGAAACTAGGGTGAAGTCAGAATGAGCGAGACATCGACTTACCTGTTGCTCTTATGAGCGCTAGTGCTGGAGAAAGAGTGGCACGAAATGGAATGAAATCATTGAGAGCATTGCCAGACTTGTTTGGAGAAACACGATCATCAATCCTATACATTGCTTTTCCTTGACTAGGGTACCATGTTATGTCTGCAAATTCATGCAGTTTCCCGAAATTGACTGCTTCCACTCCCAAATTTGAGTCACTTACCAACGAGTATGTAATCGAACGTTTGAACATCGGTTGTAGCTTCAAGGTTACCTGGGAATTATCCAATAGTCCTAAGTGATAGAAGTAATAAATGCAATAGAGTCAAATTACTAAAACGAAATCTTAACCTTTGATAATATTTGACAATATCTTAATGTGGTAAATTGAAAAAAATTAGAAGAATTTAAATTGAGAGAGGAGTCATCACTAAAGCTGTATCAATAGCAACTGTTCACTTAACTTAGATATATGACATTTAAAAATGCTAACATTAAACATCCATATTTACTCTCAAACACAGTGAAGCACGTCAAAAGAGCAATAAAAGCTCGAAAACAGTAAAATTGAGGTGGCATAATTACCAAATTAGTTCCTTATTGTACCTTCATCATTTTACAGCTCGTATATTCCACACATATTATCATCAGAGGATTACAAAAGAAATGAATCTACCGTAACTAACTAATAAAAATGTATTTCAGTGATACTTTATGATTGTCAACATTTTAGATCAATGTAGCTAAATATAATGTAACCATATAACACGGTAATAAGGTGCCTCGGTAATCAGTGGATAGTAATATTATATGAAAGTGAAAAAATAAATAAATAAATAAAAAAGAAAAAAAATTCATATTACCAAACAAAAAGTGGAAATAAAAAGCAGCATCGCCTATGGCGAAAAGTGGGGATTATTGGAAGGCTTTTAATACCATACAATTTTTCCCATGTACTAAAACCATCATTGGCAAGGGGATACAACAATTGATTTCAAGATTTTTAAAGTTTAGGAAAATTAGGGAATGATAAGTTAGTTCCGACATATTAGAATTTTTTGGTGAGGATTTCAAGACTGATCAAGTTAGAAAAACTGGGTAAATAACGACTACCAGTCATTACTTTACTGCATTTATTGGTCGGTAAGTTATTTTATAGTACTTTATGTACCTGCATGGACATTAGATATTAAATTACACTCTGCCGCTGATACACCGGTTGAGGTTTGAATTGGTCGACATGGAATGCTAGTCATCCACGTGGGGGTTGGGCATATGCATCAGAGACCATCCACTGATGGCAACATGTTTAAGTCATTCACCGGAAATTAGGTCGTTTACTTATTAATGGCTCCGACGAGGTAAGTTGAGTACGATAAATGTACATAGTTTTTTCTTCTTCTGTTTTTTTTTTTTTTTTTTTTTAGAAATTACATCAAACCTCTTTAAATTTTAATTCAGATTGTTTTCCTAAACCTTTAAAATGTATTTTTTTATTTTTTAAAATTTTATAAATTGATAAATAATCTTTTAAATTGAGAATAATCTCTTAATCTTTGATTTTGGTATGTAAATATTTATACATCAAAATTAAAATTTAAAAGGATTATAAAGATTATTTATTAATTTATGAAAGTTTAAAAAAATAAAAATTATATTTTAAAATTTTATGAAAGCAATTCATACTTAAACCAAAGTTTAAAAAGATTTTATATATTTTCCTGTAGTTTTTTTTTCTTCTATTAACATCTCTGGTTTAGGAGTTGTGCTTGTTCGTTTCTTCAGCTTCTTTAACTGAGATGACTAAAAACACGTAATGTAAATTACGTTAAAACCTTTCTCCTAAATAGTTTATCGCCAAAAGAATTTATAAAAAAACCAACTTACTATAGCAGCGAACTGGTCGGAAACCAAACTATATGATTCCTTGCAGATTTCCATATAAATATTACTATTAATATAAAGCAAAGGAAAGAGAAAAGAAGAAGAAAAAAGGAAAAGAAACAAAATGGTGAACTTTTCGGCTCCGTTGAAGGACTCAAAAATGGATCCTTGATATTAAAGAATGAGTCAAGGAGCTCCTTATCCACATGATCTAAGGAAGGGCAATATAAGGGGGCGAAACATTGATTACTAATGGTGATATATTGGCCGGAAAAACTGGGATGATCTGACCTTTTAAATAGTATAGAATTCTATAATGGTAAAATGATTTTTCTGGAATCGGATGTGAGTTGTTTACTAATTATATATATTGTTCTTAATAGTTAAAAACAGGTTGCACATGTTTCCGGTAATCGATTGTATGCCTAGGATTGCCTTGCCCCTGTTCCTGATAAAGTCAAGTTTGTTCACTAGAATTGGTAGCTTCCGAACTTTTAACTTTTTTGGTGATGAACTATTTGGAAGAAAGGTTTCAATTCAATAGTGGTATATATTACGCGTTTCGAGGAAACGGTCAGCTACTTGCACGGCGAGCTGATCGTGATAGGACAGTTCCCAGGAAAGTACACGTGACGAGTACGATACAAATATCAAGGGTAGTCAGAGTCTGAGAGCTTATCAGCCCCCCAAGGCCAAGCAATATAGTATGAACTCGTGTATTCCATAACCATTATATTTAATCTGTATATGCAATATTTCCACAAGCACTCTTGATATCCCTGTTTTAATATGTTATGGCGACATTTAGCACAAACCATTCGTTTTGTCCAATTAGCGGATAATCACTTGCCATAAAAGTTTCTATGAGGTGTTACACACACACATGTATGTATGTATATATATATATATATATATACACGTATGCATGTAATTTTCCTTTTGTATTGTTTTCTGTTGGACTTAATAGTAATATTTTCTTGTCATGAGAATCTTAATGCGGCTCCATCATAAATCACTTGGATGTTTCAAATGCACCATTCTTTGTTATTTAGCTATTGTCAAATATTTCATGGAACCATCTGCATATGTGACGTATATTCGAGTTTAAAAGGCCCATATGATATTTGTAGTCGTCACAATCCTATGTTTGCGAATCTTGGTCATATCCTATAAATTAATATTATTGTAAAAGTACATGAAATTAAATAGAGATGACATGTTTATTAGATTATTATATATTATATATTTTATATCATGTGTTATATTAGATTAGTATTTTTTTTTAATAATTATATCCCTAGTCATGTCACATGCTTATGTCTATTTATCATATCATGTAATGTTAGAAATTATTAGCCTTAGATTTGAGGTAAAAGAAAATATTAATATATGTTTGATATGATGCTTATAAATATATATATATGGATATATTTTTATCTCTACATTCATTTTTGTAAATGTATGGATTTTTTTTTTTTAAATGAAAGAAGTTATGGACAAAAGTATTAGGTGAGTGTCAAATGTGACGTCAGAGAAAATGCTCGGTTGTGCCGTTGACAATGTCAAATCGGCTTGAAACTTTTGGTATTAGCTGATGACGTTATTGCGTACGTTAACTTATTAATTGATGTGGACATATAATGTACGTGGACAAAATTAGCATGCTTTCTTGCATTAGTTTCATTTTATCGTTAACCTTAAACCCAAGTATAACCCCTCCTATTTATTACTTCTTGGTATTGTCATGAAAACTTAGCGAGTAAAACACGTTTTAAACTTAAAAGAATCATTACCGGAAATCTTTAATATAATGAAAAATGCATATTTTACCATGGGCAGTAAAGATTGGTGCTATATTTATTTTTATTTTTATTTTTTAAATAAAAAACAACTTACGATTACAATACCAAACCGTACGATTCCATGCAGATTTCCAAACTGGTTAAAGATCCTACTGTTCCCTTCAGGGCAATCATGCAAATCTTTCCATTGTATGTAGACATCAAAATTTTTAACGAGTCTGGCAAAAAATAAAAAATTACATCTATATATAGTATGCATGGTTGAATGAGTAAGTTAGGTATATATCTAACTCGGGAAGGCAACAGGTGATCGCGGTTCTATAAGTTTCGGAATCTGAGAACGATATTTCCTTTCCTATTGATTAAGACTTCTTTCTACTACCCAAGACCGCTTCAAGCCGATTTGCTTAATCCTTAGGACGACGTCTTCTATTGATCTTTCTTGTGCATCTTTCATATGATAGGGTATTTGATTTTTGCAAATTGCACAGGCAGATATAGATTTTCCCTTTTCCACGGTAAGATTGAAGTAAAATAAATCGGATGATTTACCTAACCAAAATAACATTGGATGGAACTAATAAGAAAAAACCATCTCACACTTCAGCTGATGATTTTAATTTTCTAAAAGTGGAATTCATTTTTTTCTTTTGACATTTTCCGTGTTGATTAAATATTACTACTAGATCGTTGATATGATTTTTGTCTCCCACCATCAGCTGTTTTTACCGTAGGATAGGAATCACGAAGTGTAATTTCCATGGATATAAGTTTAAGACACGAAAGACGTGTTTTTAGTTTTGGCAACCATATGACAAGAAACATACTGACCCAAAAGACAAGAAACATGCAGATCTAATGGGAGGCATGCACTTGATGGTCTGAGCAATAAAACAAATAGATATGGAGGTCCAAGTAGTCACCATTTTCTTCAAAAAAAAAATTTATAAAGGAAAGGAGAAAAAAAAAGAAAAAGAAAAGAAAAGTGCATACCTGTGTGATGACTCCAAGCACTCCAAGAGAGACTTTGGCTGCATCAAGATCTGGATGACTAGCACCAAGAACCCTAACCTGAGAGTAACCATCCTCAGGACCTGAGGGAGTAACTATCCTTATTTCCTCGACATAATCATGGACAGAGCTGCCTTTGCCCCACAGCGTGCTCCCATGTGCACCGGTCCCCAATAGCCCTCCTACTGTCAACCCCCACCAGTAGGGAGCATAAGGGAACGCCAACCCGGCCTTCGCGGCACCTTCGATCAGCTGCCTTTGAGTCACTCCGCTCTCCACCGTCATCGTCGTCGCTCCAACATCCACCTTCACTATACGGTTCAGGTTCTTGGTGCTTATGATAATGCCATCTTCCTTATCAAGGCATACCAACTTGGGGATGCTGTGAGAGTAGCGCGTTGCCACTTTCATGCTCCTCCTGGCCTTTGCGGCCTCTCCTACGATCCGGAGTACTTCGTTTTCTGTTGTCGGGTAAGCCACTTCCGCAGCCCTACACGTGCTTCGATCCGGAAATGTGCCATACGAGTTTGTTATGGTACAGTTTCTGTTTTGGGAGACGCATTTAATGGGATCCGCTGGAGGACTGCAGATGCAGAAGAATATCGCATATGGACTTAAACACACCAACAATAGGGACGATGATAGCGATGTTGTTCTAGACATGGTTATTATCTCAACCTAAAGATATAGCAACTCGCGACACAAATGCTTAATAGCAGTCGATTATGCATTTAACTTTGCCGAAAAGGAAGTAGTTGATCGTACGGTCTGTTTTTCCTAAACCCAGAGTCATACGCATACGCTACGGGAACTATCACGCCCACAAAGGGAGAATATTTATAGCCATACCCATTCTACCCATTAGAGGTGAATCTTTAACGTTAATTTCATTCGAAAGTTTTTTAAAGTAATAAATCGGTGGATACTATTATCTAGGTTTTTAAAATAATACCATCTTTTTAATAAAAATTTAGATAATAACATCTATTTATTTAAAAGTTTTAGAACTTGAGAAGAAAAGAAACTTTAAAAAGATTCAAATTTATAATCACCTTATCATACTTATGATACAAATTACATGTTTTGATAATTAGTGTATAAGAGTATCTTTATCCTTGAAGATCTTGTTTTTTATCCTTAAATATTATATCAATATTTTAAAAAACTTTCTTCTCAAAAAACACACCATTTCATCTTTATATTCCTTTACAAAAGTTGCTCAATATTTTGGTTGGTCTAATATTATATTTTATGCAATCAAAAATTAAAGAAAAAAAAAATATAAAATGTGCCTTATGAGATATTAAAAAAGATTCAATAATACTAATACGATAGGTAGATTAATAAATAGTATATAAATATTAATGATATATAAACACTTGAAAATAAAGAAACTTATTTTTTAAAAAATTATCAGTTACGTATATAAATATTAAAATTTTATTTACACTTATACGATACACATAAATTTATATAACATATCTATACTATTGAATCATTTCTCATAAGAGCTACATTTCCGTAAGATTTATTGCATAAGAACATACTTGCATTCCTCCTAGCTAGAAAGCACGTTAAAGCTAGCCTAAGTGTCAATAAAATCCTAGCATTTATAAGAATATAGATATTGTTATTCAAATCTGTTTAAATACTGTTAACAAAAATGTCATGTTATAATGGATCTTTTTTCAATTATACTAATAGTTGGATGAAGTACACGAGATATGGTTTTTTCCCTTTCCTTGAAAAGATTTGCTTCAGTTTTAAACTTACGATACTAAAATATCAATTATAGCTGCAGTCCATGATAAAAGCAGAAATTATTGGGCAAATGCAATCAACTATGTTCGCTGGTCATAAACTTTAACGCATTTCTTCAATCTGAAAAAAAATGACTTCGTGACAAAATAAAGTTGAAAAGAAGGCAATACGTTTTTCTTTCTGCCCCTTCGCAATCATTTTCTAGTTACAGCATTTACTTGTGGGAAAGATGAAACAAGATGCAGCTAAATGAGGAATTAAATTTGTACACGCACAAAGTGGTTAACGTCCAGAGTTGTTGATCACAAACTTCAATGTACATAATAAGGTGGGTATACGGATCTGACTGAGCTTTTTTCCTTTTTTTTTTTTTTTTTTTAATGTACATGATAAGGTGGGTCATATATATATTGACTTTTTATTTTCAATACAAATGGAAAGAGTTGCTTTAGTTTTAATCTTACGATACCAAAATAGCATATATAACTCCAACGCCATGATAAAAGAATTTTCAATCGCATCTAGTTCTAAAACTTTAAAAATATATAGATTTGAAACCGGAACTCAAATTTCTTTTTTTTTTTTTAAGAAAACAGAAAAAAGGAGGACCTCGATATTTCAATTCGAAATTCATCGTTCACCAATATTGTTGGTACAAAGTTAAGAATATCCCTACGATTTTTAGGTCCAATTCAAGAGAAGATATTGCTTTAAAACTTAAAACATTGAGTAAATGTGATAACGTGTAACATTAGATGCTATTCCCGACGTAAAAGCTACACTTACATGTATTTTATTGCACATTTGAATAGGAAATTAGCGAAAAATGACAAAACGCTTACAAAGTGGATCAACCGAGCAAAAAATATTTCGGCCAATAGAAAAAAAAAAAAAGCCAATAACTTTTAAGAAGCACCAGTTTTGGATGTGAATTGTGCTTTTATTTGATGCAGGGAGTTGAATTGCAAACGTTACCATTTAAAAGTTCCAGCATATTAATATTAATTTCATATTTAGCATGAAGGAATTTATAATAGAATACAATGAAAAGGAATCAATACCAAAATGATAAATCTGTTCGAATATTTGGAAATACCATAAGAATGAAATGTGATTGAATATATATATATATAGTAGTATTTATTGAAAACTCTTTTAATTATTAAATGTTATAATTAAGTTAAAAGTTAAAAAAAATAATTTTAAGTAAGAAAATAAAGGGAAAATCCGAATTACAATTTTACTTCTTTAAAGGTAAAATCAAATTTCCCTTATAACTAGAATCACCGATTCCATATAATCACAATTCCACTATATAAGATCACTTCCGAAGACCCAAAAAGTAATGAAAGTCGGCATCTAATTCTATTTCGGATCTATCTGGCTTGCCCCATTTGAGTGGCCTCAAAAATGTCATGCGGCTTATTGTGCAAACTGGAAGAACCTAAATGGTCTGACTGCCCATGCGCATAGAGAAGTCAGTGGGGTTGGATGAATTATTCGGATGCCATAGTTCTGCCTCCCGGCTGCGTGCTTAGATCTTTGAAGCTTTAAGTGGGACGCGTCTGCCATTCAAATGGCATTCCCTCGCCAAACGAACGGCATTGCCTTGATATAAATGTCAAGGTTACAATCATAGACGCAGCTTTTGACATTTCCTTTTTCTTTTTTCTTTTTTAATTTTTCTCTCTATTTTCCATAGTTTAATGGATTTAGCTTTGAAAATATCAATTTTATTGTAGTTTTGAGTTCTAGAAGTGCTCAAAAACACGTGTTTCACTCGGATATATGGGAGCTTTGAATTGGCATTAAAATTACCATTTTTCAAGTTTCTTCTTATCCTTTAATTATTTTTACTAATAAGATCTTGTCATTCTATGTTTTCTATTTGAAATCCCGTGCTAGATATGTTTTAATATAATAGGGTTATGGTGAATTTGATGGATTTATAATGAATTTGATGAATTGTATATATAAAAATGAAAATTGAAATTTTAATTGATTATATATGAATAGAAAAAAATTATTTTTCATTCATAGCAGTAATGCATTGTTGTGAAAAACGTATGTAAAAGCTTGTCTAGCTAGATATATATAAACTTTCACCAAAAGAAAAAACCGATTCTTAACAATGTGAGATTAATTTTTTTTTTTTAAACTTCTTTGCAACATTTATCTTTTTTGTCTCACATTGCTAATATAACAGATCAAGTTGGACGTGTCTATATATAAATAAATACACATCCTCAATAACTATTTTATAAAGTGGGATAACAATTACAAGTGTTTTGGGCTCAAATATTTTTAAAATAATTTTTTTTTATTTAATTTTAATTATAAAAAAATGTTAGGGGTTTTATTATTCACGAGAAGACTTGTGAATTAGTAGTTCAAGACTGCTTGGAATCAAGATAAAAGGGTCAAGTCTTGATTCTCCATTTAGAGAATCGTAACCCAGCAAGTTTGATCCTAATTTGGACTGGGTCTAACCTAAGCTTGAGTCAGTTATGCATATAAAGTCCTGTTTGGATTTTTTTTACTTTTTTTTCTATATCTAATATGTATCTATTTGAAATCCAATATTTAAAATAATAATCTTATCTGTTTCTATTTCATAATTATGATGAAGGTAATGATTGATATGTCAGAATTGGGAGATGAATTTTTATGTATTTTTAAGAAAAAATATTTGAAAAAATGTATTTTATACATTAGATATAATTATTTTAATTAGTATTTTATAAATATGAATAAAGCAAATGGTAGATAAATTTAACTTTCTTGAAATTTATTGGATAATTAATTTTAGAAAAAAGGTATATATAGAATTATATTTCTATCTTTTTAGTATATTATTTTTGCCAAATGCAAGATTTAAGTAAATATCAACAGACACCAATAAAATGGAAAAGAAATGAACTAAATAGAGTATGAATCTCTGTTTGATCAATAAGTTTATGTAGATTAGGACCCTTGATACTTAGAAGGGATTTGATGATTTGAATAGATTATACCTGGTGTTTCAAGGCTAACAGGTGAGCATGTGGTTTTTTTCGAACTCCATAACCACTGTATGTAATTAAAGTTATGCTTTGCAACACGACAACATGCGCAACACATAATTTCAACTAAAGTAGCTAATTTGTGAAAGAAATTAGTTACTAACCTAATACTAAAGGAGAACTACTTGAAAAGGATGTTCCTACATAGATAAAACTTTAGTTATCTTAAAAGGGGGACAAGTTTTAGTGAGTTTAATTTAAACAATTTAATTAAATCCAATTATATGATACATAAACATCATAATTTAGAGGATAATGAAATCACAGTCATACACCTTAATCACATAAAATTACTCCTACTTATTTTTATAGTGATAGTTAGTTTAGTTAATGTGTGATGCAATGTTTGAGTGACTCTAAATATTAGGATGCTAAGCTTGTACCACTAGCCTCACTTAAAATCGCATGATAATTAAATTTTTTCTTGTTGCATTTAGCATACAATAAGCTTGTTAATGTATATTATGATGTGGCACTCACGTGTGGTCGTATGTAGTAATTACATGTTAGGCATTGTTTTTAGTCATTTAGAATTTTATAGATTTTTATGTACTAATGTAGTATTTGTATAAACTTCGCGAATTTAGTTATTTAAGAGTAAAATTGAACTCTAGTACTGTAAATAATCTCGCAAGTCAATAAGGCTAAATAAGATAAAATCTTATTAAATTATAAAATCGAATATATCATAAGTAATAAAAACCCTAGAATTTCGATCGAAACTTAAATCGCATGTAAAAACCTTAAATCGCATGTAAAAACCTTAAATCTGCGTAAATATCCAAGATTGAACTTGAGCTTGAACTTGATAAAAATCCTAAAATTATAATTTTAAGCATAGAAAATGAATAATTTTACAAAACCCTAATATAATATAATTAACAATTTATGCATGCAATCACATAAAATCATCAATAAACGTATAGAGATAACTTATAAATATTATAAATATAATAATTAACAATTAAATTAATAAATTTTATAGAAATTCAAATTTAATTAGTAATTTGTAAATTTATAATTTTTGTATTTATTCTTTTCCTTTCCTTTTCTTTCTTTTCCCTTACTTTTTCCTTTTCCTTTTCCTTTTCCTTTCCTAAATTTTTCCCTACCACGTAACTATCCAAATTTTTTTTTTTAACTACTAAGGTGTGTTTTTAATTCTAACATGTGTTATTTATCTATGTAAAACAAAACTCATAAGATAAGGGAGAGGTCTTGTCAAATTAACACAATATCTTATCTTGATTTTTTTTTCATTACATTTTCTACTAGTTTTCTTATTGCATTCACGCCTAGAAATAAAAAAGAAACAAACTAAAACTTTTTAAAACACAAGAACCAAAAACACTTCATTTCCTTATCTTCCACAATCATGAAGCCAATTCCTCAATTCTTAGCTAATTTTCTTTGATTTCAAAGCCAACAAACAAAGCAAGAAGAAGAAAAATATTGCGAATATATATTCAAGACATCAAAGTAAAAGTATTTAGTATGTATAATATTTTTTTTTAATAATTAATTAAGGGTATTCTAGCATGTTCATGTACTTTGTATCCATTACTTTGCAAAGGAAAGATCCATGTACATGTATTGGAGTTTATAAGATTTAGTGTTATACCATGTACATGTGTTTACATATGTATAATTATTTAGACATAACTATGTATATTTGATTAGTCAATATTTAGTATAAAGGAATTGCATATATGTACATGTATAGATATATATGCGTAAATAATAATATATATTATGTATTTTCATATATAAGTATACATATAAATATGTAGCTATATATGTACATATGTATAATAGGTATTTTTGTTGTATAGATATATGAAGGATTATATGGCCGAAAATACATACATAAATATGTATGTATAAAGTACAAAAATACTAGTATAATATATATATATATATGTATGTATAAAAGATAGCTTACAAGTATAATAGGTAAATATGAATATAGGTATCATATATATATATATATATATATACTTATAGCACATGAGATATAATGAAGATTATATTATTTAAGTACAAAAGTGTATATATATATATGTATGTGTATAAAATACATATATTAATAGTGTAGTATATATCTAAGTATACGAGTATACATAGATATTATATGTACAATATATTATAATACTAAAATTAATAAATAAGATAATAAATATAAATATGTAAGTAGACCGTGAGGTTTAGAGTAAGTAGAATAATTAATTTAATAAAATATAATTATATACACATCACGTAAAAAATATAAAATAGGAAAAATATTGAGAATAGGCAAAAATCTCAAAAATGACATGTGACACCTTGCCATAATGCCACATCAACATATAATTAATTTCAATTAATTTCGTAATTAAAAATAATAATAAAATAATTAATTATTTAGAAAATTATTAAAACAGTAATATGAATAAAATAAGTCTTAAACCTTAGAAATAGCAAAAATATGAAAATCATAATTAAATGACTCGTAAAAATAAGAAAATTACAAAATATAAAAAATGAAACATTTGTTAAACCACAAATATACGAAGAAAAGTTTAAAGTAATATTTTATAATTACTTAAGTTAAAATAATAAAATTTATAACATATTTACAGCATAATAGAAAATACGGGTTACAACGTCCAAAACGGACCCTATTACAAGAAAGTATATCTGAAAACAATAAAAATAGACTATAAGTTCATAAAAAGTAAACTTAAAATAAAAAAGTTATATGCAATTGAAAATTTAAGATAAATCGAGAAAAATAAGTAAAAGATTTAAATTAAACTATATTCATACTATACTTGGGTTATAGTGAAAAACTTAGTAAATTATAATAGATATTTAATTAATTGGAGAATCTAGTTTTTCAAAGTACTTATAAATTTTTATTATCTTTTAAGTACCAAAATATCGAGACCTGAAAATCCCAACGATTAGGAAAGTAAGTATTAACCTAAATGAGAGAGTTCTTATGATATGCTCTTTGCTTATTGTTTGTTATTTGTATGATGTTTGTTGATTGATATTAATTGTTTATTGAATGACTGATTGCTTTCTATGCTATTATCTGGATGATCATTTTCTTAAATTGGTAAATGTAACTATTTGACTAAAGAAATGGGTTATATTTTTCGCATGTTTATGATCTAACTAGTGCGTTGATTAAGAATATTAGCTTTACAAATTTTTTCCAAAAGTATTTCGGTAAATGTTTTTCTAATCTTAAATATACTTTTGAATGATTTCTGAAAGGGCTTGTGGTTCCCATAAATGATGTTTTTATTGTTAAAGCAAAACTAATATAGTATCTTCAATTATTTACGAGATGACTCGCATATTTGTACTCATAGAACCTTGGATATATGTTGATTACGAGATGGACTTGCTTTGTATGCCCAAAGGGCTTTTGATGTGTTTGGTGAGTGGCCCTAATTGGGGTCTACCTATATTAATTGTTGTTTCTCGAACTAAGGTAATAGTTGAGTATTGTCTAGTGAGACATTGCTCTCAAACAGCTTCATACAATTAAGGTGAGACACTTCATGCAGGTAAGTATGGAAGAAAAATCAACATGTAGATGACGCAAATCTACACAGTCCATAATTCTAGACTCTTATAGATGTATTGCTTGTATTCATTGTGCTTACATTAATTTTGTATATAGATAGCTTGTATGTGTGATAATAATGATTGATAATTTGCTTGAAAGGTAATAGTGAGGAATGAACTCACTGAGTCGTGGTTTGCTTATTTTTCTATAGTTTTTTTTGTAGATTTCTTGTAAGTAGGGATTGAGATAAACTTGAAAGTAAAGTATAAATTAGAGATAGGTTTGACAATGTTAGAGTTGATTAAAAAGTATATAATGGTACAAAAACAATTATTTAGAGTAAATTAGTGAATTGTTTTACCTTGTCTTAGCACTTGGTAAAGGATACCAATTATCTACAGTTCTTATGGACTGTGGTTTATTAGATATCCATAACCATAGTCACTTATATTTTATAGTAAGTTAATTAATTAAAGTTGAAAACCTTAATGACTAATTGTTTAAAGTTTTATAATTTTTTACTTACAAAACGGTTTTTGTATTATGAGTGTACATATAATATGAAAATTTTAAATCATCCTACTAGACTCTCTTTAAAGTTATGATAATTTAGGATGGATCCTTATGATAATTTAGGCCATAATATGTACTATAAGTGTAGGCTAGATGGTAGCTATTACAATGCAGATGATTAAAGACCTTGTTTTAACCTTAGTTATATTAGCTTATAAGATTTTTTTTTTTTGTTATTATTGGAAGATGGTAGTTGAAATACTTGAAACTTTAGCTTTTTGTTACCTACTGTTTCTTAGTTGATGCATTTACCTTGTAGAGAGATTGTGAAGATTTTTTGAGATAAAGTTTACCTGTGGTATTTAGTTAGTTTTTGAGCATTGTATCTTCTTATTCCGAAGATGTATGTAATCGCTCAATTATTCAAGGCATGACATTTATAATAACATATCACCACTAATGATCATGAAGTGAATGGATTCTGTATAATACAATCTCTTGTTCAAATAGAATAAATGGAGGACAATTAATGGAAGATGCTAACTTGGAAATAACGAATAAATTCGTAAAGAAATTGACAAATAACATTTGATTTTCTTTAAATTGTTGATCCTACATCGGTATTATTCTTAATTCTGAAAAATAACAAAGATCTTTGCACATATTATTGAAAATTTGTTGTATACACATAAAATAAATGTCAATTATGTTGATCTTATTCTAAATTATCTTAATTTTGGAATTAAAGTTTTTAAAATCGAAGTTAATGTTTTCACAGACAACTGCATATGGGTTGAAAATACTGCTTTTCTAAAGTTCATAACCTATCTATATGCGAAGTTTAAATTTTATTAGATTAGATTGAGCATTGTTTATTATTTCCAATTGAAAACAATGATTTTAAGTCATCTAAATAAAGCGTAATATTCAAGAGCATCAGATTGAAAATAATAATGGAAAGGCGCTCAAATGCACAATTTCTAGAAATACAAGCCTTTAAATGCATGTTCAAGATAATATAATAAACCTACAATACTACAATTTTCCTAAACAATTATATGACTTGTTTACTTTCTAGAATGGAAAAAACAAGAAATAAAAAATTTATACCTTATCAATGACTACTAGGAATGGGCCAAAATATTTTATTGCAACATTTATTTCATTTAATTTCTATGGTGATGAATACTTATTTTAATATTTATTTCACTTCAATAATTAAAGTATTAAGTTTAACATATAATCAAAAGTACTAATTTACCCCTATTTTTAGGTGGGTAGTTTTCTTGATTTAAGTGTTTAGTGGGGACGTCATGATCAGGCTCATAAGACTTTTATTCCCTTTGTAAATTCCATTCTATATAAGTTATCAACTATTTTCTCTATAAAGGAAATAAAAAGGTATTGAAAGAATAATTATTCTATTCTCTATTACCTCTAAGTAAATGGACTATCAATGACAAGTCAAATTATAGTAATGATAATATCACAAGACCCTTAAATATTTGTATTCTAAAAAGCCATCAAATGTATATTTAGATATTATAAGCCCTATAATGTGCATACTCTATAAATTGAGAGCATTCTTTGGCATTTTTCTTGATTTGAGATTTAACTATTATTGGATGTTGAAATCGATCACTAAAATTATTTTATGTAAAGTTATAAATTAATGATTGAGATTATTTAAATATTTTAGTATTTTATAATATCATTATGATTTTTTAAGTAATTATAATCATTAATTATCCATAACAGTATTTTATGAGAATAAATTTACATAACTTTAAAGAAAGTAGTCGCTATCATTGGCATTAATGAAAAGTTTATTTATCGGTAGGGAGATGAGTGGGGCGGTAGACTCCACGGGTCCCCGAGCGGCTTGAAGAAATAAAATTGACTTTAACTTCTTGATCGGTGAAGGACTGGAATTTATAGCTTCCTTACAAGAAATTCGGTGGATTTAGTTAGGTAGACCCTAGGAGTGAACGAAGAAATAAATTTTATTTTAGTTCTAGAGTAGTGAAAGGCTAAACTATATGGTTTCCTAAGTTCCAATTCGGTGGATTTAGTTAGGTAGACTTGTGATTATGAATTATTACTATAAAGAACTCATTAGTGGAATGATCTTTACTAGTGGCATGCGTTTATCTAGCATTAACTTTAAATAAGAATTATATATTATATATAAGATCTCGTGTCATATTTACAGTTTTATCAATCACTAATTGCGGTATATAGGCTCAGAATGTAACTGAGCACTATTAGCTTGTTATTACACATTACTCTGAAAAATGTAAAGGGGTCATGGCGATAAACTTCTAAGGCAAATAGTAATTAAGTTTTTAAGCAGTTTCCTCGTTATATTTTGGTAAAATTGCAAATAACCCTAATTTATTTTTATATCATGCATGTTTGGCTCTCCATTTTTGAAATTGGACATTCAAGTCCCTAATCTTTAGAAATAGTGTATTTAAACTCCTACATGACTATTTTGTTCTTGATTTCATGTTCTTTTGATTATAGTGTTTTCTTTTCTTTTACTAAGGTGAAATTATAATATACCATCTAAAAGCATATTTTTCATAGATTTAGGATCTAAATACCTCATTTAAAAGATAAGGGGATAAATACTTGTAAAGAAAATATTAGAGAATATATTTACAATTTAAAGTTGTATTTTCTCAATCCAACTACTTAAAAATATTATATAACACATTTCCTTTTCTTTACGTGAATCACAATGCTAAAGTTTACAATTCTGCAACGTCATTTATATATTGCTAAAAAGTAAATGCATGGTTTTTGGAGAATCCGAAATATAGCACGTTCAAACAAAAATGAATATATGTTTTTAGTTTCCATATTAAAGGGTTTAGATTAAGTAACAGTTAAGGGTGATTTACACCCATCACAAACATAATCCATAAGCAGTTATTGGAAGTTCTTAGTATCTCCAAAAATTGCATCACTTGGTAGATAATTCATTTGACAAAGTACTCAGGATATCAAATGGTGGGAAGAAAGAGGTATCGATTCCTTTTCTATCTTATCCTGAATCATAGTAGCAAGTCCATCAGCTATTGCATTTACTTTCCTATGCATAAAAAACATTCGAATAGCTTTAAATTAAAAGAGCTCTTCTATGCAAGCGTTGCATATCGAAATTTATTAGCACAGTTATAATCAAACATAAGCAGGGCAATTGCAATTTATGAATCCATGTTAATTTCGATTTCTTTCAACCCTGTAAGCTTACAATATTTCGGTCCCCAAAATAAGGCCTATAGCTCTATCCTAAGATGTCTATATTCCCAATTTTTCTTGTAAAGCAAATGATCCAAATAAGAGGTCGTCCAATTGAGTATTATTCTTGTCTAAACACGCTTTATTTCTAAGTTTTGATAGAATTAGGTGTATTTGTGCTTCTATGGTTACATCCTTTCTTAATGGGAATCTACTGCAATTTAATGCTCTGTCCTTTTAAGAGTAACGGTAGAAACCCAGTTCAACTAAAATCAAACTTTGCTGCAGTGCTAAAAGTGGAGTCAGAAAGTGCCATGAATTGATATTGGTATTTTAACTTTTTAAATAAACCCTTTGTTCCAACTAAAGAAAAGTCCAACCTTCAATCATAATTGAACATTTGAGGAGAGGAACACGAATGCATCTACTATATACCATCTTAGCATCAAAGACAATCCTGGTTCCTGCCATCGAATCCCTTACAATACTTGAAGAATAGTGCCCCAAGCCGGAAGTAATTCATTTACACAATATCGCAATATGGAACGTTCACGTACGCCACTAATTTTTATTATTCGCGTGCAATGCCCATTAATATCCAAGTTTACTTTTTCCACAAGGAATTCAAGACCTATTCCCAGGGCATAATATTGCTGGTTTTAAGTGCCCTTAAACTTCAGAGCTTTTTAACTGAGCTCGTCATTAAAAGTTAAATGCTGGAGGGAACAGAGTAGAGAGATAAATATTCACGTTAGGATAAGCCTAGATTCCAAATTTAGTACTTTTATAATAACGAATGTTAACTATGCGCTGCATGTGTGTGTGTGAGAGAGAGAAGATTCTACAACAGAATCACTTCGAAGCGACTATAATTTAGTCAAACCTCGATTTTAGTGAAATTTTATGAATTAGAGTAAAAATGAGACTTATTAATAATAAAAGAAGTCATCAATAGCAGTTTCTGTTTAGTAACAATTAAACAAGTAATTATAATATATAATTGATTTTGAGTGGCCACATCTTAAAATTTGTCTTACCCTTCCCTCTACAAACACGAAAAAAGATTCAATAGTACTAATATGCTATATGGATTGATAAGTAGTGTACAAGTATCAATAATATTTAAACACTTAAAAATAAAATAATATACATTTTGAAAAATGTATCAATTATTTATCTATGTGTCAAAATTTTGTTAACACTTACACGCCACTTATCAATTCACATAATTTATTAATACCATTAAATTATTTCTCCACAAACATGTATACATGCACATATAATCACGTACGTCCTTATGCATGTATCATGGGATGGGAGGTTCACTCTCTCCTTATGTGCTCATGTGGCGCTTGACCTTTGCCATATATATTTTCCCATATTATAGAGAACAAGCCAACCTACTCCTTCTTATTTTCTTAGGATTGTTCTAAGCTCTACTATCTTTAGGAGTGCCGATTGGCATTATTACTACCTTCCATATGATAGACATCTAACGTCTCAATTGGTTTCGGCCTGCTATAACTATCATCAGAAAAGTGACATCAACTCTCAACTAGTTTACTCACGGAAGGTTAACCTACCTTAAGAGACTACCCTACCCCACAAACAACCTACCAGTTAACACCACTTGCTTCACTTTAAGCCCCAAATTGAATACCCCCATTTTCATTCAAAACACAATCGTAGGACCAAAACTTCACAACCACTCTTCTCCTTATGATCATCAACCTTATTCTCCATTGTCTAACTCCATGGCAAGATCATCTCCACAAAGACTCCAAGACTTCTACAGGCATTCCCTCACCCTCACATTCGTCTCTCCACTTGTCTTTCAAGATCGTCTCTTATTGAGTATCTCAATAATAGGGTCTATCTTTTAAGCTCACTTCATTTTCATAGGATCATCGACCCTTCTTCACTTGTTGTCTTACTTTACCCAAGATCACCTCCACTAAGACTTAGGGCTTCCATAGGCTTCTACAAGCTTCCCTTACACCTTCATCCTCTCTTCTTATCCTTTGAGGTTGTCTCTTACTAAGGGACCCAACAATAGGGTTTATTCGTTGAAGTACATCTTTATTTTCTTAAGATTTGGGCAATCTCGTCACAATATTGCTCATGACACAACTACTCCTCTTAGCAACAATGTCCACCACTCGGTGGCTACTCCTCTCCTTAAGCGTCATTCATAGGAGCTTAGTTGTCAATAAGAATTACCTTTTTTCATTAAACACATTAGGTAGTATTCAGGTGGCTTACGTAGGCTAGAACTTTTATGCTCTGATATCACTTGGCATGAGACAGGAGGTTCATCCTCTCTTTATGTACTCGTGTAGCCCTCGACCTTCCTTTATACATATATTTTCTCATATTACAAAGGGTGAGCCAACCTTTTCTCTTCCTATCTATTTAGGATTGTTCCAAGCCCCTCTATCTTTAGGATTACCAACCAGTATTGTCATCATCTTCCTTATGATTAGGAGGCCTAACTTCTTTACTGGTTTCGACTTGCCATGATTATCACCAAGAGAGCAACATCAGCTCTCTATCAGTTTACTTATAAGAGACCAACCCTACCTTAAGAGACCATCTTACCCCATGAATAAATTGCCTGTTGATGTTGCTTACTTTACATTAAGCCCCAAGTTGATCACCCTCACTATCCTTCAAAATATGGACCGTAACATTTCTTTTCGTAGTACGAGAAGTTCACCTTCTTTTTATATACCTATGCAACACTCGTTCCTCCTTTAGTACATATATTTTCTTGTATTACAGAGGGCTAGTCAGCTTATTCCTTTTCTATCTTCTTAAGACTTTTATAAGCCTTTCTATCTTTAAGAATGTCAACTAATATTGTCATCATCCTCTGTATGATAAGGAATTCAAACTTCTCAAATGGTTTCGTCTTACCATGGCCATTATTAAGAGAGCAATATCAGCTCTTGACCAATTTACTTATGGGAGGTTAAGTTCACCTTGAGAGACTACCTCATCCCACAAAGAAAACGTCTACTGACGCCACTCACTTCACATTAAGCCTTGAGTTGAATACCCTTACTTCCCTTCAAAACATAGATCATAATATTCTCCCCTACCTAAATCTATGACACCCTGGTCATGGGCCAACAATTTGCTACTGCCCGTCCACATAAGATCACCGACCATATTCCTCAATTGCCTAACTCTGTATCAAGATCATCTTTGCTGAGACTTTAGTGCTTCCAAAGACATCATCTTGCCTTCACCCTCTCCTCTTGTCCTCCGAGATTACTTTTTGTCAAGTAGCCCAACAATAAGGTCTTCCTTTCAAGCTCTTTTCATTTCCTTAAGATCATACACCCTTCTCTACTTGTTATCCTGTTACACCTAAATCACCTTAACTAGGACTTAGGGCTTCCATAGGCTTCCCTTATGCCCTCACCTCTTTTTTTATCCTCCAAAGTTGCCTCTTGCTAAGGGGACCAACGATAAGGTCTGTCCATTGAAGTGTATTTTTATTTTCTTAAGATTCAGGATAGTCTTGTCACAATGTTGCTCATGACATAGTTGCCCCTCTTAACAACGATGTCCTTTACCTGGTGGCCGCTCTTCCCCTCGAGCTTCAACCACATGTGCTTAGTTGTCAACAAGAACTACCCTTTTCCATTAAGTACATCGAGAAGTATTTATGTAGCTTGTCTAAGCTATAACTTTTGCGCTCTAATACCACTTGTCATAAGATGGGAGGTTCACCCCCTCCATATGTGCCATATGTGCCCGTACAACACTCAACCCTCCTTTGTTACATATATCTTCTCATATTATAGAGTACGAGCCAGCCTTTTCCCTTCCTGTCTACTCAGGATTGTACCAAGCCCCTTTATCTTTAAGAGAGCTGACCAGTATTATTATCATCTTCCATGTGATCGGGAGGCCTAACTTCCTTACTGGTTTCAGCTTGTCATGGCCATCACCAAGAGGGCAGCATCAACTCCCTATTAGTTTACTTACCCGAAGTTAACCCTGCCTTAGGACATTATCCCACCCATAAACAAACCGCCTATTAATGCTATTCACTTCGCATTAAGCCTCAAGTTGAATACCACTATTTCTCTTTAGAACATGAATTTTAACATTTTTTAACATAAACTGTGACATATGGGAGGTTTACCCCCTGTTTATGTGCCCATATGGTGCTCATTCCTCCTTTGGCACATATATTTTCTTGTATTACAGAAGGCGAACTAGCTTGTTCCTTTCTTGTCTTCTTAGGACTACTTTAAGCCCCTTTATCTTTAGGAGTACCAACTGGCATTGTCACCATTTTCCGTATGTTAGGGACATCAAACTTTTCAATTGATTTCAACTTACCATGACCATCATCAGGAGAGCAACATCTGCTCCTAACTAGTTTACTTACGAGAGGTTAAGCCCGCCTTAAGAGATAACCCCATCCTACAAACAAACTATCTACCAATGCTACTCACTTCACATTAAGTCTTAAGTTGAATACCTTTACTTCCCTTCAGAACATGGACCATAATATTCTCCCCCACCTAAATTTAAGATGTGTTTGTCATGGAGCCAACACTTTGTCATTACCCGTTCGTATAAGATCACCAACCCTATTCCTCTATCACTTAACTTAGCACCAAGATCATCTCTATTGAGACTTTAGGGCTTCTAAAGGCATCACCTTGCCCTTACCATCTCTTCTTGTCCTTTTAGGTCACCTCTTGTTGAGTGACCCAACGATAAGGTTTACATTTCAAGCTCTTTTCATTTTCTTAAGATCACGAACCCTTCCCCACTCATTATCTTATTCCACCTAAGATCACCTCAGCTAGGACTTAGGACTTCCATAAGCTTCCTTTATGCCCTCACCCTCTCCTCTTATCCTCCAAGGTCACCTCTTGCTGAGGGGCCCAATGATAGGGTCTACCTATTGAAGTATATTTTTATTTTCTTAATATTTAGGGCAATCTTATTACAATGTTGCTCACAACACAACTGGCCCTCTTAGAAACAATATCCTCCACCTGGTGGCAGCTTCTTTCCTTGAGCTTCATCCACATAAGCACAGTTGTCAATAAAAACTACCCTTTTTTCTTGAGCATATTAGGTAGTATTTAAGTGGCTTGTCTGGGTTGGAACTTTTACACTTCAATACCACTTGTAATGAGAAGGAAGGTTCTCCCCTTCCTTATGTGCTCGTGTGGCACTTGATTCTCTTTTGCAACATATATTTTCTCGAATTACAAAAGGTAATCTAACCTATTCCTTCTTGTCTTTCCTAAGATTGTTCTAAGCCCTACTATCTTTAGGAGTACTGACCAACATTGTCATGGACCTCTACATGATAGGGACATCCAACTTCTCAACTAGTTTTGGCCTACCATGGTCATCATTAAGAGAGTGACATTGCAACCAGTTTGCTCATGAGAGACCAACCCCGCCTTGAGAGATTACCCTATCCCAAGAACAAATCGTCTACTGACACTATTCACTTCACATTAAGCTTTAACTTAAACACTTTTACAGCCGATTTGTTTATAGGGAAGGGTAGTTTCTCAAGGCCAGACTAGCTTCCCATGAGCAAACTAGTCAGGAGTTGATGTCGCTCATGATGATGGCTATGATAAGTTGAAATTAGTTAAGAAGTTGGACATATGTCAGTCCCTATTAATAGTAGGGCTTGGAATAATCCTAAGAAGACAAAAAGGAATAGGTTGGCTCACCTTCCATAATACGAGAAAATATAGGTAGTAAAGGAGGGTTAAGTACCGCCCAGACACATAAGGAAGAGGTTAACCTTCCGTCCAATGACAAGTGGTATAAGAGTTTAAAAGTTCCAGCCTAGATGAGCCACCTAATTACTACCCCATATGTTAAAATGAAAAGGGTAGTTCTTATTGACAACTGGGGTTATGTAAATGAAGCTTAAGGAAAAGAGCAGCCACTAAGTGGAGGACATCATTACCAGAAGGGGGTAGTTGTATGGTGAGCAACATTGTAACAAGACTCTACTTGAATCCTTAGAAAAGCAAATGTACTTCGATGGGTAAACCCTACCATTGGGCCTCTTAGTAAGAGACGACCTTAGAGGACAAAAGAAGGAGGTGAGGGCATAAGGGAAGTCAATAGAAGCCTTGAGTCCTAATAAAGGTGATCATAAGTAGAGCAAGACAACAAATGGAGAAGGATCGGTGATCTTATGAAAATGAAGTGAGCTTAAAAGATAAACCTTACCATTGGTCCATTAAGTAATAAACAATCTTGAAGAACAAATGGCAAGGGTAAGGATGAAGGATTGCTTGTGGAAGGCGAAGGTTATCTTAACGTGGAGTTAGATGATGGAGCTATAGGGTCGGCGATCTTAAGGGGAAAGGTAGTAGCCCATGATAAGGGCGTCATGGATTTACGTGGTGGAAAATATCACAATCTGTGTTTTGAAGGGAAGTAGGGGTATTCAACTTAGGGCTTAACTTGAAGTGAGTAGCATCAGCAAGCGATTTGTTCGTGAGGTGGAGTAGGGTAGTCTCTCAAGGCAAAGTTGGCCTCCTATAAGCAAAGAGGTCGAACTTGATGTTGCTCTCGTAATAATAACCATGGTAAGCCGAAACCAATAAAGAAGTTGGGCCTCCCAATTATATCAAGTAAGATGATAATGCCAATTGGCACATTTGAAGATAAAGGGGCTTAGAACAATCTTAGGAAGACAGGAAGGGAAAAGGCTGGTTAACCTTCCGTAATATGATAAAATTTATGTGGCAAAGGAGGGTTGAGCACTGCACAGGCACAGTAGGAGGAAGTGAACCTCTTGTCTCATAATATACGTATGTACGCACACATAGTAAATGTATATATTAGAATTGATAAATAACATGCTAATCATAATTTGTTTCATAAAATTTACTATCGTTCTTTTAAAAAAAAGGAAAATAAAAAGAGACAAAGGGATAATTGATTGAAGAATTTTGTCGATGGTGGAATAAAACTTTTCAAGACCAACTTATGAGAATCTAATAGGTTCCACTTTTTCGAAACCAACTCTTGAGAGCAGATATACATGGGTCCATTTTTCTCAAAACCAACTATTTATGTAATGTAAATCTGCTTCTTTTAAATGGCTTTTGGGGTCTAATTCATGTCTATTTTCATGATGGTCGTCTGATAATGATGACTTTATTGACTATGTTGGTTGAATTGTAATGTTGCATATAGAATTATTATATGGTATGTGAATATATGTACAAGCAATAGACTTAACTATCCATCAATTTATGTTCTATCATTTTAGGTGAAGATTTTAAGGAGATTACTTGCTATAAATAACTGGGATATGCCCTATGTTTTGGTGGTAGTAGTGATTATAGCACATATTGCTTATACAGAGACAAGCGCAAGAGATTTAGTTATTTGTAAGGCCTTTTGATATTTAGAGGTTTGATTTTTTCTCATAATATTTGGAGACCATAGTTGATAATTTGAATTGAATAATATTTCTTTTATAGAGAATTAATTTAAGGGTTCAATGATTTAATAATTAATAATGTGGATTTGGGTTTATCATTTCTAATCTTTGTGCACTCATACTATGGTATAAGTATGTCTGAAGTTGATGCACTCCTAATTTTAGGACATAATACTATATATATATATATATATATATATAAAGTACTCTTGTACTTTACATTCAATAATAACAATCAATAAAATGCTCTTTGTTAATAGTATTTTTTAGTAAAATAGATCGAAGGCCCAAATCAATAATATTGAGGCTTAAGGTCGGTCCACTAATTAGATTTAGTTACAGCTTTCGCTAACTAGCTATAAATACCAAGTAAGACTCCCAAGTAAAGGAATATTTTTTTTCATTCTTTTACTCTCATAGTCACTTTACAACTTTATTTATACGATAAGAGAGCCGATTTAGATATCGAAGTGACTATTGAAGCATCATTTAGTACCCTTTAAAGCCGTGTTCTTGCTTTGTAGATACTCGTATAGTAGAACAAAAATCTATAGTCAACAATTGGTACTGTTTGTAAAAATGTGTAATTTATTGCCATGATTCCCAATATTATTTTAAAATCACCTTATAAGATATTCTTCCTTTTGTGGATTTTTTCGAATTTCATTTGCTATATTAGGTCTTGTTTGTTTCCACTTGAAATCCTGGAAAATTTATTCATAGTTTATTGGTTTATCTTGGCTTCATGGATTTCATTTCTCTCTTTCCTTCCAAATCTGGACATGGTTACTTTTGTCTATAATTTCGTGGATGTTGTTACTAGAGTCTTTATTTCGATTGACGGTTTTTCTAAAAGTGTACAATTATCTTATTTTCCAAGATTTGCTTATTCATAGAAATGGAAAACTGTCTTTGTAACCGCCATCGAACCACACATGCGAGAAATTGGCATTTCATCTAGGATTGCCTGGACCCTTGTATAATTGTTAATGACTCCATGTATAATTGTCGTGATGTATCGGAGCAACAGGAGGAAGTCTAGGCTACTCATACACAAAATTTCGAGCTTTCACTCATTTGAATTTACATGCAGGCCGCAAGTCAGGCAATGTGGTGTTTCATGAGAATATGGAACCACGCTTGAAAGAATTCAGATCTCAACAACTTTATCGGCCACACGAGGGGGGCTAAAGAATTAGTTCTGTGATACCACAAAGGAATAATTGGACTTAGATGTGTACGTCATTGTGGAAGTTGGTTACAAGTGGTTATCTTTTTCCTGAAAATATATTCATGCCATAGAAATTCAAGAAGACTATCTGAAGTATCGTTAGAGGGGATAATTCTACGTAAAGATCTGATGAATACAAGACTCTGCGATTTATGCAGACTATTTGCTATTTTTGAAAAGAAGGTGAGGTTAGCTGATCCTTGTAAACGGCTGCAGTAATGGTCAAGTTCTTGTTTATGACAGATCAATCGCAACACGCCTTCATCTCCATCCCACGTAATTGAACTACGAAGAGCATGCCGAGTTCAATGGTGAGAGCTTTTTTGCTGATCTATGCTCATAAATAACTACAATAATAGAACAAGGCTCTGACTTAATAGGAACAAGACTTCAACATTGGCCGAGTCGTGCGACTGCAATAGGATAGGGAAGCTCTTGAACACTACTTTCAAGTAACTTTGCCTAGTATTGCAGCAAATTCTTTGATCGTCAACTAGCCAAGCTCAACATGTGGATGAAATCTTGAGAACGTACCCAATGCTAACAAACGTGAAGACTATACCTAAGCTAAATGTACTGGTGCCGAGCTTCCGACCTTCTCTAGCAAATGCTGAGCTCCCTTATGCATTTCACTGCTGAGCTCAACAAAAGTTGAGCCAAGTGTATTCCTTCGAGGCCAACTATCGAGCTCCATGTTCTGAGTTTGTTTGTCCATTCCAAGCTATAATGCCGAGCAAAAAAGCGAGCTTTATAGTTCAATATGAAGCCGAACTAAGCTGTGACATCAGTGGCAAGTGGTCCAAATTTTAAAGTTGCCGAGTTACCATAGTAGAGTTAGTGCCGAGTCGATTTCCTTCGTGAAGACCTCTTACCGAGCTTGTGGCGTTTGGTTATGAAGCCCAGGCTCAAGATACGGAAAATTCGAACTTATGTCCGAGTCATCTAACAACTGCGGCTAAGAATATGAACCGAGCTGTTATATCCTTTGTCTAATTTCTTTTTGACCAAGCCCGTTGCAACTTAGCTGGTCACAATTGCAAGCAAGACTGTGATAACTTGAGCTTCTCGGCTTGAATGTGCTGAGTTGCTGAGAGTACGGAAAAGTACAACCTCGAGCTGCACTTTTCGAATAACGAGCTCTTAATAACTGAGCTACAACAACTTTAGCTCTTACAACCACGTGTCCAACTTGAGAATTTGATGCCAATGTTGCCATGATGTACTACAACCCGATACTAGTATTTATCTGAGCATCTTGAGTTGCTGCAACACAGGAAATGACACAGTCCAAGTCTCTTCCATACTAGCCCGCACGTCAGCTAATCATGCCAAGTACCGAGCTTCACGCATGCCCAAAGACCCGAGGCCTTCACAACAACAATTCCGCGCAATCCACCCATTTTCGAGCAGCTCTGCGCAAATAACCAACCTTCAATTAGACTACTCTTTACCCAACAGTAGCTAAGGTGTGCTCAGAGCACTGACTGATCGAAGCGAACAACTGAGTTAAATAAGATTTGAGCTCCTGCCTGCTGTGCAAGTACGATGGAATCAGGAAGCTCTTGAGCTACCCTTATAAACGACTTTGTCAAGCTGTACGCTTCGGCTTCTGAGTGTCTTTCGGTTGAGGAGAAGTATACAAGGAACATAGCTTAGTAAGGTCGGTCCTAAGGCCTACTCCAATTGAAGAGTTAGTATCTACACGAGTTTGAGCTCTATCTTGCTCCAACTTTTTGGCTACACCAACTTTTATGAAAGTGGCAGCCATGTGAAAGTGGACCTCCAAGAGGCAACCTGAACATCTTCTACGAATAAATAGTGGCATTGAGCTTGTAGCACTCATTGCGCGTTGAATCCATGCCGCACTTTGAATCCACATGCTCTTAACTGCATGTTTGACTTGCCGAGCTACTTGTGGAAAATAACTGAGCTAGCTGCTGCTTTGCCGAGCTATTTGGTCAGGAGTTAAGTTGCCAAGCTAGTTGTAGGGATATATAAACTGAGCTACTGTATTGGACGATCGAAAATTATTTCTAAGAGTACGGTATTTCCGTGTGTAAAGTGCCAAGCTAATGTTGAATTGAGGATGAACACTTCACTGCACCGAGCTACTCGTCAATTTGAACCATGCACTCCATTGTCCGTGGTACCTGCAGAATACGACAATTGCACACGTACACTGAAGTCTGAGCTTCTTTCGGATCAAACAGCAGCTGCAATATCGACTTTTTCTACCCATGTATGAAGGAAAAAAATAAAATAAAATAACTAGAATATTTTTTTCTTATTAACAATATGGTATTAGAGCAAGTTTTCAATTCCCAAAAACTAAATAAAATAGGCAATGCTCATGGCCAATGGATTCTTGACTCAGGAGCTTCTGACCATATGACCTATGATGAAATGACATCTCTCAAAGATCTAAATCTAGAAGAATCAACATTACAAATGCCAATAGAAAAATATCCCCAGTAACAGGGGCTAGTACAGTAATAATGGCATCTAATATGCCATTATCCAATACTCTTCTTGTTCCATCTCTTTCTTACAAATTAGTATCTGTGAGTCAACTTACCAAAGATTTGAATTGTGTTGCAATTATTTATCCTAATTTTTTCCTTCTTCAGGATATTCTAACAAAGGAGATTATTGGACGTGGTATTGAGAATGGGGGGACTATACTATTTGATGGATGTAAAGATCAGTAAAGCATGTCACACTACTCACCAGAATATATCCAAGGAGGAGCAAGTTTAGCTTTGGCACTGTTGTTTAGGTCATCTGTCATTTGGATATTTAAAACATGTTCTTCTTTACTTTCAGATATGGCAATTTCTCAATTTAAATGTGAAACTTGTATTTTTGCGAAAAGCCATCGGGCCACTTATCCTTTGAGTTTTAAGAAAAGTACCATTCCTTTTTCCTTAATCCATACTGATGTGTGGGGGACCATCCTCGAAACCTAATATGCATGGCTATCGGTGGTTTGTGATTTTTGTTGATAATTGTACATAAATGACGTGGTTGTATTTGTTGAAACATAAGGATGAGGTTTTCAATACCTTTCAGTCTTTTTATAACATGGTTTGTACACAATACTCCACCAAATTACAGGTTCTTCGTTCCGATAACGGTGGAGAATATGTCAATACGTAATTTAATGACTTCTTTCGTCAACATGGAATAATTCATGAGAAATCATGTTCACATACTCCCCAACAAAATGGTATAGCCGAACGGAAAAATCGGCATATTCTTAAGACTGCTAGAGCTCTACTTATTGGGGCTAATATGTCTGGGCATTATTGGGCAGAGGCAATTATGCATGCAGTTTATGTTATCAACAGGCTGCCAAAAAAGATTCTTGAAATGAAAACTCATCTTCAAGTATTATCTCATTTTGTAACACTACCCTCAATCTTGATGATGCCACCACGCGTGTTTGGGTGTGTTGTATTTGTTCATGTCCAAAAGGATTACTGCACAAAAATTGATCCTCGTACTGTGAGGTGTGTTTTCTTAAGCTATGGCCTACATCAAAAAGGATATCACTGCTTTGATCCTACTCATAGGCGAACATATGTCACTATGGATGCAACATTTTTTTAAACTAAAATGTTCTTTACTACTAAGCTCTCCACTCCACCTCGTTAGGGGGAGAATTCTAGTGAAGAGGTGAGTTGGATGAGATATGAGTGGCCAAGCTTTAATGAAAATGACATTCAGAATGAGTCAAAGACAATTTCCTCAAATAATGATAATGAAAATGGCATTCAAAACGAGTCAGAGACAACTTCCTCAAATGATGACGTATCCCCCTCTTCTCCAATAACCACTAGTCCATCTCCTGAGAATATCACTGAGGTAAGTTCTCCATCAACCCCTATTGTCCATCAACCCTCTAATGTCATAGATACTATTGCTCCTATCCCTGACTATAGATTACTTACAGGCACAATCGTGGTGTACCCCCAAGTCGATACTCTCCTTAAATGGAAGAACAGCGATCTAAATATCCTATTGCCAATTACATGTCCACTGGATTACTATCTTAATCTTTGAAAAGCTTTGCAAATAATATCTCATCTCATCACATTCCCATTAATGCAGAAGAGGTGTTACAAGATCCTAGATGGACTCAAGCCATGAAGGAAGAGATGGAAGCCTTGTTGAAAAATAAAACATGGATTCTTGCTACATTACTAGAAGGGAAGAAGATAGTAGGGTGCAAATGGGTATTTTCAATTAAATACAAAGCAAATGGATTTGTTGAAAGATATAAAGCTAGAGTGGTTGCCAAGGGTTACACACAAAAATATGGATTCGATTATCAAGAAACCTTCTCTCCAGTAGCAAAATTGAACACAATCAGAGTTTTATTGTCCCTTGCAGCAAATCTTGATTGGCCTTTACATCAATTTGATGTAAAAAATTCCTTTTTCTCAATAGTGACCTCGAAGAAGAAATTTATATGGATATCCTTCCTGGATATGTGGTCGACTATGACAATAAGGTCGTTTGCAAGTTGCAGAGAACTTTATATGGGTTAAAACAGTCACCTCGAGCTTGGTTTAGAAGATTGAGTGTCGCAATGAAGAAATATGGCTATTGACAAAGTAACTCTGACCATACTTTATTCTTGAAACACCAATAAGGCAAGACTACAGCTCTAATCGTCTACGTTGATGATATGATCATTACAGGAGATTATATAGATGAGATAGCAAAGCTTCAATCTCAGTTGGCATCAGAATTTGAGATGAAGAATTTAGGAGGACTCAAATACTTCTTGGGGATTGAAGTTGCTAGATCCAATCAAAGGCTATTTCTTTCTCAGCGGAAATATGTGCTGGATTTATTAACTGAAGTCGGGTTATTGGATTGCAAACCAGCTGATGTACCTATAATTCAAAATCACCGACTTAGAGAATACTCAAATCAAGTGCCAAGACAAAGGAAGATACCAGAGGCTAGTTGGTAAGTTGATCTATTTATCTCATACCTGACTTGATATTGCTTATGCAGTTAGTATAGTTAGCCAATTCATACATTGCCCTAGCGAAGATCATATGAATGCGGTCATTCAGATTCTTTGATATCTAAAATCATCGCCTAGTAAAGGCATTTTGTTCGCTAAGAATGGTCATCTAAATATTGAAGGGCATACAGATGTGGATTGGGCTGGAAATATTTTAGATAGAAAGTCAACTTTAGGCTATTTCACATTTGTCAGTGGTAATCTTGTTACATAGAGAAGTAAGAAGCAGAAGGTAATGGCGTTATCAAGTGCGGAAGCAGAATTTAAAGGAATGGCAAAAGGGCTATGTGGACTTCTTTAGCTTAGAAATTTGTTGTTTGAGATTGGATTTCCTCCTAAATGCGAGATAGATTTATTTTGTGATAATAAAGCAACTATTGATATTTCTCATAATCTAGTACAGCATGATCGAACTAAGCATGTAGAGGTTGATCGACACTTCATTAAACAGAATCTTAAAGAAAAGACAATCCGGTTTCCCTTTGTGAAATTAGAAGATCACTTAGCAAATATCTTAACTAAGGCAGTATGTAGCAAGAACTTTCATAACTCACTTAACAAGTTGGGCATGATAGATATTTATGTACCAACTTGAGGAGAAGTGTTGGCGTGAAGGACTCCTAGAAATTAGGAATTTATGGCTATATCATAGAGTCAATGAATATCATTGACTACAAAATCACAATCGTCATTATAGCAGATTTTATACCAAAAATAGGAGAGCTTGATTATATATAAATACCCATGTATGAAGGAAAAAAAAAAGAAACTAGAATATTTCTTTCTTATTAACAATAAACATATGTACAACCATTTATCAGTAGTTCGGAGCCAACAACTTAGGTTCTAGTAGAAATACATTTGAATTGCTGATAGTGGCATAACAAATTTAAGCTATGCACCGTCCTAAAAGCTTAAGCACAGGAGTAAGCTCTCTGTAGGAAAAAAATTGCTTGTCTATGCTTACCCATACACGTTTCAAAAGAAATTGACAATAAGGACAAGTGTAGATATTTGGGTCATCAATAGACTACGTATCCATCTTGCAAGTAAGTGACATGACCCAAACAAAGATGAAGTATATTCAATTTTTCAGCTATTTATTTTTTCAAGACATACATCTTCAAGCTTTATGCTCTTCTATTATTGATATTCATATTTAATTCTTAGTTCCTACACTAAGTTACATCCATTCGCATTTGTCATAATTTATTTAACTCTTAGTTCACTTCAACTCCTCATTGGGACGAGTATGATAACTTAAAATCAAGATCAAAGCTAAAGAAATACCCCACATCTTGGGCCCACCTAAGTATGGTATGTTAACAGGTTGCTCCTCAGTAGCTATGAATCCTACACATAACAGACAATGAGCTACTATAAAACTGATGACTCCGTCTAATAAATAGGCGACAAGCTAACCAAAAACCCTAAGCCATCAAGCGGTGACGAGTAAACTACTTTAGGTTCAAAAATTTGCATAGATGACAAGCAAACAAGCCTACAATCCTATACATTAATATATTAGTGGCCAACTAACCTATCGTATGGTTCTACTTAACACAAGTCATGCCCGACTTGGATGGCCTACATGCTTTTCTAGCCTTTTCAGGCATATCGGCCTCTTTAGGTCTTTGCCTCTTCAGGAACACCAACCTCTTTAGGCCTTCACCTTTTTATCTCTTCAAGCACTCTAACCTCTTTGGGCATTCTAACCTCTTCAAGCCTTCACTTCTTAAGGCATAACAATATTTATAAGTACTTTAACTACTCTCACCTTTCACTTCTTCAAGCTTTTGCTTCTTTAAGCATTCTAGTCTTTTAAGGCTTGGGATTGCAAGCTTTTCTAAAGATCTCACAAAATTAACCTTCCTAAATATTCTCTTTGCCGACTTTGTCACCAAAGAAAGTATGGGGCAAGTATTGATAGCATTTTTTAATAAAATAGGTTGAAGGCCTAAATCAGTAATATTAAGGCTTAAGCCCAGTCTAATAATTTGATCCAAATACAACTTTCACTGACTGGTTGTAAATACCAAGCAAAACCCCTAAGTAAGAGGACCCTCTCCTTCATTCTCTTACTCTCATAATCACTTCACAACTCTATTTATATGACAAGAAGGCTGACTTAGGCATTAGAGTAACTGCAATGGAATACCCTCTAGTTCCCCTCATGGCCATGTTCTTGTTTTGTAGATACTCACATATCGAAAAGAAAATCTACAGTCATCACTCTCATATTCATTTTTTTACTTTTACTTTTTAGACTTTCACTTCTTTGCTTTTTCTTAACCTCTTTCCTTTCTTCTTTCAAACCTTAGACATGATTCTACATGTGACAATTTCCAAGCTGATTCATACTCTATGTCCACTTGTAGTTGCTTTTGTTGTATTAATAGAAAATTTATGTTCTTATCTGACATGATCCTAAATCTCTCTTCTTCATACAATTTCTGAGAAAATTACTTATTTACCACCAAAAATATTAAATTTATAAAAATATAAATTGCATAAAAAATCACCAAAATACCATAGTGTATTACATTTTCAAGATGTGATACAAGTAAAGTTATATAACTGTAATCCTGATGTAAGGAATGCAAGAAACCAATTCAAAATTCAATTATTTCTTAAATAATTGTTCGTAAAGAGACAAGAAAGGATGAAAAGAAGTTATTTAAACCTAAAAAGAATCCCTAAAATGACTTAACATATCACTTAAAAATAAAAATGGTCGGTAATGAGCCTTAAAGGGCCTTTTTCAAACCCAAAACAGCATCGGTTAAGCTTTTTCTAATTACTTAGTTGTAGCACACAAAAATCAATCCTTGAGAACATATAATAATAAGAAAAATTCTTCCCAAATCAAAGGGTTACGCTCATTTGAGCATAATTGGGAAAAACAACCTAATTTATCATAAGCTAAACTTATATCACATTTATCAAATGTAATAATGATCTAATACTAATATCTTGCATTTATGAAATGTGATGTATGGTCTATATTGCTAATCTTCTATCCAATTTTTTCTAGCAAGACTAAGCCAATATTGCATCTTTTAAATGTGATAATCTACTAGTACTAATGTCACATTTCTTAAATCTAATATAGACTTAGTACTACTCTATTGTTATCACATTTCTTAAATACGAGATATGTGTTGTTATAAGTATCACATTTTACAGATGCGATATAAGGCTAGTATTTTTGTTATATTTTTCACACAATTCATATTTGTGTTTTTTTTTTTTAATGTTGGTAGAAATGTCTTTTACCTTAAAATTTCCTACTTTAAAATTATTTATTCCCCAATAAATGTATTTTAGAAATAGAATGTAGAATACTCATTGTATTCCTTTACATATGCCATTACTCATATAATTTATATCTATATTGTTAAAGTCATAGATATTCCCTTTTGTGTCTTTAGTATTTTATTATTTTGTTTTATTTGAATTTTACAAAACAATCCCTATATACTAAATAGTTACTAATAAATTTTCTATTTGTTAATGTTATTACGGTAAAAAACTCTCTAGTCAAAAAGTGGCATTTAACCTACAAATCATCAACCAAAAATGGTATCTAAACCAAGTCTTCCATCAAAATGATAACATCCAGTTATGGATCCAATATCTATAAATGTTAGTAATTCTTTTATCAAATTTCCAGTTATTATGATATCCATATCCTCTATATACTAAAAATGTTTTATTATTTGCTTAGTAATATGTTCAATTGCACTCATTTCACAAATGATTTATTTGCTTTTACAATTTTAGCAAAATAAAAACTATTGATAATTAAATTATTTTTTATTTATTTAGTGATATGTTTAATTCTACTTATTTTACAAATAGTTTATTCTCTTATTACAATTTTAGTAGAACGTAAAGTTTCTTTCACAAATGGTCATCATAAAAAGTAACCAGTAATTAAGTTATTATTTATTAATTAATAATATATATAATTGTAAGTATAAAAAAAGAGACGAATTCATATTGGGCAATATAAACTATTAAAAATATTGATGCAGTTTATTACTCCTTTTACAAAAATTTCTTCTTTTGCTTTTATAGTAGTTTTGTTATTCAAAGTTTTTAGGGTTACAAAAGGTAATCTTTTAGAGTTTTTAGGACTAGAACTTATACTTAAATAGTTTTTCTTTCTTAACATAATTCATTTTATGCTATTATATTTTCTTGCCAAGTTTTAGGACTAGAACTTATACTTAAATAATTGTATCTTTTCTTTCCTTTTTTTTTTTTAGAAGTATTTGTTTAAAAAGATTTATTTTAATTTTTAGTAATGACTAATTTGGTTATAGTCTCTCATAAAAGTAGTTAATGGAGTAACTTTGACTATAAAGAATATTTGCTAAGTTTCTATGCTTCAATGTCCCTTTATAATTTTTATCCAATATTCAATTCACATATTGTTATAAGACTTTTTTTTTTTCTAAATTTTCTCTTCCTCAACCTATAGTTCAAAATTTATGCATTAGAATTGACTTGTTTATTTATAAGTATAATATAAATAGTTTTATGCATAGAGAAAGCATATAGCAATATGATTTTTAAAAAAAATTCTAAAATATTATTTTTGTTTTCTCTTTATATAATACTAGCAGATACCGCACTCGTTATGCATGTGAAAATTTAACATTAATGTGTGAAATATTAATAGTTTTATATGTAATTATTGTTTTACCAAGATTTCACATAAATATGAGGAATATTACAGTGGTAATTGATATGCTCCTATAATCATAAACTAAGATATTAACAAATTATAAATGTAGGGTAGAAGAAATGAGGAAATCAGTATACTTAAGATTTTGGTTAAAAAAATAATTAACGCTACTTTGATTATATAGATTATTACCTTATAAAAATTATATATAAGTAAGTAATCAAGGAAGAGATGAAAATGAGAACAAAGAAATAACTACAAAAGTTAAGTTTTTTTATGACAATCAATTGAATGTAATATAATTAAGAGGAAGAATTTTTTTTTTTTTTACTAAAAAGAGGAATGAGTTAAATAAGGGAGGAAATAATGCAACTTTTACAAAAATAAAAAGAAACATAAATTCAAAAAGAAAGTATAGAAGTGGAAGGCTTTGAAGCTTTAAATGAGATGTAAATATGAGAGAAAAAGAAAGATTTAGTAGTTTCATAACTTTGTTTATGATATTGTTAACCTAAATTTTAATACTATATATTTTTATAGTTATTTCTAATATATTTTAGGAGTATTTTAAGAAATATAAAAAAGACATCAAATCCCCTATCTTTCGTTTTGATAATATAGATTTTTAACTCATGAAAATTATAATTTTTATTTCGTAATTTTTTTCTACAATTTTGTGGCATTTGTTATTTATTTTACATTTTATCTTTAAAAAGAGAAAGTTATTTCTATTAAAACTATTCACCATAAAAACAAAAAAAAAAAAACAAAATAAGGAAAACAAGGTCAACTATCATTTATCTTTTATAAATGATCTTAATTGCAAATGTCTATTCTATATTATCAAGGCTAAACCCATTTTTTCATGGCCAACAACTAATATTTTGGTGTCTTATAGTTTTAGTGCATTTAATATATTTCATTATCATTGTATAATTGAATCGTTATGTTTTCCTTTGATAAGTAAGACTATGAAAGAGTATTAATAACTTGTTTTTTAAAAGGGACGGTACTTTTATCACCGTAGCCAGCTTATCATATGTAATAATGATGTAATATTCATTTACCATGTATATTTGTCACGTACATATTATTTAAAATAGAGTGTTTTATCGTATGCAACCATCATTGAATCACCATTACCACAAGGAGATCTCATTGTCATTTTTTTCTTTAAAGCCAGTACAAATAATAATAGTATATTATTCATTTACTATAAATATTCGTATCCATCAACTCCATATTATTGAACAAATTATCTTGTATTCCATGTAGATATTAAATAGATTGGACTATTGTTGTGGCAAGTTATAACAAGGTAAAATAATAAAAACCATGTTACCATATAATTTTCTATTTTTGATTAAAACATTTTATTTTATTTAGTGAATATTTGGAAAAAAAAATATGACATATAGAAAGATTTTGAGACATATGGAAAGGTTTTGAAACATAGAGAGGATTTTCTCTTCTTTCTTTTTTGGTCTAATATTATGCATACGGAATTTTCTACATTTGAATTAAGCACTTACCTATATTTTATAATATATGTTTTGTGTTCTTAATCTCTAAATTTACAAAATATTTATGTCTCCGCATTCTTTAAATATCTCATGTAATATCTAAGTTATGTAAATCCTTTCATTGACCTATTATTAATCTCATTACTTTTTTAACTAGTGTGTGTTAGTAAAGAATAGGAAACGATATTAAGAGTTAGTTTTCATATATTTTGTTCAGTAAATACTCATAAAAAATTCCAATACAAGGGAGGTTTTTCAAATATGAGGGATTTCTTTTTATTTTATTTTATTTTTTTGTGCAAAACAATGCCATTGGGTGCATCAATAAGAACCTAATAAGGGAATATGGTTAATATCTTTTAAGTGTATCCACATACTCAATGATTTTGGTACAATTGTTTGTTGTGAGTAGTTTTATAATTATATTAAGGTATTATGATACATTTCAATATTTTCTAATACTTCCCCGAAACATGTATCTCCTAGCAAAACACAACAATTTTAATCTTTTAGACTATGGTCAAAGTATTGTCTAAATACTTTATATTATTTTGATTGCAAGTAAATATGCAATACTATGTCATTATTTAAAGTTTCTACTTCTTCATTGTTTTAGCAATTTTTTTTATGTTTATTAGGGTAGTTTTATGGAGTTAAATGTTTTAGTTAACTAAAGATTAGCTGATCACAAATCAATGTATGATGTTTTGTTATATGAGGTATGTGCCTAGATTTGAGAGCTAAGATGAATTAATCCATTTTTACTACGAAGGAATCTTTTCTTCCTACACAATAATGTTATGATTAAATGAATATAAAAAGAAAATTGCAATATGATTACGAGGACAAATTACTTTGATTTTATTCTTACTAATAGGAAGATACCGGCATTTTATGTTTTAAAAAATATGAATAAAGATTCCTGGTGCTCCTCTTTATTTTTCTTTTCCAGTATATATTGTAATATATAAGAAAAGTAAAAAGTATTGTATAAGGTTTAATAGAAATTCTTTATTCATGACCAAGTAAGGGCTACCCTAACCTTAGTATTATATCCACTTAATGTGTTCCACAAAACCTTTGTTAAATTTTCTTAATACAAACACGTACTTCTGAAAAATAATATCTCGACAATTTAACTGGCTTTCTCATATGCAAATTGTAAAACTAAACCCTAAATTCTCTTGTTAGAGCTTCTTATCAATACAAATAATTAGGGAGTGCATGTGTGTGAATATAGAAGATTGAAATGGCTTGATCGATACTCATGTTGAAAATGATGCCTTTCTTCATGACATCAATAACCTTAATATTTGTTGCTTCAAAAAGAAAAATGAAAAGAGTATTGAAATTCAACCAAATTAAACTAAATAACATAATTTATCAAAAGAAAACCTTTGAATCTAACAAAAATTACTTACACAAACTAATTGAACCTTTGTATAAAGCAAACTAAACACCACAAAAAAATTAATCAACACACAAATAGCAAAAATATTGAGAAAAACATAAACAACAAGACTAAGGAAAAAATTTACGTGGACATGCATAAAGAAATATACTCCATATTTCAAATCCATCAAATTATATTGGAAAAGAAAAATAAAACCATTAAAAGAGTGTATATTTGTAGGAAAAATGTTGTTCTTTGTTATGGTAATAAAAATGATGATTTTTTAATTATAATGTTAAGGTTTGTTGTAGTATTTGACATGACATGTTTCGTTTAAGAGAATGTAAGTCATAGTAAAAAAAAAAAAAAAATTTGTTGCTTGATTTTAATAAAATAAAACCAAAGCAAAATTTATTGCAACACTAGATTAAAACCCTTTTTCTTGAATTTTAAAACTCTTCTACAAAACATAATTAAAAGTATACTAAGAGAAAAAATAAACAAAAGAATTACAATGGTACATATTAAAAATATATGGAGACGAGAATAAATAAAGCAATCATATGGCTAATAGCCTCTCCTAATTGGTGAAAATTCCCATCTTTCATCTTATATATTATGGTTGTTAGCACTTATGTTCTTTTAATTATATTAGTGAACGGTGCACTTATGACACATGTCTTAATAATAATAATTTGAAAAAAAAAATAATGCAATGAATTTGTTAATATTTTTTAATTTACTTAGTCCCTAATATCAGTATTTATTATTTGATATTGCAACCATTAATATCACTTCATCAAGCTATACAAATTTTTTAATCTATACAAATTTCATTAATATTCAACCATACAAATCATTAATAAATAAGCATGGATGAAATATAATTATCTTATATTACATAAAATTAATTTTACATCTACAACGTAAGTGCGTCGTCTATTAATGTTTAATATAAATAATTTCAAAATTACTTATATACATGTATAAATAAATTTATTCATTTGAAATATAAAATTAACTAAAAACATAAAAGTGTTGTCCAAAAGAACCATATATAAGAGTTACCAAATGATGAAGCATATAAACTTACAAGCTAAAGAAGATATAATAACGAGAATATCGTTAGCTACTTATTATTATTATCTATTATATTAAAGGCTATCTATTAACCACCATATATATCTTATAGTTTTAATCGTGGTAATTATTAAAAAAAATTCAAATTTAAATTAAACCTACAAACTACTTAAATACCACTTTTTACTCACAAATTTTTTCAATTATATGGCTATCATTTTGTATCATACTTATTTTTACAATTATTATTGTTTTCTTTATCCATTATTTTAATTATTCAATGTTACTATTATTTGAAAAATTTATTATATTTTTTATTTCACCAATATTTACTACATTTTCCGAAAAGAAAATTTATTATAGTTTTGATTTTATAAACATTTATTATTAGTATTTTTCTATATATGAAGTCCAAACTTTTTTATCTTTTTTACACGTACAATGCAGATATGCCATTTCCTAGTTATTATTAAAGCTAAAGAGTTTTAATAACTACTCACAACTAATTTTTTAGTGTCTTTATAGGTTTAACAAACATTAATATATCATTTAACTACTCAAAACCTATTTGAATAACTTATTGGCATTAATGGATAGCAAATTTTAGGAGTTTGACAATGATAAATAATTATAATATTTATCCATAATTCTCTTTTACTATCTTATCTCTCCAATAACTTATACACCTCAATAGAGATAATGGGCAATAGATGTTATGCTTTTATTTATTTTAATATATCTTACTTGATATAGATTTCACGCTTTATTTTTTATTTTATATCTTACTTGATAAAATACTAAAAAGATTTAAAACATGATAAAAAAAAAACTATGTTATGTTTACCTTTTCTCTAAAATGCATTATATGATATGAGTATTGTAAATTAAAATTTTAGTTTAAGGATATATATATATATATATATATATACATATGTATGTATTTATGTGTATGTGCATGCACGTCTGTGGATGCACGTTGGTATAAAACCTTTTTGGCACTTTCAAAAACCATTTTTTTGTGTATGTATTTCTAGTCTGTTTATTAATATCTCAATTAGAAGTTCTTAGATGTGGTGTCTTCCATTCCAAGAAATATATTAATTATTGCGTTATTCAAAATTTCATAAGCAATCATTACTAATAAAATATTCCAGTATCTCTATTTATTCATTCAAAAGTTAACTTTAATAGTAGAAAATAGATATTCAATACTCTATCTACATATCCTTAAAATGATCCTAGAAAGGGGATATAATGAAATTTTTTTATTGGTTTTTCCCAAATAAATCGTGTGCATGTGCGTATGTATACATATGTGTGCATGTAACTTTAGAGGGAGTAGGGTAAGGTTAAGAGATAAAAGAGTAAGAATTTTGCACCATTAATTTATGAGACTTTAGGGCATAATTATATACATAATCCCATTTGCATATCAACTCTATATATTTTTTATTCTCCTTATTAATTTGCCACTCTTTCCACTTTTATATAAGTGCTGGTGCAATGTTGCTGTCCCTTGGACGGTGTGATTACGATGAAACATTTAGCAAACAATAATTTTGGTTTGCTGGGACACACAAAAATAAATGTTGCAAGAAAATTCAAATGGCATAGAAGATTACGTTTTGATCATTTATTAGACAAGGTTTAGATCCGTAAGTCCCGTCAGCAACTCCATGAAGAACAATCTTATCTTATAGCATATCTTGGGCAGTCGGCATTATAACTATATCATATATTTTCTCCGATTTAGCATTAAGTAGCGACAACGTTTTGGTTTCCACATTCTAAATTAATCTTTTTTTCCAACTCCTATATTATTTCATAACTATCATGTAGAGAGGATCATATATGATCTTTTCGTTTAAAACTAGTATTTATATTACTAAATTATCAAAAGTTTTAACTAGTTTCTAAAATTTGTTCATTTTACATATTTTTTTTTTAGAGTTTAATTATCTTTCTTTTTAACACTTTAAAAAAACATTTGTTAGAGACTTAAAAAACAACCATATAGAGTGAATGGAAAAAAAAAAAATTCAAGATCTCTCTTTTCTTTCTTTATTTTTTTTTTTTTCCCTTTTCCTTCCTTCCACGAGATGAATCCCGTGCATATTTTTATGGTTTAACTAAATAAAGGTATATAAACTGTAAAATTATAAAATACAATATGCAACGAGAATAAAAATATAAATATACATAACTACCCAAAAATATTTTTTATTACCTGACATAAAAAGGATTTTGACTGGATCCATTAGACCGAACCTTTGTTTTATCATGTGATGACCATGTGATAGGACTTTGAGGACGAATCTCTAGACAATCGATCATGGGTCATGCCGTAAGTACGCCAAGTTGCCATAGGAAAATTGGAAAAAAAGAACTCTGCTTTATGACTCTACCTCAGCGTACAAGCACAATTATGCATACATTGACTGAGTTAGGATTTTAGACAATTTATCTGGGTCGGTGCATCGTCACCTTCTGCCTCACTTTACCGTGCGCATACGTTATGGAGAAATTGTTTACATCTCTAATTTTAGATCCATGAGTTCAAGTCTGGTCATTTGATTTTAAAATAGAACTTCATCATCTAGCGGTGTTTAGATTCCACGCAATATACTATGCGTGGGTAGAATAGGTGAATATATCTATTATAGTAGTTGATAGAGTTGCATTATATTATCATCATATACAATAGATCTCAACTATTTATTTGAAAGCATAACTTGTATGTAAAGAGTTCTCTCCTTACTTGTAAATCATCTTTTGATATGTTAAAAACAATTATTTTAGAGCATCCTTCTAGAGACACTCTTTCTTTAAAACTTGCGTATTGTGAGTTAAACTAGTGTAATACTCTTGATTAGTCTTTGATTTTAAAATAGAACTTCATCATCTAGTGGTGTTTACATTCAACGTAATATACTATGTATGGGTAGAATAAGTGAATATATATAACTATCATATGCAATCGATCTCGACTATTATTTGAAGCATGACTTGTACGTAAAGAGTTATCTCCTTACTTGTAAATCATCTTTTAATATGTTAAAAACAATTATTTTAGAGCATCCTTTTAGAGACACTCTTTTTTTAAAGCTTACGTATTGTAAGTTAAACTAGTGTAATACTCTTGATTAGTCTTTGATTTTAAAATAGAACTTCATCATCTAGTGGTGTTGACATTCAATGTAATATACTATGTATGGGTAGAATAGGTGAATATATATAATTATCATATACAATAGATCTCGACTATTATTTGAAAGCATGACTTGTACGTAAAGAGTTCTCTCCTTACTTGTAAATCATCTTTTAATATGTTAAAAACAATTATTTTAGAGCATCCTTTTGAAAACACTCTCTTTAAAACTTGCATGTTGTGAGTTAAACTGGTGTAATACTCTTGATTAGTCTTTGCTTTTAAAATAGAACTTCATCATTTAGCGATGTTTAGATTCAATGTAATATACTATGTATGGCTAGAATATGTGAATATATCTATTATAGTAGTTGATAGAGTTGCATTATATAATTATCATACACAATAGATCTCGACTATTTATTTGAAAGCATGACTTGTACGTAGAGAGTTCTCTCCTTACTTGTAAACCATCTTTTCATATGTTAAAAACAATTATTTTAGAGCATCCTTCTAGAGACACTCGCTCTTTAAAACTTGAGTGTCAAACCAGTGTAATACTCTCGATTAGTCTTTATAATGCTAAAATACTATAAGAAAGCATTTCTAAGAAATACTCATTTAATTAGGCTTTAAACGAGCCAAACTAGACTAAGCCAAACTTTAAAAGGTTCAAACTTTATTCATTTAAAAATTATTGAGTTTAAATGAAGTTGAGCTTTTACCGAGCTTGAAAATTATAAGTTGAAGTTTTCCTTTTACATAGACTAACGAGTTTTATTTTGAGTTTGAGCTCAATTCGTCTATAAATTGAACTTAAACTGAACCAAGATTAAAGCAAGCTAAGATTAAGCCAATTCACATGCTTTAATGTACAAAATAAATAAATATATAAATAACTAGATTAATAAATTATGAATAAAGATTAGAGTATATATATTATATATTATTATATATTATTTTGCAATATATTATATTTATGTATGTTATATAGATATTACTTTTTGATTTTTAATTATATGTTATCTAATATATATAAACCTCGTGAACATAAACAAGAGCTCAAGCTCGATTAATATTTTAGATAAAAGAGTTTTATTCTGAGTTGGAGATAGGCTGATTTATTAAGCAGTTCCGCTAATTTGCAGCACTACATGTAATATAGACACATCTAATCCAAAACATATATGTATATTCTAATACCAAGTGCATTGGGCAAAATTGACATTTCAAAACGTATGTTACCTTAAGAAAAGAGGAAAAAGAAAAAATCAATATGGGTATTCAGACGCCATCCTAAAGTGCCAAACACGCCATTTGACAGTGTCCAACATGTTCATCGATGGAAATTCTTTATTGTTCGCCTTTTTTTTTTTTTTAATACTCTATGTCATGCTAACTCTATTCCCAAGTAAACAAAATACTCCCCTACGGTAGAAAATTAGTTGTCCACTCCTAGTTTTACTCATCATTCACACGCTCTTTGGCCACTCTTGACTCAACCATAATTCATGACTATCAACATGCAAATGTCGGGTGAGAGATATGTTAATACAATATGCTGATTTCGATCATCATGTCGAGGATGACCAAGATGTAGATTCTACTTTCATAGATATATAGATTTTATGATGTCTATGTCTTTATACTTACATTCTAAGTATTCTCGTTATTACATTTTTAAGTGCACAAGTTTATTGGTAGCACCATTCGTGTTGAGTTTATAACTCTTATATGTGTTTTCTAAATTAATTTAAGAATAGTTCAAATGAATACTCGTTTGTAAGTATTGATGAACTTTTTCCAATAATATATGAAAATATATACAACTACATTAAAAAAAAAATGCACTTTTATTTTTAGTTCCTCGGATAACGTGTTATATCCTAATAGATATTAACATATTGTTGATGTTGATTGTATCAGCGCTAGTGTATTTGACGTCTACGGAATTTCTAAAATAATTTTTACTAAAAACACTCCTTTAAGTGAACGAGGTTCTATGCTGCAGTAATAAAAACAAGTGAGAACCAGATCAGGACAGAAAACTAATTACTAAATTGTGCTAATAAAAACAGGTGAGAACTGGATGACATCCTCAAGAACTGAAAACTAATTACTAAACTATTTCAATTTCTTATTTGGCTGAGCAATCAAGATAAAGCGGTTTAAGCAAAATAAATAGAAAGAAATAATGTAGCTAAAACAAGAATGGCAAAAGGTTACCAAGTGAAATGGACGGGATTTTCAACTAAGCTATCATAAAAATAAATTATTTATACTTCTAAAGTATGTTAAAACTAGTTAATTGGTTTTTGACTATGTTCATAAGAACCCATTTTCCTTTCTAGTTGTTTTTGTTTAATCATAACAAAAAAACCTCTTTTAAATGGGTAATCAATAATTTTTAGTTAAATAGTAAATTCCTCTCATAAATTTTACCATCCTAATTAACATCAAAATTTATGTATGTCTCTGTCACAAAAGTTAATATTAATTGAAAAAAAATTTGAATCCTAAAACTAATTTAAAGTACATGTATCCATCAACTTTTAAACTAATTCTAGTAGAATTTTGTATAAATTATTTATTCTTTTACGAGGTTTTTTTAGTTTTATTCTATTGAAGAGAAGGAGAGCCTTGAATTATAAAGAAAAAACTTATGAAGGAATAGATTTGTAAACTTAACACCATATTCAAGGTTGAGAATAATGTAAGTTTACAATCTGTTCCTTCATAAATTTTTCCTTGTAATAGATGGCTCCCCTTCTTCTTAATAGGTGATACCAGAGCTTATAGTTCAACTGAGACAAAATAAAATGAAATGCAGAGGTTTAGCTCACATTGATGGGCCATCCCATGCAGAAAGAAGAGCTGTATGATGGTGACTTATGTAAAGCCCATCTTATGAGGTCAGCAAGGTGTCCTGCTAGCTACTCACAAGATAGACTTTGTTGAGTTAATCAATGAACTCTTAGTGAGATAAAGCTTAATATGGAAGGAGACTCACACTAGAGTAGGAAATTATTGAGATATTAGTGTGAGTACGTAGAAAAAGGGAATTCCATATTGAAAAGGAATCCCATATTCAATATATATATATATATATATATAAATGGAAAAAACCTATTAATCTAATACTTTAAGTTTTTTTTTTTTGTTGAATATATATTCACGAATATTTCCTTAAAAAATTTTCTCTTCGTGATTGATGGCTCCCTTCCCCTTAACATATTTACGAGAGGATTCCCGTCAACTATGAAATGCTACCGACTTTATTTGGCATAAATCTTCGCTAATGTGTCCACCTTTTTCTAAATGGAAATGAGACAAGGCATGGGGATCCCACTCGACTCCTCATTTGCTTTCTGAAGTTATCCAACGTGATTTCATTGAAATGAAAAGGAGAAATGATGGTGTTTGGAGGGTCCCTCGTGGATCTTCATATCACTATTGCAGATCGAATTCACGACGCTTCATTTGATTAGTTCTAGACGTGTCACTTGTTTCAACTTTCGTGCTCGATTAGCTCCGGCTTCTTGTATATATTTTACATATTACTAATTTTTGTGTGCATTTTTCAGGTTTACATTTTTTTTATAAAAAATATAAAAGTAAGTATTAAAATAATTTATAATTGGTAAAAAATATATAATACCATAATACAAACCATTTAAACCCTATTTAAGATCATTATTTTTTTTTCTTAACTAATTCATTTATTGATCCATCTAATGTGCAATTTATTACTTATATATTAATAAATAAATAAAAACACTATAAATTACAAGAAGTTGAAGGATTTAAAATATGTAAAATCCATAATTTTTATTAAAAGAAAATAGAATATTATATAATGATATTTAAATAAATAATTAAAAAGGGTTAGGGATAATTTTGGAAACATAGGAAGGTTAGAAAACCCTAGATATAAAACCCTCCTTTTACACCATTGGTTATTTTCTTCACTTTATAGAATGTGACACAACCTCTCCTATAGAGAGGAGATGGAGGAAATAACAAGAACAAAAAACCTTTTAAGGTAAGTCAATTTTCACTCATGGTGATTACATGATTCAATAAATTTAATGATAGAGAGATTTTTCTTTGAAGGTTATTTGGGGTTTTGAACATATTTGATATTAGAAAACATTTAGATCTTTCATTTGATAAATCCTAAGATTTTTAAAGATAGGTATTGCTTTCTTAGAATTTGAATATATTATTCCATCCCAATTTAATAATAGAAGCTTTGATTTAAAGGGTTTTGCAAGAAGAGGGTGTAAAGTTTATTGATGATTGCTATGGATTTTAAGTCAATTAAGCAATCAATTAGGGTGTAGATATCTTAAAGCAATTTCTCTATGATTAGTGTTGGGATTTATTGTTTCACCATTAATTTCATGGATTTGGGAATACACTTAAGTATTAAAATGTAGAACATTGGAGAATAGATTAATTAAGCGAAGATTTGTGGCAATAGGATGATTTAAGATTGAATCACAGGGATTTAGAGTATTGAAAATCGAAGAATTTTGATGTGTTTGTCGAAAAAAAGAACCACTGGCAAGATTATGACTGTGATCCTACCTTGTGATCTTCTCATAAAGTTTTTAGTTAGAGTGTGAAGTGAAATTTATGGGGGACAACATACCCTAAGACTACGGTCATGGCTCTTGGGTGTCGTCTTGGTGTAAAGTTGAAAATAGAAAAATGGCGAAGGAACATGGCCATAAACCTTGATTGTGTTCTTGTACCCATACTTGCTTCTTTGTTTTTTAAGTTGTCTTGCACCTAAACCTTGTTTTAACCTTTCTCAATCACTTTAAGGAAATTAAAATGAGTTTTAAACCCTAGAATAAGCCATTAGCAAGATTTATAAACCTAATAAAATCGAGTAAGAAAGGACAATTAGATTTACATAAACTCTAAAGGAGTATATTCTCCATTGTGCTTCAGGTTTTTATATTGAAAGAAATTATGACTTAGCTATATCATGCTTAGGATCCAGGTATGTGTTTACCGTACTTGTTGGATGAGCTTCTTAGGATTAGAAATATAACTAAGCTAAATAAATATCTTGCTTTTAATAATGTGTTGTTGCTTGTACTAGCTTGATCCAATGATAGTTTCCTAAAGGGCATCTCTATGATCTTTTAGTAGCATTATCCTTGGTGGAGTTGCTTCTTAACATAACTAGAGGAAAATTTAGGGTTATAGGATCAATGTAGTAAACCTGTAACATTTAGGTGGGTATGGGGACTATAGATAGTCAATCCTTGCTATAGATACCCCATTTCTAGCCCTGTAGTTTTAGTATTTTTTTAAGAATAAAAAGAAAAGGGTCTTAAAAAATGGAAAATTCAATAAAATACAAGAATAATTAAAAAAAATACAAAATAGAAAAAATAATAATAAACAAAACCAAAATCTTAAGTCACTAGTTTACTTGGAATGGGTCATCTCATTTTTTTAGGTCAAAAGTGCACATATATGATTTACCAGTTTCAAGCTATATTTGAGAATACTAAGTTTTTTCAATAAAATTTAATATTCAGACCAAGGTTGAGATTTATTATTTTTATCGTAAAAATGAAGTTAATTTAAGTTAATTATAATGGTGTCTTAATTAGACTTAAATTAGTTGACTTATTAAAAAAAATTGTATTGCCTAGGTAATCAACAAACTAAAGCTCATAAAACCATTAAATTGGGTTCAATTTGAAATTTAATTTTAACATATGTGCACTAAACTTGCTTGTGGAAGGGATTGCATTTTTAATATATCAAGGACCAATTTTGTAATATCCTAAAAGAAGGGCCTAATAGGATTATCTAAAATCTTCATATCATGTGTCTACCTATGGTATGAAAGCCATCGTATAAGTTGGAGGATTACAAGACTCTACGAAATTAATTGCTATTCACATTTTAGTTATATAACTATCTTGTCATGTAAATAACTATGGACACCAAATAATCCATAGTCTATAAAAACCGTAGAGAATTGATATCCCTTATCAGATAATAAAACAGGGCAAACCAATTTTATAAATTACAACAACTATTAAAGTTATGAAACCTAAATATGTAAGTACTTTCGATGTAGAGTGTTTCTATACTAACTATACATTTCCCTACCTAAATCTAAATTTCTCTTACACTTTTTTTATTTACACTCTAGAGTTGAACAGTATCCTGATCCTAGCTTAAGCAAACTTGCAAAATAGACTATTGAGGAGTATTCTACCCGAGCTTGGTGAGATATGCCTCCTACTACATCAGCAAGTAAATTATTAAGCAATTATTATTAAAAATTATGTAAATGCATAAATAAGTAATATACCAAACAATGCATGCAATTGACTAGTGCTACAAATAACTCTGATTTACTCCCTCCAAAGTTAGGGCTAGTGATTCATCAGTACTAATCAAACTGGGTTCGGGCACTTAGGCTCTAAATTAAAATTCTACATTTCATGAAAGAATTTTTCTTTTCCAAAATTTAGTAAAAACTGAAACCTTAAGTTTAGTGGTAAGGTAAGCCCTATAATCTACAGTCTCACCCTACAACAAAGGTCTCTATATGCGACCCTTAATTATATAGTTAGCATCTTTAGGTGCCTAGTAAGCCCATAGGCTAGGGTAGGGCACTTATTGTATAAGTATACCATACTAATAACTTTCATGTCAATAGAATAAATACAACTCCTACAAGACCTCTCATTACCTCTGTATGAGGTGACGCTAGAAAATAAATGTAATGTCGTAGTTATGCATGTCCATTCTAATTGATTAAACCAAACATAATTAAGCCCAGTTCAATTGAGTAATCGAGTAGTTCAACAATACTCATGGTAAGTAACATTCAATAATATAGCATGCATTTTATTCTATTCTAATTAAGGTATAGTGGCATTACATTCAAACAAGAGTCAAACACATGCATCAATCCGTATACGCCTAGGCAATCAAATTTAGTTATCTTTAATTAACCATGCAATTAACTACATACACAAATAAGTATAGAATTATTGGGAGTACTTACCTACTCACAATGCATACATCTATAGAAATCCTTAGTTGTCTTTGGAATCAATTTCAGAATTGCCTAATGGTGAGATAAGGATGATACTACAAGTCTTGGTGAAACTATTTAATTAACTAAGTTAATTTCGCTTTATTATCCCTGGTTACGATTAAAACTTGTTTTCATGATATCTTTCTTGTTTTAAGTCCAATTTTCCCAATCTTATAACTGATTTCATAGGATTTCGAATGTACTTTCACATGATAAGGTTTATTTTAAGAGTTAGGACCTACAAATATTTGTTCAAGTAGGAGTCATATTCAAGTTTTAAATTTTGCTCTTTTTACTTAGTTGAATTCTTATCTTACTTAGGTGTTTGAGTGTTTACGACCTCATCCTAGCTTTATATATCTAGTAGTTAGGCTTTTTAATCTTTATTTAATGTTTTTAAAATAGTTGGGCCAATTAAAATTTAGGTCCAAGTCCAACTCTTATCATTTTAAGGATTAACAAGTCTTTCTAACTAATTATGGGCTTAAACTATACTTAAGCCTATTAGAGCCACTTTTAATTATTTAGTAGCCTTATTAAACTTTCTAATTAAGTTTCACTTATTGACTTTAGTCACTGGTCTTACAATTCCAAGTTGGGTTTAAGCTTATTTTATGGACTTTAGCTTAATTTAAGCCTAATTAATATACTAAGGCCTATACCATGACTTTAACATACTCCATTAGGCTTAATAACTTATTAATCATATTAATTAGTCTAATGTCACCCAAGTTCCAAATTTGGTACTAGTAATTTATTGGGCTCTAAATAGGTTTTTCTAAGCCTATAATCTAATTTAAGCCTAATTACTTAATATTAGTAATGTTTAGTCTATGGCCTTGCAAGTTCAAGCCCTAAACCTTAGCTAATCCTAATTAATCATGTTATTAACCTTCTAGACTTCTATTTCAAGTAGGTACACTCAACTTTAAATAATGATTAAATAAGTTTTTTCTAAGGATTAATACTCTACATGAACTAAACATGATGATTAATGTATCAAACTAGCTTTAGATGCAATTTAATCTACTTTTCTCTAAACTAATCATGTGAAATCATAATGAAAGTGTGGAAATTCACATTCAAGTGCTAGCATACTCAAGTAACATGGGTTTTATGAAGATCTCTTCATTCATTTTTCGAGTTACGTAAGTGGATTCAATTATACTATTCAAAAACACAAGTAACAATCTAACTAGTTTCATGAATGAATGAGTGAATATATGATCTTAAAATGACATATACATGATCAAGACATGTTTAGCTCATTTTTCTAATTTTAAGTTGTTAAGATTTCATGGGTATAGCTATTATAAACAATAAACTAAGGTTAGGTGAGTTTTACCCTAAACTATCTTACATGAGGTCCAATTTCTAGCTTAAAAACACAATTGAAACACTCCTTTTTTATCCTTTAGGTTTGTTGGCAAGAAAGATGTGGCTGTTGTGGTTCAAATAATGATGGACTTGCTCAATTTGGTAGTGTGTGAAGGAGGAAAAAGCAAAAGGCACAGAAGTCAATCAGGTGGTCCAACAGTTACAACTTGTTTCCTTCCTTCTTATTTTTCTTTGGTTTTGGATGTGTGTGTTTAGAGTGTGTTTTTAAGTTTATTCTAGGGAAGAAGATGGAGTAAAAATGCAGATAGAGGGGTTAAAAAACTTAATTTTGAATAGGTATAGTGGAGAACAAATCCCTTCTATTCTTGGTTACATGGTACAAGCATGAAATGGAGATCATCTACTTTTATGATATTTACCAAATAAGCCAAGGATTTATCTCCTAATCTACGTCAAAATTGGCCTTCAAACATGTCTAATAAACTTATCCATATGTAAAAATAACATGGAAAAAATTTATTAGCTACGTTTAATAAACATAGCCTTGTAACATGGCAAAAAGTTCGTAGTAGAGAATTGCGCTACGTTTCCAAGTGCAAACATGGCTAATGGAAGGAAACGTAGCAAAATAGATAAACCATCTGCTACGTTTACACATGACCAATAGTATAGATTTTGCTACATGTGGCTAAAAGTTACAACCCTACCACATTTATACATAGCTACTAGTATAAGTTTTGCTACGTTTCCACATAATTAATAATGTATACTCTACCACATTTACACATGGCTAAAAGTTATACGTGTAAGTGTACAACTACAGTCTGCCATGTTTATACATGGCTAATAGTGTAAGTTTTACCACATTTACGCGTAGCTAAAAGTTTAATGTATAAATGTACACTTACAATCTACCATGTTTACACATGGTATATATAGTTGGTTCAACCACGTTTGCATGTGGCAAAAGATGATTAATTCCATGTGTACAATGAGTTGCCATGTACAAACATGGTTGAATCTACATTAAAGGTCACATTTAAATGTGCCCAACATATTTAATACATCTTGTCTAATATTTACTACAGTTGCATATGGCTTATAATATAGGTTCAATTACGTTTATATATGGCAAAGAGTTGACAAATGTATTTGCTCATATGATTTATTATGTTTATATGTGGCTGAAATTAAGTTATAGAACTCGTATAAAAATGATAAAGTTTGTTAGGATATGATGGCCACCTATTATGTTTCATGATTAATATCTCTTATATCCACTATTTTAATCATACTTGTTTAACTTGTAATTAGCATCCATTATTTCATTATACTCGTTTAGCCATAGTTACACACTTCTAACATATGATATGTTTCAATCACACAATCAAATACTTCGTAAATCTATCTTATTTCATCATAAGTGGCACTTCAAACTCCAAACACTAATAATTTACAAAAGGTGCTTGAAACTTTATCAAATACTAATAATATGTCTTTATATAAATACATTGTAACATACATTACTAAGAGTTTATAACAAAATTCATATCGATATTGTAAAAATAAATAAATATGTTCAAAATATAGTTCAAAATGTTCTTAAAACTTCATTACATCTAATCTTAAACATCATGCTAGTACTTGTCTACAAATCTATATATCTCCTTAATTTTCTTTATTTATTCTAGCATCATCATCAACCTCACTATTGCTTGCATCTAAAAGTCCTATTACATCATACATAAAGCAATAAGTAATAATCAAATGTAACTGCATTCAGAAAATAAACAAACAATTATAGGAATTGTTTTTAAACCTTACTTCAATTACTAAGAAAATCTCCAATAAGTTGTTAGACAAGTTAAGTAAGCTGAGATAACTATAATGCAATTTATGTCAAGTTAATGACTTTAGAAAGTTAAAGAAAACTACCAATCTTAAAGAATAAATACTTATAATATGAGTTCACATTTAGACTCATTCTATCCATATGTTTATTTCCAATTGAAAATAGAAAATACAAAAAAGCAACCATAGCAAGAAAAAAAAAACTTCAATTTTTAATTAAAACTAATAGAGAAAAACAAAATTATAACGATAAATTTCAATTTTTATATGATCATAAATACTTATAAGCTACCATCTTCTATAATCTAATAGTAAGTAAATATATTGCACATACTCTCAACTTAATATAAACATACATACACCCTACTACACTAAACATACATTTGTCAATTCAATAGTTGCATAACCTTGAATACAAATGTACCAAAAAAATTAGCATACATACTTGCGCTTTGCTCATAAGTCTAAGAATAATGACATATAAAGTAGAACAACAACATACAAGAGGATGGTATCAATAGAAAAAATATAATAATCACCAACATGTTATATTACTATCAAAATAGACTACTCTTATAATAGAACAAATTAGATTCATAAATAAACCAAAAGAAAGGTAAGCGAATAAACATGCAAAATCCTTTAAAACCAAAGTAGTAGTTTATCTCCTCCATAAACTATTTGACCCAACGGTTAGAACACTTATTTCTAAATCCTATCACAACAAGTGTCCATATAATAAAACTAAATGAAGACACAAATTAATGAGAAGTATAAATTATGTGTTAAGATAATATCAAATAAGAATATATTCTAGGATTAGGAAAAGATAAACACCATTTACACGAATTAGCCAAGAAATTAGAGCAAATTATAACTTTTTTTAGGCAAGTTCAAAAATTGTAACTTTCAAAAAGACTATTCAGATTTAAGAAAATCAAATAAGAAAGGTTAAGCTTCTACAATATACAACCAGAAAAGAAGGATAAAACTTAGAAAAAGGAAAAAGCTTAAACTTTTGGGATTTGTAAACATCCTTAGAAGAGAAGAGTTTTTAGATACTTGACAAGAGTTATAGAATCTCATCATTATATAAAAAGGTCTATCAAACTAAATTTTGTTTGTAAATAACATAAATTATACATAAGAATGTAAAAAGTAAGCTGAAGTTATTTCCCCATTAACATGAGAAATAATGTAATTTTGAAATATTAATCTAACAAGACTGTTAAATTAACATAATTGGACACTATGATAAAAAAAAAAAAAAAAAAAAAAACATAGGAGCACTCAAGCCATGAATGGCATCACATCAGTTTACTTATATGAAACCTAGTGAAATAAAGGAGTTGAAAAGCTTCCGACACATGTTGTAAAATTGCTAAAACTATATACATGTTAAAACTTATTACAAATTTAAGGTGCAATTATTTTACTAATATACACTGTACTTGTAATAAAGAGAGCTACAATAGAGTCAAATTATATTTGACCTATTATTCCATATTTTAATCCTTGCTATGAAGAGTCAAGGACGGTATCATCATTTACTTTATACTAATATAAATTATTTGATTACCACAAAGATAATGTCTAATGTTGTCCCTTCAAAATCGTATCTAATCTTAAAGGCCCATAGTTATCTGGTACACTCACAAATCCACATACATTTCATTATTTCAATCACTATCATATTGAATTAAGGTAACCAATACTGTACCACATATTATTTAAAAACCATATGAGAAATAATAAAATTTTCAAATATCAATCTAATAAGACTATTAATAAAATAACCTGCTACCACTCACACATATTCATACATTTAGGTTGCAACAACCGACTACCACTTGTTGTCACTCTCCCAACTTACACACAGCACCACTGTAATGTATTCTTTTCCTACACTTACTGCAAAAAGTTGTAGTTATACTATCATAAACACCACACCATCACTCGTTGACACTACCCTTCTTTCAATTTTCGTAGCCTCTTCTATCAAAATCCTAACCATCTTTCTAATTTCAAGCAACCCTTGGCATTAGAATATATGTTTCTTAAATTATATCTAGTCATGAAATCCAGAAAAGCAATGACAACCTAACCTTAAAATATAATATAGCAAGTCATTCCTTTCTCTAGAGAAGTTGTATTGTTCCTATAAAAATAAAAAGGGTATATATCATTGGTTTGTTTTCCTAATTGGAAAGGCATGTAAATATGTAAGGCAAGTTAAATGTTATTAAAAATTATATGTTTGAATTAAAATTAGTTGGTTAGAAAAAAAAAATTATTATAAATATTTAATAGAATATTCAAGTAAACTAAATTTCTTTTCTTTTTTTTTTATTTTTGAGCATACGTAGCTAATAATTCATAACATGTCCCTTTAGTAAATGGTAACTGAAAACATATTTCAGAGAAATAAAATTAATAGGATATCATTCTTTTATTTTTCATCCTATCATTTGTTTAATGTCTCAATCTATCCATTCTATTTGAATATATGATAATGTCATTATATAATAAATAAGAAAATATATTTTATCTTGGCTAAAAATGTTACCAATAATATGTCTTGCATTATATTTACTAATATTTTATAACAAGCATAAAATATATAATTTATTTTCTTATGATTGATAACAGAAGAACAATAAATATAACAATGGAGTAAATGAATTTAGATAATTATTAATTAGTGTACGTAGTCGCTACATTTCAAATATATATCTCTACATAATCCATGTGATTTGTTTTATTAATTATTGCGAAGAAAGTCAAATTCTAGAAATATATATATATATATATATATTTTGAGAATTTTGATTTGTCATATTCAAATGAGGCTCTTTTCTTTTATTTGACTATATAATATGGCAAGCTTTTGCGAGACATCTCGAAAGTCTTATAAAATAAGGTCTTTTTACTATTGTTATTTAAAGAAAAAAATAATTTTGAAGTATACAACTTTATGTAATATTGTTAGTATTTTTAAAAAAGAAATGTATTACTCTTACAACATGTTTAGTTGATGGAATCCTCATTCCATTCCATATTTATTTCTTATAAAATCTTTACTTCTATATTTAGTTGTATTTTGTGTAACACCGGCATAAAATTTTCATCCTTAAAAGTTAAGAATGACCATTCCTTTTAAAAGGCTAAGTAATAGCCATTCCAACCATCATTCCAATTTTTTCCCCCAGAATAACACCATCATAATTACTTTATTTCAAATTTACTATTGTTGTAAATCAAAAAATATTTTTATTCTTCCATTAGTATACCTTTCATAAAATGATCTCTTTTTGCTTCCCAAAATAATATATCAAAAGATATCATTTTACTTTTTGCCAAGGAAAAAGAAAAAGGTATCTTTTTACTTTCTTCCATAGATAAAATAATAATCAATATTAAAGATTTATAACAAGTTATAATTTTACTCTCATAAATATTTTGTAGACTTTTTCTTTTTGTTTTCAATGCTAGTTTTGAATTAATGAAAACAAGTAATTTTGTTACAATATTTCAATTTTTATTTATTACTGATTAATAAAACACTTTACTTATAAAAAGAACATTTATAAAGTATTTCCAATGACTATTCTTTGAACTAAATAAGTCATATGTTCTGTGTATGTGTATATATATATATATATATTTATTATCATGCTCTGGACAGAAGAAATCGTAATAGTCTACCGTGTAAACTAACCTAAGACAGAAGCTGACCTCATAGCTATTACCGAAAATACAGTTTACACAATTAACTCAACCAGCTCAAAGCATTCAGTTTAATACCATAAAACCTGTGGTATAACTCTTCAAAATACCTATTTTGTATTATCTATTATCCAATAACACAACTGTACTTACATAAACATTTCACACCTAGAGTTATAATTTATAATAAGAGTTTACCAAAAGTCACAGGTCTTAAAGTCTATTTACAATAAAATAAGCAACTAATGGACATCCTAGAAAATTCCCAATTAATTTTCTAAAAACTCAACAGAAAAGTTAAAAGCTTAGATTCAGTAGATTTCTCGTTCCTCAATTTATCAACCAACTGCACATTAACTTAAAGGTGGTGATATCTGAACATCTTGACCTTTACTCATCACCTACAAAAAAGTCTGTAGAGATGTGAACACAACTAACTCAATTAGTAGGATGAAGTAAGAAAATAATCATACAATCACAACAAAGTTATTAATTATAATAAAATGTAATGTAAGCAAACACTTAAAACACCGCATAATGTTATCTGAACCATTGTAAGTCAAAGAAATTACATCTACTCTAATCCAGATTAAAGAGTCTCATCATAACTCAAATTAGACCAAATCTGGGTGAATGCAATGGAGAACACTCTCCTCCTATGACCACCTTCAAACTATGACCCCTACCCTTGCTGCAACCTCTTTGCCTATTATTTAATTCGACTAAGGATGAGAAAAAGACCATTTCAACTATCTCATCGAAGAGAGTTGGTATTTGGCCTGATACTTTTAATCGTTCTCCTAATAGTTGCTATATATGTCCAATTTTGTTAGTAGTTGAATCAGTATTAATTTCATTTAGGAGTGACCAAATAAGTTTACACAATACAAAACTGATGCAATCATGTAGAACAATACCTAAGTAGTTCAACTCTTGTCACAATAGAATACTAATTATATACATAGTATACGCACAAACAACTAATTACAATCATAAATAAAAGTATTCTTAAGTTTCCAAATACTTAAATATAATATCTCAACTAGCGGTAAAACTACGATCCCAACTTATTTAAGTGCTCACCATAGAAGATTTGTGTCTTTAGCATTCTGTCCATTGGGAGACTTTATATATATATATATAAAACCCAAATTTAGTTTTTGTAAAAATTACAAAAACGTTAGGGTTCTATCTAAATATATTTTGTTAAAAGGTTATATATATATATATATAAAGTATATTATCATTTTTCTTATATAATGGAATATAGTTTTATTATATAAGTTAAGTTGAGATATTAAATATTGATAATATATACAATTATACTAGTATGTATAATATATCGTTTCGATTGTATTAAAATGTACTTTTCATCAATTAAATCACATTTCAATTATAGTAAGGATATCATAATATGTAAATTCTCGTAATATTATAGAGATATAAGTTATATTATCTAGGGTTATTCGATTTTAGTAAAAGTAGTATCATTAGGTTTGTACATACTTAACAATACGTATTACCGATTATATATCGAAAGATGACTACTAAAGGGTAGTTTAAGTTTCTAATATACCCAAACATACCTATAATAAGTATTATCGTATTAGACTTATTTTATGTAATTAAACTATATTTTATATAATTTGCCAATATAACTCAATAATATGAGTATTATCTAATCCTAATATGTATATATCATACTCTGGTCATGAAACTATTATTAAATATATTTAAAAAATTCATTTTTACTAAATCTAACCAGCATGTATTTCTATAGTTTTTATTTCAATATTTATTACATTTTAACCTATTATTATTTAAAGCAAGCTTCGGTTTGTAATTTAAGCTATTTTACTACATAAATTTGTAATAAATAGTTTAGGTAACAAAATAATTTCCTATAAAATTTTATAAACTCCTAAAAATATGCGAAACTCAGTCAGTATATGGTTCATGCTATCGGGTTTATTCCCTAAATGCTGATAGTTACAATTTTACCCCTAAATTGTATTTAATTAACCAATTATTATGCTTTTTATACAAAATTATTTCCAATATATCATAATATCATTATAAATCACCGGAAGTTAGTATATGTCATTTTCAGCAATTAATTTCATAAAACCTATTTATTTCACATTTTCACCCTAATTGTAGCTATTTTTATATTTTGAGGGCTAAAAATTACATTAAATAAGAAAAATACTTAAATTAAAAATTTGGCTACATAGAAATCAAATATATGTCATATGTATTCTATACAAAAATTTTGAGCTACAAACAACATCATTTAGTATATTTATTTCTCATTTCAAAAATCGGATGAATACTAACTTATTTAAGCAAGTATATGAAATATTTGAAATTTTATAAAAATAAAAATAGCGCATGAAATTATATCTAATTTAACATAAGAATAATTTTTTTGGAGAATTTCATTACTCTTAGAAAACAAGGGAAGATCAGGGTAGAATATTAGATGACTTGTTTATTGAAGCTCCGGTGGTTAGTTATGGATGGATGGTTATCAAAAGTGTCAGGTAGTGATGGCTCTATGTGGTGGTGGAAGGATTGTCATGACTTTAAAGGGGGCTTAATAGAATTATTTAAAACTTCTATATCATGTGTGTACTTATAATATAAAAATCGCTTTGTAGGATAGAGATTACAAAATTTTAAATAATTAAACACTAAGGTTTTCGATTTTAATTAAATAGTTTAATATAAAATATAAGTGAATATGAATATGGATATCCGATAAGTCACAGTCCATCAGAACTGCAAAGAATCGATATCCCCTACCAAATACTAAGATAAAGTAAAACAACTTATTAATTTATAAGAAATACTATATAATCTTATCATATTAATATACTCTACATAAATTGTTTCTGTACTGCTATACACTTTTCAATAAACCCTAACATTGCCAAACCTATCTTTAGTTTATACTCTGTTCTCAAGCTTATCTCAATCCCTGCTTACAAGAAACTTGTAAAAGAAACTATAGAGAAATGAGTAAACCACGGCTTAGTGAGTTCGTTCCTCACCATTACTATCAAGTAAGTTATCAAACATTATTAATACATATGCAAGCTATCTACATATGAAATGAATGTAAGCGTGATGAATGCAAGTAATATATCCATAGGAGTTTGAAACTAAGGAAGGTATAGATTTGCGTTGTCTACATATCGATTTTTCCTCTATACTTACCCACATAGAACACCTCACCTTAACTACATGAGGTTGCGTAGAGGTAACGTCTCACTAGACATTACTCAACTATTACCCTAGTCCGAGAATCAACAATCAATATGTGTGGACCTTAACCAAGGCCGCCCACCAAACATATCAAAGGCTTTTCAAGCACACAAAGCGAGTCCATTTCACAATCAACATATATCCAAGGCTCGACGGGCACGATTATGCAAGTCCTCTCATAAACAATTAGAAATACCATGCTAGCTTTGCTTTAAAAATAAAACCATGCTTACAGGCACTACAAGTCCTTCCAAAAATCATTCAAAAGTATATTTAAGATTGAAAAAACATTTACCAAAATACTTTTCTAAAAAATTTGCAAAGCTAACACTCTCCATCAACGTATCGGTTAGACAAATACATGCAATAAATATAACTGATTTCTTTAATCGAATAGTTACATTTACCAATTTAAGAAAGTAATCACACGGATGATAGCACATCAAACAATCAATCATTCAACCAACAATCAATATCAACCAATAAGTAGCATACAAATAACAAACAATAAATAGATAGCAGATCATAAGAACTCACTCACCTAGGTTATGCTCATTTTCCGGACCTTTGAGAATTCTTGAACTCGATAATCGAATACCTAAAAGATGAGAAAACCTATAAGTATTCCTAAAAACATTGCCTAGTTTTCCACTATAACCCAAGTATGTTATAAATATAGTCTAACTTAAATCTCTCACTCAGATTATCTTAAATTTTCAATCACGTAAAAATTTTTCAATTTAATTCTGGTTCTTATGAACTTATAGTCCATTTTGATCATTTTCGAGCATGCTTTCTCGTAGTAAGGTCTACTTGGATGTTGTAAGCTGCAATTTCAACTATAATATAAAAATATCATAAACTTCATTATTTTTATTTAAATAGTTATAAAATATCAATTTAGACTTTTCTTAGTATAATTATGATTTAATAATTATTTGAGTCATATATTTTTATAATTTTCTTATTTTAGGTTTATTTCACTACAGTTACTTATTTTTACCTATTTTTGAGATTGAATATTTATTAATTCGAATTTTTATAGTTTATTATTTGTCTTATTAATTAATTATTTTATTATTATTAATTATAAAAATTACAAAATTTATATATATATATATATATGTGATAACGTGGCAGTATGTGAGAGTGCTATGTATTATACTTATACATTTTTCATAATTTTTTATTTTTTATTTTTTCATTATACAGTATAATTATATATTAATATTTATTATTATAATTTATTAAATTTTCTAATTTACTTATTTATTATATTTCTCCTAAAGTTACGATGTACATAATTATTTATATATATATTTATTAACTTACTTTATTTATTAAATTAATATTATATAAAATATCAATTTAGACTTTTCTTAGTATAATTATGATTTAATAATTATTTGAGTCATATATTTTTATAATTTTCTTATTTTGGGTTTATTTCACTACAATTACTTATTTTTACCTATTTTTGAGATTGAATATTTATTAATTTGAATTTTTATAGTTTATTATTTTTCTTATTAATTAATTATTTTATTATTATTAATTACGAAAATTACTTAATTTATATATATATATATGTGATGACGTGGCAGTATGTGAGAGTGCTATGTATTATACTTGTACATTTTTCATAATTTTTTATTTTTTATTTTTGCATTATACGGTATAATTATATATTAATATTTATTATTATAATTTATTAAATTTTCTAATTTACTTATTTATTATATTTCTCCTAAAGTTACGATGTACATAATTATTTATATATATATTTATTAACTTACTTTATTTATTAAATTAATATTATATATATTATATATATTATTTAAATATACTCGTATTTCTACATATACATTACTATTCATATACATACCTTGATACATATGCTATACTTTATGTATTAAATTATTCTAATCTTAATTATACATTATGTACAAGTATAATATATACATATTTACACTTTATATACTTATGTACATATACGGTTGTACTATATATATGTATATATACTAAAATACGAAATACTATTAATAATATACATACATATATACATCTACTATCACGTCTAACCATATATATATAAAAAAAATTTATAAAATGCAAATACTAAGTATAAATATACATACATATACCTACTATCCTACATGTATGCACATATATATATATCAAAAAAATTCAAAATACTATATATATGTATTCCTATACATATTCACGCCTATTAACATATATATATATATACGTAAAGGAAATACAAAATATATACATACATACAAAAATACATAATACATGTATATACATATCATATACTAAAATAAATACTATGTACATAAACTTATATACTCATTTATACATACATATATTTTCAAGAAAATACTATGTACATATACCCATATACCTATATTAACGTGTACATACATACACATAAGAAAATACTTAGTATATATATTATATACACATACATGTACATACTTTATACTATATATATTACATATATATATTATGCATACATACATAATAAAAAAAATACCCAATATATATGTACTTACTATAGAGTATATACATATATGTACAAAAATTAAATAAATACTTGCCTAATTACTTGAGTAATTTACTTGATTTATTTCCCCTTAATTTCTTCTTCTTCTCCTCTTCTTCTTATTAATATTTGCTTTGGTTTTCCTTTTTCTATTTCGGTTTTTTGTGGTTATGTGTTTTGCTTTGTTTTTCTCTTTTTCTTTTCAGTTTTCCCAAGCTCCCAAACGTGAAGCAAACAACAACCAACAAATTAAAATAAAAGAAAAGGAAATAAATGAAATCTTGCTAATCTCTTCATTGATTTAAGATAAGACATATGCTTTATTGAATTTGTCCTTTGTTCCATAAATGGTTAACACTTGTTATTTGCAATTTAACACATTAGCTGTTATGTGTGTGTAGAAATTTAATGTGGCAAGAACGGAAAAATAAAAGGAAGAAACGAAAGAAAAGAAAAGAAAAGAAAAGAAAGAAAAAGGAAGAAAAATAATTATATGTAATTTTTCCAAACATAAATATCATAAAAATAACATTTATAAATTAATTTTGGAATTTTATGAAAATTTATTAATTTAATTGGTACCCATTACGTTGATAATATTTACGCGTTATTTCAACGTTTTGTTAAGGTTTAATCGCAATTACACGATTTTAGTTAATAATTATGATCGACTATGATTATATTATCATTAAATGATATTTATTTATTTTATAAGCTTAAAGTTATAGTTTTAGGATTTTATTCAAGTTCGGGTTCGATTTCAATTATTTGCAAATACATTGGATTTAGGGTTTTTATACGCAATTTAGGTTTCAAGCAAAATTTTAGGGTTTTTATCTTTCGTATTATATTCGAATTTAAAATTTTAATTAGTTTTATATTTATTAACTCTGTTAAGTTAAGGTAATTACCTATAATATTTAAATCGATTCGTTATTTAAAATGCTAAATTTACGGGGTTTATAAGGGTTCAACAGTAGATCGTCGAAAGTTCAAGGAACCATGCAAACTCAGTAGAGTGCTTTGATTTTATTACTTTCTTTCTATTTTCCTATTTTTTCCCCATGAATTTTTCTTTAGGTGCTTTAGCCTTTAAAATGCATAATATGAGGTTCTAAATCCTTTTTTATACTATTTTGGGAAATCTAATTTCTTTCTTTAATTTTTTATAATTTTTTCTTGCTTTTTCCTCACTATTATCTAAATAGGAGGTAGCTTAATCTCCTTGTTTTGCTTTTGATTCACTTATTCATGATGTTTGCAGCATGCAACAGTGATGTCTAACAATTTTCAATTGATTTGAATAGAGTTTGATTGATCTTTGAGTAAGTTTTTAATATTTTATATATATTATATAATATTTAATAATTTTATTAATATATGGGTATATATCCTATATATATATTACACTTGCATATAATCATATTTCTAGCATGTCTTTTATTTTTAAGACATATTTCCTATTTATTTTTATGAGTTTATTATATGTTATATATAATTATATAATTTTTAGTTAATTTAAAAAAATAATTATTATATACACCAGACATATTCATAGAAATATGTGTATATTTATATAGTATATTATCTTATATTATTTCCTTTTATCGCTTAATTAACTTATCTCTAAATCCTCATCGCATTCTGAGCTCAGTATTTTATTTAGTTATTCAATTAAACTTAAACCAATGATTCGTCATTGGACTAGATAGCAACAACCATTTCATCCAACATGTGTAGTTTTGATTTTATGTATAATATATAATATTTAAAAAATATATAAGGGTCGTAATGTTCAATAACAATAAGCCATTTTGAAGTTTTATCAAAAATTTGCTTATATAGGCGAAGATCTGGTATTTTCTAAATCCTTATGTAAAGAATTACAAAAGAAATTCTTTCAACAAAGATGTGAATTAGGAAGGATTAATGACAACAAAGGAATGTCTCATTCAGTATGATCGAGATTTCGTTTATCTGTATTGTATCTTTCATTTCATTTTGATTCTTATCCTTTCATTAGTTAGCATAAGCTTTCCTTCTATAAGATAATTCAAAAAAAAAAAAATCGACTTTCTATAGAATTCTAATCTATAGAACCAATTGTATAGTTTATGGAATGAAGAGTGCAGTAGCAATAAATGCAAGAATATTTACTTTGATAATCTAAGTGTTTTTTATTTGGCAATAACTCAAGATTTAATCCCATAGAGATGATAAATCCTTCACCTGTAAATTCAATGGGATGAATTATACCTCAATGATATTGAATCGGATCAATATTATGAATAACAATATCAGAGCTATCAAATCAATTTATCATCGAGAATTGAATATTATAACATAGGAAGATCTTTTATCCATAACTCGTCAAAAATTGGATTTCAGATCCAACCCTTTTACTTTTCTTATTTATTTGAATTTATCCTTCTTTTCCATTCTTTTTTTTTTCTATAACCTAGCACCTTCCTTCTAGAATCATCTGACGATGTATGATTTGAACACTTTTAAGTTTCCATTGGTTACAAAAATAAAAAGAAAAAAAGAAAAAAAAAACAAACAAAAGAAGCGAAATCGAAAAGGAGGAAAGGGATTAAGTACTTTTTTTTTTTAAACAGAATTTAAGAAAATAAATAAGTGTGATAAAAAATAGATTCTTTCAAACTAGTAATTGAAGTTAGACAAACTTGGAACCCGAAAAGGAAATAAATACCTTTCCTTTTCACTTCAAAGCAAAAAGAGAAAACTAAAAAGAATCCCTGTTGGGAATCAAATTCGACTATTTGTATCACTTTTCACATTCAATTCAAACAAAGAGATGAATTAATGTATTTTTTATTGGATTTGATTCCGTCAGGACTGACGGAACTGAAACCCGTAACTTCTACCTTAACAGGGCAATGCTTTGACCAATTGAACTACAATCCCGGGGAAATAAAAAAGAAATAATGGAGTATAAATATTCTTATGATTGCATTTAAACCGGTTTTATTTAGATTAGAATCGTTGTGTTATAATAGTTAGAACACAACACAAGATATGAGATTAATATCCCCCTAAATGGGCACTTTCTGATAGCAACATAGTAATGCTTTTGTTTTCATTATTGATAAACCGGTTATAATCAATCATTACTTTAAACAAAATGATAAAAAAAAAATCCAATCATTTTTTTTTTTTTTTGCTTCTTTTCCTTACACTTTCTAATTAGTAATTAGAAATCCCGATATGAAATTTAATTGTTAGCAAAATCAAAAATTTTGGGAACAAATAAAAATAAATAGAATAAAGCAAAGGGGTATATCAGAAAATTTTACTTTTTTATTCTTTTTTCAAGAAGCCAAAATTTTGGAAGAACAAATGTGATATATCATTTCATGGTGGATTAGTGAACTCTCATAAAATTTTTCAATTTTATTATTGAATATAGAAATCCATACGGAAAATAAATACAAAATAAAATTGCACGACGCAATCAATGAAAACATTGAACTACCAAAATTTTCTAATGAATTCAAATAAAAAATTTCTAATTGATTCGAAAAAAAAAAAAGAAATAGATTCAATGAGAATCTAAAAATTCTAGATAAAGATAATAGGAATAAGAAATAGAATAATAAAGGAAAATTTCTAATTTTTATAGAATGTCTCTTATCACTTATGTTATCCATTTTTTTTTCAACAAAAAAAAGGTTTTTTTTTTTATCTCATACAAAAACAACTTATTATATCCTAAGAAATAGAAATAGAACGAGACATATAAATTTGATTAAGTAAATTTTGAAGTCAAATCACAAACCGAACTTAGGAAAGATAAATATATCTGTTTTGACACGACTTAATTATATTTGGTCAATACACTATTGTCAATATGAATGCTTAGATAAAGAATGCACTGAAAAAGAAATTAATAAAAGACTTATGTTGGCTTGGATTTACACTAGATATACAATATACATAACTTAGAAAAAGAAAAGCATATGTAAAAGAAGAAATTAGGGAAGAAATAGGAAAGAATCCCAGGTTTAGTTGTTTCTTACAATGACATTCCAACAAAAACCGAATCGCAGTAAGACCTCCAATTATTCATTTCTTCTATCGACCTTATGACAATAAAGTTAGATAAAAAAAAAAGTTTGAAGAAAGTAAAAGTGAGAGAGGGAAGGGTCAATAGTATAGTAAACAAAAGTTATTTTATTTCGAAAAAGCTATACAGGAATTGCCCCTACTCTCATCTGTTTTGTTTTTGTATTTCATTAACTAATTCGCATTTGATTAAGATGACAAAATTCAATAAAAACCCCCCGCCTTCTTTAAAATATTATAAACACTTCTTGTAGGTTGAGCGCCTTTTTCAAGAAAACCTAGAATAGCAAGAATATTTGAATAGATTTGATTATTTATCAGATCATAAAAACCTACTTTCTAAATATCTCTTCCTTCTCTTCAGGATCAAACATTAATTGCAACAATTCGATAAATGGCTCATTAGCACTAGATGAACTATAATACCCCCCTAAAAACGTATACGAAATTTTCTCCTTGTAAGGCTCAAGAAATTCGAAGTTATGGCTATGTATAGAATTAGAATCTCAAATAGAGATCCATAAAAGTATCAAATTAATAAGACTATGCTTATTTAATACTTCATTTATTCTCATTTAATTGAAGAAAAAATTTGTATTCTCATAACTCAAGTTAGATAATTCTAAAATAGTTCCAAAGAAAAGCTTTAGGCATTTCATTTTTTTTTTTTTTGAGTGGTCTCTAATCCCCCCTTTGTTTTTGTTTATCTCGTTTCAAATATATTTCAATTCTTCATTCTCCATCGAGTTGCTGAGACAATTAAAAAAAAAAGGGTATTTCCTTGTTCCAAGATACTTTATCTTTGACTTAAATCATTGGGTTTAGACATTACTTCGGTGACTTTTAATCATTTCAAAATGGCAGCAACATGCCCCTTTTTAGGAATTATTTCTATCAAATAATTATACAAATGGGTGATTTGATTCCCGCACGATACACTTTTGATCAAAAGTGTTTCACTAATCCCAACAAATTTTCCTTTTTGGTTTTGGATTTGAAACTTATTCAAATTGGATCCTTTCGATTTCTAGATTGAAAATATACTTACGAAGTTGTCAAACTTATTTATTAATTAACACTAACCCTAGATCCTTGCCCTAGAGAAATGAATCAATACTTTCTACTCAAGCTACATCACGTACTAGTTCCATTAGAACCCAACAGGTTCTATTGGAGTAAAGGATATCGAGCCAAGAGTGTCTTTATTCCTATATAATATAAAAATGGTGGGTGTAAAAACCCATAGTTGATTATGTCCGTCAAGTCGCACGTTGCTTTCTACCACATCATTTCAAACAAAGTTTTACCATAACATTCCTCTAGTTTGGAGTTTGGAACTAGTATGTAATTGATTCAATTATGGAATCATGAATAGTCATTTATTTTTTCCTTCTAGCCATTCCATAAGAATCCATATTTGATCCAAAATTATACTCGTAATCCACTATTCTTAAGTAAAAGAGAGTTCAAAAAGATAATCTTTTTTTAGTCTAAAAAAATTAAACTAATACCTATATTAAATAGATATAAATTACTACTTAATAGAGATATTAAATATTTCCTGGGTCAAAAGGATTCGAACCTCCGAATACCGAGACCAAAACCCATTGCCTTACCACTTAGCCATGCTCCATTTTAATTTTGATTCAATACTAATAAACAGTATTATAGGGATTGGTTGTTATTATTTCCATCCAGTTCGAAAATTTATAGTCTATATTGTTCCTAGGATTTTGACACACGTAGATATAGAGTTAAACCAAATTTACTTATCATTACATATAATTCAATTAAGATATTGCATGAAAGTATGATTTCTTCTATTTTCAATTGCAAATAGAAGGATTTTTTATTGGGTAAGTTGAAAGAAGGATTTTTTAGTCTACTTTACTTTCATAATTTTTACCGTATAGCAATTATCAATAACATATTAATAACTAAATCAAAATACAATTACTTCGAAGTCAAAAAAATATTTGTTATGTTTAATATCTTTAGTTTGATCTATATCTGTCTTAATTCCCCCCTTTATTTGAGTAGTTTTTTCTTAGTGAAATTACCTGAGGCTTACGCTTTTTTGAATCAAATCGTAGATGTTATGCCAGTAATACCTATTCTCTTTTTTCTCTTAGCATTTGTTTGGCAAGCTGTTATAAGTTTTTGATGAGATCTTTAATACGGTCCTAGACAAGATTTATCTAAGAAAAAAATTCTAACAATGGATACGGTTAGAGAAGTGTATGAAGCCTCGATCTAAACAATTCTTCAATACAATAGCTAAAATAAATCTGAATCATCACATTTTCTCATTTGAATTCTTTTTCATTTATTGAAAAACCTATTAGAGCTCACGGTGACGTGAAATAAAATTTTTCTTGTAATGAAAGACTCAATTTTTATTACAAATTACAAATGAATTTTGGAAAATTATTTTTCTAGTTTATAGAAAGCATTTCATTTATTAGTATCAAAATAAGATATATGGTATAAAAATGGAGAACCTATTCTCTTCTTTTTTTTTTCCAAAAAATGATATTAGAGATTATGTAATGCTTACTCTCAAACTCTTTGTTTACATAGTAGTGATATTCTTTGTTTCTCTCTTCTTATTTGAATTCCTATCTAATGATCCAGGATGCGAAGAATAAAAAAAGAGGTCTTTTTTTTTCTTTTTTTTTTTGAGTTATTTTGCTTCATTTTTCAATGTTCTTAGGATTGTTATTTATTAATATTTTTATCTATTGCACACCTTTAAATAAAAATAAAAAGGGTTCGAAAAATTTGAAATTTGAAAGATAAATAAAATACCAACTCATTAATAGAAAGAGAAGGATTCAAACCTTCAGTATGAAAAACTCATACAACGGATTAGCAATCCAACGCTTTAGTCCATTCAGCCATCTCTCCCAATCGGAAAAGGATAATTGTTATTTTATATTACATAAAGGATTGAAAAAATCCTTTCTTTCTTCTTTAATATATTATTTTCTTTATACATATACAAATAAATAGATGCAACTTTCCTAGGCAATCCCATTTCTATAAGTTATGGCCTGGCCTCGTCAGTACCCAGTCGGGCCATCTTTTATTTGAACTCATAAACAAAATTATTTTTTTTTTCAAAATCAAATTACTTGTTATTGAAACAACAAAAGAAGGATTATTTCCTTATTTTTGATAGAGAAGAAATTTTTTTAATTTCATAATTATAGAATAGAAGTCTCGTTTCTTATTATTTAGTCTAATATAATCTTCTTATTTAGTCTAATTGTTTCAAATTATAATTCTTTATTTTTTTTGTTTATGGAAATAAAGAAAGAAAAAATACTGAAAGAAAAAAATGGAACTGGAGATTGTTGTTTAATCAATTTTTATGTCATGAATGACAAAAATAGTTTTCTTGATCCATATTTGTCAAAAATCCTTCATCAAAAGAAAGAACTTGTCATTTATTTTCAATTTTTAAATATGAGTTCAAATATAAAAAGTTTAAATATAAATATAAGTATTTTTTTCCTAATCTAATTAGATTGGGTCTATAGACAAAACACGCCAATGTTAGAATTTGGCTCATTATTTTCTGATCCTATCTTAATTATGTCTTATTAGCTTGTTCGACAAAAAGTTCATTTATATACAATAATCGCACTATAGCAGGTATAATTTAGTGATAAAAGTGTGATTTGTTTTACTTATCACTTCTCTAATTAAGGGATCTCTCGGTTTGATTTGTCCAAGCAATATTCTATATTGTTATTATATAATATTCTATATTGGATTTCTTATTACTTTTGTTGTCAAATCACCGATTATACCCTTACATACATGGTTATCAGATACCCATAGAGAGGCACATTATAGTAGTTGTATGCTTCTAGCCAGAATCTTATTAAAAATGGGATCGTATAGGTTGGTTTGGATCAATATGGAATTATTACCTCACGCTCATTCTATAGTTTCTCCCTGGTTGATTATAATAGGTGCAATACAAATAATCCATGCGGCTTCAACATCTCCTAGTCAACGTAATTTAAAAAAAAAAAGAATAGCTTATTCGTCTGTATCTTATATGGGTTTCATAATTATTGAAATTGGTTCTATAAGTGATACAGAACTAAATGGAGCCATTTTACAAATAATCTCTCACGAATTTATTAGCGCTGCTCTTTTTTTCTTAGCAAGAATGAGTTATGATAGAATACGTCTTGTTTATTTCAATGAAATGAGTGGAATGGCGATTCCCCTCCCCAAAATATTCACAATATCTTATCAATGGCTTCCCTTGCCATTTATGGTATTAAATATTTAGTTATTAAATATTATTATATTTTAATTGATAATAAAAATTTAGTTATTAACATATATTATAAATTAACATAATTATATCATAATTAAAAAGATAAGTGAAACCAAAAAAATAATAAAATAACAAACTTATTTTTCTTGTAGAAAATTTCATTTACGATTTATTAAACTAATTATATATTGGTTTTAACATCTTGTTGGCTTTCACATCTTGTCTAAAATATGTTATATTTTTTATACAATATAAATATTATATAATTATTAAATATATATTATATTCTTTAAATGGTATTATAATATTATATTATAATTTATAATCAATTATAATAATATTTTATATAATAAAATACAAAATGTATTTAAATGGTTTTTTATGGAACGTATTTAAAACATATTTAATAGGCTAGACCCATGCTTCAAGTTGTTTCATGCCATAAATAAACTCGAACGCTCAAAAAATCGGTTGGATAGGCAAATTCACATCTCTTACAACCGACACAATCCTCAGTTCTAATTTTTTAAATTAGGGATACTCACTCTTTTGAGCTTGACCAATTAATAGGAAAAAAAAAAAAGTCATTTTGAAGTAGGTAAGCAAAGGTTGTCTTTTTAAAATTTTCGACGTACATTTATGTAATAAAACATGGAATAAACAAGGATATCAAAAACAAAAAATGGTAGTACCAAAAAAACGTACTTCTATATAAAAAAAATGTATTTGTAAAAATATTTGGAAAAAGAAGGCAGATTGGGCGGCGTTGAAAGCTTTTTCGTTAGCTAAGTCTCTTTCGACTAAGAATTCAAAAAGTTTTTTTGTGCGACAAATAACAAATCAAACGCTAGATTAAATTATCTTAATCTGAAAATGGTCTACAAATAAGGTTTCATCTTTCATCAATATATGTTTTCTCATTCCTGGGTAAGCATTCTTATTTTCCCCATCGGTCTATTTGTCAAAATATTCAAATAAATAATTAGAAAATAATAAGAAAAAGCTTTGATTTTGAGAATTTAGACTCTATTTAGACTATCTAAGAGAAAATATAAGATTTTTAGGAAAAATCAAAGGGTTGTTGAAATTATGAAATTAATTGATTAAGTCTAAAATTCAAACTTTTTTTGCAACTTTCTGAATCAATATATTATTTTTTGAATTACTATATAATATCTATCCCTTTTAGTATATATTATATTATATAATTATTAATATTATATTAAAAACCAACTTGATAAAATTATATTTATTTATAATGATAAATAATAAAAGATTTCATTAGACATATCATTGTAGCAAGTGAAAATCTTTTTTGCATAAACAATAGAAAAACCAATCTGATTTTTGGTATAGAAAGTATGCAGATAAATGGAAGTCTGAAAGAAAGAAAAAGAATATCAATGATATATGATTCTAATATAAATATATAGAAGGGTTATGTTATGAGTCATCTCATAAAAAAAAAAAAGACAATGTAATAAAATTTATATATATTATATAATTTTATATAAAAATATTTAATACAATCCCTTCGTCATCCCAGAATGAAAGGAGCAATCTCGTAGTTCTTGGTCTATGAATATACGTTGTTAGGTGCCTCATTTTATTTTCCCATTAAGGCTGAACCTAAACATGTGCTCGAAAGATAGCTGTCCACACATTGATAAGGAGTGTATGGGTTCTTAAGAAGAGAGGAACCATAATGGTCCCCCCTCCACTCAAACCACCAAGATCCCATAAGTGAATAGAAAGTTGGATCTATATTGGATCTCACCCGAATCGCCCCATCTATCCTCCTGAAGAGGGATTTAGTTTCAAACCTAGTTTAAATAGGAGAAGTACACCATGTCAATGTGCCTTGGATGATCCACACATCTTAGGGTCAGGTACTGATGAGCACATTGAACTATCCATGTGCCTGAGAGCCCTCACAACCTAAGTACAACGACGCAATTATTAGAGGCGTGCTCTACCACTAAGCTAATAGCCCGTTGTGCGGGCCTTCTATCGAGGCTCGCTATGTCAAAAGTGAGAGAAACCCCATCCCCCTCTTTCCTTTTTTTGCCCCCATGTCGCCACGCGGGAAGGGCATGAGAATGTCAAAAAGGGGATCCTATCAATTTGTTCCAACCTAGGATAATAAGCTCATAACCTTAGCCTTACTTTACCATTGAGAAACAAAAGAAGACTTCCATCTCCTTGTTTAACTCAAATGTAGCTTGCCTCTTTTTGGGTGTAAAGTAATGTCAAACCCAAATACCCAACAAGCATTAACTCTCCCTAAAAAGGAGGTGATCTAGCAATATGGATATCTTGTACCCAGTCTTTCATAATATCTCAGACTTTTTCTTACAAACTATTTTTTTTATTTTTTAGGAATAAAAAAGAATATGGTAAAGTAGCTCCTGGATAAGGAACCACTCCATTGATGGGTGCCGTAATGGCTCTATTTGCGGTATTCCTATCTATTATTTTGTAAATTTATAACCCTTCTGTTTTACTAGATGGAATTTCAATGAATTAAACTAGATTCAAATGAATCGTGAATTCTTAGTTTTTCAATACAAGGAAAGCAGTTTGGTTTCGGATTTTTCTACCGTTAGATAATTTTGGTATTGTTATATTTTTTGTGTTATTGGTAGTTCAATCGTAGAATTTCTTTCTATATTTCTAGAATATGAGTATATGACTTGTTAGAATGGATCATATTGATAGTATAGAGAATACCAAGCTAGAGTATGGTAAGGGTAGAGGGAATTCCAATGGAGCGGTGAAATGCGTAGAGATTGGAAAGAACACCAACGGCAAAAGTACTCTACTGGGTTAACACTGACACTGAGAGATGAAAGCTAGGGGAGCGAATGGGATTAGACACCCTAGTAGTCCTAGCCATAAACGATGGATACTAAGCACTGTGCGTATCAACCTATGTAGTGTTGTAGCTAACGTGTTAAGTATCTCACCTGGGGAGTACGTTCGCAAGAATGAAACTCAAAGGAATTGACGGGAGGCCGCATAAGCGATGGAGCATGTAATTTAATTCGATGCAAAGCGAAGAACCTTACCAGGGCTTGACATGCTGTGAATCCTCTTGAAAGAGAGGTGTGCCTTCGGGAACGCAAACACAGGTGATGCATAGCTATCATCGGCTTGTGCCGTAAGGTATTGGGTTAAGTCCCATAACAAACGTAACCCTCGTGTTTAGTTGCCACCGTTGAGTTTGGAACCTTGAACAAACTACAGGTGATAAACTAAAGAAAGGTGAGGATGACATCAAGTCATCATGCCCCTTTCTTTACATACAAAAGATTTACTTGTTACTAATAGAGTCTAGCCTTGGCTTTTCTGTAGACCCCTTCTTTCACTCCGATAGTATCATAAATCAGGTTGATGCAGAGGAAATGGCTACATTTCTATATACTATTAAATTAAGTAAGTAATTTAGCTAAAAGAAAATTTGTCTTAGGTCACATCATTTATTCTACTAGATCTTACAGAGCCTATTCATGGACGTCATGTACGATATCATCAGTAGCTTTACATCCATCCCAAGGTATCATTTCTAATACATTTGTTAGGTAGGCTCGAACACATTAAGTATATCCTATACATGTATCATAAATCTTTACTGAATGTGACATTGGATTTATCAATTTGAAAATTCCATAAATCTTTGATTTAGTAAACTTGTACATGAATCATATATTTGAACACCAGATGAATCAATGATTTTACCAAAATTAATCACATTTCTAAAAGTAAAATTGGGATTTTGGGTTATTACTTTTAGAATCTAACTTCATTGGTTACTTCAACTAACTTTTCTATCCTAGTCGTAAAGTTTAGGCTCAATTAGATAATTTTTTCTCGAATGCCTTAAATCTAGGTTCGGTTACCGTAAATGCAATTTTAGGTGCTCACATTTATGAAGTGGAAAAATGGATTTTTAAATGTATATGTACATAATGAAATATATTTATATACATATATTTAATATATTGGCCATATATTTTTATTCTAATAATTTAATTATATATATTTTGCATATATATTGTAGATGTGTTTTATTTTCAAAAGACATGAAAGTTATAATAAGTTGTATAAAAAAGGCTTTCTGTTACTTTTTTTAACTAGTCAAGAATTTTTCTTCAAAATAATTTTGCCAACCCAGTAAAGCTATAATGATTCCATTCTATTATGAATGGCTATTGAAACTAGAGAATTAGTGAGATATCATTCTTTTATTTTTTATACTATCAATTTTTTTTTTTAAATTTCTCAATCAATCCCTTATATTTAGATATATGATAATGTCATGTTATAATAAATATGACAATATATTTTATATTGACTACAAATGTTAGCAAAAACATATCTTGCACATAGTTTAATAACATTTTATAACAAGTATAAAATATATAATTTATTTCCTTATAATTGATAAGAGGAGGACGAAGAATAGAACAATGAAGTTAATGAATTTAGATAATTATTAATTGGTGTACATGGTTGTTATATTTTAAATATATATCTCTACATAATCGATATATTTTATTAACTAATTGTTGTAAAGGGAGTCCATTCTAGAAATATTCCAATTTTATTCACAGAAACTTTTGACTTGTCATTTTTTATAGACCAATTTTGACTTATTATATTCAAATGAGGTTTTTCCTTTTCTTTGACTATACAATATGCTAAGCTTTTGTAGGGCATCTTGAAAACCTTATAAAATAAGGCTTAATTTACTACAATCATTTAAAGCAAAAATAATTTTATAAAAGAAATGCATTTCTCTCAGTATTTCTATATATACGGAAAAATTCTTTTTGTCATATCATAAGAAGAATAAGAGAGTAAAATCTTTGGTATGTTAATATTATAGAAAATGTTTTCTAAGGACTCCTTTATACATGTTATAAATTATACTTCCACTTTATTTTATGTTAACATATGATAAATTATTTTTGTATTTAAGATATATTTAGCGTCATGCCATAGATAAGTTAATATAATATATTTCATGTTTGACCACAAATATAGTAAAAAATGTGTTTTGCGCAACATTTGATAAACGTGACTAAAACATACTAAAATCGGCTACATTTGTAAAATCTACAGTTTGTGCAAAGCCAAAATTCTTGTAGTGAAGTGAATGCATTACTTAATCATGTCTCCCAATTAACTAATTGCACTGTCTTTTTATTGTGTGTTTCTCTCCTAATTAATCATGATGCATGAATGCCTTTAACTAATTAAGATACAATTAAGCTTATTGACCTTAAGTACTAGTATATATGATCCTAATTAGACATTGTTTAGAGTTTCTCATATTTAACTTAGTTAATTGAGCCTATTGGTCATTTTTTCTAATTATTTTTTGGTTTGCAAGGGTTGGAATTAATTATTGCTAATCGATTATGATTTCAGAAGGCGAATTGGGTTTTTTTTCACGATTTAGTGAATTGTTACTAATTAATTAATAATGTAGTTATGTAATTAGAGTTTATTAATTGAATAGTTCAATCATATAATTTAAGGTTCTTAATATTAATTTAGAGTTTTTAATTTATGCCACACATCGAAGTGGCAGAGTCATAACAGTCCCATTGTACAAACCATTATAGGACAGAAGCTGACCTTACAACTGATATCTTAAACTTGATTTATATAAGGTGTGCACGACTAACCCGCATTAAAGTAAATGGTTCACAATGGTTATTTACTTAGAAAATTATGAAAGATATATACTAGGATTCAAATATTATAATTAATGTTTGCATGATTTCATAGCATAAATATACCTAACTAATACTTCATTTGATAATAGAAGATTTTAAATTAAGAACTAAAACCTTAGAAATGTATCTATTCTTTAGTTTTATTTCATCACTCCCTAAGATCCAACAATAGCTAGCTTTAAGGTAGTTCTGATGCTACTTCTAAGCTAGTACTTGTAATAATATCTATATAGATATGACTAACTAACCACTCAATAAGTTGAGATGAAAACTTAAAACTATACATCAAGCACAAAGGATTATCGACCAATTATTTAATTCAACGCAACAAGCAAATTCCATCGCATGATATTATCTAATTCATCATGAGATTAAAGAAATTATACCTATTCTAATTTGGGTTGAAGAGTTTAGCATACGTTTCAACAACTCATGAGCAAATCCAAACTTATGCAATGGAGGTACTACTCCTCTCGTGACCACTTTCAAACTACACCCTTCACTCTTACCACAACCTCCTCTTCTGTCACTTAGTTTGACTAAAGATGAAAAAGGACCCTTCATTGCTATCCCTTTCAAAGGGATCGATATTTGGTCAAAGAACCCTAAACGTTTCCTTTAATGAGTTGTCATGTAGGTTTAAATTTAAAATTACAAGTCATATATTTAATTAAGTCAAATTTAAGATGTTCAATTATTTTACACACATTAAATAATTACAATTTAGAGCATCAAATCAGGACCATACAATCAAACCTAGAAACATGCATACATAAGCATGTGTACAGTCAAAACTATCTAACAAATACAACCATGTATAATCTCAAGTCTTCGAGTACCATAAAACAATACTCCGAAATACAGTAACGTATTGATCTCAAACTTATCTGAAATCCTCAATTTGCTTACTTGACTTACTATAAGGTCAGCTTGACGCCACTTGTCCAATAATATAAATACTATTTTAATATTTATGTTCTTATGATATAGGCTTTAAATTATAATTTTTGCTTGATTATCTGAGTTATATATTACTTATTACTGATTTATTCTAGGTTAGTTCTTGATTCAGTTTCGAAATCCGTTTTCGTTTTAATTTCTAATTCAGTTTCTAATTACAAATTTTATATGTATACCCTAAGGGATCCTTCCGAACAAATATGTGAAATTAATCACATTATACGTGGATATCCTAAATCTTCTATCTAACCCCTAATCAATATTTTGGTCGATATGGTACGCCATATTCTAATTTAACTACTGAATTTGCTCTCGATGTAAGAATAACTTACATTTTTCTTATAATTATCTAAATACTCATTCTATATCAGATTTATTTTACATTATTATTATTATCTTATTATCAATTTTAACCTAATATTTTTCTAGTTATTTAATTTCCAATTCCACCCATTATTCTTATATATATATTCATCACATAATATACATAATACATACATCTAACTCCTCAAACACCACAAATATTATACTACATAAGCAAATAACATCCCATGATACCTAATTACATACCAAATCAAAATTTCTAACAAATTATTATTAAATTACCAAATTAAGCCCATAAATTGCCTTTTATGCAAGATTTTAACACCTAAAAATTAAGTAAAATTTTAGAAAATAAATTTTCAAAAAAAATCTTTATAGCTCTATCATAAACACTCTAAATAGTCTACACAAAAATTTTGAAGTCAAAATTACGTCATTAAGGTCATTTAAATTTAAATTGAAAACTAGTTTGGATTTATAGATTTCTTAAGCACTGTATATCTCAAGATCTAATTTTATCTTGACAATTTTTTCCCTAAATCTATATACAAAAATACCTTAGGATATCTAATTTTATAATTTTCTAGATATATTTAATATTTTTAATAATTTAAACAAAAATTAGAATAGAGATTGGAGTTACTTATTTGATTAGCTTCCAACTACCAATAGTGGCCCTAAGGGTGTTAGCAACTTTAGATGGTAGCTTTGGGGTCAGGTGGTGGTGGCTATTTTGTTCTAGGTAATCATTGGTTATTGGTTCTCCTTATAAGCTATAATTGCACACTAATTTACAATTTTTTTGTAAATTTACCATTTACTCTTTCCTCTCTTCTCTCCTCTCCTCTCCTTATATTTTTTGGCTTCCTAATTGACTAAACTAAGTTTTGGTGGGGGCCTTCTGATTTTATAGAAAGGTTTAGGGTTTCTTTTGATTTTTTTTTTTATTGCCAAGTGTCCTTACCTTCTTCTTCTTCTTCTTCCTTTTTTTTTTTTTTGTACTTTCTAGTTGGTTAAATTCTATTGGTTAATTTTCTGTTGTTAATCCTAGCTTGCTATGACCACAATTTGGACAATTCTTCATTTTTCCAAAATTTTCTTGACTTTCTTTAATTTTTTATGAATTTTTCTTAATTATTTAGCATTTTTTTTAGCATATTTTAGGTATTTTAAGTAATTTAAAGTATTTTACCTACATGTAAATATATATGTAGTATAAATAAATACTTTTAAATATTACTTATTTTATTTTATAATTTTTTGTATGTATATAATTTATTTCTATCAATCCGTTGCTTATCGGAACTCGTTTTACATATTTTCAATAAATAACGAGTCATATATATAAAACCTAATATTATAATATTTAATTATTTAATTTCCTAAATCCAAACTTACGAGATCACTTTTACTAATATTACTAAATTCTTAGTAAAATTCAGGCTCGATTGGATAATTTGAGTAATTGCCCTAAATTTTACAAATCGTTACCTAATCAACCAATTGTAAGTTGATCACCGATTATAAATTGATCACCAATTTTTGTAAGACCTCACAATTTAGTCCTTCCTTTATATGGTTCGAAGGACTCATATGGATTCTGACTACTTGTGCTAGGTTCGGGCTTAGAAATTTCATAGGGCTTACATCCTTTCCTCCTTAAAATAAATTTTGTCCTCAAAACTTGAGATGTATACTTGAATTCTCAAAAAAATGTAAATACTTGCGCTTTACTTCTTCTTCTGCTACCCAAGTAGCTTCTTTTTCTTGCTCATGGTATCACTACAACACTTTTAACATATCGGATTTCCTTACTCCTCCACTTTTATGTTTTTTAGTCTACAATCCAGACTAGGTGCTCTTCGTAGGTTAGGTTCTCTTTCAGCTACATAGGTTCTAGTTTGACTATTCTATCTGGGTTTAGAATGTGCTTATGAAGAATTGACACATGAAACACGTTATGTATTCGAGATAAGTTTAAGGGAAAAGTCAATTGGTATGCAAGATTCCTAACTTTATCTAAGACCTTAAAGGATTCGATGTATCTAGGGCTTAACTTCCCTTATATATTCTAGCTTGATATATTCTCTTAATTGGTTTCACCTTCAAATACATGATCTCTCACTTGAAATTCCAGTTCTTGCCTCTTTAGGTCCGCCTAACTTTTCTATCGATCCCAAGCTTCCTTTATCTTTTGCTTTATAATAACTACTTTGTCAGCTGCTTCTTGTACCAAGTCAAGTCCTAAGGCCAACTTCTCAATATCATCCTAAAACAATGGGGATCTACACTTGCTTCCATATAGGGCTTTGTAAGTTAGCATCTGAATACTTGAATGGAAGCTAATGTTATAAGTAAACTCAACAAGTGGTACATGCATATCCCAGCTTCCTTTAAACTCATTATGACATGCCCATAACATATCTTCTAAACCTCAAATCTCTATCTAAAACAATATTTACTGGTACTCTATAAAGTTTTATAATCTCCTTTACATAGATTTCGACCACCTTTTCCTTGGAGTAAGTCATGTTAATGAGGAGAAAGTGTGTGGGCTTAGTAAGTCTATCCATAACTACTCATGTAGCGTCAAATTAGGCTTATGTCCTCAGTAATCCACTCACAAAATCCATAGTAATCTACTCTTACTTCCATTCAGGGATAGGTAAAGACTACAACAATCTTCTTGATCTTTGGTGCTCTACTTTTTCTCTTGGATACACTTCACATCTCATCACATAGTTGGCTATGTAATGTTTCATGCCATTTCACCAAAAATTCTTTTTGAGGTCTTAATATATCTTTATTCCTCCTGGATGTATTGAATAACCTAAGTAATGAGCTTCATTCATGATTTCCTTTCGAAGGGATGTATTGTCTGGCATGCACAATGTTCCTTTCAAGCGAATTGCTTTTCTTTCATCAATATTGGAATCAGGGTACTTCCTATTTGTCATTTCCTCTCTTATTCGCATCAAGGTGAAGTTGTCTTGACGGGCTTCTTTGATCCTTTCCATTAAAGTGGGTTCAACGGTGAAATTCGACTATTCAACATTTCCCTTAACATTTCCCTTAGCCTAAACAAACTCAATGTTGAATCATTCAAATTCCTTAGCCAATTCTTGTTGTTCTATGAGAAGTGAAGCAACTTCGATATGATTCTTGCACTTAAAGTGTCTGTAACTGCATTCACCTATTTTGGACAATAACTAATCCAAGGTCGTAATCCTTAATTAACTCTCTGCCTCATTTTCAACTCTTTTGTGTGAAAAGGTACATGAGACTCCTATAATTTGTGTAATCCTACATTTCTTACCATACAAGTAGTGTCTCTACAACTTTAAGGCAAATATAATGGTAGTAAGCTCAAGATCATAAGTGGGATAATTCTATTCATGTAGCCTTAACTGTTGGGATGCATAAACTATTACCTTCCTACCTTTTATTAACAAATAACCTAAACCATTCTTTGAGACATCATTATAAACTGTGAATAGCTCTTCGATGTTTGGCAATATCAACATAAGTGCTGACACTAACCTCCATTTCAGCTCTTAGAAGCTTTGTTCTCGCTTGTTATTCCACTTAAACTTAGTATTCTTTTTAATCAATTGCATGAGTGGTTTAGCCAGTGTAGAGAAGTCCTTAACAAACTTTTTGTGATAACCAATCAATCCAAGGAAGCTTCTTAACTCAATAATGGTCTCTAGCCTCTTCAAATCTACTATAGCCTTAACTTTTGTTGGATTCACCAATATGCCTTCACTAGATATTACATGTCTAAGGGAGAATATCTCTTTTAGCCAGAAGTCATACTTTCTTAGTTTGACATATAACTTGTGCTCTCATAGAGTGTGTAAAACCACCCTCAAAGGCTCTTCATACTACTCAAGACTCGAAGAATATACTAGGATATTGTCAATGAACATAATAATATAGTTGTCCAATAGTAGCTTAAATACTTAGTTCATCTGATCTATAAAAGTTGCAGGTGCATTAGTTAACCCGAAGGGCATTACTAGAAACTCATAGTGTCCATTTCGAGTTCTAAGTGCTATCTTGGGTACATCCTCTAGCTTAATTCTAAGTTGATGGTACCATGATTGCAAATCAATGCAAGAAAACATGCTTACAACTTGCAATTGATCAAATAAATCATTAATGCAGGAGGGGATACTTATTCTTAACCATCACCTTATTCAAATATTAGTAATCTATACAAAGCCTTAAGGAACCATCCTTCTTCTTCACAAGTAATATCGGTGCTCCCCAAGATTATACACTTAGCCTTGTGAGGCCTTGATCTAGGAGTTCTCATAATTGCTTCTATAGCTCTTTTAGTTTAACCGAGGCCATATGATAAGGCACCTTTGAAATTGGCTCAGTTCCTGGAACCAGATTAATTATAAAGTCAATCTCCCATTTAGGAGGCAACCTTAGAAGCTCATGAAAAAACACATATGGAAGCTCCTTAACAATTTTAATATTTTCCACTTTTAGCTTCTTGGGTTTTGATTCAATTGAATTTACCTAACTCTCAGTATAAACTATGCTCTTAACATTAGAAAACAACTTAAGCACGCTCAACACTCGAGTTTCAGTGGTAGCTAGCTCTCCCACAAAAGTGGCTTCTGAACCATCCACCGCTGAAAGAGTCACCTTCTTCTCTTGACAATCCAATGTAGCCGTTATTGCTAACATCCAATTCATGCCTATTATAACATCATACTTGTTCATCTCAATCAAGATTAAGTCAGCCTTGCTTTCTTTCCCTTGGATATTCATAGGGCACTTCTTAATCATTTCTTTAGTGACAATAACTCCACCTATTGGAGTCTTTACCCTAAAACTCGTAGCAATGGTAAAAACAAGCACTTTGTTCTTTAAGCAACCATAGGGGTGATGAAAGATTGTGTTGCTCCTGTGTCAAACAAAGTGTACATAGGTTGGTCGGAGATTGCTATGGTCCCTACAAAAAGTCCAGTGAATGTAGCCATGTCATCTTCAAATGCTGCTACCTCAATGTCCTTGTAATCATATTCTACATAACCCCAGTCTCCTTCTAGGTTATACACTCTTGCTACCTAAATTGCAGCTCCATATCCATTACCACCTTGGTGGTTAGTAGAGCATCCAACTATTTGTAAGGGTTTAGCAGCTACTATAGGGGCATTCCTCTAAGGACAGGTATTGGCAAAATGATCTTTTGGATGACAAAGTAAGTAGCAGTGGTCTTCTTAAGGCATTCACTAATCCTGTGATTTCCTTCACCATAATAAAAGCACTTGTCTCATAGCTATGGACAATCTCTACGATAATACTTCCCTTTATACTTCCAGCACTTCACTCTTCCAATACTAGAAGTAAGCTTTGCTTGACTTGTTGAAAACGTAAGTGTATGAATCGATAATTATATTAGGTCGTGAAAGTGGTACAAATGGTGAGTCAAGGTCATAATCCTTAGGGAGCTAAGTGCTAAATACTAAATCACTTAAGTTTTTGAAGTAAAAGTAAGTGAAAACCAAGTAACAAGGTAAACACTAAACCAAATGTTCTAACTACACTATGAGCATCTCGGGTTTAGGAGATAAAAAATGTCAAACTAGGATTTGTAAATTTATTCTCATTTGAATCGATGTGATGCTTTAAATCGATATTCGAAATTAACCAAAAGGGATTTAACTAAACTTACTAGAACTCGGCCACCTTTTTGAGTAGTAGAATTCTAATTATAACATAAATTCACCTGCTAAAGTAGTTTATCCATAATTATTGGATAAATAATAATTCGCTTACATCGAAATTATTATTTTAATTAGAAATATGATTTAAGCATGTCCCCATGACCGGAGTCATAATTCCAACCGCACTAAGTGTGTAAGTTCATGAATTTAATTAAAACCTGCATATTTCTATGACGAGCTTTTTTAAAAAAAATTAATCTATGTTTAACACGAGCTATCGAAACCCTCCCGGATATCCTATAACTTTATTTAGCTAAAAAGTAATGGTCAAGTACTAAATAACTAGATAATTAACACAATAGAAAAATACTAAAATAATCAAAATTTATATCAAAATAATATACAAAATACATTAACTGATCAAATCCATTAATACAAAATCTAAATAAATTAAGTACAATATTACATCGTAAAACCCAAATGAATCAAGATATATATAAATTGAAATAATAAAGAAAAGAAAACACATCGATCGATATATCCAATTTTGAAACCCAATACAAAATTAGCAAATCTTAATTTATTTGGAACTCGAGGTAGGTAGTCCTCCAGTGAGCTAGAGTAAAATTATTTAGAGTCTTGAAATTAAAGAAAACATACTAAAATTAATAAAGTATAACAAATATAAAATTTATATTCTTAACTATACTAGCCAAATAATAAACTCTAGCTGTTGTTCTATATCTCTAAATGCTACTCCTATTTTCCTCTTCCGTAAATTACTATTTCTATTCTCTAAGCTACTGTTTTCATCTACTGTATTCCTCTCCCTTTTGTATTCGGCTCCTGCTATTTTATCTCCCCTCGGATGCTGAAATTTCCTTCAGGCCAAGTGCTCTAAAGCCCATGGCACGCGTTTCCTTTCTGTTAATTTCTGTCCACGTGGGCCGTTGAGCGTGACATTGGGCTGACATCCTCTTTCTATTTTGGGCTTATTTATCTGGAGTCTTGGTGTGTAGCTCTTGTACTTGCTCTGTTTGGTCACACGCGTGTTTTGTTTCAGTTACATCTGTTATCAAATTTTAACAGATTGTAGCTGGGATTTGAAGTTCTACTAGTCGCGCCTGTTGAATTTGCTCAATGGCTTCTCTATTACTCGTAAAGTGGATGCCGTGGTTGATATCTGCTGTGGATCTTGGTTATCGGCTGCAGCTGCTTAGGATAAGTTGGAGCTATTACCGTTGGTAGAGTTACTGCTCTTAGTTTGGTGGCTGCTGTGGAATTCGACGGCCTGCTGTATGGACAGGAGCTTCTCAGAAAGTGCAGGAAGTTGCGTGTACTACTGCTTTCTTTAAAATTCAACTCTCGCCTCTATTGTTTCTTGGAGCTGCTGTTTAAAGTGAAAGTAGCTGTTGATTGACGAGGTTGCAGCTGCTGTCATGAGTTGGAACCAGGCCGTGAGTTGCTACTGTTTCGATTGAATGCCTCTATTGCTGTTCAAATGCAATTGCTGCAATTAAATAGAACTCTCGGCTATCCTTAAAAGTACAAGTGCTATTATTTGTGTGGAGTTTGGAGAGCAGCTGCTGTTAGATGTCCATATGCTTGTGAAGTGGATGACATGGATGATGCGCTTGAAGTTCTCAATTGGAGTTGCTGATTATTATGGAAATCTATGACCTGCAATAATAAAAAAAATCGAAATGAATTTCCTATCACATTGAGGATAACAACTTAGTTTTGCTACACATCATAGACTGATTTAGCTTGTGAAGTAAACGGACTCCAATCCTTACTACTTAATCAATTGCAAAACTTTTAATCATTTGGCCTATAGCTGAATTAGATAAATGGTAACAAGTTTTAGCTATTGATCAATTTGATTTGAAGTCCTTGTTGAAAGTTTAATGGAGTTTCTCGATTGTCAAGTGTAGATGTGAGGAGCTACTGCTAATGTGTTGAAGTGCTAATGCTGATAGCTCAAGTGAGCTCTTCATGTTGCTCTTATGTAGCTCTCAAAATTGCTTTTGCTAGAGTGTTACGGCTGTTAAATTAAATGGAGCTACTATTGGTTTGTTGGAGCACTAATCGAGCACTTGGTTTAGCATGCTCCAACTCAAGTTCCACGGCCTGGATTGTGTTGTGACAGAGCTCACATGATGTAGTTGAAGGAGTTCTCAAATTGGAATTGCTCGATATAGCAGCTACGGCCTTCTTTTTTAATGTAGCAAACTTCTCTACTGTTAACAAGTGGTATCTCAATTCTTCTTAGTTGATGCTCAATAGCAGCTCATATCTTACTAGTTGCTCACTGCTGAAAGCTTGGAACTCAACTGCTTGGAGTTATAGTTCCTACTAGCTACTATTGCATTCAAATGGCTCTCAGTTAGTCATAGCTCAACATTGAAGTGTTTTGCAATAGGGATTGCTCGGAGTTCAGTTGCTGCTCTGAATTTACTTAGAGTCCTTACTGCTTTCAATACAATTCATAGCCTATTTAAAAGTTTATATAGGAGCTTTAAATTTCTACTCTACCGACTACTCTACAAAGGGTAGGGGCTGCTATTTAGAATTTTTTGGTGCTCCTAACTTCAATATGCCTACTTGCATGTTAGAAAACTAAAGTTTGCATGAAGTTTTCATTTAAAAACTATTGTAGTTGTTAAGAGGGGTTCCAGTTGGTCTTAGAATAAAGTATTTCATGGATTCCATGCGCTTAGAGTTTGTGCTTTTTGCATGGAGCTGTTGCTATCAATTGTTTGTGTGGATCATTGAAGAAAGAACTTAGATAGCTGCAATTAAGAGCTATTGACCATGTTGGTTGATATTAGAGCTCTTCGGCTCGATGCTTGTCATGTTGGAATCAAGTTGAGCTCTTAGCATTGCTTAATAGTTGTAAGTTCAACTATTATCGCAAGTTGGAATTTTGAGTGCTACTGCATAAGAGTTTCTATGTTTCAGCTATCAAGAATTGAAGTCCAAAAGCATTTCAGTTGTTGCCTAAACTAGTGTACTAAAGATATAAAATGTAGCTGCTCTCCTCAGCCTTGTTTGATTTGATTGCTCTACATATTAGCCGAAGCTCAATCTCACTAACTTCATAAGTTCCATTGAGCTGCTGCAAATGGATTAAGTGGGCTACTTGCTATCATCTATTGCTTGGTTCATCAAGACTTCTTGCTGATAGCTACTGTTCCAAGCTTCATATAGCTGCTGGCTATTATCTTGTACTCAAGCAAGATGTTTGGCAATGGTCATCTCATGAGGGAATGTTTAGACTAATGAAGCACTCATCATATATCAACTTAAAACTAAGAATTAAACACTATTATGTATAATTTGCTCCTAAGAATAGCCAATAGTTTAGACAAATTCTTGTAATCCTATACAAATCATGTGAAGCTAAATTTTGATCTTTTTCTAAATCTTAACAAAATTGATCTAAATACATGATTTTGGCTACTTTAACTTAGAAATAATAGTAAAATTCCATAAAATGCATGAAAATGTGCTATTATAGAGAAGATAAATGTATAATTTTACACATTTATCAGGCTTTTACTGCTTTCTATGAGCAAACATGATCCTTTTACCTTTTCCTTGGAAACTAGAACTCTTAAGCAACCTCTTACTAAACACATTCACTTAGGCCTTAAGTGGTTTCAACTCCACTTACTTGGCTCCCTTAACCATCTTAGCTCTCTTAACAACTTCAGCATAAGTCTAAGGTTTGAGCTTTCTCACTCGGCATCTTATATCAAGTTCTAAGCCTCTTGCAAAAATCTATAATCTAAACCAACCACGATTCTTTCCTCATATTGCTCAATGGAATCACTTCTTATTCAACCGTTGTTACAATCATTGAAGCCAACACCTTTAATCAAGATACTTCAACTCCCATTCTATAGTTAAAATATTCTAGTGCCCTCAATCTCTAGTATTTGTATATACTTGTCCTTAATTAATTTTTGTACCTTCAAGGTAATTTTCTTCCATACAGTCCCAAACTAGCTTCTTGCATCTTATGGCTCAATATTCCAAACCCGTGACATGTAGTCTTTAGGGAGCGCTCATTAAGATTATCTTGGTTTAGGAGTGAAATAATGGGTAGCGTTTATATGTACATATATACGTAGACATAAATACATATAGGTGATACTATGTATAATATATGTTCTATAAGTTTAAGTCTTTTATTTATTAATCCTAATTCTACTCGAGTTCTATCCCATCTTACCATTTAGTAGGTTTCTCTAATATCTAACAATCTAAAGCTCTGATACTACTTCTGTAACACCCCAAAAGAGGGACCTAGTAGGATTACTTAAGATTTTTACATCACATGTACACTTATGGTATGAAAGTCACCTTACAAGTTAGAAGATTACAAGATTTTACATAATTACTTGTTGTTTACATTTTAGTTATATAACTATCTTGTCTTGTAAATAATCATGGACACCAAATAATCCGCGATCCATTAGACCTGTAGAGAATCGATATTCCCTATTAGATAATAAGATAGGATAAACCAATTTTATAAGTTATAATAATTACTAAAGCTATAGAACTTGATACATAAGTAATTTTGATGTAGAGTGTTTCTATACTAAATATACATTTCCCTACCTAAATCTAACTTTCTCTTATACTTCTTGGATGTGTACTTACACCCAAACCTTATCCTAATCCTAACTTAAGCGAACTTGCAAAATAGACTATTTGTAAGAGTAAACTACATGAGCTTAGTGGGTTATCCCTTCAAGTATATTGGTAAGCAAATTATTAAGCAATTATTATTAACAATCATGTGAATGTATGTATAAGCAATATGCCAAACAATGCATCCAGTTGATTGGTGTTGCATAAAACTCAAATTTATGCTCTCCGAAGTTAGGGTTGGTGATTCATCAACACCAATCACAATCAGGTTCTAGTACTTGGGCTCTTAAACAATTTAAAATTCCACATTTAATAAAAGAATTTTTCATTTCTAAAATCTAGTAAAAATCAAAGCCTCAAGTCTAGTACTAAGGTAACCTCAACAGTTTACACTCATACCCTACAATGAAGGTCTCTAAATGCAACCCTTAGCCATACTGTTGGCATCTCTAGGCACCTAATAAGCATGTGGGTCAAGGTTTGGCATTTGTTGTACGAGTGCATCATACTGATAACTTTCATATCAACATCAATATAACCCCTATATGACCCTTCATTACTTTCATGTAAGGTGACGGTTAGAAAATAGATGCGATGTCGTGGTCATGCATGTCCATTTTAATTAATTAAACCAAATATAATTAGATTCGATTCAATTGAGTAATCTAGCAGTTCACAAACACTTACAGTAGGTAACATTCAATAATATAACACGTATTTCATTCTCTTGTAATTAAGATATATTGGCACCACATTCAAATAAGAGTTAAACACATGCATTAACCTGTATACCCCCAAACTATCAAATTTAGTTATCTTTAATTAATCGTGCAACAAACTACATACATAAACTAGTATAAAATCATCGAAAGTACTCACCTAGTCGTGATGCCTACATTTGTAGAAATCCTTGGGTGTTCTTAGAATCAATTTTAGAATAGCCTGATAGCAAGGTATGGATGATACTATAAGTTTGTGGTGAAACTATTTAATTATGTAAATTAAGTTTGCTATACTCTTCCCAATTATAGTTAAAACTTGTTTTCATGATATCATTTTTGTTTTAAGTTTGATTTTCAGGATTTATAGTTGATTTTATAGGATTTCAAATGTATTTTCACATGGTAAGGTCCATTTTGAGAGTTAAGACTCACAACTATTCATTCAAGTAGGGGTCATATTTAAGTTTTTAATTTTGCTCTATTTGTTTAGTTGAATTCCTAGCTTACTTAGGTGTTTGAGTGTTTAGGGCCTTGTCTTAGATTCATATATCTATTAGTTGTGCTTTTTAATCTTTTTTAATGTTATTAAATTAGTGGGGCTAATTAAAATTTAGATTCAAGTCTAACTCTTATCATTTTAAGACTTAATTTGTCTTTCTAACCAATTATGTGCTCAAACTATACTTAAGCTTATTAAAGCCTCTTTTAATTATTTAGTGGCCTTATTAAATTCTAATTAAGTTCCACTTATTCACTTTAGCTACTGGTCTTATAATTCCAAGCTGGGTTTAAGCTTGTTTTGTGGGCCTTCAACTTGACTCAAGCTTAATTAATATGTTAAGGCTTACACCATGACTCTAACTTACTCCATTGTGAGAGCCTAGTTGATTAAGTACCTTAGTCACTAAATTAACCAATATAAGTTAAAAAGTTTAGGGCATTCGAAACAATTTAGGGCTTTCAAATTCTCAAAATTTTAATATAAGCTTAGAAAAGTTAGACAAAGAATGATAATGGGACTAATTTCTCAAAATAGTGTATATGTAATATTTAATTTCAATAAAATATATTTTTACCAAGTACATTTGTTAAGTCATCGAGAGCTCAATGTTTGAGTCTTGAAAAGTAACAAGCCATTAGAGATAAAATATTTAAATTATAAAAAATAATGTTTAGGGGTCAAATGACATATAATGTGAATATATAGTCATATAATATATATGTTATACACCTGATACGTAAATATATTAATAAATATACCAAATAATTACTAAAAATTGTAATTAATTAATAGAAAATAGTAAAAGAACACTAGAAACACCTGGACTTCATGCAATTAGGCGCAGAAAGTGGGGAATCAGTAATACACTAAGAGAATTGAGCTATCTAGTAATTACAAACACAAATGAAAGGGTAATGCTTCGATGAAGTTGCAAAGTGACAATTGGAGCACTTTATCCTACCCTAATCGACATGAAGCTTGCAAAGGAAAATTTAGGAATCATTTAGTATCATTTTATCAAGATAAACACTCAAGAATCCTCTCTAGAAAATCAACACATAAATTACATAAAAATTAGGAAAATTTGGATCAAGAATAAAGGACTAAGGGTTCTAATAGCTATACATAACCTGACATTATGAGGCTTTAGACTTAAGCTTTTGGGGTATAGATAAGGTAGGACAACATACCTTGGTAGCTAAAGGGTAGCTGAAGCATCATACGCTGGTGGGTTTTCTATTTTTCATCTAATATTGATTTATTTTACAAAAAAAGAAAAGCTTAGAAAATTATCAAATTTGGTTTCCCTAGGTTATTTTACATTTACTTTCATCAGGTAATTTTATTTTCTTGAAATTTTATCAATTTAGAGCACTTCCTGAAGAAAATGCCCTGTTATTACGAATTTTGATTAGTTTTTATAAAATATTAAATGATGTTGTTTAGAGCTGAAAAATTTTATACAAAAATCCTATAATATATGCTAAATTTTGGTAATAAGAATTTTTGAAAAAAATTATGTCTACTAATTATGGTAATTTATTTGGTACTGATTAGCGATTTTACTGATTATAGGAAATAAGGGGATTTTAAGGTATTTTGTGTATAAAATCAATTTAGCCTAACTTGTGATGATTAGTAATATTAAGATGTATAATATTCTAAATTTAAAGTTAAGTATAATTATTTCCCTATTTTAAGTCATTTATTGAAGAAATAGAGCTTAATATGTATTATGGAGTATATAATATAATATGCAATTTTAGTATTTTTCTAGACTAGAAAAATGATCATTATAATTTTTTGAATCTAATGTGTATTTCATGGATTTCGTGAAGTACGAATACTAAGTAATATGTATTTTCCGATTACTTATACATATTTTGCTCCATATGTTGATTAAGGGTAAAATTGGTAAATTGGCAATGTAATGCATAAGAGTTTGAGAAGTAATAAAGTTGAGAAAGGTTGTTTGGAGTTTTGCTTATAGTATTAAATTGATCATAGAATTGTAACTTAAAAGAAAAATGAATGAATCAACAAAATTTTAGGACATTAGTTGAAGGTAAGGGATAGCTCAGAGGTTTTGGAAATAAATTTTTGCACTATTATAATACTCAAAGAATATGTTAGAGGCAATTTATGAGTTAAATGTGAAAACAGGGGATTTAGAAGCTTAGTCAGAGGTTGTTTTTCGTAAAAACTCTAGGAATGATAGAGTCAGAGGATAGCTTAGTAAGGGTCTTAAACTACAGAAACTTAGAGGCTATGTTAGAGGATAAAATTGATATCATAAATGGCCTCTGTATAGCTTCAATGGTAACTTAAAGGATTTTTTACTAGATAAAGTTATTGCAGAGTTACTCATAGCCAAACTCAAAAGCTAAAGTAGAACCAACTTACAACAAATTAAGAACCAACAAGCGAGTATTTAACTAGTATATGTATAAATATACATATATATATATATATATACTCATGACTTGCAATTAACTGTAGAAATACTTTCTCTTGCTAGGTGAAGTCATGGAGGAGGAAGTTCCTACTAACAAGTGAATTGGGATCGTGCCAATAGCTAAGTAAGTTAAATTGCGTATATAGGGTGTAGATTTACATTTAACTATCTTCGTACATGATTATGGTGTTTGTTTGAGTAATTCTTGGAAATTGTTGTGTAAGGAATGTGACTTACACTTACTTGGTGAATTGTAAATGTTCTAGTTTGTGAATGGAGTAATTGTTTAAATATTGCTTAGATTCGCGGTAATGGTACTTGGTGTTGCTATATTTTCTATAATGTTGCTAAAGTTTTATGTAATGAACTCTAGAATTGATTTTGAGTAAAACATATGAAGATTTATGCTATAATGAGTTGGAAACTATTATAGAAGCAAATTCAAAACATAAAGCAGAGACAAAAAGAATATAATAAGCCTTGTTGATATACTTGATATTGATTAAAAATTAGTTGATGCATTCATAGTATGGCATGAAAAAGGCCTATAGGTCAATTTTCTTAAAGCTTACGGTTTTGCTATAATAAGTTTACAAAGCTTGGTTTCATGTATATAATTTTGCATTGACCAAAACTTCAACTATGCTCCATGGGTTTTTGCTAAGCTAGGATGTTTTGCTAAGTTCCTAGATATATTCTTTGGATGCCCGGATTTGTAGTTGACCAAACTGGATGAGTTGCTAAGCTGGCTAGTATATTGATATTGATACATGTCATGTGCATTAGCATGGCATATATTTTACATTAACTTATTCACTATTCAGATATAAACTTGATATAAAACTTGAGTGTTTATGTGTATGTGCTATGGTATATTATGCTTTTTTTTCCACTCTCACTCAGCTCAATGGTAGTTAAGGGGATAAGTTTTCTCTTATCCTCAAGTTATAATGCAACTTTTTGAGGCATCACCAACAACAAGGGTAGACCTTTAGAGAGCGCTAGATAGAGTCAATTATTTGGAATTGAAAGTGTCACTAAACAAGTATAATGAAAACCCAGAAGTTTTACTATAGTTTAGTATTCAAGTTTTTAAAGTTTGTAAATTGTGTAAATATTTATAACCAAAAGCTTATAGTTGAACTCTTTTAAGTGCCAAGTATATAATGAAGTGTTATTTTGTTAGAATTAAACTTATATTTAACAAGTTTACCTATATGATAGGGCATCATATGCTATGCCGGAATGTGACACCATTAGGCCTAATAACTTATTAATCATTTACCTTAAACTATCCTGTACAAGGTCCAAATTTCTAGCTCAAAAACACAATTAAAACATTCCTTTTTTTTATCTTCTAGGTTTGTCAACAGGAAAGATGTATTGGTTCAAATGGTGGTAGTCTTGCTCAATTTGGTGGTGTGTGGTGGAGAAAAAAGCAAAAGGTGTTGAGGTTGATGGGGTAGTCCAACAACTGCAACTTGTTTCCTCCTCCTTATTTTTCTTAGGTTTTAGATGTATGTATTTAAAGAGTGTTTCTAAGATTTATTCTATGGAAAAAGATGGAGTAAAAATGCAGATGGAGGGGTCGAAAAGTTGATTTTGAATGGGTGTAGTAAGGAACAAATCCCTTCAATTCTTGGTTATATGGTACAAGCACAAAGTGGGGACTGTCTACTTTTATGATTTTTGCTTAATAAGTTAAGGATTTATCTCCTAAAAGTGAATACATTACTTAATCATATCTTCCAATTAACTAATTGCATTGTCTTTTCATTGGTAGTGGTGTTTCTCTCTTAATTAATCATGATGCATGAACGCCTCTAACTAATTAAGATGCAATTAAGCCTATTGACAATAATTACTAGTATATATGATCCTAATTAGACATAATTTAGGGTTTCTCATATTTAACTAAGTTAATCGAGCTTATTAGTCATTTTATCTAATTAATTTAGGGTTTATAAAGGTTGAAATTAATTATTACTAATTGATTACGACTTTAAAAGGCAAATTAAAGCTTTTTTGTGATTTGGTAAATTATTAGTAATTAATTAATAATGTGCCTATATAATTAGAGTTTATTAATTTAATAGTTCAATCATATAATTCAAGGTTCTTAATATTAATTTAGAGTTTCTAGAATTGAGTTAAGGTTTGTCGCGTGTTTAAGCTTAGGTAGGTCTTTTAGTTTAGACGGTACTTTTGAGGTTTTAATTTTAATTATAGAACTTCAAATATATTATTATGGTTTCTTATTTTAGTATTTGTTTTTAATTTAATCCTTCCTTATATGGCTTAAGGGACTCATATGGATTCTAACTACTTGTCTTGAGTTTGGATTCGGAAATTTCACAGGTCGTACAAATTGTATAAGGGTTGGATTCGGCTTGAATTAGACTTCTTAATGGGTCTAAGACATTTTATTAGATATATAAAATTCATTTGCAAAATATGTTGAGAACATAAGTCAACACAGCTAGTTGAGGGATGTTCAAGGATGCCTTAAGTTAAGGGTTTGACTCTCATTGTAAGCATTGGGAGTGTTTCTTTTTTCTTTTCTTTTCTTTTCTTTTTTTTTTTTTTTTTTTTTGCTATTCGCATTGGCTACTTGTTGGCGTGCAATTAGCCAACACATTATTTTCCTTCATTTTCTTGCCATTTCCGTCCTTTCCCCAAACTTTCTCATAGATGTCGTGTTTAGACAACCCTATTTGTAGCCATCTTTAATCCTTCTTTCTCCATGATTTTGACTAATCAATGGTGAAATCATGGAGACTCAAGACCTATTTTAAATAGATATGAATAACTTATCTAAATTCAGCCATTAGAGAAACCAAAATGAAGCTTGAAAATTGGAAAAAGTTTAAAAAGCACGAATTCTACTTTACTCGAATCAAGCTCCAAAATGAGTATCAAAGCTTCTAATTGCTTGTTTTAGCAAGAGCAAGCTTCAAGGGATTCATTTTAACCATTGAAAACACTTAAAATCACATCATTTTCATTAAATTTGAAATCAAATCATATGGTACCCATTTATTGAGATTTTCAAATTTATGATAATTGATAAATTCCCAAGGTTAAATGATTATTGATTAGTGTAAAAGGGAGCTTGGGAATTCATTAGAGCACGAAATGATCACTCAAAATCCCCATTTGAAGCTTTAATCAAAGCTTTCTCTCTCTAGCAAACCTTAACTCACAACTTCTCTCTATCTCTTTAGGATACTATCAACCTTGAAGCAACTTGAGCACAATTGATCATACGGCCAAAATCCCTATACTTTAAGCTCTTGTTAGCCGTCAGTATAAACCATAGTCGTACCCCTTAACAAGAGAACCAACTAGCAACTCCCAAACCCTAACCATCGCCCATTACCACTTGCGTACCACCACCAACAACGCTATTTGGGTATGAACTAACCATACCATGACAACTAAGACCCTTGGAAACCCTTGACTCATCACTCCATTCACATCCAATAGCCAGCATACGCATCACCCAACTACTACGATGATGCCCAACACTTGCAACACCATTAAACCACCACAAATTCACAAAACCCACATTTATCAATTAGATTCATATGAATCTGATCTCATCGCTTGAAAAATCTCTTAAAATGGCCTGCACCACCCCTCTTTAATCATCCCTACTCCTTCTCAACGTGTACACGTGCAAGTCATGTATTGACTCGCTTTCGACCTAAATCTAACCCATGGATCCAAGTTGACCCACTCTAGATCCCCTAATTTGCACCTGGTTCGATCCCTCTTCTTTTTTCCTTTTGCATTGTATTTCTTTTATTTCCTTTAATTTTTTTATCCTATTGTAAAAAAGAAAAAAAGATTTGAAAAAAGCAAAGAAAAGAAAAAAATGAAAGGAAAGCTTTGTTATTTTATTTTATTTTTTAAAAGCAACTCATTTTGGAATAACATATGTTTTAATTGAAAATTTTAAAAGATAATAATACAAATATAAAAAATAAATTAAGAAAAAAAGAATGTGTTTCACGACTTAGAATTTTTTTAAAAAAAAATAAAAGTCCGATTAACAAACCTTTTTTCAAAAATAGGATTTCCTTAAAATTTTTCAAATAAATAAACACTAAAAAAAGAATTAGGAACCTCTTAAATTTTTTCATAAATGAAAATAAATTGATAAAAATTTAACCTTAAATGTTTTCAAAGTTAAAAGAGATTAGCAAATTGAAGTTTTATAAAAACGAACTATAAAAGTTTGATTCAAAAATAAAGGGATCGTAGACACCTGTACGCAATTATGGGGCAACTTAAAACATGTAAAAATTTATTTTTTTCCTTTTGTAAATGATTCTTACTTTTCTTCATTTTTGTCAATAGATATGTTTTTATTTATGTATTCATGTGTAAATATGAATTAAAAGGGTATTTTGTAAAAATAAACTTAAATTCAGAAGGTTTAAAGTGGTACATGTTTAGGTTTAATAGGCCTTTGAACTTAAAGATCTCTGGTTTTTCTAAAATGATTTATTGCATATTAGTAGCAAAGTTAAAATCAATCCATCTAATCAGTTCTAACTTAACCTTTTCCTAAGCTAGGTTGAGTGGCAACTTCGAATTTTTCAATTTTTCAACAAAAACCAAAATGTCCTTAATTCTTAGTCAAAAGTTAATATTAAACAAGTAGGGTTTAATATTAATCAGATTAAGGAAAATAAAACCGAAAATTCAAGCTTGATAGCTCAATGATTCCATTAAAGATTGTTGAGATGGTTAGCCATTTAAACCTTTTGAAATTAAATTTATTTTTTAAAATACCGATGTTAATTTATGATTCTTTTTCTTGTAAATATTCTTTGTTTAATTGTTATATTCATTACATGCAACGTAAAAATACTTAGGATATTAAGGGGAGGTTTATTGCATCATGGATGCAAGGCAAATACGGTCAGACTGAAGCCGTCTTAGGACCCTAGGATGGTGATCTATTGTGTAGACTCGAAGTTTAGTGGTGTAACCACCACTCGGAATTAATTAGACCACCCCACTCAAGTTTTGATATGACCAAGAAACCATTTTTTTTAAAAAACATATGAGGTTACAGAACTTGAAGACTTTTAGAACCTAACCTAATTACATATATTACACCTAAACATTGAGTTAGTATAATGTTTCAAAAGCTGCAACCTTACTAATGCTCGAGTATCTTAAAAATTTTTGTAACACTCAAATGTTGTACCTACCCCTTTTTTGTAAATAGATGTATATAGAAATTAGGATCATTTCTTTTTTTTTTTGTTTTATAAACGTGGAATCAATAGTAGGGTTGCCACTTAAGAAATGATTGTATTAACTTAACATTTCTAGCATTTGTATGCTTCCATTTACATTTTTGCATTTTATCATTAAACAACTTTTACTTCATGAATCGTTTAAGCCCACCATAATGGCAGTTGACCAACAAGTGAACAATTAGAGAATCGATAGGCTACAATACCTTCCTAGGATTCGTAAATAGTTGTTAGAAGCTAAGATTGCCTATTTGAGAGAGAAGTTTCAATGTTTTGAAGCTCACAATCAAGCCTTAAAAGCACTTCTTAAACAAATCCTTAGAGGAACCTAAGAAATGCTGGAAGACCTTAGAGCTTGCTTATAAGAGTTAGATTAGGGTTTTTTAGATTGTGGCGAAGGGGCTTAGAATAAATGTCAAGTTTTATTGAATAATAATCAAGAATGAATGTTAGACTCCTTTTCCTTGCACTCTAATTTGTCAAGATAATAAAAGTTCCCTTTAGCATATCATTCTTCATTCTTCAGTATTTCCCTTTTTTTTTCTAACCGTCGTAAATAAATTCTACAAACTTATAAATGGAACCTTAAAATCCCCTATCCTTATTTAGCAATGTGGGAAAATGTGCTTATAAGCTCAAGACACTACGAAGACAACCTATCCCTAAGGCATGGAGCGCCTAGAATTTAAGACCCTATTTCCATTAAGTACAATTACGAGAATAGGAAGCACTTGTAACTGTGGTTGAATGCAATGAATCGATGAGGTTTCCTACACTTATCTCTTTTTCTCTCCTACTCCTTATACACTCATGCGATATTTTCCTACACCACACTGTGGCCTTGGGTTGATTCTCATCCCCAAGTTTTGATCAAGTTAATCTCTACACTAATGTTATGGGTACCTTCCTCGAACATCAAACTACATCAAGCCCTCAACTTTAGGTCAATTCTCATCCCTAAGCTTCGCCTAAGTTAATCCCTACACTAATGTTACAGACACCTCTCTCGGGCATCAATCTACATCGACCCTTCAACCTTGGGTCAATCTTCATCTCCAAGTGTTTCATCCTTAAGTGTTGCCTAAGTTAGTCCTTACATTAACGTTCCAAGCACTCTCTTGGGCGTCAATCTACATCGAACCCTCAACCTTAGGTCAATCTTTATCCCTAAGCATTGCCTAAGTTAGTTCCTACACTAACGTCGTGGGTATTTCCATCAAGCATCAATCTACATTGAGCCCTTAACCTTGGGTCAATTCTTATCCTCAAGCTTCGCCTAAGTTAGTCCCTACACTAACGTCCTAAGCATTGATCTACATAGAGCCTTAAACCTTGGGTCGATCTTCATCCCTAAGCATTGCCTAAGCTAGTCTCTACATTAACATCGCACCTCTCTCAAGCATCGATCTACATTAAGCCCTCAACCTGAGGTCGATCTTCATCCTTAGGTGTTGCCCAAGTTAGTCCCTACATTAACGTTACGGGTACCTACCTTGAGCATTGATCTATGTCGAGCCCTAAACCTTGGGTTGATTCTCATCCCCAAGCTTTGCTCAAGTTAGTCTCTATACTAACATCATAGGCATCTCTTTCGAGCATCAATCTAGATCGAGCCCTCAACCTTGGGTTGATCTTCATCCCCAATCATTGCCAAAGTTATTGCCTACACTGAAATCACTAGCACCTCTTTTGGGCATTAATCTACATCAAGCCCTCAACATTAGGTCGATCTTCATCCCCAAGTTTTACCTAAGTTAGTCCCTCTACTAATGTTGCAGGCACCTCTTTCGGGCATTGATCTACATCAAGCCTTTAACCTTCGGTTCATTCTCATCCCTAAGCTTTGCCCAAGTTAACCCCTACACTAATGCTTCGGACACTTATTTCGAGCATCGATCTACATCGCGTCCCTAACCTTGGGTCAATTTTCATCCCCAAGCCTTGCCCAAGTTAGTCCTGCACTAACGTTGTGGGTACTCCTCTTGTGAACCAATTTACATTGAGCCCCCAACCTTGTGTTAATCTTCATCCCCAAACATTCACCTCAGTTAGACATTATCATGACAAATATTAAACATAACTATAACTTAAATTGAATAGCGAAAACCGAAGGCTAGAGGAAAATAAAGTAGCAAATGAGAAGCGATAGGTGAAAAGGGAAAATTTTATTTCACTAATGAAGTAAAGTACAAGGCTTAACTTAACGGGTTGGCATACCAATCCCAATTACATTCAGAAGAAAAAGTAAAGAATATAAAGGCATGTAGCCACATTCTACTTTATAGCTATACGTTCGACTTGAATGGCCGCTCTCAACTCCAACTTGGCTTCTCACTCTAAAGACTCTTCTCTAAGAGGAACTGCTCTTAACTTCAACTTGGCCCATGGCCATTCAAGGGATAGTTGTAACTACATCCTTAGATTCCTACATAGTTGAACTTTAAACTGTAGGGGTCCTAGTGATAATCGACCTCTAAGTGAAGGTACCCACTCTACCTTGCAGAGCTTCTCTTCCATAAAAGCGACAATGGGGACAACTAATCTAGCCAATCCACTCAAAGCACCGAGCTCTATGGGCCCTATTAGCACTAAAGTAAGGTTAATGCTCTACATAGAGTAAACTATAGGACTTGCGAAGGAGAGGACCTCCTGCAAGTACCTTGGTCAATAGGTCAAGGTGGAGAAAAGACCTCTTGTACTACTGTAGTCACCACAGTCACCCCTGCTTGCACAGATTCATTTGGGACAGTATGATGTGCTTAGGAGCTAAGTTAATTACTAGAGCTTATTGTAGGAAGCGGTAACAAGGTAAGTTCTTTGAGGAATTAAAGAATAAAGGAATGGATAAGTTGATAAACACCGTAGCTTCCTTAAAGATACTTAAAAGATATGAAATATCAACGAACATAACACAACATAGTATTTCCCCACTAATCTTGAGCTACTAAGCAAGATTGGATAAGAGTGTGAGAAAGGGATGCACTCGAGGTAAAGTATCTCATAAGAATAAGAATATTCATTAACTTCTAAGGTAAGTAAGATGATTGTGGCTACTGTAAAAAGGACTATTTATAGTAAGTTCTTTAGGGCAATAATATAATAATGGAAAATTATATAAAAGATAATGTAAGAAAGAGAATCTTAGAATGCTTGAAAAATGGTAAATATGACAAAGGACCAAAAGGAATATAGTACAAGTGTTAGAAAAATAGAGGATAAGTGGCAGCTTATCAATGGGTTTGTGTTTTGGGATCTTAGGCCAATTTAGTTGAGCGAAGCTGATGTTAGGGGTTATTGTTGATGAGTTGTGTTGAGAGCTATTGAAGTGATTGAATGATGTTATAGTTCAATAGGTTGGAAGAGCAAAGCTCGGCATTTAGTGTCCTCAAGCTTGGTACTCCTTATGTTATGACATTGGTGCAACTTCCTCAATCAATGATCATAGTGCACAGGTTGCCATTTACTCGACATTTTGTATGAAAGAGGTTCTCTCTCTATTCATTCTCATCAACAATAAAGGTACTGATCATCGTATAACAATGCAATATTCTCCCAGTTTAGGTCAGATATAGGCATCAAAACCTTCTTGAAACTTATCTAACATGTAATTAACATCCACTTCTTCTTCCTCTCCTTTACTAGCACTTTCCACTTCAAATTAGGGGTTCTCTCCCTTGATGGTCATAACACATCAGTTTGGACATTAACATGCCATGTGTCTAAAACATAAGCATTTGAAATACTTTATCTCTTGAGTCTTCCTACTAGAGCTCTAACCTTAATCCTTTTGGACCTCAGGTTCCTTGACCTTAGTCTTTCCTCAGTCATCATCAGGTCTGCTAGGCATATGACCTAAGTAATCTACCTTGAAACTATACTAAGCTCGGTCGTATCCAGGTCAACTCAGCATACTGGTTCTGCTCAGCAAGCCAAGTCTGTTGCTTTGTACTCGGCTAAGCTGATTTTGCCTTTGCCTTTTGACCTTTTATGTTACTTGAATAATCTCATCTATGTTTCCAAGCCTCTACATATCCACTACATTACCAATCTTAGATCTTAGTCCAGAAATGGATGTTGCTATTGTCTGCGCTTCGGGTTCATTAACATCACAGTAGATCATCAGTAGTTGGAACTCTTAAACATATTTCATCCACAGATCGGTTGCCCTACTTGACTTCTTGAAGACATCATGTCTTATTCATAATGTTCTCACACAAATCTACTCCTTAGAACTCTCTTCATCTCATTCCATGTTCAGATTTGACGTCGATCTCATTAGCGTACATTTTGCAATTTCTTCCACCACATTGCTACGTGCCTATAAATTCTAAAGTGGCTACTCGAATACGCACTGAGTCCTTGTAATCATATAACTCGAATATATTTTCAATCTTCTTCTCCTAATCCAAATAGTCATCAGCATTATTAAACCCATTAAAACTCAAAATATGCACTTTTAGATGATCGACTCCTCTAGGGTTGCAAAGCTCATGCTCTTTGAGTCTATCATACTACCTCTTCCTTACCATATTCTTTAACTTCATCTAACTCAAGTCACCTCCTTGCAAACGTCTCAATATATCGGGGTAGAGTCAGGTTCACATTAATAGCTTTTAGTTCTCTAAGTTCAACTACTTGTCTTCTCAGTTTGTCTCTCATATCTCAGCCTTATTCATTAGCTCTCTTTTGTAGCCTAGTCTCTATTATCCTCTATACAGAGATAGCTAGATTGGCCATAATAGCTGCAAGGTCTTCCAATTGTTCATTAGTAGTTCGCAGGATCGGTTAGGTAACATGACTATAAACATGAGTATTGCTCTTGACATCATTAATCTCTCCTTGAATACTAGGATTCGACATTCTTAATACAAAACTTTAGGGAATCTATTATTCGATAAAAGGTTACATACAACTTTAATAATATGATATCGAGTAATGACTGAAGGACTTGCTTTGTTTTTCTACTAAAGGACAGAGTATAATAAAATACACACTATATTAAGAAGTAACTACTACAATACTTAGCTTTCGATTACAACCTCAAGCTCTGATATTAAGATTATATGATGTGCTTAAGAGCTAAGTTAATCACAAGAGCTTATTGTAAGAAGTAGTAACTAGGTAGGTCCTTTAAGGAATTGAAGAGTGAAGGAATGGATAAGTCGACAAACACTATAGCTTCTGTGAAGTTGCTCGAAGGATATGACACACCAATGAATACAACACGACTTAGTATTTCACTTAATGGGACTACCATTAGATGCCACTTGACCCGGCCTAAAGTCCTTAATGGCATGCCCATTGGCACATCACCACCACCTTGCTGCACAACCTTACGAAGTGTTTGCTACCTCCCACCTTTCTTCTTTGACTCCTTAGAAGGGTGATGTAAGGTCTTCCACTCCCCTTCCAACATAGGTTGTTTTCTCTTCTCAATAAGCCTTAAAACACTCTTAAGTCGCCTATCCTGCATAGCGAGAAGCTTCACCCTTATCTTCTTTGTAGCCATCTTTAAAGTTGCAAGAAAGTCGACAAACTCATCAAGTAAACAAGATCAAAACAAAGGCAATGCACTTACTAGGCCAAAGACAAGCAACTCGATGTCCCCCACTCCAACGACTAGATGACACGGCTTAGTAAACAACTAACCGCCCCTCCTTAGCTAAATACAACAAATATTTGTCTCCATCCCAAACAACGGTGAGCCATTCTTATATTTTTAGCATATCAACAAAGGATTCAGTTTCTTCTAACCCGCTAAATTCAGTAGCTCGATGTTGGTTACCACATCCTCATCTCCTAAGCCACCTAATTTCCTGCCCAGAATAGGCCATCTCCATTTATTTAGGAAATCAAGAGGCTTAGGTGCGCAAACATGATAAAAAAACTCCTTCCACCCTTTAACCTTATTTGGCGGTTTATAAAAAATACTTAGCACTTTGCCTTAGGTAGCAATGCATGCCTATCCATCGACCATCCTCTTTACATGGAAGAAGTGCCTAGACAATTGCATAGTCTGTTGTTACAACTCTTAAATATACAACACCTCAAACGCAAGCAGCTGAATCCATGCATTGGCATTAAGACTTCCTAGAGCAACTTTAAAGCACCAAAAGAACTCCAATAAGAACTTCAAAAAAGGGAGGTGAAGATTAAGCTCAAACGGTTTCACCTAAATATTGAAAGATCGATTATCCCTTCTGTCATAAGCTCGTTGCCTACCCATGGACACCTCTACTGGCCACTTAAGCACTTATCTTACTACTTGGCTAACTAATCTCAACTTCTCCTCACTTGATACATATGAAATATGGACACACGCATGATCATTCGTATTAATGTCTATAAAAATTGCCTAACTTTGCCCTCCTTACCATCCAAGGGGTAAACATTACGAAGACGTTGCTATGTACACCCCTTCCTCTCTTCCCAAGACAATATTACTCCATCTTCCTCTCTTGTAGCTGCTACCATTTCGGGGGCAATAGGGCTATCGTCCCCTGCTTAAGACAAGCCTTCGCAACCTTATCCACCTCTTTCAAAATAAATGGATGGGAAGACTTACTTTAATTTTTAGTTATGTTTTGCTTAATCATCGTGAATGATTAACAAAGAAAGGAAGCACACGAGAAAAAGAGACCAGCTTGAAAGTAGAAATTTTGGTAAAGTTTCCTCTAAGTAGATAGAGCAAAGTGAAAAATAAGGACCTGCATCCCCCTTTAGATAGACAACCAAGGACTCCCCCTTTTATATAGACAACCAAAGGGAGAAGGTAAACGGTTTCTCCTACTTTCGGAGCATAAATCGACAAAAGGACAGGCATTAAACCTCAGTTGTCCACATGCCTCACTCCCCCAACTAAAGGCTTTGATTAATCCTTATACACGGATCCATGATATGGCCTAATAACATGTCACCTCATGTACATAGCCACTTATTACAGACCATCAATACATGTTACATTTCCTACGAACTGTCATCATGACACATCGAGTAACCTACTGGTCACATCAATTATGTAATAAACCTATGTATGGGAAAATGGACTGATAACTCTGATTTTAAACATATTTCATATGGTGATTTTATAGTATTTTCCTTACATTTTTGGTTTTCTTTAAAGAAATTGATACTTAATTGAGTAAAATTTTGATTTTAGGGTTTAAACACGTTCTAGGCTCGAAAACGAAGAAAAAGAATCGAGTTTCACTCAATTCCGAGTTTCGATTCCGAGTTCAAACGAAGAAGTTATGAAGTTTTGAAGTTATGCAGAAAATTTGCTTAAGTGCAGAAAGTTACACGGCCTAGGACACGGTAAATAATTTAGGATTAGGGTTAATATGCTTGAGAAAGGTATTAACTTTAGTTGTGAATCCCTCCAGTCAAGAATAATAGAAACCGAATTGAATATATTTTAAGCAATCACATGTTAAACTCTCGGGGAAATAATTCCTAAATACGTTATTACTTTCTTGAAGTCGTTCTTGATTTTATCGCTTTTTCAATTGCTTAATTAAGTCTTTTAATTAAAGTAGTTTGATAATTTTAGTATTTTTAATTAATTCAAACTTTCATAATTTTCCGATTAGATAATAAAGCTAAGGTTAATATTAGTACTCGAAGTCTCTGAGGGATCGACTCGGACTCACATCCACTATATTAAAACTGATAGGTGCACTTGCCTCATATCAAGTTTTTGGCGCCGTGCCGGGGATTTTCGATATTAAGAACACTAGTTGCTTTATTACTTTAACCATTTTTTCTTTTGTTTTCATTATTTATTTTCATTAGCTAGAGCTGCAATTAATTCTATATTTCTTACCCTTGCAGTGCATGACTCGAAGTAACCCAGAAGATTTGGTAGAACTTGATCCTGAAATTGAGAGAATTGCCCTTCAAATTTTGAAATCACGACCTAGACAAAGTGTGGCAACCATTGACGACGAGTCAATCGTTGAAATCAAGGAAAAAGGTGAAGAGACTAACACTCAATTCATCGAGCAGGAAGATCCACCATATATGGCTAACAACGGAAATGAAGCAAATCGGACCATGTCCGATTATTCAAGGCCTACACTTATTAGAGTTGACTCTAGTATCGCAAGGCCAACCGTCGCGGCTAATAACTTCTAAATTGCACCTAACATTATACAAATGGTGCAACAATATGTTCAGTTTGATGGTCTCCAAGATGAAGATCCTAATGCCCACATCTCTAGCTTTCTAGAGATTTGTGATACTTTTAAAATCAACGGAGCCACGGATGATGCCATCCAATTGCGGCTATTCCCTTTCTCCTTGAGGGGTAGAGCAAAACAGTGGTTGAACTCTCTACCACGAAATTCAATCACAACTTGGAATGAATTGGTAGAGAAATTTTTGGAGAAGTATTTCCCACCTGCAAAGACCGCTAAACTTCGGAATGATATTTCTTGTTTTGCTCAATTGGAAGCGGAGACTCTATATGACACTTGGGAGCGATTCAAGGACTTGCTCAGGAGGTACTTGCATCATAGCCTTCCATTATGGATGCAGATTCAGACCTTCTATAATGGTCTTAATTTATCTACGAGACAGATGATTGATGCATCCGCAGGAGGTACTTTGAACACAAAAACACCTGAGCAAGCACAAAACCTGATTGAAGGAATAGCGATGAACAATTATCAGTAGGAAAGCACTAGAGCCAAATAAAAGGCCATGGGAGTTTATGAGGTGGACTTGACCACTGCTTTGGCAGCCAAGGTGGACTTATTGAGTAAGAAGATTGATGCACTCTCAGTTGGCCCTCAACAAGTGCAATTGGATGTAAGTGATTTTGGTATGCAGGGGTATGGAGCACAAGAACAATTAGAACAAGTAGATTATCTAGGAAATCTACCCATGCAACAAAATAACCCCTACAGCAACACTTATAATCCCGGATGGAGGAATCACCCCAATTTCTCATAGGGAAATCAAAACCAAGGCCAGCAGAAGACCAACTTTGGCCTACCTGGATTTCAAAGACCATTCCCACCTCCTCTTCCTCAAGAAAAGAAACCCAGTGTAGAAGAACTTCTCACAAAATATATTCAAGGCAATGAGGCTCGGCTATCCAACATTGAATCATCGTTGAGAAATCAAGAGGCTTCCAATCGTAATCTGGAGAATCAAATTGGTCAACTTGCAAAAATGATCTCTGAGAAGTAATAAGGGACACTCCCAGGGAATACCGAAGTCAATCCTAAGGAACATATTAATGCAGTGACCTTGAGAAGTGATAGAAAACTGCAAGTGGAGAAGATGGATGGTGGGGAAGTAGTTGAGAAAGAAGTGGAAGTCAACCGTAAGGAAGATGCAAAGCCACTAAAATCAAAAGAAAATATGGAATCACCAAAAGTGAAGGAGTACAAGCCTCTCATCCCTTACCCGCAGTGCCTTAAGAAAAGCTACACTGATTAGAATAAGGAATTCGGTAAATTGCTTGATGTTTTCAAACAATTACACATTAACTTACCTCTTTGTTGATGTCATCTTGCAGATGCCAAAGTATGCGAAATTTTTAAAAGATCTTCTATTGAACAAGAGGAAGTTGGAGGAGCTTACAACAGTCACATTGAACGAGGAATGCTCAGCACTTCTCTAGAAAAAGCTGCCACAAAAATTAAATGATCCAGGGAGTTTCACTATTCCTTGTATGCTTGGCAATTTGTTAGTAGATAATGCTTTGGCAGACTTAAGAGCTAGTATAAATTTGATGCCTTATAAATTGTTCAAAAAGCTAGGGTTAGGAGAACCTAAATTAACGGGCATGAGTCTTCAATTAGCCGATAGGTCTATCACATACCCTAGAGGCATCATAAAGAATGTTTTAGTGCAAGTAGACAAATTCATCTTTCCCGTGGATTTTGTTATACTTGATATAGATGAAGATATTGAGGTGCCAATCATTTTAGGTCGACCTTTCCTAGCCATTGCTAGAGCTGTTTTTGATGTTAGTGAGCATAAGTTGATATTACGGGTCGGGGACGATGAAATAGTTTTTAAAACTCTAGAGGCAATGAACAAATTTCTTAACTCAGAGGACATAAGTCACAATGTTAATGCCACTAATGTCATTATATCTACATGTGTGCAGGAAACTATTGCAAAGGATTCCTCAAGCTATTACTTGCAAAAGGGAGATGAAAATTTGGTGATTAAGCCCAATTGTGCAAAAGTGGCAGCTCAAATAGAAGTTCATGAATCCATTGTGGACAAGAAGGGGATTGATCCACACCACAAGCCAAAGGATCTTAGGTTAAAATCTTTCAAAACAAAGCCATCAATTTTGGAACTAAAACTGTCAAGAAATCATTTGGAACATGTCTTTGCGGTGAAAAGTTCAAAACCCCCAATGACAACCGCATCTAAGCTAAAAGCAAACAAAACGAAGAAGTTTAGGCTACATGAATTTGATAAGTGGCATGATAAGGAGAGAAACTATGGAAGTTATGCATCAATGAAATGGAATTGGTAAGGTTGATGGCCGAAGGGTAAATCTACACTTGTATGGAGAGTTCGAAAGCGAGATATAAAAGGAGTTCTATTTCCACCTGGATGAAGAATCATGAATTGCAAGACGTATCCCGTCGAGCTATTGACGTTAACTATAGCGCTTCTTGGGAGGCAACCCATGTCTAACTTTTCTTACACTTTAGTTCTTTAAGTTTATTTCATTTTATTTTTCTTTTATCTAACTTTGCTTTGCTTCTTTTATTTGTTTTAATTTTAGTCATATGCTTTTCCCTTTTAATTTCATTTTTTTTCTTCTTCTTCTCTTTACTTTTCTTTTTCTTATTTTTCTAGTTTAATTACTTTTATTTGTTTAAGTTTCCTTTCTCTTTAAAAAAAAAAGGTTACACGGGCAAGGGACACAGTCGTGTCCCAGCCCGTGTCCATCCAGACCTTCAAAACTGTCCACCCACAGAAAGTTATATGGGCATGAGACACAGTCGTGTCCCAACCCGTGTCCGCCCAGTTTTTACTGCATGGGTACAGAAAGTTATACGGTCGTGTCCCAGCCCGTGTGCGCCCAGTATTCCCAAGTGCCTACAAAAAGTTACACAGGCATAGGACACGGTCGTGTCCTAGCCCGTGTGCACCCAGAAATCCCAGCCCATGTCCGACCAGACTCTACACAACTCACACAGATTATTACACGGGCAAGGGACACGGTCGTGTCCCAGCCCGTGTCGACCTAAACTCACACAATTTTTGCATACGACCGATTTTATTTAAATTAAATACACCCTCTCACACACTCCCAATCAAACATTTCTAACTCATATTCTCTCTTATTCCCCCTCTTATCTCCACAATTCTTGCATTCCACATTTTAATCCAAGTAAGTTTCTTACTTAATTTTGCTCTCTCTTTCTCATGATTAGGCTGGCGAATGTGATGAGGATGTCGAGGCTAGTGATGACGATGATGATGCTACGATGGCTGAGGCATCGTTTGATGAGGCACATGAAGAGACGGATTCCGATCCCTCTTCTTAGTTCTTCATTTTTTGTGTTGACTTTTGTTGTTCAAGGCTTGTGAACTCTGCTATAAATGATGATGCTTCTTCATTTTGCACTTCTGTTCGACTGGTAGGGAAGTATTAGTTTTCTTTTCAGTACATATGTTTTCTTTTTCCCTATGCTGCTTTTTCGTGCTGTTCTAATTTTTTGTGGTACATTGAGGACAATGTACATTATTAAGTGTGAGGAAGGGATATATATGAATTTGTTACTGTTTAGGAAACCAATTATTCACATTTGACCCAATTAATTTTTAAGTTAACTTGCAATAGGTGATTAACTGGTATTAAGCCAAATTAACTGTTTTATCTTGATTGTTATTGATCTTATTATACTTTATTAGAATTGATTAGTCAAATTTTTGGAAGGCAATGTTACGAGTTATTTAGCTTAGGATTTTAAGACTTGAGATTGGAGCAACATCACTAGTTGAGAGTTAGTCATGGTTATTTTTAAATTTACTTTTATATATACCTTTCTCTTAGAAATTTTTAAGAGTCCAATAATTTTTAGTAAACAAACAAATGAAATTCTTCTTTTGAGAAACCCTTGAAAAATCACAATGATTGGAGGTCAAAAGTAATAACAAGTGTATGAATAGAAAAATTGGTAAGAATTCGTCTTGGTCCGTCAGAAGAGCGAGATTGAGTCCTAATGCCAATTCAAATGAAAAAAAAAAATTTGATATGGATCGGTCTTGGTCCGTCAGAAGAACAAGGTTCTTTTCCGCTATCAATATAAGGAATAAGTTGATATGGATCGGTCTCGGTCCGTTAGAAGAGCGAGATTCTTTTCCGCTACCAACACAATTGTGCTTAAATAAGGTAAATTTAAAAAGACCTCTCAACAAAAGCATGAACTAAGGGGATGATCAGAGGATGAGTGGATGTAAAATGTGTTTGTTTTAGATTATGGTGCTTGGTGAGATGAAAAAGAGAATTGTATACACTTTAGTCAAATAGACAAAATTTTTATGACTCTTTCTCGGTTGGCGAGATGTTAAATCCAATTTTTAGTTTAAGAATCCTTAGTTAAATGACTTGGGTAAATTTTGATTTTCATAAATTAACTAGTGAACTCTAGTATTAAGTATTGTTGGAGCATTCGAATATGGTCAGATAAAATTGGTTAACTTTATTATTGCAAGTTAGTTGAGAATGATTTTCTTACTTTTCTTCGGGTCAAGTGTATTTGTTCACCGGTTTTTTAAATAGTGATAAATTTTGTTTAGCGTTTCTTGTCTTGAAAGTTTTGTTTTGATTTATTTGCTTGAGGACAAGCAAATGCTCAAGTGTGGGGAAATTTGATAACTCGGATTTTAAACATATTTCATATGGTGATTTTATAGTATTTTCCTTATATTTTTTGTTTCTTTAAAGAAATTGATACTTAATTGAGTAAAATTTTGATTTCAGGGTTTAAACGCGTTCTAGGCTTGAAAACGAAGAAAAGGAATCAAGTTTCACTCAATTCCGAGTTCAAACGAAGAAGTTATGAAGTTTTGAAGTTGTGTAGAAAATTTGCTTAAGTGCAGAAAGTTACACGACTTGGGGACGCGGCCGTGTCGGGTGACGAAAACAGAATCTTTGTAATACACATATAAAAGGATATCTTAGGGTTTGAAAAGACATAAGAGACATTACAGAAACAAGGAGACACAAGAGAAGAGAAAGAGACTTAAGGAGAACATCAAGAAAGAGGCGGAAACAACATCAACTTCAAGATTAGAGAGATTGTTCATCAATAAAAAGGGTTTCCATATTTTATTTTATATTATTGATGAAACTCGTTTTTAGATTCATTATGATAGCTTAGAATTCGAGTATTTAGGATTATGGAACCTAGGGTTTCATGTGATTCTTGGATTGATTTAGAAATTTCAATAAAGTTTCTATCTTTACTTGATTCAATTATGTCGTTAATTATTGATTGATATTTCTAGAGTATCAATATACAATATTATGCATGTTAATTGAGAAATTGCATGTATAATTAGATCTTTACATAATTGAAAATGATTACATGTATACTTAGAGATAAGATACATGTTTCTTCCGAAAAGTTAATTATTTGTATGGGAATTCATTATACATTAATGCAATTCTAAATTATATTACTAAATGAAGAGATTTCGGTAAATAATTTAGGATTAGGGTTAATATGCTTGAGAAAGGTATTAACTTTAGTTGTGAATCCCTCTGGTCAAGAATAATATAAACCGAATTGAATATATTTTAAGCGATCACATGTTAAACTTTAGGGGAAATAATTCCTAAATACGTTATTACTTTATTGAAGTCGTTCTTGATTTTATCGCTTTTTCAATTGCTTAATTAAGTCTTTTAATTAAAGTAGTTTGTTAATTTTAGTATTTTTAATTAATTCAAACTTTCATAATTTTTCGGTTAAATAATAAAGCTAAGGTTAATATTAGTACTCGAAATCTCTGAGGGATCGACTCGGACTCACATCCACTATATTAAAACTGATAGGTGCACTTGCCTCATATCATGGACCTAAGCAGAAGCATTGCCCGTAACAATGCCAAGCAATAGAACTAGCTCCCTACTTAAAGAATAGATGAACCTAGCCTTGGCGCAGTTACCTCACACGGATTACTCTCCTTGCGCTTTGGACATTGAAGGGAATGGAGGGATAAGTGTTGACACTCGATTCTCACCTAGATCAAGGCCCAATGGGTGAAGCCTATTACAGAGTACACCAAAGTGCATACAAGCAAACAATGAGCCCATCCCTTACACCACGACCTACTCATAAGGCCACGTAGTTATAATAGGAAGGGTGTGAGCCGTTGGCAAGCTAGTACCCTATATTACGAACTGCATGGTGAGCCGTTGGCAAGCCGTTGTCAAGCGGGTACATAATGACCATCTGGCATAAGTTCGGGCTTAGCTCACCTTCTATTAAGCATCAATCAATCTCTTCTTGAACATCCTAACTTAACATCTTGTCTTTAGCGCTTGCTCTTTCACTATAGCTTATTAATGAACGTTTGACATCTGTAATGTGGCCAGCACACTTAACAACTCCTGCAACTATCAAATCTTTGAGCTATAGATTTTTGGTCTAATTAAAAACAACATACCTCCCCCAGTGCAACTTAGTCTCTACCATGGAGTGCACTATTTATGAACAAGTACTACAAACGACCCCCATATCACCACATATCCAAGTAAATTACATAAAAAGCAACAGGCACCATTTAGTAAGGAAGAATATTCTTTCTCCCTAAATCTTCCATAATTCTCTCCTTTTCTCCTCCCTCTTCTCTCCCAACTCAATATCAATACATTACATACATTATGTGCACATTGGGCAAGCATTGTCGCTTAAGTCCTTAATGCTTGTCCTTTTTCCCCTTAGTCCTCTTTCTTCTTAGTCCTCTTTACCAAGTTGAGCATCGAATGACTTTCATAGCCACACCCATTGAGGGTTTTTTGCAAGTATCAAGGAGTAGGAGTCGAATGCCAAGCCCATCTCCCCTGGGCTCCATAGGAACCACTTATCTTAATTGATTCAACTATGATCAACACTAGTATTTTCTTTCTTTACTGAAACATTAGTTTTTCTTTCATTATCATGCAGCCTCATAGTGTTTCCACGATCAAAACCTTATCTGATATAGATTTGTAGATGAATACATGAACCTAGTATTATGTGTAACCAAAAGGGTGGGTTTAAGCTACAAGATGGCTTAAAAAGTAAACGATAGTCGAGGATGAACAGAGGTTCCTGTGCATCAACGATAGATATGATGTACCAATGCCTCACACGAGCTTAGGTTGCACTTGATATGACGTATAAGTATGGTCAAAGATCACTCGCCACTAGTCCATGCTTCAATAAGTTAGATAAAATTAGCTTAAGAGTAAGCAAAAGGACACTTAGCTCAAGAGAGAATAAAAAAAAGTTCATTGTATTCTTTTGTATATTCTCTTGCGGCTACTGCATTATTTGATTATTTATAGTACCCTATTAGGGCAAGTTTTACATTACAAAAAATTACAAAAATGAAGCCCTATTCACTAAATATAAGGAAAATAATTTACAGGGAAAGCTTGAAATCGTATACAGCAAACGTCTTCTGTTAGAAATGATAGTACGGTTGTCAAAAAGGATAGCGGATGCACGTTTTTGCTCTGCAATTTTGACAATGTTGTTAGCTAAGCAGGGGTGGGCCTCTATTCAGGTCTGTTAGCTATCGGAAGTTTAGTATCTTAACTACTAGAGTTGGATTGGGGTTGGTTTAAGGGCGGCTCACAGTCAAATCAGCCTTAGATGGTCAACTCTTGATAGTTATTAGCTCGATCTCGGCTTTATGGAGATTGTTGTATTCAGATTTAGCACATGGACTAGTGCATAGTGGAGGGTTTGATTCGGCACATCTGCTGGTCACCTCAACAACACCTTGGATAGCATGGAGAGTGAAGTAGCTCAACAGATTGAGTTTGGGCAAGCATTGCTCCTCGACACTGCTCCTCGACGCTTAACTTATCTCGGATAACTCGACGGACCACTTAAGAGAGCCTTCGGGCTCGAAAGCGTGTAATCGATCCTTGATTCCTATCATCCCCTCTAGGTTATTTAAGATTTGGGATCAGATCTGGTTTAAGTCCAAGTTGCTCATCTTTGGGAGTGTAAGGTTAGAGGTCGGCAATGTTGAAGGAGTGTAGGCCCCATATCCTTTAGGCAATTCAATCCTATAAGCATTAGGGTTGATCTTTTCAAGTACCTTCAAAGGTCCATAAGCCTTAGGAGACAATTTGCTCTTCTTCAAGTTTAGGAATCATTCTTCGCTAAGGTATATCCAGACCAAATCACCTGGTTGAAATTCTCTCTTCCTCTATCCTTGACTTCACTTCCCAAGCTAAATATTAACTTAATCCGATTGCTTTATAACCTTCTGGTGCATGGCTTTGATGGTCTCAACTCTCTCAATGGCTGGCTAATCATCATCAAGCATCGGCTGGGGCGCTTGGTCCAATGGTAGCTCGGGGTTGAACCCATAGGTGACCTAAAGTAGAAACATACTTGTTACACTATAGGAGGTCCTGTTGTAGGCAAACTCAATAATTGGTAGGTACAGATCCTAGTCTGCCATGTTTCATCTAATAGCAACCCTCAGCAAAGTTCCCATAATTCTGTTGACAACTTTAGTCTGTCCATTGGTTTGTGGGTGGCAGGACATGTTGTACAATAGCTTGGTTTCCATTCGCTTCTACGACGTCCTCTAAAGGTGACTTATGAACTTAGGGTCTCGGTCTGTAATAATGGTCTTAGGAATTTCTTGCAGCTTGATTACTTCCTATAAGAAAAGAAAAGAGATAGTTGAATTGTTGTTAGTTTTAGAATAGGGCATGAAATATGCCATCTTGCTAAATCATTCCACAACTACCATGATGGAGTCCTTCCCTCGAGACGTCTTCGGCAATCCTAACATTAAGTCCATATTTAGCTCGGACTATGGTTTAGTCAGGATCGGCAAGGGTTTATAATGTCATTGCTTAGCTCGACTCTTCTCTTTTCGACAAGTCACATACTTTTCCAGCATGGAATGGACATTTCACTTCATCCTTAGCCAAAATAATCTAGAGGATAGTACCTCATAAGTTTGGTACTAGCCAAAGCGTCCTGTCAATCCCTCTCCATACGCCTTACGCACTAGTAGCATTCGCATGGAATAGGTCGGGATACATAACCTTCTCTTCCTAAATAAATATACATCCTCCCTGTAATAGTCATGTAGTATTCATCCTTCCTTACAGCAGGTGTAGATAGGACCAAAGTATGGGTCTTTGGTATACAAAATTCTTGATGGTGGAAAAACCAAGTAGCCTTGTTTGTAGCTTGGTTAAGAGGGTACATCGTCTCGATAGGGCATCGGCCATTACATTGTTCTTCCCGTTCTTGTATTTTACGACATAAGAAAAACCCTCCATGAACTCAACCCACTCAACTTGTCTTCAGGACAACTTCAGTTAGCTCTTTAGATATCTCAAGGATTCATAATCAATGTAAATCACAAATTCCTTGGGTAGTAGATAGTATTGCTATACCATTAGGGCTCGAATTAAGGAGTAGAACTCCTTATCGTAAGTAGAATAGTTAAGTATGGCTTCTCGAAATTTCTCACTAAAGTAAGCAATAGGTTAACTTTCTTGCATCAGCACAATACCTATGCCTAGTCCGGACGCATCACACTCTACTTCAAATACCTTGTTGAAGATCATCAAAGCTAAGACAGAGGCTGTAGTTAGCCTCTCCTTCATATCCTCCAAACTCCTCCTCTCTTTCTCACCCCATTTGAATTCAACATTCTTCTTTAAGAGTTCAGTGAGTGGGGCACAATCGTGCTGAAATTCTTTATGGCTCAGTGATAGAATGATGCCAGGTTGTAGAAACTTCTCACATTGACAAAATAAGTCAGCTCAGGCCATTCTATGATCACTCTTATCTTCTCTTCATCAACCTAGATGCCATATCCACTAGTAAAAAAACCCAAGAAGATCACTTCGAAATGGCAAAAGTCACACTTCTTCAATTGGTGTAGAGCTGTTCGGCTCGGAGTTTTGCAAACACTTGTCGGAGATGCTCTTACTAAGTCTCCAAGTTGAGAATATATACTAGAATGTTATTAAAATAAACTATGACAAACCTTCCCAATAATTCTTGGAGTACACAATTCATAAGTTGCATGAATATGCTTAGCGTATTGGATAGTCCAAATGGCATTACAAGCCATTCATATAAATCATGTCGTGTCTTGAATGCGGTCTTCCACCCATCGCCTTCACGTATTCGAATCTTATGGTACTTAGCTTTAAGGTCAATCTTAAAAAGTACTCTTACTCTACTCAATTCGTTTAGCATGTCATCAAGCCTGGGTATGGGATGCCTGTACTTGATGGTGATTCGATTGATCTCTCGGTTATCTACACATATCCTCTAAGATCCATCTTTCTTTGGCACTAAAAAAGCTAGTATAGTGCAGGGGCTCAAGGACTCGTGTACATACCCCTTCTTCATCAACTCATCTACTTACCTCCATAGTTCGGTAACCTATTCAAGATTCAGCCTATAGGCAGGTTTATTTAGTAGCCAGCTCCTGGCTATAGGTTGATTGCATGCTCGACGCCTTGGTTTAAGGGCAGATCGTTCGGTTGCTCTTCCAGAAACAAATCGGTAAATTCCTCCAGTAGTGTTTTTACTTTGATCGGCAACTCTTCCTCCCTAGGTCTCATCTCCAGAAGCCTCCTTACCAGTAGATAGGTCGGTCCCTCCAGCTCCATTTCTCTTTTCAGTTTGGTTTGGGTCAATACTAAAGCCTCTTTCCTCAAGGTTTGGCTAAGTTGGGACTATATGACTTTTAATTGCTCGGCAATCATGGGACTTAATTTCAACCTTCTTCCCTCATACTCCATAGAACATGTATTCCTCCTACCATCATACATAACTGTTCGGTCAAACATCCATGGTTGTCTAAGTAGGAGGTGGGACACACTCATAAGTAATATATTACAAAGCATTTTATCTCAATACTTGCCAATATAAATTAACATAGATACCTGTTTGTCCACTTATAAGGCTCCTTTATCATTAATCCAATAAAGCTTCTAAGGTTTCGAATGGTGCATGGTCAGCAATTTCAACTACTGGACTATGAATGTAGAGGTTGAATTAGTATAGCTCCCACTATTAATAATCAGCGTGCATAGTGATTCATTCACCTTGCATCTAATGTGGAAGAGATTTTCTCTCTACTCGTCTTTAAGTACAGGATTGATACCTATTGTCCTCTTCAACACTAAAGCGGTCGACATGAAGTTACCTTCCTCATTATAGATAACTTCCTCCTCTGACAACTTAGTTTATCTGTCTCCTTCAACTTCTCTACTTCCTCATCAAAACTATCAACCTCAACGATCAAAGCCTTGCCTCTAATCACTATTGTTACCTTATTCGGATACTGAGTGGCTATATGTCTAAATCCTTGACATTTGAAACACTTTTTCTTACTCGTCTTTCTCCTTTCCTCAAGGGTTCCTTCTCTTCTACTCGGGTAGTCTAAGTAGGTTGGGCCTCAATTGCCTTGATTAATTCTGTTTGCATAGGTTGGCCATTGCTAGGACAGTTAGTGGATGGTTGGAATCTTCCTATTCGGGGCCTTTCTATCTTCCAGGCGGCTCGGATTGCATCATCAAGCGTTTTAAAGTCCAAGGTTTCTAAGACATTCCTAATCTCATACTTTAACCCACTAATGAATCGAGATACAATTCGGTCTTCTTTTTTAATGACTTCACATCAGATCATTAACATTTACAATTCCTTAATGTAAGCATCTACATTCGATCTTCCTTATCTTAGTTCTTACAGTCTTTTGAAGGTATCCTACAAATAATAACTCGGTACAAACCTTCTTCGCATAACTCTGTTCATTTCATCCTAATTTCTAATCTCTCATTCTCCTTCTCTTCTTCTGGTGGCTTACAAGTTCTTTTACCACAAGGTAGCATAACCAGTGAAGTCCAATGCCGCAAGTCTAACCTTTACATTATAGAGCACTTCGTAGCATTCAAACTACTTTTCAATCATATCTATCCAATCTAGGTAGTCTTCAGCTTCACCACTTCAAAAAAAACTTAGAATTCACATTCTTAATCCCTCAACTCTAGGGACTTGTACATTTCTTTCCTCAGGCTCATAGTATTCCTTCGCCTTATCATCTCCTTCTGCTTCCTCCTCAATTTCTTTAAGCGCTAGCCTTCGTCTAGTGTCCTTACTAATTTATTCAACTCCGGATGGTCAAATTGGGGCGTTAACTTAACTAAACTGACCATTGCCTTGTCTTTATTATTCTCGTTCCCTAGTGAGGCTACTTTTAGCCCACTGTCTATCTTCTTGGATAACAATCACCAGACTAGCTATTAAGTCGGTAAGCCTATCCAAGCTATCATCTACTAATTGAGGCATAATGCTTCCTTCTTGTCTTTGGCCATGACGAGTGTCACTTTCTTAGTTTCCCACAATTTCTTAAATACTAGAATCTGACATTGTTAATTACTTTACAATGACAATTACACAACAAATGAATAGTCAACCACATTCTGTTTTGCGTAACAAAAATAGGGGAAGATAGAGTACATAACACTTCTCAACTACTAAACTTCAAAGCTAATAATAGAATTGTTATCTCAGGGGAGCAGTAACAGATTACTTAAAAAATACAGTAGTAGAATCCAGTTTCGAACGTAACCAAGAACTCTGATATCAAGATGATATGGACTCGTGGATGAACACACAAATCCAGTATCACACGTAACTAAAAGGATGGGTCCAAGACGTAAGATGGCTCGAAAAGTAAATGATAATCGAGGGTGAATAGGGGTTCCTGTGCATCGACGATAGATATGACAGACCAATACCTCACACGAGCTTAGATCACACTTGATATGACGCATAAGTATGGCCAGAAGTCATTCGCCAGTAGTCCATGCTCGAATGGGCTATATAAACGTAACTCAAGAGGATACTTAGCTCAAGAGGAAACTTAGCTCAAGAAAGGTAAAAAAAAGGTTCAATGTATTCTTCTGTATATTCTCTTGCGTTTGTTACATTATATGATTATTTATAGTACCCTGTTAGGGAAAGTTCAACGTTACAAAAAAATTACAAAAATGAAGCCCTATTTGCTAAATAAAAAGGAAATAATTTATAGGGAAAGCTTGAAATCATATGCAGTGAACATCTTTTATTAAAAAGGATAGTACGGTTGTTAGAAAGAATAGCGCGTACTTATTTTTACTCTGCAATTTTGACAATGTTGTAAGCCAAGGAGGGTGGGCCTTTGTTTAAGTCTGTTAGGCATTAGGAGTTTGGTACCTTGACTACCAAGGCTAAATTGGGGTTGGTTCAAGGATGGCTTGCAGTTAGGTCGGCCGTAGATGATCGGCTCCTGATAGTTATCAACTCAACTTCAGCTTCGTGGAGATTGCTATATTTAGATTTAATACGTAAAATAATGCATAGCAGAGAGTTCAGTTTGGCTTAGCACATTGGTTGGTCACCTCCACAACACCTTGGATAGCATACATAACAAAGTAGCTAGACAAATCGGAATGGGACAAGCACTGCTCTTCGGCGCTTAACTTACCTTAGACAGCTTGGTAGACCACCTAAGAGAACCCTTGGGATCGAGAGCATGTAATCGATCCTTAATCCCTTTTACTATCTCAATTACGAACCTAAAACCTCAAACTTCTACTCCAACCAACCCATACGCTTGTCCACTTAATTCTCAATTCCACCTCCCTACCCTTTTGAAAAGCTAGACTCTTTCATTTAGTTTATCAGGCATTTGTCTAAAAATTTTGTAAGCACTTCAAGCCACATGCTCAATGTGTTAGTTACCTATGGTTTCTTCTAAAGGTCTTCATTTTCTTGATTCCATGAAGGTAAATAGAGTTACCATTAGTTTTAATACTTATAAGTCATCGCTTAAGTTTGTGATTGACATGCGTAATCAGTTTAAAGAGAGAAAGATAAAGATCTTCATGAATAAATCTGATAACTACCAGAAAGAGTGGACATTTAAAGGAGATAAGGGATAGTAATAAACTTTATTGCTCTTTATGTAACTTCTATTAGTAAGCAGTTTATAGGACATAGAGAAGAGAATGGAGAGAGAAACCATATTTTTTGAAAGTGTAGAGACTTTTTCGAAAGTAGAGAAGGTTATTTTGTTTTGATATTAAATTTAAACATGGAGAGAGAACGAGTAATAAACAACTGTATGCTTTTTTTTTGGGTTAATTATGGGAGAGGAAAGAATCGAACCTTAATCTATCGTAATGGAAAACCAATGGTAATGTTAATAGGCTATAATAGCTTAGGTAATAACTGCATGTTTGATGAGGGAATAAATTTAATCCTATAAAGGGTATATATCTCTATTATTAAGGTAGCGTTTGGTTGTAAAAATCGGACTAAACTAGACCAAGAGAATTGAACAAAACAAGTATACGGATGAATAGATAGTATAAGTTTATTATACCATATTTGATTTATACAGTATTTGATATAAAATTTATATTTAAAAAATAATTTTACATATTATAAAAAAATAATTTTTTATAATATTTAATAAAAATAATATTAATTAACCTAATATTATAACATGGAGATGCATTTTGAGAATGCAAAATATTTTTTATTTTTGTTTAGTAAATTTTATTTTTTTATCATAATATAAATGCGATAAAATTTAAGTCTTTTGTCTAATTCATTAACCGACTTTTTATCTTGTTACAACCCAAAATAAATTTTTTTGTCCAATACAATATCACAAAAATTTTGCGATAAAACACTGCCTAAAACTCTAAGAGATTTATGTAACTGTTAGCCCTAATTTAATATTATTTAAAAAAAAATTTCTATACCAAAATAACCTTTTAAAATTATAAATATTTTATATCATAGATAAATTTATAAACTTCCTCTTTCTCTTTCCGTTTGATTTTTTTCTCTCCTACTACTTTTCAACTCTATTTTTTTCTCCCCCTTTCTCCTTTACCTTTTTTTCCCCTCTAAACATATTCTCTCACTTTCACATGTAAAACAATTACAATTGTTTTTCTCTCTCTTCAAATAGCATTTGCCTTTCTAGTCTCCCGCAATTCATGCTTTTCTATTTGCATTTCTTGTTTCTATTTTAGCCAAATTTCCTATATATGTTTATACATTTTATTTTTAATATTATTTTTCTTTTTTAGTCTAATATATATATCCTTTTCCTCTTCTCTTCCTATATGGAGAATATAAATTTATTAAGTACATATTATTACTTATCTCACCTTTTTCTCTCTATTTGAGAAGCTTACATTTAAAAGAAAAGAGGAAAATCAAATATTTCCATTTATGCTAATTTAATATGTTGTAAATCGTAAAATATCAATTTTTTTTTTCATTTTTACATATATAGTGAATGTGTGTATCTCCTCCTAATTCTTAAAGGCTAATAATAATAATAAATGATAGATAATAAATCATGAGACAAATAAAGATTAGTGATGGTTGATGGTACTTGATAGATGTTATTGGTTTAAATATTATAAAACAGATAATATAATGTGTGAAATAAATAGTAGCTAGTGATGTTTGGTAGTAGTTGAGAGGTGTTATTTGTTTAAATATCCTAGATACAGATATAATGTATCACGATAACGAGGATCTCATATAAGGTGGTTTTATGGGTTTTTTCCTCTTTTTTAAGGGAGGTATTTTAAATTCGAAGAAAATAATATTCTTGACCCCCTGTCAGGTCAATTTTGTTAACGACGGAGAAAAAGTTCCCTATGGAAAAAGCAATGGCAGTTGCGTAAATAACGCCACGTACGATAATGGCATTTCTGGAATTAAATATGAGTTTGCCGATTACATTGTCCTTCTTCACCTTGTCTGTCTGCATTTTCATCCCTAGCCCACGGGCCCCACACTGAAGTTAGTCCAAGACACCGCCATTCCTTCTCCTCCACCACCACCGTTGGCTTCTTTTCAGCCTCTCACTCGAGCAATCCCAACGCATACATCCAGGTTATTGCTGTGCTTATTCTTACGTATATATACATATACATATATTTTCTTTGTAGGAAGCCAAAGGTTGTAGAGTAACTGATTATCTCTGAGCGTGGCACATGACTTCTTGCTTATGACTACGCTTTTATATACCAAAAATTGGATCCAAAAGATGGTTAAATGCATCTTCTTAAGTTAGTGATAGATGCGGAATTCAGAATAGAGCATTTTTGAACGATCTCATGTATACAATGATTGAGAGTGCGAAATCATCATTAACATATGGTGGAGAGGCAGAATCGGTTGGTGCTATATTGTTTGTCTCCATTATTCTTTCAAGATTGGGAATAAAAGAAAATTTTTGAGAAATTCTTTTCTTAGAATTATTTCCTTTTGTCCGACGTATCTTTTATATGTCAATGGTTTTTGGAAGTTGGAATAGGTCTGTGCGGTTTTACCCGTGAATCATATCTAAGTTAATCTTACAAGTTAGATCAAATACAACTCTTGAATGAGACATTCAACTTTGGTGATGAATTGCAAAAGTTTGTTTCTCTAAGCTTTGGTGCCAACATGTTGTTAAAGGTAGCAACTTTGGATTCCCAGGTAGCGATTTTCTGTTTATTTGGCAAATTCTGTAATCTTATTTGTTAAAATTTCCTGTTTGCTGGGAAACATAAATGTGCTTGGCCTTTATGACTTTGTGAAATATAAGTTTCTCAATGTTTACATATGTGGTTTCTCTTGAGATTCAATTCACTTAACAAGTAGCAGTAGATACTGTTCACGGGACATGGTCCTTTTTCGTTGTAGGAGTTCTTTAAGATTGATGCAGGAAGTATTTTTGCTAAATGTCTCAAAAACCGCATTCATCCCAGCTTTCTTTTCATGGCCTGAATTTTAAATGCATGAAGATAGTGCCATTCAATTGATCACAAATTTACTTGAACCTCCAATTCCCTGGTTGTGTTTGCTTTGAGATTGGCTTGAAAGAAACAAGATTTTTTGTGATGTTTCCTGTCAGCAATGACCATATGTACTTTTCCATCATGTAAATTTTGGGCCAATTGATAGCTATGTGATTGAAGGATTTGTTGTTAGCACATTATTCTTTTGGAGGGTTTTTTGCATGTGAAAGTTATTAATTGGATGATGCTAGTACAAAATAAATTAAACCGTGCCTGTGCCAGCACAGGCCACTAAAATAATATTCTTCATTTTCTTCTTTTCTTTCTTTCTTTTTTTTTTTTTTCCTGTTTTGGTTTGATATGATGGGATTTTTCATTCTTCTTAATGCTATCAACAATAAGTTGCTTGTTGGAATGGTTGCAATCCTAAACTAAAGCTGTCCGTTCTTTTATTAACGCCACTGGTGGTACATAATAGTTACTTTTTTAAGGTAAAGTGGACACCTTTCATAAGATTGTGTTGGTTTCTTCCTCTGGATATTTGTTGGATAATTAATGTTTCTTTTGATGAAACATTTGTTTTGTTGACAATCCTTTGATTTTTATTACTGATTTTTCTATTGGTTTTGATTTTGTTCGGCATCTCAAGAAATTAGGTTTTGAAAGTCAGATAGTCATACATATCTATAGATGGGTTTGATTTCTTCCCCAATGATTGTATGATATATTCTGCATTCTTTTTTCTTCTATAAAGTTGCTCTTTCAATTGAAAGATATAACTAAAAAGGATATGCAAAATTTTAATTATTGCATTGAAAATTTGAGAAATTTAGGAGAATCAAACATTGTAGGTGACAAACTAGCTTATTAAATGCCTTTGATCTGTGCAATCCACATAGTTTTCATGAGGAGACTTGATATCATGTAGGTAAAGCTGTCAATCTTTCCTTAGTGCTTCGTGGAAAGCTTCGTTTTGATATGATATTATTTACAATTTGTAGGGGTTTAAGCTGTTCTTAGTTTAATTATGTGTTGAATGTTCAAAGAACCTCTGTAGATGCTTCTTTCTTCCCTTGCTTTCCCGTTTTAGTTTTCTTGTGTATAATGTTTTTTCTAATGAGATTGTCTTTTGAAAAAATTAAATCACGGTATGCTGGCAATTCTATATCCAACATTTTATGGTTTGTGTGATTTTTAAGAAAATTCTCACTCAAGTTTGTTATTTATCTGGTTTTATTTGTGTGCTGTGTGCATTACAGGAGGAAATGCCAGGTCAGATAAGCTTGCTGTAAGTGTGAGCGTTGCTTCAATACTGTACTGAAGGTATGGATGTACTATAACATTGGTGATGACTTATCAAGTTTGGTATATTGCACTAATCAATACTTAATTATCCCATAGATCAGTTTCACTTCAGCCCCATTTATGCTCTGCATTTTAGAAGATTACATCAGCATTAGCTGTTTGCAATTGCTCTAGTAATAAGTTTTGAGTTTGATACTTCAATTGTTATGTATGTGAAGCTGACGAATATCTGTCATCTTTACTCCGAAGCCTTGGATCTCTTGTTACATAGGGTTGTATGCATTTGTTTGCTAAATTATGCATAATGGTGATTGAAAAATTTCTGCTTGCTTTTGCAATCATTTCACTCCCATCTTGTAGCTTTTTAACAAAATTGTTAGAGTAATTTATTAGTAAGAATTTGTATTCTCCTTATCAAAAAAAGAAAAAAAATTTGTATTCTGAATTAAAAATATACATCTTAAGGCATATCATTCAAGTCTTTGCCAGACAAACTTAAGCATATTTTGAATGCTAAGTCTATATGAACCACTACAAGAATTACCATATAGAGATGAAACTTGTGAGAGCAAGCAATTCGCTTACAATTTTTTTTCACTTGAATCTCTTAACTACATTATATTTACTTGACACTCTGGTTGCATAAATAAGGCATATTTACATATTCTGGTTCCTTTATAAGTATCTGTATATATTGACATTGGAGGATACATGCTAGCAGAGGACAATATTGAAGACACCAGCAAAATAAAGCACAACAGTGAAGCATAGAGGTTCCCAAAATATATTGTGTTTGTCTTTTCTCTCTTTTTTTTGAGACAATATATGGACCCAACATGTGGCTTCCATTATGGATTTTGGGATTGTGTTAGGGTAGTGAATTCTGAAAATTCAAATTAGCTCTCTTGATCTTTTTGCTGATTTTTGAGAATGTTCTGGAAACCAAAAGACTTGTTCAGTTTTTCATGTGTGATGGGATATGCACATTACATAGAGGAGTCAAATCATTTTCATGGAGTAAATCATTTGCTTGAAAAAGAAAAGAAATAGTTTATTGTATTTTGGGGTTCCATAGCTTTTTTTCCCCTCCTTTTGGGTAAAGAATAAATTTTTTTGGTGAATCATGTTCAGCATTTTTGTCTATATATAATTTATGTTCATTGATTCATTGGTTGGTTAGAAGAGTGCATTAGGAAAAAGAAAACGTTTATGTTCATTGATTCGTTGGTTGGTTAGAAGAGTGCATTAGGAAAAAGAAAACGTTACCCATTTGGGATGAACTTTCCGGACAACCTTACATGGGATTATTGGCGACTAAACTTGTGACTTTTTTTTTCAATTGTATCTAAGGTGTCTTTCTTTAAATAGACATTTGCCTCTTGCACTTGATAGTTTCTCTTTATAGTTGTGCCCCGATGCATGTGCACAGCAGCTAGTTTTCATATAAAGTCAAGATACGAGAGCACAATTATATTCAACAGGATATCAGAGCTTTGCTTTCATACATAAACATTACATGATTTTAGTTGCTGCAAAAATTCTATGATGATTTTTCAGTTATAAATTCAGCTTATATGCTTTTGATTACTGAAAATGTAGTTCCATTTGGCATTTGTATCAGCTTTTGTTGCCAACAGAAACTCCAACAAGGTGCTTGAATAAAAAGACACCAAATGGCTAATGATCTGCCAAGTTTCTTCATTTCTCTATTCTCTCAATTCTGTTTCACATGCACAAGCTTAATGGTTGATTAGTTCACTAATTTAATGCTTTGGACATAGGCAGTAAAGTCCATTGCCTGTTATGTGTTCTACAAAAAGCCTCAACCAATAATACCATACATTTTTCCTTCCAGGTACCTTCTGTGGTGATCAAAATTGCAGTCATGACGTTAAAAGATGCTTTATGGGAAATTATAAAGATTCGAAAGTTCAGGCGGATTATCTCCTTTACTGGGTTCTATATATTCACTGCCGTTCTAAGCTATGCCTACACTAACAACACGTTAGTGGACAAACATTTTGGTTTTATTTCTTTTTCATATGTATGCAATGGTTTGGTGCATGAATTGTTTCTCTATTAATGCTACTTTCTTTTTGGTGCTTGTGGTGTTGCAGCACTAGAGCTGGCTATTCTAGAGGAGACCAATTTTATGCATCGTTCCCCATAGGAACTGAGTTGTTAACTGATACTGCTAAGGTATGTTTGTTCATCTGATCGATTTTCAGGTTTTGAAACTCATTTGTGTGATGGGTTGCTTGTTATGTAGTTTTATGTTCTGATCAAAGGAGTGTATGACAGTTGTATAAAGCTGCACTTGGTAATTGCTTTGAGGAAGAAGATTGGGGACCACTTGAGTACTGCATCATGGCTAAACATTTTGAGCGCCAAGGGAAAGCACCTTATGCATATCATGCGGTAAGTTGTATTTCATTCAATTATTTGTTTGTCCATTGAGATTATATTTAGTGATGGTAAGGACATGGTTCAATGGTGTTTGTTTGGTTATTTGAGCTTTCATTATATGGTTAATCCTTTGACCTAAATGTGAGTTTTGAGTTCTCATGGAAATGAACTAATGCAGCATGTTGTGAATGTTCTGAGTATGATCGCATTTATGTTCTTTTCTTATGACAAGTCACTCTGCAAATTTCATGAAAAGGGTGATGAAATATCTAAACCATTAGTGCTAGCTGATCTTATAAGTTATCATACATATTTTGTTTAGCTTCTATTGGAAAATACTGCATTCCTATGAAGATTAAATAAGATAGTTTTTACTTTATACTGATAATTTGAATTTTCCCATAAACAATGCTGTGCTTATCCTGAAAGCTCTACAAGTATGTCTGACGCAACTCAACTTTAGCCTAAAAGAGGAATAAGCTTTCTTCTTAGCTTTTTCTTTCTCCCGGTGTAACAGCATTACTAGCCTTCATCTAATGAATAACAGCCAGAAACTATAGCCTTCTGTTTCTGTATTGGCAAAATAAGATTGAAGTTAGTCAAACCCAATGATAATGCAATGTTGGATTCAAATGCAGAATGGTTTCAGCTGTCCTAACGAAGCATGCTGGTTAACCAGAACTGTCTGTTGTTTTTGCAAATTTTTTCAACAGAATTTGGTCTTTGGGTATTTTATTGTGAAAGAATGAACCAGATTACATTGACCTATTTATATGCTCTATGACATCACACCACTCATCAACTCTACAGTGCAATAAGTAACAAACTCCATGACTTCCCCTGCTTTTGGTGCCAACTTAAGTAACTGTCATGTATTGAACATGTCCAGGAGGAGAGTAGCCATAAATAACCTCAAAAGGACTTCAATTAGTTGTCATAATAGAACTAAGGTAATGAAAGACATTTCTTCAAACATGATGTGCAATCAAATGTCGTATGCATAGTAAGTTTCAAATGGGCTGGATGTGGGGGCAATATAGTGTAGGTATCTTTATTTCTAACACTGTGCTGCTATGCAAAATCTGATGCCATTACTACATCATGAAACTCACAAGCCAAAGAATTGAATGCCATCATTGTCCAACTGGTGTATAGCTGGTGTTTGCCCTTGAATATATATAATTTTCAATTTCGAACAAACTTCCATTAAGAAAGGTCAGATAGACAAAAATCTTCAAATTGTCACACAAATAAGCCATTTCCTTGATCCTTCAATCCATATTGGCCATTGGTAACAGTAGGCAACTGGCTCCCTCTAAAACCACACTGTTCCGATTTCTCAATCTATTAATGTGTCATTGATAGTTGGTCATTGAACTATTCTTTGGCCCCTAAGTTAGGCATCTATCGTTCCATGTCAAACAAGCAAATGTAGAAACCAACCCTAGAGCAAACGTTTATCCTGTTAGTTTTGGTTTTAAGGTCCATAATCACATCTGAACAAATAAAACACCAGCAAACAGCAAGTGGGTATCATAAACTCACCTATTAATCCTCAATATTAATACTCCACCCCATATTCATATCTTGTGGTTGCTGCCTAAAATATAAGCTTAATTCAGTAACTTATGATTTTAGTCCATTTAGAAGGTTTATTGACGTTCCTTAGGGTTTGGTGGACCAAACCCCCTCGAAAACCTACAGAACCCTTGGAAAACCTAATACCCATCTTTTATGCAAGATTGATCAAATGTACTGTGGATTCAGTCGACAATTCCAGTTTTGGTCGTCCATTCCAGGCTCAATCTACCGTCTTCTAGATTTTGTGGGCTGTTTTGCGCTCTTCCTCTATCCCTGTTTTTGTTTTGGTTATGTTGCTTTGAGTCATACTTATCTTTCATCCCTGACCCCAGCTTTGCCAAATCCATCCTATTTGTCAACTTTAATCATCCACACTTATATTAAAATGAATACATGTATCATCCAATAACTATGGGATAGATTTGTAGTCTAAAGATTTATTCCCTGCATCTTTGATTTTCTAGAAGTTAGTCTTAGAATCTATTATTACAAGTCTTAAATTCATTTAGCCACAAGTGTTTTGCAAATATCGGCCATGTGCAATATTGATGAAATTCTTTTTTTCTTTTTAAGAGCTTTCATTATGAGGAAGAATTGTACAAACCACTTTGAGTGGGTAAAAGAATCCAAAAAAGGGGCAACACAAAAGGGTGACTAGATCAAACCACCCAAAATACAAAAAACCTATCTAGATACAGCAAACATAATACGGAATTTGTCTTGCTATTGAATCGGTGCTTGGAGGATTCTTCCCCAATCTGACTCTGTTGTGGACTCTCCAAATGCAATAAACCGCTGCCACTAGAGCAGGAAGCCAAGGAGTGGGAGCTTTAGAGGCAGGACTATTCAAAAGATGGAATATAGCTCCTTGCCAAGAGGATAAACAGGGCGCACAGCCTAGAGCAGAGATCAATCTTTGCCAGATGCGAGAAACCACAGCTAAAGAAAAGATGGTCATGGTCCTCTGGGCTAGACTTACACAAAAATACGAGACAATTAGGTGGTGACACCAATTGGAAAAGCTTATCAAGGGTATAAAGTTTTCTCTTCCAAGCCAGCTACAATACAAAGGAATGTCTAGGCATTGTCTTGTAACACCAGACTACTTTGGCCCAAGGAACTTTGGTTAATGATACTCTCAGGCTGTTGTATGAGCTTTTGATGGTGAAAACTTTCAAATTGAATGGAACCCAAATGGGGGAATCCATACACAAAGAGTCGGGAAGAATTTTATTTGGGATAGTCAGATTTCCCCAAAACTGACCTGTGGGGAATAACCAGGAACTTCCTTCAATAATATAGCATAATTTTGCATGGATGGGTAGACTGGAGTTTGCAATCTTACTTGCAGTTACCTTGGCATCTAAAGGGCCCATCGGTGACCCACAGTCTGAACAAAGTGAGATAGAAAGCCCACTTCCAATGCGCCAATGCAACCAAGGCCTTACTAGGCTTCAAAGCTTTAGGAGTTTCTGGACTACTGTGATCTTTGAATTCGACCGGTCTAGCTCCTGCATAGTTCTTGTTGATAAAATGCCAAATCTTCTAATAAGTTAGTGTTTAAGGAAAGTTCCAACCAAGAAGTTCTACAGCCAGGCACTTGTCTCTGTAGATCTTTTGGCCAAAATCTGTCACTATGATCCTTGCCTAGCTTCTTCCTTTTATTGATTTGGAAACAGTGGATGTGGTGTAGTTGAGAGTTCCCCAGTCAGTGGAAATGTTGTATATGATAAGTACAAGTGCAGGTTTTGGATATAGGCCTAAAGGTTTCTCTAGGCTTCCTCTCTAGTAGAAGGCTATTTTGCCCTGTTTTTATATTTATCCTTTAGGAATATTACATTAACTGTGGAAAAAAAAAAATTTGATTTGTATGCATAAAGTAGGTATATATTAAATGTGATTTCATAGCTTATCTATTTTATATTTATAAATATCAATCAAACTTATAGATCAGTCTTATGCATTTAAACTAAATATATTAGCTTAATCAAATATTTGCGTGCACGTGCTTGTGTGTGTTTTTCTTTTAAGATTTTATATTGTTTTATCATGTGAAACTGTATTCCATGTGGTCCAATGGTTGAGTTGTCTACTATAACTTTATCACTTAACCAATCTAAAACTCAATTAATGCTATTCCAAGGAACTTGTGTTTGCATGATTTAGCTATTTTCGGTTGAGTAGATGCTATTCCTCAATTAGCCAATTAGCTATTTTACTTCCAGCCATTACCTTATTATAAGCTTTATTACGGCAAAATTGAAAACTTCATGAAGACTCATTTGCATATTGGTTGAGCTTACTTTGGATCACAGATTAACTTTTGCAGTTTGACACCTTATGGAAAATCGCTGTCCTCAGCTAAATCATATTGATACATTATGATCCCTCTCGCTGATCACCTCTGAGATTTATCATTATCAATAGTGCTCTGCATCTTATTCTATTTAGTTGAAGAACCTTCTTCCGATGTATATGTAATTGTTGTTCATCTGCTTGCAGCAATATATGGCACATCTTCTTTCCTTTGGACAACTTGATGGAAGCGGCTAGGAAATAAGGCAATGCTAGGAAAGTCGTCTGGACAGAGAGGGAGATGGATCTGATGTTAAAAGTTACTGGATATGGCACCTGAAGTCGTGTCGGCACAATCTAATTGATACAGGAGTTACCGTCTCGTACTTGAACATCACATTGAATAAAATAGAGGGAAAAAAAAAATAGTCTAATTAATATGGTTACAGGGGTAATGGTAACCAATCTTGTACCTAGACGTTTAAATTACAGCTGCATTTAATCCTATGCAGGAGAATTCTTGCCCTTCATTTATGTTACATTTTGTGGCTTATTTAGTTATTAGTTAGCTTGGATTGCGATTTGTTCCATCTTTACATTTTAAAATATTTAAATAAAAGATTAATGTTTTAGTATTAGGCTAAAGTCTTGTAATAGTAGATCGTTGTTGTAATATTGTTAAGTTATCTATCACGTGGTGTTAGCGTAGTAGACGTTTGGTGCTTTTATATGATTAAATAATAAATAAATAGAAGAAAACGAAAAAAAAAAAATTAATGAAAAATAAAGAAAAATCGCAAAAAAAAAAAAGAAAGAGAATAAATCTAAAATTAAAAAGAATTAATAAAATGAATAACATAAGTAAATATAATGTATGTACTATATATAAAATGTATATAGTATATAATATTATGTATATACATATATATACATAATTATTATATATATTATATACATCTAATATCAACATGAATCAAGAAGAGAAGATCCAAAACTGAGTTCTCTACTGTATGCTAACAATTTAGGCTTTTTGCTGATAGTAGCTTAAGTCTTGGATCTTATCTTCTTGATTCGTGTTTATATTAGATCTACAAAAACACGTTGATGGTTGCTTCAACACAAATGCTCTGGCACTTAAGACAGTGGTAAGCTTAGGAGAGTTTTTGTTTTAAGCCTCATTAGAGTTGACTGTTTGAATAGAAAAGTGTACCATAACAATTTAAGAAAGTACTTTTTTGATTAGTTGAATTTGGCAAGTGTCTTTTTGAGCTACATGACTTGATTGGGCCAGTGGACCTTATTAAGCTCTATGAATCCTTGCACTTGTCGTCTTCATTTCTCTTTAGTCATTGTTAGAGGTTAATTGACGTGAGGTTATACAAGTGGTTATAGATTGGGCTTGGTTTTCAATTTATTTTATTTGTTCTTTCTTTCTTGCTTACATCTAAATTGGGCGTAGCAAATTAGGCCTAGAACCACCTATCAACATTTGTTACCCCATAGTAAACATTAGTTTTTCTACTTTGTTGTACTCTATCTTGGCTCCTTGCAAGATTTGGCCAATGTAATGCACGGGTTTATGTTCTTTCCCCCTAACTCAGACTAGGATAGAAGGTAGAGAGTAAGGGTTGACAGCTAGGTATGGGAAGAGTTCTTCAGTAGGGAAGGAGAGGATTGACAGTATTGTTAGAAACTTTTTCAACTCATCAAATGTTGGTTGGCACTCTATTGTCCATTCAAACTTTGTTGGGTTTAGCAGCTTAAAGATCTCAATGCATCTATCGGTGCTTCGGGAGACAAATTGATTAAGGGTAGCGATGCACTCAGTGAGTAGTTGTACTTCCTTGATTTTTGGAGGTAGATTCATTTTCATGATAGCTTTGATTTTTTCCTGATTGCCTTCTATTCCTCTTTAGGTTACTATATAACTTAAGAATTCTGATAGTTGTGCCAAATACGCATTTTTGAGGGTTTAGCTTCATACAATATTTCCTCAACATATTGAATGTTTCTTCAAGATCTTCGATGTGGTTTCTTTTTGCTTACTTTTGATAGTCATGTTGTTGACATAGGCCTCGACATTACAACTAAGCTATTGCTTAAATATGGTTGTCACCAGTGTTGGATATATGGCTTCGACATTTTTTAGTCTAAAGGACATAACTTTATGGTAGTAGGTTTCAAAGTTTGTGACAAAGAATATATGCACCTTGTCCTTCAGTGGCATGCGGATTTAGTTCTATCTTGAGAAGGTATCTATGAAAATTGAATAATACATGACTAACAGTTGAGTTGATGAGCAAATCGATCTTGGGTAGTGGGAAGTAGTTTTTAGGGTAAGCTTTATTGAGGTATATAAAGTTGATATGCATTCTCCACTTATCGTTGGTCTTCTCGACTAAAACGTAATTTGCAAGCCAAGTTAGGTATTTTTCCTTTCTTATAAACCTGACTTTTAGTAGCTTCAAGACTTACAATTGTTGCTCAATGTGCTAGGGTGAAATGTCACTTTTTCTACTTTATTAGTATTGCTTTTGGGTCGATGAATAGTTGGTAAATAGAGTTTGGTGTGATAATGATGGCTAGCATGTCCACTATCGACTATGTGAATACATCAACATTGGTACTTGAAGGGAGATGACAAGTTGTTGCTTTACATTTTCGTCGAGTGATGTGTCAATTTTAGTTGTTTGGTTGGGTAACATATCAATTTGAATTTCTTTCTTATCTTTTTTTTAGCACCTCATTGAAGTGAGATTTCTCTAGCAGTACTTTCTTAATAGAGAGCACCTTGTCTGACTTTAAGATAGCCAGGTAAAGTAATCTCGATAGTTAAATATATATATCTCCTCTAGTAGTGCCAATTCCTGTTGATGTAAGGAACTTAGCCTTTGAATGTTTTATATACATTATTGCACCAAACTTGTTTAGACTAGGTCTATCAAGAATGACGACGTAGGGGTCTGGCAATTAATAACTATGAATTCTAAGTCATGTATGATAGCATATCAAAGGTTATCACTGAGCTCTATTAGCACTGTAATTGAGCCTGCAGCAATAACAAATTGGTTGTTGAAGTTGATTAGGCTATGCTTATATGGTTTCGAAGAGGCATTATCTAGTTTGTGCTTCATCTTATTGTATGTTTGTTTGAAAAGTATCACGCCCTAAACCAAGGAGTTGTAATAGCCATGCCATGTAAACTAACCTAAGCTAGAAGTTAGTTACTTTAGCCGCTAACATAGGTATAGTTTACGTTAGGCTTTTACCACTCCACAGCTTTGAGTTATTTAATTCAATATTTGTTTAGTATCCATATGTGGTGCAACTTTCTAAAATAACTCTTAAAAGAGACTCTATGGTATAAAAGTTTGAGAAGAAAACAAGTTTTATAAATAAATTCAGAAAATGATATAATAAGGAGTTATAAAAGTCTATAGGTTAACAAAATATGGTACCGATAACAATAATTGAAAACTAGAGGGTTACTTGAAGAGATTCTATTAATTTTCCTAAGGCTTAGTAAAGTTAATCAACAAAATAGGAATCCAACCAATTGCTCTTGAATCTCACTTCTTGACCCTATTCTCTATATGCATGGAACTTAGAATAGTACTGATATATCTATTGGGAAACCTGCAAAATAGCTATAGAAAAATGATGACAATTTACTTAGTAAGTAGGACAAAGATAATAACATATATCTAACATTAAGTAATTAGGGTTTTCAAGTAAGGTTAATTTGATGCAATGCATGTTTAAGTAAATGCTATCACACAGCGTTGATTGATTGTTGTGAGATCAGAGAAATTATGTCTGCTTTAATCTAGGTTTTAAGTAGTTTAACGTAATACACTCACAAATCGGAACCAAATTGGGGCTTGTGCAATGAAAAAACACACTTTGCTCGAGACTTCACTTCGAACAACGGTCTCCGACCTTGCCATGACCTCTTTTTTTATCACTTAGTTCGACTAAGGGTAAGGAAATGACCATTTTTGCAATCCTCATTGAAGGGTTTGTGTTTGGTGTCACATTCTGAGGTGATAAAGTTACAATCCTACCGTGCAAACCATTCTAGAACAGAAGTTAACCTTATAGCCGCTATTTTAGACCTTATTTACACAAGGTGTTCACGACTAACCTGCTTTAAAATAAATAGTTCATAAATTAAATAAGTTATTTACCTAACAAAGTATGAAAATATATACATACACTAAGATTTAAGTATTATAAATAACGTTTATAGAGTTTTATTATCTTATATATCCTACGTAATACATTATTTAAAAATGAAATATTCTAAATAAAAGCTAAGACTTTAAAGATATATTTGTTCTTCAGACGTATATCCTCACTCTGCAGAATCCAACAGTTACTAGTTTTAGGATAAATATAAGCCGCTTCCTCGCTAGCACCTGCAATAACGTTTATAGGGATATGAGTAACCATAACTTTGTAAGTTAGGACGGAGATTTAAAACCATACCACAAACAAAAACACAAACAATGTTATCAATTAAATTATTAGATGCAATGCATATTCAAGTAAATGCCCTTATACGACATTGGTTGGCTCATTGTGAGATTATAAAAATTGCACCCGCTCTAATTTGGGTTGAGGAGTTTCCGTTAATGCAACAGCTCATGAACGAACTTAAGCTTGTATAATGGAGACACTACTTCTCTTGCAACTACCTTCGAATCATTAACTGAACCCTTGCTACAACCTCTTAACTTGTTACTTAGTTCAACTAAGGATGAAGAAGAGACTAATTATGTTATCTGATGCTATCTCTTTCAAAGGGATCAGTATTGGATCGGAAAATCCTATTATTCCCCTAATGTATTGCTATGCAGGTCCAGTTTAAATTTATGTGTCAAATATTCAATTAAATTTGGTTTAAAGTGTTTAATCACTTCAAACAAATCACATAAACAAGCCGAAGTAGCAAATCAATAATTATATCATCAACTTAGAACAAGCACATGCGTATAATTAACTATCTAATAAGAACAATCAAGCATAATTTCAAGCCTCTAAAAATACAGTAATGTATTAATTTCAACTTACCTGGAATCCTTAGGTCTTTCACTCAACTCATCATAGGTCGACTTGTCTCTACATCTCCTATAATATAAATACTCTTTTAGTATTTATATCCTTATGTTATATATCAACTTTAGATTAAGATTTAACTAAGTTTTCCATTTATATATTATTATGTATTATCGATTCATTTTACGTTAGTTTAGGATTCAATTTTCAAATCTAGTTTCAATTTAGGTTTTAAATTGCCTTTAATATGGGTATTATACATAAATCCTAAAAATATGATTCGAACTCTAATGTGAAATTGACCACATCAAACTTAAGTATTATAAATATCACTTTTGGGTCCTTAATTAGTATTCTAGTTTACTCGATATATTCTAATACTCATTTGTGTCCCGAATTTATCCATAATATAAGAAAATCTTAGATCTTTTGTATAATTACCTAAAATTAAGTTTTATACTATATTTAACACACATTAATATTATTATTATTTTATCCAATTTAACCCAATATTTTATATTTACCATAATTCCAATTACACATATTATCAAGTAACATATATTTATTACATAATTCCCATGATAATTGCATTTAATACTCCAAGTGCTACGATTATGCTACCACGTTAGAGATAAACATCCTTAAATATCTAATTACCCTTTAAATCGGTAATTAGTCATTTAATTACTTAATTAGTCTAAAATTACTCATTTTATCCATCATTTTAGAGCTTAAAAATTACTCAAAATTTTTGAAAATTAATTTAAAAAAAATGACTTTATAGCATTATTATATATCACTTAAGTAATCTACAGAAAAAAAAATTTGAGCTCAAACTATACTCTCAAGTGTATTTAATTCTAAATTGAAATATGCTTGGTTTCTTAAGCACCCTATATTTATAGATATAATTAAACCTAATCACTATTTTTCCTTAAATCTACATACAATAAAACATTATAATAATAAATTCATAATTTTTTGGATATAATTAATAATTTTTGAAAAATCAGTTGGAAAATTGGACTCATCGGTTTCTTGGCTTCCAGCCACTAACGCCGATCTAGGTTAAGTCGGTCAGTCGGTCTAAACAGTCAATTTGGAGTCGGTTGGTGGTGGTAGTAGTATGTGGGTTCGGTCTAATTACTCCTACTGCATAGATTTCTTTGAAATTTTTAAAAAACCTTAATTTCCCTCAAAATTTCAGTGCTCCCTAATTTTCTACAACTCCCAATAGACTAAATGAGCTCTTGTAAAAATTGAGCTATTTATAAAGCTATAAAGGAATTTTAGTATATTAGTTAGACAAGATAATTACCATATCCACTTTCATTTTGCCTTTTTCTTTGGCTAAATTTTATTAGTTGATTTTTCTTCTTTGATTTTTTGCTTGCTATGCTCCAATTCTAGACATTTCCTCATATTTCCATATTTTTCTTTAATTATTTATGAATTTTATTTAATTATTTAGTATTATTTTGACATATTTCATATATTTTAAGTAATTTCGTATATTTCTACTTACATATAAATATTCATATATGGTATAAATAAATATTTCTAAATATTATTTATGTTATTTCATGATTTTTAGTATACATATAATTTATTTCTATCGATTTATTAATTATCGGAATTTATGCTAAAAGTTTCTAATAAATAACAGACAATTTTCATCAAATTCAATATTATATTAATTAATCATTTTATTACTTATTTTCATAAATCCAAACTCATGGGATCATTTTGACTAGTAATCCTAACTTCATCATAAAATTTGGATTGGATTAAATATTTTGCTCAATCGCTCTAAATTTTACAAACTGAACTCCGAGTAATTGATTGTAGGTCTTACATTTAGCCCAAGAATCCTAATCGTTTCCCCTAATGGGTTGTAAAGTCAGTTAACAGTTAAGTTGAGTTTGTGTTAGATTATTTTTGTGATGATTAAGTAATTACAAACAGTTTAAAGCAAGTAATGTCATGAAACAATCAATATATAAGCCCAACACTCAAAATAGCACAATCATATTTAAGCACAAGAATCCTGATCATTTGGCCCAAGAATCCTAATCCTTCCCCCTAATGGGTTATAATGCAAGTGCAGTTAATAGTGAAGTTAAGTTTATGTTAGATTGCTTTTGAGGTGATTGAGTAATTACACATAGTCCAAAGTAAGTAATGTCATGAAATAATCAATACATAAGTCTAGCACTCAAAATAGCACAATCATATTCAAGTACACACGTTGCATACACATAAACAACTAACTTATAACTATAAACAAGACATATACTATGGTTTTTAAGTATTCTTAAACAATACTTCAAAGTTTGATAAAAACATTTATCCCAGTTACTTGGGACTCAATCACTTGCTAGCTTGTCTTTATTGATGATCCCTTGATATTTATTTCGATTCAGCACTTTATTCTGCATATAAATTATGAAATATCGTTGATTTACCCATCCATATAAGAATTAAGTTGGTTAGTCATTAGTTTATTAGCTTATGCCCTAAGTATTAGAAGTTTAGAATAGTGTTATAAGTTTATGTTACCTTCTAAGTTATCCCATGAGTTAAGATACCCTTGAAATATTTATTGGAGAAGCTTCTGAGATATTCTCTACACTACTTAGGCATTGAAGTTTACCATAGATTTAGCATTTGCATCAATCTCTAAGGTTAGTAAATCCTCAAGATTTTCAATAAATACATTCTGAGCCAAGTTTTGAGTTAAGTCACTTTTTAAAGCTCTTAAACTAGAAGCTTTTGACTTATCCCTTGAGCTATATTGAAGTTAAAGTGTTAACAAGTTTAATCTCTGAATCATCCTCTGAGTTTGATAAATACCTAAGACGTCCTATGGATTACCTTTTGGGGCAATTTCTAAGTGTTCATACTCATGTATTTCTCTTCAAGGACCCTCTAAGGCATCTTGTAAACCAATTATATAGTCTACTCAACTTTAAATCTTTTGACAGGATACCTTTTGAGCTATTCTCTAAGCCCAACCAATTTTAAGTTTCTTAAAAGTTTTACATCTGACTCGGTCTCCATATTTCCCCCCTTTTCACCACTTACTCTTAATCTTGCCTTTAATTTAGTTTCTAAGTGAATCTTAGGTAGAATATTTACCCTCATCTTCCTTCGAGTTATCCTCTACACAAGTTTAAATTATATACAACTTATTGATTTATTTATTTCCACTTGAAACTCCAATCACAATAACTCATTAACACTTCATAAAACAAACCCTAACTTAATTACTTCTCAAAACTTCACATTAAACATATCATCACTCTTCCATTCAAATCTACAACAACCTAGCTTCACTTATAAGGGTATTTTATTAGATACATGTAAATCCTACTCTTAAGATTTACTTCAAAAACATTAGTAGACAATAAATAACTCCAATAACTAGCTTACTAAAGATTCCAAGTGAGGTCTATGAGCAAAACATATTAATCTGTACTTAAAATTACCATTTTATTCACAATTTAGGGGTGAAAGATTAATAAAAATATAGAAATTAGTATCACAAAAAATCTTTTCATAACTACTTAATATAAGTGTAGGGAAGTTTATATAAAATTTTTGAGGTTGAAACTACATTATTAGACTAATTTATTTTGTTATTAAAAATTGTCCAATTTCACTAATTTCTTAGGAATGTATATAATAGCTACTAAATTTATACAAAATAATATTTTTCTTGGATTCTAAACATGAAAATACTTACGAATAATTTTTTTTGTAGAATTTTCTAAGCAATATTTATATTTTTAATAATTTAACAAAATTCACACTAAAGAAGGACCCTCACTGAAAACTTGACCTTCGGCTGCCAATTACCGGTCCAAGTGTATCGATTGACCTAGACGGTGGTTGTTGTTCCTAGTGGTGGTGGTGATTGGTTCTTAGTAACAACCCAGGCTCACGTACCTTCCATAACCTAATTCCACGCTTTGATTTTGTATTTTTTCAAGGTTTTTCTTCTTCAACCTTCTAAATCCTACTATATTTTTCCTAAGCTCTCCTTCGCATGAATAAACTTGTGATATAGTTCTTGAATTTTTCCCAAAAGTATTTTGGTGATGAATGATGATTTTTCTCTCTCCTTCCATGAAAAATTCACTCTTTATACTTCATCTTCTAGGTGTCAATTTACTGCTCTACACACCAACAGCTGTCTTGAAGCCTTCCACCCCTTGATTAGCATTCTTCCTGCTATTCCCTATGCTTTTGTTAATTTTTTTTATTTTTCTTTACTTATTTTAACTTAATTAGCATTTAATCGGGTATTGTGGATAATTACGGTTATATAATTACACATGATAATTACATGTAGGGTGTATACATATATTCTATATATTATTTTGTATCATATAATATTTTAATTACATATATAATTTATCTATAAAAGTTTACAAACTAACCAAACATATTCTATATGTTTACAATAAATAATATGTATTTAGTTATATTACAACATTTAGTTATATTATTATATTTTTGAAATCCAAATCCATCAGTGTTTTTAACTAACATTTTGAGTTTACTCATAAATTTTTAAATCATTCGGTTAGTTTTACTTACATCCTAAATTACTTACTTGAGTAACCACATGAGATTACATGGTTCACAAAAAGTACCGATATCTCGATCATGATTTTTTTAACATCAAAGCTAGCAGTGCTTGTGTTTATTATGAGGCCGTTAGCAAGTAGGAACTCCAAATCGTCTAGGTTTGAGTCCAAAAAGGGGATGGCTATATCGATCCTTGGTTTTTCCTCCCTTATGCTAAGGACATGATGGATGGAGTATGTCATGCAGTTGATGTTAGGTCTGCCGATGATGAGATTGATTGTTCCGTTGGGGTAGGTTCATTGGGGGGATTCAATTTCTTTATTTGTTCCTTCTTGATCGCTGTCTTGGCCTTGTCGTTTCTTGTTACGTCCTTGCTGGGTGGGTAGTTGTGTGTTTTTACCATGTCAACAATGAATTCTTAGAAAAAACCCCTTCATATGGCGTCCTCTATTTCTTTATTTTATTTATTTTTTAAACTCTTAAGGAAATTTGAAAGAAATATTAACTTAAGCTCTTCTTTCATGAAAAGACATGACGTTGAAAGGGAAAACTTTGAGAGGAATTTTTTTTATAGACTTTTATTTGGGGGACAAAATAAAAGAAAGAATCTATAACTTTTTTTTTTTTTTGCATAAAAACCTCATTAAAAAAAACTTTTATCATTTAGAAGCAAAGTCATAGGCTTAAAAAAAAAAAGAAGAAGAAGAAAATTTCCGTAGTACTTACAAAAATAAATAAATAAATGTTATTCTCCATTTTTTTCCTTTTTAAAATTTTTTAATGAAAATGTTTCATATGATAAAATGTAAGGAAAAAAAATTGGACCAACATGAGGATGGGATATGGGCGGGTCAGACTCGCATCTTCTTCTTCTTTCAATCGCACAGAACTTCAACAGCTTCAACAGAAAACCAAGCTTTGAACTTAAGCCAACCAACTCACTTTGTTTCTTGATCGAGGAACAGTAGTAATGCAATGGTAAAAAGGAGATGGTGGGGGTTTCGAGTTAGGTCTGAAGATGGTGTCCAAATCATGGTCGTGAATATAACTTTCGACTACAGAAATTCTAAGCAACTACTGCTATATGGTGTAGTGGTATCGAAGGGGTAGTGGCTGGTTTGAAGAGATTTGTACTTCTATAACGTAAAGTTCGAAAAAAATTACAACAATAGGGTGTTTGGAGTAAATTTTATGAAGATGGTGAACGCATGCCTTCATTATGTGTCAATTAGTTATACTGCGTGCCTTAAATATTTATAAGGAAGGTGCATGGCTTAAACACACCTTCTCTATTATAAAAAACATAAATCTCTATTATAAAAAACATAAATTAGATGGACGCCTTCGATAATAAGAAAAGCACATGGCTTAAGTGTGCTTTCTTTGTTATTTTGAAGGCGCACTTACTCTATGCATCTTCAACACAACTATAAAAATCTTAACTTCTACATTCTCCTCTTATTCTCGCTTCTTTTAGTTTCAAAAATCTTTAAAAACACCTAGTTTTCTCTCTTCGAGCGATACCATGACCCGATTTTGTCTCTCTAAGCTATAACGTGACCCTATTTTCCTCGACCCTATTTTCTTCAACCCATTTATAAGTAAACCCTGGCCACCATATATTTCGCAATAATTTTTTAAAATACAAATTACATTATTAGTACAGTAGTATTTATATTGTTTATATAAACTATAGTTAGATGATAATTTTTTAGTATTTATATTTTCTTAAAATGCATGTTGCTTTTTGTACATTATTAATTTGGTAATATATAGTTATATAAATTGTAGTGGTTACGTAAAAAAATATGTATGTGACCCATAGATTGTATGAGATGAAACGCCCTACCAAGAAGCGAAATTGTATAGGTGCGATTGCATTTATAGTATATAATAAGATGCCCTATTGAGGAGGGGTATTGTGTGGGTACGATGTGACGGCCCACCGAGTAGTGAAATTGTGTAAGTGTGATGAGATGCTCTACTGAGAAATGAAATTGTATGGGTGTGGTTGTATATTTATAGTATGTAACAAGATGCCATTCTAAGAAGTGAAATTATGTAGGTGAGATGTGATGCCCCACCTAGTAGTGTAATTATTTGGGTAGGGTTGCATTTATACTATGCAATAAGATGCTCTACCGAGAAGAATAAAATTGTGTAGGCATGATATGACGCCCCATAGAGTAATGAAATTGTATAGATGCGATGAAATGCCCTATTGAGATTGTGAAATTGTATGGGTATAGTTACATTTATATTATGTGATAAGACGTCCCATCGAGAAGTGAAATTGTATGGGTATGTTGTGATGCCTCATCGAGTAGTGAAATTGTATAGGTATGATGTGATGCCACATGAAATAGGGAAATTGTGTCGGTGTGATGAGATGATTAATCTAAAAATAAACTTTTATAGTATATGATAAGACGTTCTATCGAGAAATGAAATTGAACAGGTGCAATAAGAAAGGCCCATCAAGAATGTGAAATTGTGTAAGTGTTACAAACAGTTCAAAATTGTATGGGTTTTACTGATTTTGTAATTTATAGATCAACAGGTTATCAATGGTTGATTATTTGAAGATAATTATGTATGCAGGTAGGAACATAGTCAATGGAAGTAATGGTTCACAATATGATGGGGACCTGGTGAAAAAATTGAAGATGAGGAAGGATTTAACTTTAGTCATTTCCTCTAACGGATTTGTGCAAGTATCGGAGTTGATCCTTGTAGGGTTGAACTTGTTCATCAATACCCTTCTTATTATAAGGGAGGTGTTTTGTATACTTTGATGACCATTACGAATGATGATAATGTAGAAAACTTCATAGAAATGGTTGATGGGTTCGAAGAAAATCGAATACAGGAGATATATGTTAGGGCTTCTAGTTAGCCTAGCAGGAGTATTGTCGATAGAACTTTATGGGTTGGGTCTTCCAGTAATCCCCAACCTCATTTGTAGCAAACCAAGGAAGATAACCTTATGTACGATGGATCAGAAACTTATTCGATTGAAGATCCTACTTTTGGTGATGGTCGTGTGAATGAAGAGGCAATTGATGCAGAGATAGGGTCAATTTTACAGGATGACCTAGGCTACAACCCTGATGAAGAGTTGATTCTAATGGGAATTGGAACAGAGATTGAGGAGGAGCACGTAGAGGTTGAATATGAAGTAGATGAAGAAATTGTAGAAATTAAAAACACGATAGATTATGTAACCATGTTAGAATATATATCGAGCAACATTTTCTTCATTCCTTAGTTTATTACTAGTCAAGGGATTGGGATGGCTCCCCAATATAATCAGACTGGGATGTCGACATCCTAAGTTAGAGATTTAATTCCATATATGATAATTGGTTGTGGCAATGGTTATGTGGAATTCGAAGAGAACATGGAGGCGGAGAATAGTAACCAAGTTGATGACGTGGATTTATTTGTTAGACAATGCTTTAGTACGAAGGATGAGCTTATTGACATTGTCAAAAGATATTAAATCAATCATTATTGTGATTACCACATTGATCAATCAGAACTGCACTTATGGTCCGTTTATTGTAAGGAAAAGGATAGTGGATGCAAGTGGAGCGTACGGGCATCATATAAAAGTTTAATAAGGTTACTTATCATAATAATTCTTGAGGGTCCACACACATTTGTCAACCCTAATGTGATACAAGACCACAGATAGATCAACAGTAGATTAATGGCCAATTGCTTCATCAACAATATTAAAGAGAATCCTGATATAAAGATTGCTAACTTATAAGCAATAATTTTTAAACATGTTTGGGTATAATGTGACAAGAATGAGAGTTTTGGATGCCAAAAGAACGGCTATGGAGATGATATATGGTAATTGGAAGAAAGCGTACAACGAGCTTCCTATTCTGTTGAATGCAATTAACATTTTAAATCCTGGAATGAAGGTGATTTGGGGATGGAGGGAATCCCCTAAGCCTGGTGCTTCGATAATGAAGTGGGTCTTCTAGACTTTTGGGTTGTACGTACATGCATTCAAGTATTGTCGACTAGTAGTTTGCATTGATGGAACATTTCTGTATAGAATGTATGGTCATATATTGTTGATTGCTTGTTCAATGGATGGAAATAACTGTATTGACCCATTAGCATTTGCGCTTGTCGACAAGGAGTCCGTTAAGACTTGGGTTAGTTTTTGAAAAGATTGAAGCAATTTGTTCTTAGTGGTCGGGGGGAGACAAGTTACCTAATTACAGATAGGTACTCAAGTATTGAGAATGCGCTCAGCAAAGAAGAAGTTAGTTGGAAGGAACCATTTATAGTATGGAGATGGTGTATATGACATGTCGCCAGCAATTTCAACAAGGTGCAAAAGAAGCAACTGTGCAAGAAGCTAGCTACTTTTGTTGTTATATAGGCACAGCCTAAAAAATTTGAGTATTTAATGGAGCAAATGTTGCAAGTAAAGGAAGATACACCATTTGACAAGAGTAAGTGGATGTTGTCTCATGACGGTTTTTATCAGTTCGGATATATGACATCTAATATCTTTGAGAGCTATAATACCATTTTGAAAGGTTGTAGAGGATTGCTCCTGACTTTACTTGTCAAGAAAATTTTCTACAATTATGTTGATTATTAGGAAAGAAGAGTCGAGTAAATGAGGTGAGGAATGGATACGGGTCAAGTGAAAATGAAGTATGCTGCGAAGAAGTTTAAAATGTGGGTCAAGTGCATACGAAGTGAATTTGAAGCATGGTTTGGGTAAACCAAAGAAAAAGAGATACCATATAGAGATAGACTTGAGAGAAGCTATCGATAAGTGCAAGTGTAACGTGTGTAGAATGGAAAGACACAATAAGAGGAGGTATCATCAGCTTAATAGAAATAGTATAGATAAACAGATTTATGTTGTTTTGTTATATTATATTATATATCATATCATGCTATGCTTCCATAAGTCAATGACACGACATATTTGTATTGATTTGCAGGTTAGATGAATCTAAGATTGAGTGACCCGTTAGTACTACATAGATAAGGATGACATCAATCGCAAAACATATGGGATTTTCAGGCATGGCTTAACGTTATTTCATTTGCAAAATTATACAGTTCAATAATTTTTTACAATTGCAATGGAAAGGAATATAATATTACAAAGAGGTGAGCACATTACGATTCGTTGAGTAAAGTTAAGCCTATGGAAGGGCACGTCACAGATACCATTGGATGATCACTTAATCACCAATCTTGTCGATTCTAGTTTCATTAAGGTCGTACGACTACCATTCATCGAGATCGATCATCACCTCATTACAGCATTAGTTGAGAGGTAAAGACCTAAGACTTACACTTTCCATATGGCTCACAAGGAGGTGACGATGACACTTCAGGACATAGAAGTACTGTTTGGTCTCCATGTGAATGGGGTTGTAATGACTAGGCTTACAAAGTTAGTCTTGCCCTAGATAGCTAGGGGATTGCTAAGAGATTACCCTACTGACAGTACTAGTAGAAGGAGACGTATTAGTTTATCTTGTTTACAAGATAGATTTAGCGTACTTCATGTAGATACAGATGAGGAGACCATTCATCGGTACACTCGTGCATACATCTTGCAGTTATTTAGTAATTTTTTATTTGCCAATAAATCTTCATCTCTTGTCCATATGATGTTCTTACCTATGTTAGAGTAATTCTCATATGCCGTAACGTTTAGTTAGGGATTAGCTTGTTTGTATCGTCAGCTATGTTGGGCTGCATAATCAAGAGCCTAGGAGATTGGAGGCCTCGCTATATTACTGCAAATATGAGCATAGGATCATTTCCCTCACATTGCACCATAAACCAGGTCCGGCTTTATCATACAGGAGGAGCTACCACTAGCTGCAGGTTAGGCTATATCACGAGATATTACACACCATGCTATGCATGTTGTAGATGCGTATCGAACTGTATTTGATTTGCAGATGAGTCAACAGGTATGTACTTCTTTAATTTTGTTTCTGTTGTTGATTTTTATTAAAAATTCATGGATTATTAATGCATGTTCATTGCATATGCATTATAGGTCGTATGGGAGCCATACTTAAATGATCTTATTGATATCCTACCCCGTTTTTTAGTGCTAGTCAAGCTATCTGGATGGTTAGGGTTCCACTGATATGTTTCATATTGTTGAGTTTTATTTCCTCGATTATGTTATATGATAGTTTGGAGGCTTCCAAACAATATCGGTAAATGTTCAAACGAGTAAGGAGCTATACTATATCAACCTTAGAGGTAAGATAGATATAGACTGATCGGTTGCGCATTAAGGATACATATCTACCTGGGTAGATCGCTAGATGTGGCTTATTCATAGTCAGGGACTAAGGGGCATCGTCTAGCTTACTATGACTGGTATAGGGATCATACATGCCGATACATCACCCATCATAGAGCAGTGATGAGATACTTAGTAAGCTTTCCTTCCATTTATCTTATGGTTTTTTGCAAAGCAATATATATGAATATAATATTAACTGTTTCATTAACTATAAGCGGATACTCTACATCGGGTGAGGCTAGTAAACGATGTTGATGCTACTCATCATATCATTGAGAGGAGCACGGTAGTTTGATATTATTTCTCAGCCAACCAACTGATCTAACCCCTGTACTTGCCCCTCAACCATGTGTAGGTCTTAGAGTTCGCATAAGAGGACGCCGACCAACACAAGCATGTGGTCGGGGACACGGTGACAATTCCATGGCATTGGGATCTCGCCATTCCATTGACTTAGGCGAGATTGGTAACAATGCACCACCCGTTGATGCTTCTAGTTCTGGCCATAACTCATTCGATACTCTAGATGCTCACGTGTGAATGTATTCGCATTCGACACCATTAGCTCCTCGTAAACGTCGTACATGATGGCTTTAGACATTATACATAGAGGAGGCTAACACCTGGCTACCACTATTACTACCTACTCTAGTTCTGCATATAGATTTCACCAATACTCCTCTACAACTATCGAGCCTCAGCCATCGGGGGGATCATCCATTCGCAGACCATCATTATTAGCTCATTTCAGAAAATAATTAACTAGATCTAGGAAGAAGTAGTTATAAATAACTATATTTGTATTACTTAGTTTGATTATTATGTATTATCGACATCTATTACTCACTATGTAAATGGTTTTTGTAAATAATGTTTCATATTACATTGCTATTCCCTTAATACTGATAGTTTACTATAAATATACTTTCTATATATTATACCTGCTTTTAACAAGTTTAGTTGGTAGTTTAATGAGTCATTTAAGCTGACTCGTTACGTTAATAGTTTTCGTAGGTAGTACACTAAATGAAAAAAAGAAAAAAGAAAAAAAGTATTGGCTTTGCCAAAAATAAACGAAATGTTAGTTGTAAATTAAGAAGGCACATACTTAAATTGTGCCTTATTTATTAATATTGGACACACGCTCAAGGAAAATGTCCAAAACTTAAGGCCGAAATAGGCAGTTAACTTAGAATATTGAATATACATAGTTACGGGGAGTTAGTACTTAGCTAGAGGGAATGTGAAACGTGAATTAAATTTAGGAGCGAAATAGGCATTAACTTACCATATTGAAAGTACTTAGTTATGGGTAGTCAATACTTAGCTAGGGGGAGTGTGAAGCATTAACTGAAGGTGCATGGTAGTGAAATGGAAAGTATGTGATAGTGACACTAAAGTTGTGCTTAAGGGACATGCATTTATATAATAGTTTATATAAAGATTAAATAGAATTTTTTATCTAATTAGATAAATTAAATCTAATTAAAAAAAAACACGCAATTGAAGGCATGCTTAAGGGACGTGCCTTCTTTGTTGACACTAAAAGTACATTTCTTGAACTTTTTACTGACAGTAGCCTAAGTCTTAGATCTTTTCTTCCTTATTTATGTCGATATTAGACTTGTAAAAACATGCTAGGGTTGCTCCAACATAGGTACTTGGATGCTTAAGTTAGTAAGAGAAGATCGAGTGATAAACCTAGAGGCTTCATTCCTTCTTAAGGTAGTAGTCACTATTCTTTTTCAAAAAGTTCTTGTTTGAATTTCATTACAATCGACTATCTGAATAGGAATGTCTACCTTAACAAATTAGGAAAGTAATTTCTAGTTATCAGCCAAATTTGGCAAGTGCCTTTTTGGGGCATGTGACTTAATTGGGCAAGTGGGCCTTGCCAAGCTCTGTGAGGCCTTGCCTTTGTCATCCTCATTTCTCTCTAGCCATTATTTGAGGTTGGTCGAGGAGAGGCCATATGAGTTGTTGTAGGCTAGACTTATTTTCCCATTTATTTTATATGATCTTTTCTTTCTTATTTACATTTGAATTGAGCCCAATAAATTGGGTCTAAAACCACATATCAACAATTACATACATATTATATTTAATGATACTATTTATTTTACTTAATTCTTTTTTATTTTTCTTTTCTTTGGAAATTTTTCTTTATTTTTAATTAATTAATTTCTTTTTTTTTCAATTTATTATTATTTAATCATACATGTATGAGCTACTTATTTGTCATGTCAACGCCACTTAGCAGATACCTATCATATCAATAACAATTAATGATGTTATAACAATCTTAGAGGGTTTAAATTTATTATATTATCTATTTAGGCTTAACTCATTGGGTTAGTTAGTAGGGTCTTGAGAGTCTGGTACATCTATTAGGATGATTTAGAGATATTTGGCTTGGTGGGCTCAGAATAGGGATTGTTGAATTGATTAGCCGTCTCTAACCTTTCTTAAGTAAGCTCATGCACTTATAAAGAAGGTTAGTGGCCTTAAGCCTATTAGTTAGCTCATTCTAGATAAATATAAATTGAGTAGGCTTCATCTCATCCGTTAATCATCGAGATGATCTGACATATGCTATCGTGCTCAAAATTCTATAAATACTCAGTCTTTCCTTTTTATTTAGAACTCTTAAAGAGAATGGAGAAACAAAATTGCTCTATAAAAACGTTACTCTCTAAGATCAAATAAGCAATTCAGGCAAAGAATTGATTTCATTCATTCAAGCTACAAGATAGATGCCTGAGGTCCCCTAAGATTGTCTTATTTGTCATTTGTGCAATTGAGATACTGAAATTGCCTGTTTCTCCTCACAACTTTGTTCTCACCTAATCATTTTTTGAGGTGATAATCTTGCTTCATTTCTTTGAAGCTACGTATAGTAAGTCACTTATACAATATTAGGTTATCAAACTCGTGATTCCACTTAAAATCGTTAGAGAGTTTGTAAAATCGAAACGTAAAAAACGTAAGTTTTTACAACTTATGTTAAATAGCTTTTAAAAAGTATGGATATATTTATAGTAGTTATTTAAAACTTGAAATATATGATGAAAATAAAAAAAAAATGAAGAAATTAAGTTTTCTTTTCTATACAAATTCTTAATACATAATCTAATATGTATAGAAGAAGGAAAAATAGAGCAAAAACTAAACTTTTCCCTTTTTTAAAAAAAAAAACTATAAATTAAAGAGAACTAAATATTTTTAACTTATTTTAACTTATTGATGGTATAAAATAAAGTATATAATTTTCTTTCTAAACTTTGTTATTAGAGTTAAAACTTGGATAAAGCTCATGAACATTAAATAAGAGATTGGGAGAGAAAGAAAGAAAGAGGTAAAAAATTGGAATAAGATAGGATAAATGTTATCTTGTCTTAATAGTTAATGGCTTGTAAAAGGCTAGTTGTATTTTTTTTTCTTTAATTTTTTAGTCCATTCAACTCAAATATGTAAAATTAGTAAACTTGGTCAAAAATGTAAGTTTTTATTTAGTTTATATGTAAACTCAATTAAAAATGTAAGTTTTTATATAAAAAAAGATTTTACACCTAAGTTAACTCGAAAGAGCCATTTTAAATCGTAAACTCGTAGAATCGCATGAATAAAATAGCAATTTTGATAACTATGCATGTAACTACTTCAATCGAACCTCTACATTTACATTTTGGCGACTTCACTAGGAACGAGTAATTGTAGAGACATAGTACCTCATAGGAAAAGACCAATTAGTACATCTAATACCACATCTCAAAAGCTCGACACTAATGTAGAGTTTACTGAGCAAAATCCGCTCCCATCACCTAAGCATACTAACCAAGACCATCTAATGCCTAAGGCTCCTCTAGATCCCATACAAACAATGTAGGAAGCTATGAGGGCTTTAAACCAGTTCATGGTTATGTTCTAACTCATCCTTATCGGAATGGCAGCTACTGTTACTATGCAACAAGGCATGGCTTTGCCAAATCCTATGGTTGCTTTACAGCCAGGCAATACTACCTTCACTCAATCAATTAATCTTCCAACTATTAAGAAAGATCTCCAACAAAGAGGAGGTGATAAAACCCCCTTACCAGAATCTACATAGCAAGTAACCCCTACAACAAAGAATGTAAGAGTCTAGTTAGGTAGCTCTTTATCTTCACAGGTGCCTACTCATCCACTATCCCAATTTTGGGTAGATCTACTTCTCATCCTAATGTTGCTCCTACTTCATTACCTACATCCATAGCCTCTACTTTAAGGACTTCCTTTATAACAAGGGAAGACTTGGATGTTGATATGAGGGAAATACAAGCTAAGTCATCTATGGGAGTACTAGAGCTGAAACTCTCATATCATCAATGCATTGTAGCGAAGTTATATCCTAAGGATTATATAAGTCCTAAATTCATGCTATTCAATGGAAAAAAGGGAAGTGCAAAGGAATACTTATTGAATTTTCTTATGGTTAATTAATTATCATTATTTTGGCATATTTCGCATATTTTAAGTAATTTCGCGTATTTCCACCTATAATTAAATTTATACATGAGACAATTAAATATTCCTAAATATTATTTAAGTTATTTTACGATTTTTAGTATGCATATAATTTATCTTTATCAATTCGTTAGTTATCAGAATTTATTTTATGCATTTTCGATAAATAACGAAAAATTTTCATAAAGTTAAATATTATATTAATTAATCATTTTATTACTTATTTTCCTAAATTCAAACTTATGGGATCACTTTTACTAATAATCTTAACTTTATCGTAAAATTTAGGCTACATTGGACAATTTGCTCAATTACACTAAATTTTACAAACCGAACCCCGAGTAGTTGATTGTGGATCTTACATTTCTACCCCCCTTACAATAGTTTCATCCTTAAAACTATTATATATGTATGTATTACTCAATCAACCAAAATTGATAGCTTATACTCTCTTACTATTCTAAAAATCAAAGGGACCACAAGTAATGCTTTGTCTTTACTATATTAAGTTCTACCATGACTTATAAGTCCATACCTTCATCCCATTGTATCTTTACCTATTCCATGTCTTAACTTCTTTAACTTCTAAATCTAATTATCCAGTATTTTTGTAGGTTACTTCATAACTTTGACATCCATCTTTCATTCCATTGAACTATGTTCTAATGAAGCTCTTGAATCATCTTTTGATTAAATTTACACTCCTCTATCCAAACCTTTACTTAACCTCTTTATTTATCTTTTAATTTCTTAATCCCGTTTTCTCTCTTTGCATTCAGTACTTTGATATCACTCATGCCTTATTCTATTACTAAAATCCTCTAGTTGCTTATACATATCTTATGACTTAGTTTTATGACCTTACAAGTTTTCCTTATATCATCATCTTTCCTCTTGTTTATAATCTTCTATTCACAATGACTATACTACTGTCATAGCGTCCCATTTGTTCTTCATATAGCTTAGCATAGGATCAACAAAAACAGATTTGACAAACCTTGACTTTTCTCCATCTTGAATTCAAATGAAATTGTTAACATTGGAGATTGACTATATTCGACTTGACTTGACTAGACAAGAGTAGGTATGACTCTTGATTGACAAATTCAGCAAAAGAGACAGTATTGACAAGGACTTATTACTTGATACAACATGACATGATAGAATAGACTGATAGGATTAACATAACATGAGACTCAGTAACAATAAATTAACAATCTTAGATTTGTCATTTCTCTATTGGATTACCTATTATAATTGCTCATATGAAGTATATTGTAGCTTCATAGCTTTCTCGTACATTAGTTTACCTTAATAGATTTTCCTCCAATCACCAATTTAATAATTTCAATATTCACCAAAATTCCTTTTCTAAAGATAACTTGTTTAATGAAAGGAGTATTATCTCCTCTGAAAGTTATATTTCTTCAAGTTTAGCATGCTACTCATGATTGTTTAACTTCCTTAATGCTATCCACAAATATTTTATATATATCATAATACCACTAGCAGTTATCATAGCAAGCGTCTTTATATACAGTTAGCATATGTACAGTTCTCCTAATTCTATAAATGCAATCTATGCACTAATCCTATGTTGATACCATTCCAATCAGATGTTATTCCAAAAAATACAGTCACTTCTTTAACTCTTAATATCTTATTTACAATGTCCAATACAAAATTTAAGCTATTAGTTAAATTCTTGGTTAACTTAACCATAAGTTCAAATATCCACAAATTAATCTTTAGAAATATATTTGAACATTTATATATTACTGAAAGATCAAATACTTATTGGTACTTTCATCAGTGTTTTACTTGTAAATATCAACAAACTTCTCATCATCTACCATTAATAGCTTTTCTTATAAATTCCACTTTAATCATATCCTACAACTTTTTATATTAATATCCTTCCTCCAATATAAATTCTAGATTAACAGGTAATAATAATCTCAATCATCTTAAATCCTTTTTTGTCCAATAGTTTTTGACTTGCAGGGAATGAACACCTCAATATCATTATTGTACTTACATTTCATCCATTTGTATATTCATATATTCTACAATAATTGTACATTATTCTTGTAATTATCAACTAATCCTTTTGTTTAGATTTATTATCATTCAACTAAGATCGAGTGAGAGTCCTTCACTGAAATTATTACTTATCTCCTAACTCCTTTAAGCTTGGTTCCATAAACAACCATCTTTGATTAACATTCCCTATCATCATATCATAATAAATATACCAATAGATAATTGTCTTATAAAATTCATTTCTTGGAGGGTTATGTCTTTCTAAATTGATCTTGTAATAGCTAAGAAACTTTTTAATTAAAAGTACTATTCTTCTCCAAACTTTTCGTCTTAATTCCATTTCTACTATCAATTGTTACTCATCTTACTACCATTTTAGGATGCCTGAATACATATTCGATTGTAGTTTACTTGATAATCTTACTTCATTTCTCATGTACCATTTAATAACCATCCATCTCCTAAATCCGAATATAAGTGTCATATAATGATATAACTCCATTTGCCTCAACACAACATAAAGATCCTACTAACCACTTCATACTTATTTTACTTCATTTGCACTTACTTATAATTCCAAAAATATAATTCTTCAATTTATGATTCATTATGGGCTTAAGGATTCATAACCTAATTATAATCTCATATTATAGTTTCCACCACCATTCTTACATATGTAAAGAACTTCCAAAATCGGTCACCTAAAACACATGCGATCCCTTTTACACCCTTAACTACAAATGTGTAAATCATCATTGTGTATGCACACATCCCAAAAAAATATACTTTCATTAAGAAGCATAACTATATCGATTATAAAAAAAAAAAATCAATAGGATGTTCACGTATATGGATAACTAACATAAGATCAATTCTAACTCCTAACAAAACATAACCAACTATCATATTGCATCCTTCATTTAAATCACCAATAACAATTCTTTGTTTAAAAGAATTCCACCCCATTTATCTTCCAATTAATTCAATATTGTTTCCATTTGTTGATTCAATATTCTATGCTTCAATAGAAAAATCAAAAATAATAATCACTCCATATACCTTATCATTATCAGACTCCTCAATACCATCATCAACTATCATCTCATATACTGCATTCTTATTCTGTATAGGATCTACTCCTGAATTAGTTTTTGATAGCATCTCTAATATAGGCCATACTATTAGGGCATGGTCTCTTTCTTCTACCTCTTTTAAAACTATTTCACCAATATTACTTAAATTGCAAGCTCTTGCTTTCTATTCATCTTTAATCATCAAGACTTATCACACTGTCTCCATTATATTAAAAGACTCAGATAAATCTCCATTATTATCTACGTATCTCATCACTACATCACATCTCCTTAATAACATCATAACTCCATCAACAAACTTCCCTCATAATCTCATCCATACTATTAACAGGTTCCAACCAACTATTTCAAACAATATTTTCTACATCTTAACTTTGTATTGAATCAAAGATTCTCCTTCATTCCATTTGAATCACTTCAACTAACTACCAATTCTCCATTCAATCGCATAACTAAAGTAAATGCAATTAACATTTATCTTAGTTTAATGTTATAGTCACTACTTATCCTATAAGTTATAGTACAATACTTTATAGCCCACTTATTTCTACCCACTCTCAATGTATTCCTAAAGTGTACATCTTTTAATTGTTCATTTCAAAATGAGTTCACTAGAACTACGTTCTGATACCGATAAAGAACTATTACTCCCTAAAACGGCAGAGTCATAATAGTTCCGCCATGTAAACCATTCTAGAATAGAAGTTGGCCTTACAATTGCTATCCTAAACTTGATCTATATAAAGCGTTAACGACTAACTTGCTTTGAAGTAAACAGTTCATAAATTAAATATGTTATTTACTTATGAACTTAAGAAAAATACATATTTACATTAAAATAATCTGAGTACATTTATGAGATTTAGTAACCTAACATACTCTACTTGAGTAGTTCGTAAATTGATACTAAAAACTTTAAAGATAGAATCCAAACTTAAAAATGTAATTGCTCCTCAGGTTATTATCCTCACTCCCCTAGGATTCAGTGGTTGCTAGTTTCAAGGTAGATATAAGCCGCTTTCAAACTAACACCTGCAATAACGTCTATAAGGATATAAGTAATCACAGTTTAGTAAGTTGGGATAGAAACTTAAAACTATACAACAAACATAAACAAAGTTATCAATTAAATTATTAGATGCAATGCATATTCAAGCAAATGCATCACACGACATTGTTCGGCTCATCTTGAAATTAGAGAAATTGCACCCACTCTAATCCGGATTGAGAAGTTTCCATTAGTATAACAGTTCACGACCAAACCCAAGCTTGGGCGATAAAGACACCGCTCATCCTATGACTACCTTCAAACCATTGACTTCACCCTTGATGCGATCTCCTCACCTATCACTTAATTCGAGTAAGAATGAAGAAGGAATCAATTATGTCATTCAGCATTATCCTAATTTAAGTTTCCTACTAGATTTATTATATAATTTTATTATTATTATTATATTATCAATTTTTATTCTAATATTTTGTATTTGTTATATTTCTTATTTCACTTATTATGTATTATTTCCTATTATATACATAATATACACATCTAATATTCTCATCACTTAAAATATCATCTCTCAACTTCAATCAACATCTTAAAATACCTAAATTCATTCCAAATCAGAATTTATACCTAATTATCCTAAATTACACAATTACTTAAATTTACTATTTTTACTTATTATATATTTACTACATAATATTCTAATAATTACATCTAACACTCTAAATGCTACAAATAGCACACTCCATCATATCTCAACATCCTAAAACAAATAATTATGCACTAAGCCAGTAATTATCTATTTAATTACCTAATTAACCAAAAATTACCCATTTTATCCATCATTTTAAGGCCTAAAAATTATCTGAAAATCTTGAAAATTCATTTTTGAAAAAGAGCTCCATAGTACTATTTAAAGTGCTCTAATTAGCCTACACAAAAATTTTAGGCTTAAAGTTACACTCTTAAGATCATTTATTTCTAAACCAAACAAAGCTCGAGTTTATGAGATTTCTTAAGGACAATATATTTCTAGATGTAAATTCATAAAAATAATTTTTTTTCCTAAATCTACATACTTAAAAACCTAAGAATACCAAATTTCATAATTTTATAAATATATTTAATATTTTTATAACATTAAACAAAATTAGGTTGGAATTTGACTTACTTAGCAGATCAGCTTTCCACCACCAGTGGTAGGTACAAGTGTATTGGTAGCCTTAGGCGGTGGTTGTGGAGTATTGTAGTGGCAGTGGTTCACTTACAGGTGGCTATGAGTTTCCTTCTAAAGCCTTAATTGCACACTATCTTTGTAATTTTTTGTAATATTATCTAACTCATCCTTTCGAGTCTCTCTCTATTTTTCTTAAATGTCTAACTAACTAAAGTGAATTGTAGGGAGTGATTTCTAAATTTATAGAGGGGTTTATAGCTTGCTTTTGATTTTTAGAGGGCCAAGTATCCCTTATCATCTTCTATTTTCACTTTTTTGTTAGTTAATTTTAATAGGTTACTTTCCATTCTCTATTTCTAGTTTACCATGCCTAACTTCTAGACTTTTCCTTATTTTTCCATATTTTTCTTGATTTTTCTTTAATTATTTATGAATTTTCTTTAATTAATTAGTATTATTTTGGCATATTTTAAGTAATTTCGTGTATTTCCACCTATATGTAAATTCATATATGGTACAATTAAATACTCCAAAATATTATTTAAGTTATTTTATGATTTTTAGTGTGCATATAATTTATCTCTATTGATTCGTTAGTTATCAAAACTCATTTTACACATTTCTGATATATAATAGAAAATTTTCATAAAATTCAATATTATATTAATTAATCATTTTATTACTTATTTTCTTAAGTTCAAACTTACAGGATCATTTTTACTAATAATCCTAGATTCATTGTAAATTTTAGGCTAAATCGGACAATTTGCTTGATTACCCTAAATTCTATTAATCAAACCCTGAGTAGCCGATTGTAGATCATACACTTGTTGCACTCAAAGCTTGCTTGTAAAAGGTTGCTCCTTACAGGATGAACCAGCTAACTTATCCTAATTCTTGAAGTAGATTTTTAAAGTTAACTGGGGGTAATTAATTATGATACTATTCATACTTATAAAGACCAAAAAAGATCGTATGAACAAAAGACACAACTACAACACTTAAATAAAAAAAAAAAAGAAAAAAGAAAGAGCATATGAAGGTACTTACTCTTTTCCGCGACCTAGGCTTGGAACTTGAGGCTTGTCCTTCCTTTGCTCCTCAAAGAAACCTTCACTCCTCAAAGAAGCAAAACATGGCTTCTTTTTCTTAGTGTAAGTAACTTGTAAAGCACCCATTAAGGATGCCTAAAAGTTGTGCTTTTTATGAGAGGTTCTTACGATTGACTCATCTAAAGCTGCATAAATTCAATAGTACAACTACATCTTCTAATGTTGGTGTTATCTCTCCCCATGAAGTAATAAACGTATGGGTTTGAATACTCCAATGCGAGATGATTGCCCTCCATACTTCATTCCACTCATTTGTGGGAACCGCAACTAAGTAGAAGTGGCAATAACATAGATGACTTTTGCCTTCTTCAAAAAAGTCACTTAGTGTGGCTTCTTTAAAATGTATGCTACCCAATCATCCCATTTAGATGGTGGTGCCTCTGGGAATGTGAATTGGGTATTAGAGAGAGGTAGTTCTCTCCTCTCTTTTCTAAACCGCGATACTGAATCTTTCCTGATGGTATCGCTAAAGTTAGTACAAGGCTCACACTTGATAAACTTAAGACCACCATCAGTACGAGGTGTTGCGTGGGCTTCTCGTCGCTTGGCTTTGTCCCAAAACGTATCTTCAGAAATAGTCTAATCCAACCACTTATCTCGAGGACATGGGATGGGTGGCAGACATCTTGAAGCATCAGCAAGTCCTTTTGTTTTACAGCTTTCATGTTTCAACTTAGATTGGACTTCATCTATTTTCTTACTAAAGTCCAAGATCAATACATTCTCTAAGTCAAGAAACCAAAACTTAACAAAAGGTAGTTACATAGAATGTGTTGAAATAATAGAAGATTTATATATATATATTATTGTATTTTCATATATTGAATAGAGAGACAAGAAAGATTGGGACAAACGGAATTTGGCTCTACTAAAGTTGCTATTGATGTTTTGAACATGGCTACTGTCAAAGAGTTATACCAATTCCAAAGCTACAAAGATGGTGATGAAATGTTTAAAAAAAAAAAAGATAGCAAGTCTGTGATGATTAAGGCAAGAAAGGGAAAACAAGAGTATAAATTTGCTATGTTGATGAATAAAGCTTTTGGCTTGGATGGATAACCTACCTACAACAATTATATGAAAAAGGAAAAGTGAAAGATGGAGAACAATATAAATACATTGATGAAATATTATATAATGGTCTATAAGTTAATTCATCAAGGAGATTCACTTGTTAAGAAAATAAATAAATAAATAAATAAAATTATCCACGCATGAAGAATTCCAAGAAAGTTATATACTTTTCCAAGTAAGGGTTAAAGGAGTCCTTAATGAGATAGGTGACAAGGAAGCCATCATTAGGTAAAGGTAAGAGAAGAAGACCAGCAAGATCAAATATATGTTTGGGGTGCAACAAATACTCTTATTATTTACAAAAAAGAAAGAGGTTGAAGCATGCAATCAAGAAGAAGCAAAGGTATACATCTAAAAACCATGAGAAATTGAAACAAGATATTAAAGCATGGGGACAAAAATAAAGTTACTTAAGCAATTCCTTGAAAATTTTGGAGTCTATATTCGATGAATATAAAAGGATAAACCAAATTACTCTCTGATTCATGAAGCACGAAAGTCCATGCTAGCTTACAGATGCGAGAAATCCGTTGAGAAAAAGAAAAAAGGAGGATCAAGAGTTTAGATAAAAGACCAAAGCATGTTATGAATTAAGGTACTAATAAAGTGATTTACCCTAGCTTGAGATCTAAACTTACATTAGCCCATACTTCATATTCGTAAGCTAAGTTTTAGCTATGTCCAATGAAGCAAATTGCAAAGAAATTCAGGATTGTGATGAATTGGAAAAAAAAAAAAAAAGGGCTTAGCCACATTAATCATAGAGAGAGAGAGAAGGGAAAAATGTAGGAGAAGAGATAAACTTACTATTATTGCTATTGTTATGAGCGGAGACGAAGTCAATGAAATAAAGATATATATAGATGATGTTAAGAAGTTTAAAGATGGAGTTTAAGGATTTGATTATAAGATTTTGATGGATATGAGTAATCTTTGTTAGTATTTGAAAAGACACTAAAAATTAACTTGTGTGAAGAAAATTTGAGAGATTTAAGAAATATATGTTGAAAGATTTGCAAAGATCTATTTTTTGCAAGTTTGTGACATTAGTAAGTTTTACGTGTAATGTGGTCTCAAGATGCAGTTTTTTGACCAAATTATGCCTCAATAAATTGTGACGTTGATTCATTTTATAGATTTTTTTTTTTTAAAAAAAAAAAAAACAGAGAAGTGTGGGGGTGGAGGACGATGGTTCACCATTGTGGCAAGTAAGTCTAGATCTATGATTGAATGCATCCTTCAATCATTATATTTCTTCCATTTCATGGCATACTTTTGCAAGGACGATATATATTACGGGGTAATAATATTGATTCAAGCTGGATCACATGATGATACAAGGGGGTTGATGGGATTTTAGAAAAATTTGATTCGATAAGCATAAGGACCATGGAGATACGTTATATTCTTGATCCAAGGACAACGTGGGGTTGTTAGTTGAGTCATGAAGGATTGATTTATTTTACTTATACAAAATGTCATCCTAGTGAAGATAGTTTAATTTATGCAAGATTTGAGGGAATAAACGAAGATTTGGAGGAGATGTTGGAAAAAAAAAAAAAGAAGAAGAAGAAGAAAGAAAAAAGGAAATGAAGATATATGACAGAGCACAAAATGAAGGTTCCTTGCCATGAACTCGTCACTAATTTTCTTGAAGTCAAGCGCCAGAGTAACAAGCCATGAAAATTTTCTTAATACGTAATGGGCATAGAATGGTCGTTTTAATATGTAAAGGCACTTGTCCCGATACATACAAACAAGAAATGATACAATTAAAGTATAAAGAAGCATTTGGAAACATTGGTACATCAAAGTCATCATAATGAGAGAAATAATTTACATAGTACTATAGAATTAGTTTGCATGAGGGAACCCATTGATATGGAAGACTTATTTAATATATTATCATGGGGATAATGTTATCCCAACAAGCCTCAAGCGACACACACAAATAAATGGTGTTGTAATCTTGTGCACTAAAATATATAATAAATAAATTTACTGTGCGAACGCTATGCTCATATCCTCCAATCCATCACAAAATGAAGTCTTTAACTATATAAGCACACTTGGTAGCAATACTGCTACTTCACAGTGTATGTACGCCGAATAGTGACTTAACTATTCATAGTAAGTGATCAATACCCAAAATACTTGCACTCTATCTAAGAATTTTGGTTAGGGGACAAAATGTAGAGGGCTTAACTTTATCATATTATCTATTTAGACTTAACTCCTTGGACTAAGTAGTAGGGCATAGGGAATCTGGTACATATATTGGGATGATTTAAGGAGATTTGGTTTGATGGGCTTGGAACACGGATCATTAGACTAATCTATCTGCCTCTAACCTTTCTCAGGTTAGCTCATACACTTGTAAGGAAGACTACTAGCCTTAGGCCTATTATTTAGCTCATTCTACATGCATATGAATTGAGTAGGTTTCATCTCATTCATTGATCACTAAGATGATCTGACGGATGCTATCATGTCTAAAAGCTTATAAATACTTAGCCTTTCCTCTTCATTTTAAACTCTTAGAGAGAATAGAGAAACAAGATTGTTTTGCAAAAGCTCTACTCTCTAAGATTAAACAAGCAATTCATCAACGAATTGATTTAATTCGCTCAAGTTATAAGGTAAACGCCTGAGGTCCCTTAAGGCTGCCTTGTCTATCACTTCTGCAGTTGAGACACTAAGATTGCCTGTTCTTCCTCCATTGCCTGTTCTTCCTCCCTATCTTGTTCTCACCTAATCATTCCTTCAAATGACAATCTCACTTTATTTCTTTGAAGCTATGTGGAGCATGTCACTCATGTAGTATACATGTAACTACTCCAATCGGACCCCTACATCTACAATAGCAATCCCCTATATTATTCACTTGTTGAATCATTGATCTCATTTGAAAATTCTTAAATATTATTCTCATATTTAAACTTACCTCTGAACATTGATCCCCTTCCATGTAATTTTCCCATTTTTTAAGTATCCTGTGACATCATGATAACTCAACTTACTAGCATGGCTACATAAAAATGATCTGATGTTGAACACTCAAGTCTATTGTTGATCATCAAGAGACACCTCTTTACCCTTTTTTCCCCTTTAAAATGCAAATATACAGTCAAATTTAGAGAAAACATGAATTTTGTACTTGTTGCTATTACTATTAAGCAATCCTCACCATTGGTGATAATATGCACTTGCTACTTTGATCAAAGTAGGGGTGAGTGGATAATCCTATCAAACAAGGTATTCATTTAAATCCTACTTTACTAAATAGGTTTTGACTAGGTGAAGAGAGTCAGATAATAGGTTATATGTAACAATTTCCTTGACCCTTCTCCCATGGGATATGGAACAAGTATAATGTTAAGGTATAATGTACCCACCTTGAAATTTGTACTCTAAAATATATAAGGAATGAATTTTAGAATACCCTATACCAATCTATAATAAAACCTTAAGACTACACACTCTTGTGTCTATTATCTTGTTTCTCTCTCTTATTCTTTATTTTTTTTTGGTAAAATCTCATTTTTATATTTTGCATATAACAATTTTATAATTTTATAAAAATTTATTTTGATTATTTGACAAGATTTGAAAAGAAATGACAAACAAAAATAATAATTTAGCATAAACCTATCAATGATTGAATGTTTCCAATTGCAAGAATTACTCTTTATTTTACCCACTAAAATTTCATATTGTTATGATTTGATGTGTTGTAAATATAAGAACTTTTCAAATTATTATTGTTTAGTCCATTCGTATAGTTATAGGTTTAATATTAATTATGCATTTGTACGATATTTTGAAAGAAGATAAATTGTAAAAAGAAAAAAGAAAAAAGAAAAATACAAGCTCTACAAAATACCATGTATCATGTAGAATTTACATGGTATAGGATGCTTCTCAAGTGCCATAAGGTAGGTTTTGGGCACAAAAACTTTGGAATATGTACTTATAAGGTAAGGTATGGATAAGGGTAAGGTGTTATATTCTACCCACCCTTTACCCCCTTACCCTTAGATTAAAGCATCACATCTCCACACTTTATTTTAGGAATCATATTTTCATTTACGGAAGAGCAAAGAGCACTTCAGCCAGAAAAACTTTACATCTTAAATGAGACTCTTAAGTTAAAGGGTAAATACAACATCGTAAGGGTAATTATTGAGATGAAGGTCTCTGAACCTTTAATTCATTAAATAAATTAAAAAAACCAGATTTAAAATTCAAAGCCTTTAAATAGGATCACTACTCTATACTTCTAAAGTTTCTACTCTTAGGCACTTAATTGGAGAATACTTATATCATGATATACAGTTTCAGAAACTATTTCCCTATATAGTTTCAATTATGATACAATAATTTAGCAATTAGTGGGAATATATCTATAATTGGCTCAAAATATTCTTGAATTTATTATAATATACAATACATGCCTATATATTATCCCCTATATAATTTATAACAAGTAGAAAAGAATGTTATAACACTAGAAATACCATTTTATGGTTTGATTCCTGCCCTCTAATATCAATTCATATGTGGAATTTTCTACTTTATTTTTTCCTCTTCTTCTTCTTCAACCTTTGTCATTCCCTTTTGAAAGTTTTAATTTAGTTTTATTATACATTTGTTTTATAAGTTTAGTCGCTGATTATTTATTTTTTAGATTAGGGTTTTTTTAGATATTAAGTTTATTTGTATAGTTTTATTTTTTTTTTTCTTTTTTTCTTTCTTGGCTTAGAAAGTTGAGCGTTGAATGTAAAGTTTGATCATTTGATTGAAGTCATTTTGTTGGCAAACATCAATAGAGAAAAATGAATATGCTTTGAATGTTATGAAGTTTGTCTAAATATAATAGTTATTTTTCTTCTTTTTTTTTCTTTCTTTACTTGCAGAATTTATGATACTTGTATAGGCTCATTTTCCTTATTTGGCTAGACTATTGCACTTGAACATCAACTAAAAATGTAATATATCCATCATCAATTTATAGAATTTTCATGAATAATGGAGAGTATTTGATGAAGGAAGGTAGTGTTACGCCTCTATTAATCACCAAATCAATGCTAATGAAGCAAATTGATGCCTATTTAATAGCTTTCTATGATAGGATTTCTTTAATCTTAATAAGACTAAGTGATGCTATTGTAATGCACTTCTTTAGTTAACTAAAGTTTTGAGTATAGTATCAAAAGTAGTTAAGTAGGTGTTATTGAGTATAGTTTTGTAATAATAGGTAATTAGTTTAGATTTATGAAAATCTTATCATGTGTTCATTAATTTTATTCTTAAAGCTTTATGCTTCAAACCACACATTTTTACATAGTTGAATCTATCAATTAGAATTTACTTATGAAGATCCTTTATTTTATTAAATCTTTTGCAAATTTATGGATTAATTTTCAAAACAATGTTTAGGTGGCTTGAATCATATCGAAATTCTAACCTTGACATTTCAAATTTTGCAACATTTTTATTTTGGCATGTAGGTCCTAAAAGTAACCAAGAGGAGGGTGCATTGGTTACTTCAAATTTCAAATTTCAAAGTAACTATGGCATTTCAAAGTAACTTTGAAGTAACCAACTTACCCCACTCTCATTTACTTTTGGGACCTATAATTGATATCAAAGATAAGCTCTTAATTATCTAGAGTTCAAAGATCTACGATAGAAAACAATATATCTATTGCTACAAATCGTACTTCTTATTTTAATGGTGTTAACTTTACATATTGGAAATATAGGATTGAGATATACGTTAAAGCAACTGACTTGGGATCATGGGAAATTATCGAATATAGAGACATCCAAATTGCTACGGATGGAGAATCAATACTTATGGATGCTGAGAAGAAAAAGATTAAGAAGAACAATAAGGCTAAGCATCTACTATTAATGATAATAGCACTTTTTGAATATTATCTTATTTCATCTTACAGGGTTGCAAAGGACATTTGAGATACCTTGAGCGAAAATTATGAAGGAACAACCACAATCAAGGACACTCAAATCAACTCATTACTCTAATAATATGAATTGTTTAGATTTCAATCAAATGAAAAGATTTGAGATGTTTTTAATCATTTTATTGCAATTACTAATGAATTAGCCTTACTAGGTAAAAAGATTGAAGACTCTGATCTTGTTTAGAAAATACAAAGAATTTTATTTATATTATGGGATGCCAAGAAGATAGAAACTGAAGAAGCCCAAGATTTGGAAAAGATGACTATCAGCCAACTTAGAGAAAAGCTACTTGCTTATGAATCTTATATCAAGCACATCAAGGAACCAAAGAGTAGTAAGAAAAATATCACATTCAAGGCTCAAGAATCTAATTTAGTATCTACTAATATATTAACTATGCTGGATGTAAGATAGATAGGAAAAGTATCTTAGGTACTTGTCAGTTTTTAGGGGATAAATTGGTTTCTTAGTCATCAAAAAAGCAAAATTCTGTTGCCCTATCTACAATTGAAGCTGAGTATATTTCAATTAGCAATTGTTGTACTTAGATTCTATGGATTAAACAACAATTATCTGATTATGGGCTAAATTTGAAAAATATTCCAATAAAATGTGATAATACAAGTTGACTAAAAATCTAGTACATCATTCAAGATCTAAGCACATCGAGGTAAGATATCATTTCATGCGAGATCAAGTTAACAATGGAGATACAAATATTGAATTTGTGTCAATCAAGAATCAGTTAGTTGATATTTTTACTAAGCCCTTTAATAAGACCAAATTTAAGTTTATAAGAAATGAAATTGGTGTTTGGTATCTACTTGCATAATATTTGAATAATTAGCATATTATAAAAGTTATGTATGTTATTCACATGTTTATGTAGTTTAATTAATTTTTGAAATTTTTGTAAATCATGTGCATATGTACATTCATGTGATTTTTTTGTAGCTTATTAATTTATGTTGTATATTTAATTACCAAATTTTTAGCTAGTAAAATAATATTGATTAATCACCAGACATAGAATCTTAAGACGATAGTTTTTGTAAAATTAAGGAAAGTTAATTAGGTCTTAATTTTTATTGTTGGAAGAAATAAATGAGTTATTATTTTTAAGCTCCCTCTACGTCAGCTTTTCAACAATCACTTCTTCCACTTTTTCATTTTCGCACATGCACCTCTCCTACATCAAGTAAGCTACTAGATTTTCTAACAACCATCTCTCTCTCATTCTAATTCTATTTTAGATTCTATCTCTTCTCTTTTACTTCTCCATTTCTTCATATTCTTCTCATCATTTTTTATCTTCGATCTCTTTAATTCCCCACTCAATCACAACTACAAATCACTTCTTCTGCAATCTATCTCCTCATTTTCTCTCACATTCTCTATTTTTTTTTCCCTTTTTTTAAAGCTCATTCTCTCTCTCCTTTCTTTCATGACTCTAAGAAAATCATCACTTCTTGGTCTTCAAACCAAGAAGGATCCTAAGAACAAAGGAGAACTCATACTCACTAGTGGATGAATCCTTAAATTCTTAACAAAACCTTGTTCAAGAATCTTAAAACCTTAGTTCAAAATATCCAAACCCTAACCTTAATCTTGATGAAACCAAAACAACTACCAAAGAGAAGGGGATTGATGACAAGATTGAGAGTTCATCAAGTGAAGATATTGCTAAGACCAAAGAGGAAACACTTAAGGTTGTTGAGGAAACTAAGGAAGAATGGAAATCTTTAAGTGAGGAAAAAGGAAAGAAGTCGGAATCAAAATCAAAACAACAGGTAGAATCGAATTCAGAATTCAAACCAAAATCTAAGACCATTGTTGAGCATTTTGAGTAAATTAAGGCCGATAAGAAAAAGGTAAGGCCTAGAGCTATGTATGTTTCATCTTCTAAACAAAAACAATTCATAAAGCTAAGCATAGTAAAATTTGAATTTTTCGAATAGAATAGATTCTATTGGGATGAGTTCTTAGATGTTCTAAGATGCAAGAATATTTGTACAGTTGAGATTTTTGTATATGGTGAAATATTGATTGAATTTTATGATAATCCTGATATGGATCAAAGGGAAATGTGGCTATCCAAAGTGAATGGATAGAAATTGGAAATTTCGAAAGAGAATATTCAAAATTGTTTTGGAATTCCTAGAATAAATAACGACAGGGGGTAGATGAAATGGTTTAGGAAACAAATTTTTAAGGAGCTAAATAAGGGTGAAAGGATTTAACCTAAAAGGGAAGTTAGTATTTTTAATTTTAGGCTGATTGTGTGAATGCTCTACAAGTTTGTTATTAGTTATATACTTCTAAAGAAGGGAAGTATAACTAGCATTTCAAAGAAAGATGCCATGATTATCTTAGCCATGCTAAGGAAGAAGAATTTGGACATTGCTACACAAATGATCAGACATGCTTTCATGATAAGAAGATAGAGACCATATGGTAATTCACTAATGAAGTCATTTGAGTTTAAGAGGGTTAAGATTCTGAAGGTAAAAAAGTAAGGAAATACCCATTTGTGTGATTAGAGGAGATCATTACTATCACATAGGTATTAATGTAAAGAACAAAATTCGGTACATTGATGATTGAACATTCTATGTCTATGATAAGCACAAGAAGAGTAGGTTGCCCAAAGTACCATTTGAAGGGGGAGTTATCAGAAGCTGTAGAAGAATTTGATTCAAAACCTAAATAAAAACCAATGAAGAAAACCACCAAGAAAAGGAAGGGCAAGGAAATTTCAAGGGGAAAGAAGAAAGAAAATCTAGAAAGGATTATGAGGTCGAGATAGGAGGAAAATTTGAGACTAAGGAAAAAGTAAAGGCACTTGAATTAGTAGAGGATTTATGTTCAAATTCATAATCGCATTCTAAGGAAGGATTGGGTGAAACTTCAATAGAAGAGATAGTATCAAAAGGTTGAGAACATGATTGAAGTTAGGATGGAATGGCTTTTAAGAAAAATCTAAGTATCTCTTAAGGAAGAAGCCAAGAAATAATCCAAACCATCTTCCACACCTATCTCTTTGTCGAGCCTGATTTTTTCTCCATTTTATATTTTCTTTAACTCAATTAACATTAAACCTTAACCCATTTAATATTGATCATCGATTAAGAGTTAAAAAAAAAAAAACTGGTTCTTTTTTAAAAGAATTTTATAAATTTTTAGCGTCATCACTTGATCGGAGTTGGGAAATGATTTAAGTCAAAACCAAATAGGTGGATTTCATTTTGATCTAAACACCGATTTACCTGGGAAAATTGATTTTTTTAAAAAAAAAAGAAAGGGAGGGGGGGAGGGGGTTTAAAAAACTAGAGATTCAAGTATAAGGGTTAGGTCTTCAAACCCTTACGAGTACTATAAACTTTCATAATTTAGATTTAGTTTCTCGAAATCACCTTTTAAAAATTAACATTAAATAAATTAGTTTTTTCTTTTTTTTACTAAATTAAGTAATTTGAGCTAAAAGTGAAAAAACTAAATTTTTCATTTTTTTATGTTGCCTTAGAGGTGTTTATATACTTGCTATTCGAGATTGGACATACTTAGTTCTTTTTGAAAACATTAACGGGTTGGTTGATTTTAATTCTAAAAACTATAAGTTCTTTAGCCATTTTAATTTTATTTAAAGAAAATTTTCTAAAAAGGGTCCTAATTTGAGATCATTTTTTTTTTTTAGAAAATTCTAAACTATCTTAATTTTGAAAAAGATTCACTTGTTTTTATTTATTTAGAAAATGATTTCTCTAAGTTATAAAACTTTTTACTAATTTTTGTTTTATTTTTTTTATATATTTTATTTTTTACTTGCGTGCTTTTGGGCAGGATTGAACTCATGAACTCTAGCTCTCCCACCCTTCAATACAGGATCCTTGACTGTTGGGCCAAGTTTGCTTCTTGGTTATATCCTATCAAAAACAACATTTAATTTGTTTTAGGTCACTTTTGAAGAAAACAAAAAAAAGGCCTAATGAACTTTGAGCTCTGAAAGTTGATTCGATCCTATTGAGTCCTAAAAATTATTAAGTTTGCTAGGTAATTGTCAAATATATATATATATATATATATATATTTAAAGATGGACCAATTTGATAGAATTACTGGATAAGTTTCATTCCATACTTGATATTTAAAATTTCAATTGCTCATAAAATAGTCAATTTAAGTTCAATTGAGGTACCATTTGAAACCATGGTTAACTTAAATTGTCTATTTTCACAATATTTTAAAAAAAAAAAAAAAACCAAGCCAACCTGATCCAAAAATTAATTTTCAATAAACTACCCATTTTTACTATAAAAACGTAATTTGATCAAATTGCATATGCCTAACTGAATTTTGGTTGAACATTTTGATCTTGAAAAATTGAAAGACCTCTTAAATGAGATTAAATGACCAAAACCCTAAAAATCCTACTTCCTAAAAGAAAAACTTCTAATTTTTATTTTTATATTTTTCAAAATTTGGTGCTTTTTCCAGTTTTTCTAATTTTTTATATTTTTTTTCCTAAACTAAAACACTTTACCTTATTCCAAAAATTTTAAAAATAAAGGAGGGCAAAAATAGAGTGTCTATAACTACCCCTCTTTGTGGTAAAGTTTGAGTAAAACTTTATTACAAAAATAGACGAAGACGTCATTTTTACCCAAGGATGGATTTATCCTAAGAAGTGCTACGATTAGTTAGCTATCTTAGGCTTGGTTTACTAGGGATTCGATAAATGGTGAAATGTGATAAAGAAAGGAGACACTCTAAGAACTAGTCGAGAAACTAAAAGTGTATAGCACTTCTGTAGGTAGGCAAGAACCTTACAAGAATTTGAAACCTTAGTTACACTCTTATGAGTTGACTAACTTAGGTGAATGGGCAAAGCGCTCCTTGAGTTAGTTAAGACCTAAAAAGAATTGGATAGGTAAGCGCTTTTTGAGCTAGTTAAGATCCTAACGAGAATGAGATGGGTAAGTGCTCCTTGAGCTGGCTAAGAACCCTAAAGAAGAACCTAGTTGTGCTGCACTAAGTTAACTAATCTAAGCAAATAGGCAAAATACTCTTTGACCTAACTAAGATCCTAAATGAGAATTTGAAGCCTAATCATACTCTTATGAGCTGACTAACTTAGGAAAATGGGCAAAGCACTTCTTAAGCTGACTAAGAACCCTAAAGAAGAACATAGTTGTGCTCCTCTAAGCTAACTAATCTAAGAAAATGGGTGAAATGCTCCTTGAGTTAGCTAAGATCTTGAATGAGAATTTGAAACCCGGTCATGCCCTTATGAGCTGACTAACCTAGGTAGATGGGTAAAGTGCTCTTTGAGATAACTAAGACCTTAAATGAGAATTTAAAGTCTGATCATGCACCTATGAGTTGACTAACCTAAGCAGATGGACAAAGCACTCCTTGAATTGGTTAAGCTCCTAAATGAGAATTTGAAGTCTGGTCGTACCCTTACGAGTTAACTAACCTAAGCAAATGAGCAAAGTGCTCTTTGACCTAACTAAGACCATAAAGAGATTTTAAAGCTTAGTCATGGCCTTATGAGTTGGCTAACTTAGGCAAATGGGCAAAGCACTCCTTAAGCTAGCTAAGATCCTGTAGAGAATTTAAAGCCTGGTCATGCTCCTATGAGCTGACTAACCTAAGTAGATAAGCAAAGTGCTCCTTAAGTTGGCTAAGATCTTAAATGAGAATTTGAAGCCTAATCGTACCCCTATGAGCTGGCTAACCTAATCAAATGAGCAAAGCACTCTTTGAGCTGGCTAAGACCCTAAATGATAATTTGAAGCCTGGTCATGCTTCTATGAGCTAACTAACTTAGGTAGATGGCCAAACCACTCCTTAAGTTGGCTAAGAACCTAAAAAATTTGAAAGCCTAGTGAAGGGAAGTGTATTATGGCTCGGTAAAATATTGGTGAAGAAAAGCGCTCTAAGAGCGGATAGAACCTTAAAAAGAATGGAAAGAGGGGACAACACTCTAAGAGTTTGCTAGAACCTTAAAAATGAAAGAAAGAAGGGATAATACTTTAAGAGCTAGCTAAAACCTTAAAAAAAAATGGAAATAAGGGATAATGCTCTAAGAGCAGTCTAAAACCCTATAAAATGATAAAAGAGGAGACAACGCTCTAAATGATGGCTAGAACCCTAAAAATGGATGAAAGATGGGACAACACTCTAAGAGTTGGCTACTAAAACCCTAAAAATGATAAAAGGCAGGACAAAGTACGGGACGTAACCCATTTAATAAAGAACTTCCTGACTTGAAAATATTTATAGATAAAGAATTTGGTGAAAATTATTTAATGACAAAAGAGGCATTAAGGATTAGGTCCCTTAATGACTTAGATTAATGTGATAAGCTTAAAATGTATGACCACATTGAAAAGAAAATAGATGACCTGAATTGAAAGTTTAGCTAAGTGAACCGACATGGATTTGAAAATGGACAAAAAATTTGTGACAAGCCTTTACTTTCTCTCTCTTTTTTTTCTAGTCTCTTTTTTTCTTGAAAGCTTGTTAATGAGTATAAATTCTTATTTAAGAAGCAAGTGTTATAATCATCCCCTTTCTTGGTAACCATGTAAGGTATCTCGTATTCTTCTTGAAAATGTCTCCTAATGCCAACGTTAGGCTTTCTCATAGGGTTTTGTAATTTTAAACATTTTTTCTTAAGGAAAAGGTAACTTATAATTAGTTTGGTTGAAGAAGGATTCCTTGTGAACTCTTGGTCCAGATTACACTCTTGACTATAGTTCTAAAAATTATAGTCCATTTTGTATGTAATACACCTTGATCAATCCGTTAGGTCTTTTTTTGGTTTAATGCTAGGATTTTAGGCTTTTGGTCAAAGGGTTTCAAAAAAGGACTAATGAGAATGCCTACTTTGAAAGAAATACTTTTATTTAACCTAAGCATACAAATCCAAAATCTTTAGGAAAAATTAGAAGTATGCTTGTCTTAGTTTCAAAAACAACTTTTGTTAAAGATAAATTATTCTTGTGATTAGAATAACTTTATTAAGTAAAGGTGGTATTGTGGATGGGAAGGTCTTGTGCTTGTCATTAAGGATGTGTAAAGTGGCTTTGTGTCTTGTGATTTGGGATGGATATGTAAGGCTCATGTTTTTAAGTTAGGCATGAGATTTAGAATAGGAATAAGGGCTTTTTGTTTCTTAGGATTTGGGCTTTAATTATGGGCCTTACATTTTCTAAGCTTTTTTCAGTTAGGGATGTACTTTTTACACACAAGCTCGATTTTCAAGCTTCTTCCCTTATTTCCTTTTTCATTATTTCTCTTCTTCTTTTTTTATTGCCCCCTTCTTTCCTTATTTATTATTTTGCCCCATTATCTCTATTGTCGAGTTTATGTCTTTTAAGAGATTCAAGGCTTAAATCCATGGATTCTAACTATAATGGGCTCAAGTGAGGTAAATATAAGCTTGACGTATTTAAAAAGGAATTGACTCTTCTTCGTTTCAAAGAAAAATAACTTATTAAAAATAAAAATCGTTTTTGAATTAACATTACTTAAGCGAGCATAAACCAATTTTATCCTTATCTCCTAATCATTGACTCTAACCTCTGAATTGCCCCCAATGTGGGGTGGTTCCTAACAGGGTTTAATTTTGAAAATTCTCTAAACAAGTCCAATAGGTTTGACAAGAGATAATTGTCTTAAGGATTCGAAAATGAACGATTAATTTCATTTTAATCTATGTATCACATTTAAAATGGACCTCCTTTTAAGGAATAAGTCCAAAATATCCTCACCATTATGTTACTCAACTCTGGGGGTATTTAAGAATAGTATGTGGGATATAATTTGCCTCTTTTCATTCTAAACCTTTTAAAGGTGAGCTACCAATTCCTTAAGAAGGAGTCTATTATTTATTTACCCCTAGGTAGAGATGGACTTTGCCTTACTGGTTTCTTAAAATATGCCCAAGTATGATTCTTTTCATTTGATCTAATTTTGAGACTAATTTTGTCTTTAACTTTGTGTTTTGACTTAGTTAGGTTCGATTTTCTCACTAAACCAATGGTTTTGACTTTAGGTTGGTTCCCTTGATGGGCCAAGGATTATGTTTGGTTCAGCTACCTTAATGAGCTATGGGTTTTAGGTTGGTCGCCTGAATATGCTAAAGGTTAGCGTAATGGATCGTAGTTAGTTTTTAGTTTAGTTGCTTGAATGGGCTAAGGGGCTTATGATTCGATTAGATTTTTTAATGGGCCAAGTGTTTGTGTAATGGGTCACAATTTTTGTTTGGGTAGGTTGCCTGAATGGGCTGAGGGGCATATACTTAGGTTGGCTTCCTTAACGAGTCAAGTGGCCTTGTTTGGGTTGGATGCCTTAACAAGCTAAGTAGTTTATGTTTAGATTGACATATAAGAATTTATAACCATTAGTAAATTTCTTTTTATTTTATTTTTTTGTTTTTGTTTTTTTTCTTTATTATTCTTTTTCTGTAAGAAAGAAAAATAAAGCTTTATTAAAATAAAGCTTTATTTTACGGTTTTCGAGAAGTCAAATTACAAAGGGATGGTGATTTTGGGGTTCTAATTTACAAGCTTATGTAATGTATTTACATTTCCCTAAGGGGAAGAGAATAAATGGTTAGATGAGTCCTATTAAAGGACTATTTATAAAGAAAGAAATGCTAAAGAATGAAGAAAGATAAATTAAAGAGAAAATTTATTATTTTGAAATATCATAAGTACATAAAATAAAGGAAGAGAGCCTAACATTTATTCTCAATGAAACTTAAAATTTATTCAAAGTTTTTTAACTGCATCTAAAGTCTCTAATCTAACTCTTCCAGTTGGGCTTTAATCTTGTCCAGCATCTCTAAAGCTTAATCCATGGTCCTTTTGCTTTTTTCAACCTGAGCCAATAAGGCTTGGTTAGAGGTCTCCAATAGGTAGCTTCATCTTGTAGCAGTTACTCATGGATTCTAAGGGCATTTGGCAACCTATTAGCTCTTTAATTGTTCTTTTATTGGTTACCTACCATTATCTTTAAGCCTAGAAATTTCATAGATAAGAATCAATTATTAATAAAAGAATATATGTAGAATTATGCATATGACTAAAACCGCTTGTATTAGTACATTACTCTTTAAGTTGTAACCCTCTTGCTTGATTTGGTGTTTAACTTTTACAAAAATGATTACATTTGTAAAAAATTTCTAATATTAGTAGAGTTGCAATTGTTAAGAATAGTGTATTAACTCAAAGTTTTAAAGGAAGTGTATACAATTAAGGCGGGTTCTAAAAGTTCTTAAGTCTTGTGACCTCACTTGTTTTTAAAAAACGCATTCATCGGCTATATTACAACTGAAATGGAGGTGGCTTAATTAACCCCAAGCAATGGTTATACCACAGCACCTAAAGCTTACATAATGGCACCTCAATCCTAGGGTCTTAATACTATTCGAGTTTGACTATTTCTATCATACAATTATGATACAAAAAGTAAATTCCCATGTAATTTAAAAAACTTCCATAAATTTAACCCTGTAAGAAAGGCTAGTACAAATAAAAAATAATAATGAATAAATAAATAAATAAATTACATTCATTAAAGTGATTTCAAAAAAATTAATTCGAAATTGGAAAGTTAGATAACTAACTCTCTTGATGTCCCTAGTGGAGTTACCAAACTATAAAGCTTGATTTTTTTTTCGGTTTATATTTTCTTTAACTTAATCAATATTAAACCCTGAGCCATTTAATATTGATCATCGGCTGAGAATTAAAAAAAAAAAAAACTAGCTTCTTTTTAAAGAATTTTATAAACTTTTAGAGTCATCGCTTGATTGAGTTAAGAAATGGTTTAGGTCAAAACCAAATAGATGAATTTGGTTTTGATCTAGATACTAGCTTATATGAGAAAATCGGTTTTTTTTTTTTTTTAGAAAGAAGTGTTTCAAAAAACTAGGGATTCGAGTATAAGGATTAGGTTCTTTAAACTTTTACAGGTACCATAAACTTTCCTAATTGAGATTTAATTTTTTGAAATTACCTTTTAAAAATTGACATTAAATAAATTATATATATATTTATTTTTCCTAAATTGAGTAATTTGAGCTAAAAATAGAAAAACTAAATTTTTCATTTTTTACGTCACCTTAAAGATGTCTAGGTACCTGTTATTCAGATCAGACATATATAGTTTTTTTTTTAAATATTAGCGAGTTGGTTGATTTTAATTCTAAAAGTAGTCGACTGTAAGTTGTTTAGCTATTGTAATTTTATTTAAAGAAAATTTTCTTAAAAAGGTCTTAATTTGAGATCTTTTTTTTTTTTAGAAAATTCCAAAGTATCCTAATTTTGAAGAGGATTCATTTGTTTTTATTTATTTAGAAAATGATTTTTCTAAGTTATAAAAATTTTTACTAATTTTTATTTATTTATTATTTTACTTTATTGTATACTTTTTTATTTTTTTTTATTGAAGCCTAAATAAATACATAAATTCCTTTCTTTTTTCTTTTTTTTTTTTATCACAGTAGAATAAAATACTAAATACAAGAAGAGAAAAAAAAAAGAAAATAAAAAAAAAATACAATACAAACAATACATAAACAGAAGGAGACCCAACTAGTATTGGAGTTCATGGGTTAGAGTTAAGCGCTGGATTAGTCTAGTCGGTTTGCTTACTAGATTCGAGTTGGATCTTCGTGCCTAGTACGCATGTGGGCTGAAACATAGAGCGAGAGGGAGAGAGGGAGAGAAAGAGGGAGAGAGAGGGAGGGAGGGAGAAGAAAGGAGAAAGATAATAGGCGGTGGGATGCTTTGAACGAATGCGGTAGTTTTTTCAAGTGGGAAGAACCACTTTTATGTGAAAGTCATTGATGAAACTTTCATTGGTGGTGGTGTCTCAGCATTTTGTAGTGGTTTTTTTCGGTTACTAATGTTGGGTGATTGAGTGTAGTGAGAGAAAGTGTTTGGGGAGCTTGAATAACGACTGATTGAAATGAGGAAGGGGTAGCTCTTGGGGTTTTTGATGGTAAAGAAGATCGAGGGTGGCAGATGTTTTTGCTTGAAAATGGCTAAGAGTGGGGAAATTCTAGAGTGAGAATGCTAGTGCTCGCGTGTTAGTGGGTAATGATTGTTTCTTTTTTTGTTTTTTCATATGAGTTCCCATAGTCCTATTTATAGTTTTTCATCATCAATTTCATATGGGAAGTTCATAATTCGTCCAAAATCGAAAAATTTCTTTGATGGGTTTTCAAAAGAATTCAATTCTATTGACTACAAGAATGGTGTTTTTAATTGGAATTACTGGTCAAAATGAATTAAAACACACCCACTCCATTAAATTACATCAATTTGATGCATCGATTTTCTTTAAGACAACCAACAATTGGTGATCTTTGACTGGCCATGAATGAGTCTTCGACAACTTTTCTTCAACTTTGAGTCCAATTTTAATACACTTTTTATTACTAGTTTTAATAGTTAATGAGTCAATCGTAATCTACTCTAAGTCCTCTTTCAATTTCCACTTTTATTTTGGTAAAATATTGTCAAAAAGTAGGTTTAATTGAGTTAAAAAAAAAGAAGGTTCATGAGGCTTTTTCTGTGTTTCAAGCTCTAAACAGGACCATCCATGAAAGTCCTTTTGTGTCGGCCAATAGGATGCTGACACGTGTCACGATCAAGGGGAAAAATGAAGCACTTGCATACTTTTAGGCGCAAACAAACTTACAAACTCCAGCTCTCCCTCCCTTCAACATAGGATCCTTAACCACTCGACCAAGTTTGCTTTTCGGTCATATCCTGTCAAAAACAAGATTAATTTGTTTTAGGTCACTTTTTTTTTTTTCCTTTTTAAAAAAAAGGCTTAGTGAACTTTGAGCTTTGAAAACTAATCCAATCCTATTGAGTCCTAAAAATTATTAAGCCTGCTAGATACTTGTCAAAAATATAGATTTTTTTTAAAGTTTGACCAATTTGATAGAATTATTGGATTGGTTTCATTTCGTGCTTAGTATTTAAAACTTCAATTGCTCATAAAATAGTCAATTCAAGTTTGATTGAAGTACCATTTGAAACTATGGTCGACTCAAATTGTCTACTTTCACAATATTTTTTTAAAAAAACTAAGTCAACCTGATTCAAAAATTATTTTTCAATAAACTACCCATTTTTATTATGAAAATGTAATTCTATCAAATCACATATGCCTAATTGACTTTTGGTTGAACCCTTTGATCTTAAAAAATTGAAAAACCCCTTAAATGAGACTAAATGACCAAAAACCTAAAAATCCTATTTCCTAAATTTTTTTTCTAATTTTTTGTGCTTTTTATAGTTTTTCTAACTTTTTTTTTCTTTCTTTTTTGTATTTTTTTCCTAAATTAGGATCTTTTGCCTTATTCCAAAAATTTTAAAAATAAAGGGAGACAAAAATGAGGTGTTTACACTCTTCACCTAAGAAATCCTCTCCTCAACTTATAGAGGAACAATATCTTTCACCATGTGATCCTTCTCTAAATGTTCAACCTAATCAACCATAATCTCCAAAACCTCTAGTTTTAACAAAACAAAAACAACAACCCCATGTTTCTACTACTTTAGAATCACAATCTTCACCTCTAACTACAAAAGTTCTATCTCTACAAGTCGAACCTTACTTATTTGCTAATCAAATCTCTCAAGTTGATGAGTGTGTTCAAGCATCAAGGGAACTACCAACAAAAGTTCCTTCAACAACAATCTGATGCTACCATGGAAAGAGTCTACTCTACCTCCACCACCTAAACAACCAAGTTCTTTAGGCACTCCTTAGATTAAGAAGAGTTACCAAGTCTACATAGTTTTAGTCATTTCAGTTTAAGTTTGTTTGCTTTTGTGTCATTTATCAAAATTATGTCTACTATCATCTTTCAAGTTGAATGTTCATGATATGTTCAAAATCATGTTTAGAATCCAATTCGGAATCAAATTGATGTACTTAGTGTAATTAATGAAATATCAATCTTTTCCTTTCTCCAAATTTGTTACCTATCTTTCCTGTCCATATCAGATTCAGAGGAAGTAAAAAGTAAGTGATGAATCTTTAAGGATGACATTTGATATAAAAGAATTTTGAAATTCTTGAACTTTAAAATTCTCTGATGATTTGGAAAATATGGAAAAATATTGTTAATTAAGAGTTAATCTTAAGAAATAATTGATGAATCTTTAAGGATGAGATCTAATATAAAAGAATTATGAAATTCTTGGACATTAAATTTTTTTGATAATCTATGCTTACATCTATTGTGACTAATATGAATTTCTTAACAAAACTTTTCATAATTAGATCAATATTTTTTTGAGAAAAGGTTTTGTTATCATCAAAAAGGGAGAGAATGTTGAGTTCTCTCATGAATGTTTTGATGATAACAAAAAGAGTAAAGATATTTAGCAAGTTTATTAAGTGTGTAGGTAAGTAAAGAAGAGATAAGAATTTTGTCTTAGTACTAATTTTGAAAATCAGAACCAAATTTAGAACCTCAAGTATAATATCAAAAGTTACAAGGTTGAATATTTCGAGAAGTAGTTTGGGCTTATAAGTGTTTGAAGGCTTAGCTCCACTTGTTAGATATAGTCGGGTAATGTATCTAACACATTCCATTAAGTTGGTTAATTAAATCAATAGGGATTAATGAGGAATTAATTTAATTATTTAAAGGATAAGCTTAATTGGTAAGGAATCTTATGACAATGAATAGGTTTTATTGAAGGCATTTGTTAGAGTTTTCATGAGATTATTCAATAATTATCATCAAGATATATGGAGAATTTTAAAGAATTCAAATTAGATCTTTATCTAATTCAAAACAAGAATGGATAAGGACATATACAAATATTTTTAAAACATATTTACACAATTATACCAAATTTGCTAAACTTACAAGCAAGGTAGTAACAAAATTATTCCAAAAGTTTAAAATTCAAATTTGAAGGCATCAAGCATTAAGATTTGCTCCCAATTTTTAGGAGATATTTATTTTTAAAACGATTCAATTTTCAAAAGTCATATTGGAGAATTACAAGAAGAAATTAGAGCGATTGTTCAAGAATACTTACAAACTTCATCAAATAAAGGAGTAGTAGTACAATGTTCAAATTCAATTCAAATTTAAGTGTGATTTGGTTTCTACATTTTAGGGGATTACATCTATTAACAATTAAGTCAAGATTTTTTCAAAGCTATCAAGAGTTATCCAATATTCTACCAAAGAGATGTTGCATTAGAAGATATAAAAGAAGACAAATTAAAATTTTTTGAGATAGAGATCATCAGATTAGAGCTACATTTGTTTTATAAAAGCTTGACATTCAAGAGAATTTATAACCATATTCAAAGTCTAATTTAGAGAAAACACTGTCTAGTCTACTTTCATATTTTGATATCATTGTGTACTTTATTTGAGAGAATCTTTATATTATGTCTTAATAGCTACTATATTCACAATTGTTCGTATAATAGTCCTTGTGTGAGAGAGAGAATCAAATTTGTATAGTTTTGTGTGTAAGTAAGAGTAGCCTAGTGAGACAAAGTAGAAAGACTTATAACTGTTTCTCTCTTATTGAAGATAGTGAAATGTTGATAGTGGAATAACATCGGTTAAGATTATCGAGTCCCCAATAGTTGAGCTGGAAAAGTGTAGCAGGCAAAAGGCCGAAGCACTATAACTTCTACACTTAATCTTCTCAACCCTACTATCATTACTTTAAATTTTATTATTGATTATATATTGTTTCACACCTAATCTTGCTTAAATAATCAAAAAGCACATCTTTAATTTTGTTTTACAAAAAAGTTTCAAACTTTGAAGTAACTAATTCAACCCCCTCTTGATTACTTTTAGGACTAAATGGCATTTCTTTGTATTATTATTCTGGGCTTTTTAATAATGCGTATTTTATTAATACTATAGAATAACATAGAAAGGTAATATTCTCAATAAGTTTTCACGAGGCTAAAAGAACACTTGCTAATGGAGTGAATAAAAATTCAAGATAGTCAAGATCCATCTTAATTGAATTTACATTAAGATCTTATAATATCGAGAGATTCACCATTGTAGCTAAGAAGTTTCTTTATTGGGCATGTGAATCGAAATGGTCAAACAAACTAATAATGTTTTATAATATTTGTCATGGTCAAATATTGTGCATCTACACTAATTTCATTTTGTTTCTATATTAACAAATTTGGAACATGGTTATATCTATTGAAAAAATCAATTATCAATTATGGTAAGTCCAAAATGAATAAGATTAGAAATTGATTTATTCTTCTACTTTACAACTGTGTTAATGAATATTTAGGAGACATTTGAAATTCAAGGATTTCATCTTTTTTATGATGATAAGATATTATAGTTAAAAATCATGTATAATTAAATTATAATTTTATTTTTAGTGCACACATTAAGACTTGATTATGTAGATGTGTATGTAATGCCCTCTCTATTTGAACACATTAATAATACAAATACTAATGTATACGCATCTAAATAATAATCCTACTATTTTTTTAGTATTAGTGTGTTAACTATATTAATGTATCTTTATATTTAGATGCATTAACTATATGTATTTAGTCCCGTCTATGGTTTCTTCATTTATTCCATTAGCACACACCATTTTAAGAAAATAATCTCACTTACTACTACTACATTAGCATTGACAAAAGATGAAATTTCTCTATCATGGTAAGTTGATTATTATCTTCATCAAATAATTTTAGCCTTGAAACCTTTAAAGGGGGCAAAAAAAATGAAAGATAAAACGACCTTCATATTGTTCAAAGATTTGCATTTTGATTATAGTTTTTTCTTTTTTTCTTTTTTTCCCTTCAAGCTCTACTGATAGTTTGTTGTAACCTTAGAGATTTCCATTATCTATATTCACAAATCTTCCTATGGGATAAAGGATCTCTATTTATTTTCGAATTATATAGAATGTTATGAATATGTGCTGTAATGCATGTACATATAATAAGAAACTGTAGTTTATTAAATTTGCATTACTAATTGACAACTATTACAAATTAAAGATATTAGGAATAGTAACGTGTGATAGTTTTCTTTAAGGCAAATAGAGAACTTGAATGAAAATATGACATATTACTATACGTTAATGTGCTTTTATTATACAATTAATGTGTACTTATTATAATTTGATTATATAAATTACTGTACATGAATGTACTTTTATCATAATATAATTGTATAAGATCATTACTATATATTAATGTGTATTATTATAGTATATTATAATTATAATATACTATAAATTAATATTTATTTATTATAGTTTGACTAGATAGGACTATCAATATATTTTAATAATAATAGTCATTACTCCTATGCATGAATGTGTACTTTATATTTTTTATGGTTACAAATACTGTTTAAATAAGGGTTATCTTAATAATGGCAAATTTTTTGGCATGAAACCAAAAGGGGAAATATTTGTTTTACTATAATAGGTAGTTTTTTTTTTCTTTTTCATTCTCTTTTTTACATTGATAACCTTGATTTATTGACAATTTGTTAAGAACTATTAACCAATTATGCAGATTTGGTAAAATTAAAACTTAAGAATTCATGACAATAGCTAAGGTGCTCTTATAAACCGATAAATTACCACTTATCATAAACAAGGTAGTGACATTTGGCAAGCATCAATCCCACTTATTTGCATTTATATCGTAAAGTTGCACTTACCCAATTAAGTGGCATGACAAATCGATGGGGTCTAACAGATCTCAAATGCTTATGATATGACATCTTCCCTTCGTAAGGTAATCTTAGAGGAAAGACCGAAGAAGACTAGAGGATGTGACACGCATCATAGATTCATATGTGTTAGGAATGATGATCTAACATCATTTAACTTGAGTTTGGTGATATATAAATAAGTCTATCCAAGAGACAACCCAAGCCCACTTTAGCTATAGTACTAAATGACAACATCTGAGGTTGAATAAACTAAGTAATATATACTTAGCTCTTAAATCTTTTGACTTACACTCTCTTTCTTCTTCAAGTATGACTCTCTTAATAAATTTTGTAACTCTTGGTCTTTCTTTCATATGAAATTATGGTTTTATTTTTCTTGATTCAAAAATTAAATCGATAAAAATAGATATTGTATTATGATTCTACTATGGCTAATATACCTTTTGGTAATAATTTCTTTAAGTTTTATAGCAAGAACTGAATTAAGAATTTCTTTTTTTTTGTTTGTAAGGGAAACATGAATGCTAAATGGAAATGAAAGTATGATGAATGAGAAGATGCAACCTCTAATTTCGAGTATTAGAGAAACTCCTTGCAAAAGCTTTGTTTCAGATGGTTAAATGCCTTTTTCTCTTTATATTTCTAGCTTTTATATGATTTTTTTATTGTACTCTAACTACTATTAACAACTTCGATTAACTACCTAACTAGATTTATGTAATACTCTATATGCTTAAGTCTATTCATGTTTTGTATGCGTACAATTAAATGAGCACATACATATTTCTTGTTTTTATACTATTATACAAAGTCTTCCAATCTCTTAGCAAATTTCCTTTGCCTTTGAGATCTTCTAATATCACCAACTTTAGTCATAAGAGTTGTCTTGACCCAATCAAAATTAACCTTTTCCACAAGGTTAAAGTGAGGAAAATCTCTAATAAACTCTTATATGTCAATCCAAGTAACATCCTCAAGGTCTAGCAACTACCATTATACCAACACCTATTGGATTTTATGATCCTGTCTAAGAATATATCTAATATCCATAATAACTAGAGGCCTAAATATAGGACAATTAGGTAATGCATCTAGTGGCAATGATCTTTTATTCATCCTTATACCTTCGAATTTTCTCAAAGGAGAAATGTGAAATACTAGATGAATTTAGACCCTTCTGGTAAATCAAGTTTGTAAGCTACTAGTCCCAATCTTTCAATCACCTGAAAAGGATCATAGTACCTCTTGGCCAACTTATAAGATAACCTATTACTAAAAGAGGTTTGTTTATAGGTTTATAGCTTAGCATATGCCTAATCACCAATGTTCAATTCCTTATCAATCTGCTTACAATCTGCTAATGATTTCATATGCTGCTATGCTTTTTGTAAATTTTGTTTCAATAATCTGAACACCTCATCCTTACTACTCAATTCTTAATCAACCACTTTGACTTAACTTAGATTTTTCACATAGTCAAGAAGTTGTGGTAGATCTTAACCATAAAGGGCTTTGAAAGGAGTCATCTGAGTACTAGTGTAATAGCTTGTGTTAAAATAAATTCTTAGCCAATTGTGGTGTTAGTGACTCCCCTTGTTAGCACTTCTCTTTCAACTGTTACCACTTTAAATTCTTAGCCAATTTATCTTTTAAAAAAGTAAGAAAATCTACTTATGGTAATGTTAATGCTAATAAGTGGAATTCCTTAGAAAATTGCCTTAATAAGGCATCCACTACCTTATTTTTTATGCTGGTTTGTACTAAATTTCATAATCATACCCCATTGACTTGATTAGATATTGTTGTTGTTCAAGGGTTTGTATGACTTATATAAGAAACTCCTTTAAACTCTTCTTGTCTATTCTAATTATAAAGTGACATCTTAGTAAGTTTTGGCACCACTTACGTATTGCTTCTACCATAGCAACCAATTCCCTCACATAAGCTCCTGCCTTCTACATTCTAGTGCTAAACTTCTTGCTAAAATAAACAATAGGTTTAGAACCCCGGTGTAAAATTGCTCCTAAACTTATGCCAGATGCATTCGTTTCTATAATAAATGACTTGGAAAAATCTGGTAAGCATCTTTTCCTAATAAATTTGTCAATGGTGATGCTATCTTGGCATAATCCTTAATGAACTTCTATAATAGACAGTAATCCCTAAAAATCCCCTCAACTGCTTCATGGAAATTGGTTGTAGACATTCCTTTATTACCTTAATCTTATCTAAATCGGGTTGTAAGCCTTTATTGGAGGTAATATGACCTAAATTCTTAATTTTTGTTTGAGCAAAAGAACATTTATTCTTTTTCATATAAATGTACGTTGTCTCAAACACCTCAAGGCTTTCTCCAAATGTGCTACCCAACTTTTACTATATACCAATATATCATCAAAAAAGACAACAATGAACTTCCTCAAACATGGTTTGAAATACTGTTCACCACCGCTTGAAAGGTGGATAGGGAATTTGATAGTCCAAAGGGCATTATAAGGAACTTATAATGTCCTTTATGTGTTTGAAATGCTGTTTTATGTACATCATCAAGAAATATTCTAATTTGATGATATCCTACTCTCAAGTCCATTTTAGAAAAATATTGAGCCCCACCTAATTCATCCAATAGCTTATCCATTGTGGGAATAGGAAATTTATCCATGACTGTAGGCTAATTCAATGCTCTATAATTTATACAAAATCTCCATGAACCATCTTTTTTCTTTACCAAAAGTATTGGTGAAGAAAGTGTACTCATGCTAAGCTTAATCAACCTTCAGTATAGTTGTCAAAATCGTAATTCTACTGTTCATTTGAATATATATAATTAATAGAATTGCACAAAATCAATAAAATTATAAACTTGTAAAATCGTATATCAAAGTTCATAATTTAGGAAAGTTTGCATACAAACGATATTATATCCATTTTAATTAAAAAAATTATAAAATCATAAACTCATATAATCGTATTTTTTACTCACGATTTTAACAATTATGCCTAAGTCCAATATCTCTTGTACGAGCTTCTCAATTTCACCTTTTTGAAAATGAGAATAGTGGTAAGGTTTAACATTAATAGGTTATTTTTCATCCTTTAAGTGAATGTGGTGCTGCACTGATCTTAGTAGTGTTAAGGATGATGGAGCCACAAATACGTCTTCGAAGCTACCCACTAATTCTTCAATAGAATTATTACTGATAATACACATAGATGAATTACTCTTTTGAGCCACTAATCGATACATACAAGCTATGTTGTTACATTTAACCAATTTCCTCATTTTATTCTGCTCAATATGCTTCATATTAGGTATTGTTTGCCCTTGCAACATAATATTATGGCCATTCCATGTAAAGGACATTATCATTGATGAGTAATCAAAAGTGACAAGTCTTAACATTGTTGACCATTGAATTATTAGTACCAATTTAGCTCCTTGTATTTCTAAAACATAAAAGTCCATAAAAAAATCAAAATGATTCCAAATCACTAGTACTTTTTTACACAACCTAAAACAGACCAACTTATCTCCATTTCCTATCGTGACAAAAAAAACTATAGTATTGCAATAATTTGTAGATTTAAATTTTTTGCCACATGTGATTGGATAAAACTGCGTGCTACTAGAATCTACTAATATTACAATATGTTTCCCTTTAATCATGCCTTGCAATCTCAGAGTTTTTGGAGCTAAATCTCTAAACAATGCGTGGTAACTTATTCCTACTGTATCTCCTTTTTTTCTTCCATTCGCATCTACTCTATTTCACATTCATTATTCTAAATAACATCATCCTATTCAATATTATCATAAGGAATTTCGCTTTACAAACTTGACCCTTATGAAATTTTGCATCACAATCATAACAAAGGCCTTTCGCTCTTCTTGATAGTAATTTAGCTATAGTCATTCTTTTTCTTGGAATTGTTTGTTTTGTGAATTTGTTGGTTTAGGTTTTATTTTTAAAGAGGAAGGTTTAGTTATGGTTGCTGAATTAACTAGTTTATACATAAAAGTTGATGCAATTGATTTTTGTGTAAATTGGGTTAGTCTAAAGGATGAAAAAGATTGTCTAAAAGATTAACTAAATTGATTGCTATTAAGTCATTGTAACTTGGCTTCATGAATTTTTGCTAGGCTTATTGCTTCAAGAAGTAAGTTTGGTATGAAAGACAAAACCTCAGCTCAAATATTTGCTTATAAACTCGAAATGAAATAGCTTTGTAAAAAACTTTCAAAAAGGCCATGTACTCTATTCAACAATTCTTCAAATTGTTTTTTATAGTCATTAATTGAACCTTTTACATGAGCTTAGCAACTATTAAAACCAACTCAAAGCTTCCAGTTCAATGGTAAAGGATGGTATCCTGATCCTATCTTCTTCTGAAACTTTATGAAAATCAAAGAATGATGACAATTTAAATCCAACCCTTCAAGTAATCTCCATTAAAATTTGGAAGTTCCAATTTAATGTTTCTACTAATGAAATGCGACTCCCTTGAATTTCTATGAGAAGATGATGAATTTTTCATTACAACTTTGTTTTTCAAAGAAAAATTCTAATTCTTTATAGATACATTCAGTGATACCAATAATTTTTCAATACTGGCTCCCATATGGTCTATAGAATTCTCCAGTTTAGTCATTCTTACATTATTGCTTTCATCCATATTAGTCATCTTGACTGCATATGCATGCAACTCTTCTTGCAACTAAGAGATACTTCTTGTATTATTTGCCATTCTTGATGTACACTATCTAAGAATAATGAAAGCACCAACAATAGGCCTGTCTAAGGGACGACTTAAGCTTACTTTAGCTATGGTACCTAACGACAACGTATGAGGTTAAATAAACTAAGTAATATGTACTTGGCTCTCAAATCTTCTGACTTACACACTCTCTCTTCTTCAAGTATGAATCTCTCAATAACTCTTGTAACTCTCTATCTTTCTTTCATATGAAATTAGGGTTTTTATTTTTCTTGATTCAAAAATCAAATCAATGAAAACGAATACTGTATTATGATTCTACTATGGTTATGTTGGTTCCATATAAGATATCAAAAGGGGGGTAAATTAATATTTTTAAATTTTTGGAAACTTTTTTATCTAATAAAAATACCTCTCTTAATAACTTATATTGGTGAACAGTGGTACTTTAATAACTCAATGTACAAATAATCAACACAATTAAATAATGTAAATAAATAAAGATAAGGAAGGAAAATATTAGGCTAAAGATTTATAGAGCTTTGACCTTTTGCTTACTACTCTCTTCTAACTGCATTGTTGGGGATCCAGTTCACTTCACCAGTGCTATTCCACTTGATCTACTAAATCAAAATCACAAGAAGTTTACAAGCACTTGTCATACATAAGCTTTCACAATACTTTGCTCTACCTATCTAACCTATCTAACATCTCCACAATCTAGGCTAATTACAGATCTATAAAGTACAATATACTCCTAACAAATAAGATTTACAAATTACAAGAGAAAATAATAATACAAATCTCAAATAATTTTGTACAAACCAAAACTAAAAAATTGTTGAATAATTCGCTTTGGTTTAACCCTCTAAAGAAGTATTTGAGAAACTTTCTATACTCTTTCAAATGGTAAAATTTGATTACAATTTAAGTGCAACAAAAGTATTATTATTTTCTCAAAGACGTGCTTAACGTTTTGAATCCTTTCTCCTTTTATACTAAAGTCTTCTAACGACTAACTTGTTGAATATTATCTTTATTTCATGTTTATTTATTTTGAATGTTAAAGATAATCCATAGATATTTTTAAAGAAAATCTTGGAACATAAAATTTAAACTTAACCTTATCAACTTATCTTGATCAAATACAATTTGATCAACAATATCTAGATAAGCTTTAAGTTTGAAATTGAAATCCTACAAAATCCGAAATCAAACTTATCCTTATCTATTCTTGTATATATCTTGATTTATCCAAAAATAAATAAATTTGCTAAAAAATAATCCTTATGGGATTTAATTCTGACTAAAGTGAAACATGATTAAGTGTATTTCCCTAATATACTTAATCTAGTGGAGCTGGGCCTTGTTTACTTTAAATCTAATATTTTATTAATTTTTAGCGTTATACTTTTCTAGACTAACTTTCTGAATAACCTTCTAAAGAGTATCAGTCTTCTTTTCTTCAAAGTCTTTGAACAAGTTTTTAAAATTATATATCGATTCTTTTTATAAAAGTTTCTGAAACATTCTTTGAAGAGTTTCAAACTTGTCTCTTTTTCAATCAATTCAAACCTTCTAAATAAGTTTCTAAATGCATCTTGATTTCCAATTTTGAACTTTCTGAAGAACTATCTAAATGCCTGTATATTTATTAGTACATTAGCATTTCTCTCTTTTTGGTATCATCAAAATCCATGAGAGATATCCAACAGGCTAATCTATCTTTTGTTAATACTTTCTTCGAGTTTTACAGCAAGAACTGATTAAGGTTTGTTTATTTTTGTGTTTACGAGGGAAACATGAAAGAAGGAACAAGAATGATAGATGGAAATGAAAGTATGATGAATTAGAAGATACATTCTCTAGTTTAAAGTATCAAAGAAACTCCTTGTAAAAGCTTTGTTTTAGATGGTTCGATGCCTTTTTCTCTTTTTGTTTCTTGCTTTTTATATGATTTTTTTTTTTTTGTTCTCCAACTACTATTAACATCTTTAGTTAACTACTTAACTAGATTTATGTAATAATCTGTATGCTTAAGTCTATTCATGTTCTGTATGCCTACAATTGAATGAGCACATGCATATTTCTTGTTGCTATATTATTATACGAAGTCTTTTAATCTCTTAGGAAATTTCCCTTGCTTTTAAGATCTTCTAATATCACCAGCTTCAATCATAGCATATATGTATGGATTAAGTTGATCTAAAGTATTATATATGGTACCACAGTGTCATGTGTTACTACATCAAACAAACTGGAGCTAAGATTGGTGCTCTACTAAGTGACCAAATGGCGAAAGCTATATCTTTTTTATGGCTAACATGTGTTAATATAGTTTGATTCTTCTTTTGTGGAGGTGAACTCACTGAAACTCATCAAGCTTGCTAGCACTTTACAAGAGGCCCAAATGATTGAAGCTATTACACAACATCTCCTTAAGGGCCATAGAGTAGTCACAATTTTTCCCTCCAAATCATCATGAGTAGCTACATATTCCTCCAACTTGTGTAGTTTATGCAAGGGGATGAGGCCATGGTGGGGCTTGCTATCAATAGCTACATCTAGACTAGTCTCCTTCTCCACCACTAAGATTAGTATTCTTCACCTCCTCTAGCCTCATTAACCAAGCACTACTCTCTAATATCTCATAGCTCATCATGGCATGTTGTTCTATTGCTTACTATCTCATCATGGCTATCATCAAATCTCATGTCCTTCCTTATGCTTGTTACTAATCCCACTTCACTTTTATAGTTACTCTACCTACTCATTATTTATTTGATAAGCTTCAGTATGGGTAAAAGAAGTACCTAGATAGAGCAATGACATATTGCATGAGATAAGCCACTCCACTAAGCTTTTCACTAAAGTAAGTTATAAATGAGTGCTTTAACATGACTACGACTCTGATCCCTACTTTAGAAGCATCGCACTCAAACTTAAAGACCTTATCAAATTCCAGCAAGGCTAAGATTTGGCCGATGGTCATTTTCTCCTTAATCACCTTGGAGCTCCTCTGAGCTCAATCACTTTATCTAAACTCCTCCCCCTTTTTAGTCAACTTGGTCAAATGGGCTATTATAATACTGAAGTTGTAGCAAATCACCCTTAGAAGGATAAGCCCGTGCAAAATCCTAACCTCAACCATGCTTTGTAGGTTAGACCAGTTGATTATAGCCCTGACTGTTTCATCATCTACCATGATTCTTTCCTTTATAATAACAAATCCGAGAAATACTACCTTAGGTACACGAAACATACATTTCTTTAGGCTTTTGTACAACTTCTCAAATTAAAGCACATCCAACACTTCTCTAAGATTTGGTTCATTAAGAGCATGAAAGTGCTTGGCACATTAGTTAAGCCAAATAACAAGGCCTCTTAGGGCTCATGTACGGGCTCTTCAAATTCATAGAAGTTGTTGTCCTCCTCTTCCTTTACTTCCCATAATTATATGCTTCTCCTAGCTCGTCAATCATTCCCTTTAATTCCTTCAACTTGATTATTCTGAGTTAGGTTTTCATGATCTCCATATAATACATGATTTCTTCAAAATCCCACGATTAGTCACCTTAAATTAGATAGGGCATCTACTATAGCGGCTGTAAGAGGTCAAGTATCGACCATTGGCTATACAACTAACATTACATTCTCTATCAAATTAGTAAGTTAGTTCAACTTATCATTAGTGGACCTCAAGGTCTAGTGGACCTCGAGGTCTATTTAACCTACTGTTTATGACCATGTACATTACTCTTAACATTGCCAATGTTACCAAAAATACTAGGGTTCGACATCTCTAACTTCTAAATCTTCTTACAAACTCAACCACTCAAGTTAAGCTACAAGCTCACAGTAACTATTACTACCGAACCCTCCCCCCCCCTTCCCCCCTATGCACAATTTAGTATCTGCAAATAACCTAATGTAGTATAACTTACTCTACCATACACTCAAACAACACTAACACAGCAACCTCAACTTCACCAACATAAGACACAACCCAAAACTGAACTACAACTATTAAAACTTCGAACATACAGTCGAACACATCAACACTATTGCTATTATAGAAAAACACTTATAGTACTAACACAACTCACAACTTAAATCCTTTAACTTTACAGAATAATATTCGAAATACAATCTTCTAGTTGAAACTTGAAGCTTTAACACCAGAATAAACTATGATGAGCCTTAGAGGTAAGTTGATTACTAGGGCTTACCATACAATTGAGATGGCCCCTTCTCGTAAAGAAGAGGTGCAAGTAGAAGTTAGCAACCCATGAGCTGAACTTGCTGATATTACATTCCACGACTCACAAATGGACCTATACCAATACTTGATATGACTCAAAAGCACAAGAATAGGGTTTTTCACCACTAGTTCTTGCTAAAAGAACTAGATAAGAGAAATGGCTGCTTAGAGCTAAAGCAACAAGGAGACTAGGAAAAGGAATGCTCATTAATTAAAGAAGGATGATGTTTACACATAATATAAAAGGACTATTTATATAGGTTCTAAACTAAGGTAAATTACAAAGAAAATGTCAATAAAACACATCCAAAGGGGAAATAGGCTTATGTAGACAAAAGGATAAATTAAGAAGAATGCCATTCGATCTTGTACACTAATGGTATGTCATTTCACGTGTAGCATAGGTACTAAGTATCCTCCAAGAAGAAATAAACAAAGCTATAAGATGGCAGCTCCAAATTCAATAGAGAGAGAAGGTTTTCAAGTAGGTCAATTCTTATGTTGGATAGCTCAAAAACAAGTCGAGGAAAAGGTTAGTCTAGTAGTTCGAACTGGTTGAGCTCACTACCTAGGTCAACATATATAGTCATCTAAAATGGGCTTAGTAGCTTAAGTGAAGAAGCAACAACTTAGAAAGTAACGAAGGGAGAAACTCTAGACATAGACTTACTCATCCTAGATTATTGGCTACCTAAGATCCTTAAGATCAAACCTTATAGGCCTTAAATACGACCTCTATTGAGTGGTCTAGAGCTTAGTACATACTGTTTAGAGGTCATCAAGGGCAATAGAAAGGCTAGTTTCCTATCACCTTGAAGGTGAAGAGTTTGTAGTTTAGGAGGCATTAATTTCCTCTTTTTCACCATTTGTAGTGGTATAAGGTTGTTTTGAATCTATTGGCAAATATTTGCTACCTCCGCCCTAAGGAATTGGTTTTCTTGTAGGGATTTGACCATCTATCGCTTAAGGAAGAAAATCGTTCATCATTTTGAGGTATTTTTGTTATGGAATTATTGGTCCTTGTTCACATTATTTTACGGAGGACATGTTTAGAGGTAGGAAAAGGGGGAGATAGTTAGCTATTTGTTTAAGTTATAGCCAAGGTTTTATATTTATTTGCAATTATTGATAGCTAATTCTCAATGGTAGATATTAACCGTGGATCTAATTTAAAACTATAGATCAGGCCTGTACAAGTAGTAAACATCAACTATTAGGGGACACCAAAGGTGTCTCTGACACATGCAATTCGATGCTCAAGCTAGTGAGATATTCGAGAATAAACAACCAAGTAATAAAGAGTGATTAAGAAGATTTCCATTACTTTACAGAAGGGGTTTTAGTTATATTCATAAGAGTGGAAGCAATGGTTTGTTATGCCAAGCAATATCCTAAGATCTTCCTAAACCTTATGGTACCTATAAATCTTAAGCTACCTTATGTTGGCATATTTATTAGATACGCCTTTCATTATTTCTTTAGCTAATGTAGAAAGGTGGAGAAATGTGCCACTAACAACAATCAAATTATGTTGGCAAAATAAAAAGAGCAATAAAAATATATTAACAAGATACCTTAATACATATTAATATGGTAATAATGATAATCAGAAGATATGATACATACTAATACAATAATAGTAACATACAAACTATATCAGTGCATATTAATACAGTTTAATACATTTTAATCTTCATTGTATTGAGCCAATAATAATCTTTTAGTTACAAACCTCACAAGATCATACTTTTGTCCATAATATTTTTCTATATATCCCTAAAATAACTACCATCCATCTCCCATATAAGGATTTATGAGTAATTTCTAATCTAACTTTAAACAAACTCCCCTCTATGCTTAAGTTACAATAAACATGCATTAATAAAGTACTAATGACAAGTCAAAATGAACTTTATATTTTGTAATCAAATAAATAATAATATACATTAACCTATACAAAAATATGTACAACTATATTATTAAGCAAATATATAATGAAAAATGGAGGTAAAGATTTTTACCTTTTCTTATTAAATAATTAATTTTTAGATAAGCTCGCTCCAAGGTTTTTTGGTCTATTTGGTAATAACTAGAGATACTTTTTTCTTTTTCCCTTTCTACATTATGTTTTTGTTGGTAACTTGGTATGAAAGTTTAATAGTCTTCCTTTTTACATGCGTTTTTGTTGACAATATAACATACACATTTTATTTAACATGAAAATGTTATAAAAATATAAATACAAATAAATTTCTATTGTACGTTCTTAATTTCAATTTTTTTTTTCCAAAAAATATCATGCTATCAAAATTTGATTTTCTTCTATAATTGTGCTCCCAATATATGTCGAAACATGTGTATAATCAAACACAGCCTTGTAACTTAATAGTATAAATATTAGGGATTAGGTTTGAATTTCCATCTCCTTCTTTTTAATCATCAAAACCAAAAAAAAAAAAAAAAGAAAGAAAGAAAAGTGTTTAGTCAAATTGATACAAATTACAAATGCTATTAGATCTTTCCCTCTATAAGCACCAATTGCAAGTTCTTAAACTTATAGAGAGTAATAGTATGAAATTATTGCTTCTTTATTATTGGTTCAAAATTTTTTTGCATTTATTTAATTAATTACTTTATGTTATATTCTAAATTGTATTAAACAATTTTATTTAATATTTGCACATGTACCACGAGTCTATTTCCAGCTAGTAATTTGTTAACATATACTGTTAATATATTATGCAATGATCCTTTTAAATAAGCATTTTCCATCAAAATGCATATATTTTAAATCAAAGTCAACAATATGATCGGATTTTGATTATAATTTACATTGTTATTTTTACAGGCTTAATCATGCATTGAGTGCAATTACGTACTTATTACCACTTGTATTCTTACTATATCTGTACAAGGAAGAACGTATATAGTGTGGGATCATTAAAACAAATGAACGGCTCAAATTCGAGGGTTTAATAATGGGAAAGTAATCTGTCTAGGTTGTGGTGGCCAAAGCCAAAATGACGTGTTTTTGACTGAGCAAGCCGAAAATGTGGGTCGAAATATAACAAAATAAAACGGAATATACCCCAGTTGATTCCCTTTGGTTATTTATATATATACACATTCACCATCATGATTTTCACCACAAATTCACCAGGACAGTGGCCCTTTCGCCTAAAATCTTTCAGTCTTTCTCTCTCTCTCTTTTCTCTCTCTACTTACTTTTAGTAACAGAAAGAAGGTCAGTGTTTTTCTTTTTTATTGTTTTCTTTTTTATTGCTTAAAAAATGAAAGGCAGATATTTGTTATATCTTTTCTCTGTTTTTGTTTTTATATGTCCTTTCTGTCGTTGTCTGGTTTTGTTTGTTTCCCCACAAATTCCTAAATACATGGTATACGAGAATTCCTGCACTTTATGTCAGAATCTTTGTATTTACGCATATTCTAATAATAAAAATGTATACAAAAATTTGTATATTATATGAAAATATATATTTATTTCACACTGCAATTTTATATGAAATTGCTTCTATTCTATTATTCCCAGCCGTACAGGCATGAACTACTTTTACGTACAAGACAACGACAAACGCCTTCTCGTATTCTTTTCATGAGTTTTTACGGAAACACAACAATGCATCAATCATATGTCCTTTTCTCCGGTGTTTCATGCATGTTACTTGGGTATCCAAATCCCAGAGAGCAAGGAGCACATATTTGTCGTCTGTGCATTATATTAGCCGCTAGCAGAATCTCAAGTTCTTATGATTAACGTTAATTAATGCAAATTGATGAATACCCTTGATTCTCGGATCGGCTTGATATGTCTGTCGGTTTAGTGAGGTGGATTATACAATATATGTATCGATTGTATTATAGGGCACTTTAGCAAACCATGTCGCTTTAGTTGACGAAAATCGTTTTTTATATCCAAAATCACGCAGAAATCGGTCTCGAGCAATATATTGCTGTCGGATTGAGTTTCGTCCTGCCTGTCGATTTCCCCAAGAGCAAGACCAAATTATAGGACCAATCTGTCATTATATTCAGTCTTTTCGGCTCTGGTTATCTTAGGATTCATCAGTCAATCCTGCATGTACCGTCGTTCACAAGTTTGGCATAGACCCCAGTTGATTTTTTATATTGACACGTATAAACTAGATCGGTTTTATATGGAAAGTTCTTGTATAGGCACTGTAGACACTGAGCCGATTTCGCATCACGTTTCCATTTAGATTGGTCTCTCTATGTGATGATAAGCTGAGATTACGAGTTGGCTTGGGAATTTCGTTGTTAATTGTTCCTTGTGTTTTTTGCAGAGAAGGGGAGTAGAGAAAGATTGTCAGCCATGGCGAAGGAACAATTGGAGGTCCTCAATGCTCTAGATGTAGCTAAAACACAATGGTACCATTTCACAGCAATCATAATTGCTGGAATGGGATTCTTCACCGATGCTTACGATCTCTTCTGCATATCCCTTGTCACGAAATTGCTCGGTCGCATCTATTACCATGTCGATGGTGCTGAAAAGCCTGGATCCTTGCCTCCAAATGTCTCAGCAGCTGTGAATGGTGTTGCTTTCTGTGGTACTCTGGCTGGTCAGCTGTTCTTTGGTTGGCTTGGTGATAAATTGGGACGGAAGAAAGTTTATGGCATGACCCTCATGCTCATGGTCATATGCTCGGTCGCTTCTGGTCTGTCCTTTGGTCACACCCCCAAGACTGTCATGGCAACCCTTTGCTTCTTCCGTTTTTGGCTCGGGTTTGGCATTGGTGGTGACTATCCACTTTCTGCCACCATTATGTCTGAGTATGCTAACAAAAAGACACGGGGTGCTTTTATTGCTGCTGTGTTTGCCATGCAGGGTTTCGGTATTCTTGCAGGAGGTTTATTTTCCATTGTTATTTCAGCCGCGTTCAAAGCCAGTTTTCCTGCTCCATCCTATGAGGTAGACTCAATCGCTTCTACCGTCCCACAAGCTGATTACGTTTGGCGTATTGTTCTCATGATTGGAGCTCTTCCCGCTGGACTGACTTATTACTGGAGGATGAAGATGCCGGAAACCGCCCGTTATACTGCTCTTGTTGCTAAGAACGCGAAGCAAGCTGCAGCAGATATGTCAAAGGTGTTGCAGACGGACATTGAGGCAGAGACTCAGAAGATTGAGCAATTGTCTGAGAATAAATCAGCAGAGTTTGGCTTATTCTCTATGGAATTCCTTCACCGACACGGGCTCCACTTGCTTGGAACCACCACCACTTGGTTCCTGCTCGATGTTGCGTTCTACAGCCAGAATCTATTCCAGAAGGACATATTCAGTGCTATTGGATGGATCCCTCCAGCAAAGACCATGAATGCGATCGAAGAGGTATACAAGATTTCAAGGGCACAAACGCTCATCGCGCTGTGCAGCACCGTCCCTGGATACTGGTTCACCGTGGGTTTCATTGACAAGATTGGAAGATTCTGGATCCAGCTTATGGGATTCTTCTTCATGACCGTGTTCATGCTAGCGCTTGCTATACCTTACAACCACTGGACTCACAAGGAAAACCGCATCAGTTTCGTGGTTATGTACTCCCTTACCTTCTTCTTTGCGAACTTTGGTCCCAATGCCACTACCTTCGTAGTGCCTGCTGAGATATTCCCAGCTAGATTGAGGTCTACTTGCCATGGAATATCAGCAGCTTCAGGGAAACTCGGAGCTATTGTAGGTGCATTCGGATTTCTGTATTTGGCACAGAACCAGGATAAATCAAAAACAGATGCAGGGTATCCCCCGGGTATCGGGGTCAGGAATTCCCTCATTGTGTTGGCTATTGTTAACTTCGTGGGAATGTTGTGCACGCTCTTGGTTCCTGAATCAAAGGGCAAGTCTCTTGAGGAAATGTCAGGTGAGAATGAGGATGAGAAATAAGTTGGAGAGGAATAAATCCATATTCAGCCTTTTTAGTTACAAGAACAGAACATCACAACACTTACAGCTGATTAGGACAGACTCATTTTCTGTGTAAATGTTTTATCAACTCCTCTCTGCCTTTCCCAGTACAGAATTTGTTTCACATCCGTGGTTGCATCCTCGGAGCTTTCAGCTCCTGTCCCTCTTCAATTTTTTTTTCTTTTTTTTTTTTTTATTGCCAATAAATTTGCAGCGAGTTAAGTTTGCTTTCTCTGCTAAGTTTGTATTTGCATTCGATAGATCAACGAGCAGAAAAGATTTTTAATGCTTTTTTTTTTTTTTTTCCATTAGATAATATTACGCTGTTTGACAGCAAATTCAGCAGGCCAATTTCAAGAGATCATGTGCTGAAAATGCTAGTTTTTTTTTTTTATTATTATTATTTATATTTAAATGAATCCAATGAATGAGTCATGAAGGCTGAAAGCGAAATTAGGTAATGCCATTTTATTATTTAATTGTTTGACGGTAAATTCAAAAGCCGAAGGGTCCATTAGTCTGCTATTTTTAATAAAATAAACTTTATTGTACTGTTTTGCTCACTTAACCCATATCATATTCCAAAAGCGCGTACCGATACGGAAACTAAGTTCCCAACTTCCCACTCACGAACTATGCAGCAAGCTACGCTAATAAAACTGTCGATTGAGGGATCACATAAAGTTTGTCTTCTAAGACAGCCCGGTTGACATATTCGCCAAAACAATATGATTGTTAGCATTGGCTCTCCATAGTGGGGGGTATATTCTCTTTGGCCCTCCAAATCTGACATGAAAGTATGACTGCCACTTCGCTTTACCAAAGTGCATTTGGAAATATCACGCAGCAGGACTCAGTAGTGGGCAGAGACTACATATACCGGGGCGGCGATACCTTTCAATTTTCAAACTGAACATTTAGTACTCGATTGAAGTTTGAAATCTTCCCTCAAAAACTGTATTTGGCGGTATACTTTCTTATCTATACTCTTCTAGTGTATTCGAAGGCTTCAAAATCCAAGGAATATAGTTGTTGTACGAAAATCTGGAAGTAAACTTTTGTGCCTGGAAACTGGAGCGGCTAAACAGCCATTTTATTTTGAAAAATCTTAATATATGATTTTTAATAATATTCTTCATTAAGAACATGACATATGATATAAACAAGACCATTCAATTTCTCATACAACTTTGCGTATCTTATATTTTATACTCTCAACATGTAAATAACGGAAATAGTAATCTACTAATTTATTGCTCTTTATTTTTTCATAAAATGAGTAAATAGAATTACAATATATATATAATTTCTTATAATAACTCTAAAAAGTGCTCACGGTGCACAAAATAACGGAAATTTATTTTAACACTATTTGGGAAAGTCGCCATGTCCTATCCATGTCTATCTTTTCTTAGATGGAGATAATTAATTATTCTTTACTTAGTATATCTTTCACTCTTTTGTTTTTTTCCCAGTTATGCTACAAGAAAATCACCCCAGGTCCTGCCGCTTTAAAAAAAAAAAAAAGGTGAACATCTCTTTTACTACATTTATTTTGTAACAATTAAAAATTTATTGTTTGAATTTCATATTTTGCAAATATCATTTCCAAAACTTCATTTTCGCTATCATTGTTGTTATATATTATGAAACAATTTATCGTAACAAGATATTAATCGATTTTAAGAAAATATAATTTCATAACCAAATGGTAAATTACATATTTTAGCAAATAAAGAATGGTTAGATAAGCTTGCCTAATTAAAGAAAATATATTTTACTTTTTTTTCCTACGATTTAAATATGAAAATTGCAAGGTTCAATGTTAGGCAATAAATTGCATTTGATTTTGATACACTTTATCTAAATACGGATGATACATTACAAAGTTATATGGTTAGAATTTAATAATAGGAGAGTTTAAACTTATAGAAAATAATTTCATATTTATGTAAAAGTAGAGATAGTATCAGGAAAATCATTCCAGGAATATGCCCTAAGCACTATCACCGCCACAATTAATCGAAATTCAAATACATGTAGAACCGTAGGATTCAACAACACTGTCAATCTTTTAACGATGAGACTAAAACAAATAAATTAATTGACGCATAAAGCACTGGCTAAAAATGAACCCATAAAGAAGCAATTACACTTTCATTAAATTTATATTAACCCTCTCCGGCCATCTAATAAGTTAAAGAACGGGTGTATAACTATCTTTCAAAATTATTACCAAAAAAAAAAAAAGAACAAAATTACCTATCAAAATTATTTAAAAAATTTATGGTCCACTTTCTCCACGTTTAGGGAATAATTTTTCATTGAACCGGCCAGCCGACCACTTCTATTGATCGTAGCAGGTTTTCTAATTTTTTCTTTTCTAAGATTTGTGTAAGAAAAATGATAATTAAAAAATTAATAATGATGCGAACAACCATCCGGTGGAGCTATTGAAGAAAATGGCAGCGATAATCATTCCAAAACCCGACTAAATAACAAATGTAGACCATGTCTGGCAGCTAAGATTGGAGCTAGTCTAATAATGCTTATGTTTTGCAGCCTTTATTTTTATTATTATTATTATTATTATTATTATTATTATTATTATTATTATTATTGTTGTTGTCGTCGACAATACTCAATTCTCACTCGAACCAAGGCTCATTAAATAAAGTCCATTGTGAGGAACACTAAAAGGTGTTCGAGAGAATAGCGAGTCCACGTGTGACACCATGACTCTCTTGCGAGGCCACAAGCTTATGCAAATAAAGATACGAGTCAATGGCAAGCCTATCGCTACATCACAACTTGCCTGATGAACCAAATTACAACTGTCAAAGTAAGTCACTTCCGACTGTCAAGCTATTGATCATCTAGCGTAAGCTTGGGGCTTAACTCACCCCCACCAAACATCGGTTAGCTCCTTTCTCAGCATCTCGGCCCGACTATTATCCTTAGTGCTTACATTCCACTACAACTCATTAATAAGCACCTAACATCCATAGTATGGCTAGCACATCAGCACTTTTACTCTTGCCAGAGTATTAAGTTGCAAATTTGGTGATTTGGTTAGCCACAACATGCTACCCACAGTAAAACTCAATCTTTACCGTAGAGTTCATTGACTGCTGGCAGTTAGTATGAGCAAATCCTTGATCACTACTTATCTAGGTAACTTACATAAAAGACGTTAGGTGCCAAGAAGTAAGGAGGGACCCATCTCACTCTTTAGGAACTTTTTCTTTCCCTTTCTCTCGAGAATAGAAGTTTGACACACCACACACACCCTAGGCAAGCATGGTTCATTAGGTCTTTGGTACTTATTTTCCCTTTACTTGGTTCTCATTATTAACTTAAGCGTCAAAGGACCCTTGTGGTTGCACCTACAGGGGGCTTTTTGTAGGTATTGAGGGAGAAGAGGCAAAGCTTAAGCCCTATCGAGTCAAATTATAGCCGAGTCCTCACACCCTAGTTGGTCTAACCACGAACAATATTTTAGTACCCACTTTATTAGGCCACCACGACAATGATGGCTAAAATTAAAGCAATAACTCGTCAACTTCCCATGTAAAAGATACTAATACCTTCCAACAAGCCAGAGGCAATCAAACACTTCCACCTTAAAGCTAAAGTATCGAAGTCCAACAACTCAGATCACTTGTTCAACAAATGCTAGAAGAAAATAGAAAATACCACGAATTTACTGCAGCCTTGCATAAAAATGTGACATTACTTAAAAATGCATCTAAAAAAGGTCCTAGCGAAGAGGCAACCGTCAACTCTTCCTTATAGCCAAGCAAAAATGATGACCTATGTAATACACACCTTATGCGTTCGATTGATTAGATTTAGTACAACCACCAACTACACTAAGACCTACATAAACAACTAAATCATAACTACAACAAAACACACTCTGTAGGAGAGTACACAATGACTAGCAAGCCAATCAATAGCCTATTACCAAGGCTATTGCCAAAAGACTACAAAGAAATGAACATGGATAAGCGAAATGAACACATTCGCCATGCTACTAACATGCATAATCAAAAGAAGGTTTAATTGTCCGCATAAACGTCACACTCTATGACAAAAAAGAGCCCATTCATCTCTTCAATCCTTAAGGAAATGCCCGCATAGGCATAATGCTACCACATCTCAACACTTACAATGGCACTATCGACCTAAACAACTACCTCGTCCACTTTCGAACAATGATGAGCCTCCATAACTTCTCAAATACTATTATGTGCAAGGCCTTCCCTAATACAATAGCGAAAGTTGCCTTGCTCTGATTTAATACCCTTCTTAAAGCATCCATCACTTCATTCGATGACCTAGGAAGCAGTTTCTAACAACACTTCCTTAGTTCTCGAGTCCTACGAAGAGACTCCTCTATCCTTTATAACGTTAAGCAATGCCTCAATGAAACTTTGTAAGCATACCTTAAGTGCTTCAATCAAACGAAGCTGCAAGTTTCTAAGCTAGACACAAGAACTACTCTGCAAACACTCCTAACATGCATAGATACTAATGGAAGACTCTTCAACACAATATCATTGGATAAGCATGAATCCCTAGATGAAGTCATGAAAGCTACTAAGAAATACATAGTTCAAGAAGACATCGTAAGAGCTCACTTTAAAGTGGAAAATAACACTTGTATCTCAATAAAAGACCATCTAGGACTTCGTGATCTTAGATCATAACCCTTTGCATGAGAACAGCGTGAAAAGAAAAAACACAAATTCTAATACTATACTTCATACATACCCCTAACTTGACCACTTAGTGAAATCATTTATGAGGTTTAAGCGCAACTCCCTAGACCGTCCAATATTCGTAGGATACTAAAAGTGACGAACTCAAGAAAATACTGCAACTATTATAGAACACATAGAGACAATACGGACAAGTATCATTACCTTAAGAACGTAATCAAAGGCATTGTTCGCAAAGGCTGCATCAACCACTTCGTTGCAAATGAGAAAAACTACATCTAATAGCCAACCCAACACTACTGAGTAGATGACCAATAGCAACACCATAATCAATAGGCCAATCCCCTAATATGCAAAAATATATATATATATATATATCAAAAGGGACAATACATCAGGTCAATATAATATTCGGCGAACTCGACCTTCTCCCAAATGATCCTACCCTCATACCTAAACATGAGGTGCACATAGTAAAAAGATAAGAAGTTAGAAACTAACACAACAATAACTTTTACTGATGCAGATGAAGATGTTCCTAAGATGTTCATTGATAGTAGGAGTTCAATAGACATATTGATGCGAATCATGATTAAGAATAAATAAGGCCGGTCAGTTAATGGGTCCAAGCTTACAGAAAGCCCAAAAGAAATAACGGGGAATGGTGTGAAATAGGATGAATGCAAATAAAGAAGTAAGCAAAATCCATGAATAGCTCCAAAGGATATGATACGCCAATGGAACTTCCAAGAACTCACGGTACAATTTGATATGATTCACGGATCGATCCGATAAGTTTACTTGCCACCTAACCTTGCTTAAAGGTCAGGATAAGAGTGATGTCGAGAGTAAACAGAGTGTTTATGTAAGGAAAAACAACACAAGTGTATTCATGGTAATTTGAATTCTCTTCATAGCTATAAGTATAAAGATATTTATACCCATAAGTTAGGGTAACTTGCCTAAAAGGAAAAAAACAAAAAAGGCTTTTCCTAAGTAATATACAAGATACAAAAGGGTAAAAATAAATATACAAGAAAAACAATCATTGGTGCAACGGATTTTACACATGATATTATACACGTGGCGATGCTATATTGGTGAGGCTGTTAGAAGATGTAGACAAAAAGTATAGACAACTTGCTTGTCTAAATAAAGGTGGCTTAGTCAACTCGAAGGCTCTCTATCTTGGCTTACCAGCAAGGAAGATGCCGAGTCATTGGAGAGTTCAGGCGCGAGTGAGTATTCTTCAATTTGATGTACTATAGAGAGATGGGTAATCATTTGGCTCAACATAAAAGGTGACTTGGCAAGGAAGTACTTAGCCTCGACAGGGGTCAGCAGGAATAAGAAGATTCATCTTGCCAGTCCTTCTAGTCCTCGAGCTTGACTACGGGTTAGTGATCTGGTAGCCTGATTTCCATTATTCCCTCCGGGTTGTTTTGGATTTGGGATCAAATCTAAGTAATCTTTGTTTAATTCTCCTTCAGGGTGATACCGATTAAGGTTAGCAATATTGAAGGCATCAGAAACCCTATAGTCCTCGGGCAATTCTAATCTGTAGGCATTATCATTAATCTTTTGGAGGATTCTGAAAGGTCCTTCAGTTCTTGCAGATAATTTGTTCTTCCTCTTGTTTAGGAATCGTTCCTTGCTGAGGTGCAGCCATACCAAGTCTCTTGATTGGAATTATCTAGCCGTCCTACCCTTTGTCTTCTCTAGCATTTTGCTGGCTACTTAGTCGATATGCTGAGTGACTTTGTCATAAATATGCTAAAAGGATTGTGCTCTAATCCTCATGTCAAGGTCCTCTTGCGCGAGTATAGGTGTAGGGGTATGATCAAAAGGCAACTCGGGATTGAAACCATAGACCACTTCCAAGGGAGTCTGCTTAGCGGTGTCATACACCATCCAGTTATAAGCAAACTCAACCATTGGCAAGTAGATGTCCCAATTAGCCAAATTCTTTCCCATTGCAACTTGGAGCAGCGATCCCAAAGTACAATTAACCACTTCTATTTGGTTGTCAAATTGGGGGTAATAGGAAGTATTGAATAATAGTTTAGTTCCCATCCAATACTATAAGGTCCTCTAAAAGTGGCTCAAGAAGCTTTGGATTCCTGTTGGAGACTACGCTTCTTGGCACACCGTGTAATCGTACAATCTCCTACAAGAAAAGAAAAGCACTTTGTCATTTTGAGCAAGGTACGAGTGTGCCATTTTGCTAAACTGATCCACGACAACCATTATAGAATCTTTGCCTCAAGTAATTCATGGTAGTCCGAGAACAAAGTCCATGCTCAATTCAGTCCATAGTTTCATCAGAATTGGTAAAGACATTGCTTTCCCTTACTCGGTTTGACACTTAGCTCTCTTGCACATAACATAGCTTTCGACAACTTTGTGTACATCTCTCCTCATTCTCGGCCAAAAGAAGTGACCATTCAATAGTTTACAGATCCTTCTTTCTCCAAAATGTTTGAAGAGTCATCCATTGTAACCATTTATCGATTGAAAAGTTGTAATTAAGTCTATAAAATATTTATAAATACAAAGAAATAAAAACAATAATATTTAAATTTTACAAAAATAAGTGACATAATATCCTCGTACTTAATGTAAAATTACAAACTAAATAAAAGTTTTAGTAAAACAAAATCATACCAAATATAGAAAATCTAAAAATTTAAGTTATATAATATCACTAAATTAAGTGAAAACATGAATTAAATGAATATTAACATTATTATTAGTATTGATTTCCAAATTTATTACATTGTTTTTCATATTTTCCAAATAGACAACAAAAGAATGAGTTCGTAAGTTTTGCACGTTTAAACTATGATACGGCAAGAAGAGTATATAGCATTACTACATTGAAGTTACGTAATATCAATAAATTAAGTAGAACCATGACTTAAATAAATATTAGTATTACTACCAATATTAACTTCAAAATTTACCATATTGTCTGTTTAATTTTTGAGAGAGATAGTAAAAAAAATCTATTAATAAGTTTGTAATTTTTTTCTTATTTAAATTATAATGCTACAAGAAAAATATATAGTTAAAAATATTTCATATCTTTAATTGATATATCTATCTTAAACAAAAATAATTTATACAATAAAATATAAATACGGAAAAATATATGTCGTATCTCAGGTCTCATGTCTAAATCTATGAGTTTGACCTAAACCTAAACACGAACTTAATTATGTTTAAATAGGTTCGGCCTATTTGTATCTCTTGTTATATTTTTTCATATACTAACATGTCTAAATCGTATCGTATTGTGTTATGTTCGAGTTTGTCGTATTCAGTCCTAGATTACTAATCCTACCCATGACCACCAATCTAAGGTCACATAACTCTCCTCCTAAGGTTGTCAATGGCCATCCTATTAGCTAATTATGTTATTGGACCAATGATATAAATTTGAGTTTATTAAAATATAGATAGTGATAATTAAATCTTTAATTAGATGTATAATTAGGTTAGCTGAAATTTTAGATATATAAGTAAAAAAAATGACAAAGTGAATGTATAAATTGTGACCCAAACCATTTTTTTTTTAGTTGAAATATTGATAATTTTCATAAGAGGAAATATAAAAAGCTTCCTCAAACAATAACTAAGATGAAATCAATATAGCAGGATATGGCAAATCCACCTAACGTGATTATAATTACATTTCCAACTCCAAAATCTAAACAATTACAAATACGAGGCTCCTAGGTGAACCTTGGTTTGGACCACAAAACAATGGGCATTTTGATATAGCCCTAATGAACCACCATCTATTATATTTATTAATATACATTAAATCTAAACAATTACAAATATAAGTTTTCTAGGTGGACCTTGGTTTGGGCCACACAAGAATGGACCATTTTGATATAACGAACCGCAAAAAAATATATTCATGACAAATAAATGTGTTGACTATAAGCACATAGCTCCGATATTTTACAATATTTATTGACCAACGGAACTTTTTTCGTTTGTCCTTTTTCATATTTTTTATATTGTTTTGGCTTTACGTTAACGTATATCTTTCTTGTAAAAATTAAATAACTAACAAATCTTTATATTTTATTTTATTTAGTTTTAAAAAAAATATAAAATTATCATTTATATTGGATAAATTTTATTATTGTAAAAGCTTTTCTTTTAAAAACAAAAAGATTTCCATTTTTTAACCAATATTTCTCCTAATACGTTTAGTTTACGAGATAGAATAAAGTAAAAATAAAATTATAATTCTTTAAAGATGAAATGGAAATACAATAACTATTCATTATAGTTATTTTGAGACTTATGAATAGATTTAAAAATATATTTTAAAAAATAACTAGTCTTTTGATTTAATAAATGAATTATAATTCTTCATTTTCTAACAATTACATTACTATGGAATAATTATTTCACCAAACAATTGCAATAGATGATGACAATATTTTTTCATTCCATTATTATGGCATGAAGTCAACCAAGCCAATCACCACTTTTAATCTAATTATTGTGAGATAGAAAAAACATTTTATCGGATATCATATTTAAAATTCAAATAGCTCATATAAAGAGTAAACCGTTTGTCAAAGAGCAGCCTCCAAATCGATACATAGTAGGCACAAACTTTTCAAACGAACCAACGGATGAGATTGCACTGATGCAACCTCAGACGGCAGGGAATAATCCCTGCAAATAAGCTCCAGGGACCTTAGAAAATTCCCAGAACCAGATAACAAATGGCACGCTGTTTAGTGTCTAAACGGTTATTACGTCTTCCTCCAGACTCCGCAGTAGGAAATAGCATAGTACTCGGGAATTTGTCTGAAGGGAGAAACAATGCTTGCACACAACGTCTCTCCTCCACCGTCACTACAGTAATACTTTCCCACTTCCCCTTTTTCTTCATCCTTTTCATCACTGAACTTACCTCGCTTTTCGTTATAGGGTTTTTCACTCTCATTTTTCTCCGTACTTTTAACTTTCAGGTTGTCTGGGTTCATCATTGATTGGCATCGTCAATTGTCGAACACGACATTGTTTACTCGTGGTTTTCATTTAGGGTTTGTGGGAGGTACTTAGCCACGCTTTCTTCCTTTACTTCTTTTTCAAAGCAATCAATGATTGTAGAGGTTTTTCAGTAGCATTTTTCGATTGTTCATGATGTTCTTAGTGTGAGCAGTTATTTACGTTTTAAATTGTTATAGTAAATGGATGATTATATGTGATGTTTTTTGGAGTAGAAACATCAAATTCTGCTAGCTGAAGCAGAGGCTTATGAAATCTATGCTCCTAGATGTACTTGCTTTCAAAATTGATACACCATGGACATCCCTGCAGCTAGTGTCAACTTCCATTTGATAATCATGGATGATGAATTTCCAAGAACTAGACGCAGTCTGTGATAAGCATGACTCTGGAATGCAAATTTGGCTAGGTAATTCAGGGCTTTAACCACATCCTTCCAGACATTATAAGAGAATTGACATGAAAAGAGCATATCTGGAACCTTTTTAGGTCTAGATAAGAAACACTTGCGCCAGTGCACTCCACATGAGATCAGCTTTGTCAAAGTGTAAAGCTAGTTTGAACCTCCCACCATATGTTGAAAGAGTGACCCGGTTTATATTTCTTGGACGAAAACAATTTTGCTTGACATAGAGGAGAGCTCGATTGTCAATTTTAAACTTAAAAAAATATTGCTGTGATTGCTCTCCTTCCGTGGATTATCTATTAATTAAAGGCCTCCACTCCATTGGCCCACTGATCATACCAGAAATTACCACCTTTCAGCAGATAGGGCAATGACCAACTGTTCTAAAAGGCTGCCAAGTGGATTCACAAGCAAGCTCTTCAAATAAATAAATAAAAACAAATAGAAATGTAACTAATGTATTCACATACATGAGAATGTCTTTCTTTTATGCTCATCTCAAGATTCGGTGTCAACAAGGAAGCAGTCTAATGTTACTCTTTACATTCTGCTTTGTCAATGTACCATTGGCTTATCATTTCAACTATTGGTGCATAATTTTGTTTTGGTGAAAAGAACCATAGGTAAGTAAAATTTCCTTGTTTTTATTGCTTTTCAATGGAGGTACATGGCCATAATAGTACCGATTGCAGGCACTTAAACCATAGTACAATCAATTAAATCCAATTTGCACTGTGTCTGCAGCCCCAGTAAGTTGCAAGTGGCATATGTGGGACTTGATTGACAACCTCATGCAGTTTTTCATTTGAGTTCTGGGTCTTCATCACTAGCATAAACCTTTGAGTTTTGTGGATGACTTGTTAATGTTCAACCAATGTGTTGGTTTTTTCCTTTTCTTTTTTTTTTTTGGGGGTGTGTGTGTGTTTATATTATGGATGCCTCATGTATAATTTCCCTTCTGCAATATAGCAGCAATGAAGCTCCTGTTTTATGTTTTCTTGATGTGAAGGATTTGGTGTTTCATTGTCATCACTAAAGCAAGAATTCTTGTACTAGATTATCCCCAAAAAAGGATGAAAATTTCGTTGTACTAAATCATGTCATTTCTCTACTGTCTTAACTTCAACATGAATTTTACATCAATGGATTTCTTTTGTTTGGCCAATTAAGTTCAGCTTAAAGTGATATACATTTTCAACTTTGCAGCGAGCAGGAGGTGTAAAGTTTCTCCACTTAAGGCTGGTTTTTGGGAATCCATTAGATCCGGGTAAGTGCACTCACTAACCATTTCACCGTGCATAAATAGAGATTATCTTGCCCTCACAAATTTACTTCTTTTCTCTGTTATGGAAATTTTTGGTTTCATTTAAGGTTCTTGATATTTGAGGGTAGATTACATGCTTCTCATGTTATTTTCCTCATCCTCCTTTACCAGATTTGCTGTTTAAAAATTAAGATTATGCTGTTTCGATATTTGAATTGGCAACATATATTAACAATTACAAACAGTCTCACCCTTTAACCCTTGGATGCTTAGAGGTGTTTGCTTGAGCAAACCAACTCATGAACCAAACCACAAAGATGCAGTGCTCTTGCAATGTAGTGCTGTTTGACACCTAAGTAGAATCAAACCACTTTGAATGAAACTGGCCATAGTATTCTAAAAAGAAAATCGAAAAAATATTTCTATATCTTGTAGGTGAGTTTCCACTCCATTGATTATATCATTTATTTTATTTAGAACCATTTATTATGTTCAATTTCTAGTGAATCTTTCATCCAAAAAAGATTTTAAGATTTCACCCAAAAATAATTTCTAGTGAATCTAAACTATTCTAATCTTACAGACTCTTAATATTTATAACTCTTGATATAGTCTTAGTTTGGTTGAATTGGTAGTCTTCTTTCCAAATGGGTAACAAATATTTGTTTTGTTTATTGAAGATGATAATTTGGAAGTAAAAGTTGTATTCAGACGCCGGACAAGATGAAACGTAGAAAAATAAAATCATAAAGAGATGATAAAATGGAAAAAAGAAAAAAATTACAGTTTAAGCTGCTTTATGAATCTCGTTAAATTGTCTTAAAGTAGTTTAGTTTGGCCTCTCCAGTCATTTAAAGCGGCTTGATTTTGAAAGGGGATTCTGAAATGAACCACATTTAGCCTACCTCTAGTTTTCGCGTTTACCTTATGTTATAAGAATCCTCCTTCTCTAGGTAGATTTTGTTAATTAGGTACATGTGCTATGTTATGGTGCCTTTACTGAGTTGTTATAGGTCCGAGTATGGGATCTAGTCATAGATGATATTCATATTGAAAGGAGTTGAGGGCTCATGAGAGAGAATACTCTGTTCTCATAAACCACTCCAAAACTACAGAGAAATTAGAAAACTTATATTACTAAGATAATTCTTTTCTTGCTTGTCCCATTATTGACCTCAAAAGAGATATTTATATAAGTGATTCATTACTTAGAGTTAGAAAATAAAAAATGGAATTAAATGGCTATTAATGACTATTAATATTCCCCCTTTATTATGCGTATTTCCTTGAAAATGAACTGTCTGTTACATGTGCTTCCTGAAAATTGATTTCCCAAAATGTACCTCAACATCACATTGCCATTCGTGTAATCTAGATATTATCCTAACATTTCTTTCCTCCTGGAGAATGAGTTTGTCCTCAAGCTCGAGCTATTGGTGAGTGCCAAAGGCTTTGAGATCAGCTTCTAGTGGTCATTTAAGGTGTGCTAAATTGTGCTACAAAAATAATTCATTTTTGCAAGAACTCTTTGGCAAGGGATGAAATGCACCCAATGCGGGTTGGGCCTAAAATCTTGGATCTCGCTGTTCATAGGGGTTGGAAAAATCTCTCTTCATTCCCTAGCTTAAGGCAGCCATTCATAAAGGAGGTCATTGCCATAAGGAGGTCATATGTACCTGTAGGCCACAATGTGAGGAGTGGGGTTTTGCACTCATCACTAGCATACCTTGCTTCTCATGTGGGTTCATCATGGTTGTGCCTTTATAGTATTGCATGGCTTTAAGAGTAGGTGGTTTCATGAGCTAGGGTGGTGTTTGGGCAGCTTAGGTTGGTGGTTGCACAACTTTACATTGGTGGGTGCGCAACTTAGGTTTACATCCTTTACAGTTCAGACCGAGTTGTACTTTGACATTGACAACCTGGGTTTCTAGAAGATTCTCTAGATTCAAGTCAGCTTGTAAACCACCACCAAAGCTGCTCTTTCCTGAGCAACCAGACTTCGAACTAATCTCCTGTAAAGTTGTCTTCTTAGACAACTCTGCTAGATTGTCAGCTATGTGTCACATTCCTTCTTGATAAATTTGCAATAATATCCTGACAATTTGAGAAAACCACATATTGCTTTTGGAAAATCCAAAATAGGCCAAGTTAAGACAATCTTCACCTTATTTGGATCCATGCTCACCCCTTCAAAAGATATGATATTCCTCAAATATTCTAACAAAAATCAACCAAATGTACACTTCATTTTATTTGCCTTAAAATTCTGTGATTGTAACAAGAAAAGAACAATCCTCAAATGCTCCAAATACCTCTCCATATCAATACTCCAAAATATTATCAAAGAACACAAGAACAAATTTCTGTAAATGGGGCCTAAGCAAGTCATTTATTTTAGCTTGGATTGTGGCTGGTGCATTTGTAAGATCAAAGAGCATCACCAAGAATTCATAATGGCCTTAGTGTATGCTAAAAGCGGTTTTAGAAATATGATCCTCAGACACCTGAATTTGATGATACTCAGCTCTTAAATCAGTTTTGGAAAAAATATGTGAATTAAACAATTCATTTAAGAGTTCATCCATGATAGGTATTGGATATTTATTCAGAACCATGCTTCATTAAGAGCATTATAGTTAACACAAAAATGTTAAGAATCATCCTTTTTCTTTACTAAAATTACTAGACTCAAAAGAGGACTAGAACTTGGTCTAATATTGTCTGCAATAAGCGTTTTTTTAACAAGTCACTCAATTTCACTTTTCTGCACTTGAGCATATCTATAAGATCTAATATTAATTGAGCCCTTACCTTCCTTAAGAGGAATTTGATGATTAGTGGGCCGATTAGGGGGCAATTCCTTTGGCTCATCAAACACAACAACAAACTCGGTTAATAAGGAAACCAAATGAGGATCAACAACACTCTGATCATCCACTTTTTCTATGGATTGCAATTGCGAAATCATGCCCTTTTTATTTTTTGGGGTAATGTCGGATATTTGTATTTTATATATGTAAAAAGAAGCAAAATCATACTTATGCACCCTAAATCAGAAATTTTACTCAAAGAATGATAAGTTGCTTCGGATTTATATAAAGAAAAATCACCATGCAAAACAGAATCACCATGTCTAGTAGGAATAGTCATGATCATACATTTCCAGTCAACACGAATCTCCTCCAATGTTTTAAGCCAAGCTACCCCCAATATCAAATCTACACCTTGCAGCTCTAAAACATAACAAATTATGGTAAATTCTGGCCACAAATCAACAATTTTACCTCAGAACATACACCACAAAATTCCACAACACTTCATCACCCAATTTCACTCGAAAGAAAGAAGAGTTTTTTACTTGCTACTGTAATTCATGAATCAATGGCTAGCTCGTCTATCAACTAGAATAGAAGTTGAGTGAGATAAGAGAGTACCTCGAAATTTTAATGTTTTTGATGCATTTAGGCTACTAAGGGCCAGCAAAGTCAACTGAAATTCCTTATCACCCAAATCTGTGCTGTTGTTAAATTGAATGGCACTTGAGTCTAACAATTTCTTCCTCCACACACTTGTCTGGTAAATGATCTGATTCATTTTCCAACATTAAAAAGCACAAACACTTATTAGGAAACTTGTGATGCACATTAAAAGGTTGGTCATAATGAAAACAGAGTCCTTTAACTCGCTTGTCTAAGTATTCGGAATATGTGAGCTGCTCCTGGCCATGTGTAACATGTGTTTTAGAACAATTTTGGCTCAAATCAGATGTGACGTTTGCCACTAAAGTACCCACTTGAGCCAATGAAAGCTCTTTTCATTGAGAGGGCAAAATACTTGCAGTTTGATTAACTACTAGTAAGTGGTTAGGATCTCTATCCCAAGGATCACAAATGTCGATGGTGTAGTTGAAGACACAACAGTGGTCTGATTACACACATTAGATGTTTGTGGATATGCTCAACTAGGACAACCTATTTGCTTTGCACTGTCATTGCACTGATACATTAGAGTTGAAATACAATGGCTCGAGCTAGGGTTATAGGCCCCAATGTTGAAACAAGAATGAAGATTTCCTCTCTCAAACCTCCTAAAAAGTACCCTAACATCAGCAACATAGTCATTGCTAGCACTTACGACAACAAGGCTTCAAAGTCATCAATATATTTGCTCTATCGTAGAATTTTGTCGCAAGATTGGCAATCATATAAAAGGATTGTTAGAAGAGCTTCTATTATCCCTATTCAAAAGCTTTGCTGATGGTGTTTCCCAATTCAAGTTAGGAATCCTTCGCTTAAGAGTCTTGAGCCAATATATTGACCTTCCTCTCATACATAACGAAGTCAAAGGCACTTTTCTCTCTTATCTAGTCTGATGGACTTCAAAGTACTGTTCTGTAGCTGTAATCCTAGTGGCAAGATTGAATCCCTAAAAGATCGGAAAAGTAATGCACATAGCATTAAACCAATACTCTTCATCTACACTTTAGCTAGCTTATCATACTCAACAAACACTCTTGAGTGTTGTCTTTGCTCTTACATTAGCTGCTTAAGAATTTTCCCCTCCATCAGTCGCCAAAGTTTTATCCAATCTATGCCCTAAAATGTCTTTCAACGTTTCTTGAATGGAAGTTATTGAGTTCTCTAAAATCTTATGACTCCTACTATAATTGTTCATCATAGATTCAAGAGGTTTCTAACCTTGTTGCATCATGCTTAATTGAAATTTATGATTGTGATCCATAGTCGAAAGCTATTGTTGAATCACCGACAAACCACCGTGAATATCATCTACATTCTTCTCTAGTTCTTCAACTCAATTTTCCATTTGAGTCATGAGTGATTCACAGAATTCTTGCAAGACGATACCAATTTGATAGAGCAACAATGTGAAAATCAAGAAAACACACACAAAAGAAGGTTCAACAGTCAACAAATAGCCTAAGAAAGTAGTCTTACCTGAGTTGAAGGCTCAAAACAATTCCCTTGAGCTAAAGCTCAGAACTCAACCTCTTTACAAGTAGGAAAAATGAGATAGAAAATATTTGCCTTCCCTTTGTATCTAACTCCTCCTTAATTATATCCAATAGCTTCTAGAACCAACTCTCCAAATAGCTTTTGATCATGCCATCTCAGCATGAATTATTCTTTACTTAATATTTGCTCCTGCCACATTAACAAGTCATTTATTCCCATAACCACTCTTGTTGCGTTAGCAAGCCATTTATTCTCCTCAGCTTATTTATTCACAATCCGCAAGCTACTCCTACACTACTACTAATAACTAAAAGCATTAAGTAGCAGAATCAAAAGCTTTAGGCTGCTTAGAATACACTTGAGTAATAGGCCCAATCACTTTAGTTGTATCAGGGGAACATAAGGCTGTTCAAATCTTCCATCAAGATGTAACTTTTGTTGTGACTCATGCTGCATATGATTGCATGGCTCACATGTCACGGTGGTTGTTCAACCTCGTAAGTGCGTGGCAAGATGTGTGGTGGCTTTGCTCATGTTAGGTTGGGGCAGGGTGGCTTAATTTAAAGAAATTCTTTGGTTTCAATGTATTTGGGGTGGTTCCTTAGAAAGAATTTAGTAGTACTAATATGCCATGTAAATCGATGTGCAATGTATACAATTATCAATAAAAATTTAATACATGAAGGTATAATTAATACTTTTTTAAAAAGTACATTTTCATTACCACATGTCGAATTTTTATTGATACTTGTACACTATTTATTAATTCATATGACATGTTAATACCATTAAATCTTTTATTGTAGTTACTAGTCTTTTAGGGTTGCATGAGCATTTGGTCTTTATTGCTCTCCTTTCAAACTTATAAAGGATTAGAATCAGGTTAAGTTGCCTTGCTCTAGTTATAGCATTGTTCATGCCATTACCATGGTTGGACCTGATGCTATATGACCAACCAAATGGTGGCCGCCTGCTCTAACTTGAACCATCACCTCTCATAGGTGTAAGGTCAAGTCTCTTTCTCTTTCCTTTTTGCATCTCATTTTCTCTCTTATTGGTCTCTTTCTCTCTCTACTTTTGGCTGAATTTGATTTTTATTAATTTAACTAAACAAATTTGATCTTTAATATATTGTTTGATGAATCTAGCTAATAGGTCTTTGAATCTAATGAATCCCCCATGAGAGATGGTTTAGATACCATTTGTTATAGGCTTAGCTTTAGAATCTCGTCAAGGGGTGCAATCTAGCTATAGTGAATTTAGTATTCATGGAATTTGGGTTTTGAGGGCTTGTTAATTAAGAGCACTCCAATTTCACAAATTACTCTTACTCTTATTGCCAATCAAACTGAAATCTATGCAAGCTTATTCTAATTTAGCAAGCAACCCGTAGTCAAAATAGCAATGTAAATAAATCCAACCTATTCATGTTCAGAGGAATGAGTGTATAACATTTTCATGGATCATCTTCTGATAATGACAAACTTTCAACATTTCTGCCGTTTAGGTGACATCTTTTACTTTGAGGATGAAGCTTATGTTGATATTATTTTAAAGGGGATTGATTTACTTCTTGGAGCAGGTTTGGGAAGAGCAATACTACAGAAATTATTGATCCACCTTCCACGCTTGAAGAAGAAGAAATATTGCCTGAGGAGTTTGTACTTGTCGAGAAGACGCTGCCAGATGGAGCAATTGAACAAATATTATTTTCTTCTGGTGGAGATGTTGATGTGTACGATCTTCAGTCACTCTGTGATAAGGTAACTGTTTCATTACCACAAACCATGACTTGCAGCATTGTGCAAGTAGTTGCTATTAATCAAGATATAGGTTATACATTTATACTTTAGGTGTAGGAAGTTGTATGCAGATGTATCCATGGTATTAACAGGACACAAATCTTATAGGTCAGATGGCCTCGGAGGCCACTTTCCAAGCTGGCTGCTGCCCTGGAGAATAGCTATATGGTAGCTGCATTGCATTCCATAAAGAAAATGCCTGGATCAGGTACCTTGAAGTTTTTCTTTTCTTTGATGAACTAATTAGAAGCACAAATTCATCACATGTATAGGTAACATTTCATTTCCATCTAAGACTCCTTGATCAACATCTTAGTGTACTCGGAAAAGTTATTGGCAGGTGAAGATGGCCGAAGGAACCTAATTGGTATGGCACGTGCTACATCTGATCATGCTTTTAATGCAACAATATGGGATGTCCTTGTTGATCCAGCTTATCAGGTGAATCTTTATTAGATTCTGTTCAATGAGAGTGGTTAATATGTCTTTTGTGTTGTGCTACATGACATAGCCTTATGTCTGACACCTTTTGACCATATCACCTGGTGGAAAAGATTGAGTGGGCCACTAATAATTTGCATCTTGGCTCTATTATTGTGACTGTAATGTAGAGTGGATGTTTGGGAATGGAAGTAATTGAACTTATTTGTGAAAATGGAACAGACATTAGGGCACTTGGTCATTTTTTATGGGAAAAATCAATCAGCAGTCCTCATCTTAGAGTATGCTCCATAGAGATTCGATCTTTATTTTTTAGCTCTTGAGACTATGATTTTACATTAGACCGTAAATGATCTTGTATATAATTGTGTAATAAGAAAACAAATATGCTTGTTTCATCCCAAAAAAACAAATATGTTTGAGAAAAACATGTCTCCCAAATAACTGCGGTTCTATTGGAGAAAAGTGCAGCCAGGAACCTTTAAAAAAAAATCCTAGAAAGGTGCAGTTTGGAAATCAATAACGATGTAATGGAATGGCATTTAAAATCGTCTATTTGTGATCAACAAGTGGTCTCTCAGGGCCCTTTTGAAGGGACAGGTTGGATGATTTTATAAGTAGGTTGTATCTTGCAATTTCACGTTTATATAGGGTACTGTATTAACTACAATCTTTCTTAATTATTTGCAATTTGATTTCTTTTTCTTCCTTTTTCAACTTTTGGAACTTGAGCAAGAGTGATATCCATCGGTTTCAACTTTAAATGAGAAGGAGCAGGTTAGTTATAATAGGCAACTTCATCATCGCTGTTGGAAATAATATTAGGGACATGGGAAAGGGAGAATTATGCCTGATTCAAAACATTGACTTGGATTTTACCCCGTTTTTGATCTGAAAAAGCACTTGTGAAGGAATTGCTTCTTTAATGCTATCATTCTCTTTCAGGGCCAAGGCCTTGGAAAGGCACTTATTGAAAACCTAATTAAGTCTCTTCTTCAGAGGGATATTGGCAATATAACTCTCTTTGCAGATAGCCAAGGTATGTGGCCTCTAGATGTCAACACTTATGTCTAGTGTTTGTAGGGATGATATTTCAACACTTCCGTCACATGATATCAGTATGCAAAATCAGATTAATTTAGTTTCAATTTCGTAGGGTTCTTACGTATATTATCTTTATTTCTTTATGTGGAGGATTGTTTGCATCTAGTAATTTTTATATCTGGCAAGAATGATTGGACGGGTCATGGCAATATCATGTCATCTGTTCTTCATGCCTCCTTGGACAATATTAGGTTAATGCGGGCATCCATGGCAGAAACCATAAGTGGTTTTGTTTTGTTACTTTGCTTTAATTGCAGTTGTGGAGTTCTATCGCAATTTAGGCTTCGAGGCAGATCCAGAGGGAATCAAAGGCATGTTTTGGTACCCAAAGTACTAGTTTCAAATTAACTTTGTGTCATGGTCCATGCATAAAATCACACAATCATTGCACTACCTGGAGGCTGGAGAAGGTGCCAAATATCGAGTTCAACGATCTTTGCTGCGTGTCTTGTAATTTCTAAAGCATGAAGTCGCTTAAGCCATTAAATGTGCTTTTAAGTGCCATTTGTTCTCTATGCATCTCCAATGCTGAAAGTACGACTTGAAGTTGAATGAGAGCTGGCTTGGTCTCTGTGTATCTACATCTCCATGGCCTTTGCAGCAACTTGGTGTACTTAACGTTAACATGGTATAATCTTCACCGTATTTGCAGTACCTTTGTTTCCTATACCGTACAAAATGCATTGTATCATTACAGTATGTTGATTAATTTCAAGTAGTATATTTTTTATCCGTGAACCTTGCCAGCGTCCAGTTTCCGTTTGCTTGATTGTTTCAGCGGGAAATTTCCGTTAGAGTTGGCCAAATGCTCTAGGCCCTGCAGTATTGTTGTTTGTGCTGATGATCCAATGTTTTCAGTTGAGAAATCAGCTTAAAAGTTCAATGGAGCTTTACTTCTAATTAAGATTATAAGCAAGTTGAGCTAAAATGATATAATGTGAGTTCAAGCTTGAGTTCAATTCAAAGTCTCAAAACTCATCAAAACTTAGAGCTTTGAGGATGGACTCAACACAAATAACTGGAAGGAGAGTTGGTCTTACTTTATTTAACTTAATATTAAATTATTCAAAAGAAGATATACTATTGTAGTTCACCTTATATATATCAAAGGAATTTGTTAATGTAAACAACTGCAATGCTAGTATTCGAAAAGGATTTTCTTTCTATGACACATTTGCAAAATTATTTTAAAAGCAATACAACAAAAATTGATCATTTTTACTTATATTTTATTAATACTTCATGCGATAAGACCTAAATATTAGTATCATTGATGATATAATTATAATTTATGGCATACTGCTAACATATGAATAGCATTTTAAGAGAATTTCTTAACTATAATTTTATAATGAATGAAATTTTAATATAATTAATAATTATAAAAATAAGGTTAAGAAAAAAGAGAATCTCATTTAAGTAACAAGATAAATGCAACTTCAAATAACAAAATAGCTTTAGTGATAATTGAACGGGAATCTCATATTTATAAGTCCATACGCTAAGCAATTTAGTTATGTCTCACAAAAATATATACAACAACTATTTTCTCTTTTTTAATAAATAATTTATAATTAATTTTTTTTCCCAAACTTGAGGGTCTTAAGTCTATATTTGTTGAGCTTGATCGGGTTTAAAAATTTAAACTCTATCTTAACTTAAAATAGTACTTAACAATCTAAGCTTCATTCTATAGAGCTCAATTTATTTAAAATATGTTTTTTTTATCTTTGTTAATTAAAATAATATCAATATCTAAATTTGATTCAAATTGGATTAATATTTAAACTAGATTTTAATTCGGTTGGGCTCTCGAACCAAACAACGTAGACATTATGAAACTTGAACTCCACTTAATAAATCAAGCTACTTGTTTACACCTATTTCTGATTAAATAAGGCCATTAGAAATTTGATTGCACAATTCTTAGGTCTTGTTTTGGTACACGTTCCTTATCTAGCTTCAATTTTACTATATTTTTCTAAAAATACTAACTTAAGTCTCCTTACCCTCTGTCTATTTTTCCCACATGCTAGAGTGACCAAATGAGACAACGGAGTGCTGTCTTGAATTTATAGAAGAGAACTTGGGTCGGCTGCCAATTTTTTTCCCTTATATGTATTAAGTTAACAAATAATCACCTAATGTTAAGCGTCCTTGTCCTATTCTAATCATACCCCAATCTGGTGCTTTCCTTGCCACGCCATAATCCAAGCTTTTCCCAAGTGACAGGTGGGTTTTGTTAAATTTTTATTAACTTTTCCCATTTATTTTAGCATATTTTAGGAGTTATTAGATATTTTAGGTATTTATATCTATATTATGCATGTTTAGTATAAATAAATAATCCTCAATATCATAATAGTACACATATATTTTATTTCTAATGACTCATTAATTATCAGAATTTATTTTACGCATTTTCGATAAATAACGAATAATATACGTATAACCTAAATATATAATATTTAATTATTTTATTTATCTAAATCTAAACTTACAGAATCATTCCTACTAATATTCTTAACTCGGTCGTAAAATTCAAGCTTAATTAAACAATTTATACGGTTATCCTAAATTTTATATATGGCTTTTGAATGGACTAATTTTAAGTTAATAGCCAATTTTGTGGAGTCTTATAATGGTTTTGGTAATTGAATTAGAAGACAATCAAAACGGATATCAAATCAAAAATTAAAGGATATTATCGAATTAGATATGATATACTAATTTAATAATCGAATTGGTTTTTCATCAAAGTTTCAGAAATGATACCACTTACATATCTAAATGTCAATTGCTCCGCATTTATAACTTGACATGATTACGAGGAATCAAATTATTCAACCGATATAATATATGGATGAATAAGATGAAAAAGGGGTTATGGCTAGAATCTATAGCATCGATTAACAAGATATAGAATTTAAGAAAACTCTCGTGAAAACATTTGATAACCAAAAGAATTTGTTTACGATAATATCGATAAACCTTTAGATACAGCTAGGGTTATAAGGATAAAACTGGAAATCGCTAATAAATATTTTTGAAATAACAAGTTTCATGTCTTCAATATAGTATTACATCCTTCAACATGCCCGGGTACATTGTTAACAGCCCTCGTTGCCCACGTTGTTGCCCACGCATGTGCACAATGCTCGTGTAATTCTTGGGCAAATAACACCTAATACGAAAAGAATAAAAAAAGTCCGTGTATATAGCCATATACATCTTCAAGCTCTAAATTTTTGCGATCGGTCAACAAAACTCGAATTAGATCCTTGGATCTTGATTGATGGACCGATGGGCACATCACACTTATTTGTCTCATTTTTAAAGATTGAGATACGAAAGAAAGTTTAAATTATAGGCATTAAGTGAAAAATTATGTCATTTTCTCTTACTTTGGTTAAATCAATTTGAGAGTGAAAATTGGTGGTAATGGGAGGATGTGGATGGAAATAGGTAGAAAAGCTAAAATTAAATAATGGGGTTATTAAAATAAATTGACAAATCCATACCCTTAAAGTGTAGCCAAAAGAACATATTAATTAAACAAATTAAAAAGTAAAAGATATGTTATTGTAATTAATAAATATTACTAATGAAATTCAGATATATTATTTCGGCATTTTATACTTCCAAATTTTTCACCAAAAAGCCTTATTATTTTCACATGTCCTGAGCAAGGTGTCTTTGCATCGGACTAAGGGTACTACGAGACGCAAACTTTATACAAGAGATTATGCAAGGAAATGCAAATAGCCTGCCCTTGTATTTGTATCAATCAGTGTTCCTCCTCGCGGCATAGACACGGTAAGCCGCCAGTCCAACAACAGCTACAGCGGCTCCAACCGAAACCACCATTAGAGAGCGATTTATCAGTCTATGATACCGTTCCCGGCTTCTTCCAGCTTCAGTTTCCGGAATGCTTAAATGGGGATGCTCCGCCGCTTTGATTATTCGACGGAAGGCATTATTAAGATCACCGAATTTTGTGCTGATAGGTATAGGAGCCTCTATTCCCAGTTCCTGAGTTACCCTGATGGAGTCTTGAATGCCCATTGGAAAGGGATCGAGATCATCTTTAGCTGCAATGATAAGACAAGGCACCTCAAAGCCAGTGGTTTCGCCATGACTGGCAACATCAACAAGCAATTCGGTTGCTCTCTTCCATGAGGACTCATCTGAGGTGTCATGAACAAAGATGGCTATGTCACACTGAGCCAAAGACTCTTTTGAAGATGGTAATCTTTTAACTTCATCTTCGGGAATTTCGTGTAGGACAAGGGTTTTCTTGGTTCCTCCAGGCAGATCTTCAACTGCATTCACAGCATACCGCTCCTCCTCGCTTAGATTGGAATCATCAGAAAACGGTCTTCCTAGAAAAGAATTCAACAATGCTGATTTTCCAGCCCCTTTAGGCCCAAAAACGTAACACTGAAAGACGTTTCTGTCCGATTGTCGTCTCTTTCGATTCGAACGTCTAGCCCTAGTCACACGAACAGCAGTAGATGGATCGTTGGGATAGCTAATATACACAAGGTACTCCATCGTCCGAGCCGGATCGAGAAGAGTCATGAGAGCCCACTGAGACAAAAACCCATCGAGTGTAAGTCCTCCCAATGCGGTTTTCTTGGCAGCATCTTTATATGGAGCCTCATTCCATGGACATTCCGGCGCAGTGGAAAAAAGATCCTCGATTTCCGCAGGTCTCAAGGCTCCATCACCATCACCATCAAACAAATCGAAGAGCCCCTTGAGAAACTCGACAGCATCATATGTCAGCTCCATGCTCTGATCAGGACTTCTTCTAAATGATGATGGGATCAGGCCATCTGCTAGTTTGATATCATTGTCGTAACCGAATTTCCTTAGAACGGTCCATGTTGTCTCGTGTCTCGCCTTTTCTATGAACAGAGCATGAAGAAAGAGGAAACCTGTCAATGTAAGACCGCGGCGTTCATCGACTCCTTCGGGCAATCTCTCTTGCACCACGCTTTTGACAACCGCGATTTCAGAAGTTTGTAAAGGCGCATTGAAGCATTTTACCTGGAAATCATTTAACTCTGCATCGTTGAGTGCGCCATCCTTATCGTGATCACATAGAATAAATATACGCTTCAGAGCCCGAACACATCTGGGCTTCAAAGTTTGCATTTCCTGATCGAACAACGGACTTGTCGGATGGAGCACCGCCTTTTGCGCATAGTAGAAAACCTCAGGAATCTGAATTTGCCAGTAGGCAGAACACTCGATACAAGTTTCAATCTCTCGAAACTGTTGCATAATCGGGTACATAACCTGCTCCAAGCTGATAGGTTCAACCTCAACCTCAACCTCAGCCTCAGCCTCATCTCTCAAATCAAGCTTGCAGCCGACAACTATTACTGGAACGTTTACCTCCAATCTACGAAGTTCTGGAAGCCATGAAGTAATCAAGCGATCAAGTGTTGCAGGCTGGTCACAAGCATAAGTAAGAACAACAGCATCCGCCAGTCTCAGTTCTTCTCGTAGCTTGCCGCTATCCTCCACTCTGGCAGAGGTGTCGATTATCGTAATAGGCACATGGTCGGGATAAAGATCATCGGGCAACCGTGTAGGTGGCAAGACAGGTGGAACAGTAGCTGGAAAATGATTGGTAGCAGCAGCACAAATCAAGCTTGATTTGCCGGTGCCACGATCGCCAGCAACTACGATTCGGACACTGGTTTTACCCCCGGGTCCAGCGCTTCCAGCAGAAGTTTTCGCCATGAAAGAAGGGTTTGCGGAAAAGTAAACAAAAAAAAAAAAAAAAAAAAAAAAAAGGCAACCACCAAAAACCTTAGCTTCTGTACAATATTATCTTTTATAAATTTTGGTAGGCCTCCGGCTCAGTGAACCGGATAAGCACTTGACAAAAAGGGGACGTGCTATTCAAGTATGGCCCTGCTCCGCTTTATTAAAAGCTAGGACCACTACTGAAGGTCAAACCAAGGACCTATGGAAGCTAGGGCTCGTCCCCCATCAATCTTGGATCAAACGATAGTTACACACATGCTAAAAACTATGTAGGCTTTTGATATGTAATGGCTGTTTCGTTTAGTTACCACACTCCAGCTCAATATCTTTTATACGATTATGCAGCATACTTCAAGGTTTTATAGAGTCCCAACTCCTGAATTTTGAAGGATGTCCGTACAAGTTAACCTATCAAGTAATCTGCTTACTTCTTACAATATATAATATCAACTCTTATTTTTCATACATGAATATGAATAAATGTATGTCCTTGAGTACACTAAGTAGTATTTTTGCAATATGTGCATCCTACTGTATGCTAGGTATGTATACTAATAATATACATAAAGTATGTAGGGGGGATTATGTGTAATTGACATATGTATACATAATAGAATAAAATATTCCTTATATTAATATTTCATTATCAAATCTTAAAATAATCTGTTTATCATTATTATTATAATAAAGGTAGCTTAATTTCCCTTGAGTCAATCACCTAGAACAATATATGAGTCAATTTTCCCACCTTAAATTCGTAGTGACGATTTACTTATTTCAATGTAACTTTATACCCTGATGATATTATTATTTTTTGAAATCTTGATTAGTTCTATGATTTACCCATAATCAGTACATAAAGCAGTTGGGTTAAAATCTCAATCGAGACATTACTTGCATAGACTTAGTTATTATGGTACCATATACCAAACTCAAGCTAGAAGGAAGGCATGTAGAGCCACGTTCTCCTAATCTGATCTAAATTAAGTAACATAGAGAAAATAATGGTAAGGTTGAGAGTGATCCCCTATAGGACTACTTAATTTTGATACAAAATGTGTGTATGTGGCATCTTTTCCAAACAAGGTTAGAACAGAGTTAATTTCTTAGAATACTTCACATCATAGTAGGAAATGATATATAGATGAGATTTGGTTGTATTCATTGCACTTAAAATTGTGTGATAATCTTGCTTCCTGATGTGTTATAGTATAACTTAGAGCATGTTTATAAAGGAGTTTTTAAAAAGGTGTTTTTAGGGCGCCACCTCAACATTGTATTCTCAACTCCCTTTTACTTTATAAAGGAATGTTTTGAGTAAAGATTTTCACTTTTATTTAATTATTTTGTCCACCAACCATTTTTTTTATTTAATTATGGCGATTGACACATTGACCACATAATCAACTATGTCACGAAAAGTAAAGTAGAAAACCAGATCTTCATAAAGTACCTTTTTTAAGTTAAACATCTATCCACGAGTGCAAATTATAATGGGAGAAGGGTGCTTAGCATAAGTATTTATACTAAGCACCCCTTTATAAACATGCTCTTAGAGTCGTTTGCCTCATATTAAGCACGTCGACTTTTGTTCATCCCTTTATGGTCTCTTTTTATGATGCATATGTTTAAATGTCCCATATGGATTATAAGGTGTTATAATACTAGTTTATAAGGTCATGGTGATGAATTCATTGTTAACATATAATTGCAATTTTTTAGTCAAGTAATTGAAATGAGAAATTAATATTTGTTGGTTTGGTTTGGTTATTCACTATTTTTGGCTTGAGGCGTTATAAATGGTATTAGAGTGAATCCTTTACCGGTAGGTAGACAGTTCAGGTCTAGCCTTACTTTAGAGAAGAGGTCCGAAGAGAGCCAAGAGTTTCGAAGAGAGCCAAGAGTTCTGAAGAGAGCGATGAGTGTCACTAACATGCTTCCAAGATAACCTATAGGTAGTAGGTAACCCAAATCGAATACTAAAAAAGGGGGAAGATTTAAGCTCAATTGTAAAATCTCGCGAAGAGGATGTCACGTATTTAGAGGAGGTAAAGGGTTGGGGGTAAGTATCCTACATAGATTATGATATGTTGTAGTATTAGTTTATAAAGTCATAGTTGTAAATTATTTATCAATACATCGTTACAACTTTTGAACCACGTAATTGAAATAAACATATTAGTGTTTATTAGTTTAATTATTCACAACTTTTGATCTGAAGCATTGTAAATGATATCAAAGCGTACCCTCTACAAGTAGGTAGATGGTTCAAGTCTAGCACCAGTTTAAAGAAGAGGTCCAAGGAGGGTAAGAATTATCACTAGGATATACCTTCAGTATGCTTTCAGGATGACTTATAGGTAGTAGGTGGTCCGAATCATCTATCGAAAAAGGAGGAAGATTCGAGTTTAATTGTAAAGTCTCGTGATGAAGACATCACGTATTTAAGGTAAGGAGATTGTGATATCCCATTATTAAGTATCTCGCATAAATTATAAGATGTTGTGATACTAGTCTATAAGACTACAATAGTGAATCATATGATTGCAACCTTTGGGTCAAGTGTTTGAAATAGACCTATTAATATTTGTTAGTTTAGTTATTCACTACTTTTGGTTTGAGGAGTTATACTTTTACAGGATGATCCCACCAATATATTTATGATACAATTATCTGAGTAAGTATGCAAAGAATGGTATGGATAAGGTTATAGGTTATGAGTGATATTAGATGTTTAATGTAATCACTAAAGATTAACTTGTTCTCATATTGTCTTTTAAGTTTATGGTCAAACTTAGGAGATCAATGCATACAATGTTTAGACTAAAGGAAGATTATAACCTTAAATTGTGTCCAAGTGTGTACTTATGCACATATACGTACATGCATGTATGTGTTTGTCTACTACTATTGTTGTTTTTGCAAATGTACTAAAGGTAATGGTGATACGTTGATATGGATTGGTTAGTATCTTGACTTGAATCTTGAACAATTAGTGATTTTAATGAATTTGTATATGGGGTTTTTACAAAATCAATAATAAAATTAATACTTCTAGGGTTTTTCGAATTGAATAATAGATAAAGGAAAGAACATTGATAAATCAAGAAAAGATATCATACGCTATTCTCAAAATGAACTAGGTTGATTGAATCATCAATTAACATGATCCACAATAACTTTGGGTATTAAATAGAATTGGATATTACATACAAAATTCTAAACAACATCTTACGCCATAGTCTAGATAAAAATTGATAACATTTGAGAATGAAGAAAGAAGTATTCTTAATATTCAATAAAAGACTTAAGGTCTCTTAAACTCATTTAATAGTAAAATGTCATAAACTATTAGTCTATTACAAAATTCGGTCTATTTATAGGTTTAAGAAATAAAACCTAGTTAAAAGGAAAGGAAACTCTCTCCAAAAATGAAAAATAACATATAACAAAGAGCTTAATAGGACCCTAATAACTAAATTAAATAACAAAAGGCACAAACTAGTAAATTTTCCCTATAAAACCTAACTTAAGTTTGGTTACCCACAACTCTAAGGTAAAACTTCCTATTTGTCTTCTCTTAACCATCTTTTTAGACGGCCTTGAATTGGTTGATCTTTCCAATGTACTCCTTCCACCCATAATTCTTATAAAAACTCCCATATGAATTCATTTAAGACTTTGAGCCATATTATCTTCTCGGGTTTGACAACTATTTGCCCTTGAATCTAATTTGTGATTAGCTTTGAAGTTCAATACCCACCTCTTCTAAAAAGTGGAGCCTACAAAGGCATGAATAATTTTTTTCCCTCTTTCATTTTTTCATAACTATCGGATCTTTATGCACTTCCTCTTGAGTCATAGGTAACAAAATGAATTATTATCCTTCCTTCGTGGACAATTATATGGTCTTAAATTCATCATATGTGGTTCACTTATCATAGTGTTGTCATCTCCCCAATAATGTTGTAACATTCTTATGAGCTACATTATAGACAACTTCATCAATATAATTACCAATTGAAAATGGAACATGAACCTTCATATGGACATAGGACAATCTTCAGTCATCAAACTAATGTAATCCATGCAACTTCTAATGTGAAGTAATTTGAAGTCCATAATTCCAACAAAACTTTAAGAAGCAACCTTCACATAGCTACACCCATTAATGATAATGACATAAGTCTTGTTTTAGATCAAACACTTATATCATGCTATCTTCGATTTATGATTGCTTGTGTATTCAATGTTCTCTTAACCACCATCCAAAATAATGGCCCTTTATCAGCCATAAGCTCTACTATGTCATCAATGTTTCCTATCTCAAACTACACTTTTTTCTCCTTCTCACTTTCAACCTCCATCTTAGGCATTTTCCCCTTAATGGCCATCACTCTATGGTTTACATACTTGGCTGCCAAGTACCTATCTAAGGCACTTAAACATTTAATATCTTTACTACACTTATACTATTCTTGTTATAGAGTTCTCACGTCTACCTCCTTCTATTGATTATAATTTACCCTCTATGACTTTTTCTTAATAAGATGCTTATCTTCAATTTTTCTTATGGTTAGAAGACGACTAGGGGAGCAATTAGTGAAGAAGAAGTGGGATAGTGAGGTATATGCTAAGATAAGGAAGAGTCTGTAACTAGAGATCTGTAGTGTTTTGGGATTGGAGACCAAATTAGTTGCCTCTTCAAGGCTGTGATGAAGTTAAATTGTTTTCAAGATCTCAAAACAATTCCAATGTTAAGTTTTTAGTGCAATTGCCTTTGTAATATGTGTTGTCAATTATACAATTAAAACAATCAGTGGGCCAATCATTTAGGCATAGATACGTATTTCAACGTTTTCAAATATTGATTCCTTATTTAAACTTACCATCAAATGTTAATATCTTCTAATGTAAATTCTCCCATTCTTATTAGTTTGTGGTTATTTATGTATTAATTTTTTATAATACATTAGATTACAATATTTCCTTTTACATGTACAAAATGACTAAGAAATAAAACCTCCAAACCTATGTCATATAAACTCTAAGCAGACGATAGATTGACAATCATAGAAGCATGATAAATTTTGATAATTTTATTTGAAATCATCAAGATCTTGCATGCTTTTATACATGAGCAAACTCAAAAGCTTCAAGTTTTAAGAAATCTACCTTTGTTGGATCATTCTTATACCGTGGGAAAGCTCTTGGCACCATGGAAATACCGCCATTAACTCCTCCTAGGTGATTTGATTAATAAAAACCCAACCATGCATATGAATCCTATCTAGGTCTCTTGCATCTCTCATCAATTACTAAGATGAAAACAATAAGCATAAGAATTTGATTATAGTGATTGTGTACATGTACCATGTAAGTCTTGCATTGCACGTGGCCATAGAATGGCATGGTAATAACACATAGAGATGCTTGTGATATGCAGCACTAAAAACCGATAAGGGCATCGATGACATGAAACTAGTATACGTATTCTATAATTATTTCGCATTATTTTAGTCATTAATCTAGTTAATATTATAGTACTTTGAGTTTAATTCTTTAATTTTCATCTTCAGGGACTTTGAGAGGTAGTTAATGAAATTTCAAGGATTTTTATGAAGTTTCAAAGCTTACTTAGACAAAAGCATTAATCAAGGATTGAAACAAAGGATTTTAAGTGAGAAAAGAAGTCTAAAAAAGAAGATGATTGAAGACCATGATCGTAGTTCATGCCTGTATTCCTATTGTCATGCAATTTTATTAAATTTTGAAGATTTCGAACTAACTGCAAATACACACCCAAACATTACAGTCGTGTACTTCACCCGTGGACTTGTAATAATTTTAAAATATTCTATTTTTATTAGGTTTTCTTTGTAAATCTAGATTTATTCCTTATAAATAGATGTCTAGATTTAGGTTTGTAGAGAAAGCCCCCTTTGGAAAAATTTTAGGTTAGAATTATATCGAGGGTTTCACAACTCTTTTCTTCTTTTCATTATGTTGTTCTTTTAATTTATTCTTATTAAATGGTTATTGAGCCCTATTTTTTATTACAACAATTTCTATTTTTATCTAATCTATGATATTGTTCTTTGACATTCTAATTACACTATTTATATTGTCATTTAATTAGTATTTACTTAGGTTACTAGTTCAATATTTGAGTTTACTATTTAAGACATAAGTCCTTTAGTAAACAAACTTGTATAATCAGAAAGAATTGAGTATGCTAAGAGATTTGGTATTGATTTCTCCAAATTAGGGTAACCTAAGACAGCCAACCTAATAGTAGGATCCAAGTTCTTCATATGATTTTGAGATACTCTATTCAGAAGCGATTCGAGTAGAAAGGGCCTCGGGATTAAGAATTAGCTAAAGGCATAAGTCTAATCAATTTAAATTAGGCATATCCACGGTCTAAAGAGTAATTGAGATTAAAAAGTTACATAAAACTAGGTAATAAATAACAACAATTTACTAAGGATTATGTACTCTTTAATTTAATTGAATTATGCCTATTTATTTCAATTAGTCTTACTTATTTAGTTTGATATTTTATGTGTTCTTGTTTATTTTATCATTCTTATTTTATTTATCGCTCCTCATTCATCTCTACTTCTTAATCAAAATTATCCTAAATCGGTAAGTTAGATAATTAGTGCATTATGGTAAATTGCTTATAATCTAAGGTTCTCACATGTATAGTTCTTAATAGGATCAACACTCGGACTCATAATCCATTTTAACTATATTATAACTTGTCAAGGTACACTTACCTAATGAATGTAATCAGACAACCATATCAAGGTGAGTCCGAACCTATCAAAGGAATGAAAATGGAAATAACAATGAAGTGAAGCAAAAACCTAAAAGTCACTCCAAGGATATTACACACTAAGGAACTCTTGTAAATCAACTAAGCTTGTTGATATGATAGACAACTTGAATAGCCGAGTTACTTGCCTCCAAACGTTGCTCAAGGGAATAGACAAGAGTAAGAATAAATTAGGCTTGTTAAAAGAAAAAGGCTCCAATTACAAGAAAAAGAGGTGTTCTACATTGATGGTGACAGATGCAACTTACATCACAAACGGGCGTTTAATACCTATACATTTAAGGTAACCTACAATCCTATGCAAGTTAAAAAAAGGGGCATTGTCCTAAAATAGTAAGGATGAAGAAAAATATACTAAGAAAGAAGGGTAAATCCATAATATAAGAAGAGAGAATATTTAGGCCATATCCATATTATTATGGATGTTAGAGGACATGTGTCATGACTTGAATGGATGCAATTCAATTACATGAAGTTACGATAAGATTATTGGTCAACAGCTTCCCAATTGCTCGGCATAGGAAGTTCCATTGTTAGTTCTTGTAAATAATCATCAGTTGTAGGGTGGTAGTCCAGAACATATAGACATTTAGTTAAACAACTCAAACCTAAGTAGGGATAGCTTGGAATCAAAGCAGTCGAGCTATTGGAAAAGTTCACCAAGCTATTTGAAGGTTGCTTAGATTATCCTCAAGTTAACACTATATGACTCTTGTTAGAATATAAGGCTCAAAGCTACAGAGATGGGGAAGGTCGAGTCTAATAAACAGGTTGGACTCCTCAACACTAGGGTAAAAAGTGAGAAATTGCTAAGCCATAATCTCTAGTCCTCTATCTTTGGCTCGAATAAGGGGTTTAATTGAATGATTCCTATCATCCCCCCAAGTTGGTTGGGATTTGAGATCAAATCCGGGTAACCTTCTAGCTAATCATCTTTTTTAGGACTGTCTGGGCTTAAGTCAGTGATATTCAATATGTTAGATACTCCGTAGTTATCTAATAGTTCTAGTTGGTATGTATTATTATTGATCTTCTAAAGTATCTTAAAGAGTCCATCAACTCGGGTGACTAACTTGCTCTTCCTTCTCCTAGGGAATCTATCTTGGCTCAGGTGCAAACGTACTAAGTCACTAGGTTGGAATTGCTTTTTCTTCCTTCCTTATCCCTTTTAGTCTAGTTTTTATGCATTTTGATCCAATTTTTTAGCTACCTCATGGTGTTTCTTGCCTCAAAGTCTTCTTTGTCAAGTGTGTAAGCTCCCAAAATTAAGTTTAGGACAACCGAGCCTAGATTTAGGGTTTTTAGGAAAATTTATTCAATTAAGCCCAAACTTTATGACTAGAATAAAAAAGTTAGTTGAGATATTACAATGAAGTTAGTTTTTAGAAATAATGAGCCAAAATCCCAATTTTTCCTTTCGAAGTAAGAATATTTAATATAGTACTAAAATGTTCATAACTCTTAAAATCGAACTTAGATTGCAACGAGAACTTAGAGTGCAACGAGAACTTAGAGATAAGTTAAATTAAGCTATAAAATGAGATAATATAGTATAATTTACTACATAAAAATACTAGTAATTTTATGAGTATACCCGGTATAAATAATAATTATACTCGTAAATTAACCTTAAATTATGTAATTATATATATATTGTGTTGAATTCATGAAATTAACTTTAGAACATATCCTAAAAATAAAAGATATGTTAGAAACTTAATTATATGAGTATAGTTATATATTATGTGTGATATATATACAAGAAATATATACTCGTATATTAAGTAAATAATTAAGTATTAATAAAATATACTCAAAATACCTAAATAATTGCAAAATCTTATCCAAAAAGCCTTCCAATTGCTTATTCAAGTCTTTAAAAGGTAAAATCTACAAGCAAATGACACCTCACACTTGCAATTAATGGAGGAAAAAGCAAAAATAAATAAATAAATAAAGGAAAGAGAAACTGACCTAAACCACTATAAATCTGTTGAACAATATCATTTTACATCTTTTGAAACCAGAAACAATAGAAAGAAAAATTAGAAAAAAAAATCATAGAAAATAAAAAGAAATTAAGAAAAATAGGGGAAAAATTCATCCTAGGGTAGAATCATAACCTAAAGTGATTCTGCTGTGGAGCCTAACCAAACACCACCGGTCACCACCACACCTAGGCCATCCGACAACTACCCAACCGCCGCTGGCCACTGGAGCACCCAAGAACATCAAGGTCAATTTTCTACCCTGTTTTTCAATAATTTTTTAAAATTAGTTAATCCACTCAAAAAATTATGAAAAAAATTGTACTTAGGTTATTTTGAAATGCTTTCACGTGATATTTTTATTTTTGAAAAATTCATAATATTTAATATACTTTCTTAAGAAATTTACTAGTCACCCGAATTTAGATTTGTAAAATAAATGTGCTAAATGATGTTGTTTCTAGTTGAAAATTTTTGTATAGGATATTTATGATATATAGATAATTTCTATGTCGCCTAAATTTTGGTTTGAATATTTTTAATATTTATTTCATTTTTGGGCCTGAAAATAGCTCGAAAATAAGTTGAAATTATGAATTTAATTGGAAATTATGAAATTAATTGATGAAATGGACATATACTGATCTATAATAAATAATAACAGTATTGAGTCAGATTGAACTTAATTGGGTATAAAAAGAATCATAATTGGGTAATTTACAATAATTTAGGGGTAAAATCATCAATACGAATATATAAGCGATAGGTCAGAAACTTGAAACCAAATAATAACTAAATGCCCTATATTTTTAGGATTCTATGGAAATTTTTAGGGAATTATTTGGTAACCCGAACTATTTATTACTAATTTACTTAGTAAAATAGCTTAATTTACAAGTCGAGGTATATTTGTAATATTAATAAGCTAAAATGAATTAAATAGTTAAATAAAAATATATATATAAGATTGCTGATCAAATTAGATTAAATAAATATTTTTATTATATTTATTAATATTTTCTAATCGGGATACACTTTACGTATATTAGAATTGGATAATACTTATATTGTAACAATATATGGATAAATTAGATAAAGTATAATTTAATAGCATAAATTACGTATAATACAATCATATTTATATAATTATGTATAACTGTATTAAAATCTCAAACTATCCGTTAAAATTCGTCTCTAGAAATAGGACTCGTAAAACGTGTCGTTAGGTCTATACGAACCCAACAACACTAATTTTGTTAAAATCAAACAATCTTAAGTAATTTAACCTATAACTTTATCATATTTAAGAATGTACATATTTCGGTAACTTTATCGGAATTACAACGTGAATTAATAAATTAAAAATACGTTTTGATATAATTAAAACGATGCATAATACGTAATAATATGTATGATGTACAGTATCAACAATTAATAACTTAATTTGATATATAGTGATAATACGACTATATATTATGGAAATAATAATAATATATATATAAATATAACTATTTTAGATTTGTTTTCGTAATTATTACGAAAACTGAATTTGGGTGTTTTGTGTAATTAGGACCTTCCAATACAAAGATAATTGACGATTCGAATCAATAATAGCGAACATCTAAACAAGTAAGTTAGGATTGTGGCTTCACCGCTTGTTTTGATATTATTTAAAGTATCCGGAGACCCAAAGAGTACTTCTAGTTGTGTTTGTAGCTAGATGATTGTGTGCATGTTGTGTATGTGGATGATACTCGGTTGTAACAAGAGTTCAACTCCTTGGTGTGCTGCTCTGCATGTTTACATAGATTTTGTATTGTGTAAACTTGTTCGTCACCCTTGATTAAAACTAATGTTTATTCAACTAAAATGAAATTGGACATACATAACACCTATTATAAGAAACGATTAAGAGTGTTAAGCCAAATACTGACTTCCTTCAATAAGGATAGCTGAAATGGTCCTTTTTCCCATCTTTAGTCAAACTAAGTAACAAGCAAAGAGATCGCGGCAAGGTTGGGGGTAGTGGTTTGAAGGCGATTATGGGAGGAAGGTGTTCTCCATTGCAGAAGCCCGAGTTTGGTCTGACTTAAGTTACGATGAAATTTCTCAATCTGAATTGGAGCGAATGTAATTTCTCTAACCTCACAGTGGACCGGATAACACTGTGCGATTTTTCATTTGAGTGATTGCATTGCATTTCATCATAATTATTAACCTGATTTGTGATTATGCAGTACTCTTCTGACTCCGTCCCACTTACTAAGCTCGTTGTGCTCACATCCCTGTAGACTCTCTTGTAGGTATTGAGTAAGGACAGGATGTTCAGATATCACCGTTCCCAAGTTAATGTGCTTCTGTTTAGGAAAGTAAGGATCGATGAATCAACTAAACCTGGGTTTTTGACTTTATCTTTGAGTTTTTGAGGAAACTAATTTAGAATTCCCTGGGAGCCCACTAATTTCCTAACCTATTGTATATAGACTGCAAAACCTATGGTTTTTAATAAACTCTAATTGTAAACTTTACCTTCGGACGTAAAATGTTTGTATAAATACTATTATGGTACTAAACAACAGGTTTTATAGAACAAGTATTTTGTAAAAGCTTTACCACATATTTGTTTATTAACAAGTATCAAAACAGATGTTTCAAGCTGGTTGAGTTGTGCGCCTTGTGTGAACTGTATTTACGATAGCAACTGTAAGGTTAGCTTCTACCTTAGATTAGTTTATACGGCGGGACTATTATGACTCTTTCTATTCGAGGCGTGACAAAGTGTGTGTACTAACATGTAGTCAAGGGGTAGCTCAGGGTTGAAATCATAGACAACCTCAAACAATGTTTAGCCTATATTACTATAAACATATCGATTTTAAGCAAACTCGATCACAATTAAAAATGCATCTTAGTTAGTCAAGTTTCTTCCTACAATAACTTTGAGCAAAGATGCTAGAATGTGTTCAATTACCTTTGTTTGACCATTGGTTTGTAAATGGCATGAAGTATTAAAAAGCAACTTGGTGCCTAGTCATAGCTAGAGAGTCCACCAAAAATGGCTTAGAAATTTTAGATGTTTGTCTGATACCATGCTCCCCGACATGCCATGCAACCTGATGATTTCCTCTAAAAAGAGAAGAGAAATAGTTAAAGTATTATTAGTTTTGGTGTAGGGTATAAAATGTGTATCTTGCTAAGTTTGTCCATGACGACCATGATAAAATCCTTGCTTCGAGTCATTATGGTAAGGCTAAGAACAAAGTCCATGCTTAACTCGACCTAACGTCAAGTCAAGACAAACAAAGGAATAGCTTTTCCTCATTCTGCTAGACTCTTCACTCTTCGACAGATCGTATTTCTTTCTACAACTTGTTAGAGATCCATCCTCATTTAAGCTAAAAGAATTGAGTACTCAATAAATTAAATGTCATCTTCTCTCTAAAGTGTCCAGAAGTCCTCTACCATAACCTTCTCTTACCAATAACTCTCTCATTGAATAAGTCGGTACACAAAGTTTGCTTACTTGAAACAAGTACCCTTCCTCTACAAAGTAGTCTTCTATTATTTTTCCGTTACTACGTCCATTTTAGATTGCGTGGAAGGGGGGATCTCAATGATACTATATGTTAATGTTGGCAAATCCCAATAGTTAAGTTTGAAGGTCAGAAAAGACACTATACTTAGACAAAGCGTTGACAACTACATTTTCCTAGCCTCATTTGTACTTGATCTTAAAGGTGAAACCTTCTAGAAATTCTATCCATTTGGCTTGCCATTTTTAGAGTTTCAATTGGCTCCTCAGGTATCTCAATGACTCATGATCAATGTAGATAATGAACTCATTTAGTAGGAGGTAGTGCTACCATACATGAAGAGCTCAGATCAATGCATGGAGTTCTTTATCATATACTAGGTAGTTCATTTAGGCTCCTCTTAGATTCTCACTATGGTATGCAACAAGTCATCCTGTTTACATTAGCACACCACCAATGCCAACTCTTAAAGCATTGCATTTAAGCTTAAAGACCGTCTCAGTTTAGAAGAGCCAAAACTAAGGTAGAGATTAACCTCCTCTTAACCTTAGCAAAACTCTTATCTTCTTTCTCTCCCCACTTAAACTCCATGTTCGTCTTTGTTAGTTCAATAAGAGGTGTTATAAATGTATTAAGGCCCTAGATAAACCTTTAATAAAGGAAGATAAATAGTGAAAACTTCTCATCTCAGCATAAGAGATAGGAGTGAACCACTCAACAATAGCTTAGATCTTCTTACTATCTACTTGTAGGCCTCTTCCGCTAATAATATACCTTAGGAAGACCATGCTTGATTCGCTAAAAGCATAAGCATGAACCAACAAGTGTATCAGGTGATGAAAGTAGTATAAACGATGAGTCAATGTCATATTCTATAGGGAGTTAAGAGCTAGGTGCTAAGTACTAAATTACTTGAGTTTTTCTCAAAGCTAAGTTATCAATAATTAAACTAAAATTGAGTAAAAACTAAATAACAAGGTTATCGAGCTTAGTTTTTCACCTCTCGATTTTTAAAAAATTAAGTCTTCTTTAAACTGACTGGTATTAAACCCTTACCGATTTAATACTAATTCTCGATTAGGGGTTAAAGAAAACCTTTTTTTTTTTAGATGTGTTCAAGTCACTATTCAACCGAAGTTAGGAAAAACAATTAAATTATAACCAATTAAGTGAATTGGTTATAACTTAGCCACTAATCTATAATAAAATGATTTTTGAAACAATTTTTCAAAATCGGAGATTTGGATTTGAGGGTTAGAAATTTTGAACCCTTACAGGTACCACTGACTTTTCAAATTTAACTTTAATATTAAAAATCACCTTTTTTAATTTCATTAAAAAAAAACTTGCTTGTTAATTACTCTAATTAGATAACTTAAATAATCTAGGAAGAAAAGGAAAATTGGAATTTTTTATTTTTATTGTCGCTCCATAGATGTCTGCACACTCGCTATTTGAGATCAGACGTACATAGTTCTTTTTATAAAACTTTAGCAGGTTGATCTTGTTTTAATTTTGAAAATACGTCGAATTTACGTCTTTAATTCAAATTAGTTTATTTGAGAAAAATTTATAAAAAAAAGGGTCCTATAATGGAACTCTTTATTTAAAATAAAAAAAAAAACAAATTTTAAAACATCCTAAATTTGAATATGGGTTGGTGTATTTTTTTCTTATTTGGAAAAACGCTTTTTTAAGTGATAAATCATTTATTCACCAACCTACTTATTTTTATTTTTCCTTACTCATTTTTTTCATCCTATATGTTTCTTATTTGTTTTTTTTATCTATTCCCATTATACTAAAAAATAATAAATAAATAAACTATTTTTTGTCTTCTTTTTCTTTTTCTTCTTTTTTTTCTTTTTTTTTTAACATTACAATGTACATAAAATAAAAAAAATATACAAAAAAAAAAGAAAACCGAATAACAAAGCAAAAGAAAAAAAAAAAAAGAAGAAGAATAAGTCGAATGGAAAAGGGTTAGACCAAAGGGGAACATGCAGGTCGTTGCGAATCCGAGTCGAGTTAGGCTCCACCTCTTCTTTAAGCTTAGTAGCAAAGCAGTGCAGTTTGGGTCAATATGGTAGCCAAAGTGAGCAAGGGAAAGGAGATTTGTGTGTGTTTAATTGGAAATAAGGGGGTGGGCTCGATGCTGTAGCCGTTAGGGGTAGTATTAGTGAGTGGTGGTCGGTGGTGGTGCTTGGGTGGTTGGGTTCTAAAGTTGTTGGGTGCGAGAAGAGTGTTAGTTCAGGGTTTTCAAAGTATAAAGAGTTCAGTCGTAGGGTTAACGTGGGCTAAAGAGGGACGGAGGTAGAGGTTCAAGAAGGAAGTAGTGCGATGGTTAGTTTTTTGCAATGGCAAGTTGGTGGTGATGTTAAAGGCCATGGCAGAGGTCGAAGAGGGGGTGTAATGGAGAGCTTAAGCTATGGGTAGTATTCCTAAGGTAATAGTTTAGCTTGAACTTGAGTAGAGAGAAAGAGCCAAGGAGAGAGAGAGCTTATGCATGAGAGTTAGTTGATTGTTTGTGTCGTGGATGATTAGGAGAGTCCAATTTATAGTGATCTCGGTTGGTGTAAGCTCGGAAAGTTCTTTAATGGTGATTTGGGTATGAATTCAAATTTTTGAAACACAAGCTTTTTTCCAAACTTAGGAGCTCAATTTGACTATGTTAATCAATGAATGCAAATGGGATTTTGGTCGAAAATGAAACTACGCATGGCCTAATTTGCAATTTCACCATTGATTTGGTGAAATTACAACAAATAGAGGTTCAAAAATTGTATCAAAATTGGCTGCCTAGGAGGAAATGCACAAAAAATCTAGAGAAAATGAAAGAAGAAGGGAGGAAAGAGAAGGAAAGGGAGGGAAAGAAAAGGAAAAGGAAGAAAAAAGGGGCTAATGTTGTGCCACGTTAACTAACTCGACTAAACCCGACTTACCACATGTCATTACGTAACATGTAACAACTGACATGCCATGCTAGATTGCTTGACACATGGCACCATGTCAGCTTGTTATCCAATCCGATGGTGCTATATGTTAGGATACGTAGTGTAATTAGATCCTGATACATAGGCCGTTGGTATGTACCTTATTCATATATGCAATTAAATTACCCATATAAACTAAGTCAATTTAGGTTATTTAAGCCCAGTTTCAACGGCCCAACTTCTAAACCTATTTCAAAATTAAAAAATCTACCTTAATAAAAAGTTATTTTCTAAATTCCTTAAAATCTTCTATTTTTTCATTTTCTAAATTTTTTCAAATTTTAATTATTTTCTGAACTTCTCATTAGATTTCCTTTTTTTTTTTTGATATTTTTTCAAATATCTTATTTTTGTGCTTTTTCTTATTTTTTTACTTTTTTTCTAAAATTCTTATTTCTTCTATATTTCTTTATTTTTTTGGGTTTTTCTTAATTTCCTATTTTTTTGGTGTTTTTCCTAATTTATGACCTATTGAGGAAATAAAACAAAAGGGCAAAAATTGTGTGTCTACAAAGGTGAATACTAAATGAAATGTCTTACCTAAATTATGAGGGTCTTAGGTCTAAGAGAACAAAAAGATCAAATTGGCATTTATAAATCTATTCTCATTTAAATCGACATGATGCCTTAAATCAATATTCGAAATTGACTAAAAAGAATTTTAACTAAACTCATTAGAACTTGCTTATCTCTCGGAGTAGCGGAATTCTAATTATATCATAAAATTACCCGCTAAAGTAATTTATCTAGAATTATCCGGTAAATAATAATCTACTCAAACCGAAATTATTATTCTAGTTAGAAATACGGTTTAATCATGTCCCTATGACTCAAATCATATTTCCAACTGCATTAAGTATGCGAGTTCATTAATTTAATTAAAACTGTATATTCTTATGATGAGTTTTTTAAAAAATTTAAGTTATGTTCAATACAAATTATCAAAACTCTCTTGGATATCCTATATTTCTATCTGGCTAAAAAGTAATGACTAAATACTAAATAACTAAACAATGAACACAATAGACAAATATCCACATACTAGATATCGATATCGATATCGAAATAATACACAAAACATATCAACTCATCAAATCTATCAATACAAAACTTTAAATAAATTAAGTACAATATCTCATTATAAAACCCAAATGAATCAAGATATATATAAATTGAAATAACAAAGAAAAAAAATACTTGTATATTTAATCTCAAAACACAATACAAAATCGGCATATTTCAATACATTTAAAACCCAGAATAGTTCTCTAATATGCTAGAATAAAATAATTTAGAGTTATGAAATTAAAGAAAATATACTAAAATTAATAAAATAAACACAAAAAGCAATTTCTGTTCTCAAATATTCTCTAAAAAATAAAATCCCTAAGCTACTAGATGTTCTCCCTAAGCCCCCATATCAGCTTTTCATTTTTCTCTTCATAAATTCCCCACGTGTTCTTCATTTTGATGCAGGTGCTTGGTTCGTATATCCACCATAAAGCTGCTACTCCTTACATAATTTCTCTTCTTGGTAAAATTACACAAAGGGCTTTTTAATTATCCCATGGGTCTTCCATCAACATGGTCCGAGTCCAAAAAAAAAAAAAAAAAAAAAAAACTAGCAACCAGTGTTCTCTGAATTACTATCCAGTACTGGTGTCAACATATGCTTTGTTTAATCGTTCCAATCTTCTAGCCCCCACGTGTTTCGCAAGTTTGACTTGGGCAGCTCAATTGAATTGTGCTTCGCAAGTGAATTTCATAGCTTGGTTACGTCTGCTGCAGTTAAACATCAGCAACTTAGCTTGGTCTTAGTCTTGGCTTGAATAGAAACAGAGCTACTCGCCATGGTCAAATCTGCAGTTTTCTGCAACATGTATCCAAGGAGAGTTGCAACTGCAGTTGCTTCTTGCGTAGAGTGTCCTGCATTTGTCAAGCAATTTGGAGGTGCTATAATACCGTACTACTACTTGCTATAGAGAGCTGCTGAAATTTGAGTGGATCACGGCCTGCTGAAATCAAGAAGAGGAGCGTAGACTGCTGCAGTTAATGGTGCTTCTCGATTGTTCAGTGTGACTTGCACTCGGATCTTGAAAAGAACTCAACTCAGCTGCTAATCACCTGGAGAAGCTCGAATGTTCTCATGCTAAGTTCTTAGCTTGCTTAGATGAATCACGCCCTGTTTTAATATGTTGCAGCTGCTATTTTCATTTCAGTCTTGGAGTTTACAACTGTCGTTGGAGTTGCTGCTCTCAATTCGATGGCTACTGTAGAATTTGACAGCCTGCTGTATGGACAAGAGCTTCTCGGCAAGTCTAAGAAGTTGCAGTTGTGCTCTGTTTGTTAATCAGCTGCTGGTCGTATGTTCGAACAAGTGGCTTAAGATAAGTTGGAGCTACTGCTGATTGGTGAAGCTTTACTGCTGCTATTAAAGTCCTCTACTGCTGTTGTTCAATGGATTACCCCAAGTCAGCTGCGCTTGTGTTTAAATCAGCAGTTACACGGTAGCTCGTGCGCTCTTCTGTAGTTCATCTCAACTATCATGTGGAGTGAAGTTCAACAGATGTTATGCTTTGATTGAGCTCGGAGTGCTTAGTTTGAGAAGGTGAAGTTGTCAACTGCTTGTAGAAGAACTGACAAGAGGTACGATTTGGAAAAGGAACTCAAACAGTTGCTGAAAGTCACATTAATGCCCATATATAATTCAACATGCTTGATTCTTGGCCATAGCTGCTGTGCTCTAGGCTAGTTCGTGTGTTGCAGTTGTTGTTTGGGCCCTTGCTAGCTGCTACTTATCATATGGAGACGCTCGAATGAAATTCTGCAGCTGCTAGGTACATGTTGGTTTAGCTAGGAGTTGCTTGGTGCAAGGAGCTGGACATGAAATAGAGCTGCTCTCGATCATAGTTTAACTTGATTTGGTCATCACAAACTGCTCATTTGCTACTCAAAACATCACTTGTAAGTTGGTGCGCTTGCTTGGCTTGTATGGACTGTCTTGCTATTGTGCTCTGTGGTTGTTCTTTGTCGGCCTCAATTGATTGCTGCTGTCAATTTGGCTACTATTAAAATCGGCAGCTTAATTTGCTGTTGTCCTGTGTTCATAAGGGTTTGTTTTGCAGCTATTGGCATGCTTTACTCTGCAACCCCTACTCGATATGTGGACAGTAGCACAGCCTTTGCTTCTTGGTCAATGCTCAACCTTTACTGTCATTGTGACCTACTCAATTGGAAGAATTCAATTGCTTAGCCTACAATAAAGCCATTAAAAATGGAATTCCATAATCTCAACTCAACATAAAAATGAAATGCAGATTTTTTTTTCTCCTTAAATTGAGTCTAGGGCATCTCAACATGTGGTTGACAGCTGTAGCTATATTGCTCAGATCAAGTGTTTGTCTAAATTGAGGTGCTTAATGCAAATTTGTTGATCTATCATTCTCTTTAGCTGCTACTTTCCTGTTCTAATGCATGTTTCTATTAGGTGGAGTTGGAGGACCTCGTTTTGATGCTTCTATTATTGTAAATCATTGTTGTAAAGATCAATTTAGCCTTATCAAGTGGTTAGAGCTCCGAGTCAACAGCTACTTGGTTAAGAAGCTTGGGTTTACTATGGAGTTAAAGTCCATGTCTTAGTCGCTATACGGGTGAAATGAAGCTACTATAACATGTTGTAGTTGGTGATCCTTGGTTAAAGTTCATTAGCTACGCGGATTTGATTTGGAAAATGAAGTTGCTTGATATGCTACAGTTGTTACTATAAGTACTCAAAAGATTACATGATTTGGTCTTTTGTCAATAATGCTTGTGGTGTATAGTTATGATTTACCTAGATGGAAACTCGAGCAGCTATTACATCATGTTAGATCCTCAAGTACACAACTTGCTATTACTTGTAGCATACATTACATTTAAGTCCAAGTCGAGACAAGTGTAAGTGGTTATTAAATGGAGCTTAGATTGGATTCTCTTATCAAGTAGAGCTAGTTGAGCAGCTGAACTTTCTTGGAGGAGCTACTATGAGTCAATCTCTTCACTAATTTGGTCATGGAATTGCAATGGTGATAGCATGTTGTGGAATCTTTACTAAGTTGCCAACCTAAAGCTCAATCCCACTAACTGCACAAGTTCCATTAAGCTGCTGTAGATGAATTAAGTGAATTGCTTGCTATCATCTAGTACTTGGTTCATTAGGACTTCTTGCTTATAGCTACTGTTCAAGGCTTCATATAGCTGCCGGTTGTTATCTTGTGCTCAAGCAAGATGTTTGGTAACTATCATCACATGAAGGAATGTTTAGACCAATGAAGCACTCATCATATATAAACTTGAAACTAAAAATTAAACACTATCATGTATAATTGCTCCTAAGAACAACTACTAGTTTAGACAAATTTTTGCAATCTTATACAAATCATGTAAAGATAAATTTTGATCCTTTTTTTTTTTTTAATCTTAATAAAACTTATCCAAATACATGCATTTTGGCCACTTTAACTCAAAAATAATGGTAAAACTCTATAAAATGCATGAAATGTGCTATTTTGGAGAAGATAAATGTGTAATTTTACACATTTATTAGACCACATCTTCCTGATAAAAATAACATTTCTATACACTACCGAACAACTTCTCGGATCAAAGGACATCAAATATAGCTTGAAGATGTTTTAAGTAGCTATTTAGGTTGGGACTCTAGACTAAGATATCATCAAAATAGACCACTACAAACTTTCCAATTTGGTTTCTAAGCACATGGTTCATTAATCACAACACAATCTAGAAACAACAACACTTAATTGAACTAACAAAACCTAACCTACTTAAACTCTACACATGTAACCAACAAAATCCAAAAACCATAGCTACTAATAGTTGCTCTATTTTCTAAGCAGGAAAACAAAGTAGAATAGAACTTCTGTATACACAATGAATTACTTAGTGTCCCTTCACAAGACTTCATTCACACAACTACTATAGAACTTCTACATACTCAACTCATAACTTCGTAACCCTCAACAAGCCTTCACACAACACAAAACAATAACACTCTTAGGGTACAAACACATACTCTATTACTTAAGAACACCTACACATGCACTAGAAATATGGCACTTATCATCATAAACCTCCACTCTTACACTAAGATAATATGCTGTGCCAAGAACTAACAAGGGCAGCAATATCGGGATAAGTTCGAACCTATCGATGGAACGAAATGAGAAATGGAAATCATAGTGAAGTTAAGTAAAAAGCCATAAACCGCTTCAAGGATATTGCGTACCAAGGAACTCTCATAGACTAACTAAGCTAGTTGATATAAAACATAACTAGAATAGCAAGATTACTCACCACCAAACCTTAATTAAGTGAATGAATAAGATTAAGAAGTAAATTCTCTTGTTAAAAAAAATGCTTAAATTATAAGAAAAAGAGGTATTATATATTGATGATGACTGATGCAGCTTACATTACAAGTATTAATACCTATACATTTAGGGTAACCTACAATCCTACGTTAATTACAAAAGAAAGGCATTATCCTAAAATAGCAAGTATGAGGAAGAATATAATTGGAAAAAAGGGTAAATTCGTAATATAAGAAGAGAGAATATTTGATCCCTATCCATATTAGTACAAATGTCAAAGGATATATGTCGTGGCTTGAATAGGTTGAGTTCAGCAAGGTGGAGCAGCAGTAAGATTAGATTGGTTAGCAGCTTCCTAATAGGTTGGCAAAAGAAGTTCAGTTGTCAGTTCTTGTAAATAATCATTAGTTGTAAGGTAACAATCCATAACATGTCGGCATTTGGTAAAATAGTTTGGGCCTAATCGAGGATAACTCAAAATTAAAGCAATCAAGCCATTGGAAAAGTTCACCAATGGTTAGAAAAGTTTTCCGAGCTGTTGGAAGGGTCACGTAAATCATCCTCAAGTCAGCACTCGGTGACTCCTATTAGAGTGGAAGAATCAAAGCTAAAGAGGTGAAGAAGGTTGGGTTTGGTCAACAGGTCAAACTCATCGATACTAGGGCGGAAAGTGACAATTCACCAAGCCATACTCTCTATTCCTCTTGCTTTAGCTTGGGTAAGGGGTCCAACTACTACGCCACAAAGACTAAGAGGTCGTCAGAGCACGATGCGTAGCAAACGCGAATCTATAAATGGGTTTTAAGGTTTAGTTAGGAAGTCAAAATGAGTAAACAAGAAGGGGTTTGAATGCAAATATGAATGGATATCATACACCAAAATACAAACATAATCAGGAGGTTGAGCTGAAATAAGATTCAATATAACTCATGAATACTAAATCAACACTTGAGTTTCAAATGGAAGTTAAATACAACTTACTGACTCATTAAAGTGAAGAGGTTCACTACAATCTCACAAGAAGATTGATAATAACTCAACCATATTAAAGAGTAATAACACACTCAATAATCACTCAAAAGAAAATAAGCTTAAATAAGCTTCATGAAAGGAAATTCTCTTGAGAATTTATTCTTAATAATTGATGTTGAAAAGCTACTAATACTTTACAAAGTATTGCTATTTATAGTGAATGCTAAAATCATAGTGGCAAAATTGTAAAGAATATATAAAGCCTTAAACCCCAAAGCAGGTCTATAAACCAAAACAAGGAAATAATTTACAAACTATACAAAACTGTGCGTTCAAGAAGGGGGTCAATACACGAGTCATCCTAGCTATCTTGGAATGGGTCAAATTCGAATTAGACTAGGTCAATAATTGGATGTCCAAGCTAGAACTAAAGTTTTTGCGGCCTTACTGTGCTTAGCTGAGCTTCCCATGAGGTTGGTTTATAATTGCCAAACTTAAGGATTGATCAACAAGACATGCTAGGTCACTTACTGAGCTGGCTTCCTTCCTTGGAACCTTGGTTAATTAGACCTTAGGTTCCTTAGAGGTCGATAGCACCTCTACCTCTCTTGTTCTTACCGTCTATATTTCTTCCCTTCTATAGGACTTTTCCTATCAACTCAGCCTAAGGTAAAGCAGGTTGGTTGAGTCTCAGAATAGTTTGACCGTAGCTTGGAGGTAGTCGAAGACTGATTCCTATCATCATCACGAAGTCAAAATGAAGTCATCCTCAACTTTAAGTAGTGAAGTTAGGCTTAAATACTAAACAGGCTTCTTTTCCCTTTCTTCCTAACCATAGGCACCGGGCTATTCTAGATATCCTTAACATTCATAAGGATCAAGCAGTAGTTCTTCCCATCCTCTTGAACAGTATAATTGTTGTGGAAGCATGGTAGATCACCCTTTATTCATACTCCTAAGGTCAGCAAAGAATTAAATTAGCAACATTCGTTGACATTATGTCGAAGTCAAGCTCATTCTCATACTGTCCCACTTTGAATGCTATCCGAACTCTTTTATGCACATGGACCATACCCTTATCATTAAACCACTTGAGTCCTTAAGGTTGGGGGTGAAGGTAGGTTGGCAATCTTATCTTAGCTATTAGCTCAAGCAAAGTGATGTTGGTGCAACTTCCTTTATCAACAACCAAGGAACAGATCTTCCTCTTCACCAAACACTAGATCTGGAAAAGCTTTCCCCTTAACTTGTGTCTTCTTGTAAGTCAATTCGCTAGTTTGTCATAGCTAAGAGCTCATCCATGTTTAGATAGATGTTCACCTCTTCCTTCTCACTTTCTAAGCTCTTGTCACTCTGGCTCTCCACTTATACCTTAGGTTCTTTGCCTTTCAAGATCATGACTCTTTTGTTTGGGCACTAAGAGGCAATGTGGCTATATTCTAAGTATTTGAAGCACTAACTTCTCAAGCCTTAGTGTTAAGAATATTTCCTTCTCTACTTTCTTTGTCTCAACCAGGTCAGGTCGGTTAGACTCTCTTCTCTCCACCTTCTTGTACATCCTTCTTTTTTCTTCATTCCTCTTAAGCTCAAGGTTGCCATATTAAGGTCAAGTGGTCAATCTTTAGTTCCTTCTTCTCCTTCAACATTCTACTCTCAAGGCCAGGTTGATCAACTCATCTAATGAATTGAACGGTTGCAACTTGACTAGGTCAATAATGTCGTCTCGAAGTTCACTTAGGAACTTAGCAATAGTTCGATCTTGATGCTCAACAATCTCACATCTAGTCATTAAGGTCTCAAACTCTTGCAGGTATTCTTCAACGTTATTCTTACCTTACCTCAAATGTTAGAAAGCACGAAGCATCTCTTGCTTGAAATAGGTAGGCACAAATCGTTAATTCATTAATTTCTTCATTAGTCTCCAAGTTCTAATTAGCTCCTCTCCTTTAACTTTATGCATAGTGACCAGTTTATCTTACCAAAGATTACCATACTTAACAAGGAACGATGAGGCTAACTTAACCTTAGTCCGATCATCACATTTGTAACATTCGAACAGTTTCACAACTTCGGGAACCCAGTCAAGAAACTCCTCGGGTCGGTTACTACCAGTGAAGGTTAGTAGTTTGAGCTTAATGTTCTTTAAACCTCGACTAAGAGTTCAAGGCTTATCCTTTCTATTCTGAGCTAGTGGATTCACCTCAGATCCATCACTTCTATGAGAGCTATGATCATTCCAATCCCTTCTCTATTCTCACTCTCTTCTTTAAGCTCTTTGATTCACCTTGGAATCAATAGTCCTTTCATTACTTCTCCTTGACTTAGGTCAGTCTTCTCTTCTATACAGCTTAGCAACTTAGTGATATTTTCATTCATTACTAACGAGCTCATTAGAGTCACTTCTACTAGTCAATACTCGATCTCGTCTTTCATCTCGGCCAACACGTCGGTAACCTCTGACTAATCCAGTAAGCTCTTAGATTTAGTTAATGAGGTTTTGAATCCGATACTTAAGATTATCAACACATCTCCTTAAGCTACCATAAGGACTATCTCCGCTAATATTCATACTATCTTCAAACATTCTTGTCCACATAGTAATTTGCATAAGGGAATTTTAACAAATACATAATATACTTAACTCAGTTCTACTCTAAACTACTACAACTTCGAATCTATAGTTACCTACGTTTAACAGACACTAAACAACTACGACAATACTACTAAGAACATATTACAACCAAAAGCAACTACTAAAATCACTACTATATGACCCAATGATCTAGTATGAACAACACAACAACACAATACCACAACTACAACCACGAACAACAACTATACTATAAAACAACAAAAATCAACAGGAAATAGCAAACCCAACAAATTGAACTTGATGAACACTAGTATGTATGTCTCAACAAATGCTTTGATACCAAGATGATATGCAATGAAAACCAAGAGTTCATCGAAGCATGATGTGCAGCGAACAAAAATCTATAAATGGGTATCGGGGTTTAGTTAAGAGGTTGAATTGGGTAAACAAGAAGGGGTTTGAATTTGAATGTGAATAGATATCACACACCAAATTACAAACATAATCTGGAGGTTGAGTTGAAAATAAGGTTCCATATTACTTACAAACCCTAAATCAATACTTGGGTTTCAAATGGGAGTTAGATACAACTTATTAACTCGTTCAAATGAAGAAGTTCACCACAATTTCATGAGAAGATTGATAAGAACTCGACCAGATTAAAGAATAATAACACATTCAATAATCGCTCAAAAGAAAACAAGCTTCACAAGAAGAAATTCTCCAAGAATGTACTCTTAATAATTGATGTTGAAAAATTATTACTAAGTTACAAAGTATTGATTTTTATAGTAAATACTAAAACCGTAGTGGCAAAATTATAAATAATATACAAGGCCTTAAACCCTAAAGCAGGCCTACAAACCAAAACAAGGAAATAATTTATAAACTGTATGAAATTGTGTGTTTCGGGAAGGAGGTCTATATGCGAGTCATTCGAGTTGTCTTGAAATGGGTCAAATCTAGACCAGACTAGGTCAATAACTGGATGTTCAAGCTAGAATTAAAGTTATTGTGGCCCTACTATGCTTAGTTGAGCTTCTAGTGAAGTCGACCCACAATTGCTAAACTTAAGGATTAGTTGGCAAGACATGCTAGTTCACTTGTCGAGCTAGTCTCCTTCCTTGGAACCTCAATCAGTTGGACCTCAGGTTCCTTAGAGGTTGATAGCACCTCTACCTCTCTCATCCTTACCGTTTTAATTTCTTCCCTTCTATAGGCCTTTTCCTATCAACTCGACCTTAAGGAAAACAAGTCTGTTGAGTCTTAGAATAGGTCGTTTGTAGTCTAGAGGAGGTCAAAAGGCGATTCCTATCACTTTCAGTATTTATAGAGTTCGGCTGTTGATGATATCCATTGGATCTCGTTCATGATCAAGGGCCAAGATGAGTCCTCTTATTTATGAATTCTTTCATGGGCTCCTATTAAGCTTAAGCCTATGGAAAGCCTCTCTAGTATAAGCTTCTTTGAGAAAAATCATGATTAGATAGGTCAGTCTATTGATCCCTATTCTTAGCTTACCACACTAAATATCCTTTCTAAATTCATGAACTTGATTATTTAGAACAATCGCCTTAGCTTAATGATTCAAGCTCATGCCGTTACTAAGCATAAAGCCCACAAACCATTTTAGCCATCTATAAGTACCTACAACAAACAAAATTACCATCCTCCTCCAATTCATTGGCCTCCATACGCATATCACCATGTGTCGCTATCATAGAGGCATTAGTTGCTCCCATCTATGTAGCCTATAATGGTATGAGACTTCTTATAGTCTTAGTGCACACTACCATCTAGAACTTGAAGTTGTCCTCATTGAGGTCTTTGGAAGGAAAATGGAAAAAATTTTGGAAGTTGAAATTATTGCATCTTATATCTCAGGGCACACTTTGGTGTTAAACATTGCAAGCCTAATAAAACATGGGCTTTCAATCATATTTGATGCAAAAGTGGCTAATGTTAGTGGATAGACCATCTTCCCCATATTAATTAAGGTACATGAAACAATAATAACTATAGCAGACCACAAAATCATTTTAGCGAGCCATTCTTTTTTTTTTTTTTTGGCCTAGCTTATTGCTAAGTTAATTCTTCTTAACAAACCATTTAATATCATCATGTCCTTCCAAGATAGAAGCAAGTTTGTGCAAATAAAAAGATGGTTAAGAAATAAGATTTGTTAAATTAAATTACATTCGGTTAGCCTTAGAAGTTAAAAAGGAAAAAAAAAATATGAGAGCATTTTTTATGGCTAGAAAAGGAAATGGAAGATGTTAATATGAGGTAAAATAATACTAGGATCTTGGAGTTAAGATTGTTTATGCAAATTAACATTTAATCTCAACTACACTTTAGGTTCAAGTAAGATAGAAGCAAAAGGTACATTATTAAGGAGAAAAATTCGTTTGTACCTAAAAGTTAGAAGGTTTTAGCTTGTTTCTTTGTGAGTAAGAGTGAAAATAATATAAAATTTGTTTGTAATGATTTTATTAAGCAAAAATATGATGTTGTAATCTTTTTGGAAAGGGGATTACTTATGTTAAATCACATATAAACAACATTAGATGACATTGCAGTACAAGATTGTGGTGCATACATACACATTTTGATGCAAATACATAGATTCTACGACATGTTCCTTTTACTAAAATATACACAAACATGCAGATTATAGTACAAATGTATAGATACTAGTTAATGCGCAGATTCTAATGACCGTAACTTTAACCAAAATTTGCATATTTGAACCATAATTTGTATGTATGTACTAGCAACTTTATATAAATCATCCGTATGTAACGTAAAACGAGAATTCCCAACAAACTCATGACTCAGGTTTTCTCTATTATAAGTACATTACTTTTGTTTCATTTTGATGTATTAATGTTAGTTATGGGATTGTGTTAAGTTATGATTGGCCAACAATAATTTGTTTATATATATAACATTATAAGATGAATTTAATTACTTAATATAATAATAAATAGTAAATAAATTAAAAAATGACTAGAAAATAATTAAATGCTATTGATTAATGAAAATAGTATATGCAAATTATTCATTTGCTATATCACATAATTGCATGAAATTGTGTTTTGATCTAATTAGATAATAGTGTCAATATCCAATTTTGCTATATTAGTAGTTGCTTCTTCAAGAGACACCATAAAAAAGAGTCTAAAAAATTATTAACATTAAAAAGAAATAACTAAGAAGACTATTGAAAATAGTTTATCATCCTCTTCATCTTCTTCTAAAAATTCTATATTGTCAATGCATACTAGGTGTACCAAAAGATAATTGGATTAAAAGGTATATGTATATTATTTAGCCCATCTACATATTAAGTGAAAAAAATAAGTTTATTTACTTACTATGCATTTGAATGAGTCAAGTACTTATGTCTTATGAATGCATACCAAAACAAGATGTTAGGGTATAAACTTGTTTTAAAAAAATAGGTATAACATTATGAAAAAAGATAAATGCATCTCCTAAATATATATATATATATTTTTTGAGACATAACATACCTCAAAAATGAACTCATATATTATATTGAAGAGGTTGCAAATAAAGCTTTCAACATAGATAACTTATCATTAATAAGATAAGACCATGAGATTCTATAAGTAAAGTGAACATCCAATAGTGAAAGTCCTTAAATTTCTACTTTGAAACTAAATTTCTCAAATTATAAAATTAAAGGAAAAAAACAAGATGCAAGACAAGGCATCCATTTAGTAGGTGGATAACATCTCCATCAAGGTTAGATTAGAACATTAACTTAGAACCTAGAAGAAATGCTTGGGAAAAAATCCTAACCTTAAAAAGATTGGCATGTAAATAAATAGATTATCATGCTAGATTTAAATATAAGTAAATCTATAAACGAGTCTAATCCATTTATTAATCCTATCATTTTTTGTCACTCAAAACCCATTTGCAATTGTGCCTTGTTATATATTAAGTTATCTACCTCAATGCTTATGCTGATAGTTTCTAATTAGAACATCTTATTTATTTGTTTTTCAATTGCTACTTTTGTACCTAAATATACACTTGCAATGGCAGTATGATATAGTAATGTCAATAATGTCAAATAAAGTGATTTGGTAGTGGTGGTGGTAATGGTAATCTTAATACGTGCAATACAACAATGGTGATAGTTGTGGTCATGGTAATGATATAGTGGTGAATGGTTATTTGTTTTTGTATTAAATTTTACTACATGTAATGCTTTAATCCATTGAAAATTTGTTGCTAGATGGCAAAAGTAAAAGAAAACAACAAAATATTATTATAAGGTAAGTGCATGAAAATTAAATTAAATGTGATATTTAACAATTCTAAAATTAATAATATGAAATTTTAAAAAATGAAAAAAGTAAAATTCAAGTACTAAAATGACATAATCCCTATGTGTTCAAGTGATAAGTGTGTACTACACACTTATCATGATCAATTTTCTCTTAATTATGTGCAATTTGAGTAAATAATGAGCTTAAGTATGTAGAATTATAAGACAATTACATATAATGAACCAAACAGGTGATCAACTAAGTTTTTGATGAATTATGCATAATTTAGAACAAAACATAGGGTTTTTTTTTTTTTCATTGATTTCCAAGTATAAGGGGTTAGCACACTAAGCCTAAGCTACCAAGACTTCATAAGAAAATGAAGAAGAAGAGCTACAGGACATGGCATCTGAACACCAAGGAAGTTAGTCCCTAGATGCCTTATGCATGAAAAATGGCTAGAAGGGTGTCTCATGTTAGCGCCCGAATGCTAAATGTACTAGGGTTTAGTTCTTGAATCAAAACACGATGTTCCATAAAGGATTAGAAGTTAATCTTGACACTTGTCTAATGTCCAGACGGTATGTAACCTAACGTCTAGATGTCATCTATAAATCTATAAAAGCTGTGTTTCTTCATTTCATTCAACAATAGCCATAAGTTTTAGGTTCAAGCAAAGTTTTTTGAATTTTTCTTAGGGATCTATTTACTTTTAGCTAGATTTTAGTATTGACTTAAATTTCTTTGATGCTTTCTTGCATTATGTAAGTAGTATCATAGAAATCTAGCAGATTCTAACACTTTTAAAGATTTTGGGTATATTTTTACATTGTATTTACATAGAGCTTGTGGATTTTGATTTGGAGCTCTTGAGTTTAAGCATTTGGAGTTAGGTTTGCTATTTTTACTCACATTTCTTCATGTTTATACAATGTTTACATTACACTTGATACACCATGCCAAGAACAGACAAGAGCAACCATATCGGGATAAGTCTAAGCTTGCAAAAAACTTAAAGTGAAAGGTGATGAAATGTGAAGAACTAGAATAAGAAAACGAAATAAACAAGAAAACCATGAATGACTTCTAGGATGTGACGCATCAAGGAAACTCCATAGACTAACCAAAACTAACTCGACATTAAGCATAAGCAGCTTAATGAAGTTACTCACCACCTAACCTTACTTAAAGATTAGGATAAGAGTAAAAAAATAGAGTAAGTACACTTGCTCACGAAAGAGAAGTATATTCAAATATCAGATGATAATTGTTGTGACTACATATTACAAAGAATATTTATACTTGAAAAGTTAGGGTATCCTGCCTAAAAATGAAAAAAACAAACAAGGTATTGTCTAAAAGAAGGTATGTACAAGGGATAAAAAAGAGTATAAATGAAAATTCAAAGAAATTGGTGCGAAAATTCCTTTCACATGGGAGCTAGACACATGGCGAGAAATCACTAAGGGCGCTTTTGGCATAAACAAACAAATTGTATGGTTAAACTAGGGATTGCTAAGCAAAGGTGCTGAATAGACCTAGGGGTTCTTCTAAAAAGATGTGGGCTTAGATGTGTTTTAAGATTCTTGACACCAATACTGTCAAGTTGCTAATCGACATAGTCATGGACAAGTAAACGTATGAACAGACTGAGCTATCGATGGAGCATATTCGAGGTCAATATGTGATTATTGACAGCTAAGAAGTTGCTTAGCTTGGCATACAAAGTTAGTCGATAGTGAAAATCAGCTCAAAATAAGCAAGAGTTAGCTAAAGCAACAGAATCCGCTTCGTCAATCCCTCATGGCCTTAAGCTCGGGCCCGAGCTAAAGGTTCAGTTGTTTGATTCTTATCATCATTTATGTGCATTTGTGCTTTATTGCTTCATGTTCCATTGTTATAATGCTTTATGCTTAAAATGCTTTATGCTTAACAAGCTTGTATGTTGTGTTGAAGAATGGATTGAGAAGTTGCTCTTAATGTGATTTGGATATTGTAGTAGTGTAAATTTGATGTTTTAGTTAGTCTTATGGTAATTAGGATTTAGCATGAGTGTAGGGTTACCGTCAAGCTAAAGGGTACTTCTTACATTTAGGGTTACGGCCCCTTGCTATCTTAATAGGACTAAAATTACCATAATGGGTCATCTAAAATCTCAGAAGGATTTCCTAATTCTTAGTAAATTCTCAGTACTCACATTTGAACCTAATACAACTAGAATTGATTTTTCAACGCTAATTAGTGTTAGTTAGGTTGTGATAGAGTTTAATTAACTAGCAATTAGTGTAAATAAGAGATTGTTCATACAATCTTTAGGCTGCATTATAGGGTATACTAAGTAAAAGCAGACATGAATGTTGTAAGCGTGATTAAAGCCCAAATTTAGACTATTATAAATATCTTTTGAGCATGATGATCATATCTCTTATCAATTTTAAGATAACCAAACATTCCTTTTTTATTAGAAAAAAAAAAACATTTCTCATCACCAATAAAAAGGTTAGAATCTTGCTTAATATTACCGTTATCTTTTCTAATGTTTGTTTCTTTACATGTTATTCAGACAAATTTCCATGATCATTTTGCCTATATTAGAATAAAACTATGATAGTCTAATAATTAGTTAGCTTTCCAAGTACCTTCTTTCCTTCTCTGAGAAAAATATGACCTTAACTACTCACCATATCATCCAAATCAACTAGTACGCTTTCCATTTATAGTGAATTTCGTAAATTGTTTTCTAAAATTTACAAGGTACTTTGATTTTGAGTATAGTGATTACGCACTTTTGAAAAAGGGGCATTTTATAAATTGTGCTTGACATTATGGATCGATGACCACAATACTAAGTTTTCAACCACCATTGTTGAGGAATATTAGGAAAGCAAAGCTTGCTAATATTAGATTTGCAATTTTTTTTTTTTTAGATTAGGCTTAAGGTAGAGTAGAAGTGGTAATTATTATTGTCATTTTTGTAAAACCAGTTGTAAAGTCTACATCTTTAGATTTGTTCTACTATTGTGTTTTTATGCTTGCAGGATCCTTGAGAAGAGTAATTGACAATTTAAGAGCGGGGTTATAATATCATTTAAACTCCTTGCCATAAGTTGCATTAGGATTGGGGCACTAAAATCCTTTGTATTTATCCCTTTAGGTTTACCCTCTAGTTTAGGAGGTGTAGATTCGTGAAGTGTATGCAAAGAAGAGGAATCACTAAGTTTAAGGAGTTATTCAACCCAAAGATAGATAGAACATTCCATAGAAGATTAAGAGAAAAAAATTTTGTAGAAATGGATAGTTTGAAATGTGAGAATGGAAAGGGAGTGAATATTGAATGATTGATTGGTAATGGATACCAGAATGGAATGAACGATGAAAATAGCAAAGGTAATGGGAACAATATTCAAATAGCCTTATGGGAGTATGCATACCTACTATGGAATGGTTTGTATTGGTAGTAGTATGGCCAGCTGATAGAGCTTAATTGGACCTATTTTGTAAGTAATATTTACAATACTTTTATAGAATTTTAAGATATTTTTAGTATAATATGGTGCTTAATATGTTCATATTTTATTTTAACTTTTTATTAGACTTATGTATATATTTTTATACTTTAAATAGGAAAAATGTGCCAATTCATAAAATGTAGACAAAGATGGGTTGAAAGGAGATTTTGCCTATTTTCCCATCTACATGCCATTGAAGGCCCATGAATTGAGCGTGCCAATTGCCACGTCCGTGAATTGGAAATCACGTCCATGTCCAACAGGACAAAATCCAAAGTCTGATGCCATGCAATGAAACTCACGTGCCAGCATATCTTCAAATTGTGATGTACGTTCCAAGCCATGACAATTGAACGTGGAAGCCATTCATGAATTGAAGTCCATGTCCGATGCAATTCGTGAAGCCCACGTGCCATCATCCGAATATACGCCATGAGCATTGCATTGGAAAATCAAGTACCCCGTGCTATTATGGAATTCGAAGCCGTGCTCTGGAAATTACCCAACAATTGAAGATATAAACAGAAAGTTACATAATATATTATATTATTATTAAAATCTTAGGTAATATTTCATATACTATAAATAGAAAAAGGTCTTTGTAAAAACAGGGGATGTCATTCATTATTCATCTTTAGGAGATTAGAGTTAGGGTTTCTTTTTTTTTTTTTTCTATTCTTTTGAGATGTTTTAATTTAGTTAGATTAGATATTGAGAAATCCTAAAATTATGTAGTAGATTTTTATTTTCTTTTCAATTAACCAATGGAATTTAGATTATTATGATCCAATTACATTGCTTTTATTGTTATTTGAATTGATATTACCGGTTATCAATTCAGATATTTGATTTTATGTATAAGATCAACAAATGATTGTATAAAAAGACTACATGTAATTAGAAAGAATTAATGTAACCCTAGAGATAAGTATTACAAATTCTTAGAGATAGGCATCGTAGATTCTTTGACATTAGGGAACTTAATAGTAAAATTCACATATCTTAATGCAATTCTAGAATTTATAATCAGAAAGAGATTTCAGTTAGAATCTTTAAAATTAGGACTAGCAATTTTGAGAAAGATGTTAGTTTAAATTAGAAATTCTCACCGTCTAATAAATCTGAGATGAAATTAATCAACTACATAACTTCTTAGTATGGATCAATATTTGATTATGTGTTTTTCTTACATTCCTGATTTAATTCTTGTTTATTTTGCAATTTAGTTATGCTAATTTAGTTTAATTAGCTCTCGCTTAATTTATATTTTCTTGAATTTGTTTCTTAAATTTGTTCTTGAATTGAATTATTAGGTTAGATATTAGAAAAAGGGTGAAATACTAATAATCAAATTAGTCTTTAAAGGATCGATACTTAGATTCATATCATTATATTATAAACTAATAGGTGCACTTACCTCATATCACTAGCCAAGTAATCCAATAATTTTGAGATAGAACCCTCCTTATCCTTGATCTAAATGGTACATATGAACCAATTCAGTGGTAGTGTTTTGTAAACACTCCATTTTTACTCCCCTATAGATTTAGGATTTCTTTTAGAATAAAAAAAAGGTGGTAATTCAAAATTTTTTTTAAAAAAGTAATAAAAATAAATACAAAAAATTTAGGAAAATAGGAGTCTTCAATCATTGGGTCACATAAAGAGGGACGAGAAGGTCATTTTATTTTTCAAGTGCACATATAAAATTTAGCGGTTCCAAACGATATTTAAGAATATTAAATTTTTCTTAAATTTTAACATTTAGACTATGGCTAATATTAAACTTTTTTCTTTGCAAAAATGAGATTAATTTAAGTTTATCAAGGCTTCAAATAGCGCCTAGAATGGACTTAAATCAATTGATTTATGGGAAAAATAATTTTTGAATTAACCATGAGATTAATTGAAGATCGTAAAACCATCAAATTAGGTTCAATTGGAAAATTATTTTTAACTTATGCCTATTAGACCTATTCAAGGAACACCTTGCATTTTCTGTTAATTTGAAAATAAGGCTAATTAGGTTTGAGCTTATCCTTTTCATTTAAGGCCAATCTAATATATTAAAAAGGTTAAATAAATTTTGAGTGCAGTAAAAATTGGGGCATGGGCTAATAGCCCATATGGCAAGACATGCACATGATATCAAGGGAATTCAAGTTTTAGTTCTAGTTCAAGGTATCAAGTACCTTTTTTCCTTCTTTTTGAATAAAACACCATGTGGCGTGCTGTGATTGGCTACATAAGTCAACAAACTAAGTTAACTTCATCTTCTCTACTCTTCATCCCAAACAGATCACCTTTGTTCATGGTCATTTTCAATCACATTTTCTATACGATTTTACCGAATCAATGGCAAAATCATGTAGATAACATGGAGATTTTCTAAACCATACCAAGAACATGGCCAAATACATATGTTAAGAGGATAGAATTTGCCTTTGAAAATAAAAAAGATTATGACTTGAGATTCTAGCACTTGTGTGATCTTCAAATCTGAGCTAGAAAAGGTCATTTTCAAGTTGTTACTAGAGCGTTTGAGCAACAAAATTAAATTTATAGTTGTGAAATCATATCAAATGGGATTTGCTTCCATCAAATTAAAGATGTTGCAAGATTTAGCATTCATGGCTGATTTGGCCATATATGAGCTTTCTAAGTTCGTTTATGCTTAGAAAGCTATAAATTTGATATCCTACTCTCCATTCCAACACCATTTCCCATTGAAATATACATGAAACACTCTCTTGAGTTCTTTCTCTCTCTACTATTGAGCTCTCTCTCTCTTTAGAATGGGGCAAGCTCAAAGCTTCTCGAGTTGAACAAGCACCACCAATGAGACCCCCATACATTAAGCTTTTGAACCCATCCTCTTCCATCCACCACCATACCCTATTACTATCTCAACCACCACCACCTACCCAAACCCTTAACCACCAATAGAACCATCCATTGCCACCACTTAGGTACAAACTACCTACTCCATGATAATCACCAACTACCCAAAACCAAGCCCAATACTCCCTTACCCTTTAACAACCACTTTTGTAGCCACACATAACCATTCTCTCTCTACCTTCTCTACCATCACTTCGCATTACCCTTAAATCCACCAACAAACTTCGTCGCACCATCACCAATCCCATTCTTACTAATAAAAAGCTAATAAAACTCCTATCTCCTGCTCGAAATGGCCATTGGAAACCATCATAAGGTGCCCCTTCAACTACCTCTTGTTAACTACTCTATACTCGAACTCAACTTGAAGTTCCACCTGCATCTAACCTACACTCCTTAGTCTGAGTTGTATACGAATATGGCATCTTTTCCGAAAAATATTACGAAAAAGAGCTCGTTAAAAAAAAATACTAATATGGTATTGTATGCATGTGCCTTTACTTACTTATGTTTTTTACACTGAAAGTGCATGCACTAAATGCATCTTCAGTGTAATTCTTTATAACTAAAGACACACTAAAGGCACCTTTACTATACTACCTATATAAACCTTAATCTATACGGTCAAACTTCATTCTTACCTATATCAATTTTTGAAATTTCCAAAACACAAAGAAAACTCAAGAAAACCCATAGTTAAGGTACTGGACCATTTTTTAACGCAAGTGTACATCTAAAATAGGTAATAATCTATAACTTATAAGCATGATTTTTTTTTTCATCTTAGTAGTAATCAACAATATGCAATTTTTTTTTAGAAAAAAATTTGTTACTTAATTACGTAGATTTTGTAATCATAGATGTACCGTAAGTTGTGTATATTATTAATATTTCATGAAAATTTATTATATATTGTCTAAATTTAAGAATTTTTTGTATTACGGTATATAAATTATACGAATATAGGTATAAAAAATGTTGGAATATAGGTGAAAATTGTTGTGTATATATATTGTGTTTTTGTTGTATTGGGTCGAATTAAAAAGTTAAAGTTAAGTAGTATACGAAGCAGCTTAGAGAGATGATTAGGTGCATTTTGTAACATTGTCACTTAATGTGTAGATGAATTTTTTAATATCATCTAAATATTCGGTTCATTGTGGCATTATTAAGATAGAAATAGCAGATTATGTAAAAGTTATTGTTTATGCAAGCGCAAATATAGTAATAGGTAGTTAGGGGCTATAGTATGATAGGGAGCCCGTTAAGAAGTTGAAAATTAAGAAAGATTCCAACTTCTCTCATTTTAGTCGAAGAATTTGTGGATGCATCAAAGTTAACCCGAGTAGTGTTAAACTCGTGCACAAGCATCCCTTTTTCCATAATGTTGGAGTTGTCTACAAGTTGATAGCCATTAAAAACGATGATGATGTTGAGAATTTCATTGAGATGGCAAAGTCTTTAGGGGAACAGAGTATTCAGGAAATGTACATAAGGTACATTGGGGAATTGAGTGCCCCAAAGAGCATAAAATACATAAGCTAGAAAATCCAGCCCTTCCAAATCCCAATGTGCTTTCAATAGTAACCGATGCGGAGCAAACAAATGTGAATCAATCAAATAAATCGTACACGGATTTCTTTGAGTATGAGCACGTTAATATTATAAAAGAGCAACATAACTAAACATTGGCTCCCATTATCGAATATAAAGAGTCTTATGAACATAAATGTCAACAATGATAGGGAGGATGAGGCAAATGTGGATGGTGATAAAGATGATGTTAGCCTCAAAGATGACCATACTGAGGATTTGGGAGAGGCCCAAGTGAGACCATATATTGTCGGGAGCAGTATGCTGGTTTAACCATTTTGCAGAGATGACCCAAGCAGGCCCTATCTTCATACTGGTGAAGTATTGTTCAGTATGCAATTTCAGGACTTTTCACCAATAAATGAACTGGTAGACAGGCTTGTAAGAGATCCTACCCATTTTACAACCGATACTATGGTAGTGGCTACGTAACATTTGAGAGAGATGTTAATGAAATGTGCAACAACATCAGCAATTCCAATGAATTGAGTGTCGGTATGCATTTCAACACAAAGAAGGATCTCATAGATGTAATGAAGTCATTCCGCCTAAGGAACCACTATGATATTCATGTGAACATTTCAAAACTGACTGTATATGCGGTCTGCTGTAAGAAGAAAGAATAAGGTTGCAAGTAGAGGCTACGGGCTTGCTTGAAGAAAGTAGAAGGATCTTTTCAAAATAACAATTCTAAAGGGTCCGCACACTTGTGTAACCCGATGATAAACCAGGATCATCTTCAGCTCGACAGCAACATAATGGCTATAATATTTATCAATAATGTACGGAGCAACCCTGATGTTAAGATACATGATCTTGCAGTTAACGTACAAACTATGTATAACTACACAGTAAACAATAGAAGAGTTTTCAAGGCCAAGCGAAAGGCTGTTGAGATGATATATAGTAACTGGGAGAAGTCGTATAATGAGTTGCTGAGATTATTAAATGAAATGAAATTGAGCAACCTAGGGATACAAGTGGATTGGGGCTGGAGTATTTCGCCAAAGCAAGGTCAATCCTAATTCAAGTGGGTTTTCTGGACATTTAAGCCATGTGTAGAACCCTTCAAATATTGTCGACCTATTGTATGTGTCAATGGCACATTCTTATGTAGAAAGTATGGGCATAAGTTGTTGATAGCTTGTAGCATAGATAGAGACAATTCAATAGTTCCATTGGTATTTTCTCTTATTGACATAGAATTGGTAGAAACTTGGGGGTAGTTCATACAAAAGCTTAAAGTGCATGTATTCGACCAGAAGGGAGAAACTTTATGTCTTATATTTGATAAGGCATCCAGTATTGATTTTGCGTATAAGGAACCATTAGTAAGTTAGAAACCATCGTTTGTAGTTGGAGATATTGTCTAAAATATGTTGCTAGTAACTTTAATACAATCCACAAAAACCAATTGTGCAAGAAACTTATATGGTTTGCAGGTATCAAGGCACAACAAAGGAAATTCGAATGTTTCTTGGAGAAGTTGGCCTAGGCTAAGGAGGATGCTCCTTCGTGGTTCGACAATGTTAATTTGGACAAATGGACTCTTACATATGATGGATGTTACCGTTTTGAATACATGACGTCAAACATTGTCAAGTGTTATAACTCCATTTTGAAATCAGCGTGTGAATTACCCATCACTGCATTAATAAAGAAGATTTTTTATAACTGTGTTGCCTATTGGGAGGAGAGACATAAGGATGCTCAGGAGGCAATCAATTCTGGAAAAACCTATACTGATTACGCTCTAAAGATATATGAAACTTAGAGGGGGCGAGCAAGTGTACATAAAGTTATTTCATTTAGCTTCCAGAACTGTATTTTCAAGGTTTTAACTGGTAGTCAAATGATGAGAATGGGATTGAAGGGAGGAGGAAGGACACTTATAATTGACTTCAAGGGCCACACTTACACTTATTAGAAGTGGTAAATATATAGGACCCCTTGCTCCCCTGCATATGCTACTACAGCAAGTATGAGGTTGGACAGCAAATCGACAATAGGGCCATAGTATAAGTGGGCAAACCAAATAAATTATTACCGAACTCAATTCTACCGATTAGTGATGAGTTGAACTGGCCACAAGTTAGTTTCCCTTATCTCTACCCGAACATTGACTTACTATGAAAGAAAAGTAAACCTAGGCGTAAGTGATATCACATGCAAATAGACGTTTAAGATCAGTCAGACAAAACTAGATGTAACGCATATGGGTAGGAAGGACATAATAGGAGGAGGTGTCCAAAGATTATTAGGGCTAGTATATATTCCCTTTTTATCTAGGCATTACATTATAATACGTGCATAAGTATAATGATTAATAAGTTTGTTTTTTTTTGGGTCTACCAAACATGTTTGTATGTGTTCATAGGATAGATAGAGTCAGGATTGATTGATCTATGTGTAGTTGCAAGGCAAGCCAATCAACATTCACAGGCCGTCTAAGAGGGCAAGGTAAGTAATGTCATTATCATTTATAATTAAATATTTTATTAAAGATGTATTACTTGCTAACTTCATTGAATATATGTGTAAGAGGCGGCCTATGCACTACGAATACGACGTAATGAGATGTCATTACATAAGGATGAGCGAAATATTCCTATATGTTGGATTAGCATCTAATTACTACACTTATCGAGAAATGGAGGCTTGAGACACATACTTTCCACCTACCTACTAGATGCAGGATGTTAAGGTCCAACTTAGACTTCCAATTAAGTGGTTCGTAGTGTCAGCCAGACAAAGATGAATGATGAGGAGAGCTGAGCTGACGTAAGGAAGAAACTGCTGGGCATAAGGCTTGCTCGAATGAGGGGTGATTGTTTATCTCTAATGTGGTTATAGGAGTACTTCCAAATACTTCCCCATAGGGTGGACGATAAGACGGTGCGATAGTACGTATGTACTGATATCAGGCAAGTGCACCTATCAGTTTTAATATAGCGGATGTGAGTTCGAGTTAATATCTCAGAGACTTCGAGTAATAATATTAACCTTAGCTTTATTATCTAACCGGAAAATTTTGATGGGTTGAGTGAATTAAAAATACTAAAATTGACAAACTAAACTAATTATGAGACTTGATTAAGCAATTTAGAAAGCGATAAAACTAAGAACTACTTCAAGAATGCAAATAACATATTTAGGAATTATTTCCCCTAGTATTTAACATGTGACCGTTTAAAATATTTCCAATTCAATTTCTATTATTCTTGATCGGAGAGATTCACAATTAAGGTTAACACCTTTCTCAAGTATATTAACCCTAATCCTAAATTATTTACCGGAATCTCTTCACTTAGTAATATAATTTAGAATCGCATTAATGTATAATGAATTCCCACACAAAGAACAACTTTTCGGAAGAAACATATATCTTATCTCTAAGTATATATGTAATTCTCTTCAATTATATCAAGATCTCATTACACATGTGATTTCTCAATCATCATGCATAATATCATATATTGATACTCTAGAAATATCAATTAACAATTAAATAACATAGTTGAATCAAGAAATGATAGAAACTTTATTGAAAATTATAAATCCACCCAAGAGTCACATGAAACCCTAGGTTCCATAATCCTAAATACACGAATTCTAAGCTATCATAATGAAACTAAAAACGAGTTCCAACAAAATTAATAAATCAAACATGAAAAACCCCCTTTGTTGATGATCAATTTCTTCAATTTTGAAGTTGAATGTTGCTTTTGCCCAACCTCCTCTCCTTCTCCTCAAGTCTTTTCTCTTTTGAATGTCCAATGTTCTATGCGAAACCCTAGTATGTCCTTTTACAATGTATTGAAAGGTTTCCGTTTTCATCACTAAATACGGCCTGGGACACAGTCGTGTCCCCAGGTCGTGTAGCTTTCTGACCTTAGCATGTTTTCCTAGATGGACACAGCCTGGGGACACAGCTATGTCCCAGACTGTGTAACTTCAAAACTTTATAACTCCTTCATTTGAACTCCGAATTGAGTGAAACTTGATTCCTTTTCTTCGTTTTCGATCCAAGAATGCGTTCAAACCTTGAAATCAAAATTTTACTCAACTAAGTATCAATTTCTTTAAATAAAACCAAAGATGTAAGGGAAATACTATAAAATCACCATGTGAAATGTATTTAAAATAAGAGTTATCACGTACATATACACTCAGCTTGATGGGCGGATTCATATTTGTGGATAAACCATCCATCCTTATTCACCCGATGTTCCTGCCATTGCTAGAGGACTTCTCAGTAGCTAGCTAGTTTAGCCGAGGTAGACTTGCTTGGCATGGTTGTACTGACAGTTGTGCTTTACTTTGTCATCCAATGTGCATGAGCTTAGAGAAGCCGCGATTCTACTACAAGTCTAGGCTTAGGATAAATTCCCACATGTCATCCCCCCCTCCTCTCCTCCCCGTTGATATGGGTTTGTTATTAACGAAGATAGGCCATTAGCAACTAGATGGAGGATAGTACAGGATACGACTCAGCATCTGATGCATGTCGTAGATGAGTACCGCACAGCGTTTGACATACAAATGACACATCAAGTATGATATAATAAGTTATCCTCTTTACTATTCTTTTGTCGGCCATAAGTGATAACCATCGTTGTTTCACTGATTGTTTATATTTTTTTTCCTTTTTCATGTACTCGTTAGGTTGTTTGGAAGCCTTATACAAAAGAGTTGCTGCAGTTGCTGTCTCACTTCTATATTGCCAAGTGACACATTTGGACTGCCCAAGTACCACTCATATATTTCCACATCATTGAGTGGTGCTTTCCAAACCGTGTCATCCGGTAGTTTGGCCGATATCAGTACATCCCACAGGAGGTCGACACCTCAGAGCAACTCTACCAGCCGGACATTCGGGGTAGGATGGATGTTGATTGGATCAACATACACTCTTCCTACATCTAGGCATAGGGATAGAGACACTGATTCCTAGTACACATCTAATATCCTTGAAGGGTCAACGAAAGTTACTAGCCGTGGTATAAACAGATCACCCAACATTACATTACACACTATAGAGCGATCATCAGTCAATTGTTATGTACATCTAAAATAGTCCATTATTATTTATTTATTTATTTTGCACTCATACATATTTTCTATCATATGTATTGACAACTATTTTTCTACTTATTTCAGGCTGACTCGCTCAAGAGTGTCAAACTGCCTGACTATCCTACAACACTGAGTATTGTAGATGGGGCACTTCATTTCATTAAACAGTACAATGGCTTTATCCTTTACCCACAGCAGGAGGGCGTATAAAAGCCATCTTATGTAAACCACAGCAAGGAGTAAGGACCACCTCTTGATAAGGATATGCTAGCTTCTTGTACACCACCTAGGGTTAAAGCTAGAGTTCGAGGAAGCAAGGCTTAAGCGGGACGTCATCAGGTAGACCTTGATATGATATCTCATCACATGCACATCACTCCATTGACCTAGGGCATATCAACAAGAGATATAGCACATACCTTAGGTCAGGTGTTGCTTCTAACTCAGGAGCCAAATCCAGCTCCAAGGCTAGATCTAGTTCTTATATGACTCTCGAGTTCCAACAACATCTTGATCTTGTGACTCCACAAGCACCTCAAAAGCGAGATTCTACCCCTATACAGTCATTCATAGGTAAGGGCATCACTCAATTGCATCCGGCCCATCTAGCTGACCTAGTTCCTCTTAGGGAACTTGATTTCAACGATCCACTACCTTGACCTACTCAATTATATGATAGATAAGGCTGTTCACTTCTTTTCTATGCCATTAGGACTTTTACACAATGTAGGCGTTAGTAGATATGTTTTATCTATTGTTTTTGTTTCCTCCTTTTTTGGCCATTCTATTGATGTTATCATTGACTCATTAAAATTTTTTTTATATATACTGATTATTTAAAATATAATTTACTTTTCATCAAATATTGCAGTTCAATGCATTGCTTATTTATCCCAGTATTACAATTTGCAATTATTTTTTCTTATATCTGAATCATAAGGTCATTAGATGATCATCCCCTATTTCTTCCTCACTTGCTATCTTTTTTTAAGCACTCCACCAATTGTGATTTTATGTAATTGATTATTGTATCAAACTTTCCAATCAATTTGCAAGTTAAGAGTTAAAAGAACATTACTTTATCGTTTCAAATTGAGAGAAATTACTATGTTTAATAACAATTATTTTTAATCATAAATTAAATGATATGTAGAATTTAAATTGAAAGCGCATGTACTAGATGCGCCTTCAATGTAAATATTTACAATGAAGGCACATCTAGTACATACGCCTTCAGTTCAAACTAGGATACTGAAGGCACATATACTAGATGCACCTTCAATGTAAATATTTACACTAAAGGCATATCTAGTACATACGCCTTCAGTTCAAATTCCAACTTGATAGGCTACTGAAGGCGCATGTAATAAATGCGCCTTCAGTATAAAAACTACGCACAACTGATGGCGTATGCTTCAGGATACCATATTCGTATTTTTTCTTTAAACGAGCCCTTTTCCATAATATTTTTTAGAAAAGAGGCCGTATTCATGTAAAACTCCCTTAGTCCCTAACTCAATTTAGCTCCTTCGTTCTTTTCATTGGTTTTTTTTTTCATTTTTTTTCTTTCTCCTTTTCTTTTTCCTAATACTATATAAAATAAGAAAAGAAAGAGAGAACAAAAAAAATTTCCTTCTTTATTTATTTATTTTTACAAAACTTTTTTTTTCTTCTTTTTTCAAAAGGAAAGGTTTCATTTTATTTCCTTTTTTTCCTTCTTTTCTTAACAATAATAAATAAAACTTATCACTTACAAAATTATTTTTAGATAAACAAAAACATTAAAAGGAAACCATGTTCAAACTCTTTTTTTTTTTTTTGAAACTTCCTTTTTCCACTTTTATAAATAAACTCTCAAAAGTAGGATCCTTTCTTCAAATTTTTTTAATAAACAAAAATTAATGGATTAAAAATGTAAAAAATAATGATTTGCTAAGGATTATGTGCTCTTTAATTTAATGAATCATGCTTATTTATTTTATTTAGTCTTTTTTATTATATTTGTTTTTGTTTATTTTATTGTTTTATTGTTCCTTGCTTATCTTTATTTATTAATCAAAATTAATTTAAATTGTTAAGTTAGATAATTAATGATTTTGGATAAGTTGCTACTGATTTAGGATTCTCACATGTATCGTTCCTTATGAGATCGACATTCGGACTCACATCTCTTTTAATAATACTATAACTTGACCAAGTGTACTTACCTACTAATGATCAAGTTTTTGGCACCATTGTTGAAGAGCCAAAAGAGTAACCTAATTAAGATATTAAGCAAAACCCTAATTTTTCAATGATTTTAACATGCTAGTAATAAATCCTCCCCATAGTACTTTTAGCATTTTTCATTATTAACATGCTTCTAACTTCCGACATATTATAGTTATTAACTAGGGAATTGAATTAAGGGAATGATTCAATCATCAAGCTAACAATGTTAGACAATAACATTTCTTAAGAGGTAACTCAAGTTATGTTCATTTTAGTTTCATTTTAATAATCATTTGTTTTAGTTTTATTGATGAGGTCAAATGATTATTAGTTTTTCCTCCCCTGCATAAACAATTCCTACTCTCTTTCAATAGTTAATTGCTAGAAATTGCAATAAAATTGTAATTGAAAGTTTTTCAGCTTACCAACAAAGTGTTTTTTCAACTGTATTTTGATCTTTTTAATTAACTCAATTCATTGTGTTTTTGATCCTCGAAAGAGTGATTTTAAGTAAAAAAGCAAGAGAAATAGGCAAAAATTTAGATTCAAGAGTTAAAGAGAACCATAGTCAAAGTTTACAATTATGAACATGCCAATGATCCCCTTAAGAAGAAATATGAAATAGTTAACCAAGAGTATCATAACTAAGATCATGTCCATGATCCTTGCTTGTGATCACACATCGAGTAAGAGTACAAACACGACCAAAAAAACATGTCTATGATCTTACTCATGGTAATTCCATGATTCAAAAATCTCATGTCTTTCACCTACTAAACTCTCACTCTCTCTCTAAAACAACACATCCCCACTTTTTCTCACTAATAAAGCAGCCGTTCCTTATGATTTTTGTGGTTTTACAAAATCATCAAATCAAAGATACATGCAATTCAATCTATTCTTTGATTTATTGATTCATTAGTTATTTTAAGAAAGAATTAAATTGTCAACACGGATTTGATTGAAGAATGTAATGTTTGCATGTGTGTTAATCTTAAGTTATAGGAGTGATATTTAAGTGTTTGTGGAAGATTACTTCTAAAGTTGTGATTTTAGAGTTTAAGAAAAAGAGGAACATGGAATGTTCTTGTGATAATAAAGAGAGATAAAGGGACATTGTGATAAACCCATGAATTGTTATACTTATTCATGACTAACTCATATCGTTCATACCAGATTTGTAAAACATGCTTGGATTACTAAGATGGTATGAGCATTCAATTGTAACAAGAATTTCCATTAGTATGCTATAAATTATAATTGAAGAGATTATGAATGAGGAAAGAAATTCCTTGTGTGGTAGCTCATAAATTTGTATTGATAACAAAATTAGCATTACAATGTCGAATCTTGTGATTACTAGATTGTTGCAAGCACAAAAAATTATTTCTAGCAATGTCTCTAAAAACATAGCATTTGATTGAATTCAATTGTTTTTCTTTATTTCAAATTATGCACTTTGAGAAAATTGATAAATAAGAAAAAGACTCTAAAAAACAAAGCAAGGCTCACTCGATCAACTATAAAAATGCCTTTAACCCACCAAAAAATCCCCCTATCGCCACCTACCTAGGACTTAGAAGGTGAGGATATAAAGGAGATAGTGGAGGAGGAAGAGACGAGTGAAGAAGATTGAGTTTATTTCTTTTAAAAGACTCGATTTAGACGACTGCATTGATTCGTGCCAACCTTTTCTCTTTTGATTGTATGATTTATTTTTAAACCACTAATAATTTTGTAGGGCAAAGAATTGATACAGCATGTTCAATTCAATAGCTATTTAATTTTCTTTTTAGTTAACTTCTTTTTATTTTGTAGTTAGTTCGTTTTATTCTATAAAGAAAACTTTGAGCGCAATTGGATCGATGGAATTTAGATCCTAGACTTCAAAAATCTCTAAAGATCAATGCCAAAACTAAAGAAGTCACAATTCCTTTTTCTCTCTTTTTCGCTTATATTATTTTGAATTGCATTATTATAATGTACATTAAGGACAATCACAACTTAAATGTAAGGGTAAAGAATAGGATATGTATGTTAATAATTTGGAGATATACACTTAAGTTTTGAATTTTTAAATTAGAAATCTTAGAAATTTTGCACCCCTATATATATAAGTAAAAAAAAAAATTCTTTTTGAATTTACCCATAATCCTTAATTAGTTTAGTACAGTTTGCTAATTTGAGTAATTAAATCCTTATAATTCAAAGCTCCCTATTGCTTAAGCTTAAGCTTAGACTCAGGATTAGGATAAAAATAAATGAGTTAAGAGCTAGTTATTTTTATGTCTAAGCTTAATTCTAGAGGATAATTATCTATTCCTCTTTTTCAAAATTTTTAAATTGGATGAACAAAGGAAATTTGTCCTTTAATCTTTTGAAAAAAAAAAGTCAAAAAGAATTGGTAAGGATCAATATTATCCCTTAGAAGAGCAAGACTCTTTCCTGCTACTAATTGAAAAAAAAATAATAATAATAAATTAAAAATTATTAAGGATAGGCCTCAGTCCCCTAGAAGCGTAAAGTGCTTTCCTAGTGACAATTAGTAAATAAATAAAAGGGCTAAATTAATAACGATTGACCTTGGTCTTTCAGAAAAGTAAGGTCCTTTCCCAATGGTAATCAATTTTGATAAAGAAATTAAACTGAACTTAAAAGCCTCCTAATGAAAATTAAAAGAAGTAGAGAGACAATCAAAAGATGAGTTGATATAACATGCATTTAGTTGAAGTCTTCATAATAAAATTAGTTAAGTAAAGATTTCCTTACTCTTAAGTTGGAGTGATGGAATTTATATGACTTTTTCTTAGCTTGTTTTGTTTTAATCACTAATTCAATTTTTATTTAAGTGATAAAGCTAACCTTGAATTATTGAGATTGGCTACTGAAATTTAGTAGTCCTTAAAGCATTATTACTTAAATGTTTTAGGGACATTATCTACTTGAATCGTAAGTGTACTTTTCTAAAGAATAATTTTTAATTGCCTTGTCTTTTAGATGTTTTTGTTTTTACTTAAGGATAAGCAAAAGCTTAAGTGTGAGGAATCTGATAATACGTAATTAGCATTTATATTCTAGGATAACTTTATGCAATTTTGTATATTAATTTAGTTGATTCTATAGTATTCTAGAGCTTAACTCGTTTGATTTTCATTTTTAGGGACTTTTGTGACATTTGATAAACTTTTGAAAACTTTTCTTAAGTTTTAGAGTATATTGGAACAAAAGTATTGATCAAGAATTTAAAGTAGAAGGATTTAAGCAAGAAAGGAAGCCTAGGAAAGAACACATTTGAAGACCACAGCCGTGACTAATGATTGTTACCTCACATAATTAATTTCCATCTATTTTCGAAGATTTCAAACTAAGTACAAGTCCACGCCCAAACTCCAAACACGTGTTCACACCTATAGACATGCCATGATTTATGAATTTTCTAATTTTGTCAAGTTTTCTTTATAAATCTAAGTCCAACCCTTAAAAATAGGTGTCTAGGCCTAGGTTTGCGAAGGGAACCCCCTTGTGAAGAGTCATAGGGTAGAATTACATCAAAGGTTTCTTATCTTTCTTCTTCTTTTATTTCATCATGTCTTTATTTTAATTCTCTTTAGTGAACGTTATTAAATCCTAGTTTCTGTCGCAACATTTTCTTTTATTTAATTTGTGATATTACTTTTGAAAATTTAATTACACTGCATATATTGTCATTGAAATGGTATTTACCCAGGTCATTAACTTAATGTTTGAGTTTATTGTTGAGTATATGAGTCCTTCAATTAACAAACCTGTATAATTAGAAGGAACTAAGTAACATAAGCGATTAGGTACCGATTTCTCCAAATTAAGGCAACCTGGTAGCAGGATCTAAGGTCTCAGTATGATTCTACGATACTCTATTCCAAAAGCAATTCGAGTAAAGTGGTCTTAAGGTTAGGAGTTAGCTAGAAAAGCGAGTCCAATTAATTCAGATTAAATATCTCCATGGTCCAAAGAGTAATTGAAATTGGAAGTTGCATAAGATGATGAAGTAGATAATAATGGTTTGCTAAGGATTATGTGATCTTTAATTTAATGAATCATGCTTGTTTATTTTATTTAGTCTTGTTTCTTTTATTTGTTTTTGTTATTTTGTTGTTCTATTATTCCTTGCTTATCATTACTTATTAATCAAAATTAATTTAAATTGTGAAGATAGATCATTGGTAATTTAGGGTAAATTGATAGTAATCTAAGGTTCTCACATGTTTGGTTTCTTATAGGATCGATACTCGAAATCACATTCGTTTTAGCTATACTATAAGTTGACTAGGTACACTTACATACCAACGATCGCTTGTCAATATAAAATATAAAGATCTCTTTCCTTCTTAGTAACACCTTACTTAGCCTAAATTGTCCAATTCTTTATTAAATAAGAAGACTAACGTTAGAAATCATTTATTAATCACTTTATTCTTCTGATTGTGACATTCATATACTAGAGATATGTGCTTAAAATGGAAAAGGGACACAACTTGACATATTTTCTTGCTTGGTGTTGTAAAATTAACAATTGATAAATATAGAATTCATTTTCACCCCATGAGCTATATTAGGATTTAAGCTAACTTAAAGACAAGCAAGATTTTAAGTTAGGGATAGTTGATAAGTATGTATAACCATATACATATCATGATCAATCCTTATTGTTAAGTGTGCATAGTGCACATAAATCATGATCAATCCTCTCTTAATTATGTGCAATTTGAGTAAATAACGAGCTTAAGTATATAAAATTATAAGGAAATTGTATATAATGAATTAATAACTAGTGATCAACCAAGTTTTCAATGAATTGTGCATATTTTGGGTTATTTAAAACAAAGCAAGGTTATTCTTAATAATTTACAAGTCTACCCTAAGCTACCAAGACTTCATAAGAAAATAAAGAGGAAGAGTAATAAGACATGGCATCTAAACGCCAAATGAACTAAGGTTTAGTTCTTGAGCCAAAATACAGCATTTCATAAAGGATTAGAAAGCTAACTTCACAGCTGTCCATCATCTAGACACCATTCAACCTAGCATCCAGATACTAACTATAGATCTACAAAAGCTACATTTCTTGATTTCATTTGATGGTAATCACAATTCTCAAGGCTTAGATGAAGTTCCATTGCATTTTTCCTAAGGTTTTAGTTACCCTTAGCTAAATTTTAGTATAGACTTAAATTTCTTCGATGTTTTCTCCCATTATGCAAATACCATCGTAGAAATCTATCGAATTCTAACACTTTTAAAGGTTTTGGGTATGGCTTTGCATTGTATTTACATATAGCTTGTAGCTTTATACGTAGAACTCTTGAGTTTGAGCATTCAAAGTTAGGTTTGTAGCTTTTACTCAAATTTCTTCATATTTAATACAATGTTTGCATTATATTTATGTGCATTTGTGCTTATTGGTTCATGTTCCATATGTATAATGCTTTATGCTTAATGAGCTTGTAGGTTGTGTTAAAGAATGGATTGAGAAATTGTTTTTTTATGCAACGTTAATATTATAGTAGTGTAAATTTGATGTTTTAGTTAGTTTGATGGTAGTTAAGATTCAACTTGGGTGTAGAGTTAATGTTAAGCTAGCGAATAGTTCCCACACTTACGGTCAAGGTGCCTTGCTATCTTAATAGGATTGAAATTACCGTACTAGGTCTCTGAAAATCCTAGTAGAATTTAGGATATCCTAATTCTTGCAACATTAGATTTGTAGATTAGGGCAAAAAGTCTTAGTATTCACACCTAAACCTAATGCAATTAGAATTAATTTTCCAATGCTAATTAAGGTTAGTTAAGTTGTGACAGAGCGTAATTAACTAGCAATTAGTGTAGATAAGAGATTGGTCACACAATGCTTATGCTACATTATCAAATTTACTAAGTGAAAGCAAATGTGAATCCTATTAGTGTAATTAAAGCCTAAATTTAGACTACTATGAATATCTTCTAAGCATGATGATAATATCCCTAATCAATTTTAAGACAAAGCTCAACATTCCTTTTTGAGAAAAACTATTTTCTATTACCGTTAAAAAGGTTAAAATTTGTGTTTAGTATTATTGTTATCTTTTCTAAAGTTTGTTTTCTTATATGGTGTTTTAACAAATTTCCATTATCATTTTGGCTAAATTAGAATAGAAATATAATAGTTTAATAATTAGTTAGCTTTCCAACCACCTTCTTTCCTTCTATGAGAAAAATACAACCTTAGGTGCTCATTATATACTCTAAATTGACCGGTGTACTTGCCATTGATCATGGATTCCACAAATTATTTCTAAAATTTGCAAGCTACTTCAATTTTGAGTATAGGTATTCCATGCTTTTGAAAAGGGGCAATTTTATAAATCGTGTGTGACATTGTGGAATAGTGATCGTGATACTATCAGTCTACCTAATGTTATTTTTTATCAATTTAATTTACTTACTAAATTTTTATGATGAGAAATGATGATTGTAGATACTTCATTTTTACCAATTTTTTCAACTGAGCCAGGTTAGTGAATAAAAAGAAAATAAAATAAAAAATAGAAAAATAAATCAATAAATAAAATAAAATTATTAATTAAGTTAGGTCGTAGAAAGTTAGGTCAAAAGTGAAGTCATATCAAGTTGGATTAAGTTAAGATGTCAAATCAGTCATTGAGATGAGCTGAATACATTTGTTTTAGGCTAAACCAATTTAGGGGCTCAACATTAGGATTTATTAAATTATTGGGATAAATTGGATTGGTCCAGGCCTTAAAAGCAATGCTCGAACTAGCTAGCGTTTCTAAAAGTTAGGGTGAATCTAGGTTAAATCACAAACGAATCTTTCGTATCTTTGATTCGAAAGATTCGATTTTAGAACTTATAAATAACATGCGGGTCAGAGATTTAAAGAGGCTTTTCTTTTTAATCACACACACCCAATAAAACAACACATACACCCCAATGTCGCCCTATACCACCCGAGTCACTACCCACAACACATTTATTATCGCCCATCACTCGCCTAGATCCTCGCCAACTCTCGACCAGCTCACCACCCATTGTTACCCAAGCTACCACCTACAGTATGCCGACCGTACGCCCAGATCCATGCCCGCATCACCCTCGCTCACCCATCATTGTTGCCCACACTCGCCTAAGCTCTCGCCCACAAGTTCGCCCAGGCTCTAGTCCTGTCCTCACCTGCACGCTTACCCAAGGTCCTGCCCGTGCACACCCAGGCACTTGCTAACTTTCGCCCAGTCCTCACTCGCGTAGGCCCAATACTGCCTAACACCGACATAACCTCACCCAAGTGAATTTTTAATAAGTTTTTTATTATTTTATTTTATTATTTTCTTATTAATTAGTCATGTTTTTATGTATTTTTATTTATTTTATTATTTTTCCTCATTAATTAATTAATTTTTTGTTTTAAGAGCCCCATGTTTTAAATTAATTATTTTCTTGCAAATTTTTGGATAAATTAGGGTTTTTTTTCTTGAAAAATTATCTTTTAATAAAAATACATGTTTTGACACTTAGTGATTTTAAAAAAAAAATAAAAAAATCTAAATTCAATTAGTTAGGGTTTTTATTTATTTAATTCGGAAAAATTAGATTTTTTTTAGGTTTGTTTTCTTAAAATCATAAATTGATAAAAATGTAAACCTAACTTGATTTTCAATATAAAAATGACCCACTCACTAAAAATTTTATAAAAAAAGAACAACAGCTGGTTTGATCTCAATTAGCGGATACATAGGTCTCTCTGAAACAATCATTAAAAAATAAAAGACTTTTTTCCCCTTTTCTTAGAAATTTGTAATAAAAAATAATAAAAAATCATTTTTAGTTACATTTTGTGAACTTAGGTATATTTTTAATATTTTTAGAAAAAATATAACAAATAAAGCCCATAAAAAATTTTTTTAATTTCACATGATGATTTAGTCTTAATAGGTTACCCCTCGAACCCGATTTTCTGGTTCAATTTTCTAAAAATTAGTTTTTTAGAGTATCCGTAGACTAATAGTCAAATTAGGGTTAAGGTTATCCCACCTGAAAACCCTAATTTTATTTTTACCGGTTGATAACTCCATTTTTTTTTTTAAACAATATTTCTTTTCCTTAGTTTAATGTCAAGTAATTTGTATCAAGCGGGCTAGGTTTAATATAAGTTAAATTGAGGAAATCGAAATAAGGCTCAAGATAACTCCATTGGGGATCACTTGTGAATTAGCCATGTAAAAATTAAAAAACTATTGACGAGCTTTTGTATTATTATTTAATTTTTTGTATTATAATTAACTAATTGTTTTTTAATTATGTAGACCTTTAAAAAAAAAAAAAGCCTAGCCTAATAGGCCTTTATAAGGATAGGGGATTTTTTATTTTTCAAGTAACCGTTTGTATGTTTAGATGTGATCGGACCTAGGCCACCTTAGAAATCTAAGATGGGCCACCATTGTGTAACCTTCAGGTCATTACCCCCGCCTAAAGGTGATAGGCTAGCCTACTTAAGCTTCAATGTAGCCTACCAGGCTTCTTTCTAGGAAGCCTTGGAGCTATAGAGCTTAAGACTCGTAGACCCCACCCCCTTGCATCATTCTTTTCGACAAAAGGGGTAATTATTTTAATATTATAAGAAAAGCCTGATTTAACTTACGGTCAGTTCATTGTCTATTTCCGATTAAAAAAAAATTAGTAACCCTTATATATAAGTATATACGAGCTTTATTTTTATTAAATCTTATTTTAAATATACTTATATATAAGGGTGTTCTTTGACCGTGGATTTATCATACTCCTTATAGTTTATTAAAAACCAACCCCATTGCATTGCAAACGTGTGTAGCATATTGCATCACATTTATTTTGCATAGTTGTTTATATATGCTATCTTTTGTAATATATGTGCATCTTATAGGTTTTGTTTTATTTCATCAGTAATAAGTCGTGTAACATAATATTTAACATAAAATGCTCAAAATCATTAATATTCCCCTTGTGCTAATGTTAAAAAAAAAAAAAAACTTCTATGTCAACTTATAATTTTTTTTAAAGCATGTAATTATGGAAATTAACAATGATAAAGATTATTATGGAACTATCATTTTTTAAAAAAAGACTTTCCAACATTTTTCTTAAAAAAAGGAAATTTCAAAAGATATTTTATTATTAAAAACCAGTTTCATGATAATTATTAACTCAGCTGATTTCTATTACAATGCTACACATATACCATACTGTTAAGAACTAACAAAATAAAAAAAAAAGATTTAATCATTAGATTTCCATTGTGAATTATTTTCCATCTTAAGGTTATTAATCTTGTAAATGTCTAAGTTCTCATTCTTCGTGTTTAGCTCTTAGGTTGTCACTGTCCTAATAGAGTTTTCTCTATGAGTTGTCACCCTTATGTCATTTATTTAATAAGTTTCTTATTGTAAAATAATTTTCGCTTCTTACTTAATAAGTTTCTTATTGTATCATTCTTGTAATATTATCATCGTCCAATATCCTTGGTCGTCAGTCCTAATGTTTTCTTTATTTAGATTCGTCGATGTCAATATTAGGCTTTTATAACATAAAATAAGCATTGATTTTCTAATAAAAGTTTCCAAAAAAAAAAACAGAATGGTTTTCAAAACTAAAAACTCAATGCAGTGTTGTTAACAAGAAGGAATTCTTGCAATTTTTGAAAATTGCTTTCAAAGTGATATAGCCCAACCTGAAGCTCGTAATCACTCATTTTAAAAAACAAGATGTCTAAAGCTCTTGAACATAGAATAGTCATGATAGAAGGAGTTCTGAGCAAACACGAGAAACAAGTCAAGACCATATGGGCCAAGTAGGGCATACCACTAAAGATTGTTAGAGATTAAAGCATAAGGTATAAGATTTGATTGATGCTAAGATTATCCGACCAAGTTTTCTAGAGATTGATGAGTTGATTAGCAACGATATTTCTTCCCTAAGTTTTGAAGGGGCATCAAATAGTCAACCTCCATATCAGGCATTGAGGATCTATTATTATCATCGGACCAGGTGGCTCACTACTTAAAGCAGTTAGGTATATCTTTGAGAGATCAATTCAATTGAATGGGCTGAGTTTGAAGAAGTGACATAAATATAGGGGCAAAAAAAAAAATAGGAATGAATTTTAGTTCCTACATTTTGTTTCATTTTGGAGCTCATAATAGATACAAATTATTGAATAAAGCAATTTTGTTTGCTATGAAGCTAACTTAATTCAAATAAGGGCATTTCGAATGAATGAAAATGGATAAAGAAAATGTGAACTTAGAGCTTAAAACTTCTTACCTAAGGGAATGATAATACATTACTTGAAAGATTTTAGATGAAAAGAGGTAACCCATGTCCCAAACACTACCCCTAGACACACATGAGAGAAGAGTATCATCAAGGTGAATAATTTGGCTCATTTCTTAAAAGAGGCCTATTTTGAACTTGGTATACATGTCAAAATGATATTAGGCATTCATTTCATCATCCTTAAATACGATTATCCCTTACAAACCCATTTGAACTTTTAGGAGATTTTTCTTAAAATTAGCCTTACCAAGAACCACCCCAAACTAGGGCAATCAGGAAGTTAGGATTATTAATTTGGAGAAAAAGAGTATACTAACTTATGCTTACCTTAGTTTTGCCAATTCATGACCAAATATTATCATAGATAATTCAATTTCTTTAATATGAAGAAGAATTTCAAACCATATATACCTCACTTAATCCTATACATTCATTTAAGCACATCAAGTCCATACATTCTTTCCCAAACACTTTAAAACCATATACACTTCTCCTAAGTATACACCTTAAACCTACCTTTTGGTGCTTCAGATCCTATTAAGTGAAAACTCAACAATGGAAGGTGACCATCTTGACCAAAAAAAAAAAAAGGAAAAAGAAGGAAGAAAAGAAAAAAAAAAAGAGAAAACAAGAAAAAACAAGTAGAGAAAGAAAAAGAAAAAGTGAAAAAAATATTGAAGATATTAGCAAGGTGATTACCTTAAAAAAAAAAAAAAAGCCAAATAAAGCCTGAAGTCTGAACTGGTGATAGTATCTAAAGGCCAAACACTTTCAATTCCCAAGCTCAAAAGCAAAGCCCTCACTATTTAATCCTACACACTATACTAACCTTAATGAAACTCTTTTGACTAAAGAAATTGACTTATCTTAAGTGAAATTTTCTCATGAAATTAGGGCATACCCGTATTTAGTTTTTCCTAGGTTCCTGGCTTGTAAAACCAGGATAAATTGTATACGATTTCTTCAAAATTAGCTAAGTACATTGATATCCATTTGCTTAAATCATTGACCAAAAGCCTTACATTGCAAACCCAGAAAAAAAAAAAAAAAACTATTGATGGACCAAAATGTACCACTTAAAACATAGGCTACAATTTTTGGGGATTGATGCTGAGAGTAAAAATAGACTTATGAGAGTACAAGGAAGTCCAATTTAACTAAACATTTTAAGTAATAATATCTATCCCCTTAGTGGAAAACTGAAGAGTTGAGTTTTATCCCTAAGTTTGAAGTCAGTGTTTTTAAAAGTTCAGAGATCGTGAATTATGTTTCAGGAAGCAAGACTAGAAGAATGAGTGATCAGCAGGCAAAGGGTAAGCCAACCCCTTATTTGTGATCTTTAAAGTTTTCAAGACTGTCTTACTTGTTAGCGACACAATTTTCTACCAAAGAGTTTTTTTTTTTATTTCTTGAAAAAAAAAGAAAAAAAAATTTGAAAAGAGAAATGACACTTTTTAAATTATCAAGAGAGATTTCTTAAAAGAAAGAAAAGTTAACATTTTCAAGGAATCATCAAAATCCCTCAAACTCAAGTCATAGATCAATTTGTCAATACTCACGAAAGTTTTCTTACTTCTTGGATCACTTGCTCAATGGAGCGCCATCCAGCGACCTTTCTAGGCTCGCTTGCTCATACGAGTACTATCCTATCTAGTCTTTTGCTAGGATCGCTTACTCAAAAAAGCATTGTCCTATCTATTCCTTAGTTGGATCACGTGCTCAAAAGAGCGCTATCCTAGTCCTTTTTAGGATTGCTTCCTCATAAGAGCACTATCCTATCTATTCCTTTGTAGAATCACTTAGATTGCTTGCTCAAAGGAGCGCTGTCCAATCATTTAAAAGATCACTTACTCATGAGAGCATTGTCTCATTTTGTCTTTAATAAAATGTCATCTTATCTTATCTTTGAAAGATCTATCCTTTCGAGCAATTTATCCTAAAGAGATCTATCCTCTTTGGATAAGTCAAAAAGAATCTCGAAGAGATCAATCCTCTTTGGGTCATCAAAGTTGAATCAGTTTTGAAGAGATATATCCTCTTCAGATAAGTCAAAAAGAATCTTGAAGAGATCTAACCTCTTTGGGTCACCAAAGTGAAATCAATCTCGAAGAGATCTATCCTTTTCGGGTCATCCACCAAACAAAACAAAGCAAGAATCTCAAAGAAGTCTATCATCTTGTGGTCACCAAAGTGAAATCAGTTTTTTAAAAGATCTATCCTCTTCAGATCAAACCAAAAGGATTCTCAGAGAAATCTATCTTCTTCAAATCATCCACAAAACCAAAATAAGTTTTTTGAAATCTCGAAGAGATCTATCCTCTTTGGATCATCCATCAAAGCAAAACAAGTTTTTTGAAATCTCAAAGAAATCTATCCTCTTCAAATTACCCTATCCTCTTCGGATTATCCGCCAAACTAAAATAAGTTGATTTTACCTCCAATGGTTCTTGCCCTATCCTTCCAAGATAGGTCTCCCTTAAGATTTTTGCCTTATCCTTCTAAGATAGGCCCCCTTGAAATTTTTGCTCTATCCTTCCAAGATAGATGTCGTTAAACCCTATCCTTCCAATATAGGCCCCCTTTAAATTTTTGCTCTAGATGTCATTAAGCCCTATCTTTCCAATATAGGCTCCCTTTAAATTTTTGCTCTATCCTTCTAAGATAACCACCATTAAGCCCTATCCTTTCAAGATAAGCTCCCTTGAAATTTTTACTCTATTCTTCCAAGATAAACACCGTTAAACCCAATCCTTCTAAGATAGGCCCTCTTAAAATTTTTGCTCTATCATTCCAAGACAGACACCGTTAAGCCCTATCCTTCTAAGATAAGCCCCCTTGAAATTTTTGCTCTATTCTTCCAAAATAAACACCATTAATCCCTGTCCTTCCAAGATAGGCTCATTTGAAATATTTTTCTCTATCCTTCCAAAATAAACACCATTAAGCCCTATCTTTCCAAAATAGGCCCTCCTTGAAATTTTTGCTCTACCCTTCCAAGATAAACACCATTAAGCCCTATCCTTCCGAGATAAGCCCCCTTAAAATTTTTGCTCTATCCTTCTAAGATAGATACCATTAAGCCCTATCCTTTCAAGACAGGCCCCTTAACCTTTTGCTATGTTCTTTTGAAACAGACATTCATTTGCCCCGTCCTTTTAAGATGAGTAGTTTATTTTTTACATTGACCTTTTAAGTTCATATCCTTTATCAAAATAAAACACAGCTTAGTTGATCAGTTCAAAGTAAGGTTTGACAAAAATGAATATCTCTTTTGTCTTTATAGTAAAGTTCTAATCAAACTTTACTACAAAGCGAAGCAGTTATAGACATCTCATTTTTACCAATTTTTTCAATTGAACCAGGTTGGTGAATAAAAAGAAAAAAATAATAAAAAAACAGAAAAACGAAACTAAAAAAAAATTATTAATTAAGTTAGGTCATAAAAAGTTGAGTCAAGAGTCAAGTCGTATCAAGTTGGGTTAAGTTAAGATGTTAAATCAGTTATTAAGATGGGTTAAATCCATTTGTTTTGGGCTAAACCAATATAGAGGCTCAACATCAGGATTTATTAAATTATTGAGCTAAATTAGATTAGGTTGGGCCTTAAAATAAATGCTTGAACTAGCTAAGGTTTCTAAAAGTTAGAGTGAATTTAAGTTAAATCACAAACGAATCTTTCGTATCTTTGATTCGAAAGATTCGATTTTGGAGCTTATAGATAACATGTGGGTTAAAGAGTTAAGGAGCCTTTTCTTTTTAATCACACACACCCAACAAAACAACATACACGCCCCAATGTCACTTGATACCGCCAGAGCTACCACCTACTTCATGTTCACTGTCGCCCATCACTCGCCTAGATCCTTGCCAGCTCTCGACCAAATCACCACTCATTGTCGCTTGAGCTACAGCCTACAGTATGCCCACCACACGCCTAAATCTATGCCTGCATCGCCCTCGTTCACCCATCATTGTCGTCCATGCTCTCCCATCATTGTCGCCCACGCTCGCCTAGGTTCTTGCTCAATCCCCACCTATACACTTACTTAAGCTCTCGCTCGTACGTGCCCAACACCGCCCAATGCCGATGCAACCTAACCCAAGTGAATTTTTAATAATTTTTTATTATTTTATTTTAGTTTATTATTTTTTATTAATTAGTCATGTTTTATTTTTTTTTTTATTTTATTATTTTTCCTTATCAATTAATTAATTTCTTGTTTAAGTGCCAGTTTTTTTAAATTAATTATTTTCTTGCAAATTTTTAGATAAATTAGGGTTTTTTTTCATGAAAAATCATTTTTTAATAAAAAAAATACATGTTTTGACACTTAGTGATTTTTAAAAAAATAAAAAAATCTAAATTCAGTTAGTTAAGGTTTTTTTTTATTTAATTCAAAAAAAATAGATTTTTTTAGGTTTGTTTTCTTAAAATAATAAATTGATAAAAACATAAACTTGGCTTGGTTTTCAATATAAAAATGACCCACTCACTAAAAATTTTATAAAAAAAGAACTACAGCCAATTTAATCTCGATTAACGAGTACGTAAGCGCCTTCAAGATAACCGTTAAAAAATAAAGAACTTTTCCTCCCTTTTCTTAGAAATTTATAATAAAAAATCATTTTTAGTTATATTTTGTGAACTTAAGTATATTTTTAATATTTTTATAAAAATTATAAAAAATAAAGCCCATAATTTTTTTATTTTTACATGGTGACTTAGTCTTAATAGGTTAACTGTCAATCTCAGTTTTCTAGTTCAATTTTCTAAAAATTAATTTTTTAGAATATTCGTAGACCAGTAGTCCCGAAAACCCTAATTTTATATTTACTGATTGAATCGATTGACAACTCCATTTTAAAACAAAAAAAAACAACATTTTCTTTTCCTTAGTTTAATATCAGGTAATTTGTATTAAGTGGGCTAGGCTTAATATAAATTAAATTAAGAAAATTGAAATAAAGCTCGACAATTATCAATATGATCTAGTGCTTATAATACAAGGATTATGATGCAACCTAAATCCAATGGCTGAATGTTAACATAAATCAATGTACACAACAAATAAAAGAGTCAATCCTTCATTGATTTTAGGGTTTATAAACAAGGAAAAGGAAATATTTTGTAGGTTTCTATATATTTTGAAAATGGAAAATAAAGGATGTGAATGAATATTGAATTAGATATGATACACTAATTGAATAATCGAACTAGCTTTTGATCAAGTCCTAGAAATGATATAATTTATAGATTTAGAAGTCAATGCATCCTTAATTGTGATTCAATATGACTCATGAATTATAATAATAGGGAACCGAATTATCCAACCAATGTAACATAAGGATCATAAGATGAAAAGGGGGTTGTCGCCAAAATCTATAGCATAAATTGATAAGACATAGGATTTTAAGAAAACTATCATGAAAAATATTTGATAACCATAAAGAATCCAGTTACAATAATGTTTGCAAGCCTTTAAATAGAGTTTAGCTAGTATTACAAGAATAAAACTTGAAATTACTAATAAATATTACAATAAATAATACAAAGAACGGCAACTTCAATTTAGAACACATCCTTCAACACACTTACATACATTGTCAATATGTCTGTGTTGTTGATGAGTATACCCATGTATAATTCTCGTATAACTCTCTAGTACGATCTTCTAAAATAACATCCAACATGGCTAAGGAACACACCTAAAATAACATATCCCATGAACATGGCAATATGCATGAACATACCCAAACAACATGATAATGTACATCTTGGAACTCCAAATTTTTGTGATCTATCAATGAAACTTGAATTAGATGGACCAGTAGGCACATCATCCCCTCCCTCTTAAGGTAGATTTAGCTCGAATCTTGGACTGATATACAAAACTCCAAAAGATATTCAAAACTATGGACTTTATCAATCAAAATTATTTAAATCATGTGATAGATATTCAACTTTGAAGGCACATTGTCGAAAGTGTAGCCCTTAACATAAGATAATTAAACTTGTGGGAACTTAGCTAGTGGAAACTCAATGTTAGATAACTTTAAATATTGGTGGTTTAGAGTTTTATCCTCTTCAACACTCATATCCTTTTGTCTCATAAATTAACCAGATTTTATTTTATTACTTTAGGGGACTTCATCAATGTTCTTCTATAAGGCTTTTTCTTCTTCTTCTTTGATAATAAGGCCTTTAGCTTGACAGCTTAGACAATAAATAGCATAATGGCCATATTCTAAACACCAAAAGCATTTTTTTCTTTATTGGTTCCTCTTTTAGACCATCGAGTTTCATTTCTTTATGACTCTACTCAATATGACCCATATTTGCCTTAGCCTTGCGACAAGATCACTTCTCTTCTCTACATTGCCTTATTGATTCCTTAACCACCTTTAAAGCCTTTTAGGCTTTCTTAGATGTAAGGGATAACACAATTCATCACTCTACATATAAACAATATATATTGTCATGTATAGATTGAGTTAGCATAGATGATGATTTAGCCAGTTATTTCTGTATATGATTACTTAAATTAATTGAAATTATAAAATAACTAAAAATAAATAAATTTTAAATTTTATTATATGAAAGATACCTCTTAAATGAATATATTTAAACCTAACCAATGTAGCAAAAATTTAGTCAAATTAGTCCAACATATGAATTTTCAACGAAACAATTAAATATATAAAAGTTTAAAGAGATGATCTCCATATCAGAGATCCAATTCTAATTGCTATCATGTTTATAAATTAACCATGTATCTTAAATCTTAATTTTAAGCGTAGTAAATTTAGAATAAATTTATAATTATATTTAATCCACTATGACCGTATTATACAAAATTCTATACATTATATATGATAATATCTTATTTTAATTATCCTAATAAATACTTCTACGATACTCAATAACAACTATATATAATAAATTTATTTATCCTTTTACAAACACATCAACAATAATGGCATAGTAACATATACCTATAATTTCTTCCTCATAAGTAATTAGGCGAATCAAAACCTTACATTATATTATCTTTTTGTTATATTTTATCGATGTGATCACATTTCAATTTATTTTTTTATTCTTTTGCGTTTTCCTTTTTTAATGTTTTCTACCATTTCTTTTCTTTTTTTAGTTATTTTCTTAATTTTAATTAATTTAGTCAACAACATATATATATATATAAATTGTTAAGTCATAATTCACGCAAACTCACCTTACACATGGTTGTCCAATTAGCAAAGAAAACAGAACCCATGCTCGTTTGAAGGGTGTTAAGTGTCAATTTTTGAAAAGATAGAGGTCCGTGTAACTTTAAAAGTTTTTAGAAAGTATTCGTGCAATTAAAAAAAAAATGGGTTGTGAAATATCAAAGGAAGGATCCAAAGCTTTTATTAAAGGTCTAAATTAACAGTGTGACTAAAGGCAAATTTCCAAGTTTCAAGATGTCAAAAGTAAAGAATATATGTTTTAAAGCTTTATTTTTATGAGGCCAAAGACTTCAAATTAGGTCTAGTTTTAGGAGAAAGAAAAATAATATTGCATCTTTTAAAGAAATCTCAAAAGTACTATCATTGCAAAAACAATTTCAAGAATATCACAATTAAAATTGTTTTCTTTTTTTTAGTTAGAAGAAGAGAACTTTATTAAAGATAACTGGCAAAAACTAGATGTTTGGTTGTCTTGAACCGCAATCCATAAAGAGGAGCAACATCTAAAAGAGACGAGGGATTTGAATCTCAAATATTAATACACATCCCCTTCTTAGCTTAGGTAACAACCTAATTAGTGCATACATTAGCACTTCGATAGACAAAGTGAAAAGAGCAAGAAGAAAAAGAATTCCTCAAACTAGAAATGTATTTAACCAAACTAAAACAAAACCAAGAAATAGAATATGGATTCAATAAACTTTTGAAAATTAGTTGGTTATCTATCTCAACTTAAATGTTTTGCAAACACATATCCCCAGCAAGGATTAATCCTTTCTTCAGAGCTTCAGCCTCAACGTGCTCGGCAACATAGGAGCTTGATTTATATGCAACTGCTACTAGCAATTTACCTTCTGAATCACAAGCTACCATACCTAAACTAGCTTTACTTTGCCTTACATCAAAAGTTGCATCACAATTGATTTTAACAGTGCCATTTGGTGGTTTATGCCATGATTTAGCTGCATCTACAAATGCTTCTGTCTTTGGATTATCGGATAAGTTACATGACATTACTCCATGGTTTTCGATTGCTTGCTACATTTCATCAAGTTGTTTATAAACTCTTTGATAAAGGTGAATAGTATTCAACTGCTTGTTTTCAAAAACAAGCTCACACCCACACTTCCAAATCAGCCACATTATCAAGAAAATTTTTTGTAAAAAAGTTTTCCAATCCACTTGAGAACATTGACACTCGTAAATAGAATACAACAACCAATCATTGACATTATTCACATGAAAAGAATCACTTCTCAGCCGAATGTGTGAAATGTTCAAAATGCGAATTTAAAATTTATTGAAATTGATTTTCTAAAAGCCCAATGCGTGAAATTCCACATGAGCTGATTTTATTTTTTGTAAAGAAATCCGTTTTTAAAAAACCGATTTCTACTTAATTACAATGCATAATTACTATAATTTTGATGTTGTCCGGCGGAGAGGTTAGGAGCTTTTATCCCTCACACCTGGGTTCAAACCATAGTGTTAACATATACATATACATATTTTGCAAAAAATAAAAAATAAAAAAACCTAACTAGAATCAAATCCAAGATGTTAGGTTTAAAGTTCAAAGCACTAGCTACTGTACCAAATGCATCTTACATGCTATTTAGTTAAACATTATTATATTTAACTCTTTGAAAATTGATTTTTCAAGTGTTGATTTTAAGTTTAATATTTAGAATCAGCCTTTCAAGATAGGATTTTAGCTCATTTTAATTTGCATCCTCAAAACTAAATTCAAGTGCTATATTTTTAGGGGTTTTTTTTTTTGCAATTACAATAATTTTAGGATTTTCTTTTTGTTTTGCACTATTTATTTCCTTTTCCCTCTAGTTTTATTGTCTTTATGTATTTTCCCTTTTCAATATATAGGATTAACTTCTATTCAAAAATTAGGCTTTTAAGAATATTTCCTTTTTATAATATTTCCTTACTTGCCAGGATATTATTTTCGTTTCCTTTTTATTATATTTTCTATAAATAGTAGGTTTATTTACTTTATGCCTATATAAATAGGCTTGCTATGTAATGCAATACTAATGAAATCTTATTAAATAAATCAATTTCCTTGATATTATTCTCATTCTTTATTCTTATCAATCTATTTCCATAAATAGTGACGAACTTCTTTTTTGATTATTTTTTTAGTATTTTGTGTCATATCAATATTATGATTTAATGAACTAGTTCGTGTTTTGTATTGTTATCCATCAATAACCGTCCATATCCAATTTAATTTTATTGTTCCTTAAATCCAAAAATCCATGAAGATACTTATTTCTTGTTCATTAAATCTAGTGGTTGTTTTTCTAGCTTAAAATCATTTTAAAAGTCCGGTGTCTATTTCCCCAAACAAGCTAAAGTTTTGCTTTGAAGAGACACTGGTTCACATCTGGATTGGCGATTAGATCTGCGGCATATCAAAGTGTCTTCTTCATGATGAGAGCCAATATCGTACTGAAGTGGAATAACAATTCTATGTACCTTCACTTTCATTTATTTTTCATTTTTGCCTCTAAATTTGAAAATTTTTTTATTAAGAACATACACTCAAATTTTAACTTATATTAGTTTTGCTAACTATGTATAACTTTTGCAAGCTGTATTTTCTCCTAAATATTTTTAGTATTTGTTATAGTTCATAAATAATACAAGATATGTATCAGCATATAGGTTACTCAGCTTGGAAAAATATACATATGTATATATATAAGAGAATTACAACAAAAAAGATCAATATTTAAATTCAAAAGAAAATTAATATTTCAAAAAGTTTAAATAAAATATTAACGAAACGATTATATAGATTAGCTATTATATATTCCTTATTTAAATTGTTTTGTAAAATATTAATCTCTTATTTCAATTTATTCCTAAATATTGATCTATTTCATTACAATTCTCCTAATGAAAGACTATATATATATATATATATAGAGGTTTCTTCATATAAAATTTTAAATCCACATGCTCCCGATTCAATAGTTATTTTTCATTTAGAGCTTTCACTGCATTGACTAATTTCAATCTAGTTATTTAATGCTAATTGTTCAATTATAGTATAGATTAATGAATTTACCATGATATGCAGTTTTGCAAAAACCACATATTGCATAAATGTTGCATAAAATAAACTTTCAGAACACCTACTTATTTCTTTCTTTTTTTTCTTTAAACTTTTTCCTCGACAGTCCTTTTTCTCGACCTTTTCTTAACTTTTTCACTTTAAAATGTTAACTACCCAAAAAGAAGGAAATTAAAGCTTAAATATGAAAAACGAAAAGATATAAAATTTAAATATATTCTTGACCTTATTGTTATAATAACAACGAACTCACTTATCGAGCTCTTCTTAAAAGAATTAAGGTAGGAAAATAAAAATACTAGAATTTGAAACATCCATTTTTCCAAAACAAAAACAAAAACAAAAAGTGCATGCTTCCATCATACCCAAGCCAAAATTTCAGGTGGGCGTAAGTAGCAACTTGCGAGTATGCAACTTTAAAGCAAGATCTTTTAGTGGGAGAGAAAAGAGGGATCGTTTATCATTTCAAATAATTTGGTAGAATTATACTTTATCTAGGAAAATTGATTGTTTTTTACAATTTACTAACTTTCCCCATATTATCAACTTTTCCTACAATTTCGTAAAATTGTATGATATATGCTAAAATGATTTGTTTATATCATATACATAAACTTCTTTGATTATAATATTATCATTTATTATCAACTTTTCCGAAAATTTGATAGCAACCTTCTTTCTTTAATGAAATGGTATATTTGTGGTATATTGTCTACTTGATTAATAATACTAATTTTATCTAATTTTCTAAAATATTTGTATATCTAGTAAATTTCTTTGATTATAATAAATCCTAAAATTTTTGAATTATTACAAATTTTGTGTCCAAATTGATAAAATTATACTTTATAAGGTAAAAGTATTTCTTTATGACATACTGTTTATTTTGTTATCGATACCGACTTTTCCTGTAATTTACTAAAATAGTTATAAATCTTGTAAACTTTTCCTATTCTGTTAAATATCAAATATAATGATTAATTACCAACTTTTATTATGATCTGATATAATTATTCTGAATTTGATAAAACGATCAGCTTATGGTAAAATGCCAAATTATCAAAACCATTTTTTCCCTTTAGTTTGGTAAAATACATGTATATTTTTTAAACTTCTTTAATTGTGATAAATACTTAAATTTATATATATTACCAACTCTTTGTCCAAATTAGTAAATGATAAATTGTTTAATTTGTGATAAATAATTTAAAAAAAAAAAAGAAACAAACAAAAAGCCGAAAGTTCAAGCGTCCATTATCCCCAAGTCAAAATTTCCTTTGTACCAGTGCAAAACTCTGGATGGATGTATGTTGGTGACGATATGGCAGCTTCATTAATAACCTCAGCAGCGAAAACTGGTGTGGCACCAAAAGACGGTCTTTCTGGTAGGTTTCTTGTTCTTCTTTATTTTCCCTGGAAACAGCAAAATTTTGCGTATTGCATTCACTGGTCATCTCTATTTAACTCATATATGCATACATTCAGGGTAAATCGTATATCTTGAACTATCAACGTACGTAGATAGTGATTGTTATTATGTGATGTTAATGGTAGGATAAAACTGAAGATGCCATTAAAGGAACCTCAACTTCATGCCAAGACCCTTGAGGGACCTGTGAATTGGATTGAGACCTGTGATTCTGTCTCTTACCAATACCAGTTCGAACCTTCGGGACAACTCTCAGTAAGTCAATTGGGATTTTATACGAGGCTGTTTGTTTTCTATGTCCATTACGACATATGAACTCATTCTAATTGGTTGCGAGATGTTTATTAGGTGAAGTTGCTTGATGACTCCAGGCCTCTTGCAAATAGGATTGTTGACTCTTTCTTGAATAAATTTTTTCCTTCTGGATATCCTTATAGGTAACCTATCCTCATTCTCGTTTTCTTCATTTTTTGTTAAATCTTGGAAAAATGGAGATCTTATCTCCCATTTCTCCTGGAATTGTTGTTCTTTGTTTATATTGCAGTGTCAACGAGGGTTACCTGAGATATACACAGTTTCGAGCACTGCAGCATTTTTCAAGTGCTGCCCTCTCTGTGCTATCGACTCAGGTCTAGTTTCGGTGTTCTTCCTCTTTAAGTTATACTGTCTGATCACTTGATTTGAGAAATTGCTGGTCATCATTTTGGGGTTACTTCTTTAGTTAGGATTGTCGAGCACCAAAGATTTGCTGTTGCGGAAATACATCCTTTCACAATTTGTCTGCTTAGAATCAAGGATAATGGCTTTTGCATGGAGGCTCATTATTCTTTGTGCTTACACTTTTGCAGTCTCTTCTATTTGCTGCAGGATTGAGACCTACACCTGCGCAAGCAACTGTAGTGAGTTGGGTAAGCTATCAACTAATTTGATTCTTCTATCAAACCCCAATTTGTTCTCATTCGGTTCTTTGTTCCTTTTTTGCCATATATGTATTTCAACACAATCTGCAGATCTTAAAGGATGGGATGCAGCATGTAGGAAAACTAATATGCAGCAACTTAGGTGCAAGGATGGACTCAGAGCCTAAACGGTGGAGAATTTTCGGTCAAATCTTGGCTGTAGCTTTTCGATTTCCCATATCATCTAGAGTAGCTTTGTCTGATGCTGCTATTCTCTTCTGCAGCTGATGTCTTATATGATTTGGGTACTGGATTGGAGGTTCTCTCTCCCCTTTGTCCTAGTCTCTTTCTCGAAATGGCAGGGCTTGGAAACTTCGCAAAGGTCCTCTTGCAATAATTTCATTTGTTTTTCTCCCCTATCTTTAGTTAATGTGTGGATATGGGTGGTAACATATGGGTCTTTGTCTAATCAATCTCCTCCAAAAAAATTGATAGGGAATGGCTGTTGTTGCTGCAAGAGCAACAAGATTACCTATATATTCTTCATTTGCCAAGGAAGGCAACCTGAGTGACCTTTTTGCTAAAGGTGAAGCCATCTCCACTCTTTTCAATGTTGTTGGTTTGGGAGCTGGGATTCAGCTAGCATCTACTGTCTGCTCATCAATGCAGGGAAAGGTAAACTCCCACAACTTCGTCCAAATTGACATTTCCTATCAGCAATTCACCTCTAATACTGCCATGATAACAGAGAATTACTTTGTCATGGTACTAATTGCTTTCATTGTAATGATGGACTTAGGACTTTAAACAAATAGAAAGCAGGAATAAAAGTGGGACAAACCTGAGAATTCCTATTAGGGTACTTCCATACAAAAAGTGGGATGGGCTTAGAATTAAGTCCTCCAAAGGCTTGGATCCCATATGTAGGGTGATTGAGAGATTTAAATGATATGCTGAACTTTTATGAAATGATCAGTGTTGTCCTTAGAGTTTAAATTTACTAAGTATAGCAACGCAGCTTATATAAACTTTGAAACTGTGAGGAGCTAAACATAATAGTTTACAAATAATTAATATAATGCTAGTTAATGAAAATGCAATTATTTCTCTAAATTATCATGATATTAGGGAATATAGCAGTAATTTTGTACACAATCAAAATTTTATTAATCTGTAAGATTGTCCGAGCCATGAACTAAATTGAATTACTTTTTGAACTTTAAATTAAATATTGAACATGACAATTCGTAAATCTTCTTAGGGTACTTGTTTTCAGCAAAAACCAAAAAATCCTATTAGGCTATATCCTGATAGTAAGTGGTTAGAGTTTGAGAATAGAATAAAAAATGCAATATGATTTGAACAGGGTTCAGATAGAGGGTAGCTCACTTGAACTCATTTTATTTATAACCTAGTAGAGAGAAACCTAGTCCTGTTGTTCTTGAGCTAATGGACACATCCACTGTGGATTTGGTGATAACAGTATATGAGCTTCATAAAATATACATGTAGATCTATGCATATTAACTGACACCAGAACAATCACATTATTATGTGCTAGAAAACTTCTCTTAAGCAACATATGTTGTATATCTGAATCTCAGTTTGATTTGGTAATCTAAGTCTCACTATATCTGTAAAGTTCTTGGGGAAGGTGAGAAATATCATTAATTCACCAAAAAATTGTACATGAGATGTGTGCAAAAGAAGCACACTGAGAAACCTGTAAGAATGAGCTAAGTATCAAGACAAAAAGGATACTTAGTTTACTCAAATAGCCATACATCACAATGGTACTCAACTATTTGGAAAACAAAAAATAAAAATTTTCAAAAGATTTTCTATAGATAATGCTATATCTCCTATTCTTCTCCTGTTCCTCTCCTTCCATAGATAGTAAGTTGTTATAGCAAACAGCTTACTATGCTGCATACTGACCAACTTAAGATGTGGCCACAAAAAATTCCCAAAGGATGTGCAACCCGATGGTTTTGCTTTATTCCAACCATATAGTCTTTCGAATTTCTTTCACAAGTGCTGCAAAAAAGAGCATGTAAAAAATAAATGATCATGAGATTCCTCATAATAATGACAAAAGTAGCAATTGTTGCACTCAACCACACCCTAAGCATGTAACTTGTCCAACACTGAGGGCTTGTGCTGGACCACCATCCATAAAATGAAAGCAAATCTTGAAAGCATGCCTTTTTGCCAAACCAAAGGATATCGTGTCACTCTAAGCTTGCTATTTCTTCCCAAAAAGTAGGCTGCTGTGATAAACAGGGGCTTGTGATCAGTAGATCCCCTTGTCAATTCGTCATCCAAGGAAGAGTTAGGCCACAAAGGCCCAAGGTTGGTATTAATAGCTTGCTACTTATCTCCAGCCAGCCAAAACCACTCATTTCCTTCTATAAACTCCTCTAGTAAGGTGTTCTTAGGATATCCCAAAGTCATGCTAGCCCACCACTCACCCAACCACTCAATCAAGGGTCTACATGGATGCTAATCAAGCCAAAAAGATATCAGTTTACCAATACCAGCTCTCCACTTTAATAGGTGCCTAGCTTAGGGTCTTAACTTAAGGATCTTTCCCTAAGCCCATCAAGAATCATTAAGAATGCTAATATTTCAAAAATTTCTTCCCCTCAAGAGCTCCTCCCTAACTCAGCAAAGTCATAAAAAATGTCCTTTGTCCAAGCAAAGATATCATATATGCTTCAATTGAACAACTCTATTTCACATCTTGATGTCGATGATCCTTAAACCACTTTCCTTCTTGGCTTGCACACATCCTTTTACCTTACTTTGGCTCTAGAATTCCACTCATCATTTCTATTCTATAAACATCTCTTTATTTTTGTTTCAATGAGCAACAATATCTTATTAGGAATGATAAAGATAGATAACTAGTATACTTGAAGAGAGAATAAGATATCTTGATAAGCTACACACTCCCAACATATAAAAGGGACTTACTAGTCCAATGGTTAATCCTAACTAAAAATTTTTGTACTAAATCAAAACACTCACTCTCTGATACGCCTCTAGACAAGAGCAGGATACCCAGATACTTGATAAGAAGAGCGCCAACATTGAAACCCAACATACTAGTAATTTGTCTCTTGGTAACCTTTTGAACACCACTAAAAAATATGCGACTCTTTTGTGCATTTACCTTAAGGCCAGATAAAAGGTAGAACTCTTGAAGGCCATCTTTAATAAGCTCCAACATGCAAGTATCCCCTTTGGCAAAAATTAAAACATCATATGTAAAGCAAAGATGGTTAAGCCTTAACTTCTTGCATCTCTAATGGTGCTTGAAGTCTACCATACTTCCTTCATAATAATAGAAAAAACTTCCATAACCAACACAAAAAGGTAAGGTGAGATAGAATGACCTTGCCTTAACCCATTCAAAGCTAAGAAGTAATCTATTAGTTCCCTATTAATGTTGATGGAAAACCTGGCCATAGTAACACAAGCCATGATCCAACACACAAACTATTCAGGGAAGTCATAAACTCAAAGAAGATGTTCCAGAAAACTCCAATTGATGTGGTCATAGGCTTTTATAAGATCCACTTTGATAACACATCTAAGACCTTTACTATTTTTATGATATCCACGAAAGAGTTTTTAGGTAACCAGAATTTTATCAAAAATTCTTTGCCCTTTAATGAAGGTCATTTGCTCCTTACTCACCAAAAATGGGATAAAAATCTTCAACCTTTCAACTAAAATTTTTTAGATGCCCTTATAGATTGTGTTGCAATATGCAATGAGTTTATAGTTTGAAAATGAAGAGGGATTCTCTTTCTTGGGTATTAAAGAGAGATACGTTGAATTAATCTCCTTTAACATTTTCCCTGATGCAAAGAAATCCTTAATAGCCACACATACATCATTCTCCATAATGTCCCAAGTGTCACAAAAAAAATTAGCTTTATAACCATCCAGTCCCAATGCTTTATCCTTAGCTAATAACCATAGAGGTATACTTGATTTCTTCATCAGAAACAGGCTAGACCAGCATCTTTGCTCCTCCATCAAGATACCCTGGAACTGTAGAGAAGAGTCTATTAAAATTCTGGTTGTTAGAATGAATATCATTCAACATCTCCTTAAAATGAAGAACAGCTGCAGATTTCACTTGCTCTAAGCCTTCCATCCTGTTTCCTAGGTTGTACATAATAGACACAAAGTCGTTTTTGTACTGTCTTTGCTTTAGGAGACTAAAGAAATATTTATCGTTTCTATTTCCCAACTTAATCCAAGATGCTCTCACCTTTTGCTGCAAAAAAAGACTCTTCCAAAGCATTCAAATAATAGAATCTAGAATATAGAGATTTTTCTCGTTCCCAATCTACAATCAATGGATTTGATCTGTTCTCTTCTTGAACTGCATTAAGCTCCACTCTAGCATTCTTCACACGTTCAAATAAGTTGGAGAAACATGCTGTATTTAAGTCCTTCAATCTACCCTTAATAAACTTAAGTTTCTTACAAAGACAAAACATTGCTAATCCTTCTATATTCTGTTGCCAAACATCTCATACTGTTTGGGAGAACTCCGGATGTTGTTTTAACATGTCAAAAAACTTAAAAAAACCCTTCTGCTAGCATCTTCATGTAGAGCCAGATCCAAAACCAGTGGAAAATTGTCAAAAAGACCTGGGCTAAGTGTCCGAATATGTGAGTTCTAAAAAGAAGACATCCATAACTAATTAACAAGGCCTCAGTCCAGCCTCGGTCTAGCCTCCTCAATATCAAATATGACTCCCTACGTTTACTCTAGGTGAATAATGGTCCCATGGTACTAGCTTCCTCAACTTCATGAATATAACAAATATTATTGAATGATTCCATTCCTTTAGTTACAACCTCAAGCCCTGCCGATTTGTCTTCAATAGTTCTATACTCATTGAAATCCCCTATAATGAGCCATGGGCCATTAACAATGGCTTTTAGTCTCAACAAATGTCTCCACAATTCCTCTCTATCTTGCTCATCATTTGCAGCATAAATAAAGGTTACATAGCTAGTCATACTATCAATGAGGTACTTACAAACACAATGAACCAATTGCCTTGAAGAATCCAACACATTGACATCCCAAATTGTCGGTTTCCAAGCAACCCAAATACAATTGACAAAGCTCGATTCCACTCTCTATTGTGGTAGAATCCAGTCTTTTAACTTTCTGAAAATTTTGAGCATTTACTTTCTCTCTAATAAACCTACAAGAGAAAGATCTTCCTTACTATAAAATCTATTAACTTCCCTACCTTTAGTTGGATCATTCAACCCACGTAAGTTCCAAGCTCCTAGCATAAATATGTACAAAAGGAGGAGAGGGGATACAAAAAGATCAATAAAACTCGGAAGTGACCTGCTGGCCACTTACCGTATCTCTATCCTTCTTCTTTGCCTTTTTCTTTTTCTTGGGAGCATCACTCCAACTCCCTCCCTGGCTATCTCCCTTGGCAGGTAGTGCCTTGTCAACCTCCTTCTCACCTGAGAGTTCCCCTGATGATCCAAGAGAATCCGAAACAAAGGAAGAAGAGGATTGGGCAGCCTCTTCAGCGGAGGTAGTAGGCACTACAATCTGTAAAGTTATTCTGCTTTATATTTCACTACTTAATGTTAAGGCTTGTAAGGATTCTAGTAGTGGAATATGTATATATATATGTATTGAATATTCTGAAAGAGCTAAAATTCTGGTTGAGGCTACCACAGCTATGTAGTTCTTGTCCTTCCCTGTCACCTGGAAAAACTTCAATCTTCTTACAAGGTAAAAAATAGTAGCACTACTATCAAAGAATTCCAGTGTACAAAGATGCCATCCACTACTCAAGTTTATTGAGTAAAGAATTAATAACTAGAAAACTAAATATATATTGTGGAAGACAAATTGTTCAACCAATATCGTCATTTCAAGTTTCATAGGAACTGAAAGTTTTTTTACTATAAAATTTGGTTGATGGGGATTTCCTAGAAGCTCATTGTGCATGTATGAACTGTTTATCAACTTTGTTAATAAATGGTTCTATGGGGAATCTTCAACTGTGATTTAAGCTATATGCACCGATGGGCTTCAGACTTTCCCACATCTCTCCTTCTGATATACGTTCTTATGTAGCGTCTAGCAACACTTCTAAGTAGGATGTCCCAGCACCTTTGTTGATTGAGATTCCATTTGGAGAGGAACTTGGGAAGGCTTTCCAATTCAAAGAAGTCTGATAATATGCAAGTGGAAACTCATCTTTGCAGCATGTATTTCATGTAGAGTGACAGATGCAGGAGATGAGTTGGAGTCCATCCAACCACATCAGCAAGTTAAGTATATATAGAAATTTAGACCACTAGGTTGTCTTAAGATAGTCAATTGTTAGATACCTTGAAATTCTTTTCAAGCCTCACATACTTGTGTGAGTTTTTATCACACCCATGCATCATGAAAGATATAGATGATGACTGGCTGGATAGTTTATTATGGTGTTAATAATTTGGACTCTTCACAGCATCTCCATGTCAATTACTAAGCTTTTCACAATTCATTGCAGTTAATTGCTGGACCACTTCTTTCTATCATTCATATTTATAGTGTCATTGAAGAAATGAGGGCAGCCCCAGTTAACACACTGAATCCACAGAGGACTGCAATGATTGTGGCTGACTTCCTTAAGGTTAGGTTCAAAAAAATGAATCTCTCTCTCTTTTGGTTTCCTGATACCAAGTAGCTCCTTAAACTTAAAAATTCATGTCATTTTAATGTATTCTTTGTTTCCTTGGAACACCATCCAGACAGGAAGAGTATCGAGCCCAGCAAAACTGAGGTATCGAGAGGACCTTCTATTTCCAGGGCGCCTTATTGAAGATGCTGGAAATGCGAAAGTTGGAAGAGCCTTGCGCAATGTTGTTAGGCCCTCAAAACTACATGAATGGAAAGATACCTTTCCAGAGGAAAAGTTTATTTTAAGCAGTGGAAGCAAACACGTTGACATGGTATTGGAGCATGATGCCACTGCTGAAGATGCATTGAGGGGTTGGCTAGTTGCTGCATATGCGGCGGGTAGAGTGAAATTTTCTCATGAGTTAAGCCCCCAAGTTCTGGAAGAGGCTTATGAGAAGATGAACAGTGTTTTCCCTTATTTTCTGCCTGAAGTTCAAGCCAAAGGGTGGCACACCGACCAATTTCTTGATGGAACTGGTAGTCGCTTTGCATTGTAGCATTGGACTAGCTCAATAAAACCTCTGGTTTTGGAATTAAACAAAGGTGAACAGTCTAATTTTTTGAGCTATAAGAACCAGATTTTCATAAAAGGTAGAATCTCTGGAGGTCTCTGTATATCTTGCGGCTTGTTTTTTCTGGATGTAGTGAGTGTTGCAATTGCTGGAAGATAATTGTGTGTGGGCAAAGCTGAGGTTGAAATTTCTATGTCGGGCTTCTTCCTTTGAAGTTTAGTTCGAGACTGTCACTTTGAAACTTACCGAGAAAGAGAAGATCGGCATATGGACGTTTTATAACATATCATCTGAAAACAGGGTCACTGACAGAATGCAAGTCTTTCACCGAAGTTAGATGTTTGTTTTTTAATAGTCGTTTAGTTTTAAGTAAACTTTATCTTAGATCATTGTTGTCGAATATCTACAAACGGTTGTTGGACCTTGGAAATAGATGGACACTGTTCTTGAATCTGAGGAAGAGACGTTGTTCAGTGAAGTCTGCACATTGCCAAATTCTTCTTATTTATTGACTGACATTTTAGCTTACAGACTTAATTAAGACAAGAAATACAACAATTTAAAAGGAAAGAAAGAAAGCATAGATTAAATATGTCTAATATTTGCTACAAATTTCGAGCTATCCTCTCCTGACGTTGCATTTCTGCCCGGAACTGGGCAATGAACTCTTCTGCCCTCTCATCAATTCCATGCATCAGTGGCGAAGCCAATCCCACTGCTTCCCACATATCATCTGCTGCAGGATCATTCGTCTCATCATTCACCCTACCTTCATAGATATAGTTATTAGTACTTGTGCTAGATTCAACTGCAAGTTTCTCAGTCACTGTACAAAATTTCGGAACATGTTTACTGCACACTACCAGAGGGTCCTGTACTGGCTCCCTGAAGAGCTTGTCAACATACACAGGTGCGTGTCTCTTCTTGAATATCTGGCACAGCGGACGTCGAACGCTGAGAATATTGAACGATGAGTGTGAGCGGTTGACATGGCGTCTTTTGCGGGATTGTTGAAGAAACTTTGCGGCTAAAGGGGTATCCTTTCCAGCTCCGGAGGTGACAGAATTGGCAAGAGCACGACTTCGTTGCTTATGGACAGATTTGGGAGGGTGAAGTTTGTGAATGAGCTTTATATGGAGTTTGGAGGTGATGATTTTCCATGCCTTCTTTGCAGGTGGAAGCCTCAGCCTAAAGCAAGACATTGGTGAGGAAATGAAAGAGCTAGTTTTTGAGCGCTGGTGCAGTGTGGTTCGTAATTCTTACGTTGTTTGAAGATTGTGGGACGTGTTGCTGCCGTTTTACGAGGGGAAATTGGCTTATTTCTAACGCTGGCTGTTTGTTTGGATTCCATGGAAACAGCTTAAATCTCACGCTTCATCCTTGACGCAGACAGAGACATGAAAGATTACACTTAACCAGGCCTCCATTGTTTCATAAAAACGGGACTATTTTTCTTGGACGATTCAATTTACTGTTGTTTGTGGGAACAAGTTAAGAATTAGGTACGTGTTTTTAGATAGGAAAATAGGATCTCTAATTGGTCTTTCGATATCATGTGCTGTAATATGATTGTAAGATATACTAATTTTATATGCTTCCGATTATATCTATCTTTATACAAAAAATCACTGTTGAGAAATTATCAGTAAAAATATATACGGTTTTAAATATTATATATTAAAAGGTGAATAAAATAAATACTAAATTTATATACCTACCCTTTACTCTAAAAGAATCATTGTAGGAAGAATATTTTTATATACATGTAATATTCTTTCCCATTGTAGAATTAGATTTCTCTCTCACCAACTCGTGAAAGTAGAGAGTGCCAAGCCATGATAGTTTATATCATAATAAACTAGATCTTATGAAATATTATCTACACGAAACAAATCAAAGGATGCGCAACTTGCGTACCATCCTGTTATTCCACTTTATGGATAAAATATAGAATCCTTCCAAGTTGGTTAGCCCATGTATACGTATATATATATATATATATATATATATATATATGTGTGCATTGTGTTTCAAAGAAAGGCGTACTCCTTCTAGATTGTGGAACTATTGGTTGTACTCCAACAAAAGGAATTAACGAAGACTAGTTTTAGGTACCAGCTGAGATATGTCTTGCTTTTATGTGTTTAATCTAAGTAGGGACCTCTAAAGTTTAGGAAGTATTTGAGCTTGCTGGCTTGTATAAATTGCCTATTTTGTTGAGTTAAGAGCTTACTATTCAATTGACTTAGCCCCCCACAATCCTTCCTCTCTCTCACTCTCTCTCTCTCTCTCTCTCTCTCTCTCTCTCTCACTGTCTTCCCACCATTAACTTAGCTTGTGTTGTCGAGTTGCACTAGAACTCAAATTTATGTGGAACCCAGTGGATTTCAGGTAACTCGAACTAAATATAGATATGATTTCCAAAAGATGGAACTAAATGAGCCTACCTACCTTGGTTGATCTCAAGCTTGTCAAGTACAATTGCGAACCAAACTTCTAAGTACGATCAATCAAGTCGAATTTCTGTTGTTTTGAGTAGCAGCAAAAATAATTAGAATATGTATTTATGGAATGGATGGAATTTCAAAGAAAATCTTTTTCAGCATAACTTGTGGACCATCTTGCCCAACTTATGAGGCTCTCTCCCTATATCTATGTTTCAATTTTTTATTTTTTACTTTTTTCAGTTATCATACCTTAAGCAACCTTTTCAATAGCTTGCAATACGAATATCCCGGCTACGAAGAAGGGACACAGTAATATTTGTTCCTTCTACAGGCACCAAATTGAAGACAACTTTATTTGATTGGTCTCTTTCATATTTAGCCCACCCACCACCCCCCACAAAAAAAAAAAAAAAAAGAAGAAGGTTGATGAAAAGGGTTGGCTGCAGGGTGCATGCATCTAAGGAACATGCACATTATCAAGTAAGTTGGTATAGGATATCCCTGATAGCCAAATAAAAATAAAAATAAAAGAAAAGGAAATTCACATGGGACATGTCTAACAATATGTTCGCTTCAAATAGTGAATCTGATTCTCCATGGACCCAATAAGATTCTTCCATTGAAGGCATCATAATCCAGTTTATAATCCCCATGATTTCGTCTGAAAGCTATCTGTTTTCATCTCCTTCAAGTCCCATGATCCAGTCACCGTTTGAATCTCTTGTGATAATGAATCCTTCATAGCAGCATCAGCATCTACTTTTACATATCCATCGAGTGGACAAATCCAAACATAAATTTGTGTTTTCATGGTGGAATACTGAGGTTACATAACCATAATAAAATAACACAGGTTAGAAAAGTGAAAAAGTACGGAGCGCAAAACATGCTTTTTGTGGTTTAATTCCTTTAAATACGCAATTTTTATATTTTTCGTGGGCATGCAACATAGATACAAGACTAAAAAGCTATCATTACCACAACAAAGTTAATCCATAATTGCAGAAATATTAAACCAAATTATTTTAGCTTTTTCTCAATCTATACATCAACCATGCTTTCCTTCCTACTGCCATTTAGCAGTCACCCCCAAAAGAAGCATTTTGCTGCCGATCGAAGCAAATGGTACAATTAGGATTGACAATCAGTAGCTGGTTCTTCCATCCGGAATGTTTATTTGGAAAGAAACAACAGTCCGGCAATTTCCTTTTCCCGTTTTTATTGACAAATTCTGTTGTACATAAATTTGAGGAAAAAGACGCATAAAACAACGAAAAGCTCTTGGTAATTTTACCTAGCCCATCAAGAACAGATGAGCCACCCGAAAAAATCAGAATGTATAATCACCATGTGTCATAAATAAAAGAAACTATAACCTACAGGCTCAGATTTGCCCCTGCGGTGAGTAACAAAAACCGCAAAGGTTGAATGGGCAATAATTAAACCAAAAATCCAAAGAATTAGATGAGCGCTTGAACACCAATTTGTTGCATTTCTCTTAACCTCCACACTGGGTAGATAGAACCCTCTCCAAGTTCTTCTGGATCCACTTGTTGCATTGCCCAAGCATAGTACACTGTATGTATTGTATCCTGCATGCACGATATGTCTCATCAAATGCAAGCTCCTACGCCCACTAACACGATGACAAACAATGACAAAATTTAAAGCAAGCTATGACAAATTTACATCATGAATGCATAACTTTACAAATAGCACAATGTCTAATAACTCGCTTAATTAGGCTAAGGGGCTAGCATCCTGTTGGATATTAAAATAAGAACAATGAAAAATAGTTAAGCATGAGAAAACATAAGTCTTAAATGCTATGTAGTATAATGACTGAAATAAATATATATGTATGTATGAATTTATGTATGTATACTTCCACCAACTTAAATGTATAATGCCTGATTTTTACTACTACCGTTGTTCCCAATCATTCAACAACTCAAGAAGTGTGTTAATTATTTCAAACACCTACCCATTGCTGTTCAAAACAAAAGTTGCTCACCTTTCCTCCTTCGGTTATTGCACCATTCCTATCACGTACACAATATACTTGCTGAGTTTGGAACTGTCAAGAAATAACAAGTCAATTTCTTTACTCAAAAAAAAGTGTCAATTCCCTCAATAGAGAACTCAAGAAACTAAATTTCGGACAGAAGGCAACACAATGCTTACTGCTAAGATGATTATCGGGCTTGTCCCCATCATCTTTGTTTCTCTTACTTCAACCTCAGATACGTGAAGAATCTGCATTTATAAGTCACAAAATCAATAATTTTATGCAAGATTCACAACCAACTAATCTAAAAGGTTAAGATTGCAGATAAAATGTGATTTTATATTTATATGTCAGCACTCCTGCTCTTACGTGTGGGATCAGACATTGACTAAGGTCATCACATGAAAATAATTAAATGGCAAATCAAACAACAATGTGTGCAATTGGATTCTAAACCCGACATAATGTTCTACAAACAGATACATCTACAATTATCTTATCTAAAGACTTAACTTTGCTTTTACACATAACATCTGATATCTATATTGTAACTACAAATGTTTCTCCCAGCTCAGCTTTTAGTGTGTAATCTCTTGTCTTGGCCTTCACTAGTATAATATCTACCAACAAAAAGAAACTTCAGCAAGAATCAATCCAATTTGCTATCCTATATTAACTCCAAATTTTGACTTGAACTCCCTATTATTTGGTGTAAGTTAACGTATATTCTTTACAGGGTAAGCCAGAATAGTTCCTTTTTTATTTTTTTTAATTAGACAATGCTTTTCCCTCATACTTTGTTGATAAAAGAATATGAACTGAACAGTAGAGAAGTGTAAGTACTAACCTTATTATCAAAAAAGATCCCATGGCTCTGATAAGCACTATGCTCAGCTTTACATCTCTCAATTACTTCAGAGCTGCAATACTTCTTCAAAGTTTCAGCATCCCCCTAAGAAAACAAACAGATGCAAATATTTTGAGGAAGAGGGAAGCAAAAAGTAATCATATTGCCAGCAACAGAATTTACTCAAAAAGTCCTAAAATAATTAATAAAAATGAAGGGCAAACAATCCTGTCAATCCCTACAATATTAAGCACTTGCCTTAACATAAGCATTGAGCACAGGCTTGATGATTTCCTGGATTTCGGATACGAACTCTGGCAATGAGAAAGATCTGCCATATCAACCAGAAAAGACAGGGGGAACATATTTTTCATGAGAAAAATCATCAAATAACAAACATTATAACCAAAAAAGGAATCAATCTTACGGGTCTCTCCGCCGGATTTCCTTCATAGATGCTGCAGCATCAGTTTCTTGAAAAATGGTTTCATTAATACTGCCAAGCAAACATTCAAATTATAAGAGAAAGCTCGATAGCAATTGCATTTGACTTTTAAAGCAAGCCAACTGCAAGAATAGAGAGATAGACACAGCTTTAAACACTCACTCCTGAATTTTATGGACAACTGGGTTATCACTAGTCTCCCATCTTTCACGCATATCCTCAGCAATCTGCCTAACAACGGAAAGGTTATTACACAACAGAAAGAGTTGTAAATGTGAAAAGGCACCTCATTGGTTGGTTATAAGGCTTCACATAAAAAAGTTCGCCATAAACCATAGATGGGCTAAATAACCAGAAAAAATAGTTCCAGTAACTTATCAGTTTGATATAGCAGTAAGGAAAAAAAAACCTATTTGGTCAAAGGACTCTAGATAAACATTAGTAATTACAAGAAAAACCATTATTCTCCTCCAGCAATTCTCCCCCCAAAAGAAAAAATCTTCTCAATGAATTTGGAAAAGTTTTTGGTATTCATTTGCATGCAGTTGAAGCTTCATTATCTCTCACTAATTTGAATATGTTGGCCACATCAATAGCTTTCACTACTTTGCAATTAATTAACAGCAATAAGTTTACTCAATCGTATAGCTTCACTGTAGCCAGCAAAGAAATGGCTAAAAATCAAGACTTCTTATCCATAGAGAGAGATTTTGATCTAAACAGATATAGGCAAAATCCAGATGGAAGATAAACCACACCAGCCATGGAGCATGACCACCTTAACTAACACAGAAAGGTGTTAAGAACTCGGTGGAGTAGGATCTAGTTAATGTATGATTATTAGTAAAGTCATCCCTAGCACAGATTTACCTTTGTTAGTGTTTTTGACCTTTCTTATTGAATGTGTTGTCAACTAGAGAGAACTCACCAATCTTGTAAAATATACTAACTACAGATTAATCACTATAGCCAAGAAATGGCTAAAAAGCAAGACTTTATATCCATGTAGCAAAATTTTGACATATTAAACAGATATAGGCAAAATCCACATGGAAGATAAACGATACCGGCCATGAGGCAAACCACCAGGCATGACCAACTCAACTAACAGAGAAATGTGTTACAACCTCAGGGAAACAGGATCTAGTTAATGCACAACTATTACTAAAGTCGTCCCTTGTTAGTGTTTTGACCTTTCTTATCAGATGTACTGTTAACTAGGGTTTGAGGCTCATTAGAGAGAACTTTCCAATTTCATAAAAGATGCTAACTACAGAAAAGAGTAATTGAGAGAGAGAAATTACTTGTACTTTTCTTGCTTGTCTTATTACTCACTGCAATATCTGATTCACACAACCCAAGCCACTATCTTACCTAAATACTCATAACCAAACCAACCATAATAAAATGACTCGCTAATAATATTTTTCTTTCTTACAGATGCATAATAATATTTTCCCTTATAAACCATGAGGCTGACCTCAAGCTCAAGTAACCTGTTCACAACTATGTAGACCTTAAAAATCAGCGGCCTCACAATCTATGACAAGGTTCACCAACTCCAGCACGTGCAGCTTCAAAGGCCCATCGCATTTAAAAGATAGATTCTTAGCCCAAACACTTGATAGTGAATGGAATAAACAGTTGTGAAGAGGCCGATTGCTGTTCATTTACTGCCGACTCCAGACACTGTATCAGGATAATTGCTAACCAATAGTGTTCTCCAACACCCCCTAGCCATATTCATTGTTGTTCCAGGTCAGGAAGCTCCAAATCTATCACAATTACATCTAAGAAACCTGATTTGACATGGATGGTACTCCTTGAGCATTTCTTTTTTATCACATCATGACCAAGTCTCCTAAAGGTATCCCCCACAGTGGTGGTCCAAGCCTCAAGTAACACAAGTTGGCAAACTTCCACCAGATCAAGTATTCAAGTTCTAGTGCATCTGCTCCAATGCCTACGATTTCACCAAATCAAATAGAAAGGTTCTACGTCACCAGCCCTCCACTCAATCCATGTTTGTTCACCTCTAGTTAGTGGCTCAGTGCATAGTCACCTCCTGCTTACATGCTGCTTGCATATATTGTTAAATGTGGTCAGATGTTCTTGCAACTTGTGGAATATCACTTATGACAGATGACTTTGACACTAAGTTATAATGAGCTCAAGAGCAAGATAGTAAGGCTTCCCTTTGAACATATTTGTCTTTATTAGTGTTCCAATCTTTCTTGGTGTATTGTTATCTAGGGAGACACAGCTCATTAGAGAGAACTCTTTTATCTTGTAGAATATATTAACTACAGAGTTAGACTAATTGAGAAATAATATAGAATATACTTTTCTTGCTTGTCTTATTACTCATTGAGAAATAATAGAGATAATACTCTTCTTGCTTGTCTTAAAACTTATTGTGACGACTAATCTATAATACCAAAGCCACTACCTAAACTACCAAAAGTAAATACTTATCTATTGACCAGAATCAAAGGAATCTTTTTTTTTTTTAAATCAAAGGAATCTTACATAAAAATATTTCTTTTTCTAAGGATACATAACAAATAATTAAGTAGATTATACCACATTCACCACTTTATCAATTTTCCAAGACTTTGATATGGAGGAGAGGCTTTGACAATATTCACCTTTTCCATCTTTTATGAGTTTATACAACTGTCTCAAAGTTTCAAAGTGTTTCAGTACATTAAAGAAACCAAGAATGAACAGAAATAAACTGAGATTGCATGACAAAGTGTACAATTAACCAAATACACTTAAGAGATGTCCCCAGTTCCTTTATCTACCAAACCAGTTGTAGCACATACTAAAATGGCAAATTTAATATGCGAAGTCAATTCGAGAATGCAAGCAAACCCCAAGAATAAGGATCCACACATACCTCCTGACTCTTTGTTACCACCGGTTCACTCATATTACCTAGGTGCTTGAACATAGGATGACCTTGCATCTATATTAACAAACTCAGGGTCAAGTGAAAGAACAAGATGCTAAATATATTTCACAGGATACAAGTAAGATTACCACTAATAAAACTACTAACTTTTTCCTTGAATGCCTCCCACTTCTTACTCCATCGCGATTGCTTAGTGGGAACTATAACAACATCAGTTCGTGTACTTCTTTCCTCAACTGGTGGAGGAGGAGTACGCTCTAAGTGCTTCCTCTTCCTTGGGCTACCATTTAGTTCATCTTTCAAAATATCATAGCCCTTCTTAGCCAGATCAATAACTTTAGCGTCCTTTAACTTCTGGAAGGCTTCTGAGACCTTGCCAGTGGAAGACACACGTGATGTGAATTTGCCATAGAAAGCTTCTGAGTCATTGCTAGACCCAGCCTGCCGGCTCTCTTCATCTGCAGATGCACCCTTCATTTGATCTCTAGCATCACCACCATGGTTGGCTGAATCATCAGAGGATCCTGGATGTTGTTGCTTTCCCATTCCAAACTGCTCCTTGACCTAAATACAACACAAAATGTTGGAACAATCATTATATAGAGATTGCAACCATCTGCAAGGCAATGTTATATCTAAGATGACAATAAATTATCATCACCTCCTCGGTAGCAACAGAAATTTTCTCCTTCATATCTGCAGAAACCTGAAAAAATAATATGATAAAGTTATAATATAAAGAAGTAATTTCTGTAGCCCCGAAATCCTGAGCGTTACAGAGACCACCACAGTTTAACATGATTATTAAATGAAATTTATAATAACATGAGAATATTTAAGGAAAGACATCAAATTATGGCTCTATATGCTTTAAATTTAGTTATGAATATCTCATTGACCTTGCAGTGGCTCATACGGATCATGGCCCTTTGCTAACTAAATTTAAGGAAAAAGGAAAAAGAAAAAAGGATTCCAATCCAGACAAAGAGATTCGATGAAATAACTCAAAATTAGCATCTTATCTTTAAGTCATACCTTCTTTGCAGTAGCTTCAGCCTCTGACCAGACCCCATCAACATGCTTGTATAGCTGCTCAGTAGTCTGCTTCGATCTGCATGTGGCAGTTCAACATCTCAGGCCCTTGTTGAAGCCTCTAGCCAGGCTTGACATACAAAAGTATGTCTCAGCCGATTAACTAACACGGCTAAGATGACACGAAAAAGTAAAAAACACTGATATTGAAAATCGGGCTAGCCAATATTACCTATTTTTTAAGTCATCTTTCATGACTTTTAGCTCTTCTGCTTTCTCCTTTAGCTCCTTCACTGACTTTTGAAATTCAGGATTTCTGAAAACAGGGCAGAAAACAATATTTCAGAAAGAATATCAACACAAGATAGTTGTTTACAGAGAACGATAATAAAATGAACACTGAAGTGTCATTCCCACTTGGTAGAGTCAGCTATATGGATCTTATTTTGACATTCCCTTTTATCACAATCCATATCCTCTTCAGTGCCAAAGAATTTTGTACTTATTTAAAAAATAAATAAATAAACAATAGCTGACAACAATGGGATTTTTATTTTTTTTGGGTTTTATAGTAAATTTGCTTAACAAGAAAAGATATGTACAAATGAGCCAAAGGTACAGCAAAAACAAAGCATAATCATATGCAACAGTCAAAGGCCGACACTTGTTGCATTCTTGACACTTTCACAGAGCGACAAACAGACCCAAATTCACATAAGAAAGGATTCTCCTAGCTAGGTAGGAAAGTGAAGAACAAGGGCCTCCCATACGTCCATCACTGACTTTTTTGGCAAAAAGCACACAACGGCCGCAAATATGAAGTTCCCATCGTTAAAAATCAGATTGGTTCTTCTTCAACTAAGACCAAACAAGGCATTTCTCCAGTTGATGAGCTGGGCATTCCACAATGTGTCACCATGTGACTGATGCTCAGATTCATGGAGTACAAGAGGCATGAGATCACTTAAATAACTCCCCATTGAAGCAGCTTTTCCATTGTCATGAACTTTCCATGCACAACAATCCGGTACAAAAGCATGCCTCAGAAAACACGGTTCACCAAACCCACCTTAGGTAAGTGTGTTCCCAACTCTAGTTTTTTGCACTTCGGAAGCATGCTAGTAAACATTGAATAAATAAACAGAAAGCTGATCAGCAGGAAGGGTAGTCAACTTTAGTTTTTTCCACCATTGAAGTGTGCTAGCACTGGGGAGGCAACTTCCTTTCTTGGAATTTACATCATACTTTGACAGGTCTGAAAAGGCACAAGGGGTATCCCCATGCTTATCAACTCCCAATGAATTTCAGGCTCAACAACCTGATTAGGCAGGGGAGTGTCACCGGATTTTAGGAAGCAATTTTAGAAAGAGGAGGCAGCTTTGAAGGCTTAGAGGAAGAAGAAAAGCTTTGTTGAGCCTCTTCTTCAGACATGAGTAACGGCGTTGAAAGGCCTGTTTTACAGAAAATAAGTGTTGTTCAATCCTGAATGAAACCAATTCCCAATTTGTTGTCGGTAATCTTTTCCAGTCTATCAACATCCTAATGTAGTTGTATAAAAATAAAATTTAGGGCATTTATGTAGTTAACTCCAATCGAGTAAAACTAAAATGGTAAAATCAAGCAAAATCAAACTCTGGACACATTCAATCAACTTCAAAACCGAAGCATCAAAACAAAGAAAAAAGGGGGGTGGGGGGGTGTTTGTTGCGGGTGGGGGTGGTGGGGGTTGTTAATTTAAAATAATAAGCTCGAAGACACAAGAATAAAAGTGTAAATACTTGCTGGCTTCGCCTTTAAGTTTCTCAGAGAACTTATTGAAGATGCTGAACCGACGATCACTGCAATGGCCATTTGCTCTAATCAACCCTAAACTCGGCTGCCATGAGCAAACAATACATAAAGGAAAGATAAAATTAATATATATATATATATATATATATATACACATATATATGTATATATAGTACGTGTGTATATCTGAAAGAAGAGAAGGAAATACTTGTCGTTTTGAACGGAGGTGAAGAAGAAAGGGTTGGCCGAAGAGAGACAAATCTCGTACCAGCTTCCTACTCGCCATTGACAAAATAAAATGAAAAGCTACAAAATCCAAACGAGAAAGGGTTTAGGGTTTAGGGTTCTGCAGGGTTTTCGTGGTGAGGGAATAAGAGGTTACTTCCACAATCAGGCCATCTGCGAAAAGGAACACAGGCCACACAGTAGGACAGGACAGACAACAACAACAGAGAAAGGGAGGGAAGGAGGGAAGCGAGAGAGAGAGAGAGAGAGTTAAGTCTAGGTCATGGCATGACTTAATCCAATGGAGGCTGTCCTAGTTTTGTTGTTCCATATTTTTTTGTGATTTGAAACGTATCATCAAGTATAATAATAATAATAATATTGAATATTTTCTCTTTGTTTTTATAGGTGATTCTGTTTTCATTTCGTCATAGCTGATGAACATAATTAATATAATAAGGTGTCTATATGTATCGATGTAATATTTAGACTCGAATTTATAAAAGATAAGAATAAAAGGTAAATATAAATATAAAAATTTCAATACTCTTTTTCAAATTTGTAAATGAGTGATCATGGATAATATACAGTACATAATTTGAACAATATCATTTAAAATAAATAAAATAAAAAAATAATGAAAAAAATTACAGCAAAAGGGTCTATGTTTGGGCAATTTTTCCAATAAAGAGCCTAAATTCTTTTAAATATGTTTAGGGATATGCTTCTTTTAAAGCCTCTAACCCATTAATGGAAATGAATATATGTCTTATAAAGTACGTTTGAATAATCCATGCCCTTTTATGCAAGATTTCATAGATATAAGTTCATTCTTTGCATTTTTCTCTTATTTAACGATATACTATTATGTATAAAAAATTATTATTGTTGTCGTTACTATTTGTTTTCTTTTAATATCTACATTAATATACAATTAGTATATATGCAAATTTTTATCCCACCTGATTTTAATTTTAACATCATTAAGACACACACCAAATAAACCAAATTTCATAATTCAATTATATTCCTATTTATATAAGAAATAATACTTTATCTCTTCCCATTGTTATTTGTGCTTTATTCATTTCCACTTTTTTATGTTCATCATCCCTAAACCGAATCCCAACTAATATATGTTATTAAATCTAATATTTAATCACCTCCATAAAACTTATATCTTTTGCAAATAAGGATTACAATATCCATCAATCCCTAGATTGGTTAGACATACTTTTTTATTATTATTGCATGGGGAAATAATTATCCAAACTTAGAGGAAAAAATTTAACTCCTAATATATATATATATATATATATATATTTATCTATGTATTATATTTTAATGTTAAGTAACAAGGCAATACTACAATAATTGTATAATGGTATGAAATCTATGTGGTTTCATTTGCACTGCTAATGTAATATATATAATACTTACATACGTATGTACATGTGTGTGTATTTTTGTATTTGTGCATGTATATATGTATGTACATATATATATATATATATACACGTATGTATGCATGGAATGACTATTAGTCATGAATTAAGGATCTTTATTTTTTAATAATTCTTTTGATCAAATTCAAAATTAGAAATAGTAGCGATGATGAGATAAAATTTTCACTTAAACTAAAGTGTTATGATTTTCTATTATATGAAAAGCATATATATGATTTCTTGCATACACAAATAATTTAATAAAGAAATAAATAAATTGTTTACATCATCCATAAAACTTTTAGAATTGTACTAACTAATTAAAGTCCAACACTATGTATGGATTTTGCTTTAAATTGTATAAAATGCTTTTGAAAGTAAAAGTTATATTTTAAAAATCATTACAATTAACATTTTAGTAATTTAGACCCATTGATTGTTATAAACATAATATGAATGTTACTATATAATTATGGCTCATCTTGGAAAAATGCAAAGGAAAGGCCTGCTTTATTGTAGTTTTGCTAAAAAGGACTTAAACTATTTTACCATACATTTAAGGGTCTATGTTTATAAATTATGCTCATTTTATGGCTTGGCACATCAAATCTCATTGATGGCTAATAAATGAGGGTCTTGAAATAAGCGTAATTTTTAAACATAAGACCTTCAAAGCGTAATTGAAAAATTCAGGTCCTTATTTAAATACAAGCCCTTTCTTTGCAATTTTCCCTAAATAATTTAATTTCTAATATAAAAGAATGATTATATAGCTTGAATGAAATAAAACGATATGGAATAGAATGAATGCCATAATTACCATCTAAATCTTACATTTGGTAACACACTAACATTGTGGCTCCTTTCCAGCAGTTTATTTGATCTAGTGTCACGTTCAATATGAGAATAGGATGGAATGGAATCATAAGTACATTTCTATATGCATATAATTGTATTTATCAAAAGTCTCTTAATCTCTTAAAATATACAAATAAAGTTGTTAAGCCTGATTTTCCTTTTTCTTTTTCTTAATACAATCAATACCAAATACTTACCCATTTAATATTAACCATTAATTAAGAATTAAAAAAATAAAAAACTAGTTCTCTAGAAGAATTTGAAAAACTTTTGGAGTCGCTACCCAACTAGAATTAAGTTGAAACTAATTGGGTAAATTGATCTTAACCTAACAAGTAGTTTACAAGAAATCGATTTTCAAAAACTAGAGATATTGAATCTAAAAGCTAACCTATTAAAGTCTAAACTTATACGACCTTAACTTTCCAAATTTAATAATTATCCTTTAAAATCCCTTTTTAAGTTTGATCTAAATATAGCATGCAAATAAAAGAAAGATTAAAGGCAGATTATTTATAGAGAATATAAGATAAAATGAGATTTATCTATTTATAAAAGGGAAAATAAATTTTTTTTTCAATTTTTTAGCCACTCTATAAGTGCCTAAATATCCTCCAATAAAGATCATGTTTATAATAGTTTAGTTTCAAAAAAAAAATTTAGTGGTTGAATCTTTTTATTTTTGAAAAAAATAGTCAAGTTTATATTTTTATTCATTTGATTCTTATTTATGAAAAATCTAAAAAGGGTCTCAATTTATTGAATATTTATTTTTTGGAAAAAACTCTAAAAAAACCCTAAATATTAAAAAATAAAGTTTGGTGTCTTTTATTTATTTTTGAAAAATTTTCTAAGTGTTAAAACATTTTTATTCTTATTTATGTTTATTTTTATTTATTCTAGATAAATAAAATAAAATTTTCTTAAAATATATTTTAGGGGTAATATAAATATTTTAAGGAAAATGGATAGGAACTTTTCTTCTTTTTTTCACTCTGTTTCTTGTTTTTATTATTATTAATGAAAACAAGTTAATAATATAAAAAGAAATAACCAAGTCAATGTTCAAGTTATGTACATGTCTAAGCTAGGCATTCAAGTTGAACTTGGGCTGCACATGACCTACTTGTCGATGAGTAAAGAGGAAGGAGCAATGACAAAATCCACTTCCTACAATGGCTTTTGATGAGTATTTCAAGTGGTGGAAGATGACTTTCATGTGAACCTAATTAAAGATAGGGGGTTCGGTATAAGTATGACAGTAAGGAGGTCATTTGGGTGGTTTTACAACTTGGGTAGCTAGTGGTGGTGGTCTTTAGAAGCATTTACTGGCAGTTTGAGATGAATAAATGGTATAGCCTTGGGGTTTAGAGGGCAACGAATATAATGAAATAGTTGCTTTTACATGAAGATGGTTAGAGCAACTCGATGGTAGTGGCTAAGTTTTGGTTTGAAGCTCCAAGTGGAAGAACTCAAGCTTAGGAGCACGGAGACATGCGAAACAGATTGTTCTTGGAAGCTTAATGTTGGGGGATCTCATGAATAACTTAAATTTACTCAAAAAGTTTCAAATTGGAGTGAATTTTAGAGAGAAAAAGGGCTTTTATAGCAAAGAGAGAAAGTAATAGAAAAGCTTGAATGGAGAGTATTTGATTGAAGCTTCGTAATGAGAACGAAAATAGGGTCCTAATTATACTATTACAGCTTAAGAAAGATTAGGCAAGTGTATTATTTGCAATAATTTGAATTTTCCAATAATGGTTTTTTGATGAATCTTGATTCAAATTGATTGCATTTGATGAAATGATCTTTCAAAAACGCATTCCCATGCTTTATTCTTGCTCTCTTTAGTTATTAGAATATTTCAAAATCATTAAGGAGCTCAAAACAAGCAATTTTAATTCAAAGGAAAATTAGAGTATTAATGTTTTCTTTGATTTTCAACTTTTGTTTGACCTCTTAATTGATTGAATCTAGACATGCTTTTGGTATAGAGTAAAAGAGGGCCATGTAATCTACATGATTTTACCTAGTAAAATCATGAAAAAGATGCAATAAAAAATGGCGATGAAAAGGGAAGACCAAAATAGAGTCATGCAAAAAACAAAGGACAAAAAGGAGAGAATGTATGGGAAAGTGTCTGTATCAATTTGAATAAAAAAAATGCAAAAGGCATAGTATGCCTACTACACGAATTAAATCCTAAACCACTTGTACATATGTGAATGCATATTCCTTCCAACAAGTCATTAGCCTATACATTGTCCATATATGCAATGCATATATGGACTACATAACCTAAGCTAAATTTGAATTTTAAATATGGTATAAGCCTATACCAGTCTTAAGTGCTTCCCTATGTTAAAAATGGACCCTAATAAACTAAATAACTCATGTAAACCTTATTATTTCTAAAATTCTAAATTATTCCATTACATTCTAACCATTATTTCCTAATATTCTAATTTAATTATTGATCTTTGATATTCTAGTTTATTTATAATCCTAATTTCTTTTAATTTATCTCTAATTTTATTATTATTTCTATGCTTCTAATGGTATACTTTATGATAAAATTCTTTGTACTTTTCACATTCTTATTTTCTTTTGTGTCTTTTTTAAATTTTCTATTTTTTTCAATTGGACCATTCTTATTATCACAAAAGATTCTAAAATTATAGGCAGTAAAAATGGGGTATCTATAAAAATATAATATATTGCAGCATTTAATATAATAAATATTATAGCATATCATATATTATCTTGTACATCATACAACATATGTATTATAATTTGTTTCAAAATGTGTTACATATATATCAAAATATGGATGTAAATACATAATTTGCATCGTATTATATTACTCACAACCCAAAAGTACGATAAAAAAGTATACTACAACATTACATATATACTATGTATACTAAATATAAAATAGATTATAATATAGGTCACAAACTGTAAAATAATATGTACGATATAATACATACTAATTAAATAATATATCATAATAAATATATTGATAAACTATTTTAGATGTAGGCTTCCAAACCTAAACTAATCTCCTCAGAGCGTAAGTCAAGCCTAAAAGTCAATGACTGACTTATTGATTACCATTTGACCTCTACATATCTTACCTAATTAAGATTGAGCTACTAGCCTTATTAACAACCTTCTCAAGGTACAAGCAAAGCTTTAAACAACCTAACCAACCTAATTAAAAAACTTTTTTTGACCTCCTATTACTTTCTAATCCTTAAACCTTAGGCCTTTAATCCCATAATGTACAAGTCCAGACCATAGGGTTAAGAAAAAGTCAAGGCAATAACAGTTCGGCTAAATGTGGAAAGTCCGTAGCTAGCACATAATAAGTTAGAGATTACCTCAACTATATGTGAAGTATATCTTTATGATACAAGCAAGAGTATCTCAAAGATATAGTGTACTTTCTAGATATATCTCATCATAAGTACCAAGTAATCTTACGGGTAAAGGAATTAGAGCTTTCACTCTGTACATATATTGTTCCTTTGCATTCCTCTAAACAACCCTATGATTTAAGTATCAGAATAGCTATGCCATAACTACCTTCAACGACCCACTTAACTTAAGTTTGTTAAAGTTTCCAGGCTGCCTCTAACCTCGATCACACATAACCTTCTTCAACCAAAAATTACCCTCAACATTTTGACACCATTTGTGTAAAAAAAAAAAAAAATGATGCCCAGCAATAGCGCAATATCTAAAAAAATCCACAAAACAATGTTAGCAAGGTTGATAAAAAAAATGCTATATCCCTTTGCTTGTAAGAGATGCTCCTTAAGACACAAGAAGTCAAAAGCCAAACTTATTGAAAAAGAGTAAGATGACATCTTCCCTCTCTACTAATAATGCTCCATTACTTCTAAGCAACCATCAATTAGAAACAACCTTCAAGATGTCACACCAATAACTCTAATAACTATTAATAGCAATGTCTAAGCACATGCTTGGAGTAATCTTCAAACCCCTTTATAAGCTAATTGTCATAATTTCTTTGTATGATAAAAATTCTAGGCCATATCAAGGAAAATATTTGAGTCCTTATTGATTATAGAAACTTAAAGAAAAGTGATGCAAATAGTGAATTTCCTATTGATTTATCTCCCTTCACAAGGAAATCCAAGACAAGTTGCTTCCCTAACACATTTGTCTCCCGCCCCTTAAAACTTATGATGACTTAAGAGATCTTGATGAGCATCTATCTTATTTCAAGACAATGATAAATTCTCACTATTGCAACAATGCAACTATATGCAAAGTAATATTAAGCATGCTTAATAAAGTTGCCTATATATGTTTAAGCACACCAAAGCTTAACTCAATTTCTAGTCCCTACAAGCTCAGCTTCCAATTCATAAATCATTTTCTGATAAATAAAACCCATGTAGACATCTTATTTTTGCTCCCTTATAGTTTTAGATTTATTTATTTTTTAGAATTGGAAAAAAGGGTCTAATTAAAAAATACAAAAGAATAAAAAATTTAGATAAAAAAATATGAAAGAAAAAACATATATATTAGAATGATAACAAATAATAAGGGTTGGACATAGGACTTGTTTAGGTCTGGGCATAGATTTAATGTTTAAATCTAACTCAAGCCAACAAAGTCAATATATACGATTTACTTCCACATAAAAATAAGGCACAAGCCACCAGTCTATTGGCAAGACTCACACATATATACATAGGAGACCCGAGTTTAAACCTCATCAAGGTCTCACAACCTTTCTTTTTGTACAGACGAAAAAAGAGTGTTCTACATACGTTTTTTTTGTCTCATCCATCAACCAAATCTTACGTTCCTCATACTTTACCATCTGTTTTTCTTTTCTTTAACATCTTCATGATTTCACTCGGTGAAATCATGAAGATAACATGAGATTCTGCTGAATCTAACCTAAAGTGCATCCAAATATATTAGAATTAGAATCAAATCGGCCTTGAAAATCACCTTCAAGCCAGATATCTGGGTTACTCGATCCTCCACTAATGGAGTTTACCTTGCTTGCTCAAGCTTGAATCAATATAAATGGGTGCTCCTCTTCTTACTCCAAGAATCAATCTTTAATCATAAATCCATTTAAACGCTAACCATTTCTCTTTCTCTCTTTATTGCATCCTTTCTCTCTCTCTCTCTAAGTCTCTCTCTTTTTAGTCATTTTTTAAACAAACCACCACTACATTGGTGTTTCCCTCGCTTCAACCTTTCGAATCTAACTCTTCCCAAGCTTAACCATAGCCCTAGTTGCCCTAGCTATCGTAACAAAGCTTGGAGTTCAAAACCCTAGCCTTTGTAAACTCTAGCAAAAACACCACCCATCACCACTCCCTTGCTAAAATCAATGCCACAACTAAACTCATGGCATCTAAAAACCTAAGACCTAACTACTCTTCAAGCTCCAGCAGCCGCCACCAGGAACGAACATTACTAACGCTGGCAGCCAAGTTATGAAAACCACCAAAACGTTCACCTTAACCCATCACATTGTTACTAAACCAACCTTTTCCAATCCAATTCATGTGAATCTACACTTTCCCACTCAAAAATCAGCCAAAATCTATTGGTAAAGCGCCCCTAACTAATGTCATCTTCATCACTATGGTTTACACATGTCACGAACACGATTTGGGTTAGACGACCCGAAACCTAACTCAGTTCATTCCTCTTATTTACGTAAGATATTAGTCCAATCCTTTCTTCCTCTTGTTCTATTTTTTTCGTTGTATTCATTTTTTTTTCTTTCTTTTCTTTTGTTTTCTTTCTAATGTATTATTTAGTTGTAAAAAAAAAACTAAAAAAGAAAAAAAAATATCCAAAAAAAGAGGAGAAAAAAAAAAGAGGAAGAGAAGCTTTTCTATTTTGTTTTATTTTTATTTTTAAGCATGTTTTGGTCAAAATAAAATGAAAAAAAAATAAAAATAAAAAGTTTTATCACCTAGAAAAAATCATTTTCCAAATAAGTAAAAAAAAAAATAGCCCTTCTCAAAATTAAAGTTTCTTTGGAATTTTTCAAGTAAAAAATTATAACCTTTACTTTTAGAGTTTTCTTTAAATAAAATCAAATGACTAAATAATTTAAACCCGACTATTTTCAAAAACTAAAAGAAATCAACAAATTAAAGTTTTACAAAAGAATGAATTACATAAAATCTAATCCCTAATAAAGGGTACATAAGTACTTATGAGACGAATTAAAAGAGGGAATTTTTTTTTATTTTTCCTTTTGTATATAAATATATTTGATTCTTTAATTCATTCACTTTTGTGAATAAAAAATTAAGTTTCTTTCTTTCTTTCTTTCTTGTTAAAGCTATTCTTTTAAGTTGAAAGGGTATTTAGGAAAATTAAATTAAATTTGAAATGTCAAAAGTGGTACCTTTTTAGAGTTTAATAAGATATTCTTTGAATCCAGCATCTTTGGTTTAAAAAATTATTTTTTTTCAAAAATGATTTTTTTTTGTAGATTAGTGGCTAAATTAATATCAATACACCCAATTGATTCTAACTTAATGATTTCCCAACCTCAGTTGAGTAGTAATTCTAATTTTTCTTTAGTTTTAAAAGAAAACAAATTTTTTCTTAATCCCTAATTGATGATCTATATTGAATGAATATAAGGTTCAATATAGGTCGAGATAAGAAAAATATTAAAAACCAAAAAAATTCAGGCTCAACAACCCCTATTAAGCATTCCTCTACACTCAACCTCATAAAGTAGTACTAGGAAGATCCCATAGAGACTATCTTATGCACTTTAATGCTATCATGTTTGATATAACAAATATTAAGGCCACTGCTCTTCATGTTACCATTAATAATGTCAAGCCATCTAAGCCCTTCTTCATGTCCCTAATGAAGAAGGTACCAAAGAATTTTGAAGAGTTTAGGGGAATCACCTCTGTGTTCATTAAAGTTGAAGACACAATCAAGGCTCATAATGAATCCAACCATGCGAAGTCAAATAAACATAAAGATAAGGTCCACATCTTCATTAATGATCAACTAGGACCCATAAAAGAAAAGACTCCATCCTCATCTCATGATAAGGATGATGGTGCAATAAGGGTATAATACCCTCCTATTGGGATCCTACACCTTTTAACAAAACTTCAAAGCAAATCCTCCTAGAGATTAAGTTTATCCTGTCTCGACCTAAGAAGATGAAGGGCAACCCTCATAGGAGGATTTTAAATAAGTATTATGACTTTCATTGTAACAAGAGATTCAATACTGATCAACAAAGAGAGTTGAAGAATGCCATTGAAGATGCCATTAAACATAACTACCTTAACTTAAGGAATGTATTTAGCACTAATAAAAGAGGACTATCCTGCTTAGAAAATTTGCACTAAGTAATAAAACCAAACGATAACTTATGGTGCCAATAATAACAAGGCCCCGAATAGGTTTACAGACAAGAATTTCACTTTTGTAATTAGCCCTATACGATTAAGTTTAGTTTCTCCAATAAAAATTTAACAACAAAAAGTAGTTGCTTTTCTTGGAGCAAACGACCTCTAATATACTATGTTAAGCTCCAAAGTGACAGAATTGTAACAGTCTCGCTAGATAAACCATTTTAGGATAGAAGCTAACCTTACAGCTGTCACGCCCCGAAGCGGTAGAGTCGTAACAACCCCACCATGTAAACCATCCTAAGATAGAAGTTGGCCTTACAACCGCTATCTTAGACTTGATCTACGCAAGGCGTCCACGACTAACCCGCTTTGAAGTAAACAGTTTATAATTTAAATAAATCATTTACCTAAGAAAGTGAGGAACTATATATATATACACTATAATTCAGTTATTACAATTAAAGTTTACAATATTTCTCCGTAATATATTTCCGAGTTATTACATTATTCAGAAATAAAAAATTCTAAAGTAAAAACTTAAACCTTAAAAATATGTGTTTATTCTTCAAATATTTTTCCTCACTTCCCAGGATCCAGCAGTTGCTAACTTCAGAGTAGTTGTTTACAGCTTCTTAGCCAGCACTTACACGACATCTATAGGAATGTGAGCAACCACAACTCAGTAAGTTAGGATGGAGGTCTTAAAACTATACCATAAACACAACAAGGTTTTCAATTAACTTATTAGATGCGATGCATGTGCAAGCAAATGCTATCGTAGGACGTTGTTCGGTCAGTCATGAGATTAGAGAAATTGCACCCGCTCTAATCCGGGTTGAGGAGTTGCCATTAATGCAACAGCTAACGACCAAACCTAGACTTGTGCAATGGAGACCTCGCTCCTCCCACGACTACCTTCGAACCACTGACTTCACCCTCGCCGCGACCTCCTCTCCTATCACTTAGTTCGGCTAAGGATGAAGAAGGGACCAATTGTAATCCTGCGCTATCCCTTTCGAAAGGGTCGGTATTTGGCCGGAGAGTCCTAAGTTCCCCTAATGGGTTGCCATGCATGTCCGATTATGATTACTGGTCATATATTTAATTAAGTCCAGTTTAGGGTGATCAATCGTTTCATACAAATCATACAATACATGCCAAAGCAACAAACAGAATCATAGCATCACCTATAATCAAGCACATGTACACATCCAACTATCTAACAAGTACAACCAAGCATAATCTTAAGCCTCCAAAATACAGCATCGTATTAATCCCAACTTACCTCGACTCCTCGCTCACTCACTCAAGGTCCGACTTACTCAGCTCATCGCCGATCATCCCTATAACACAAAAGTAGTTTTAGTTTTTCATATAATTGTTATAGGTTCGTTTTATCCTGTAACACATATTGTTATGTGTTGTTTAGGGTTTAATATACCTAATTATTTAAGTCTTAAGTCTTTTACAATTATTCTAGGTTTGGGGTTAGGTTCGGGTTCGGTTTCCGCATCAATTTCTAAATTAGGTTATAGTTCGATTTCTAAGTAGTGTTTTATACTTCGACCCTAGAAATTCGTTTCAACCCATAATGTAAAATTAATCACGTTACTTCCCGATCTCCTAAATATCATCATTACCCCAAATCAGTATTTTATTTCACCGGGTACACTTAAATCTATATTAATGTACCGAATTCACTCCTGATGTGAGAAATTTTTTTACATTTTTCATATAATTACATAAATTCAAGTTTCCTATCAAATTTATTGTATATTTTTATTCTTATCATAATATCAATTTTTATTCTAATATTTTCTATTTATTATATTTCTAATAATTATGTATTATGTATTATCACCTATTATGTACATAATACACATCTAATATTTTTATTACTCTAATTACTATCTCCCAACATCAATTATCATTTCAAAATGTTTAAATTCATCCTAAATTAGATTTTACACCTAATTACCCTAATTTATAAAATTAACTTAAAATGTACTATTTTTCTATATTACTTATTTACTACATAATTAACCTAATAATTACATCTAACGCCCTAAATGCTACAAGTATCATACTCCATCAAATTTCAACATCCTAAAACACATACTTGTTCACTAAATCTGTAATCAACCATTTAATTACTTAATTAACCCTAAATTACCCATTTTATGCCTCATTTTAGGGCCTAAAAATTATCTAAAAATTTCAAAAATTAATTTTTGAAAACGGGCTTCATAGCACTATTCTATATCATCTAATTAATCTACACAAAAATTTTGGGTTCAAAACTATACTCTTAAGGTCATTTATTTCTAAACCAAAACATGTTCGGTTTTGCACGATTTCTTAAGGATCCTATATCACGAGACATGTTTTCATCAAAATAATATTTTTCCTAAAAAATACATACAAAAATATTTTATAATAACAAGTTTCATAATTTTCTAAGAATATTTACTATTTTAACAAAATTACACAAGAATCAGGCTGGAAATCGAACTCACCGATCTGGGTGGCTCCGGCCACCGCCGGCCGCCATGGCCTTATCGGCCGGCTAAGGCACTGCCACCACCATGTGGTGGTGGTGGCCATCCACTCTCAGTTACCCGTTAAGTCTAGGTTCTCCTTTGTGGCCCTAATTGCACAGTTTTCCTTTTCTTTTTTTTTTCTTTGGTTTTTCTCTCAATTTTTACCTCTCCATAATTTTCTTTGATTTCTAACTGTCAAAATGAGATTTTGAATTTTTCTTGCTATTTATAGGGCTTTAGGATAATTATTATGCATTAAATTAGACAAAACAATTGCCTTAACTCTTAATTTTTTGGCTTGTGTGTTATTCTAATTTAATTGGCTCATTTTTTTTCTTATTTTTCCCAGCTACCACGACCCAATTCTGGATCATTCCTGATTTTTTGTGATTTTTCCTTAATTAATTATGAATTTTCTTTAAGTATTTTGTATTATTTTAGCACATTACGCGTATTTTAAGTAATTAAGCGCATTTCTACATACATGTAAATTCATATATAGTACAAATAAATATTTCTAAATATTATGTAAGTCATTTTATGATTTTTAGTATACATATAATTTATCTCTAACGATTCGTTAATTATCGAAATGCACTTTACGCATTTTCGATAGATAACGAGTTATATAATTAAAATTTAGAATTTTTATAGTCTTTTATTTTATTACTTATTTTTTTAAATTCAAATTTACGGAATCATTTTACTAATATTTTTTGCTTTACTTTATAATTTTAGCTCAATCGGGTCTTTTAACCGATCAAAACCTCGAATGCTAATTATGGGGCTTACAACAACTATTATCTTAGACCTGATTTACACAAAGCATCCAGGATTAACTCACTTTGAAGTAAACAGTTTATAAATTAAATATGTTATTTAACTATATAATTATGAAAAATACATATTTACACTAAATAATATGAGTATATTTAGAAGATCTCGTAGTCTAATCATAATCTACTTAAGTAATACATAAATTAATACTAAAAATTTTAAAGATAGAATCCAAACTAGAAAGTGTAATTGCTCCTCAGGTTATTATACTCACTCCCTCAGAATCCAACAATTGCTAACTTCAAGGTAATTATAAGCCACTTCTAAGCTAGCCCCAATAACAACATCTATAGAGATATAAGCAATCAATAACTCAATAAATTGAGATGTAGACTTAAAACTATACTTCAAATACAAACGGGGTTATCAACCAAATTAATTATATGAAATGCATAATCAAGTAAATGCCACTACATAATGTTGTCCGATCCATTGTAAGATTAGAGAAATTACACCTACTCTAATCCGAGTTAAGGAGTTTCCATTTAATGCAATAACTCACAACCAAACCTAGGCTTATGCAGTGGAGACACCGCTCATCCCGCGACTACCTTTGAACCATTGATTTTACCCTTGCCACGACCTCCTCGTCTATTACTTCGTTTGACTAAGGATGAAGAAGAGACCAATTATGTTATCCAACGTTATCCCTTTCGAAGGGGTCAATATTTGGCCGAAGAACTTTAAGTTTCTCTTAATAGGTTACTATGTAAGTCCAATTTAGAATTACAAATCATATTTTTAGTTAAATCCTGTATAAAGTATTCAATCATTTTAACAAATCACATAAATACAAGCTAGAGCAATAAACCAGAATCACATCATCAACTTAAAAACAAGTACATGCACATAATCAACTATCTAACAAACATATTCAAGTACAATTTCAAACCTTTAAATACTACAAATTAGAACTCCAGAATACAATAACGAATTAATCCTAACTTACCTAGACTCTCTGCTTGTTTACTCAAGATGCAACTCATATAAGTCATCACCAATAATCTCTATAATACAAAGATTATTTTAATTCTCAAATAACTACTATAGATAGGTTTTATTCAATAGTATAAATTATTATTATTTTTATTTGAGATTCTTACTATATTTAGTTATTTAGGTCTAGGTCTCTCAAGATTACTTCTCTTGTTTAGTTAGGTTTCAAATTAGCTTCTTATTCTGATTTCAATTTAACTTCTAAATTAGGTTCTAATTTACCTTTTGTATATAAATCTTTTAAATGCCTTTTAATCTTTCCTTACGGTTTATTTGATGAATGTAATATAATCTTTGATTTAGGTTTTTTACTTACTATTTAATATACTTATATTAACTCTAATTCTGTTTCTACTTTTGAATCAGTTTTCAAATTCAGTTTTGTTTTAGCTTCTAATTATTGTTTTATTTGTTAACCCTATGAATTCTTCCTGAACTAAAATGTGAAATTCATCTAACCATACTTACATATCCTAAATCTATGTTTTAACTCTTAATTAGTATTTCAATCAGTACGGTACACTACGTTTTTAATTTAACTACTAAACTAACTCCCGATGTAAGAATAACCTACATTTTCGCATAATTTCTCAAATTTACCTTTCAAACTAGATTTATAATATTCTCCTATTATTATAATATTATCAATTTAATTTAATATTCTTCACCTAGTTAATCTTCTTATTTCACATATTACTTATTACTACTTAATCTACACATAAAGCATACATCTAACCTCTCCAATGCCATAATTTACATCTCTCATCATCAACTAACATTCCAAGACATCTAAATTCATCTTAAATCAAAATATAAACCAAACTAATCCTAAATTATAAAATTAACCTAAAATATACCATTAACCTACATATTTAGTACATATTTTACACAATACATACAACTAATGCCTCAATTAGGTTGTTACATTATGATTATGAAAAAGTACTAAGATAGTTTAATATATATTATTTTCTGGTATACTAATTTTATGTCTAATTTTGCTAAAAATTAGTTTAAATTAGGCAAATGATCAAATAAAATTATAAGATTCAAATTGAATATTTCTAAAATCATAATTAAGCTTTATAATTCATTACAAATCAAATTCATTAAGGAATTTAATTAAAAACCTATTATTTCTTTCATATGAAAAATAAGACAGATTGAACAAAATAATTTTAATAAATACTAAACATATATTTTATCAGAAATTATTTTTATGTAAATTAAATATATCATATAAGGAATATGTACACCAAAAATTAGCTCAAAATAACATTTTTTACTATTTTTGAAAATTCATACAAAATTCGTTGGAATTAGTCTTGTTCTTAAGGAACCTATATAAGAACTTCTTTTAAAAAAGCAGTTTGATATTATCAATCTACATGAAAAAATACCTAAGAAAACCAAATTTTATAATTTTACATGCATATTAAATTAAACAAATTCAAAAGAGAAATTAAAACTCACCAATCGATAAGCTTCCAACCACCAGCGACAGCTCCACCATTGTCTATAACTCTAGATGTAGGGTATTCTACTTTTTGTTGGTGACCATTCCTCTCCAGGTGGTTATTGAATTTGAGTTCCCTTTATAAGCCCTAAATATACACCATTTTGTCTAATTTTGCTAAAATTGGTTTTTCCTCTCTTCTTTCCTCACCTTAATTTTTTCCTGATGCTCAATTGACCAAATGAGGTTTTGGAAGTGGTTTACTGAATTTATAGTTAGGTTTGAGATTTTTCTTCCAATTTTTCCTTGCCAAGTATCCTTTATCTCTTAGTTTTTCACTTTCTATTTAGCTTAATTTTATTGGTTTATCTTTTATTCTTCAATTCCAACTTGCCACACCTCATTTCTAGAATTATCTTCATTTTTATATATTTTTCTTGATTTTTATTTGATTATTTATGAATCTTATTTAATTATTTAGTATTGTTTTAGCATATTACTGGCATTTTAAGTAATTTCGTATATTTTTACCTACCTATAAATATATATATGGTACAAATAAATATTATAAATATTATTTAAGTTATTTTATGATTTTTAGTGTGCATATAATTTATCTCTATCGATTTGTTAGTTATTGAATCTCGTTTTACGTGTTTCTAATAAATAATAAGAAATTTATATATAATTCAATATTATAACAATTAATTATTTTATTATTTATTTTTCTAAATCCATACCCACAAAATCACTTTTACTAATATTCCTAATTTCATCGTAAAATTTAAACTTGATTGAACAATATACTCAATCACCCAAAATGTTACAGTTCAAACCCCGAATACCAGATTGTAGAACTTACATATTAAGCTTGACCCCATTCAAGGGAAGTAGCAAACTATCCTAATCTCTCCTAGGGTGATCAAATTTATCCCTAGTTAGCTAAATCATACGACCTCGTTAGGTTATGCACTCTAAAGCTGCCTTGGAGCAACTAAAGCCTTTGCCATCTTCATATTTAACTCTCCAAGATCGTGTTTAAGTGCATAAAGCAACTAACATTTTTAGGTTATATCAGTAGTTATCCCTTACTCAATAAAACTAGGATACTATTGTCAAGCTAGACCACCATCTAAGTTCTAAGATGCTCCTAACAAGGATTTGAAGTTTTTTAGTTGCCTAGTTAACTAGGATACCATCATCAAAACAAACTAATATTTGTAATCTAAGGTACTCTTGATAAGGCATTTTGTCCTTGGTCACTATTTTTAGTATGGAGTCCAACCACAATTCACTTTGGCCTAACAAACACTACAATAGATGGTCTTCCTTAATGTGTCGAATTGGCATGAATATACCATTTAATAATTTCTTCTTTGATAGTATAGTTATGATAGTCTCAAATTTGAGGCATGTAGTTAGGATCATTGTTATTGCATCTAGGAAGGTATCAATTGCTAATTGTTAGATTGATTTAATTTTCTATTTTATATGTTAGGTGTTGACACCCAATTCTCGCCTAGCCCGAAGCCTAGCTCATAGGCAGGCTCATGACAACCCATCAACGAGTACATAGGGCAAATGTCTCACTTCTCTCGAGAACTACAACCTACTCGAGTCCCTTTGTTGTAAGCACCTAAGTGATCAACCCAAATTAACTCGCCTCCAAGCAATGAACTAACATGCTATCCTCACCTTACTCGAACACAGCAATTGAGGTCGCTCCAGCGAGCACTCCCAAAACTTGGCTCATCCTCAAACGAGCACCTATTTGCCCCTTGAACATTATCCATTCTAGATTTTTCCTAGTTTTCATTTTTCTTAACCCGATTTATATTGAACCTTATACCCATTCAATATAAACCATCAATTAAGAATTAAGAATTTTTTTATTTTTCTTGCAAAATTAAGCTTTTGGAGTTGCCACTTGACCAATATCGGGAAAAAGTTAAGTTAAAACTAATTGAGTAGATTGATTCTAACTTAGCCATTAATCTGTAAGAAAATCATTTTTGAAAAAAATGATTCTTGAAAAACCAAAGATCTTTTAAGTTTATGAGCTAACTTATTAAACCCAAATGGATACCACCTTAACTTTCCTAAATTAATTTTATTTTTCCAAAATACCCCTTTTAGTACAAACAAATAATTTGAAATTTACAAAAAATTAATTCTATTTGTTCAAAAATAACAAATTGAATTTATTTACAAAAAGGAAAATAAAAGATTTTCCTATTTTAAGTCGCCCCGTAAGTGCCTAAGTGCCCTCTAATAGGGATTAGACTTTTCATAATTTATTCTATATAACTTTAATTTGTTGATTTGCTTTAATATTAAAAACATTCAAGTTTACATTTTTTTTAATCATTTTAGTTTTATTGAAAAGAATTCTAACAAAGGGTCCTAAATTCTAATAAAAGTTTTAATTTTGAAAAGGGTTGTTTAGATTTTTTTTTTTAAAAAATAATTTTTCAAGGTGACAAAACATTTTTATTTTTCTTTTCTCTCTTTTATTATTTATTTATCTCTAATTGAAACAATAAATAAATAAATATAACTTTTCCTTTATTTTTTATTTCTTTCTTCTCTTTTTTTTTTATTTTTTTTATTACATGAATAATACCACAAAATGCAACAAAAGAAAAAGAAAAGAAAAGAAAAAAAAATGCAAGAAAATACAAATAAAAGAGAAAAGGGCCAAACCAAGAATGCTCAAGGAGTTAGATGTGGGTCATGGAGCGGGTCGGAGTCTAAGTCTTAAGTCAGTTTGGATTAGGTCGGGTCGTACGTGTAACTTACCTACATGCAATGGAGAGAGAGGAGAGATGGTGGTCTAAGCTCAATTGAAGAGCTTATAGGCTGAAATTCAAGGTAATGAAATCAGATTCATGTGAATCTAATTGATGAATGGGGCCATAGGATTGATGCCTTAGGGTTTTATGGTGGTCTGAGGTGGTCAAATATAGAACAACCAGCAGTAGTGGTCAAATATAGAACAACCAGCAGTAGTGGTCATTAGCGCACGCAATGGTTACTGCAAATGATTAGGTAGTTAAGCTAAGGATTCTTTAGGTTAGTGGTCATGTAGTGTGGTTAGTTTGAGTTAATGAAGTGCGAAGCCGGTGGTTTTGAATAGGGGAAGTTGTAGTGGCTAAGGTTTCAGGAGTGGTAGTTTGGTGGTATAGCTAAGGTCTATGGCTATAAGCAACAAGGCCTAGGTTCGAAAACTTAACTCCTAGTGAAGCTTCCTAAATGGATGCTTTTGCTCGAGCTTCTTTAAGCTCAAGCAATTTCTAGAGAAAGACAGCTTAGCTGTAGGCAGAGAGAGAGAATGTTGTTTTGAGTGGATTTGAGTAATTTTGAATGATGAGTGTAAATGATGGAAGCTTGATGATCGAAACGAGTGTAAAGGGTCAGATTTATAGCTTCCAAGCCTGATTATTCATGGAAATATCATAAATGGTGAAATCGACCATGAACATATGACTTCAAATTTCAAGTTTTTTTTTTCCAATTTTAAGAGTCGATTTGAGTACGAAAATGAGTGAACCTAGTCTTTCTTTTGGATTTAATTTGAAGAAGGCCATGTGGACTATAAGCTTTGAGCATAGATTTGCATGTGGTCATGTGCAAATTGGGTGAAAAATTAAGGCAAAGCGAGAGGGGTACACTATTTTCATATAGGAGAATGAAGGAAAAGAAGGTAAAGGACAAGAAAGAGACGGTGACATAATGCTACATCATCCACGTGGTTCAACACTTTTCGACCACATGTCAAATTTAGAACATAGTCCAACTAGATCATAACACATGGCAAACGAGGGGGATGGAAAATAAAAGACACAATTTGTGCCTTGCTTGGATCGAATGTAAGACCTGTTGTATGTATGTGTCCTATCTTTCCATCAGGCTGTTAGCCTATGCCTTGTCCATATATGCAATCAAATTACATATATGAACTAGGTCAGCTTAGGCTAGATTCAAATATTAAATCTAAGCCCAAGCTTAACATTCCCTTTTTTTATTTAAGACTCAACTCAAATAGTATTTAAAATACTAAAGTTATTTCAAATCTTCCTATTCTATTTTAAATTATCTACTTCTTCTTCTTCTTCTTCTTCTTCTTTTTAATTTTCTATTTTTTGTATTTTTCTAAATTATGACCCATTTTCCCTATTCTAAAAATTTCTAAAAACTACAAAAGGTAAAAATGAGGTGTCTACGAGCGTCCTCGCTCCTCTTTTATCTCTAGCGTTAACCACAAGTCAGGGTTCATTAATTACCCTCTAATACTCATGGTACAGTCGACACACCTAACAGCCTTTGAAATTTCAAACCTATGGATCATAAACGTAGCTACCAGCATGGTCATAGCCGACCATCTCCTAAGGTTACCCTATTAACCCTAAGGCACATGTCACCAACCACCAGGCAATATGAGTGAACCCCAAACTTCCACATGTCCATGTGATCGTATCCCTACTACTATATCAATGGCATAAGAGGCCACTGGGTAAGGGGATCCAAACCTTCTCGCTCAAAACCACTCTCTATCCATCGGTTCTTTATGAGTACTTCTCACCAAGGCGTTAGTGCTAGCTTGCCTTAATTTTCTCTTTTCTCCTTCCTTCCTTCTTAGCTAACTTAAGCGTCTGAGGGCCCTCGTAGATCTACCTACAAGAGGCTTTCCTGCTAGTCATTAAGAGCAAGGAATCCACCAAATCCAACCTCCATCAAAGCCCATTCAACATCTTCTAATCTTCAATAGAAGTTGGTTCAAACACAACCAATATTTTAGCACCCACCATTTCAAGCCACCATACATAAGATGGCTAGAAGCAAAAACAACAACCCTTATGCTTCATATCTAGGCAATGCTAGAATGTTGCAACTAGAGGCCAATAACACAATGCTCCTTACTATAGCGTGCAACAACACTACCACCTCCAAAAAATGAAACTCTCGAAGTATAACAACTTAAGCTCCTCATCCAACAAATGATAGAATAAAACAAAAGGACCTAAGAGTCCAATGCAATTCTATGCAACGAAATTGCAATACTAAAAAATATAATGCAAAAACGCCCCAATGAGGAAACAGCCATCAGTTCCTCCACAAAGCCCAACAAAAATCGTAACTTACAAACTACATACCTAGCGCGTTCACGCAACCAAATTCAAAATGACCAGCAGGCTCCCTATAACCTACACAATTAGTTGAATCGTAATCATTGAAAAATGTACTTGTAAGGTGAGTACACAACCATAAGTAGTCCAATCAACGACTTATCCTTAAAATAGTCACTAAAAACCTTTTATGACATGAACATTGAAGAGTTCAAGAAATACATCCGTCATGTTTCTAATATGCATGACCAAAAGAAGGTAGAGTCATCTGCCTACGCATTACGCTCTGCTACAACAAAAAGCCCTTTTGCCCTCTCTATCCTTGAGGAAACACTTCCCATAGGTGCAAAACTCTTGCACCTTAACACTGATGACGAAACTACTGACCCAAACAATTTCCCCATTCATTGCCAAACAATGATAAGCCTATACAACTTCTTCAACGCCATCATGTACAAAGCTTTCCCTAACACATTGGCAAAAGCTTCCTTACTCTGGTTCAATACCATATTTAACGGCTCCATCACATGGTTCAATGACCTAGGAAGGAAATTCTAGTGACATTTCCTAAGCTCTAAGGTGCTAAGAAAAGACTCTTCTATACTCTACAATGTAAGGCAACAATCAAACAAAACCCTACATGCATACCTCGAGCGCTTCAACCACGTAAAGCTACAAGTGTCTAAGTTAGACACCAAAACAACCTTATAGGTCCTCATCGTAGGGATAGACCCTATAGGAACATTGTTCAACACAATCTCACTAAATAAACCTGACTCCCTAGATGAATTCATACAAGTTGCCAAGATGTATGTAGCCAAGAGGACACCATCAAGGCGTATTTTAAGATAGATACCAATATTTGCAAGCCGGTGAAAGACCACTTGAGGCCTTATAACCCCAAGCCATATCTTACCGTCAAGGGATAGATGAGAAAGGCATCGACAAAAGCTCTAAGACTACCCCTTAATAAACCTCTTGAGGAGATCATATATGAAGTTAGACACCAACTCCCTTAAGTACGCAATGTTCGTAAAGCACCACAAGCAACTAACTTAAGCAAGTACTGCAACTATTACTCGGTGCATGGCCGTAACATAGACAAATGTCATCACTTTATTAATGCAGTCAAAGGCCTTATCCGCAAAGGCCACATTGACCACCTAATAGCCTACAAAAGGAACCAGATATATCAACTAACCTAATGCTACCGAGTAAAACAACAACAACTGGCACACCAACAACAGCAAAACGAGTAGACTAACACCCCCATTGATAACTAAAATCACTGCGAATGGCGAAGCTAGGTATGAACACCATATTCAAAGGCCCTAATCCTCCCAAACACTAGAACTACGACATTCTAGCATGCAATATACCTCATATGAACTAAAAAAAACAAAAATAAACATGGCGATTGGCTTTATCATTGAAGACAAGCAGGGCGTTAACTTCCCCCACAACTATGCCCTCATTATAAACATAGAGATTAGATACTTTGACATCCCCAAAATGTTCGTCAACCATGGAAGCTTAGTAGACATACGCTTCTACAGTACCTATGAGAAAATGAAGGACTGGTTGGATGAACCCCTCCAACCATACAAGCACAACCTAATAGGGTTTAAAAGAGGTAAGCATAAGGAATCATTGCTCTTCTAGTACAACCGGGCAATGACTAGCGTATCGTAGACTTCATCATTGTAGATCACTGGTCACCGTACAACGCCATCTTCAGCTAGCCAAGCATAACAAAATTCAATATGCTCAAAAGCCAAAGATGTTTGAAGGCAAAGTTCACAACACTAACTAGAGTAGGCGAGACCCTATGAAATTAGAAGCTATCCAGGTCCTATATCTCCAAGCCCAAACCAAAAGCAATATCATCAAGATAAAGTCCACCAATATCTCCAACTCAACATTGCAGGGAGAGCTAACCAAGAAGACCAAATAAATTGAGCTCTCTAAAGCTCCAGGCATGATTACAAAGATCAAAGTTAAGCTGCTTGCAAACAAGAAGGCTAAAATCATAGAGTTCCTTAAACAAAACTTGGACGTACTTACATTTAGGCTAGAAGACATGCCTGGGATCATCAACACACTCAAGCTCACCCATCACCTCAACGTTGACCTTACAATACAACTAATGAAGTAGAAAAAACAACATTTTGCCCCAGAACGCTAGGCCACAATCGAATAGGAAGTGTAGAAACTCTTACAAGTCGGTTTGATAACACAAGAAAAGTATCCAACTCGACTTGTGAATATAGTCCTAATAAAAAAGGCCAACTGCAAATGGCAGATGTTTGTTGATTATATTGACCTCAACAAGGCTTACCCTAAAGACCGTTTTCCCCTTCCTCATATCAACCAACTAATCTTAACTAACTCGTCGATTCAACATCTAGACACGTACTGCTTAGCTTCACAAGTGCTTACCTAGGGTACAACTAGATCCGCATGGCTCCCCAAGATGAGGTCCATACTTCGTTCGTCACAGATTTCAAAACATATTGTTATAAGGCCATGCCCTTCAGCTTAAAGAATGCTAATGCGACATACCAAAGGCTCGCCACCTCCATATTCAAGCCACAAATCGACAGGAACATTGAAATCTATGTAGAACTCCTAGATTGTAAAGAGCAAGGACAGAAGAGTCCACATCAAAACCTTTGAGAAACATTCCAAACACTTCTTTACTACCAAATGAAGTTGAACCCCTAGAAATATGTATTCAAAGTGGCATTATAGAAATTCCTCGACTTTATGGTTACAGAATAAGGACTTAAAGCCAACTAGGATGAGATCAAAGCAGTCTGAGACATACAAGCCCCCATAATCATTAAGGAGGTACAACGCCTAACAAAACGGATTACTGCCTTAAATAGGTTCATGTCAAAAAGTATAGATAAGTGCTTGAAATTCTTCAAAATACTGAAGAACCCTTTCGAGTTCAGCTAGATAATCGATTGCTAGAAAGCCTTCAACAACCTCAAAGACTTCCTAGGAAGCCTACAAGTTCTTTCCAAACCTATATCCGATAAAGAGCTATACCTCGCCATTAGTGACAAAGCACTGTCATCCGTCCTTGTCCGAACAGAGGGACGAGATAACAAGCCTGCATATTATATCATCCATATCCTACAATAGTTGGAGATTAGATATACTAAGGTCAAGAAGTACACCCTAATAGTAGTCATCATTGTGTGAAAACTCAGACCTTACTTCTAGTCGTACCCCATCATTGTACTAACCAACCAACCATTGAGGGCTATCTTCTAGAGGACCGATACCTCAGGTCGAATGATGAATTTCTCAATCGAGCTTAGTGGCCACAAAGTCTAATTTTTCCCTAAACAAACAATCAAGGCATAAGTGTCGGTTGATTTCATAATAGAATACATTAGAGCGGACAAGCTACAATGAGAGATCGCCATACCCTTATAGACTCTCTATGTCAATAGCTCCTCCACTAAGGGGAAAGTAGGGCCAACATAATGTTATAAGGCCTACACGGTATGAAGGTACTATACACCTTGAGATTCGGTTTCCTAAGGAGCAACAACGAGGCTAAGTATAAGGCACTCATCATTGGCTTAAGAATCGTTGAAGACATCGAAGCGAAAAAGTTGGACATCTACTCAAATTCCATGTTAGCGGTCCAACAAGTAAAAAGGGAATACAAAACCAATGGGAAAAACGATGATTAAGTATCTATAGATAGTCAAAGGGCTATTTGTAGGGTTTACCTTATAGAAAGTCAATAAGATCCTATGAGCAGAAAATGCGGAAGCAGATAAGCTATCTAGACTAGTATCATCCGTCACCCCTACAATGCACAACAACGATAAGCTACTCTTCATAAAGCAACTCCCCGAGCAAAGCATAGAAACACAAGGACAAGAAGTCTTCAAGATACAAGTCACAGACCCCTAACCTTGTTGGATGGATCCAATCATAGAACACTTAAAGATAAGAGCATTGCCTAACGACTGATCAGAGGTAAAGAAGTTGGCCTATGCCTCAATTAATTATACCCTCATTGATATTGTACTACACAGGCAAGAGTAAAGCATTCCTTTACTAAGATGCCTCAAGAAAGAGGAAGGTACCCGCATCTTCTAAAAGCTATACACAGGAATATACAACAATTACATCCAATCTCAAGCCCTAAGGTTAAGCTACTATTGGTTGACAATGAAGGAAGACGCCAAACCCCTAGTGCAAAAATGCTACCAATGCCAAACCCAATCACTCATGCACTAAGCTTAAAACTACACATCCTGATAAGCCTATGGCTATTTTCAAAGTGGGGACTAGATGTCCTTAAGTTGCTTTCCTTAGGCCCACTCCAGGGTCCCATATCATTTGATCACTAACAATGGAAGACAGTTTGATAGCAACATGTTTAGAGAATTTTGCGACAAGCATAAAATTAGACTCTACTATACCTTTGTTACCCCACCCTAACCAATGGCCAAGTAGAGGTGATTAATAGGATCGTCCTCAATAACCTTAAGAAAAGGGTGCAGTAAGTTAGAGGCAAGTAGGCCGATAGACTCCCCAACGTACTTTGGGGTTATTGCACCATGTACAGGACTTCCACTAGAGGAACTCCCTTCTATCTTGCATTATGTATAGAAGCTATCCTCCCAATCGGGCTAGAGCTACCCACCAGCAGGGTTCAACACTTCGACGTTGGCATTAACCACATAACCCTTTAAGTAAGCCTCGACACTATCGAGGAAGTATAAGATGTCACGCGAGCTTGAACAGCCATACGCTAATAGCGTGTGGCTCAATACTACAACCAGAAAGTAAAGCACAAAGTTATCATGCTAGGAGTCTTAATATGCAAAAAGCTAAAGGGTACTAACTTAGTTGAAGGACAAGGCAAGCTAGCTCCTAATTGGGAAGATCTAATACGGGTAGCTAATGACATGGGGAAAGGTACTTATAAGTTAGAGACCCTAGATGGACAACCTATTCCCAAAGCTTGGAACACCAACAATCTAAGGCTTTATTTCCACTAAGTACAGTAACGTGCTTAGAAGCATTTGTAACATTGCAATGATGAATGAAATGATGAGCCCCTTGCAACTGTTTAAGTTGCTCTCTTTTTCTATATTTCTCGCTCTCGTTAAGCCACATCCTTGGGTCAATCTTCATCCCCAAGAAAGGTACCACAAGTCAACACTTACATTCATACCGAAGGACCATCAACCATGTACCACTCCATGCCACACCTCACTACCCTCGAGTCAATCTTCATCCTTGAGAAAGGTACTACAATTCAGTACTTACACTAGCACCGTACGACATTAACCACGTACCATTCTATGCTACGCCTCTCTACCCTCAAGTCAATCTTCATCCTTAAGAAGGGTACCACAAGTCAGTACTTATACTAACACTATGGGACCATCGAACAAGTGCCACTCCACGCCACACCTCTCTGCCTCCGGGTCGACCTTCATCCCCAAGAAAGGTACCACAAGTCAATACTTACACCGACACCATGGGACCATCAACCATGTACCACTTTGCACTATGCCTCACTACCTCAAGTAGATCTTCATCCCCTAGAAGGGTACCACGAGTCAATACTTACACTGACACCATAAGACCATTGACAACACACTACGCCTCTCTAACCTTAGGACGATCGTCATCCCCAAGAAGGGTACCACAAGTCAGTACTTATACTGATACCATGGGACCATCAATTATATGCTGTACCTCACTACCCTTAAATCGATCCTCATCCTTGAAAAGGGTACCACAAGTCAGTACTTACACTAACACTATAGGACCATCAAACACATGTCACTTCGCAAGGCACCTCTCTACCCTTGGGTCAATCTACATCCTCAAGAAGGGTACCATAAATCCATACTTACACTAATACAGTAAGAACATAAACTAAGCATCGTTCCATCCTTCACCTCTCTATCATCGGTCGATTCTCATCCCCGAGCACATGTCCCAAGCTAATTCACATTTCAACTTAGAAAATCTATGTGCTAAGAACTAAGCACCGTTCTACATCGCTCCTCTGACCTCGAATTAGTTCCCATTCATGAGCATATGCTGCTGAACAACTCGACAAATTAACACATAACCTAAAGTAGTTGAATTCGAAGTAAGTAGAGCCATTATGACCAAATGAAAACAGAAAAACTAAAGGTAAACCCAACATTGAACAAGTAAGGATAAACAAAAAATAGGAATTTATTCAAATATTGAATAAGCATTACAAGGCCTTAGAGTTCGGCATACCAACCTTGAATACATACAAAAAGAGGAATTACAAAGGGTACAAGGCCCCTTCCTATTATACTCCTTGGCACTATGTCTTGTTAATTACTCTCAACTTCGGCTCAACAGCTTAGACAAGGCCTCGCACTAAGAGGAACTACTCTAAACTTCAACTCAACTCGGCGCATCGTAACTATATCCCTAGGTTTCACTTAGTTGACAAATACATCTTCACAACACCAGCGGCCTTAACTTCCAAAGGAATGTCCCCCTTCCACCTAAGTAGGCCAACCCTACATGGAAGTAATCTAGAGAGATAAAGACAGTTGATCCAGCTACTCCATCAGACCTCTAATGGAGGGAAGGTCTCTACTCCACTCAGATCTCTCGAACTCCCACTATAACACATAAGGGGTGGGTGAGATACGATCTACTAACCCTAGAACGATCCTGAAGACTCGCAATTGTCCCTCCAAGCATCCTTGATTAAAAAACCTTGGCAGAAAAAGAGGCCTCCTTTGCTACCATAATTACTACGATCGCCCCTAACCGCCCAAGAGCTCATGAAGCAGTGCCTAAAGGTGTTACCCGTTAGCCCCATGTAATAAGGTGCCTCTATAGTGAAGCTGTTCTCTCAAGTGGACTATAAGGGAAGGGTTTCCTATGGTCCCCCCACTGTCCAAGCTCTAGTAGACAATAAGTGAGGAGGACCTAAAGACTAGTGTACACCTTCTAATCGCAACTTAAGAGCCACCTCCAACCATCGAGCAACCTTTTACACCTTAATATCACAACTTAAGAAGAAGTGACAAAAGGTACCCTTCCCAAGCTCATACACTTTCTCTCATAACCTAATTGCTCTTGCCCATAACAAAGCGACAAGGTACGTTAGCTCTCTACACGACCCCAACACACAAAGACATTCAAAATGCTTAGTGTGGTGCAACAAAGGATCGATGCACCTTTATATAAGGGACCTAAAACATCCCTAGCTGAACGCATGGCATCGATCTGATGGGTAAAAAATATGGGGAGCCTAATCGACCTATTATGAAACATCAATGGATCGTACATACGTTAAATGCCCTCTAGAAGGCATATTGCCTAAGACCATATATCTACTCTACGTACCCTACCCAAGGCATGACGTATAGAGGATCTTGTGACGTCAGAAAAGATACACCTAAGCTGGCATGCCCTAACCAAGAGATCCCATTATGTTAGGAAAGATCCGCCTGATCAAATAGGCCTTGCTCGAAAGATCACATGACATGAGGGGAGACATGCCTTAGGGAACTTGCTAACCCTAAGCAACATCCCTAGCTAGGCCAAGCGCCATATAAAAATTCGCGATCTCAAAAGGGGTGAAAGGACCAAACCTAAGTGGCACCTTAGGTCCAAGTGACAAATACACCTATGGCCAAACAAGACTAGGCCCAAAGGTTACCCCAAGCCTTTGTTCAAACTAACAATCCGAAGGGCCTAATAAAGAATTAACCAAGGCAACTAACCTATGCAGGAGGCGAGCTAGTTAAAGGACCCAACAAAAACTAAAAGCCAATCGACTTACTTAAGGGATAAGCGCCTCGAAGAACATAGCAATAAAAAATATAAAAGAGCAATCAAACAAAAAGTAGTAGAGCAAGGAAGAGGGGCAATACGATAATGGACCAAATGAGTTGAGAATTTCATTTTTCAATAGGTTTTTACATTGCAAAACGAAGGATCGACATCTCGACACCCCTTCCCCCAAATGAAAGAATCAAAACAAGAAAAAAAAATGAGCAACCATCACGCAAAGAAATACAATAATAGAAAGTCGATCAAGGCCGCCTCAACTTATTCAGCAATTGGATCTTGTTTTATGCCATCCTCCTACTTGCCCTCTCTACCCTTCTCCTATCTATCAGCAACATCACCAACAAAACTCCCAGCAGAGCTCTTCGAGGAAATTCCTCTTCTCCATCCTTAGCAGCGACCTCCAAGTCATCAAGCCAGCTGAAGAAGGATAGATCCATTATAGGAAACTGCTTACAAACCTGCCTCCTAACCTCCCTAACCATAGCATAACCAGCAACGATCAAGGCTTTCTCTACTAGTAAATCATCAATGGTCTCTATGAATATATCCCACTTCACTCCAACAGAGAAGCCCCTTGATTTGCACCTACGAGCTCCATAATCACTAAGTCTTACTGTAGGGAATAGTAATCGGATGGGTCCTTCGAGATATCAAAGAAAACGAAATGGATGAGTCGTCAACATAATAGCTTCCGTAAGTTATTCGAACGACATGACACACCAACGAATACAATAAAACTTAATACTTCACTTGATGTAACTCGCAAGCTAATGTTAAGGTTCACTTGTTATTAATCTTGAGCTATTCGACAATATTATATAAGAGTGTGAATGAACTGCTCTCAGAGAAAGGTATCTCACAAAAACAAGTATATTCAATATCAGAAAAGATGTAAGATGATGCCTTACAACTACAATAAAAGGATTATTTATAGAAAGTCCTTTAAGATAATAATACAATTAAGGAAAATTACAAAAAAGATAAATGAAGAAGGAGATTTCTAGTATGTACAAAGAAAGGTAAATAAGACAAATGTTGAAAAGGAATATAGTAAACATGTTAGAAAAGTAATTGACATGTAGTAGCCTGTCATTGGGCTCATATCAAGGAATCTTAGGGCGTAGTAGTTAAGATGCATATGTTGTAACTGCTGCTAATGAATGGTACTTAGGGTTGCCAAGACAAATAAAGGATGCTACTGATTTGTAGGTTGAATAAGTAAAGCTCAGCATGCTAAGGATTTGACGTCGGCATTCGGTAACTTGGTACTTGTCATGTTTGTAGATTAGAAGAGTAGGGCTTGACGAGCAATCACCTCTACCTCAACTTTCGATTGGTCGACCTCAGTACTGAGCAAGTCAGTGACTAGGTAAGGGTCTATACAAAGTAGATTGTGTCCAAGCTGGGACTTAAGAGAGTTTACCCACTATTCTTCCACGTGTCGATGCTCGTCCTCGATAGGCTGACGAGAGAGAACCCTTCTGATGAGAGATTGTAAGCTTTGAAGAAGCGCATGAGTAAGAGGTCTGGAGTTCGACAATCCATCACTCCTCCCCTTCGACAACTTAACCTCCTTTCGGGCAAAATTAACTTGAGCCCCCTCAAGCTCTCCTTCCTTGGGCTCTAACTTTCCCTGTAACACACCGACCTATCCCCAACAGTCTTGGCAGAGTCTTATGCCTCCTTCATGTCGGCCTTCAGCCTCTTAACTTGCTCCTTCAACCCCTTACACTAGTGCTCTAAATCTCTATACGTGGTAGCTGAGTCACTACGCCTCTTCTTTTTTTTCCTCCAATACCTCACAAAGCCTCCCTACTTCAACCCTTCCTTGACCTCTTTTCGAATTCTAAAAGGCTTATTATGGACAAAAACATAGTCTAACAAATCATAAAGTTGCAAAAAAAAAAAAAAAATGTTAGTCAACCCAATAACATACAACACTTAAAGGAAAGTCAACAGTAACTAACCTCATTATGCCTACAAAACAGCTCCGCAAAGGCCTCGATGTCACTCTTCTTGACGAAGAGGCACCTAAACTGAGCCTCTAATTGCTCCATCCATTGCATAGACCTCACCACGATATCAGGTAACGGATAAGGGAATTCTTACATAACCAACTAGTTCTCCTGGCAAACCAAGGGCACAACATCTTCATCATGAGGGATATTAACTACAACAACCCCAACATCCTGAAGGGTCACCTTAAAGTCCCTAGTCTCTCCCCTCAGTACGAGCATCCCACCTTTGGGCCTCCTCCAAAGCTCAAGCATCAACAACTTGCTCACCCACCCAAGCACAACAACCATAGCCATTGCCTCCTGCCTCAAACCACTCACCACAACACTAACAAAAATGTCCCTAGTTACGTTCTACACCACTTCAGGGATGGTTAGCTGCCATTCATCCCCCTTCTTCTTCTTCTTCTTCTTCTTCTACTTCTTCTTCTTCTTCTTCTTCTTCTTCTTCTTCTTCTTCTTCTTCTTCTTCTTCTTCTTCTTCTTCTTCTTCTTCTTCTTCTTCTTCTTCTCGGTAGGGGGACGTGAGATCTCCCCCTCCCTTTCCTTATCAAGTTGCTTCCTCTCCTACTTAAACTCCACCTCTTTCTCCATCCTCCTTTCTTAGATGGCAAAAAGTTTTGCCTTTACCCTATCAGCAGCTAATTACATAGCTACAAAGTAAACAACAAACTAACTTAGAACAAAAATGATAGATAGTTATACTTACTACGCCGATAACTAGCAACCCTGACATCACCCATTATAACGACAAGGCAATGCAACTAACACCCAACCAGCCCTCATTGACAAGGTTAGGAGATACTTATCTCAAACCAAAACAGCCTAGAGCCTTTGGCATACTTTTAACAGATGGACAATAGGCAAAGCTTCTTCTACCCCACGAGGTCCAACAACTCTATGCTTACAATGCTATCCTCAGCCCCAAGGTGACCCAATGATCTACCCTAGATAGGTATAGTCTACTTTCTTCAAAAGTTCGACTGCTCAAAGGTTTACATACTAAAGAAAAGCTCCCTTCAATCATCTTCCTTATTTGGCAACTAGTGGAAAATCTTTAACTTCCTACCTCAATTAGCTATGTATACTTAACCATCAACCAACCTCTTTACCTAGAAAAAGTGCTTGAACAAGCAAACCATCGATCTTCACAAAATCCACAAGCATAAGGCCTTGAATGATAGCAACTAAACCTACGCATTAGAACTAAGGCTCCTAAGGGAAATCCTAAAATACTCAAAGACCTCAACCAGGAAGTCAAAAAAAGGAAGTTGAAGCCCTAGCTCGAAAGGCATCATGTACGTGCAGAATGAATGGTCATCTCTTATTTCGAACACCTTCTCCCCACTTGCAAGCACCTCTACTCGTCTCTCGAGGTATGTTGCTCACTACCTAACTAACCAATCTCAGCTTCGCCTCGTCTTCCTTAAATAACATGCAAGCACAAGCTTTTTTCGTTACTGTTAGTTGTGCACAACACTCCTTCATGTTCTCTTCCTCATGGTCCAGACAGTAAACATCACAAGGCTTAGTTTGCGCCCATTGCCTCCTCTCTATGCATGTTAAGAGTACTTCATCAGCATCTACTGCCTCTACTGTAGTCGCCATCGTTTCGTGGGAAATTGGATTACCATCCTCTTCATGAACTATCTTCTCATAGTCCTCATCGATTTCCCTAAAGATGGACTCGCAAGAAGACTCATTTTGAGCATTTGAGGTACTCCGATTAACCATTACCGATCATGATCGAGAAAGAAAAGAACAAAGTCAAGAAAAACAAGGATCAACTCACAAGAAGAAAATTTGGTGAGATTTCCACTTAATCAATCAAAGAATGTGAAAAGTAAAGCCCTATGGACCTCTTTATACAGACAGATATGAGGACAACCGAACAATTTCTCACACTCCCGGAACACATATCTACTATGGAGATGTACACAACATCGTAGCCATATATGTGTCCCATTCTGGCAATCGAGGGCCTTAATCAGCCTAACTACGTAGATCATTAAAATGGCAAGACATAATGGTACCCTACGTAAACAACCTTCCCAAAGAAGCCATCAACGCATGGTACACTTGCTAAATAAATCATCATGGCACCTCAAGTAGTTTAACCATCATATTAATCACTTCGAATGTCATTTTCTAATACAGGGGATTTAATTGGATGTGTTAGACATTATGTTACCAAACAATGATTCAAGCCTCCCTACTTGCAGTCAAAATGATCTCACCTTGGTCCAACCATTTCGTCTGAGCTACTCTCCTTGCACCTTCATACGTAAGAGATTGGGGGGCAAGTGTTGACACTCAATTCTCACCCGACCTAAGGCCTAACTCATAGGCAGGCTCATGATAGCCCATCAGTGAGCACTCGAGGAAAGCACCTCGCTTCTCTTATGTACCACAACCTACTTAAATCCCTTTATTTAAAGTGCCTAAGCGACCAACCCAGATGAACTTGCCTCTGAGCAACAAGCCAACATGCTATCCTTACCCTGCTCAAGTACAGTAAGCAAAGGTACCCTAGTGAACACTCCTAGAACCTGGTTCATCTTTAGATGAGGAACTACTTACCCCTTAAGCATCCTTACTCCTCCTTTATCTCTAGCACTAACCCTAAGTCAAGATTCATTAAATACCTTCTGATACCCGTGGTACAACTAGTACACCTAATAGCCTCTAAAAATGTCAGACCCACATATTACAAACATGGCTGCCAGTATGGTTGTGGCCAACCATCTCCTAAGGCTACTACTTTTACGCCACAACGCATATCACCCGCCGCAAGCCAGTATGACTAAACCCTAGACCTCTATGTGTCTAGGTAATCATATCCCTACTATACTATAGATGATGTAAGAAGTCACCAGGTAAGGGGATTCGAACTTACTTACTAAAAACCACCTCTCTATTCACCAACTCTCTACAAGCACTTCCCACTAAGGCCTTAGTGCTCGCGCGCCTTGATTTTCCATTTTCTCCTTCCTTCCTAACTAACTTAAGCATTAAAGGGCCCACGTATATCTACCCATAGGAGACTTTCTTACAGGTCATCAAGAGTAAGGAATCCACCAAACCCAACCTCTACCAGGGCTAATTCAGCATCTTCTAATCTTCAATAGAAGTTGGTTCAAACACAACCAACACTAAGAATTAACTGAACTTGGAAAATAGGAAAAGCAAGAGAATGGACACTTTTATGATTATTAATACATTTTTATACTTGTACATGATAACATACATTTGGAGGTAAGATGGATAGAAACATCATTTGTTTTTTAAGACACATAATGCAGGTACAGTCTGCTAGTACATGTATATATCATTCATATTAACTTTTCTCGATAGCTTATTCTTATACGTATGTATCATATAGACACTTACATGATTAAATATATATCTCTTTATATGTACCTACTATAATATAACATACGCATATAGATAATATATTGATACTTTGGTTTGTGCTACCATTTCACAAGTCACAAATTGATACACAATTCCTTTTATTTAATATATATATACACGCACACATTACCAAATGACTAGAGTTGCAAGTAAAATAACAATACTAGTGAAATATGCAACAATTTAATAAGCGTATCGTTTGAATAGTAGTGTAGCAAAAAGTAACTTGGTTGCTTTTTTCATGAAGAGGTACTATCATAAAAGTATAATGTTATGCTTCTTTATCCTTTGAAGATCCAATTATCATGCTTTGAAAGTATATTTGTTGGTGTTAAGTTTAGATTTTCGCTAAACTCATAAAAGTCACTTCCCTTCTACTCATTGATTTTATTATATAGAAAGAGTATTCCTAATAAGGTATTCATCCATACCTTCTAGCTAAAGCAATTGAGTCCTATTTCTAAGGCTTAAATTAAAGTTTATATGTCTTAAATTATGAAAACAAGATTTAAGAGTATTAACATGCCACCTATTTTGATAAATAGTGAATAAGTATCATTGATATTTAAATATATCAATGATAATGCGATACATCTTCGAGGTCATACATACGGAGGAGTACCAACAGATTAGAACAAAAATAAATAAATAAATAAATAAATAAAGGTTAGCTAATCTGAGCAATTACCAATTGGTTATGACACACCAACTGATCCTACTCAGCCTATAATTCATCATATATGACTCACTAATCCAAACTATTGGTTCACTTGCCACTACTTCTTACTAAAAAGAATATATAAGAGTTAAAGGGATAAATGAGAACACTAGGATTACTCACAAAGGAAATTTGTATTATTCTAATGTAATGTGTTGTTGTCTTCGTAAAAAGGTGATAAGGTATTTATATGTTCTCACTAAGGTTATACTAAATAAGGAAAATACAAAATGGATAATATAAAAAAGGATTCCTTAAACATTGTTAAAAGGGTAAACGGTATACTGTAAGGAAAAGTGAAAAATCCTTCTAGACTAATGTGTTAGAAGATACGTATCAAGAAGTGATTGGAGGCTGGTTATGCAATTGGTTAGGATAAAATGAGTGTTAAAGCCACTCAACAGTTGTGGGGTCCTGTTTGAACAAGTCTAAAAGAAAGTCATCAATCAAAGCAAACCTAATCAAGTTTAGGTCAGAGCTTAGGTTCTGAGGAACACTTTGATCCCTTTTTTTTCTAATTAGGTGTCTTGACAACTCAACTCAAATAGGAGAAGGATGCTATTCGACTTAACAACTAGGCTTGGACAGAGGTTAGATACTAGTCATCTTGGGAACTGCTTAGGTCATGGTGTGAGCTTAGCAATATGTATGGTAGCTTAGCAGGTCAGCATGTATGCTTAACAAGTTAGTGTGATTACTTGGTAGCTTAGAGATAGTGTTAGTACTGATGAGAGCTCAACACTCGAGTCAACGGTATACAAAAGATGGAGATTGGAATAGGACTCATGGCCTTGAATGGGGTTTCAAGATAGTATCCTTCGTGTAAGTCCTTAGAGTCCTTTAGCTTAGCTATATATAATCGATTTGAAGAGTTGATTCCTATCATAATGGGTCTATATTCTTATGAATTACAATTGTATTGATACTAACCTACTATTCATCAAATTATGTAGTTAAAGCCTTTAGACATGTGACATTAGATAAACTTACAATGAAAACTTCAAACAACCAACACTTCATAAGGTGTTTAGACTATTATGTGATCTTACTTTCATTAATGACTATATTAATAAGTAATCTAATCTTGATACCAAAACAGCCTTGTTAGTATCCAATCTAAAACTTTAGGATGAAGAGTATATATGGATAAGATAAGTGAACCTTATGGTAGCCCCTGATTACAAGAACTGACCTGAACGAAGAGAAATGAATAGGACAAGTATGAAGAGAACCAGACGGTATAAACTTATTATAACATGTTTAATTTATACAGTATTGGATATAAAATTTATATTTTAAAAATAATTATTTATATTATTAAATAAATAATTTTTATAATATTTGATAAAATAATATTAATTAACTCAATATTATAATATGGAAGGTATTTTAAAAAATAAAGAATATTTTTTATTTTTATCTAATGAATTTAATTTTTATATCATTATGTAAATAGAATAAAACTTAGATTTTTTTTAATGTTCATTAACTAAATTTTTGTTTTATCACTAAGTAAAGTTACAAACTAAATATAAAATAAATTTTTATATCTATTTCAATACCACAAAAATTATATAATTTATAAAAAAAAATATATACAAACGCTAAACTTTAATAAGTGAGCCATAATTCGTGCAGGTTGAAACCAACCTTGTTTTATGAGAGTAGGTTGTTGATGCCGTCACGGGGTCCTCACTCAAGACCAAAAGGAAAATTCTGTCCGTTATGGATTTTATTTATATTTTGAACTTGGAAAAAAGATTTAATATTAGGGGTTATGCGTAAATATCAATAAATATAAATATTAAAATAGAATTTCATAGGACGTCTACCACATAAATATATTTTATTGGTATTGCTGACTAGGTGTGGCTAACATGTGAGCCACTGAATCGTTTCCGAACTTCTTGATAGTGTGGAGAAGAGTTACATGACTATGTCGTAACATTATGCTTTGATAGTGTGGAGAAGAGTTACATGACTATGTCGTAACATTATGCTTTACTAGTAGGACGGTTGAAGTGGCTTGTGGTATGAACTGTTAAATATTATTTGGAACCCGGATATCATATGGGAGCTATATCAGTGGAAAACAAAAGGCTGGTTGGCTAACCATGAAGACAACAAACCGAATTCATATAAAAAAACTCTCACAGCATTGGCGGCATTAGCCATCAATGTCATTGAATATTGATATCCGAGAGCAGAAAGGATGGTTGAAGATCAACACGAGGAAAGGAAAACAACGTAACACATCGCATCGTTTTATTTTTATTCCAAGGAGCAAAGAAAGTTACAAACACCAAAGGTACTACGTTATTCAAAAGTACACCACTCATCTCCTTCATACATACGTCGTCTCTAGGCTCTAGGCTCTAGGCTCTAGCTCTGTAGCTACTTTGCTTCGTTCTCTACGTACTAAGCACTGATTACAAAATAAGAAAAACAAGAGTAGGGCAAGGCGGCACAGCCTTATTGTTGGATGATGGATCAGACATCATATCGTCTGTCTATGCATCGGCCCTCCTTTCGGACCAAGATCCTGATCGTCCCGATGATCTAAAAATGGTCGTTTCCCTCCTGTTGTACTTGAGCTCCCTCGCTTCCTCCCTCGAGATCTGATACGCATTGGCTACCACTTCATCTGGCAGTGCCCGCAGGAACGAGGTCTTCCCTGCAAGTGGTGTGATCATGGCTTTATCGTTGGTCTTGAACGATATCCACTCGAATCCCTCGCTTTCCGCTCTCTTCACCACCGCGAAGTTCTGTGGCACCACCACCACCTGTCCTTCCCGGAGTTCTTCGTCGAACACGTTCTCACCGTTGTCGTTCACTATCTGAACCCGAGCACGTCCTCTTATCACGTACACCACGCTGTGGCTGTTCATGTTGTAGTGTGGAACCAAGATCGCATTCTGCAACATATTTAATTTCAAATAACAATATAAATACATCCAAATAAAAAGGGTTTTTTTTTTTTTTTTTTTAAAAAACATAATTTAATTAAATGCATAATTAACACGATAAAAATAATCACATTGTGAAGGTATCCTTTCTCAGCACTGAGTTGGAGCCAGTAGAGGATGGGAAGATTGTGGCTATTGAGGCTGGAGATATGACCGGCTTGGCGAGTATAGATGTCGGCGCGTAAAGGGCTGCCGATGTTCTCCCTAAGTCTCATGGTGCAAAGAGTCTCCTCCAAGCCATTCATACGCCTCTCCCGGTACCTCTCACGCTCCCCCTCGTATTCCTCAAACCCTCGGCCGCTTGGAGGCCTCAACACCTGAAGCCCACCCTCCACTCTTACGATGTTGTTCCGGTTGTCGTTCTCGCTCTGGAGCCTCCTCGCCGTCTCCTCGTTCACATTGAACGCTTGTGCCAAGATGCGAACATCGAATCCGCAGAAGATGTTGTTGCAAGACCCGAATCGCTGGCCCTCACCCTCGCCACGGCGGCTAAAGGGTTGTTGTTCTTGTCCGCGTCGTGCGCTCTGCTGTCGTCCCTGTTGATGCTCATCTTCTGGGTTGCCAGCAAGGAAGAATCTCTACAACAACAGTTACAATACAAAGATACCTTTCAGTCATGAACAAACAAACGACTAAATAACTATTGAAAACGAAAATTCATTAGAGATGATGAAGATGAAGTACTCTTGGGTTAATATCAAGCTGGTTGGCGTTGTTGGTGACATCCAAGAAAACGACGGCGATGAGAGGCCGGTTTCCGTCATTGTAGATCCAACGAGCAACGCCATTAGGCAATGCCAAAATATCGCCCCGCCTGAGGCGTCGGATTTTCTGGTGCTGATCCTGGAACCGACCGCCTCCTTCTCCCCTGAACCCTCCCCGGCCTCCTTCGAAGGGCGATTGTTGTGAGGATTGGTATGTCTCCGGACAACCAGGAATAACAGTCCCTTGAATTCCATTACCTATTCACATAACGACATCTGTATCAGTCTCAGATCAAAGATTTATAATCTAGATCATAGCATGCAAAGGATTTAGAACACATGCCTTCGATAATGTAGATGAGTTCGGGGGCGTTGGAAAAGGTTGGCAAGAGAAGGCCATTAGGTTCGATGGTGTAACGGACAAAGGCCACACCAGCACACTGGAACTCGTCGTCGTTGTGGTCCCATGCCTCGATCAAACCGGCTTCGCATTCGACGCGGTTTGTGGGTTCGAGGGCATTGAGCCTATCCAATTGGCATTCGCTCTGGCCCCGGAGTTGACGCGACCGTCCTGCAGGGCGAAACCGCTTACCCAAGCAGCCATTGAAGGAGACTAGGAGAAAACAAAATGCGAGAGAGACCAAAGCTACCTTAGACATGGTGGGAGAAGAAGAAGAAGAAGTATTAGTAGAAGACTGCGATTGAAGAGGCAAGTAAGTCTGATGTTGGGAGTAGAAATTGCTTGGTATATATGGGAAAGGGATGGAACTTGGGGGCTGGACACATAAGATACCAGTTGTAAGGTTTAGGATGCCATTCTTCGGTTTGCATGGCTAGCTGATCGAGGGTCGGGGCTCGTCCCTTTCGACTCGTGAATGCATGCTGAGGCAGGTGGCTCCATGTCTCAGACAATATACCACCCACACCGAAATTCGAACTTCACCTGCTTAATATGACAACTTTCTTAAGGTAATGTTTCCATCTTTCACTGCAGTTACCGTGTACAGATTGAGCTTTTACTACTGAAATAAAATAACGTAAAAAAAAAAAAAAAAAAAAAGAGAGAGAGAGAATTTTAAGATCTCATCTACGTGTTTTTTTTTAACGTAACTAATCAAAATTCATAATGTAATTATTGAAAACTTTATTATATTAATTTCCGTATTCATTTAAATGTTTAGGTTCGAAGCTGGATAGCTTCGCTTGGATAGTTTCCTGAGAGGAGGATAAAAGTTTCTCAAGAAAAGAATAGTAATTTTTCTGGTATTATTTTGTTTTATCATTGGCTATTTTTGAAATAAAAATTATATTATGCAAGGAATAACAATTCCTCTATAGCACATTTGGTTTACAAGATAAAATTATAATACTATAAAAATAAAATAGAAAAATAATAGTAACTTTAATACTAGATAAATAAGTACAAAAATATATTATAAAAAACTTAAAAAATAACTATTCCTCCTATCCCTTATAGGAATTGCCTCCTCATGAATAGCTACTCCTATAACCAAAAGCATGAACAGACCAGTAGGTAAGAAGTAGCCATTATGTTTCACCTTTACAAAATAAACCAATCGTGCCACTAGTGAAGAGAAAAAATAGGAATTCTTTGTTTATTCGTTGCTACATACGCATTATTTATAGGATAACTTAAAGGAATAACTATTCACAATATTAAAGATCAAATAACAATGCCATTCCAATCATATATATATATATATATATATAATGTGCATGAATCATGAGCATTAATTATTTTAAAAAGTACCAATCATATGCGTGTAAAAATTCCATTAATGGTTGGAGCCATGTGTAGACACATTGTTAAAATGAGAAGCGAATAAGCTCGGCGCTCATGATGTATGGTTAGACGTTTGAAATAATTTAACCTATCGTTAAATAATTTAAGGACAACTATGCTTTAGTTAAACATAAACAAAAATACTGAGATAACATCAAATTATATCTTCAGTTTCGGCGTACTATATAATATAAAATCTCAATTTATCCGGTGTCACATTAAATTCTCACTTGAAGTTTCCGATACTGTTGTATTTTGTTCAACTCTATTCAATAAATTGTCTCCACCAATCAGTTACAGTACGATATTTGTATCTTTTGTTCAAGATGCATATGTCCATATTTTTTCACCATCTCTGGTTACATGGTATGGTAATGCATGTTGCGTGGTGCAAAAATTATTAAGAAAAAAAAAAAAAGCTATTGATGAATTTATTTAGAGTAATAGTGAGGAAATAGTATGATTATTTTAAAAATATATTTTGTTACCTTATTTACTCATATGTGTCTCAAAGTTTTTAAGTTAATATCGCATTTGGTACATCAACTTTAATAAATTACTTAATTTACAATTTACCACCTCAACATAATTAAACAAGTCATGGTCATTTATACTACTCAATACGATTCCATTAGTTTCTATTTACTAACATGAATAGAATTACACGTGACACTCATTGACATTGCACAGAATGCCACATAGTACCATTACGAATCACTAGGTGCCTTTACATGTAATACTTATTGTTATGATATGATGCACATGTGGCAACAACTTCAACTGTTATTTGTTGCCACGTGTCAATTAATGCAATATGATCTATATTTTTTTAAGGAAAAATTCTTTTTTTTTTTTTTATATTCCAACCAATCAAAGACTCAAGCAAATACCATACTATACTCAAAAACACAATCATGTATATATATATATATATATAATATAAGGCTTTTTCCATGCAATATTTTATATGAGACTTGTAAAAAAAAAAGGAAAGCGGTTTAGAAGTGTAACATGCAATTTTTTGCTAGAGAAAGAGGCCGCTTTGATTAAATTTTTCCCACTTAATTTAACTTTCAATTTAGAAAAAAAAAACTCAATTTTTGTAAAAACATTAAATGATAAAACAATCATACCTTTAATAGATAAGTATTGGTTATATTCTTTGATGACCAAACAAGAACGTGTTAAGATATGTTTTGTTATATTTCAAAACTTAATGCTATAAGTAAAGATATAAATGAATCAAGTCGGTTTATAAACTAATTAAAATCAACTCAAGTTCTACTCAAATTCAATTTATTGACAGTCTAAGTCGAGTTAAGCTTAAGCTACTCAACTAATAAATTAAGTAGAGCTTGAGCTTTAAATAGCTAAGTTCACGAGTCTAATAGAATTTAATATAATTTCTAATATATTTTTAATCTATTCATGTATAAGAGAATATGATATTGGTTAGGAAAAATTTATTAAAAGTTTGAGCTTAATTAAGTTAAGCTTGAATTCTTTGTATATATTTTTTAGTCAAGCTCAAGCTCAAAATTTAAAGCTCGGTGAAGCTTGAGCTTTGAGTTTTCAAGTCAAGCAAGCTCGAGTTTAATAATGTAATGGTTCAACTCAACTCGGTTATACCCCTAACGACAAGTGGGGTAAACACTAAACATTGAATTAATATATTTCCTATCATAAAAATTTACACGAGCAAAATATTGAAATGTAAATTATTAGTATATTGCTGTTAATCGTCATTCCTAAAAAATAACTTAAATGATTTTGTTGATTTTACATAAAGAAGCATATGCAACTTAAATTACATTCTTTTCTTGAGAAGAGGGGACTCAACACCAAAAAGTTACAACACATCTCAAATTTGGCTTAGTTTCTGCCCTCTGTGCACACATGTTAGCCTCCTTAGGAACAAAAGAGAAATTGCATAAAGCTAAATAAAACTTTAAAGATAAAATGCCAGTAACTATTCCTGCATAGCGCTAAGGAGTAGAGCTCAGATTAGACATTGCTTCGATGCAACTAGATGAGTCTGATTCAACATGTATGCGATGCCTCTCGCTATCCGCATTCCTTCTCAGATTGCCGAAATCTCATTGATATCCACGTCAAGGGTAAGATTAGGAACTGCTATTGCTTGGAGTAACGTACCTATTGAATCACGGCACACTCTGCCCATACTGCCCATTCCATGCCCCTTATTTACAAATGCATCACAGTTTATCTATATTACATTTGCAAGTAGAGGAGACCACTCACGTTATCCAACATTTCCAGGATTGGAAGTGTGTTGAGGTGCTGGTGTTGAAGCTTGCATAATTAGATGAGTTGTAGTAAGCTTTGGCAAAAGGGAACAGAGAAATCTCCTTAGTCCTAAAGTTGTGACAAGATATGGATTTAGTAGTAGATTATTGAAAATGCACTAGTTACCACATTACAATTGCTATACATGACAGGAACTCTCTAAATTGTGACTTTAAACCGGAGCTTACTTGAAGTAGCTCACTAACCCATCCCTTAAACCTAGAAATAGAAAATTCTTCAATCTTAAGGTAAAGAACTCCAAACCACATTGTTGATGGTCGAATTTCACTCACTTGGCTAGTGGCATGCTAGGTAACTCGACTCTCGACCAACGCCGAGCAACATAAATCAGCGTTCCATTTGAATTTAAAGAAAGTGGCGCAAAAAGTTATCAACTGGTATAGTTATATTACAAAACCAACCATTATTCCTATATTTTAGGAATATATCTGATCAAGAGGCTTCTAAGTATCTTGATAATCATGTAATTAACTGCTACTTCAGACACTTAACATTTGCCTATATATAGGAGGAAAAAAACACTGTAAAAGATATCTAATAACTCTCTATTACTTACCCAATCTTTTACTACACTCACTTATTAACTTAAACATCAAAGTAGTCACACCTAAGTGAATACCAAAAGATTTTACTTTCTTTGCAAGACAAGAGTTCTAACTCAAAACTACATATCAACATTTGGCACCGTCTATTTTTTCTTGACTCACCCACATGACTAAAACTCAATTGACTAAAAGTGGAGGTACTAGTACTTCGTCCCACCACCTTGAGGAGGGAAGTAGGCAAACTAACGAACAGTGTTTGACTAAGTTAGAGTAGCTTTACTCCAACTTGGCTAAAGAAAATCAAGAGTTGAACAAAAAACATGAAGAGGTTCTTAATTTCCTCCATAGTAATATCCACCCAAATGAAAATAGAGAGCATGATGATGATAACACCAAGAACAGTGACAACTTGATCTATTCACTTGAATTGCCAAGAAAGCAAGCCGAAGTCACCATGGGACCTCCGGCTCTTACGTTCAAGAAAGTTAACAAGGACAAGCAACTACAACAAGTGCACCATGTTAGCACCCCTGCTGCAACAAGTAAACAATTCCAAATTAAGAAAAGCCCATTCATTTATGAGATTTTGGAGGGAGTCATACAACAGCACATCAAGTTACCGTAATTTGAAACTTATAATGAGACAAAAGATCCCGAAGATCATTTAGAATACTACCGCACTTTGGCCAAATTGCATGGTTGAGTAATGCCATGGCCTGCCAAGCTTTTCCCTGAACATTAAGGAATGCGGCAAGTATATGGTTCAAACACCTGAAGCCGAATACTATTTCATATTTCGAAGAATTAGCAAAAGTGTTCCTTTAACATTAACACTTCCTTGTTAGTAAGCTTCTTGTTAAAGATTCTTCGATCCTTAACACAATAAATTAGAGATAAGACGAGTCTATTAGAAATTATTTAGTTAGATTTATGGCTAAAATGGTCCTAATTCTGGAATTAGACATGAACCTCAATAATGTCATTGATGGAGTTAAGCCCCACAGAAACTTCTTCAAATCTCTCGCTAAGAATAAGCCAAAAACTTTTGCCAAGTTCAAAGCCAAAGCATCATCCTACATCCGATAAGAAGACAATATAAACGCTCGGTGAGAATCCGATCAAAATAGAGGAGACAAGAAAAATGACAAAAGAAGAATCACAAAAGATCAACTCGAGACAAACGATGATCAAAGTCCTAATGCCAAGAGAAAGAGATTACGAATTCCAACATAATCATCCCATACACCAGTTAATTGTCCAATTTCGAACATATTAATGGAGTTACGTAGATAGAAAAGCATGTTACAGTGGCCAAAAAGGATAAAAGGAAACCCCTTAAGATGAAATTCCGACAAATACTACGATTTCCATCGCGACAAAGGCCATAACACAGATAAATGCATCCAACTCAAGAATGCAATCAAGGATGCAATCCAATGAAAGCACTTGCATAAGTTTCTTGCGCATAATGTTGAGAATATCGAAAGACCATTCTAAAGGAGACGTGAAAACCAGGAGAATGCCATTAAACCAAATGTTACTGAGAAAGATACAAGAGAGAAGAATACCCATAGAGCACCTAATGGGACAATCAATACTATTGTTGGTGTACCTTCTGCTATAAGCCGATCAAGCTCTTAGAGTTTAACTAATGCCATCAATTATGTTTGCAATATTCGAAGCAAGAAGGTCAAAATCAATAATTCAATTTCTTTCATGTAGAAAGATTTTAAAGGCATCCAAAGATTGCATGATGATGCACTTATCATTAGTGCGAGAATTACTAACTTTAAGGTCAAGAAAATTCTCATTGACACTGGAAGTTTAGCAGATATTATTTTTCAACATTCTTTTGATCAAATGAGACCCAAGATCAAAGCATAGCTAAGAACTTACAACTATAACTTGTATGCCTTTAACAATCAACCTGTTCAGGTAACCAGAGTAATCTCTTTACCCATTCAGATTAGGGGTGATGAGCATGTTGCAAAAGACAAAGTAGATTTTATTGTTGTCAAATGTTGGTCCCCATACAATATGATCATAGGTCGGCCGTGTCAACACTTATTCAACCTCATCCCTTCAACTGCTCATCTCTAAGCTAAATTCTCCACTCCCATGGGAGTTGGTGTATGTAAAAGGCATCAACAGTTGGCAAGGTCTTTGTACATAAAGGCTTTAAAGCGTGAAGAAGTTTTTTAAGTAGGAACTTATCCAGAAGAAAAGTCAGTCGGCATAAACAATGCCAAGAATGAAACTAAGGAAGTTTCTTTGGGAAGTTACCCTAGAAAAATGACCAAGATAGGGAAATCCTTGCTGACACACATTTGTCAAAGTTTAATTAATTTCTTGTAGGACAATGCCAATGTATTTGCATGATCCCCTTTGAATATGCCGAATATCCTTAGAAACGTTATAGTACACAAGCTCCAAATTGATTTAAGCATGAAAGTGATCCAACAAAAGAAAAGACATTTCGCCCCCGAAAGCCAGGCGGCTATAGAAGAAGAAGTTTGGAAACTCTTAAAGGCAGGATTTATTCAGAAAAAGCCTTATCAGACTTGGCTAGCCAATTGTATGTTAGTCAAGAAGTCTAACAGCAAATGGCACATGTGCATAGACTTCACGAATCTTAACAATGCCTGTCCTAAGGATTGCTTCCCACTATCAAAAATTGATCAGATGGTTGATTCAAAATTGCTTTCTATTATGGATGCTTTTTTCAGCTATAACCAAATCAAAATGGATAAGGAAGATGAAGTTCACATATCATTTGTCACTAATTTCAGGACATATTGTTATACAATGATGCCTTTTAGGCTGAAAAACACCAATGTAACCTATCAAAGGCTTGTCACCATGATGTTCAAACTCCAGATCCATCGCAATGTTGAAGTATATGCCGATGACATGATCATCAAAAGTGTAACAGAGGATTAACATTTTGTTAATCTTGAGAAGACATTCGCTACTCTCAGGAAGTATAACATAAAGCTCAATCCGCAAAAGTGTATCTTTAGGGCTAATTCGAGAATGTTTTTAGGGTACATAGTCACTTGGCACGGCATTAAAGCCAACTCGAGAAAGATTGATGCAATAATAAACACGAAATCACTTCATACTATCAAGGATGTACAAGAACTCACTAGGCGAATAACCACCCTTAACCGGTTTGTATCGAGAAGCATAGATAGGTGCGTAGAATTCTTTAAGATTTTAAAGAATCCGAAAGAGTTCGAATGGACAGATGATTATAAGAGGGCATTCAATAAACTTAAAGAATTCCCCGTGTCACCCTCGATACTCTTAACACCTATCTCAAGAGAGAATTTGTATTTATACTTATTAGTTAGCCGCCAAGCACTTTCTTCTTTGTTGGTCCGAATTGATGGCAAAGAACATCGACCAATTTATTACGTGAGTCACGTCCTGCAAGGACCAGAGCATCGCTACACGAAAATTGAGAAGTTTGTATTAGCAATGGTTCTCTCGGCAAGAAAATTGAAACTATATTTTGAAGCTCATCAAATTGTAGTCGTCACTGATCAACTTTTACAATAGGCATTACAACAGCCAGATTCTTCTGGGATGATGATGAAATATCTCTTGGAGCTAAGTGCCTATGGTATATAATACAAACCCAGAACGACATTAAAAGCTTAAGTGCTAGCGAATTTCTTGGCCAAGTTCACCGGTGAAGAAGACAGTATAGAGATTGCTGAGAAACCCATATGGTATCTTTATATGGATGATTCTTTCACTAGAGAAGGAAGTGGTGCGGGGCTTTTTCTGCAAGGGCCCCACAATGTCAAGGTTAATTATGCTTTAAAATTCAGATTCCCAACCAGCAATAACAAAGCGGAATATAAAGCTCTGACAGCCGGACTTAAGCTCATAAAGGAAGTTGGTACCAAAAAACTTGAAGTCTTCTCCGATTTACAGCTTGTTGTGAATCAAACTAAAGGAAGTTATGCAGTAAAGGAAGTTATGTGGTAAAGGAAGAGGAAATGAGCAAGTACTTGTTGACAATACGAACGCTCGTAAAAGAATTTTAGTCCTTTTCAATCCATAAAATACCAAGCGGTAAGAATATTGCTACCAACAAACTATCAAAGTTAGCCAGTATGGCATTTCCTGATCTAAGTGATAAACTCTTTGTTGAGTTTCTCCCACACAAAAGTTTATCAATTATCTCGTAAAACTGTAAATTAGCCCCTTACCCAAGAGAGAAGTCTCAGATGAATCCCCTTATAGATTACTTAAGAGATGGTGTCCTCCCTGATGACAAGAAAGACGTTCGAAGATTGGTTTATCAAGCTACAAATTACACGCGAATAGATGATCAACTGTACAAACGCAGCATATCCCAACATTACCTTCGATGCCTTCCTCCAAAAGAAGCCCAACCATTATTATCTAAACTACATAGTAATGTATACAACAACCATGTGAAGGCATAGACTTTATATATCCATACATTGTGACTCAACTATTATTAGCCCACCATGAAAGAAGATGCAAGAACTATTGTTCGGCACTGTCCGCAATGCTAAAAGCATGAGGCACCGAGTCATACAACTTCCACTGAATTATGCTACTTATCCAGTCCTTAGCCTTTTGGCTAATAGGGATTAGACATATTTGGACCCTTTCCGAAGTCTACAGCCTAATGACAATTTTTCATTGTTTGTGTGGATTATTTTACAAAATGGGTAGAGGTTGAGGTGTTGATAAGGATCACCAAACAGAAAATTGAGGCATTTGTTTTCAAGTTTATAATATTAAGGTTTGAAGTCCCATTTATGATAATCACAAACAATGGACCACAGTTTGACAACAATAGACTTCGAACATTCTGTGAGAAATACAGTATTTGCTTAAATTACACATCTGTAGCTCACCCTAAAACTAATGGACAAGTCGAAGCTATCAACAAGATTATCTTACATAACTTAAGAAGGAAGGTTAATTAAGTTAAAGGAAAATAGGCTAATGAATTCCCAAATGTCTTATGGGGATATCAAACTACCCATAGGACCACAACAGAGGAAACCCCCTTCAAGTTAACATATGGTATGGAAGTAGTTCTACCGATTGAATTCAATCTTCCTAATCTACGAACACAGAATTTCAACGTAATGATCAATGATGTTGGTTTGACGGCAAATTTGGATACAATTAAAGAAATCAAAGATGTCGCAGGAGTAAAGGTTGCAACGTATCAGCATAAGGTAGCCGGGTATTATAATTAGAAAGTGAAGCATAAGGTTTTTCAGCTTAAGGATCTGGTTTGCCAAAAGCTAGAAGCGACTGGTACACGAGAAAAGTAAGGGAAGCTTGGCACAAACTAGGAAGATCCTGTTAGGATCCGAAAAGTCATTGGCGAAGGGGCCTATCGACTGAAAACATTGGATGGTACTGTTATCCCAAGTGCATGGAATGCCGTGAACATGAAACTTTATTTCAATTTATTTCCTCAATGTTATGCATTTATGTTTGTTTTATAAGGCAACAACCTACTTGTTCTTAAAAACAATTATATTCGAAGTTAAAGCTTCAATTTGTTTTTCAATCTTTTTATGATTGACGAGTGAATAAGTTCAAACTGCATGGCAAACGAATGAGTATAAGTTCAAGCATATCACGGTTAAACAAACTTCATAAATCTATTGAAAAGTTGAATAACAAATTTTGAGTAAAACAGTTAGTCTAAGTCTCAAATGACTAACGGATAATGTCTGTAAGACACTCTAATTAGGTATGTAAAATAAAACATATCGAAGAAATATCACATGTAAAGTGAAGCATGCCGATAAAAATAGCTTACGAAATAAAACATGGCATGTGAAATAAAGCATGCCTGGAAACGATAAAGTACGTGAAATAAAACATGCTGGCATTAAAGTTACACAAAGAAACGGGTAAGGTTCATCCCAAATACGATTACAAATATTTGGCCCAATACGGCATACTGAAGACAAACAATCCTATGACTTATTCTCAGATTAAGCAGAGGCATTTTGTTGATTAGAAGATGGAGCCTTATTGGAGCATATTTTCTTTTTGATGCTAGGAGTTTGGGAACAAGTGGATTTCTCTTTGCACACGTAGAGGATTTCCTTAGATAGACAATCTTCGTCATCTCCAGGATCCTTAGCACAATCTTTGTTATCACCAGGCATCTGAATCCTCGACGTCTTACTTATCACAACTGCTGACATTATCATCAACGTCGGCGAAATCTAAGCACGATAGATCATATTTGGGGTGAAACTTAAGGATCTCTTCTCTTGCCGCCTAAACCCCCTCTAACAACTTTTTCCACAATAATTTTTCATATTGCCGACTGCAAGTGACCATTTCTAGCGCCTCTTCAATAGAGGGCCCTTTCCTCGAAATCTCTTCTAATTCGACAACACGACTTTGTAGCCTAGAGTTATTGGTGTCTAATTCCTTTATTTACATCCTAAGCTTATCATCTTCATCACTCATTAAGCAGAGTGTTCGACCCAAACCCCAACACTCTTCCTTCTTTTTACGTAGCTCCTCCTTCAAATCCTCAACCTCCTTCTACTGCTCATCCACTTTGTGGCCTTAAGGCTTAAGACTTCATCAGCAACTAAAGAATGTGCTAACTTCTCGACAGTAAGTTCATCATGACAATTCCTAACCTCCATCTCAACCCTTATCCTCGTGTTCTTGGCAACTGCGATTTAAGCTTTTAAGGAGTTATATGTGTCCTCAATTTTCTACAACGAAATATGGAATGATGAATTTTCCAAATCACCTGAAGAATATATGAAGGATTATTATTATTATTATTATTATTATTATTATTATTATTATTATTATTATTATTATTATTATTATTATTATTATTATTATTATTACCTTCTTCATATTTTTATCGGCTTCATCCAAGGTTGTTAGAACATGCTGCTGATCTGTAAACAAATAGAAGTATTAGTGACCAAACACGCCTAACAATTGAAAGGACACCATTGATACTTATATCATACAACTTAGCTGCAATATGCGTCTTATTACAACTATCAACTTTATTGACATCCTTCTTTGCAATCTCCTTATTCTTTAGAAGAATAACGCATTCCATCAAGGCTAAGGATTTTTTCCTATCACTCGGGGCCAAGTTAGTGTGTAAGATGTTATGGCTTCAACATGGAATGAAGTACCTGCCGACCTCCATATTAGGAACGAATTCAACACTGTCGATGTCGAGAGCTTTGTTGTACATAGCCTCCTTCACCTTTTCATCTAACTCCTTAGACCTCTTAGTAGGAGGTTGGCCGATGAGTTCCTTTCCGCTTCTCTTGTTTCTACTTGGTGCAAATTCCATTGGGATTGATGACCCTTCGGCGGCATCCAGACTAGTGACTTTAGCCTCATTTCAAGGTACAATTTCTTGGTTACCCCCACTCGTTTTCGCAGTAAGAGGAATATTTTCAGCTAGGAGGAACTCAATTTATATGGCTTTGGCCAACATAAGTTTCTCACCCCCTTTATATTTCTTGGCCAATTGGCAGGTCTTCTTTTGGCCTACCACCTGTTCCTCTATACCCTCTCTCACTGCCTTTTTCACAGCAGCTGGCTGAGTAGTAGTAACCGTGGAGGTTGCACGTTTATTAACTTTCAACTTCTTAGCCTTTACCTAAGCTAATAGTTTAGTAGGGTTTACCTCTCCAGTACCTATATCTATAATACAAAATATATGCGTTAATATCAAAACGAGGAAAAAAAAAGAACTTACATTCCTTTATGCCAAGCAAGGCTTAAAGGCAACAATTCTTCCCCCAAATCATGAGAACGGCTTTCCTCTTGTAATTATACTCAACATGACTATTACTCAATGGTGTACCTTCCTTTTTGAAGAACATTTTGTTTTTCCTCTTTTCTTAGATCTTCTTTGCTACAACAACAACATTTGGCATTAACTCAATGTCTTTGGTACGGATTGGTTCAGTCCATTAAGTCTAGAAATCTAACTCTTCATCTAAGATGATAGACATGAACTTGTCGTACCATTTGTGAATCATGAACTCCAACCCATCCATGAACTTCCGCCCATGCCTAGCAACTGTAAAGTTCCAACTATCGGGTTGCTTCCTAATCGTAAAGAAATACCAAAATAGTTGAAGCGTAACCTTAATTTCAACTTCTTCACAAACTATCTCGAAGGCCGCAATGAACCAATATGTGTTTGGTGAGAACATATTCGATGTAACTCAGAAGTATTTGAAGAACTACTTTACAAATGCCGAGAAAGAGAAGAACAATCTAAAGTCAAGATATTTCAAATAAATGTGAAATTCATGCTCCCTTAGAAAATACACCCTTTCCTCTTCTCTCGGCCTCCTTAGGTTCCACGTTCCATGAAGGTCTTACCATTATTTGTTATATTTTCAAACAAGAACTCTATCAACGGTACTGGCCGCTCTGTATAGTGAATCACGGATGTAAACTATATTGTTATACAAATACCTAGTGGCAAACCTTCCTTCCTTGTCATTCAAATAATTATCCGCTGTAAGAGAGTTAATTCGAGCGAGTTTATTCCACCGCTCTACTACGCTATCTGTTGAGCTACATGAAGAACACGTCACCTTGCTCCTATTTTAAGGGGGAGAAGTAGTCTCAATTTCAATTGCTTCAGAATCCAAAAGGACAAGTCGTCGAATTATGTTGTGAACCATACTTGGTCGAAAAATTGAATGTTACAGAATTTGAAGAATGTGAAAGTGAAGACAAGATACCGAAAGCAAAAGAAATCTTATGGGTGCGACTGAAGAAATTTGTTTTTGGTTTAGATAAGTTCCTTCAATATGGATGATTCACCCCTGTAACTGCAACAAATCTTTGACGAAGTAATGATGCACTGCTTTGATGATGGCACGAATTATTAACGCGTGTCTCAAGACAGAAATCCAACGGTTGTCAAGAATCTAACAATTATTAGGCGTGCAACATAATTATGACCAAGGCGACAGCTGTCGTACTTTCCACTATTTAGTCATTTGAAAAGCGGGAAAATTGAAAATTGCAACCTTTTAGATAAGATGTGATCTGTCCCACTAAACAGAACTCAAATGTACTTCCCAGATCACTCGATATTTGGAAAATTATCTCCTATTAGACCCCATTGTCAAATATTTACTCCCTTTGTCGAATTCTCAACTATGAGATTTGGGGGGCAAATGTTGATAGTTAAATTTCACCTACTCAGCCACTCAACTACCAGCATGCCAAGTAACTTGACTTTCAACCAACGCCGAGCAACATAAATCAGAGTTCGATTTGAATTTAAAGAAAGTGTTGTGAAAAGTTATCAACCGGCACGATTATATTATATAACCAACCATTATTTCTATATTTTAAGAATACGTCTGACCAAGAGGCTTCTATGTGTCCCAATAATCATGCAATTAACTGCTACCTTAGAAACTCAACATTCGCCTATAAATAGGAGGAAGAAACACTATAAAAGATATCTAATAACTCTCCACTACTTACCTAGTCTTTTACTATACTCACTTACTGACTTAGATATCGGAATAGTCACACCAAACTAGCCTCGGTACTGAAAGCTTTTTCTTTATTTGCAGGACAAGAGTTCTAACCCAAAACCACATATCAACACAATCAACCTACCTAAATCTAATCACAATGGAAGAAAAAATGTTCAACAATCTCAATGTTTCCATAAAAGATACATAGAGGATTTTCCAAGATTTTCCTGCAACAAAGATTAAGGTTAGAAGCAATAGCATTATAGCACATCCTCCATAGTAAATGCTTATACTTAGGCTAACAGTCCAAGTGCCAAATATTCTTCCAAACATGATTATTACACACAAAAGAGGAAGGAGTATCCCTCAACTGAATCCCCGTTCTGCATTACAAGCAACAACATTCACTTTTAACAGAATAAACACCTGCTCTATCTCTCGCCTACACTGCCTAGTCGCATATAATAATTAGACTAACCAGAATATATTTAATAGACTATTTCTCATCGTCAAGAAGATTATGTTAAATAGAATGAAGATCCCAATAGTAGTTATCATGATTTAAAACATCAAACACCTTCATATTTAAAGGTTAGGATCAATATCCCTATTAGGCAACTTGAAACCTAGTAACCTAAGTATCCAAGGTTCAAACCAAAACAACACAAGATAATCATCACCCACTCACCAAACGACATCTTTAGCTATTGATTTCTCTTCCTAATAAAATACTTTGCTACACCCATGATGCCTTGCCACCCTTAGAAGCTTTCAGAAAATTACAGTTAGGAAAATAAAAACTTTCAATAACCGAACCCATAAAGGATCAGATTTTGCAAAATCCTCCATGCAAGTATCCCTAGTAAGGCCATATTAAACATTCTAAATCTTTAAATTATCTACATGATTAACAATTTTCTCTTCCCTTTCTCATTTTCCTTTCTTTCTCTTTTTTTTTTTTCCTTCTCTCACCTTTCTCCCCATTTTTAATTTCTCTTCTCTCTCCCTTCGACATTTCATTACTCATCATTTATACTAGCATGAACAGCTTTCTATTTTCAAATGAGGAAGATTAATATTTGTCATATTCAAATCTGCAGGTTATCAATGGAACAAGAACGGGTAAAAAGATTGAGAGCATCGAACAAAGGTCAATTTGAGTCAATAAAAATATTAAAGTATCATTCTTATTTATTTATAAAGTATTAAGATTATTTTTTGAGATTTGAAAATTAAGAATTTTTTAGGATTTTTTTATATTAATGTTAACTTTTCAATAGATTAGTATATTTTCTAGATAGAAAAAAATTATGCACTATACATAGAAAACCCAACTGAACCAAATTAGATTAGACCAACCAGATCAATTGACTCTTCAATGTCACTGCCACTACTAATAAACGAGGTAGTTTGAACTAGTTTTATAGCCAGCTCAAGCGAAAGCGATTTCGTAGCAAGTCAAATTAAATAGGATTGGACTGACCGAATGAGAGACCCTATTGCTTTATCCGATAAGGAGTTTCTTGTACGAAAATGCGCACATATGAAAGACAGAGCTTTATATATCTCCATGGTTATTGTAAATATTATAGAGGAATTAATATATGTATTGAAATTTCTTTTTCAATATTTATTTATTCACTTTCTTTTATGTTTGCTACTGAATTCCACTGTGACCCACAACTGTACGTTTGGATTTACACAAGGAAAAAGGAAGAAAGGAATTTGGAATGAAAATTATACAGCTCCCTTGGTTAAGGAAGGAAAGGGGGAAGGGGTCAGATTTGAGAAAGAAATTTTCCGATTTAGCTCGCTATGCAGAGAATTATAATGAACTCACATATTTACCCTTAAAACAAAAACATATTTTGAAATTATAAGAATATTCATAATATTCTAACAAGATTTGAAAAAATAATTATATTTATCCATTTTCTTTCCCTCCTATTTCTTTCTTTCCACTTCTCTTCTTTTTTGATTCCTCCCATTTTCCCAAACATAGTGTAAGGGGGGAAATTGCTCGACTAGGCTGTCATAAACCTGGAGATTTGCACTCAAAACTCTACATCGTTAGAATTCCCTGAAGATAGTGAAAATTAGGAAGAGCCGAAGAGAAAAATCAGCTATCCTTCAGGCAATTGCATCCGTCATGGTTGCCTGAACGTGTACAATTGTTGCACCTGCATATCCTAAAACCTTGTAAACACTCCGGTCTAAGTCCTTAACCCCCTTATGCTCCTCACGTTCAGCTGTTCGTTTTTAGGCTTCATGGCTTCCGCTTATTTTTCACGGCATCACAAGTCCTGAACCCATTCTAGTTAGTCCAACTTTTGCCGACATTAGGATTTTAGTTCACATACTCGGGTTTTTTTCCCCGACTATATTACAATTTAAGGAGAGAAATTCAAATATATTCCAATCCCCTAGTGTTCATACCATTAGTCATTAGACTACAATAACTTAACCACATACTCAGTTAATGTCAGCAGGACCCATATGATTCGGTCATAGAACAAAAATTCAAAATTATAATGGAAGGAAGACCAAAATAAAAATAAAAATAAAAGAAAGCACAAATTAGTCAGCAGTGGTTCACGAAATGCTGCTGTTCCCAAATCTAACCCATCCAGTTGGTGTCGAGTGTTTCCTTAAGACCCCGGAGTGCATACATATTAATGCCGTCCAAGTTAAAATGGCAGAGGCATCCGGGAAAAGAGTGGCTTATACCAAAATGCACAGTATACAATGTAGAAAATGAGGTAAAAAAAAGAAGAAGAAGATATACATCACATATGAAAGAGACCTTAGGAGAAATAGTTAGGAATTTCGCAAATGATACAAGATCGCAGCAGCAACTGTTACAATTTAACTAACAAAAAGAATTAAATGCCAGACTCACTATAACTAACCTAGATCTTTTTACTGCTATGAGCAAGAGTGAGAGATTCTGCCTACATGAGGATTTTTAATCAAACAGCATTATACAGGATACATACACAGAGACAACTTGTTTACACTTGTAAAAAGAAGAGAACTACAAATACCTAGATGGAGCAGGAAGATAACATGGCTAAGTGCATATGTACATTTGTAACTCACTGCCAATATCTGACAGATAAAGAGTTCTTCATGACTCTCGATACTTGGTTAGATCAAAAGTCAGAGTTCTTGAGCAGCTGCAACAAGTAAAAGTTCATCACATAAAGATATGAAAAAAGAAACTGAAAGGAGCCATGGGAAAGATGTCATGAAAAAAAAAATTAAATGAAAATCATATCAAACAGAGAAAGAAGAGCACCTCCTTTCTGCATCTCGGTACACACCAACCAAAGCTTCTGCCTTATCATAAAAGCTATCCTTGAGAGAGATGACGATGCTCTGGAAACCGCAGCCTCCATCAGCATCTTGATTACTCCTAGCATCTTCGCATGATTTTGAACGAATAAATCCAGCAACTTTAGCAACATTTAGATTATCCAGTGCAGCATCAACCTCATCCAGGATGAAAAAGGGTGAAGGACGATAGCTGAACAACAACAGGAAACTCATTTCAAAAGAGAATTAATAAAAATCTATTAAATGCTTTTCCTTTTTTCTTTTTTGGTTAATGAAGGGGCACAGCCATAATTGAATTGGCTACCTCAAGACATGAACCCTAAATGCTTAGCCTCCTCAAGCCTCCAAAAAAACCATGTTATTCCAGACAAAACCAAATGGCCAGTTTGTTTGTCACAAAGAATGCAATAGATTTTTTGTTGCACCTCGCCATTTGGAACGGGGAGGAAACCACTAATATATTATTTTTGCACATGAGAATGAGTGGTAATGGAGGTATGAAGACTTATCAACAGAGAGAATACGTTGCTGGCAATCAAAAAATATTACTTGATGTAGTGAACACTTGACAGCAAAACCTGAGGCAAATACATGCGAATGGGAAGGAACTACAACAAAGTGAATGCATTACAAGATCTTACCTGTGGATGGAAAATAGCAAGGCAAGTGCAGCAACCGTTTTCTCACCACCAGATAGCTGTTCCATGTCACGAAAGCGCTTAGTAGGTGGCATAGCTGTATATTTTATGCCATGTAAAAATGGATCATCCTCATTTTCTAAATTCAGATATGCTGTTCCACCCAATGGATGTGTGTTGCTCTTAGTCAGTTGTTTGTAGATCTTGTCAATGTTACTTGCAAGATGGTTGAAAGCTTCCATAAATAACTCATACCTGACACACCAGAAAAACAAACAGCCTCACCAATCTGAGATTCAAGTACAGATGCAAAAAGTAGATGATTTATACAAAACTAAATGGAAACGGTTCACACTCATACTCTGTCTATTCGCCTATTGAAGTACAACAGATTCTTGAATCCATCTATGTAGTTTCTAAAACTCCAAATTTAGTACCAAAATTTCATATATCCTGCAAGCAAAGACCACACTTGCCAACTTCCATTCCTCGACAAAAGGAAGCCTATATGCAACTTGTTTCTACTGCTTCCAGATGATGGAACTATCCACATCATATGTAATACGAGTCCCCAGCTGACATTTTCTTTATAAGAAAGTTTATCTGGTGCAAATTAGGTTCTTTTTGTGCTTATAACTATTCTTGGGAAATGCATTAAGTCATTTGTAGCTTGTGATGAATCTGCAAAGCCAATTGATTTACAGACTTGGGAGAAAAGGAAATACCAGCATAAACTAGCAGGTGTTAAAGAGGGATAATTGCACGATGATCCAAAACCATTGACCAAACAAGGATACATAGCCAAACTATTAAAACATGGTTAAGACTCCCAAAAATGGGCACGTCTCAATGCTTTCATATATTTAAAGCTTAAATATGTATCCACGCATGACAATGACAAATAGTTTTGGGAATTTGCAATATGACATCAATAGGTATTATGTTTTCAAGCACTTCTCTGAGCTTCTACTACTTGCCTGTTATACATCCAACTTCAGAGAGGAGTTTTTTTGGGGTAATTTCAAAGAGCATGATCATTAATTGCAGCTTTAATCCAACACAGGTCTAACTGTTATATATAATGAAACACACACACACATAGATACACATCTATACACACATTGCAACCATGGATTTACCATTTGATTACAGCAAATTGCATGAAAAAAAATTTCAGACTAGATAGAAGTTACCCATAAAATGTTCTGTGAGTTATCTATACCTCTTCTGCTTGACCGCATTGTACTTGTCAGCAATCTCCTTTTCCTCTTTCCTTGCTAACTCAAACTCTTCAGTCACAACTTTTTCCTTCTCTTTTAGAGCTTCATATTGATCCAGAGCCTTCAGATTTGGAGCTGTTTTTTCAATTTCTGATTTAAGACCTTTGATTTTTTCTTCAAATTCCATCTCATGATTTTTCCGGTCAGCTGGTCGCTTCTCTTGAAGAAGGGATCTATTTAACTGGCTAAAATCAAAAGTAGGACGTGCTGTTGAGGAGTCGGTGTCCATGGGGTCTGGCACATTTGGAAGGTCCATATGTTCAACCTCACATTTTTCCAGTATTTTCTCCTTTTGGACAACTAAATCATCAATGTCCTTCTCCTGTAAATGCAGCAACTACGTCTGTCAGCCTTTGAATTGATAAATTTGCTTCTCGACATGCTCAGCAATGTATACAAGTAAAAAATCTTGAGTATGACCTTAGTATTGATCTGACGATTTAGTTTGGATATACTGGTCGTAGCATTTGATGCCCGCTTCTTCCATTCTTGCATTTCCTTTTCACACTCTTCTGACTTAGATCTCCACTCTGAAATAAGATGTTCAAATAAAGATTCTATAATATGTGGAAGCAAAAGAAACTCAAGCAGCTGTGATGTCAAAAAGCGATTTGAACGACCTTTTTCTGGGTAATGTCAAAAATTTTTTGGGGGTAATGATTTGTTTATTTTAATAGTTGATTGAAGTTGAGATCACCATATCATGTGGAGATACAAATGTTCATCGATAGATAAATCACTTACTAGATTATTTGAAAGATATAACTCATGAACAAATAATCTAATGTTCCCACATCATTGAAATTGAGTGTTTAGATCATCAAATCCTTGAAAAAAGTGCCTTCTTGAAATAACCATTTTCCCCTTCATTTTATGTATTTCTTTTATATACTTTAGTATTTCCTATTATTTTATCAAAGCGCAAAATAGTATAGTAAGTTCTTAAAAGCATGTTTTGATATAAACAGCATTCCTGCACAGCAGCATATTTCAGCTGGTGGGATTAAGGCTTGAGCTACATACAAATGAGTTCTTTGGGAAATCACATTATCCTGCACAGGAGCATATTTCGTGACTGCTAGTCCATCAAACAAGAAAAAATACACATAAACTAAGGAAGGTGCTTCACTAGTTCAACAACGAAGCCCAACTGAGATTCAAAGATGAAAATGCTAAGATGGATATGTGGTCACGCAAGAATGGATAAGATGAGAAACAAATTTATTAGAAAGATAGTTAAAATAGCATCCATAGATAAGAACATGAGGAAAGCATAATTGAGATGGTTTCCTTTACACTATCTAAAGAACATTTGTTTTGATAGGCACTTTGCAAAATATCATCTTCATGTTGGCAAAAAGAAACATGTCATAGTTAAGTTCCCCCACTTCAATTTTGATAAAGTGATGATCCATCTTTGCATGCTTCATGCAATGATGTTCAATGCCGATTTACCGTAACTATGTACTATAGTGTGCTCAAACTCTTCATACAAATCCTGCAACAATCTCTAAAGCTAGATAACTTCATGAATTCCCTAAGCAATTGTTCAATATTCTGCCTCAACACTATTCCTTGCAACCACTAGCTGCTATTACTCCAAGTCACATGATCACCCAAGAGCTTGATGCAATATCTTGATGTTCATTTATAATCAGAAACATCTTTTCCCAGTAAGCATCAACAAAAGCATCAATTTTTTCTATTCTCAATGTTTCTAATAAGCAAACCTTCACCAGGAGTCTCCTTAAGATGTTTAGACTATGACTTACTCCATCTATGTGATGTTTGAAAGGAGCATGCATAACCTAACTAACAAGGCTAATGGAGTAGGCTAAATTACGTCATGTTAGAGATAATTGCATCAATCTGCCAACAAGTCTCTAATATTAACTCTTATCCACTGGAGTATCTCTTTCCAGGCACAACTCTTCCAGTTTTGATGTAATAGGCTACTCAAAGGTTTATAGCCTAACTTGCCTAATCTCATTTAGAAGATCTAGATATACTTTCTATAGCTAATCACAATTCTTTTCCTGCTTTTGGCCACTTCCATCCCTAGGAAGAGCTTCAAATCTCCAGACTCTTTAGTTTCAAATTGATCCTTAATGCTTCATTTTAATATTGTTATCTCATCAACACAATTACTTGTGATTACGATATCATCAACATATACTACAAGAATGGATTTTAATCCACTAGAACCCACCTTAACAAATAAGATATGCTTAGCTTCACTTTGATTATAACCAAGTTGAACGAGAGTTTTTCTAAACTTGGTAAACCAAGCGCTCAAAGACCATTTCAACCCATAAAGGGATTTATTTAATTTGTGAACCTTCCTTGTATTACCTTCAAGTGTAAATCATGATAGCAATTACATATAGATCTCTTCCTCCAGATCCCCATTAAAGGTGTTCAGAATATCCAACAAAATAGCCAATCCCACTGCACCACAAGAGACAAAACAAATCCAATAAAGTTTAGTTTTGCTAGAAGAGATAAAGTCTCTTCGCAAACTATTCCACAGTTTTGAGTATATCTCTAAGCAACTAGACGAGCTTTATATGTTTCAGCACTTCCATTCCATAAATATTTTATATTGAATACCACTTGTTCCCTACAGCTGTCCCCTAAATCTATAATATCTCAAGTGTCATTCTAATATATAGCTCTCATCTCTTCCAACACTAACTCTCTCCATTTTGTTTTCCTTACTGCCTCATGAATGTTTTTAAGAAATTCCTCCTTATTTGCTCCTGCAAGATAGGCCCTGCACTTGGGAGACAATTTCGAGCAAAACACATACCTTGAGAGTGGATATTTGACACATGACCTTTCTTTTCTCAAAGCTATAAGCAAGGTTAGATTCTCCTTCATTTGATTTGGAGTTACTTTCAACTGTTGGTTGAACCGAAGTCTCTAGGAACAATGATTGGCCATGCATTGGATTACCAGGTATCCTCGTATGTACTTAATTTCCGGTTTCTTTGGAGCATTCCAGATATCCGAAGGACCATCATAAAAAATTTGGGCATGTTGAAAATTTTCTAACATCAAACTAGATGGTGTTGATTGAATATCAAGTTGTGATGAACTTATACATTGATATAATCGGGCAGCATTAGAAGAATAAGGAGCTGACACCTGAGGACCTGAACCTGCTGTCTCTAAAGTGCATGGTGCGTCTTTAGGATGAAAATCAGGTAACAAGAACAAATTGTCTTCATGATAAGGAATTTCAGATTACCCCTCTCTTACTCCTAAGGCATTATAATATGCCCAATTTTCAAAACAAATAAAATTAACGATTACATAACTTTCTTAGTAGGAGGACAAAAGCACTTACATCCCTTTTCAAAAGAGGAGTATCCAATGAAGAGACACTTAAAGACTCTGAATTCAAGTTTATGTCCAATAGGATTGTTGTTAAGCATATAAATTATACAACCAAACACCTTTGGAAGAAGAGAGTTAAGAATGTGAGCACATGGGCAAGTGTCAAGAAGAACATTTATAAGAGTAGGAGATTAATAATTTTTTATGGTTCCCTATTGATAAGGTATGCAACCATTAGCATAGCTTCTTCTTGTAGATGATATGGGACAAAGTAGGCTAACATCATGGATCAAGCAACTTTAGGAAGATGTCTATCCTTATGCTCAGCGACCTCATTTTGCTGAGGCATGGAGGCACAGGAACTTTGTTGTACTATCCCATTATCATTGAGATGTTGCCTAAGTTCCGTGAAGAAATATTCTCTTCCATCGTTAGTATAGAGAATTTTGATATACCTTAAAACATATTTGAGACCAATTTGTATAACTACTCAAAGACATCACATACATGATTTCTTTTTAAAGAGAAAGACTCAATAGACATGAATGTGATCTTATATGAAAGTTGCAAACCATCTATGCTCAATATAAGTTGAATTACAAGCATGCCCCAAAATTCACTACGAACTAAATTCAAAGATTTAGTTGGTATGAATATAGCAAAAAAACATTTTGATAATTTCGCCACAGTACAAGATTCACATAAACTAATTCTTCTATTTTTGAATAGGATGGGGCACAACCAACTCATAATAAAAACTAGGCTAAACAAGGCATTTATACCATAACATAACATCAAATCACTTGAAATGGAAACTAAGGACTTAAAACTCAAACTCATTTTCAAAATAGAACCTATTCTAGAGACATAGTGAAGACTATTGTATCTCCTAATACTGCATCCACCCCAAAAATCCTACCAGATACAAGAAGTTGAAGAAAATATTGCTTGACAATCTAAATCACTTACCTACTAATAAAAGTTTATATTATAGTTTAGGAATAAATAAGATAATGGCCATCACTACTAAAGCCTTGAGAAACTGTTAAAAAAAAAAAAAACGTAATTGAGCAATAAAAACCAATAATTGCCAATCAATACCCTTGCCACTCAAGAGGAGTCTCCAAATGAGTAAGTTGTAACTTCAATTCAGATCTTGATCTCAATTCTTCAATTTTTGGTACTACTCATCGCAGGTTATTTCTAGTCAATAAGGATCAACTAGAACCCTAATACCATAAAGCAAGATAATGTAGATTTGTTTTGAACCATTAATTTGAAGTACATAAAATTACCTATTTATGAGATAGTCCCAACACTATTACTATCAAAAAACATTATTGCACCAACTCTAACTACCCCATGTTATTATTCTGTCAACCTACAACAATAAAAGGAAAATCCATCAACAATAAGAGATAATTAACTATTCAACAAATATCTAAATTCCTATAATAACATAATGTAAGACTCCAATAGCCCAAGGTGATTTTTTTTTTTTTTTGTTGTGATTTTTTTTTTTTTTGTTGTGTTTGGGGGGGGGGGGGGGGGGGGGGGTACAAAAGTAATGTAAATCATAAAGCACACAAAAAACCTACATAGTCAAACTAAGTATCAAATCTACAAAACGATACTTAGTTTGAGTACATAGCCATATAAGTCTAAAATGCGAAAGCAAATCAAGAAATACAATATAAAACATGTTAGATATCTCTAATAAATTTTAATGATAATAAAAAGAAAAAAATGTTAATGAACTAATAAGTGCACAGATATTCAGATATTTCTTTAGAAAGCTTAACATTTTAATTTGATTTACTTTGAAAAACTTGCGCAGAAAGTTTAAATCTATTTTAAAAAAAGGCAAGTGTCAAAACCTTCAAAGAATATTTCAGAAACTTTTATAAAAAGAGTCAATACAACTACTTCAAAAATTTATTTAGGGAATTTGAAGAATAATTAATCGATACTCTTCAAAAGATTATTCAAATGGTTGATCTAAAAGAATAACATTGAAAATTAACACGATATCATATTTAAAGCAAACAAAACCTAACTCCACTAAATTAGATATATTAAGGAAATACATTTAATCCCATTTCACTTAAGTTAGAATTAAAATTCATAGAGAATATTTTTTTAAGCGAATTTATCTTTAGATAAATCATAACAAAAATATCTAACATGAGATAAGGATAAAGATTGATTTTGGATTTTGTAGGATTTCAATTCCAAATCTCAAGTTTATCTGAGATTTACTGATCAAAGTATATCTGATTGAGATAAGGTATAAGATCAGGTTTAAATTTCAAACTCTAAGTGTTTTCTCAAAATATCTATAAATTATTTTTAACATTGAAAAAGAATAAACATGGAGTGAAAATAATATTCAACACACTTATCCATTAGAAGACTCCAATACAAAAAGAGAAAGGATTCAAAATATCAAGTATAAATTTGAGAAAAAAAATACATATACTTTATACTCTAATCGTAGACATTCTCTATTATCTTAAAGAACACATAATGTTTCTCAAATAATCCTTCAAAAAGTTGAATTGAAACTGATCATTCATCAATCTTTATTTCTGTTTTCATGTGAAACTTATATTATTGTTCTCACTTATAATCTGCAAACTTTATATGTTGTTTAGGTGTTGAGAAACATTCAATTATTCTTTGTAAATCTATAATTAACCTAGATTGTAAAAAGATTAGATAAGCAAAGCAAAGAGTTGTTAAGACCAAGTATAGCTAATATCTGTAAACTTCTCGTGATTTTGCTTTAATAGAACAAGTGAAACGGCACTGTTGAAATAAACCAAGTTCCCAATAATGGAGCTAAAAGAAAACAATAAACAAAAGGCCGAAACTTTATAAATCTTGAGCCTAATATTATTCTCCTTATCTCTTTTAATTTGCGCTATTTAATTATGTTATTTATGTTAAATTATTAGATTATTACTGTTTACCAATTCAAGTTATCAAGAGAGGTAATTTTACTTATATCAAAAGTTCCAAAATTTTCTCCAGATATCAATTCACCCTCCCCCCACCTCACCTCCCCTTCCCTCCTCTCGCTTCTTGATATCTTATGTAGAACCAACAAAACAATCTTAAAATTAAAGTCTAAGGAATTTGCAACATCCCCCAAACATCTCCGATTCTTTTCTTTCCATAAGTAGTAGTAACCAACTGCAAAAGTCTTCTTGTAGATAGTCTTTAATCTTCGCATGGCAGGGAAGATCAAAAAATCATTAAAACTAGAAAAAACTAAAGGCTTACAAAATGCCCAATTTGTTGCGTATTCAACTTTCTTCCATAAAGTCCTCGCAATAGGGCAATCCAAGAATAGACGGTCATGGCACTCTTCTTTCCTATGACACAAATAACAGCAATTTGAGTTTATGATGCCCCAACTACACAACTTGTTCATAGTGAGTAGCTTATTTTAAACCACCTACCACAAAATGAGAGAATGTCTAGTTAGCATTCCTTTACTCCAAACCAAGGAATACTAGTTTGTCCGAGCCCCTCTATACCTAGCCAGACTACATGCGATGTTAATAGATAACTTCTTTTGTGTTTCCCCCTCTAAATAAGCTGATCCAAAGCCATCAGATCTGGTTTGGTGTCCCCTAAATTACATGTAATCACTTGTCATCAATCACCGTTCAATCATCTCCACTCCCTATTAGAGATAAAGGAGCTTAAGGTAGTGTTTTTAGAGTAACCAAGAGTAGCACTAGACTACTCACCCATCCAACTAATCAAAGGGCCATGAGGATGCCAGTTATCAAATCAAAAGGATACCACAGTCCCATCTTCGATTTTCCACTTGAGGAGTTGATTGGCAAGGGATCTACTTTGTAGTATCTTTCTCCATGCCTAGGAATAATCATTGGGAATCCATGTATAAGTTCCAAATATGTTTCAATTGAGCCACTTTATTCCATAACTTATATCAATCACTCTTAGCACAACTTCTTTCTTAGGCTTCTAGATATCCTTCCACTTAACTTTAGCTCTTGCCTTAGATTCTTCATTGCCATTCCAAATAAAACCTCTTGAGCTCTCTTACTTCGCATTCAACACGTACATAGGTAGGATAAAGATGGAAGACCAAAATAGCTGCAAGGAGAAAAGGATGCTCTTTACCAATTGAAATCTTCTGGCATAGGATAAGGATTTGCTAATCCAATAGTTGTTTCAATCCATATACTTTGCCACCAGCACCATACAATCTGATTTGCTGATTCTTGCTATGAAAGAAGAACTCTTAGATGTCAGAAAGGGAGAGACCCCTCCTCAAAACCAAAAATATTCAATAATTGCAACTTTTCACCATAGTTCACTCCACTAAAAAACATGTAACTCTTATTCAAATTTGCTTTTAGACCTGAAAGCTCATGAAATTCCTCCAATGCTACATGTATAAGCTCTAGAGTACGCAGATCTCCTTTGGCAAATATCATAATATCATCTGCAAAACATAAACATGTTAGCTTATCTTTTTTGCACCTCCAATGAAACTAAAAATCATCCAATTGCCCCTTCTCTTTCATGATTCTAGTAAACACTCCCATCACTAGAATAAAAAGATAAGGAGACATAGAGTCTCCTTGTCTCAAGCCTTTAGATGCATGGAAATAGCGAACCAGCTCGCCATTAATATTAACCAAAAACATAGAAGTTGAGATACATGCCATAATCCATCAAACAAACTGGTTTGGAACCCAAACACTCTCAACACTTGTTCCAAGAAGCTCCAACTCATATTATCATAGGCCTTCAAGAGATTCATCTTGAAAGCACATCTTTCACTCTTATTACTAGCATGATAGCCCCTGAGAAGTTCTTGAGCAATAAGAACATTATCAACTATTCCCCTTCCGTTAACGAAGACAGTTTGTTCTTTACTAACCAAAGCAGTGAGAACATTTTTGAACCCCTTACCAATGATCTTTGATATGCACTTATAAAGAGTGCTACAACAAGATATAGGTCTAAAATCAAAGAAGGAAGTCGGATTATCATTCTTAGAAACAAGTATGAGATAAGTAAAGTTTACCTCTCTAAGCATCTTATTCGGGGTAAAAAAATTCTTAATAGCTAAACATACATCATCCCATACAATCTCCCAAGAATCCCTAAAGAAGTTAGCCCCATATCCGTCTAGGCCTAGGCCTTTATCTTTAGCTAAAGAACATAAAGTGCTCTTTATCTCTTCATTGGAGATAGCTCTAATCAAAGCCTCTCTATACTGCATAGAGATCCTTTCCTCAAGCAAACCATCCAATCTACCAGAAACCATCCTAGCCTTCGAATGGTCCAAAAGAAGACACTGGAAATAGAGAACAGCACTAGATTTAATGTTTTCTATCGAGGCTACCCTCTAGCCGTGTTCATCCATAATAAAACTGAGGCTATTTTTGTATTGCTTTTGTTTCATGGAGTTGAAGAAAAACTTGTTATTCCTGTCTCTAAGTTTAAGCCACGTGATTCTTGCTTTTTGCCTCAAAAAGGACTCCTCCAAAGCACTAACAAAGCGAAAGTCCAAGCAAAGCTTCCTTTCTCATTACCAATCAGCAATGCTCAGATTTGTTCTATTACTCTCTTAGATAACCAAGAGATCTTTTGCTCATCTGACTCTATTCGATAGGTTAGAGTAATGGTTTTTGTTCAAATTCTTTAAGTTGTTGCTTCAACAGCTTCAACTTCTTAACCACTCTGAACATTGGAGATCTACTAATATCACAACTCCAAGTTTTTGCCACTATCCTCTTAAAGGATGGGTGCTCTTTCCAAAAGTCAAAATATTTAAAAAAGATTTCCTCACATATGAACCTTTTAGGTTGAGCCTTAAGACGAGCAGACGATAATCCCAAGACCTAGGACTAAGGACTTGGATTTCCAAATTTGGAAACACCTCCATCCACTTATTGTTGATAAGGCCACGATCTAGGTGCCTTAGGATAGGGTTGGAACAGCTCCGGTTTGTCCATGTATATAATGGACCACTAGTTTGACCTCTTCAAGTTCTAGCTGATAACAAGTTTCATTGAAACTTTCCACACCTCTACCCAAAGCTTCTATACCACCAAATTTTTCCTCCATACTCCTACATTCATTGAAATCCCCTATGATCAGCCAAGGACCAGAAATTGTCCACTTCAATCTAAGAAGATCGACCTAAAGAACTTCACGTTGAGCTTCCAAATTATCAGCATACACAAAAGTTGTATCAAAAGATAGGCCTCCATTCAAGAGTGTATATGAGCAGTGTACAAGTTGGTTCGTGGATTCTATCACTTGCACATTCCATATTTGAGGTTTCCATGCATCCCAAATACACTTCACACAAGGAGCTTCAATGTTCCAATTAGGAAGGAGACAATTTCTGACAAGCTAAAAATTTTGACTTTTGTCTCCACAAGACCAATAATGGAAATATCATTAACACTACAAAATTTATTTACCTCTCTACTTCTTTGTGGGTCATTCAATCCCCTAACATTCCAAGCTACTAACATAAATAAAATATGTAGAAAAGGTAAGGCTTCACTAACTACTATCAACACAGCCAGCCATGGTCCCCTCTAGCCTTATACCTATCTTTCTTTTTCTTCGTCATCATCTTTTTTCTCCCAACTACATACTCACCTTCCTCAGTATCTACAACAACCTCTTAGGTAGGAAGATGCTCAATAGAATTCTCAATATGATCTCCATCGGTTGGACTTTCCTCTAAGGAGTTACTCCACAAAGGATGGGGATGAGGAGACTGTCCCTGGGGAGTAGCCATTGGATAAATCTGCAAGGCAGCCAGAATCAACATTTTCAAAAGCCAAAAGGGAGGAAGAAGCAACATCTCCATGATTTGAAGGTTCAGCTAATTTCACTACCACAGTAGACTCAATAGACTTTAACAAGAGTGACCAAAGCCTTAGGAATGGGGTCTTCATCTTGCTTTTCTGTAATGACTATCTTTAGCCTTCAACCCTGTCTTCATATCCAGTTTTCTCACACTTCAAAAGACTCTTTGCAAATAGGGAAGTGTCCCATCTCTTCTCTATGCTCCTCTGTTTTTTGAGCTAGAGGACATCTAGAGAGATTATGTCCAAACGCTTTACACTTTTCACATCTGAAAGGAAGAGCTTGATATTCAACCTCAACTCTATGTCTTGAGCCATCTCTACATTCAATCTCAAAAAAATGGAGGAAATTTTCCATCCGCCTCCCTCTCTACTAAAGCTTTAGCATACTTTACTCTCTCATTCATAGCAATTACAACATCGACTTAGAGAGGCTTGCTAATGGAGCTAGCAGCATAACTTACACCCTCATTATGTAGGAATTCCATGGGAACTCCCCAAAGTTTAATCCATATTGGCATTTTCCTTGGCCACACCCTAGATAAAGTTTGCCATCTTTCAGGAATAAGAAGTTTGCCAGCAAATAACCAAGGTTGTTGTAGCATATTCATCAAAGAACACTCATCTGTAAATTTAAAAAAATAAAACTCGCATCCAATCGTGAGCACCTCCAGCAAACCATCCCTAACCTATGCCAACTTGGCAATCTTTTGAACAACCAGGAATGCCAAGCTTCAACCTAGGAAATAACCCACCAAAGTGTTCTTCCAAATCTTCTCTCCCACTTCTGATATAGAATCTAGAGGCTTCACTACAATCCTTCCTCCCTCCCTCAAAGAAGGGTAAAATTTAAGCCCCACATTAACATATTGGGGTGCTTGCCGACTATCCTTAGGCAAAACAGCATCTGCATATGAAGCAGGGGATACTCTATCACAGTTGATCTAAGGAACCACCTTTTTGGTAGACACTCCTTTACTTGTTTGAATATCTTTCTCAATACCTTCTGCTACAAAATTCATTTCCCTGATGGTAGAATCGCCAATGGAATCTTGACTTTCCCCCAAGTAATCAACAAGACCAGGACGTTTTGGACTTCAGAGCTTGAGCTAGAAGCAGAAATGGGAGGATCAGGGATACTTTCGCTCTACACCTGCATAGGAGAAGCCATACTAGCCTGCAACTGCTTCTTGGAAGCCCCAACATGCTGTTTTCCCTTACATCCTTTGCTAGATAAACCACCAACCTCAAAACCAAAAACCACTTTCTTCTCTGTATAATCAGAAGAGACCCAACCAGACCCACTTTTCTTCTGCCTCAAGGAAACAGGACTATCAGAAAGAGCTATGGCTGCCACTTAAGGAGGGCTTGCGCTTCCTTCTCACAAACGTCTTCATGAAGAAGAGATGACGACTGCAACACCCACAAAAGAGAAAAGAGAAAACAAACAACAAGACCCCAAAAGAAACTGAAAGGTTGGAAACCCTAACCCAAGAGAAAGACTCACAACGAAAGACAAAAACCACGGGTTAGGGCTAATCAACAACACAGAAGACTAACACTTACTGTATTGGATATTGCTAGGGAAGGGCAAGCAGTAAGTTCCGGATACTTTGTCAGTACAACATTAAGTCAATACACAAAAGCACAGTACTATTTATATCTTACAATAGCTATCAAACAGACACTTTACATATACTTGAAGAGAAATACTACTAGTGAGTACATGAGAGGAACAGCTTCCAATTGACCATTTTGAGTGCAAAGAAGCCAAAACAAAATGTACAAAGTACCAAAACCATACCATTAACTTCTTCCTTCCAATGGTCAATATCACTAGTAGCTCTTTCAGCAGCTAACTTGGCATCAGCTTCCCTTTTACGCACGTTTTCCAGATTATTCTCCAATGAAGTAATTGAAGATTCTAGCTCTCTAATTCGAGAATCCATATCCCGCTTTTTCTCATACTCCAACCTTGAGAATGTCAATAGGAAGATTAGGAAATGAAAACACAATGTGAATATTGCTGGTCAAAGATATCAAACAAATAAAGCAACAAGCTGCAAGAGGTTATAAGAAAAGGTTTTTAATTCTGAAGACCATCACTTTGTTTGGCAATCATGTAATTAATGGAAAACTATGGAAGTAAAAGGAAATTGGTGGAAATGTTATGTACAGATAGTCAAAATGAAAGTATAAAAGAGTGAAAATTGAGAAAAATGAGTGAAAGCATCTCCACTTTTAAACCATGGAGAGAAAAAGGAGAAAATGAGACAAAATTGACATAAAATTTAAAATATATCCCTAAAGGAAAAGTTGAAAGAAATAATGTGATTTTTTTTCTTTTTTCCCCCTTTTCTCGGGGGTGGGGGGGTTTTTGTTTTGGGAGGGAGGGGTGGGTTTTGGAGGTGGGGGGGTGTTTGGTTTAAACAAAGTGACGTTTTGATCTATCAAATATTTTAATTTGTTACATTTCCTATTCACATGTCAATCAAACAAGATGAGAATAAAACATATTATCTCGTTTCCTTTCCGTCCTATAAACCCAAACAAGAAGTAGAAACTATACTTCTTCATTTCCTTCCATTTCTTTTCCTTTCCACCTATTTCAACTTATTTCCACTATCCCTAAAAACGCCTAAACGTAGAGTCAAGCCCATGTGAGATTAACATTCATACAACATGATACCAGCAAAATTTTAGGAAATCATGATGTCAAGGAGTACATGCACTGTTTCCAAGAATATTCTGTACAAGAACAGGTAATGTCAGGTTAACCACACTAAAGATAAAGACTGACAAAGCAATAGACAGGATAATCAATTCCTGGCAATTCACATTGAAAGCCAAAATGCTTCCTTCTGCATTTCATTACTTTGCAACATAATTTACCCTTTCTTTTGGGTTCCCTGGTAATGGTTAAGCATTTTATTGATGATACATAAATTACACTATAGAACTTAAGTTACCGAGGAAGTTGAAGTATTTGACTAGAAAAGAGAGAGTGCAATCAGGGTGCAAACCCAGCAAACTAACTGGAGAGGGATAATCAGGGAATCTGATCAAGTGTTTGATAGAGATCAATATCACAAGCTTGCGGGCAAGATACATTATTAATATATCCCGATCTTGAACACTCCATCAATTAGTTAGCCAAGCCATGCATACTCAGACAAAAGTACATTGGGATGCAGTAAATCACATCTTTAACTTAGCACTTGAAGGGTGTAAGAAAATCAGATATTTTATAATCTTGTTAGGTAATAAAATATTACAGCACATACAAGATCTACAAGCTTAAATTTTTAGATCAACTAGCTGTAGTGCTACTTGTAACATGGTATTTGAGCAAGAGGTCTTGGTTCGAATCTCTGCGCTGTCATTACGTACTGTGTTTTGTCATTACTCCCATATAATTTGGTGTTCCACTCGGCAGGCCTCAAGTCAAAGTTTTGGCCCACAAGCAAGAGGAAATGTTGGGCGGTAAATATTATAGCACACACTAAATTTGCAAACTTAAACTTTTAGATCAATGAGTTTTGGTGCTATTTGTAACAGATCTGTTTATTTTTCTTTATTTTCTGTTGAGAGTTGGTAAAATTAAATTATGTGTAATAGGTATGTTTGTTGAAGTACTTATTGTTGCTACCAACCACTTTAGGGCTATCTATAGATAATTCTTCTCATGTACAAATTTATCACAACAGAAATAAAGCTTCCACTATATTTTTCTATAAAGGGTACACTTGTTAATCAAGAAAAATAAAAGTATTGAAGGATATTGAATGCCAATTGGCCTAAGTCTACTTCTAGGTTTTGTACAAAATTATAGGGCAATTGATAACATGGAGAAGCAAGAAGCCAACCTATTAGCTGGTAGTAAGAAGCAGTGCTAAAGCTGAATTTAGAGCTAAGACTCAAGGAACATGTGAAGTGATATGGCTCCAAAGATTAATGACAGATCAGAAATTCTGTACACTTAGTGCTACATATGTATACTCTGATAGCCAATCAGCCATATAATTTGTAAGATCCTCCTATTCGACAAAATTATATGAAGCATGTAAGGAATGGTATGAACTTTATCGAGACATAGTCAGAATACAGTGGAATTAAACCGATGTATATCTCTACTAGAGCGCAAGAGACTAACATCTTAACCAAGTCTTTGTCTAAACCCGCATTAGAATGAATCTCTAACCATTTTGGAATTTGAGTACTTCATGGGGAGGTGTTCTTTAGAGTATGTATAATAGAATATTAGATTTATTTTTCGGTTAGTAAGATATTTATTTTGACTATGTAGGAGAACATATGATTGTATATCTCTGCAAAGCTAGACAAAGTTATATTGCTCCTATGGATACTTGATGTATATATTTTTCAAAAGCTATTATATCAGTGGAAGAGATTAATGAACATACTGGTACTTCAACTTTGCCAGCTGGTCACTTATGTTGAATCTTTCCTCAGCCATTTGTTGAGCAGCCTTCAGTTGGTTTTCTTCATACTCGCGGATATTTCTCACCCCAACTGACTCGCTAAAATCTTTGTAGATTCTATCGACAATCTCATTTATCCTCTTCTCGAGCTTCCGGGCTTCCGCACTTCTTTTATCAATGGAATCCTTTAACTGCAAGTAAGCCAATGAATAGAAACCTAGTCAGAGGCACGAGTTTTAGACATTCACCTGGGTTTTTTTCATGCAGGTGATATCAATGAAATACAAGCTAGAAAATAGAAGTCACCTTTCTAAGTTCTGGGTTCATGTGATTTATTTCATTTCTTATGTTCCGCTTTTCCTGCTCAAGATTATTGAGTTTGTCCCTGATACTTTGCTGAAAAACAGGGTATATAATAAGTTTCCATTGCCAAAAGCAGAACAGGTTGCACAAGGTACTATGATGAAAAAATGAAATGCAAATCAGCCAAAAAATGCCTACCTCTGTATCAAAGTTACATAAGAACACCCTAACAAGTGCAAAAAATCAAATATTTATAGCATGTCATTAGAGGCACCTTAGCAAATGAAAGTCAAACTTTCTCCTGTGAACTTATAGACTCACAGGATTGCCTCTATATCCATCAGTAAAGTTGGTGAAATTATAGTCATACAAGCAGCGTCAATGTTTATAATCTGCAAGATGGAGCAGTAATCAATTGATTGTCTATTTTTCCATCTATATCATTTATTGTATATGTTATATCCAGATGTACTTGTTTGGAATTTTATCCAATAAGCATGTAATTTGTTTTTATTTGAAACATAATGTCTAATTAAATTGTCTTATCTTCTTCTTTTAGGTGAAATGAGATCTTTTTGTATATTCATTAAAGAGATCCCTTACAAAAGAATATACAAAAGTGGAAGCATACCAAATTGTCTTATCCATATCTCATTATGATCATAATAAAGATAGTAATCAGAGAAAGAAAGTTGAAAAGTGATAATTCATGTATATTAAATTAAGGTAGACACTCTACAAAAAGGAGCATATTCATTGGAAAAAGAAACAATATTTGACTGTAGCATAATACTAACATAGATTGGCGAGCATATAAGTATATATATATTTTTGATATTCTATTTTGAGAGGGAGCTAATTAAATAATTATATTTTCTTTTTAGTATCTTATTTGCCAAGTGTTATATATACCAGAATCACAATAAAGGACGAGCCAAATAAGCTCCTATTCTTTCTATACCTACAATCCAATCTAAAATCTAATAAGAAAAAAAAAAAAAAAACAATTGAATTTCATCCTGTTCAGACACACATCATGTGACATGTCATATAAATGAATAGAATGAAAGGTTTTTAAAAATATTAAGCACTTAAAAGGCCAGTTTGGCTACAACCAAAAAGATTTTCTTGCCCAGCTTCTATGATGTACCCAAGCCAGCATTGAGAAAAGTGCATTTATTTAAACATTATTGGATCAAATTGAAAACAGGTAAAATCACAATTATCAATCTATCTCTCAAGGAAAAACAAAATGCCAAATGTACCAAAAGTAACAAGACATTTAACAGTAACATTTCCTACAATTACAAAAGAACTAAATAAAATAAAAGTAAATAATTAAAAGAAAAAATAATTGGCAGCCTGCCACTACAGCCAAGCCATTTAGTTGAATCAACCTCGAGACTATAATTTTTTCCACAAATCCTTTTATATCTTTAATGAATTTTTCTGAACTTAACAAACCCCCCACCCCCCAAATAGAAGGAAAGACAAAAACAAAAGATCAATCTTGAACCCCTTTTTCTTTTAAATTGTCTTTCCTCTAATATAGGTGAACTCACCAAAGAGACACTTTGGTGTATTTGCTAATGACATTGTTTTGGTGGATGAGACACAAGAAAGAGCAATAGCTAAGCTTGAATCTTTTTTTTTTTTTTGGGTAGTGCCAGTATTTTACTTTTCATTTATATGGAAAGAGAAGAATGTACAAACAAAATAAAACTAAGAGGGCGCTCCATCTACCAAGCACAAAAAGGTTGAATAGATCAATCTCTATTGCAATGTGTAATAAGATATAATTGCTTTTCTTCCAATTTGACTATAGATGGAGCATAGATTGATCTCCTCAATGATTCAGTTTCTACCCTAAGAGCAATGATCCCAATGAACGATGTATTTGGGAATATCAAGGCAAGCCTCATTAAGGCAAGAAGAGCAGTTCATCCAGAAGTTCCCCTCCAGCTGGAAAAAAAAAAAATGCATTCTCTTTATTTCACGGCTAAGAAAGAAACTAATTACCTTTTCAATCTCAGCATATTGTATCTTCTTTTCAAGCCCACTGATTCTCCCAGAAATCTCAGACTCTTTTAGTTGCATCTCTCTAATTGAACCAAGCTCTTCCAGCTCTGACTCGTATTGATCTTTCAGTTTCTTTAGTCCTGTAAAGGAAGAAACCTATAACATGTTAACCACTCTAGAACTAACTTCTTTATTCATTAACAAATAAAAATCCAAGAAGATGAATGTCTAAAGTGAGAAACTAGCCTTCAAGCTCAGCATCATCCCATTTCTTAGATCTTGCCTCCATTCCGCCACTGGTTCCACCAGTCATAGTGCCAGACTTTGTGAGAAGTATACCATCAACAGTTACAACTGTCAAATATTTTTTAAGATAAAAATTGAGAACTGTCAAATAATGAAAGAATAGGGCAGCAAAAGACAGCCACTCTGAGTACAATAAATGTCTCAAAAATAAAAACTGACAACTTACCTTTATACCGCTCCCCACTCCAACTAAGAATTTTGGCTTCATCAAGATTGTCACAGACTAGAGTATTGCCAACAGCAAAAAGAATTGCCTTCTCCAGTACTGGATTAAATGTGATGTTGTTAAGTTGTACATTTAACGGCTACATGGACAAAGATTCTAGAACTAGAGGAGAAAATCAAAAGAAAAGGTAGTTACATGGTCAGGCAAGCTATAGTATAATAATACCAGTCCAAATCACATACAGGATAAGCAGAAGTCAGCTCTCAGTTCCTCTAACTACTTGGAAAAGATGGCAACCTAGACAGAGAAGACTAGTTGTAAGGAGATGACAATACCTACATGCAAAAGCCCCAAGGCAAAAGCAAAATGCCACCATTAATTGGCTGACCATCCAACATTAATTTGCAAGTGGAACCATAACCAATCAACAGAAGGGCTCATGCCATATAAGCAAGATCAACCTTCAGGTGAGAAAAAAGAGAAAACAAATTATGCCATAGTTTTGGCAATACTAAATGGCCATAATTCCTAATACGTGAATAACCATTTAATGGGCTTGCAGGCACAAAAATAGTGGCACCATAGATATACTTTGCTTTCATATTGTATGTAAATGCATAAAACTTTTACAGGGAGGATATTTTATAACATCAAAGATGAGCTTTGAAGTCCCGCCTAAAGTGCGTAATCTCTCAATCACTGGCTTTACACGAACTGATTGAAGGGGAATAAATGTTTGAGGAGGAAGCCTTTGCTCCTTCAAATACTGCAAATAAGACAGATTTTATAAGTGTAGCATCATGTGAGCTTTATCTAAATAAGCTTTTGAAGAAAAAAAAAAAACGGTATCATAGTCAAGTAGATATTTTAATTCTTTGAAGAAGCCAGTACAAAAACGAGTGCAGCATGCAGTGAATAGAAACATACTCGTTTAAAAAAATGGGGACACTTTTTCTACTTCAGTCACTGAATTTACATGCCTCTTGGATATTCTGATCTCCACTTATCCATCTTAAATGAATGATTTGTTCCATGTAGTGAGAAATATTCTAAAGAGAAATAGCTTTCTTTAAATAAAATGGTCCTAAGAATATCCAGCCAAAAACATCCTTTTCTGTAAATTTACCAAGCATTCATGTCCCTGAAACTGCTGATATAATAGCTCAATCGCTCTACATTCCTTCCAAATACTCAAAACTTCCAGTCCAAAAATGATAATAGCAAACCAATAGAACAAATTAAATTAATGAAATAAAGTTAATTTCCAAATAAGCAAACAAAACATATAGGGGAAAAGAAAAAAGCTCTAATGTCCAAAGCAGCAGAGCAGTACCTTGATGCATTCCTTCCCTGTTTGCTCATCTTCAACAACCACAGCATCCATAAATTTTCCCATAGCAACAGTAACAGCAACATTGTACTTCTTCTGCGTTGGCTTGCACAGATCAGTTACCCGGCCATGGACCCCAGGAAAGAGGCGTTTTAGGCTCTCAACAGCCTGAGACAATCTAGCATCCCGCTCATTTTCATTTCTGTCAGCCCTCGATTCACTAAGTTTATCTTCTATTTCATCAATTTTTGTCTTCAGAGTATCGTATCTACTCCTGAATAACACCATGCAACAGCAAAACAGGTATGTTATGCCTGCAGCAAGAGTCCTAAGACCTAAATATTTGAAGGGGGCAGTAACAGTATTTGAAATGATTTGACAAGAGTAACCTGGATTTCTTGTGCTTATCTTGCATCAAACGCAGTTCATGCTTTGCTTCTGTCAGTTCATTCTTGTTCTTAGCAGAGGAATCTGTGATTCTATTCAGTCTATTTTGCATTTGCTCCTCCTGCAGCTTCAGTTCCTGCTCCCTATTTTGCAATTGCTGAAGATTTTCCTCTAGGTTCTTCTGAGCTTCAATATCAGCATGAAGTTGCCGATCTAAAACCTCTTTCTCATCTCTAAGCTTTGCAGTTCTCATTCCAGCATCCTCCTTACTGAAAAAGCAACATTTTATTGCCATTCAGCACTTTAAATGAAAAAGCTATCTACACTTAACCACAGACCCATGACTAAGAGCATAGAAACTCTAGCACTAGTCTGCAGAGCCAAAGACAAAGAGAAGTAATAATCAATCAAATAGATAAGCTAATCATAAGAAGTGAGAAGTTGCTTAGCAGTACAAGGACCTCCCTTATAAAGGTGCCACCAGGCGGGTCCAACCAGTCAATGCATTCCAGAAGGGAAGTCAACCACATGCATGAAATAACAATCATAGAACAAAGATCACACTATGTCTAAATGAAGCATGCCAAAAAAGATACATCATCTACTATTCCTTATTTGAGAATATTTGTATCGTCCTTCATCTAAGAGCAACTATTGTAGAACAAAGTGAATCTGCTGGAAATTACTTACACATAGTAGAAAGTGCATTTTCCTAGGTACAGAAATATAGTAGAAAAACTGACACGAATGGTAACTATTGCTTCTTTGAATAAAATATAGCATAATAAAACACCAAAATATAGCAAGAAAAGACTTCTAGTAAATGAAATATAATATTTAAAATTGCTCCAATGGCCCCATGGTCGCTTCCTTGACGGATGTTAAACAACAAAGATGCAAAAGGAGATGGAGATGTTTCTTCTTATGCTTGCTGATAATACAAGAAAGCCAGGTATCCTAGAACATAATTTCCTCAGTCGGTCTTTTAGATGATTAAATAGGAACTGTGGGCCTTGATGAGTCTCCTCTTCGCAAACAGAAGAAAACCAAAAGGAATGTTCATCTCTTTTTCTGCTTCAGGTTGGTATGAGGGATAAAGATGTGTGAGTTGTTTTTACAATATTAAATTATCTTCATGTTATGAAAAATAGTTTGATTCCAGACCTTAAAACACAGTAGCCGGCTTCTATCGAAAACATATACCTCTTAGATTCTAAAATTACAGTTCCAAAAGGGGGCACTAATCCTTTTGTATTCTGCAACTCTCTAAATGAGGTTTCTTTTATACCTTGAAAAGGAGAATAGAAACTTAAAAATAGGGAGCGCTCATGTTCATATTGGGAAAATAAAAAAATCCACATGACTGTTCAACTCATGATTAAGAGCCATACTTGCAAAGATCAAAGGGCTGCAATATGAAGGGCATGTAAATTGGATTCATCTGCATCAGGTAAAACTTGCTGCAAATAAAATAAAATGCTACATGGTCATCCAGTTAATGTCCAGGAATTTACATTTTGAAGTATCGCTGAAGTTCGCTGTCATCCAACTGAAGTTTCTTCCCACCATCTCGACTCTTTTCTCGAAGCTCCTCCAGTTTAGCAGTTAGATCTTCTATTCCCCTTTCTAGTTCCTCAATTTCACCAGCATGCTTACTTCTTTCGCTCTTTTTTCTTTCAAGTTCTTTCTTGCTAGACTTAATTTTCGAACTAATTCGGTTCATTTCCTCCTTTAGTTTCAGAAGCTCAGGTTGCTGTCATCCAAAACAAAATCATTATCAACATTACACATTCAGGTTTAATATCAAATATTAATGGTAGCATGACATGCCCACTAATGATGGTAATAATACACATTCAGGTTGATATCAAATATTAATGACACTCAATGCTAGTTATTACTACCTTAATTCTAGAGGTTCATTGAGCAGCATGTTGTTGTGCTTTGTCACATTTTTTTTAGCCAATTGAGCATAAAATCATGAAGTTTTCTCTATTTATTTTCATGCTAACGGTTGTTTTTTTTGGTCAAAGTGTCAATTTTTTTTTCCCCTGCCAAATGAACCGCTGTTGTCTAGTTAACACATAGGAAAAAATTTGCCTATTAATCAACTGAAACCATATTTTCTATATTTGCCTTTTAATTATTTTGTACTTAATAAAATATAGACTAAGAAAAAAAAGCCGAAAATTTGATAATTGAATTATTGTCAACATATCCTTATGAGGTTTTCAATTTTAATCTGTGGGAAAAAAATGTCATATTGATTGCTCAAATTACATTTTCTCCAAGGTGATAATGCATAAGCATTTCATTTATCTAATAAGATATGTTGGTATTTTTCATTTTATTCACAACTCGACAATGTTCTAATAATGCAAAGCAAACATCGGTTTAAGTATTCTCCACCAAGGAGATTCATATGAAATAAATGGTGTAGTTTGTATCCCTAGGTTACTCTAAGTAATAGCAGCTCCCTAAGAGTAGATTTTATATTCTATTTTGCTCTACAAAGTCACCAAGCCCTTAGAGATGTCTAGTACTAAAGCATCATTTTCTTCATTGTAATAAATAAGCGCCTGAACATTACATTCATGTTACACCAGTAAATCAGCCACCGTTCCATAAATTATGTTTCCCTCAACTTTTTCTCAAGGAAAATACCATTAACACGATGTTCACTTCAAGTTTTTTCAATAGATATTACTATTTAAAGCATTTTTGCTTCATGTAAACTTAAGCTTATGGTCCCATTAAACTAGATAAATCGTTGCCAATAGTATTTAATCTGTCTTCAAAGAATGAGGACATGATATTTGGATGGGGAAAAGTACGCCAAAAGTCCTCCATGTTTGTGCTAAAAGTCAATCAAGTCCTCCGCAATTGAGTCATTTACGTCAAAATACAATTGCGTTCTTCATATTTCAATAAAGTTAATTGGGTCTTTTACATTTGTTGTAGGACACACTAAGTCCCTTTTCAAATACTTCCCACAATAGATAGAGACTTAAATGATATGATAAGCTACCATGGAGGACATAAATACCTCACATAAAACGTAAATGATTTAAAGGAATCACCTAAAACATTGCAGACTAAATTGAATTTTGCTATCAACATAAAGGATTTCTAATGTACATAACCTTATACCATCATTGAGGCTCACCATCTTCAACCATCAGCAATTTAAAGAACATACCTACGACAAAAAAGATAATTAAGGCATAAACTCACGTTTCTGTTCAGCCTATTATTTCTTTCGGCTATTTTCTTTTCACACTGTGCAATCTCTTTCAGATATCTGGCTTGTTCTTTCTTTTTCTTACTTGCTTCACTCTCAAAATGTTCCAGCTCATGCATAACATCTTCACGACTTTTCACCTCAGCATCAAGCTCTTCATTTATCTTTGAGATGTCCTTGTCAATGTTATACAATTGCCACAAGTAGTATTCCATCTTTAAATTTTTCTGCAAAATTGAAAGTTGTCAACAATTTGAAATCAAGATTTAACTCAAGAAAGATAGGGAGAGTCATATCCCATTTAAACAATAACAAACCTTTGCAAGTGAAGGAAACAATAGGAATGAGTAATGAGCATTTTGTTGTTCTCTGTACTCATATTGCTACTACAAATCTTCAAGAATGATGCCCTCAAGTAAAAATAATAACTTGGCAAGAATAAATGACCTCCACAATATTTAACAGTCAAAGCCGTAGCACTAAGATCATTTGCCACACACAATTACCGCATTTTCACAAGCATCCCATGCAATACCATGTTGATGCTTATTAGAAAATATATATACATATAAATATATATGCAAATATATATATATATATATATTACAACATATATTACACAACAAAAAATAAAAAATAAAAGAAATTACAAACCAATTGCTCCTGCAAGCGAATATGTTTCTCTGCCTCTTCTTTCTGCTCTTTCTTCTGCTTTCTCTCCATAACAACAGTTCGTTTCTTCTGATAAGCAAGTGCTGATTTTTCCTCTGCTTGAGCTTTCTCCACTTCAAGCTGCTCATAGTCTCTCTTGAGCTCCTCAGATCCAGATATTTGCTCTAGAAGGACGGTGAGTTCCTTGGGATTTTTGGATGCAATGGACTCAACATCTCCCTGAAGCAATAAGCCAGAGAACTAAGTGAAATTTAAATCTAGCTCATTTCAATAAAACTATTCAGGTGAAAACTACATATGCAATGTTGTAAATATCAGAACATTTCACTCCAATTCATCTCGGTGATCCATCATGTCCTGTTAAACTATTATAACTATCATTAACTGTCAAAACAGCCTAAAATCAATCAAATTTACCAAGGGATTCCGAATTACAGTAGCAAAAACAATCGGTAGTACTTATCAGTCTACTAAAACCACGAACTCCACTAAATTAAGCGTAGATTATGCCACCCTAAACCCCAGCCCTAGCTCAAGAAAACAATTCATTGTGAACAAACCGAATTAAACCACCTGAAAGACCAAGAAGTTCCTGGCATTGACAAGGATGCCAAGAGTCTTCAATTTCGCCTTGTATTCGTCCCACGTAACTACCTTCCCGTCAATCCGGTACTCGCTTCCTCCAGCACCCGTAATCGTTCGAGTGAAATGAAGCTCCGAACCATTTCCCATAAGATACACAAGCCTCACGTACGCCCTACGTCCTCTCTGCTCTTTCTCTCTATCGTCGAAAGCGTAAATGAGGTCCTTCAACTGCGAACCACGGAGCTGACCTGTACGGACGCCGAGAACGAAGCTAATGGCGTCCATAAGGTTGGATTTACCGGCACCGTTAGGGCCGATAATGGCGGTAAAGTCGTAGAAAGGACCAATGATTTGGTGGCCTTTGTAGGATTTGAAGTTCTCAAGCTCCAATCGGTGGATCTTTCCGGGCGACATCAGGGCAGGCATGTTTAGGGTTAGTACAACACGTTTAACCGAAGGGAGAATTAGGGCTTGGAAGAAACTGCAGAAGCTATTGCGGTCGCTGTCACTATTAGTTCTGTTAGGAGTGCTGAACTGGAAGTAACAACCGCCGTGACTGTGTGCATGAGCCACAGAGAGAGAGAGGGAGACAAGGGAAAAATTTTGGTGGAATGGTGGGCGGGAAGGGGATTTCTTTGATTTCGATCACTTCAGTTAACTTTAACAAGCGTACGACTCCAGAACGGCACACGGGGATTTTCCATTCCCTTTCTAATCAAGAAACGGTTTTTCGTGGTTTTTTTATCTTTTTAAAAAAATTAAAAAATAAATATATGGTAGGCATTATTAAATTCCCATACGCATTCCGAGTGATGTGTTGGCTGGTTAATGTATAAGGTATATTCATGTAATTTATCTGGTATGTTTATATGTTTATACGCAGTGTAATAACATAATTTGCATGAAACAAAGTGGTTTTCTTTTTCAATTTTTTCTCCAGATAAAGAAAGTAACATTTGTATTCCTTTTTTCTTTCTTCTGGCCAAAACATTTGTATTCTTTACTATTTGCTAGAAAGCATATACAAATACATTGCTTACTAATTAGGCATTAGCCGTAAGTATTTTTTATAAGTTTGCTGAAAATAAATAAAAAACATTTCTTAAGTTTATATATGATTCAACTTCCGTACAATGTTCCATAATTCTTATGGACCCAATTTAAGCGAATTCTGAACAAATTTTATAAAACCTTAATAATAGAACTTACTCTTACAATGTCCAACGTTTTTAAAAATTTTATAAAACAATCTATAAGATTTTATTCTTTTATTCTCAAAATCTATACCTATAGGTCATAGAATCTACAAAAGCAAAATTTTATATAACTCAAACAATCTTATAAGGCAAGTTTCTAGATAGTTTAGATGGGATTAGGAAAACATAGAAAGAGGAGTAGTTAAATAAGATTAGAATTATATTTACTAATTTATATGGTAATTAAAATTGAAAATTAAATATATTATATAATATAAATCTTATATAGAGCATACATAACATGTAAGTTAAGAATAAATATTTTATTAATATATTATTTTTTATTAGGTTAGGATTCTCATCAATTTTTTTAATCCCGACCCGACCCTAGTCCCCATATAATTTTGAATCATATCTAAAGACTCAATCATAAACGTTAATGGGTAATATCTTATAAAATTTTTATCGTGTTAGACGAATTAAGTGCTCTATAGCAACCTCTCTAGTTGCATCCTTAATAATTCTTCCAATTATCGATCAAACTACAATATATTGAGTCTAACCTTTAGTTTAATTTTCCTTAATCTAATTAACATTGAACCATAAGAGATTTAATACTAACCATTGATTAAAGATTATTAAAAACTTGGTTTTTCTATTAAGTTTGAAGTAATCATCCAACTATGGTCAGGATAAAGGTTAAGTCAAAATTAGATGGGTAGAACGACCCTAATTTTTATAGGAAATTATTTTTGAAAAAGATTTTTGGAAAATCAAAGATTTTGAGTTCGTGAACCAACTTATTAAGACCTAGATAGATTTCACTTTAACCTTGCAAATTTAGAATTTATTTCTTAAAGTACCCTCATCTAAAAAAATAACTCCAAAAAAGATAAATTATATTTCTTTACAAATGAAAAAATAAATTTTTTTCATATTTTAAGTTACCTTATAAATATCTACGTACCCTCCGATAAAAATCAAATTTCCTAAGTTCGATTTTTTGGAAAAATTTTAGTGAGTTAGCTTATGTTATTTTTGAAAACATCTGAATTTACATTCTTAGCCATTTATTTTTATTAAAGAAAATTATAGGAAAATGCCCTAATTTTATGATGTCCATTAAAAATACATACATACATACATGTAGATATAAATTTGTCATAATTTTATGATGTCCGTTAAAAATACATACATACATATAGATATAAATTTGCCCTAATTTTATGATGTCCATTAAAAATACATGCATTCATACATATAGATATAAATTTGCTCTAATTTGGAAAAGGGTTCCTTTTTTGTCTTCAAAAATACATTTTCTTAAGTGGAAAACCCTTTTTTATTATTATAGCATAAAACCATCTAAGAATAACTCTTTACTTCCTCAAGATTTTATTCTTATTTTTCTTTCATCCTTCACTTCATCCCCTTTTATATCAATAGGGAGCTACAAGCAAGTCTACTTCAAAAATAATTCTTTTTGAAAAAATCCTAATTTATTCAAAATTTTAGAAAGGACATTTAAAAAATATGTTTTTTATAAGAAAATATTTTTTTCGGAATGAGAAAACCTTTTTATTGATTTTTCAAATATTTTCTATGTTTACTTATCAAAATAAAGAAAAATAAAATAAAAGAAACAAATCAAAGGGTCAGGTTAGGCACAAGCCCAACTTCGAGTTCAAGTCAAAGCTTAGGTCAGATCTGTGAAGTAAGTTAGTTAAACTAGTGGATTAAGGGGCATAAATATACAAGGCGAGCATGGCCGCGTGGAGGGATCATTGGAGGAAGAAAGTGTGTTAAGTATAGGGTTTTTTGGTGTGGCTAATGATAAGCTCTTAACTAATTATATTTTTTATAGTGATTTTTAGTACATTTTATTGAAATTATGGTTTATTTTAAGAAAATGACACTCAATTAAGTAAAATTTTTATTTTTAGGTTTTAAAATACTCTTTGGAAGAAAACGAGAAAATAGAAATAAGTTTTACTTAATTCGAAGTTAAAATAAAGAAATTATAAAGTTAAGAAGCGACTTGAGCAGAGAACGATTGTGGGAAGATTTTTTAGTTGAACAAAGCAAAAGTGACAAGACCTAAGAAACATAATTGTGTCATTAAGTCGTATCACTTACAATAAAGGGAGAATTTCGAGTACATTATAAAAGGCCTTTTTAAGGATTTTTGACACACTTTTTCATTCTAAGTTTTAAGGGACTCCAAGGGTAGAATTCACAAAAGAGCAATGCATTCCAAAATTCAATATTCAAAATATTTTCTTAGTTTTCATGGATTTTATTTATATGTTCTTATTAGTTTTGATCAAAGATTATCACATGATTAGTTCGTAATTTCATTATATCTAGATTTTATGAAACCTATAAATGCCATATGATGCTAAGTTTTATTAGATCTAATGAAACATTTACTTTCTTTGATTTAATTATGTATTTTTTATTTCTTTAGATTGATATTCCTAAAGTATTAATCTAATACTTGATATTATGCAAAAAAATCAAAAAGATTGCATGTATGATTGGATTTAAGCATGAGAGATAAAAATTATTGTAAGCTTAGAGATAAGTTGTAAATTTTTTCATATTCTTGATTGTTATTTCTACGAGAATTCATTATTTATTAATGCAATCTTGAATTATGATATTGAGAAAAAATTCTAATAGATAATTTAAAAATTAGAGTTAATAGACTTGAAAAAGCTATTAACTTATTTAGAGAATTCTCTCGATCAAAGAAATTAGCAATGAAATTATATTATCTTGAGTAAAAGCTGCATGTACAATTCTAGGAGAAGTAAGATCTGAATACGTAATTGGATCTTAAATTTAATTTTCTGAATTAATTGTTTTCTTGTTTAATTTCTTTTAACTGAGTCTTGATTAGATTTTAGATTAATTATTTATTACAATTTAGTTTAATTTTTCTTTTAGGTTTCTTGAACTCAAATTTTCCGGTTAAATGATAAAAAAATGGTCAGTATTAGTAATCAAAGTCTTTGTATAATGCATGACTAAAAGTAGATCAAAAGACTTGATTGAAATTAACCTTGAAATTGAGAGAACGGCTTTAAGGAATTTAAGACAATTGACAATGAAAGAAACCATAGAGATGATAAATCAAGGATCCCCCTTAAGAATAAAGAATGAAGGTGAAGTATAAGAGTAAGTGAACAATCAAGAGTTTGATCAAGAAAATATACCTGAAGACAACATGGCCAACAATGAAAATGATAATAGAACCATATTAGCTCGGCCTTCTTTGACTAATGCCCAAACAAGCATTAATGAGCTAACTGTTGCAAGCAATGATTTTGAGATCAAGCCAATTATCATACAAATGGTGCAATAATTCTTGCAATTTGATCGCTTGCAAGACGAGGACCCTAATGCACATAAGCTTTTTGGCAATATGTGATATATTCGAAATTAGTAGGGCAACTGACAATGTCACCCAATTATGTCTCTTCCTATTTTCTTTGCGCAGCAAAGCTAAGCAGTGGTTGAATTCCCTCTCAAGGAATTCAATCATAACTCGGAATGAACTAGTGGAAAAGTTATTGAAAAAGTACTTCACATCCGCAAAAGCCACAAAGCTCATAGTCAATTTCTCATCATTTGCCCAATTAAAGGGTGAAACCCTATTTAACACTTAAGAGCACTTCAAGGACCTATTAAGAAGGTGTCCATACCATAGCCTCCTCATTTGCAAGCAAATCCAAATTTTCTACAATAGTCTCAATCATGTCATAAGGCAAATGATAGACGCAACTACAGGGGGTACGTTAAATACAAAGATGCCTAACCAAGTTCAAAGTTTAGGGATAGCCATGAACAACTATCAATGGAAAAAACCCTAAGAATAAGTAATGAGTTATAGGTATATCTAAGCTAATGCCATTCACTTGTTAGTCGCCAACATCATGTTAAGTAAAAAGATCAACTCTCTCTCAGTTGGTTCACATCGGTCTCAATTTAAGCTCAACAATTTTTGCTTGGAAGGATTTGTAGGTAATGAACAAATGGAGGAAGCTGATTTCCTAGGGAAGCCCTTAAGGCCCCGGTATAATCGATATGGTAACACCTACAATATGGGGTAGATAGATCACCCTAATTTTTCATGGGGACATCGAAACCAATTTCAAAGTGAACAATGGCAAGTAAACAATCAACCATAGCAAAGATCAAATTTGCTTCCATTTGAGTTTCAACAACCCTTAGTTCTTCCATTAACCCCAAGAAGAAATTGGAGAGTCTCCTGGAAGAGTACATTCAAACTAATAAGGCGAAGATGCAACAAACTAAGACATCCTTCAAGAATCAAGAAGCTTCTATTCACAGTTTAAAGAATTTGATTTGCCAACTTGTAAGAATGTTAAATGAACCACAACAATGGTCTTTGCTTGGGAACACTGAAATAAACCCTAAGGAACATGTCAATGCAATGACCTCGAGAAGTGGTTGAGAGATATAAGTTAAGAAGAGCGATGGTAGGGAAGTAGTTAAGGAAGAAGTGGAGGTTAAAGGTAAGGAAAGTATAGAGCCACCAAAAGTGAAAAAGTACAAACTACCCATCCCGTATCCAACAACAACTTAAACAAGATGGCAATGATCCGAATGAGCAATTTGGTAAATTCCTCGATCTTTTTAAATAGTTACACATTAACTTACCTCTTGTTGATGCTTTATTGTAGATGTTAAAGTATGTACAGTTGCTAAAGGATCTTTTATCAAACAAGAGGAAATTGGAAGATCTTTTAACTATTACATTGAACGAAGAATGTTCAGCGCTTCTCCAAAAAAAGCTATCAAAGAAATTAAAGGATTTAAGGAGTTTTACTTTCCTTTTATGCTTAGCAATTCATTAGTAGATAACACTTTGGTAAACTAAAGAACCAGTATAAATTTGATGCCGTATAAATTTTTCAAAAAGTTAAGGTTAAGAGAACCCAAACCAACATGCATGTCCCTTCAATTAGCTAATAGATCAGCCCTATATCCTAGAGGTATCATAAAAGATGTTATAATGTAAGTTAATAAGTTCATTTTTCCTGTAGCCTTTATTATTCTTAATATAGGTAAGGATCTTCAAGTTCCACTAATTTTGAGTAGACCCTTCCTAGCTATTATTAAAGCTATTTTTTATGACGATAAGCATAAGCTTATCGTAAGGGTTAGGATGAAGAAATTGTTTTTCAAAATTTAGATACAATGAACAAGTCTCTTAACCTAGAGGGCACATGCTATAATGTCGATGCTACTAATGCCAATATTAATGAATGTATACAGGAAATGCTTGTTAAAGAACCTTCGACTCATTGTTTAGAAAAAGGAGATGAAAAGATGGTGAAAACCCTTAATTATTCCAAAGTTATAGCTTAGTTGAGAGTTAATAAATCGACTATGGTTAAGTAGGGGTTTGAATCATTATACAAACTAAGAGAAGAAAAGTTACAAATTTTAGAAAAGTTATCGGTATTAGAATAGAAACAATCAAGAGATCATTTGGAACATGTCTTTGTAGTAATGAGCTTGAAGCTACCAATGACCAATGCATCCAAGCAAAAAAGAAGAAACTCGAGAAATATAAGTTTGATAAGTGACATGATAAGAAGAAAACCACTAGAAGTTATGTAATTAGATAAGGGAATTTGTAAGGACAATGTCCAAAGGGTAAATCTATACTTATGTAGAGAATTTGAAAGTGAGGTAAGGGAGGAGATCTGTCTCCACTCAGATGAAGGTAAGTAAGTTGATGTATTCTATCGAGCTATGAATGTTAAATATAGCACTTGTAGGAGGCAACCCAAGTCTATAATTTATTTTAGCATTTTTTTTTATTTTATTTATTTTAACACTTTAGTGTTTACATTGATTTCTTTGATTAAAAAAAGGAGCCAAGTAAAGTAGGTAATGTGGGCAAAGAGACACGGTTGTGTCTCAACCCATGCTGGTTACAGTAAGGTAATACATGTAACCTTTGTCCCTTAGTAGGTTATCAGGTTAGATAAACACAATCGTGTCTCTCAACGGTGTTAGTACAGTGACCACCAACTCACACTTATAGTGAGTTATACGGTTGAAGGGACATGGTTGTATCTTTCAATCACATTGATTACAACAACATAAAACCATGCACGAAAGGTTGTTACATAGTTTGGGAGATATGACCATATCTCCTAATCGTGTCATTTAACATAATAAAAGGCTTAATGCAGTTTCATTATTTCACTTATCCTCACTTGTAAAATCACAAAATACTATCTCTCATTTCTATTATCCTTATGCAAATACCTACATATACTCCCTAGATTACACCTTCTATACATTCTTGCACCAACAAGTGAAGATCATTCATTAAGTATTGCTTCAATCTTAACATCAAGACTAAGGTATGTGTCTTCATGTCTTATTTCATGTAATTTTTGCAATTTTCCTGGTTAAAGTATGATTTTACATTCATGATCTTGAAGAGCAATTTGGGCCTTTTGCATGCGATGTGTATAATTATTGATTAAAGTGGATTTGTTAATGTTTTTGAGTGTTTAATTATAGTATGACACGATCGTGTCGTTCAAATTAGGCGCCACTTTAAGATTTGAAGTATGACTTGTGACATGATAGTATTGCTTGTAATGCATAGCATGAAGTTTAGGGATCTTGATTTTACTCTTTGAAATGGTTGAATTTCTTTATTTACATGAAATTATTCGTTCTCGTTCTCAATTTAGCACTTAGGGTTTTACGGTTTCATCAATTTGAAAGTGCTATTAAGCAATTCAAGTAAAGATTTATGTATTAGGAATACTAGGGTTTATTTCACTACTTGTTAAGATTGCATGGAAATTTTTTAAGAAAACAACTACATTTTGCATGGCCACCATGTGTTTGATAAAATTCCTCAACGGACTATGGTGCTATATTTTCCACACTTAGTCATAGTTGTTGGCATACATTTTTATTCTAAATGTGGGAAAACCATTACATACTATACTTAATTTGACTTGAACTTTCTTCTTTTTTTTTTTTATAGGACTAATGACACCAAAAACTAAACTCTAAGTGATAAGGAAGGATAAGACTACTGCTTCCATTTCATCTTCTCAACCGCCACATTCTCCTTAACCTCTAGCCCCTTATCTATCCTTTGGTAAGGTTTAGGGATGAGACTACATAGAAGACATTTTAGTTATTCTAATGTTGTACATTTGGAGAAACTTTATGTTTAGACCAAGGGGTAGGGGTTAATTCGTCAACTACATTTAGAAGACTAAGTTCGTACCATGGTATTCATATACCCTTGGGAAAAGCTATCGACACCCCAAGCTCAAATCAAGCAAGAACTCACACTTGAGTTCTTGTGTACTTTTCAATTAGAAATGCCCTATGGAGAGATATATGGGGCCAAGATAAGGATAAAGTTTCAAGTAAATTCACGCTCATATCGAATTACTATAGTTGAGATTGGAGTATACATAGGGTTATACAGTGAAGATTATGTTCATATACATAGGGTTATACGGTGAAGATTATGTTCATACTCAAGAGTCCCATGAACTTCCCTACTTATTACCCCATAGAGCAACTGCTTCACAATTCTTGAAGTAATTTGCTAAGTCCTCTCCTTACATTAATAAATCAAGCAAACCTTCACCATGTGGCATCCTACATATCGAGGTGTGTATTGATTAATCTCATGTATAATAGCGGGACAAGGTAAGAGTACATCGGTTGTAGGTATTTTTGAGTTGCTCTCTTTATATAACACAATTCATCAATGTCCCATAAACTTGGTTGTCTTACTTGCTAAGTATTTAGAAAGGCAAAATACAAGAATAAGAGAGCATGGAAAAATTTGTTATGACCTATATCATTGTTTTAGCTCAAGGAATGGTGCTTATGTCCCAACAAATGCCATAAATTAATTTAGTAGGAGAGACAAGACCATTGAGGAAGGATATGTTTAGGCATATGATGATGCAATTTGAGGATGAGGAGTGGGTGGGGGGGCACCAGCTCTAGTCGAAGTAATGGTTCTAGTTAGATAAGATAGAAGATATGCTTCAGTAGCCAATGATAAGGCAATAGAAAATGGATGTCAACTGCTAGAGGTTGACAATCAAATAAAATAAGTTGTTGAAATTTGCAAGTAATGTGGCAAAGAAGTATAATCTTCGCATACCAGATGTGACCTTACCTGCTCTTATCTCAAGTAAAGAAGAAGAGGCTAAGGCGGAGGAAAGCAAAGATGAGAATGGAGAAGGTGAGGAAAAAGACAATAAAGAGGAAGAAATGAAGAAAGTTCAAGTGAAGAGGTTGATGACGTAGAAGAAGATGATGGGCAAGAGGATGGTGATGACAATGAGGTTTTAGACGATGCCTCTAATGATAAGGATTGAAGATTCTGAGTAGCTGTATGCCCGATGACGATTTTTAGCTTTATACTTGTCTCTCTTTTAAGACTTAGTTTAGTAGCTGGAATATTTTTCTATTTTCATGTTTTTATCTTTTATATTTGTTTTCTTTTCTTTGTTTTGTGTTTAGTAAGACTTTATGCAAGATATCGGTCTTAAAACTTTGAAGCTTATGTTGGAGATCGCGCTTAGATAAGACGACTTCAAACTTCTTAGATGATATATGTGTATATCGAATTTTGAGGAAGTATTAGTTTTCTTTCCTACTTTGATGTCTTCTTTCCCCATTAATGTTGCATCGATATACTTCTTATCGAGTTACTTAGTTCGTATATTGAGGATAATATAAAATTTTAAATATGGGGAAGAGGACATGGAAATTGTTGTTACTTACAAGACCAATTTTTTTTTACATTTAACCCAATTGTTTGGGTTGACTTACAATAATTTGAGAATTAACAACTTCTTATGAGTTGAATTGAATATGAATTGATACTTGATCTTCGATGATTAAATTGCACTTTGCTAGAGTTGATTAGTGGAATCAGTATAAAGTGGAGTTATGGGTTATTTAGCTTGAGATTTCAAGACTTATGATTAGAGTAACATTATTAGTTAAGAGTTAGTCGTGACTATTTTCAAATTTACTTTAAGGTATGCTTTTCTCTTGGAAGTCTTTAGAGCCCTATAATCTTTAATAAATAAACAAATGAAAAAAAATTCTTTTTATAATTTCTTGAAATATTAAATTAGTTGGAGGCTAAAAGGGAAAAAGAAAAAAGAAAGAAAGGGAAATGAAATGAAAGAAATTTGTAGTGTTGGTAAGGATCAGCTTTGATCTGCTAAAAAAGTAAGGTTCTTTCATACTGCTAATGTGTGAATAAGTTAGTATGGATTTGCTTTATTCTGTCAGAAGAGCGAAGTTTAAATTCTGCTGCTATTGGATTCCAATTAAAGTAATTGTGCATAATTGAATTGAATTAAAGGCTTTTAATGAAAATACATACTAAGGAAGTTATCAAAAGATAGGTAGATGTAATATGTATTTACTTTGACTTATAGTGCCTAGTGAGATTTAAGAGAAAGCTATATATATTTTAGCTAAGTAAGTTAAAATTTCTATGACTTTTTGTTCAGCTAGAGAGATGTTAAATTTGATTTTGAGTTTAGGAATCCTTGGTTAAATGATCCAAGGAAACTTTAATTTACATAGATTAACTTGTAAACTTTGGTATATTTTATGTGTTTTAAGCACTGTAAAGAGATTAAGTATAAGGAGAGAAGTTGTTAAAGAATTTTGGGTGAAAGTTGCAAGCTAATCTCTTGAATTGTTTTAGGGTCAAGTGTAACTTTTGCCCAGTCTCTTAAGTAATGATAGTTGTAACTAAGAATTTCTTATCCTAATTTTTCATTGGTTTATTTGCTTAAGGATTGGTAAATTCTTAAGTATCGGGATGTTTGATAAGTTTTTAATTGACTATATTTTATTATAGTGATATTTATTATATTTCCTTGGAATTTTAGTTTATTTTAAAAAATGATATTTAATTGAGTAAAATTTTAATTTTTAAGTTTTAAAACGTTATTTGGAAGAAAAAGAGAAAATAAAAACAGGTTTCACTCAATTCAAAGTTAAAATGAAGAAGTTATGAAGTTTGAAAGTGTCATGAGCAACAACATGATTGTGTTAGTTACAAAAAAAAGATTTTTGAATTGAATAGAATAATACACAAAAAGTGACACAACTTGAGAGATACAACCATGTCATTAGGTCATGTCACCTGCAATAAAGGGGGAATTTTGAGTGCATTATAAAAGGCCTCCATAGGGATTTTTAACACACTTTTTCATATGGATTTTTTAGACTCCAAGGACAGAAACAGATAAAATAGCAATGTACTCTGAGCTTTAGGGTTCAAGATATTTTCTTAGTTTTCATGGCTTTTATTTATATATTCTTACTAATTTTTTATTAAAGATTGTTCCTTGGCCATGATTAGAGCGTAATTTCATTGTATCTAAGTTTTGTGAAACCTAAAATTGCTATGTAATACTGAGTTTTATTAGATATAATGAAATCTTTACTTTCTTTGATTTAATTATGTGTTCTTTATATCTTTAGATTGATATTTCTAGAGTATTAATTTAATACTTGATATTATGCATGAAAATCAAGAGATTGCTTGTATGATTAAGTTTAGGCATGATTGATAAAGATTATTGCAACCTCAAAGGTACGTTGCGAAATCTTTCCAATTTTTTATTGTTATTTCCATGATAATTCGTTATTTAATAATGCAATCTTGAATTATACTATTGAAAAGAGATTTTAATAGATAATTTAAAGATCATGGTTAATAGAATTGAAAAAGCTATTAACTTATTTAGAAAACTCTTCTATTTAAAGAAATTAAAAATGAAATTAGATTATCTTATGTGGAAATCGTATGTGTAATTCTAAGGGAAGTAAGATCTAGATATGTAATTGAATCTTGAATTTAATTTTTTCAAATAATTACTTTCTTGTTTAATTTCTTTAGTTGAGTCTTGATTAGTTTTTACATTAATTATTTGTTATAATTTAGTTAAATTTCTTTTAGGTTTCTTGAACTTGATTTTATCGGTTAGATAATAATAAAAAAAAAAGTCAGTATTAACTATCATAGTCATTGTGGGATATAATGCCTTGGGGTTTCAAATCTCTTGTATCTAAGGCATTGAACGACGTCAACAAAATTGAGTGAAAATTCATGTCTAGGCCAAAAAAAAAAATTATAAGAAATTATTCCATGAAGTTAGATTGCTAAAATAATATGTATATGTGAAATAATTAAATAAAATCTTGGGTTAACTGGAATCGAAAGTCATTTAAAAAGTGAAGCTCATGATTAGGCTTCGAATATTATTTAAAGTGATATATACATGGAAAATATAATTCATATATTAAAAACACATAAATAAGAAAGGATTATTATATGAAGTAGTGCCTTGTAGAAGGTTAAGAAAATCCTTGCAGAAGCTTACGAATATAGCATAATGTATACAAAATATCTAAAGAATAAATTAATTAATTAATCAAAAGGTGGTTTTAGAAAAAAGTGAGCTACAAATGGTTTTTTGCCTCTTAAACAAGAGGTAGCCTATGGTTTCAGAAATTAAAATAAGGACAGCACATGGTTGTGAATTGAAAAACAAGGCGAGACCATGGTTTCATGTATATGGTTTTTTAAAACCATATGATACTTAGCATCTTTGTCTCACTCACCCATCTACTATAAAAACCCTTATCCCCCTCAAATTTCACTCTTTGGCCAGATTTCATTCTAAGAAAAATTTAGAGGGCTCATTTAGGTTATTTAGAAATTAGAGGAAATTAATTAAAAAAATAGCATAAATTCTAAGTGTATATGGAACCCGAGGTAAACGACCATCTGGGAATAAGTAGCCACCACTAATAGGCTTCAAAAACAAAGCCTAAGTGGATCGACGAGGCTTTGGTAGCGCACAACGGCCAAAGCTTATGGCAGTGATGAGTTCCAATTTTTACCTAATTTTTAATAATTTGTTAAAATAGTAAATTAACTTAAAAAATTATGAAAATTTGTATTCCTCGATTATTTCTAGTACAATTTTATGGGAAAATGTTAGTTTTTCAAAATATGTATGGCTCATATATCGCTCCGAAGAAATGGGTTGGTCCAAGCAAATTTTCAATTTGATTTTCAAAAAGGCAAATAATGTTGTTTTAAGCTAGAACTTTTTGTATGGACTACTCATAATATTTATTTTTGAGCTATATAAAAAGTTTTTCCAAATTTGCTTGGTAGATTTTTGTAAATTATGATTTACCAAAAACTGCTGAATTTGGAAATTTCGAGAAAATGGTCATTCTTCAAGTATCATTGGCCAAATCTGATTTCTTTTCACATTTTTGGTGTTCAAATGATGTTTTATGAAGTTACATATGATTTCGAGGCCAAAAGTGGTTGAACGGGCAATTTATCACCATTTTTACAAGTTAAAAGCATCTTCTTCACAAAAGCAAAACAACCATGTGTAGGAAAACGAGCATATACAGGTTTTTGAAAAATTATCCAAATGTAGAATCTGATATTTGGATAGTTTTACTGCTAATTGTATCCAAAACTTGATAAGTCCAAATGGTTATATGGGGTTTTAGTCAATTTAGGCATTATTTGGCCTTTATAAGCTTCTGTAGAAAGTTGCCCATAAAGGCCTTAGTATGATAGTCAGTAGATGTTTCAATAAAAGATCTCTGGTGGGATACCAAATTAAGTATACTAAAATGTGTCGAAGTAGAAGATTGAGTAGAAGATTCTTAGGTGAAACATAAAGTTGAAATTAAAAGTAAATTTGAGTTGAAGCTTTTTTTAACCATGAATCCTAGGGCCAACCTTAAGTAAAAGGTTGAGTAGAAGATATAAATAATAAAGTTAATAAGAACCCTTTCCTGGTGGAAGGTTATATAGAAAATTGCATAATGAAGACCTAAACAAAAAGGATCATGTAGGAGGTTGTGTAGAAAGTAAGAACCTTAACGAAAAGGACCATGCAAAAGGTTTTGTAGAAAGTCCTAAGAAATACTAAAGTACTCTTAGCTAAATACTTAAGCTTTAATAAAACGTTTGTGTAACTTAGATAGAAACTAAAATCTAACTCTCAATTATAGGTTACTCGATTAACAAGGAACTCAAAGATGTTAATCAAAGTGAGGGATGTTACATTCAAGTAAGTAGATATTATATATTCAGGAGTAGACTTTTGTCTACTCATTAGGTTGTAAGTTACATGCTTTGAGTGAAATGTACTCGATTAATTGAGCATGATTCTGAATCTTAGAATGATTTTTTCTAATTATGTGATGTCCTTGCACATGTAATTGATTTACCATGCTAGGTTAAATCTTGAGAATTGGTTGCTGTAAATGTATTAACTGGATAATATCTGCTATGGTACATTTAAACTATGGGAAACGGTAACAAATGGTTCAACCTTTAAGGTGTTCACTTAAGCGAAACAAATATAAAGTTAAAGATCGAGATGTTAAGACTCTAAATGAGAGTAAACCAAATTAAATTTATAGTTAATATGAAGTTCGAACATTTTGCTTGATGTGGTGTTTGACATATTATTGGTGCATTCATGGCATGATACGAAAGGACCAACGGGTTATATTTTATGAAAAGTGAGTTTAAAGAAGGATTGGCTTTGAAAAAGCTCAATTCTCTTGGTTTTGAAAAGCTTGGTTTTGAAGCATATAGAACTGCATTTGCCTAAGCCTTTTGACTACTCATAGTGATCGATCGTAACTTAGAATTTGGAGGTCCTACTTCTAAGTAGCTCTTTATTACCTGTTTAGTTCTTAGACATTGTATGTAGATGCCCCATTAAGTCGACCAACCAAATGAAAAGCTTGAAAGCTTGAAAGCTTGAAAAACTTGTAATTTGGAAACTACAATAATGGTGCCGATGCATTAGCTCACATGCATGAGCATGATACGCATTTCTGCATTTTCTAACTCAACTACATACTATTTGTTGTATGACTAAAGTTATCCATATGCTAACTTGATTATTGTTTCTTAGATATGTTTTATGTTATGCTATGTTTCTTATCCACTCTCACTCAATTCATATTGAATTAAGTGAATATATATTATATCTATAGGTCAAGGTAAAGTATAGGAGGGGTGCCACCACCACTGAAGAGAAAGATTTTGAGAACGCTTAGGCAGGAGTTAGCCGCTTTGAAGGAGTTTTGTTTTTTATGATACACTTAGATAGTTGTTATGTATAAATGTTGTAAAAAGAGTTTGAAAGACTATGATAGTTGGTCTGTACCAAATTGTAAATAAGTAAATTATCATTTGTAAGGCCAAACTCCATTAAAACCCCTTTTATTATGTAAGTTGTTGTATATATATATGTGTAGCTTTGTCCTCTGGTTTATTGCAGGTTAGATTGTAAGTGTTGCATTTTAGGCTAAATTGAGATGTGATACCTATTTAGGTGTTATCAAAACATAAGTCAAAGACCACAAAACTAGACACGTGTGAGATATGTAGGATAGCTAGGAATTAAGTTGTTTTGGTCTCATTTGGTAGAAATTGTTATGTAGAAGCTAACAATGTTAGTTATGCTAAACTTAAACCTTGCTATCTTTGAAGATGGATCAAGAATGATCAAAAGAGATATTTAAATATTATCTACTAATAAGGATGAAAGAATGTAAAGAGTAAGCAAATATTATGTGAATCTCGAGATTAAAAAAATTCATATGGATCTCTTAGATTGAAATATGGATGAAGTAAATCTTTGAGTTACTTTTGGAGATCTATGAATCATATGTATGAGTTAAGGATTGTTATTAAGGCATATCCAAGAGATTTAATCTTATATACTTAAGTGAAACAATTACAACAAGATTAAGAGATATCATGGGTTAAGGTTAACTATGAAGAGTATTTGAGAAATGCTTGGGAATCCAATGGATTATGGTCATTTTGATAAGAGAATCAGAGTAAGTCTAGGAAAATCAAAATCTATGAATTCAAAGCATTACATGAATCATAGGATTAAGGAATTTTGGGGAATAACGAGAATTGAAGTATAGATAAGTAGATTATTAAGGTATTTGTGGGAAAGATTTGCTACGCTTAAGTAAAAAAGTATGAAATCTTGGTTTTATAATTGATAATAAATGAAAGAAATGATGGTAAGATGATAGTAAGCATAAAATTGGAATTTTAGAATAATATGGAATCTTCTTTACTTTAACGAGTAAGAGTAATGTACTGTAGGATGTCTAGTAGGAGTTCTTATAAAAATGAATCCTTAACTGAGTTGTTGTAGAAAGTGCAATAAAAGGTTCTCTTAAAGTACAACTTCTAACTAAGACTTATAAAAAGTTTAGTAGAAGGTTATTTAGATATGATATTTGTCCTATAGAAACTCTAATAGAAAGTTACTTGGATATGATGTATATTCTATATATGGCTGTTGTGTCCAGTAGATAAGTATAGTGACATGAATATAATTATTCACGTTAGGATTGGTACGCATGGAAAATAAATATGTCCATACATTGTATCATACAGGAACCACTCATTCTTTTGAATCTAAAGAATATGCTGATAGAAATAGGCTCTTGTTGATGACAGAAATAAGCTCTTGTTGATAAATAATGTGTAAGCCTCATAAATAGCCACTTAGGATTAGGTTTGTGAAATTTAAGGCGATCAAGTAAATTATCCAATTCGGCTCAAATTTAACGATGAAACTAGGAATATTAGTAAAAGTGATCCCATAAGTTTGAATTTAGGAAAATAAGTAATAAACTGATTAATTAATATAATATTAGATTTTATGAAAATTGTTTATTATTTATTGAAAACGCGTAGAACGAATTCCAATAACTAATGAATCAATAGAAATAAATTATATACACTGTAAAAATCATAAAATAACTTAAATAATATTTATTTGTATCACATATAAATTTACATATAATTAGAAATACGCGAAATTACTTAAAATATGCAAAATATGCTAAAATAATGTTAATTAATTAAAGAAAATACATAAATAGTTAAAGAAAAATCAGGAAAATTATGGAAGAATGTGGAATTGTCTAGAAAGTGGTCATGGTAATAGGAGAAAGAAAGAAAAAATTAGCCAATCAAATTAACACAACAAAAAAAAGGCAATTTAAAAGAAGATAAGGCTAATGTCACCTTAAATTAATGAGGAAAAATAATATCTAGGCAGCCCTATAAATACACAAATTAAATCAAAAGCTCATTTGTTCAATTGGAGTGTGAAAAAAATTGAGAGCACAGAAAAAACAAAGATTAGGATATTTCTAAAAAAATTACAAAAAAATTTGTGTAAACAAGGGCTATAAGGTGAATCCAGACTCGACAGTAACCTGGGAGTAAACGACCACCACCACCATAAAGTGGTAGCAACGCCCAAGCTAGCCGACAAGACCTTGGTGGCTGGTGGTAGCCGGAGCCACCAATTCTGGTGAGTACGATCTTCCTTCAGATTTTTGATATTTTATTAAAAATATTAATAGTCTTATAAAATTATGAAATTTGATATTCTGAGGTTTTTAAGTGTGTCGAATTAGGGACAAATTTTAGTTTGATTATTTTGTGCCTAGAATTATACTGTCCTTAAGAAATCGTACAAATCCGAGCTTTGTTCAAGTTAGAAATAAATTACCTTAGAAGTGTATTTTTTAGCCTAAAATTTTTATGTAGGCTAGTTAGAACGTTTAAAATAGTGTTATGGAACCCTTTTTCAAAAATGAATTTTCAAAAATTTTAGATAATATTTAGGCCTTAAAATAATGCATAAAACGGGTAATTTGGGGTTAATTAAATAATTAAATGAGTAATTATATATGTTTTAGAATGTTAAAATCCGATAAAGTATGATATTTGAAACATTTAGGGTGTTAGATATAATTATTAGGATATTAAGTAGTAAATATGTAATAAGTAAAAATTGTGAATTTTAAGTTAAATTGGTAATTTAGGATAATTAGGTATAAAATCTAATTTGGGCTGAATTTAGATATTTTAAGATGTTGATTGAAGTTGAGAGATGATATTTGAAGTAATGAGGATATTGGATGTGTATATTATGTATATAATACGTAATAATACATAATATGTGAAATTGAAAATATAACAAATAAAAAATATTAGAATAAAAATCGATAATATAATAATAATAATAATAATTTATAATAAATCTGGTAGAAAACTTAAATTTAGGTATTTATATGAAATATGTAAATTTTTTTCATATCGGGAATAAATTCGGTACATTAATAAGGGTTTAAGTGTACCAAAAAGAATAGAATATTGATGTAGGATTAAAAATGAAAATTAGGATACTCGAACCTAATATAATGAATTTCACATTTGTGTTTGGATCACATTTTTAGGATTTATGTATAATACTCGTAATTAGAACTGATTTAAAAACTGAGCTAGAATTGGATTTGAAAACCGAACCCTAAGCTAACCTATGATAAATTAATAATAACTAATATGTATATGGGAAGAATTGAGTTAAATTATAACCTAGATTATATATATATAATATCATCAAGATATAAATACTAAAAACGTATTTATATTATATATTATAAGATATACGGAGACGGGTAAACCTGCGATTGGTTTAGTGAGTGATCAAAGATACTAGGTAACTTGGGATTAATAGTTATTATATTTCGAAGCACTAGTTTATAGGACTTGGAGGCTTGAAATTATACTTGATTGTGTTTATTAGATAGTCGACTATATGCATGTGTTTGTTTTGGAGTTGATAATATGATTTGATTTACTACTCTAGCTTATATTATATGACTTGTATGAAATGATCGAGTACTCTAAACTGGACTTAATTAAATATATAACTTGTAAACATAAATGGGAATTGCATAACAACTCATTAGGAGAGCATTAGGATTCTTGAGCTAAATACCGACTCCTTCGAAAAGAATAGCACTGGATAGCATAATTAGTCCCTTCTTCATCTTTAGTTGAACTAACTAACAGGTGAGGAGATCACTGCAAGGGTAAAGTCAATGATTCGAAGGTAATCGTGGAAGGCACAATGTCTCTATTACATAAGCCTAGGTTTGATCGTAAACTGTTGCATTAATGAAAACTCTTCAACTCAGATTAAAGCGGGTGCAATTTCTTTAATCTTACAATAGGTCGGACAATATTATGCGATGGCATATGCTTGAACATGCATTGCACTTAATAATTTGGTTGATAACCCTGTTTGTGTTTGCTGTATGGTTTTGAGTCTCCGTTCTAACTTACTAAGTTGTAGTTATTTACATCCCTATAGACTTTGTTGCAAGTGCTTACTAAGAAGCAAATTACATTTACCTTGAAACTAATAACTACGGGATCCTAGAGAGTGAGGATGTAAACTGAAGACCAAATATACTTTCTAATTAGATTTATTTCAAAGTTTTTAGCATAAATTTACAAATTACTTAAGTAAATTGTGATTAGATTATTAAATCTTGTAAATATACTTAGATTATTTTAATATAAGTATGTAATTTTTATCAAGTTCATAAGTAAATAACATATTTAATTTATGAATTGTTTACTTCAAAATGGGTTGGTTGTGAATACCTTGTGTAAATTAGGTCTAAGATAGTGGCTATATGGTCAACTTCTGTTTTGAAATGGTTTATACAGTAAGATTGTTATGACTTTACCGCTTCGAGACGTAATATAATATAGATCTCATTAAGAAGTAAACAGGTTGAATACCAAAGTTAAAAAAAAAAAGAGGAAATATGCACAAAAGGTTGATGTAAAGGTAACCTATGTGGATGAGGAACAAGGATAAGGGGCAAATGATGCTAAGAGATAGGAAATACAATGTAAAGTAAGTAAACAGGTTGAATACCAAAGTTAAAAAAAAAAAAAAAGAGGAAATATGCACAAAAGGTTGATGTAAAGGTAACCTATGTGGATGAGGAACAAGGAAAAGGGACAAATGATGCTAAGAGATAGGAAATACAATGTAAAGTTAATGGATTAAATTAAGTAAAAATTGAAAGGCTCTAGTATAGTATGAAGTAAGATATGGAAAGGAAATAACTCTACAAAGCTTGGTTTAAGTAAAACAAATGAAAAAATTCTATATAAGATAAGCTATAATAGCTACAAGACGAGAATGTTGGACCTTGATTATGATGATGATAGTACCCAAAAGCAATGTTAACATCATAGGAAGAATAATAAAAGGCATTATATAAGAAGGACAAAGGAATAGCAATAGTTCTTATAAGTTTAGTTGTGATAGTTGGACAATATGAAGTAAACGATAGTGAAAGTGATAGCTATGAATCATAGAAAAATTCAATCAATATGTATATTAAAATTTATTAGATAAATGAAGTAAAAATAAGAATATTCTACAAGAAATTGAGATAAAAGTTCTAATTGAGTGTTGATAAGACATAAGTTTTATGATCATTAACTTTTAATATGAGAAAAGGTTAATAGATGATGAGAATCAAAGGTAAAATAGAGTTAACACTAAAGTTTATATTTTAAGTTGAGAACTTGATGATAAAATATAACCCATCGATTGGAGATAAGGAATAATGGATCTTGTAAGATTAACTAAAGTATTTTGACGTGGGGATGCATATGAAAGCTAAAATGATAATTGCAAATCACAGTGGAAACCAAAATAATGATGTAAGAGACTTAGAGATGCAAAATGCAAGATGTTCAAAATTATATATAGGTAAGCATCCCCAAATGCACATTATTAGAAAATTGTATAATGGAGACTGAGAGTATTAGAAAGCTTTAATTAGAAATTGTGTATCGTTTCAATTTGGAATAAAGTTGTAATGATCCTTGTAATCCGTGATTATAATTTTTAACTAATGATTGAATTAGATGAATAATGTTGGTTATTATAAGATTAGGTCATAGATTTGAATTAGTATTTGGAAGTAAATATGAATACTGAAATGAAATTGTTGTTTTATTGCTTGGAGATATATGTTTTGTATGTGATTGATTTGAATAAGTAGAAGTTGTCAACTGGCAAATGCATTGGTGATAATGAGATGATGTAAGCAATTGGATATGAAGTGTGAATTTTAACGTGCTCTTGACAATAGAACATTGGAATGAATACATGAATTTAATTTTGAGATTTTTAAAATTTAATATAAACTATTTTTGTAATAAGATTGATGCGAGTTACATGAATGAAATAGATGTTGATGATGTAGATTAAAATGAACCTATGAAGAATATATCATGGTTTAAGAGAAGGATGAATTGTATATTAAAGTTGACATCATAGATGAGTAAAAAGGATCTGTCATATAATCTATAGAATAACAGTATGAGTGATATCCCCAAATTAACAATTAGGACACAAACCTTAAAGCAAAGTCTTGTTCTTATACGACTAAGGTTGATAGCTGATTTAGGACATTTGGGAAATTAATTAAATTAAGTTAGAAATTTATGAGGAACATAATAACCCTAATCAAAGAATTCCCGTAAGCTTAGAAGTAAAAAATATAATAAAATATCCAGAATATAATCAAAATAGTGGGGATTTACTTTATGTAAGCCCCTTAAAGTTGTACTTAAAGGCAATTGCACCCAAAGTTAGGGTTTTCGTGAAAAACTTATTTGATTGAGTCTAAACTTTATGAATATGTTAGAAAAGTTAATCGAAGCGATAAAATGAATTTATATACTAGAAATAATGATCTAAAATCTCAATTTTAGCATTAAATGTTAAATTATTCAATATATTGCAAAATTTATTGGAACCCTTAAAATCGAGTTCAGGATACAACTAAGACTTAGAGATAAATTATATAAGCCATAAAAAAAAACAATATGGAGTAATATAGCATAATATACTATAAGAATATGGGTGTATTTTTATAAATATACCTAGTATAAATAATAAATATATCCGCAAATTAACTTGAAATTATATAATCATATATAACAAGCAATAAATTTATAAGATTAAATAGAAAATATATCTAAAATATAAAAGACGTATTAGAAACACGATTATATGCATGCAATCACTCATTAAATGTAATATGTATATATATATATATAGGATACATATATGTAAATTAGCAAAATTACTAAATATTAATATAATATACATAAAATATTAATATTTTGCTAAAAAAATAAAAAAAAAACTTATCTAAATTAATTGGAAAATCTAGAAACCACCATGGTAACTTGAGAAATAGTTGAATTGATGAATCAAAAGCAAATGTTCAAGAATTCAAAACCTCATGCTTAGAATTTTGTGAAGAAAAAGTGAACAAAAATTAAAATAATTATGTAGAAAAATCCTAGCAGACCCCACTTAGTATAAATAAGACTCTTGAATTCATTTTACACATTTAAGAATCTAAAACACTCAAAGAAAAATTCGTGAAAAATTTCAAGAAATTAAGAAAAAAATAGAAAAACAGAGCGAAGTATTGACATAGTATGGATTCTTGATCCTCCAGTGACTTGATGTAAGCTCCACAACTAGTCACTCAAGGCTTCGATCGGCTGAAAGATCCGAAGAACTTAAGTTATAAGTAAAGTTAGAAATATTAGTAAAATGATCCCGTAAGTTTGAATTTAAGAAAATAAGTACTAAAATAGAAGACTACAAAATTTTTAAATTTTAAGTATAATACTTGTTAATTATCAAAAAGGCGAAAAGTGTAATTTAATAACTAATAAATTAGTAGAGATAAATTATATGTATACGAAAATTCATAGAATGACCTAAATAATAATTAGGAATGTTCACATGTACCCCACGTATATTTACGTGTAGATAAAAATACGCGAAATTACTTAAATTGGCAAAAAATTTAGTAAATAATTAAAGAAAATTATTAAATTAATTAAGAAATATAAAAAAAAATTATAAGATTGTGGATTTATGCAATTATGGTCGTGGCAAGTCAAAATCTAAAAAAGAAAAATTAACTAATTAGAATTAAGCAACACAAAAGCCAAAAATCAAGGAAATGGGGCAATGTAATGTCTAATTAATGCATATTAATTACCCAAAATGTCTATAAATAGAGAAAAATTTCAGAGAGCTCTTTTGGACAATTGAGCATTAGAGAAAAATAGGAAACTTAAAAAATTAGAGAGAAAATCTAGAAAAAAAAAAGAAAAGAAAATTGTACAGATTCGGCTAGTAAGCCAAACCCACACCTTACCACCTCCTAGGACCGAGCCACCACCCCACACCACTTCAGCCCTACCGTCTAAGCCAACCAAAGCACTTGGACCGGATTTGGACGGCTAAAAAGCATCAAGCCGGTGAGTCCCTTAATTGCCCCGATTTTGAATAATTTTGTAAAATTAGTTATTTTGCCCAAAAAATTATAAAACTTGTTATTCTGAAGTTTTATTGTATATAGATTTAGGAAAAAATAGTAATTTAGTTTAATTACGTCTAAAAATATAGGGTCCTTAATAAATTGATCAAAACCGAGTATGATTAGAATGAGAAATAAATAGGCTTAAGAGCGTAGTTTGGAGTTCAATTTTTTTTTTCTATAGAATCCTTATGTGATATAGAACAGTGCTATGAAGCCATTTTTTAAAATTAATTTTTGAAATGTTTAAGTTAATTTTTAGCCTTAAAATGATGGAAAAATTGGGTAATTTTGGGTTAATTAGGTGATTAAGGTACTAATTACTGATTTATACAGTAATTAGATGTTTAAGGATGTTAATCTCTGATGTGGAACCCTAATCCTAACCTTTGCAGTATTAAGTATAGTTAATTTAGGAAATTAGGTAGTTATAGTAATATGTGGAATTGAAAATTAATAAATCTAAAAAAATAGGGTTATTTAGATAATATTAGAATAAAAATCAGAATAATACTAAATCTAAATTAAGATTGAATTTTAGGTAATTATATAAAAAAGTAAGATTTTCTCACATCGGGGATAAATCCGATACCCTAATTAGGAATAACGTGTACCGAATGGTTTAGAATATTGAATTAAGACCCAATAGGATATTTGAATATTTGAGCTTAATGTGATTAATTTCACATTAGCATTCGAGCATGTTTAGGACTTAGAAATTAAACTAGAACCTAATTTAGAAATTGATGCGGAAACCGAACCCAAACCTAACCCTAAACCTAGAATAATTGTAAAAAACTTAAGACCTAGATAATTAGGTATATTAAACCCTAAACAAAACATAATAATAAATGTTATGGGATAAAAAGAACCTATAATCATTATATGAAAAACTGAAACCATGTTTGTGTTATAGGGATGATCGGCGATGGCCTAAGCAAGTTGGACCTTGCGTGAGTGAGTGAGGAGTCGAGGTAAGTTGGGATTAATACGTTGCTGTATTCTGGAGGCTTAAGATTATGCTTGGTTGTGTTTGTTAGATAGTTGGATGTGTGCATGTGCTTGATTATGAATGGTACTATAATTCTGTCTATTACCCGGGCTTGTATTGTATGATTTGTACGAAATGGTTGATCATCCTAAACTGGACCTAATCAAATATACGACCTATAATCATAATCGGACCTACATGGCAACCCATTAGGGGAACTTAAGACTCTCCGGCCAAATACCAACCCTTTCGAAAGGGATAGCGCGGGATTGTAATCCGTCCCTTCTTCATCCTTAGTTGAACTAAGTGACAGGAGAGGAGGTCACGACGAAAGTGAAGTCAATGGTTTGAAGGTAGTTGTGGGAGGAGCGAGGTCTCCATTGCACAAGCCTGGGTTTAGTCGTGAGCTGTTGCATTAATGATAACTTTTCAACTCGGATTAGAGCGGGCGCAATTTCTCTAATCTCACGACGGGTCGAACAATGTCGTACGATTGCATTTGCTTGCACATGCATTGCACCTAATAAGTCGATTGAAAACCTTGTTGTGTTTATGGTATAGTTTTAAGTCCTCTATCCTAACTTACTGAGTTGTGGTTACTCACATCCCTACAGATATCGTGCAGGTGCTAGCTAAGAAGCGGCAAACAACTACTCTAACGCTGGTAACTGCTGCATCCTGGGGAGTGAGGAAAAACATTGAAGAATAAGCACATATTTTTAAGGTCTAAGCTTTTATTTTAGAATTACCTTTCATTTCTGAATAATGTAATAACTAGGAAATAGATTACAGAGAATTATTATAAACTTTAATTGCAATAACTGAATTATAGTGTATATATATTTCCTCACTTTCTTAGGTAAATGATTTACTTAAATTACAAACTGTTTACTTCAAAGTGGGTTAGTTGTGAACACCTTGTGTAGATCAAGTCTAAGATAGTGGTTGTAAGGCCAACTTCTATCTTAGGATGGTTTACACGGCGGGACAGTTACGACTCTGCCGCTTCGGGACGTGACACCTGACATGGAACCCCATTGGATTTAGGTAGAGCCACTCATGCCCTTTTCGGCTAACATATCCTCATCAGTCAACGGTAGCCAAAGCTCCGACGAACTCTAGGTCCAAAATTCTATTATGTTTTTCGTGCAATTTCTAAAATAAATTGATGACAAAAATTTTGAAAAAAATTATATTAGGTTATTTTCATTGTAATTTTGTTCTGTAAGTTTATTTGTGCAAAATTATGAATATTTTATATAGTTCCTTAATAAATGCACTATTCACTTGAATTTTCAAATTAAAAATAAATATATTAAATGATGTTACTTTAAGCCAAAATTTTTTTGTAGAATATATATTACATGTGATTCATTGCTATGTAGCCCGATTTTGATTTTATATATATTTAGTATTTATTCCATTTTTAGGCCCTAAAATGGACAAAAATAGGTAATTTAGGAGATAAATTGATTTTTGTAAAATTGATTAATGGAATTGATAACCAATGACTTTTGAAGAATTTTAAAATGTTAGGACATGTTAGAAATAATTTGGTATGATATTATTTGCTTAATTAATCGCAAATTAGAGGTAAAAAACATAATTATACATATATGAGCAATAAGCCCGATACCATGAAACCACTTAATGATTGAATTCCTTCTATATTTTTTAGTCTACAGAAAATTTCATGGATTTATTTAGTGATCCTAGCTATTTATCATGAATTTTCCTCATTAAATGTCTTAATTTACTAACCAAAACAAATCTTTAGCAATATTAGAATAAAACGATGATAATTAATTGAATAAATCCTAAATATATATAATTTAGTCATGTGAGATTAGTAGATATTTATGTTATATTTTATAATATTATATGACCTAGGTTGTGATATACACTCGTTAGGAATAGGGAAGTACTAGTTTTATCATATTTTACCTAAAAGTTTTATAAAACTACACTTTGTTTGGGTAATATGATATTAATGCGATATTATTTATTGAGTACATATGCAGATTAGAATTAAAAATATCACTTAAAAGTTACCTTTTTGAAATTGAACATATATTACATATCGTTAAGTTCATACGAATCTAAAGATACAATTTTTGCCAAGATTGGATAATTTTAAATAATAAAGTAGGTATTTTATAATATTATGAAAATTATCATCCCGTGATGACCTTTTCGTGATTGAAATATAATTTGATCAATGAAATGAACATTTCGATACAATAACAATGATACACTATAAGTAATAATGTAACTAAGTATATCGTTAATATTCATTAATATAATGTAATTTATATGGTAAAACTATAATAAAGTACATACATATATAAATATAACTATATTTCACCATATGTATGAATAATATACTTTAACATATTTATGTATATAACTTCATAAATAGTATTTTAATCAAGTTATATAATAATGCAAAAAGCTAGATAAAACCTTGACGTTTTCGCAAATATTATGAAAACTGAATATGAGTTTTGGTATATATAGGACTTATAAGTGAGTGAAGCCTTGACGTCTCATATCTATTTATGTAAGCTTTAGTATAAGCAAATGGGATTGATGCTTTACAATATTTTGGCATATTATTTCAGAATATCTAGAGAATTTGGTATATATTTGCTTATGCTTGTAGTTATCTGTTTGTGCGTATGCAACGCTTTTGTTTGAGATTTGATGTATTATGATAGAAGCTGAGCTTCGTGTTATGGTCATTATGTGAACATTATTATGCTTGAATTGTTTGAGTTTAGTTGATTATCATAATAATGAACTAACTCAAGCTCAGCTTAATATCAAACCTAACTTGCATCATAACCCACTAGCAGTAACAATTAAGATTCTCGCGTCAAACATGGACTCTTTTAGATAAGAATAGCTGAAATAATTCTTTCCCTACCATTAGCCGAACCAAGTGATAGGAGAGAAGGTCGCAATAAAATTGGAGGTCATGGTTGGAAGGTGGTCATAGGAGGAGGGTGTTTTCTACTGCATAAGTCCCCATTTGATTTTGATTTGCAAGTGCATGACGTCAAGCTTCTCAACTCGAATTAGAGAGGTTACAATTTCTGTAATCTCACGATAAACTAGATAACGTCGTGCGATAGCATTTATTTGTATACGCGTTACATCTAACCAACTTGATTAACAATTTTGCTTATAATGTGCTGAATGTATACTTTTGTCTTTGCCTCACTTACTGAGTAAGTTGTTACTCATTGCCCTGTAGTTTGTTTTGCAAGTTTCGAATGGATAATAAGTACCTACCTAAAACTAGAGCACTAGCAAACTAAGAGAGAGAGTGAGGTGTAACAATAAATGACTGGTTATTGTCTTTAATAATGACTTTCTAGGAAAATTACAACAGAAGGAATGAACGTTTGGAGTTTAGTTTAAATAGGGGATCAATGTTTTAAATAATTCAAATAAGGGATGAATGTTTCATAAAGTGGTCAAAATAAAGGATAAATGTTTCGAAAAGTTCAAATGAAGGATCAACATTTCACAAAGTGATTCAAATGAGGGATTCATAATAGCACTATTTTGTGAAATGTTGATCTCTTATTTAAAGTTTTCGAAACGTTTATCCCTTATTTTAACCACTTTATAAAATGTTCATCCCTTATTTGAACTTTTTAAAACGTTAATCCCCAATTTGAACTAAACCCCAAATGTTCATCCCCTCCGTTATAATTCTCTCATGACTTTTTTAACTTTTAAGGAAAATTATACAAGACTCCTCAAGGGACTTGATAATTTCCAATATTTTAGTCTATATATAAAATGATAGATACTTGTAAGATTTACTACCACTCTTTTGCAAAGTCTATTACAAGTTCATTTTTAACAAATTATTTCAAAGAATTACTCTATAGGTTTATAACAAATAGGTATTAAATTGGATGCTTCAAAGGGATAGTGTCGAGTATGCCTAGTGTGAACTAAGTCTAAAATTGTAGCTGTAAGGATAATTTCTATCTTAGAATGGCTCACATAACAGAATTTTTACAACTCTACATTTTCGGGGCTTAACAATATGTATATACCCTTGGTTCTTATACTTTGATATATATAAGGGATATAAGTAAATAATGTAAGAACATAAAAAGCTGAGGTGCAAAATGAGAAGGGCACCCAATAAACTAGGTTCAAAGAAGAGATTAAGTATATGTCAACCATGAATTTTTAATGGCTTGATGGTGATTCAACTAATTTTTTATCAATTCAGGGATCTTATAAGCAAGTAGAAGTAATGGATAGAGTCTGAGGAAAAGTGGTAGAATGATAGTGATTCAACTAACTTTTTTATGAATTCAGGGATCTTATAAGCAAGTAGAAGTAATGGATAGAGTCTGAGGAAAAGTTGTAGAAGATAGTAACTAAGAGAAGCTTCGACCACTTAGATAAAGAAAAATGTATAGAAATAAAAATTAGTGACTAGCAACTACTTGGAAGGGTAATCAAAGTGGCCACAAAATACCTTGGTAGGTTTGGGGGTTGTGTAATCCCCCAAGTAGTTGTTAATCATCCCTAAGGTTAGGGATAATTGATTATATATTTTTTTTATTTTTGCACTTTTTTATTTTTCTTTTTATTATTTTCATTTTTCTTATCACATAATACATTGCATCATATTTAGTTGTTGATTGCAAAGAAACTCAAGTTTTATCCATAGATAGTTATTAAAGTGAAAATGCGAACACCTTAAGTTGATGAAAAATCTACTAGGAAAAAAAAATCTAACTAATCATCTCCTTCGATATAAGAGAAATGAAAAAAAAAAAAGCAAACAAAGGTCATGAATTAAAAAATGAAACAGATGGAAAATATAAGGAATCATATTGCTATACCAATTTTTTTTATTGTGTGCTTTGATAATTTTGGGTTCTGGTTATAAGTGGGAAGAAAGAAAATCGAATGAGAAAGAATGTATGTTATGACAAGAACTAAAAGACATATGTAGAAACCTAAGTGGCATTAGGACTATGAGATGAATAAGTAACAAAATGGCAATTCACGGTAAGATAAATAGTTATAAGGAGATGTTTCTAACAGATTAAAATTAGAACCATAACAAAAGATAGTTATTGTAATGCAATTCTCTTATCTACATTCATCATCAAGTATAAAAGGAAAAAAAATAATAGAATAGGGATCTTACTATCTCCTTTGGATAATTGGTGCCTCTAATACAAAGGAGTTCGTCTTGCCCGAAAAGGCAACATATCATTCTTCTCATAAACCTTGCAATCACATAGAAACCACAAATGGTGCGAGATCTATTCATAGATAATAAGTATGAGAGAAAGAGAATAAAGTTAGGGTTTTAGAGATATCACCTTCATCGTAGAAGAAGAGTGAGTGAATGGAGGAGATTGTATTTGAAATAGATTAAAGGATTTTTATTAGTGTGCTTGGGCTTCATTTTATCTAACCTACCAACAATTAGGTGCTCTAGTTTATTTTTGCCTATGGTTAGTAGAACTCCATCCAATATGCATCAAATAGAAGTAGACAAGTTACAATCAATAGTTTTTTATTTAGCTAAAACAATAAAAGTTATGCAATCTCATACGCATTAATCATTAAAAAACAACGGATAAGGAATCTATTCAAAATATTAATATAGTTGTGCATGATTCCATGCAAACAATTGAAGATAAAATTGATAATGTGAGTAAGGAATCCATGCAACATTCTATGGATAACCATGTTAATCTTACCCTAACAATGTTAGATAGTCAAAATTCATCTCATGCTACTAATGCGAAATCGTTGTTGAAAGGAATAAAGTCAAAGATATATAAATTTAGTGGTAGTGATCCACTTGGGTAAATTTTCAATAGTGTAAAGTTTTTTAACTTCCATCATGTACTTGTGGTACAAAGATTGACCATTGTATCATTTGTATTGGAAGGTAGGGCACTACAATGATTTTAGTGGATAGAGTGAAATAATTCATTATCAACATGGTTTGAATTTTTTCATGCATTGGGAATAAGATTTGATCCCTCTGAGTGCGAAGATGTCAAAGGAAATCTTTCTAAGCTTGCATAAGTGAAGTTAGTGGTGGAGTATCAAGGTAAATTTGAAGTATTCTCAAGTGGAGTAATGGGTTTATTAGAAAGTTTTCTTATTAGCTATTTTGTTTTTGGCCTTAAGATGCATATTTGAAGGGAAGTTTTAGTTGCCAAACCCAAATATTTGATGTAAGCTATATGGTGAACTAAAATGTAAAAAGCTAGATTCTCAAATTATCTCTTGAATCCTAAAGCATCATCTTCATCTTTTGTTTCTAAACTTACCTTACAATTTTCCAAGAATCCTACTTGTTTACCTTCTTCTTCAAAACAAACCACTATTTTATCCATAACTCCCGCCAAACCATTCCTATACACAAGTTAACCGATGAGATGATGGCTAGAAGAGTAAAAGAGTTGTGCTATAACTATGATAAGAAATTTCATGGAAATCATAAATGTAAATATAAATTCTTGCTATTGTTGAACAAAGATGAGGAAGGTCTACAGTCGGGTGCTAATGGTATGGGGATAAGTATCACCTTTAGACAAGTGCATTTAGTTAATTTATAGTATAAATATGAATTGAGTTCGAGTTGTCCATCCTACAAAGAACCATGAATATTGAGAAACCCTAGATTACTAGCAATTATCCCTAAAAATTACCACTTATCTAACTTATTATCTTAATTAAATAAGTATAACAAAATAATCATAATAGGGCAATGAAATAATAAACAATAGTTAAAGAAATAATTAACAAGAAAATAAATAACTAAATTAAATAAGCAAAATTAACTAAAATTGTGAAAACATAAACCTTAGTAAATATATTATCTACTTCTAAATCTATGAGACTTTCAATCTTAATCATACCATTGAACCGTAGAAATTTGTAAGATAAATTAATCGGATTCATGTCCCTTAATGGATTCATAACCCTAAGATACTCTATTCGAATCGCTTTTGCAATATAGTACGTTAAGGTCGCACTAAGATCTTCAATGCCTCTATTAGGTTGCCCTAATTTGAAAAAATTGAATATCTAATCGCTTAGCCTATTTAATTACTTATAATTGCACCTATCCAACTATTATAGGATTTTGTGAGCTTTATAGTCAATTCAAACATCAATTCGATTATATTGAATTAAAGATGATACAAAATAATGCAATTAGATCACAAAAAATAATATTATAGATTGAAAATTAAAGAGAATAATTGTCACATTGAAATATGGTTTAACAAAAGATTCGTTAAGATAATTTTATTATGACATGAAAATAAAGTAAAAGCTTAAAGACATGAGAGACCCTTTGTACTTTACCCTATAATCTTCCCCTCTTAGGATCCTCCCTCTATACTAAACTTAAGACCTTATATTTATAAGATGTTGACTCAAAATTATACAAGAAGCCTTCTAAAATTAGGATATTTGCAAATTATGACAAGTGTACACTCTATGAACACGACCGTAGTCTTAGGCATGTTCTTCTTCTGCACAAACAACTTGTATTTTTCAATGAAAATTCTTGACGAAAGTTACATAGCTAGATTACATGGGCATGTACACGCACGTGTTCTTCCTCAATCATTGATTCTTAGTTGTACTTCACTCTTTTGAATGATTCGGTCAATGCAATTCATTGATAAAACCTTTAAACTCTCTAAAATTGCCTAAAAACTAATCAGAAGCTCCAAAATGCCTATAAATGAACTAAGAACTAATTAAGCTCAAAATCATCAATAATTAGCACAGATAATGAATGGAATCATGAAAAATCACTCTAAAATATATGTGCTAAACAAAAGTTATCAATCTAGCTATTGAAGGAGACCAATGAGATATGAGTAATGAGGTGATTGATATTAGGGATGCAACTGGGACGAGTTTTATGAAACCCAAACCTGCCTTTAGAGGTTTTAGCGTTTTCCAAAGCTTTATAGAATTTTATTCCCTATTCTTAAAACCTGACTTTATAGGGTTCCTGACCTTATAGGGTTCTTGACCTTATAGAAGTAGATTTTTATAAGATTCAAAAGTCCTTATAAGGGTGGGTTTTTATAAGGTTTAGATGGGATTAAGGAGAGAATAGAAGATAAAGAAGTTGAGTAGAATTAAAATTGGATTTACTAACTTACACAATAATAAAAATTGGGAATTAAATGTATTGTATAATGTAAAACTTATACAAGATATACATGTTACATAAGTTAAGAGTAAATATTTTTATTAATATATACTTTTTTTATTTGGTTGGGTTTTCTATTGACTTTTTTTTTTTAAAATCTCAAAACCTGACCTTATCCTATATTTTTTTTGTCGAGTTTGACGAGTCGAGTACCCTTTAACGATCCGCCTAGTTGCATCCTTGATTGATACTCCTTTGTCCATTCGCCCATTAGCTATAATGCGTTGTTAAGAACAACATTACCTTATACACTTAAGTTTTAGGGAATCATTAATGGATAATCTATGGTAGTCTCAGTAGAAAGTGGAAGCACACATAACTTTTTGTAAAAAAGAGTTGTTAATAAACTCAATTTAATTGTGATTCTTGGTCTATGGTTTAATATTATGATTGGTAATTGGGAACTGGTGATAGATTAACATGTGAAGGACATGCAATAATGTGCCTCTCACTATTTAGAACATATCTTTTGAAGTCATGAGTTTGAGATTGTTTTAGGAGTATAATGGTTACAAAATCTAAGGCCTAATACCATTGAATGCTCTAGTCTAACAATTGAGTTTCAACATAGGGAAAATATAGTGAAGTTGGGAGAGTCAAATAATGAAGATAGATTTCTCACCATTAATTAAGGAGATTGATGCATACAGATAATATAGCATCTTGTTTTCAACTTTTGGCTCATAATGTATAATTTAATACCAATGAAAGCACCACAAGCAATAGTGCTTTACAACTACCTTTGGGTAGATTCAATCACATATTTGAGATTCCATCATGATTGCCACCTTTATGAGAGGTACAACATCATATCCATTTAACAAAAGATGAATCACCAATTAATGTTTGATCTTAACAATATTGACATTTTTAAAAGGCATAGATTGAGAAATAGGTACTTAATAATGTTTCATCCTATCGATACTAACATAACATTTTTAGAGGTAGAGATTGAGAAATAGGTATGTGATATGCTGGAATAAGACTTGATTTAAATAGTACAAGTCCATTTTTTTTTTTCACCAGTGTTACTAGCAAGGATGGCACGTGGAGACTTTGCATAGATTACCATACTCTTAATCAAGCCACCATTAGGGATGAATTTTCTATTCCAACTATTATACTAGATGAATTGAATGGTGCCTCATTGTTTTTGAAATTAGATTTGCATGCTGGGTATCATCAATCAAATAAGGATGTATCTAAAGGTTTAGAGAAGACTACCTTCTGAACATACGAAGTCATTACGAGTTTAGATAGTAATGCCCCTACAACTTTTCGAGCTATTATGAATAAAATTTTTGCACCATAGAAAATTTCTTTTGATGAAATATTAGTTTACAACCCACACTTTGATGAACGTTAAAGGCATTTAGAGACCATGACCATTTTAAAAGTTTTGCATAGAATCATTTTTATTTGAAGCAAACTAGATGTGCTCCTGTACAAATTACTATTAAATATTTGGGTCATGTAGGAAGGGGTTTTTCCACAACCTACAAAAATATATGCTGTCAAGAATTGACCCTTGCCATTTACAATTAAACACTTAAGAGCTGTTGTAGATTTAACAAATATGCTTTAAAGGGAAGGGTTTGAGCTGGATAGAGTCATCCAGAGTAGCTTTTGATAAATCGAGGGAGGCTGTAGCTTGTGCTCCTATATTGGCCTTACCGAATTTTTCTATACCTTTTGTGGTGGAAATAGATGCATTAGGGAGTGATGTGGAGCGGTGTTGTTATAAAATAATCATTCTTGCCAGAAACAGATGCTTTAGGGCGAGCAGTAAGGAAGCGGAAAAATGTTTGATTTTGATTCGGATAAACTAATTATAATTACACAAAATCAATTAAGGACATACTCAATCGAATTTGAATTCAAAAGAAATTCCAAAGGAAAAAAAAAAAGAAAAAAGAAGTTTGAAGTTTAACTAACTCACTCATAGTAACCTTTAAAGGATTATGTGGTACGATGTGAACCTTCCGGTACTGTCTTTTATTTAATGTTTGTTCTTGGATTTGTTGAAATTATTTGACTAAGTCTTAAGTCATTTTAAGAGATATTGGCCCAAGTGATACAGGTACAGACCCCAGTAAATTGATGGGGTATGAATATTCGGTTTACAAGTCAGGGGCTGATAATACGGTAAAGGATGCACTCTCAAGACAGGAGCTTGAGACAAGCTCTCATTTGGGAATTACTCTACTGCCATTTCATCTGGTATATTACGTTAAAACAGGAATATTCTACCATTCCAGAATTTCAGATGATCGCATCTGGAGGTTAAGCAATGGTTTTCCCACAAATGGTTATTAGAATGGAGGAATCCTTTTTCCGTTGCCTCAATCCTCACTTATTCCTTTCGATACTTAAAAAAGGAATTTTATGACACTCCTTCCTCAGACCATTTCGGGGTGGTTTAAACAGATGATGTATTAATATGAACGAATCTCACCCATCTCTTCATATCTGATCACAAAAGGTGAACAAAGTAAGACATGACCAGCGATACTTCAAAACTAAATTAAGATAAACATGAAGGAAATCTTTGTCTGCATGAAAAGGCAGAAAAGATAGGCCATCTTTATTGATCCACTGAAAGGCTAGCTGCTGCTTCTTATGTAATGTAACTACTACTATTATTATACTCATCATGATGAAGATGATGACACTCTCCCATGTCTTTCACACCAGTGCTTGCATAGCCCTAGGCCCATCCGATACCGAGCGTTACTATTACTACTACTATCTCGAAACAAAACCCAACAGACAAATTACATAAACTTAAACTTAGGATTGAGATAGACTTCGGCGGGTAGGAGACAAGAGGAAGGTCTGGTGTTCCCTATTGTACTTGAGCTCTTCTGCTTCTCTTGGCGAGATCTGATAGGAGTTGGAGATGACCTGAATCGGCAAGGCCCTGAACACTGAAGTGTAACCAGCAAGTGGGCTCTTCATGGGTTGCCCTGATGTCTTGAATGTCACCCACTCGAACCCATTGTTTCCAGCCCTAGCCACCGTCGCAAAGAACTGCGGAATCACGAACATGTTGCCTTCGCTCACCCTTTCGTCGAACACGTTCTCTCCATTCTGTCCTACTATCTGTACATGGGCGTCTCCTCTGGTCACGTATACCATCCTGTGGTCGGTCATGGACCAGTGTGGGGTGTATAATGCGTTCTGTCGTATCGTTCGTGAACACAGCGTAAAATCAGTGTCTAATGTATGTAATTGAAGGAGGACAGCATTTATGTACGTATGTATGTATGTATAGTTACCGGGTGAAGTGTTCCACTCTCAGCACTCATGTCCAGCCAGCGAAGAATAGGCAACTTGTGCATGTTGACAATATTGATTCTTCCAGCCTGTCTAGAGTGAACATCAGCTTCCCTTCGTGTGTCGATGTTGTGCCTGATTCTCATGGTGCAGAAAATTTCTTCAAGGCCATTTGATTGAGGTCCTCTTCTTCTTCTTCCTCCTCCTCGCATGTACTCTTCTTCTTCCTCCTCCTCTTCGAATTCATCTTCTTCTGGTGCAATCACTCGCAGCCTTTCTTGCACGTTGACCATGAAACCTCTGTTATCATTTTGTTGCATTCTTCTCACCAAATCAACCGGAGTGTTGTATGCCTCTGCAAGCAGTTCCGCATCGAAGGCACTGAATATGTTCTGGAAGTTGTATCTTCCCCTGCCTTGTTGACCTCCCTGCTGCCGCGCTTGTCCACCAGCTAGGAAGAAGGCCTACATTGTCACCATTATTATTGCTTTTCATTAGTTTACCTTATATTTTATCTTGATTAATCATTGCCAAAGAAACCACGCTGCACGAAGCCATACCCTGAATCTCTGGTCGAGTTGGTTGGCTTGATTATTGAGATCCAAAATGGCAACGGCAACAAGTTCTTCGTTGCCGTCGTTGAAGCACCAGTGGACGGCACCTTGTGGGATAGCAATGATATCACCACGGCGAATACGATGGACCTTCTGGTGCTGGTCTCTGTCTCTGCTGCCACGCTCTCCCCGCTGTTCACCTTCCCGCCATCGTTGGGGAACTTCGCCTGAGGACGGGTCTGATTGGTATGTCTCAGCACATCCTGGATGGACTACCCCCAGCAACCCCCTACCTGTAATGCAACAAAAATATATTAGTCAGTATATTTTCAATTTACTAAATTACTCGATTACTCACTTTCATTCAATTACTTCATATCTAGAGCTAGCACAGACCTTGTTGGATGTAAACCAGGCGGGGTGCGTTTTGGTACTCGGGCAAGAAAAGGGCATTTGGCCTCAAGACGTTCCTGATAGCAGCAACTCCAGCGCACTGGAACTGCTCGTCTTCTTCGTCCCACAGCTCCGTCACACCGCCCTCATGCTCGATGCGTTGTGATGGCTTAGTAGCCGTTATCCTGTCGAGCCTGCACCGCTGGGCCGAACTCAGCCCAGTCGTAGAATATCCCTTTGCAAGGGAATCGCCAAACAGCAAAGCGAGCGAGAGAGCTAAGAACACAAGTTTAGCCGCCATGGCAATGTTATTTAGCAGTCGATGATGGAGAAGACGATCTCACGAACCTCCCTCTTTATACTGAGTTGGTTTTGGGGTCGTAGTGGAAGGAAGCCGCGTATGTGGCGATGTGCGTCTGCCAGTTTTTGCACGGGAAGTGCATGTGGGGGTGTGCTGAGATTTGAGAATGCATGAGCATGCTGGTTCATGTGGTACGTGGTGTGATGGAATGAGAAAGATTTTGTTGCTCCTACCATTTGTATCTCTCATTCTGTCCGGAGCTCAGAATTCACATGGTTTTATATGCATGTATATGAATACCGTTCAATGCTATATGGGATAGTCCCAATGCAAGCATCCTGTTTAAGTACTTACAAAAAAATAATATACACTTTTTACGCAATATTTGAAGTTCACTTAGCAAATATTCATAAACAAGTGAATCATGATATTTTAGTTAGGTTGATGGTAGGAGCATGCATATGTTTCTTCATTTAGCCTTTTTACATATTCAATGAATAGGACTAATAGGGTTGTGTTAACTAATAGAGAAAGCGTTGAAATAAAGATAACATAACTCAAATCACAAAATTGCAAAATTTTATGGTTTAGTTGGTATGAACATTATTCTCCTTTAAGGATTATTAATTTATAATTGTGGGATAGAAAAAAGGAAAAAAAAAAAAAAAAAACCTTGATCATAGATCACAATACGGCATGATAAAGAAGAAAAAGTGGATGTGAGTTATTATGATATTATCTTCAACTAAAATTAACAGAAATTTGCCTATGAAGAAACAGATTATGCTCGATATGTATTATATGTACACAGAATTAGTAGGATTTTTGAGAAGAAAAGAAAGGGTTTTAAGAGATTGGAGATCGTTTCTCGTAGGTTGCTTTTTCCTAAGCTTCTCTCCCCTTCCTTATTTTTCAAGCCATCACTACTACAAGTTATAAATTTAGTACTATAGTATATAGTAAACAAAATTTTTATTCATGTTGCATATTTTCTAGCTAGCAACAAGGAAAAGACATGAATATAGTCCTGATTTGCTTATAAAAGTCTTTTAAATCCTAATATCATGAAGCATGAGCAAATGATGAGTTTAGTTAATTTAGTATAAAAATTAAGTGACATATATTTAAGAATTGGTTGTTATAATATACTTCAGGTCAAAACAACACTAATTATTATTGTTGATCCATTTGACTCAAAAGTTTCCCCGATCAATATTAACATGTTACTCGTTATTTGGCTTTCATAAACCGGTATTGATTCTCCCTTACAGTCCATTGAGACTACATTCCGTGAAGTAATAAAATGTGTTCTTATATCACTATGGATGTCCTAAGGTTTTTCATAAGGAAAAAAAAAAAATTATTCTACTAATACATCTGAATAAATTATATGCACATATTAATGATAGTGTATAATTTATAAAAATTTATCATTTAATATTTTTATATTAGATTTTATTGATATTTATATATTACTAATCACCAATATCATAGCTTTCTAAATTTAAGGAGTTTTTAAACCTGGGCCAAATATTTCATAACTCAGTCAATACGGTGTGGCCCTAGAATGGGTGCGCAATGAGCCCACCAGGAAAAAACTTCGAATTGGGAGGATGATCCTCCCGATGAACCGACCGTATCCTACGCCGAATAATTCCACATCTCAACAAAGCATTTTTCTGGTGTATATGCATGTTTTGTATTTTTAGATCTATACATTTGGAAGCATTTTTAATTTGTGGAGTGGAAACTAAATTTATGCAAAGTAAGTCTTTTATTGTATTTGTTGGATACTTGAAGTGTTGATTAATTGTTTGTGTATTTTCTTTGTCGAATCTAGGTATTTTGGCATAAGTATTTTCAATTTTTCTGTAAAAATAGTTTCTTTCTTTCTTTATTTTTTTTTTCCTTTTCACTTTCATTAAACCCACCTAACAACTAATTTCATATTTGTATACTACTTAGATTTGCAATCCTTTTTTATATGTATTTTGAATCTGAAAAACAGGTTTTTTTTTTTATTTTTTTTTATTTTTGAATGGTGTGCTAAATATTGTACAGGAATCAATTTTTGTAAAATATACTTCGGGGGCTAAGTGAAATACCAACTAATTATATTTAAGGTTAATCCTTTACTAAAATCCAAATGATTAATCTTAAACATAATTAATTGACATTAGGCTTGGACACTGAATTGTATTTTGAAAAGTTATACTATATGTATTTTCAGAATTTTTTTTTCACTTTAATCACTTAATATATTTTGGTGAAATTTATGTAAAATAATAATTTATTCTTGTAGTATTTGTAGCTATCTCGATTTGTAGTATTTCTTGTATTGTAACGGTTGTTTTGTACATTTTCAAATTTTCAATTCCAAATTACGTATGATAATTATATGGTTTATATATGTTCCAGAAATTATAAGAAATGGTGTTGTTAATTTTTTTGAAGTGATTTCAAAATTTGATGTGATTTTTGGGAAAAATAATAAATTTCAATGAAAATTTAAAATTTTTGAGAAATATAAGTGCTACTAAAATAATGGAAAGTTGTTCGGTGAAATTCATAATCTTTATAATTTTTTATAATTATTGGGATAATTGTCAAACTTTTAAAGGGAAGTTCTTTATTTTGAGAATCTCTAAGTATTATTGAGATAATTAAAAATTTTGAATGGAAAGTTTGTAATCTTTGAAAATACTTATTGCTTAAATAGGTGGAATCTATTGATGGAATTTCATAATTTTTGGATTATTTAATTACTATATTTTTTTTTTTTCAAATGAGAACTTTGTAATGTTTATAAATTCTATTTTAATTATCGGAAGAATTAGAAATTTTTAAGGGCATATTTATTTATTACCGAAATAATAGTTGTAAACGTAGTTAATACTAAAAATGTGTAGCTAATTATGAGAATTCCATTGTGAATGAATGTGAACACGTGTATTTATTCCAATTTCTGTTTTTATTTATCCTCATCCTTACTTTTACATAGTTGCTTTTTAATAATTTTAAAAAAAATTGAAGATTTTTATTGGAAAATTACAATTTTTCAGAATTTGTAATAATTTTTTAGATAAGTGAATACTCTTTTTATGGGAAACCTTGCATTTTTAGGAACTTTCAAAATTGGAAACATTAAAAAGATTTTGACGGAAAATTTGTAATTTAAGAGAATTTCTTTGTGGCAATGATAGTGTCTGAACATTATCCGCTTTCAAGGAATATGATTAGTAGTTTAAAAACGTTATTTGTATTTATTAAGTGCACGTGTTACGGACCTCTCGAAATGGGTCATTCTTAGGAGGTTCCTAAAGCCTAAAGACAAAAGCCCAAGTCCACCAAAAGCTTCTAGATGATAAAAAGTTCTAGAAGGTTCTAGAGAAATCCAGAAGATTGTATAGTAGTTGGTGAAGGTAGGTAAATGTAGTAGTTGGGAATCAATTGTAACCATTAAATCGAATCGATCTTGACCATTAGATTGTAAAGGCTTTCTGTATATATAGGGGTATTCCCCTCAGATGTAACACACAAGTTATTTTGAGTGAATATAGTATACTATCAGAGTTTCTCTCTCTAACAGTGTGAGTGTATTACAGGCTGACTTAGCCTTCCTTAGTGAGGTCAGAAACGCTAAGTGCCGCACGGGGTCAAGCGACGGAATCCGCCCATGACAAGTGGTATCAGAGCCTGAAAAAGGAATTGCTTGTGGAGAAGATGTCATCTGGAGGAGACAACAACGCTTCAATGGTCGATGAGTTGGCTGACCATAACGATCGCCGTGTTACCAGGCAAAGGGCTAGGTCTCGGGACCTATTGAACTCTCACCTTAATAGGATGGATAAGGCAGAGTTGAGCATTACTGAGGCCAAGGAACAATTTGATGAGTCTCAAGGCAGTATTGAGGAAATGGAGGAAGAACTCCGAGGCGAATTGCAGGGAGCACTGAATCGAGCTATAGAAGAGCTTAGGCAGCATGGAAATGTTATTAGAGAGAAGGGTGATGCTCTCCAAGCCCGAGTTACGGCCTTAGAAACTAAGGAAGAAGCTTATGAAGCTAAGATTGATGCAGTGGTAGTGGCCATGCATCAAGAGATTGAAGATCTCAAGACGCAATTGGCGGCCTGCCGAATCGCTATTGCAAATGGAATGACTCTCCAAACCGGCCATAGGGTCGATATTCCAAGACCAGAGCACTTTGGCGGGATGCGGTCTGCTCGAGAAGTAGATAACTTCTTATGGGGAGTGGAAAAATACTTTAATGCTGTGGGAATCTTAGATGATGCTGGAAAGGTACGTACTGCTGCCATGTATCTAAAAGACTCAGCCATGGTATGGTGGCGCAGGAGAGCGGCTGATATCAACACCTGGGATTGCTTTGTACAAAAGTTGAAGGGTCAATTCTCCCCCCAAAATGCTGCTAAGGAAGCAAAGGTGAAATTGCGTCACCTAACCCATAAGGGTGACATAAAGCAATATGTAAAGGAATTTTCGGAGTTGATGTTGGAGATCTCAGATCTCAACCAAGAAGATGCTTTGGTGATGTTTGTGGATGGCTTAAAGCCCTGGGCTAAATTAAAACTGGAGCGAAGGGGAGTGGAAGACATTTCCAAGGCTATAGCAGTTGCTGAAGGCCTAATGGAATTTCGGAAGACTGATCCTAAGACCACAGGAGGAAGATGGAAAGGGGGAGTTGAAAGGGAAAAGAGTGGGAGTTCTTCCAAAGGAAAAACCAAAGCCGAAGAAAGAGATAACGATCGAGGAAGAACTCGTGAAGGGAGAGATGGGGAAAGATGGAAACCCCGTGAGTTGAAATGTTATTTCTGTAATGGACCCCATTATGCCAGGGAGTGTCCGAAGAAAGAGAGATTGGCGGCATTGGTAGCAGGTGAAAGCTCAGATGATGAGGATGAGGCCCAGTTAGGGTCAGTTCGTCTACTCAGTGCTATGAAGTCTCAAGTCAATGAAAGAAAAGGATTGATGTATACCAAAGTATCGGTAGCAGGTAAGAAACTCAATGCCCTCGTAGATACCGGAGCATCTCATCTCTTTATTTCTGATATGGCAGCAAAGGAGTTGGGGCTAAAAGTGGAGGAGACCAAAACATGGCTAAAAACAGTTAACTCAAAAGAAGTTCCCACTATTGGAGTAGCCAGGGGGATAGAGCTCCGTATTGGGGGTTGGCAGGGAAAGGAGACAGTTGAAGTAGTGCCAATGGATGATTTCGAGTTCGTGATCGGGATGGATTTCTTAGATCGCATTGATGCGCTTATCGTACCACGAGCTAACTGCATTTGTGTACTTGATCACAATTCGCAATGCGTAGTTCCTGTAGTAAGAAAGGTAGGCCAAGCCACCAAATTCTTATCGGCAATGCAATTGAAAAAGGGACTCAAGAAGAATGAAGTCACTTACTTGGCTGCCTTAAAAGTTAGGGATGAGACTAGTGGTCAAGGAAGTGTTCCACCTCAAGTGGGGGAAATATTGAGAGAATTTAAGGATATAATGCCACCAATGCTGCCTAAGAAGTTACCACCAAGAAGGGAGGTAGACCATGTGATAGAATTGGAACTCAGATCCAGGCCACCCGCCGCCGTCCCATATAGGATGTCACCTCCAGAATTAGAAGAATTGAGGCGACAATTGAAGGAATTACTAGAAGCAGGTTTCATTGGGCCTTCAAAGGCACCTTTTGGAGCTCCCGTACTTTTTCAGAAGAAACAAGATGGATCACTCTGAATGTGTATTGATTATCGAGCCTTAAATAAGGTCACGATAAAGAATAAGTATCCCATTCCATTGGTATCGGATCTATTCGACAGGTTGGGAGAAGCTAGATACTTCTCCAAATTGGATTTACGCTCGGGATATCACCAAGTGAGGATTGCAGAAGGAGATGAACCCAAGACTACTTGTGTTATAAGGTATGGTGCTTTCGAATTCCTAGTCATGCCGTTTGGCCTTACTAATGCCCCGGCTACTTTTTGCACACTTATGAATCGTGTTCTAGCGCCTTTTCTTGATCAATTTGTAGTAGTGTACTTGGATGATATTATAATTTATAGTAAGACGTTGGAGGAACATATAGATCACCTTCGCTTAGTATTCTTAGCTTTGAGGAGGAATGATCTGTATGTGAAAATAGAGAAATGTGCCTTTGCGCAAGAAGAGGTGACATTCCTTGGTCACATAGTGGGAAGAGGAAAGATTAGAATGGATGAAGGAAAGGTACGGGCCATCTGGGACTGGAAGGAACCCACCAAGCCTACTGAGCTGAGATCCTTCCTTGGCTTAGTAAATTACTATAGAAGTTCATTAAGGGCTATTCGAAGATAGCTAGTCTATTGACGGACTTACTAAAAAAGGATACCCCTTGGGTTTGGAGTACAGAAAGAAGGCGGGCCCTAGAGACCTTGAAAATGGCAGTCACGAAGGAGCCGGTCCTTCTCCTTCCCAACTTTAGTAAACCCTTTGAGGTATGTACTGATGCTAGTGATTTTGCTATTGGAGGGGTTTTAATGCAGGAAGGACACCCCGTAGCATTTGAGAGCCGAAAGTTGAATGATACAGAGAAACGATATCCAGTGCATGAAAAGGAGATGACGGCGATAGTACACTGTCTTCGGGTATGGAGGCACTACTTATTAGGGAGAAAGTTTGTGGTCAAGACTAACAATATGGCCACCAGCTATTTTCAGACTCAAAAGAAGCTCTCGCCCAAGCAAGCCCGATGGCAGGTTTTTCTGGCAGAATTTGATTTCGACCTTGAACATAAGTCAGGTAAGACTAATGTTGTGGCGGATGCTTTGAGCCGAAGGGTTGAGTTGACAGCCATCAACAAACCTGAAAGCAACCTCATTGATAGAATTCAAGAGGGGATGGAGAGTGATAAGCAAGCTAAAGCTCTATGGATTCAATGTCAAGAAGGGAAGACAAGGAGATTTTGGCAAGAGAATGGACTAATATATACAAAAGGGCAACGAATTTATGTGCCCCATTCCTTAAATCTGAGAAGGGAGATACTTAAGGAATGTCATGATTCTAAATGGGCAGGTCATCCAGGAATGCACCATACCCAAGCATTAGTGGAAGAAAGGTATTTTTGGCCATACATGAGGGAAGATATTGAAAGCTATGTCCGAACTTGTCTCGTGTGCCAACAAGACAAAGTTGAACACAAGGCAACTCCAGGACTACTAGAGCCTCTTCCCATTCCTGAACGACCATGGGAAAGTATTTCCATGGACTTCATTGTAAGCTTACCCCGATCGAAAGGGTATGGTACAATTATGGTGGTGGTAGATAGGTTCTCAAAATACGCGACTTTTGTTCCAGTAACAAAGGTGTGCCCAGCGAATGAAGCGGCCCGGTTGTTCTTGAAACATATAGTAAAGTATTGGGGCCTACCCAGAAACATTGTGAATGATCGAGATGGGCGATTTACAGGGAGATTTTGGACAGAGCTGTTCAAACTTCTGGGATCTGAGTTGAACTTTTCAACTAGTCTGCATCCCCAGACGGATGGTCAGACGGAGCAAGTGAATGCCTTAGTAGAGTTATACTGAAGGCATTTTGTAGGGGCTAACCAACATAATTGGACCAAGTTGTTAGACGTGGCACAGTTTTTGTTTAATCTACAGAAGAATGAGTCCATCGGACAGAGTCCTTTCGAGATTGTCCTGGGCAGGCAACTCTTAACTCCTCATACAGTGGCAATAGGATATACAGGGTCCAGCCCTCCCGCATATAAATTCGCAAGGGAATGGCAGGAAAATCATGACTTAGCCCGGACCTACTTAAGCCGAGCTATCAAGAGAATGAAGAAGATTGTAGACAAGAAGCGGAGGCCGATGGAATAACAGGTAGGTGACCAAGTGCTTGTTAAGTTACATTTGATACAATGTACGAAGGGCCAACTACATAAAGGTCTAATGAGGCGATACGAAGGTCCATTCCCAATTGTGAAACGAATAGGGCAAGTATCTTACAAATTGGAACTTCCTCCTAAACTGAAATTCCACCCGGTTTTCCATGTGAGCATGCTAAAACCATTCTACAAAGATGAGGAAGACCCTATAAGAACTATATCACAAAGGGCCCCAATAGGAGTACGGGATTCATTTGATAAGGAAGTGGAAGGGATCATAGTTGATAGACATGTGAACAGACGTGGACAAACTCTCAGACATGAGTATATGGTAATGTGGAAGGGAAGACCAGAGAGTGAGGCCAGTTGGGAACCAGCCGAAGCACTGTGGCAATTTAAAGACAAGATTCGACAGTTCCACGAGGAAGGAGCGACGAGGGTGTCGCCGGATTGAACGGGGGAGAATGTTACGGACCTCTCGAAGTGGGCCATTCTTAGGAGGTTCCTAAAGCCTAAAGACAAAAGCCCAAGCCCACCAAAAGCTTCTAGATGATAAAAAGTTCTAGAAGGTTCTAGAGAAATCCAGAAGATTATATAGTAGTTGGTGAAGGTAGGTAAATGTAGTAGTTGGGAATCAATTGTAACCATTAGATCGAATCGATCTTGACCATTAGATTGTAAAGGCTTTCTGTATATATAGGAGTATTCCCCCAGATGTAACACACAAGTTATTTTGAGTGAATACAGTATACTATCAGAGTTTCTCTCTCTACTTTCTCTCTCTAACAGTATGAGTGTATTACAGGCTGACTTAGCCTTCCTTAGTGAGGTCAAGAACGCTAAGTGCCGCATAGGGTCGAGCGATGGAATCCGCCCGTGACACACGGATAGGATGCCCCAGTGAACATGACATAAACGTATAATCGAGCATCGATAACATTCATCGGAGGGGTTAGGGGTTTGTTAGAGGTTGCATGAAGCTAAACTTGGGAACGAGTCCAGACCAACCTAGATTCAGCCCCGCAAACCTGATCTCGAGTCCAAAAATATAAAAGAATTGACGGGCATTGGACGGTTGATTTACGGCTCTAGTTCATGTACTTGTGAAGTGTAGCACCCCTTTTTTGTAAAAAAATTAAATTTAAAACCTAAAATAAAATAAATTTTAAATTATAAAAATTGAGCTTAAAAGTCATGTAGCCTTTTGCCAATTTTGTGTTGAGGATGTATACCTATTTATATATAACTACATCCAATTTGAATTGTAGCATTACAGATGTGAAATAAAAATTGAGAAGCTACAAATTTTTTTTTTAAACAAGTCTTGCATTGCTAATGAATGAGATTTTTGTTTGGTAAAAGTTTATATGTATCAAATCAAACATACTTTTAAGGTATATGTATTGATTATATTGTAGAACGATACATTAAATTTTGTGAATGAAAAATAATTCTTTTCATGTTCACATGCAAATAGCCTAAATCTTCAATATCGTTCAATTTTTCAATTATATATTTTATTCCATTGTCCTTTCTTACAAGGTTTTTCCTTTTTTTTTTTTTAATTTATTGATGGCTTGATGGACTCATCGAGTCCACATATCATATTAGATAACTCATTGGACTTATGGGGTTTACAAGTTAGGATGGATGACCCCATTAATGACTACATATGGGTCTCAACTTGAGATAGGAATCAAGCTTTAGAACCTATCACTTAAGCAATGGCAAGAGGATTATAAGGACTATTTTGAAGGACCATCAACAAGCAATCAACTTTAAGGAACTCATTTTTGTTAATTTATTCGTATTACACCATCGTTGTAGTATTTGGATCATACTTGTTTGTTGTAAGGAATTGAATTTAGGTTTCAAAGGTTATACCACAAGTATAGGTACAAAAGGACAAGGGAAATATGTCTCTACCAAGCTCGAGAGAGATGCACAAGCACCAACATGGCAGTTTTGGTGACCGTGTTGAAGAGCTTACATTCAAAATGCTCATGTTAAGAGGAAGAAGCAAGCCTAAAAAGTTGCACAAGCACCAATATCCCTATATTGTTGTCGTATTGAGCTAATGGTTAACTTTCCTAAGAGAAACATGGACATAACATGGTTGCATTGTTTCCCGTATTGCACCTAACGAGCTTTACTTTGTTTCTTTTGTTAATTGCAATCTTATCATGGGTATGTTTTAAGTTTGTAATCAAAATCTAATTGAAAAATTACAAAATAGGATACTCTTTATTAAAGTCTAACTCTCTTTACTTATATTCTTATCAATCATTGATTGTGGCTAGCATTTCTTTTATGACTTCATGTGCATCATATCATTAAATCATTTAAGTTAACACAGTACTACCATTAAGTCATATTTGATAGTATTATAATTAATTCAACCCATAAATATCCAAAACCTAGTTTTCCTTAAAATTGGGGAACTTTGGTTATAATGTTGATTGTGGATATCTTAGTGATTATCTCTCCAGGAACATATATTTATTGATATTAGAGCATATGGGTGCCTTAATGACATGTTGGATGGATTATATGTGCTTGGATATTCTCAAAAGTAAATCTAAAAAGCAGGTACCATCAAATAAGGATGCCATCTGGTGATAAGTGGAAGATCGCATTCAAAACCTAACTAGCCTGTATGAGTGGCTAGTCATGCCATTTGCCCTAATCAATGCTCCTAGCATCTTCATGCGATTGATGCACCATGTTTCGAAAGACTTGCTAGTTAAGTTCATGATGGTTTAATTTGACAACATATTAATGTATAGAAAGGACTTATCTAACATATTGCTTACTTGAAAGCCGCATTTTCTACACTATTGTAAAATTACATGTGAATTTGAATACGTTGCTTATAGAGAGCTGCATTTCTAAGCGAGTGAATGTGACAAAGTGAGGGCAATTATTAGGTGGCTCGTTCTTAGAAATGTAGGTGAAATTAAGAGTTTTCAAGGACTTACCTCTTTCGATAAGTGATACACAAGGAGCAATTATAGTACCGTTACACCCCTTATGGAATTTACAAAGAAGAATACCAAGTTAAGATGGAGTAAAAAGAATCAGCGTAACTATGATGAAGTACAAACCAAGTTACTTCTATTCCTGTATTAGCATTACTGAATTTTGAAAAAGGTGTTTAAGTTGGAGTGTGATGCTTCAGGAGTGAGTATTGCGGCTATGTTGGCATTAAAAAGGCATCCTATTGCCTTTTTCAGTGAAAAGTTGAACGATTTTGTACTTAATTATTCAGTATACGACAAAGAATTATACTCACTAATTTGGGCCTTAACAGTTTAGTAATACAACTGTAAGATCTACAATAAGGTATTCGGGGTTCGGTTCATAAAATTTAGGGCGATCGAGCAAATTGTTCGATCCAGCCTAAATTTTGTTCGATCTAGCTCAAATTTTACGATAAAGTTAGGATTATTAGTAAAAAAATTTCGTTATTTATCGAAAACGCGTAAAACGAGTTTCGATAACTAAGAGTCGTTAAAAATAAATTATATGCACACTAAAAATCATAAAATAACTTAAATAATATTCAGAAGTATTTGTTTATACTATATATGAATTTACATGTAGGTAAAAATATGCGTAATTACTTAAAATATGCGAAAAATACTAAAATAATGTTAATTAATTAAATAAAACTTAAGAATAAATCAAGAAAAATTAGAAAAAATAAGGAATGATCATAATTTGGGTCATGGAAGCTAAGAAAAAAAATTAATCAATTAAATTAAAACAACAAAAAAGGCAATTTGAAAGAGGATAAGGCAATTATCTAATCAATTTAATGTACTATAATTTCCCTAGAGCTCTATAAATACCTCAAAAAATCTAAGAAGCTCATTTGGATAGTTGAAGCTTGTAAGGAGATCCCCAACCAGATGATCACCTGGGAGTGGATGGCCACCACTACTATACGGTAGTGGCAACACCCGGACTGACCAACAAGGCCTTAGTGGCCGGAGCAGCGAATGCTACTAAGTTCTGATTTTGTTTAAATTATTAAAAATATAAAAAAAATATTTGGAAAATTATGAAACATGTTATTCTAAGATATTTTAGTATATATATTTAGGGAAAAATTTTATTTTGATAAATTTATGTCTAGAAATATATTATTCTTAAGAAATCGTATAAAATTGAGCTTTGTTTGGTTTAAAAATAAATTACTTTAAGAGTATAGTTTTGAGCCCAAAATTTTTGTATAGACTAATTAAAAAGTATTTAAAACAATGTTATGAAGCCCCTTAGTAAGAAGATCGTAAACCAAAGATACTTGTAATTTAAATTACATAACAAAACATATATACTTGTAATTTAATAAGTTGTTGTATTTCGGAGTACTAATTTGTAGTATTCGGAGGTTTGAAATTGTATATAATTGTGCCTATTAAATAGTTGATTGTGTGCATGTGCTTGTTTCTGAGTTTAAAGATATGATTCTGATTGCTGTTTTGACTTGTATTGTATGATTTGTATGAAATGATCGATTATCCTAAATTGGACCTAATCGAATATATAACCTGTAAACATAAATCAAACTTATATAGTAACCTATTAGGAGAAACCTAGGGTTCTTCGACCAAATACCGACCCCTTTGAAAGGGATAGCGTTGAATAGTATAATTAATCTCTTCTTCATCCTTAGTCGAACTAAGTGACAAGTGAGGAGATTGCAGCAAGGGTGAAGTCGATGGTTTGAAGGTAGTCACGGGAGGAGCGGTGTTTCCATTACACAAGCCTAGATTTGGTCGTGAGCTGTTACATTAATAGAAACTCCTTAACTTAAATTAAAGCGAGTACAATTTCTCTAATCTCACAATGAATTAGACAATATTGTGCAATGACATTTGCTTCAACATGCATTATACCTAATAATTTGGTTGATAACTCTATTTGTGTTTGTTATATGGTTTTGAGTCTCCATCCCAATTTACTGAGCTATAGTTGCTTACATCCCTATAAACGTTGTTGCAAATGCTAGCTAGGAAGTGGCCATATAAATCCCAAATCTAGCAACTGCTGTATCCTAGGAAGTAAGGATATAAATTGAAGACCGGATACACTTACAGTTATAGATTACTCTTTAAAGATTTTAGTATTAATTTACAAATTACTTAAGTAGATTAGGATTAAGTTGGTAAATCTTGTAAAGACACTCAAGTTATTTCAATATAAGTATGTATTTTTCTTAAGTTCATAAGTAAATAACATACTTAATTTATGAACTATTTACTTCAAAGCAAGTTAGTTATGAACGCCTTATGTAAATCAGGTCTAAGATAGCAGCTAATGGTAAATTTATATCTTAGAATGGTTTGCACGATAAAATTGTTACGACTCTATTACTTTGGGATGAGACAACTACATATTGCCACCAGAGTTTATAATCTATACGAATCACGAGTTAGTTAAGTACTTGAAAGGACAATAAAAGTTGTCTCAACATTAAGCCAAATGGATCGAGTTTCTTGATGACTTCATCTATGTTATCAAGCATAAATAGGGAAACTACAATATAATAGAAGACGCCTTATCCCACAGGTATACACTTATTCTTCTCTATAAACTAATTACTGGGATTTAGCTTACATAAGGAGGGGCTTGCAATCGATAGGTTTTATTTAGTGGAAGGATTTTTATTTAAAAGGGTTAGTTATGAGAGATTTATTAGTGAAGGAAGCTCGTTTAGGTGGCTTATTGGGTCATTTGAAGGAGAAACAAACCCTAAATTATTAAGGGAACACTATTTTTAGCTGAACATGTTAAAGCATGTACACTATCTAATTAAAAGGTGTACTGCTTATAAATGTGTTAAGGGTAAATGGGAGAATTTTAGAGATTATATGCCCTTACTTATTCGATGCAACCTTAGAATAATTCGACTATAGACTTCATTTTTTGCTTACCTAAGACAAAGAGAGGGAAGGACTTAGTTATCATGGTTTGTAGATTGCTTTAGCAAAACATCTCACTTTGTCCTATGCCATCAAATGGACGATGTTGTTTTTATTGTTAACCTTTTTTTCTATAAGAAGTTCTAAGATTAAACAGTGTTCCACGTAACATAGTGTTCGATAGGGATGTAAATTTCCTTACTTTCTTTTGGACGACACTATAGAGGAGCTGAGCACCAAAATCTTATTCAACATTGTATGCCACTTGTAGATAAATGGCTAAACTAAGATTATCAACTAAACTTTAGGCGCTTCGCTTAAAACCATAGTTGGCAAGAATCTTGTCGACTATGATTTGCGCTTCCCTAATGTTGAGTTTTCTTATAATAAGTTAGCACATACATTGGTAGGTTCCCTTTTAAAACCGTATATGAATATAATCCAACATTCCATTAGATTTACTTCCAATACTAACATAGAAAAAGAAGATTTTAGTAAGGTTGATAGATCTAAGAAAGTATAGAAGATCTATTAGAAGGTCATCGAATAATTATCAAAGATAGTCAAAAAGCAGTAGTAACAAAGGAAGAAAGCCAATGACATTTCAACCATGAAATCTGATATGCATACTATTGTAGAATGATACACGAGTAGTGGTATCACATGAACCAGGGGTGGGTTTGAATCATAAGATGGTACGAAAACTAAATGATAGTCGAATAGGGTTCTTATGCACTGATGATGGATATAACACACCAATGCCTCGCACAAGTTCAAGTTACACTTGATATGAGGCATAAGTGTCATAAGAGGTTACTTGTCATTAATCTATGCTCATTGGATTAGATAAGAGTAAGAGGAGTAAGAAAAACACTTAACTCAAAGGGGAAAAATGTCTGAATATTGAAGATATTGTTAGTGTGGCTATTACATTTTAAGGGTATTTGTATGCCTTAATTAGGGTAAGTTCTAAGTTACTTTAAATTACAAAAAAGAAAAAGAAAAAAAAAATTCTACTCTAGAATTAGAAAACAAATACAATGTAGGGTTAAAACAATAACAATGGAAATTAGATACGTATCCGCCTCTTGATAAGGTAGTCCAAATAAGTATTAGATGCAGGGTAGAGCTAAGATGATTAGGTCAGCATCGGATTGATAGCTTGAGAACTTAACGGGTGCTTGCCTGGATTGCTGGAATATGGGAGCTTGTCTTTAGTAGGTTGGCTCGGCATTTGGTTGGTGTGGGCTTAAATGTCTAATATATTGTGATCATGGGAGCTTGGTCCTCAATATAAAAAGGAGTTGTCAACTTTTAAAGGAACTTCCTCCTAAGAGATAGTGATCAGGTCGAAGGAGCTTAGGATACATATCAAGTCAGCTTAAAGGAACTCCTCTTCTTCTAGGGTTAGGTCCTTCTGGGCATTCGACATACTAGTGCAACAAGCTCTAGGGCTCAGGACTATACAATTGGCCCTTGATCCCCATCATCCCCTCTAAGCTATTTGAGATTTAAGATCAAATCTTGGTCAACTTCAGGTAGCTCATCCCTGGGCAAATACAAGCTAAGATCAACAAATGTTAAAGGAATTGGAGAAACCATATTCTTCGGGTAATTCAACTCTATAGGCATTGGGGTTGATCTTCTCGATCACTCTGAATGGTCCATCTGCTTACGAAGATAACTTTCATTTCCTGATATTAAGGAATTGATCCTTGTTGAGATGAATTCGCACTAGATTGCTAGGTTAGAATTCTTTAGCACTTTGTCCTTGGCTTCTTTTTCTCAAGCTTTTAAACATCTTGGGTTAGATGATTCATGACCTTTTGGTGCATTGCTCGGATGGCTTTTATTCTTTTGACAACCTATTTATCTTTAAGTTGGCTAAACGAGGGGTTTTGTCAAGTGGAAGCTTGAGAGTTATATCCATATTGGACCTCGAAGGGTGACTTTTTAGTGATACTGTAAGCTATTTTGTTGTTAACAAGATCAATTATAGGCAAGCATAGGTCCCAATTAGCTTAGTTATTCTTAACTGCAACTTGTAGTAAGGTGCTTAAGGTTTAGTTGACCACCTTAGTTTAATTGTCCATTTATAGATGGTAAGACATGCTAAATAATAGTTTAGTCCCTAGGCGCTTTTAGATGTCTTCCAAAAATGGCTTAGGAATTTTAAACCCTGATCCGATACGATAGTCTTTGGTATTCGATGAAGCTTCACAATTCCTATAAAAAGAGAAAAAAAAAATAGCCAAAGCATCGTTAGTTTGATTGTATGATACAAAATGTGTCATTTTACTAAATCGATCTACGACCACCATGATGGAGTCTTTTCCTCAAGACGTCCTTAGTAACCCTAACACAAAGTCCATACTTAGCTTGGTTTATGGTTGGGTTGAGATAAGCAATGGTAAATAAGGTCATTGTTTAGCTCGGCTCTTAGCTATTTATAGGTAGCACACTTTTCTAATACATATTGCACGTCCCTCATCATCTATATCCAAAAGAATATTGAAGTAAGCATTTTAGGGGTACTAATCTTCTCAAAGTCGTTAGATAATCCTCCTCTATGTACTTTGTGCACTAGTAATACTCTCATAAAATAAGTTGGTATGCATAACTTCCCTTTTCTAAACAAACAAGAATCCATCCTCTCTATGATAGTCATCAATAGTTCGCCTTTCCCTACGCTTAGTATAAATTGAACCAAAGTGCAAGTATACAATCTCTTGATTACTTAAAACCCAAGGAGTCTTGTTTGGAGATCAGTCAAAAGAGAACATCATCATGATAAGATGTCGACCACCACATTGTTCTTGTCGTTCTTATCAACTAAATTAAAGTTTATTCATTACGGGAAATCAAATAAACTACATGTACTTATTGATGATACATCATATAGTTGACTAATCTTAAAGAAATCTAGGATAAAATGATCAAAGTATATTATAATTATTTCGTAGGTAGTTTATGGTTTACAAATAATTTTCGTTATCTTAGGTGGTAATGTCCTTTATAATGAAGAATCAAGGTTTTTCTGGTTAAGATAATGAGGTAATTGGAAAACTAACTTATTTTGAAGTAGTAGTTTTCATTTAAAAGTTAATCAAATAAGGATAATGAGCCCATTGTCAAGTAGAGTTTTAGAAGTAATAAAATGCATGCTATTACATAATGCATATACAAATGAAAGTTGTAGTTATAATCTATTAAAAGGATTATCTTCAACCAATTCTAGGCAAAGACCTTATATAGATGAAAATTGTTGTATAAAGAAGACCACTAATTCTAATTAATTATTCCATTTTCTTCTCTTATAACTCTAAGGCACTTTTTTTTTTGTATGAAATGATTTTTATTTAAAATTGGTTTCGATCCTACACTTCCCCTGTTCAATCAACTCATTCATATTTGAATCGCTTACCACTTTTTAACTGACCTTTATCACCGATACAATACCAACAAAGAATCCCCCTTTACCTTAATCTTTATCTAATCTTTAATGTTAAGTAACTTGACTTCATAAGAACTGGAAAATCTAGTCTAACTCCTCATAATGGAACTCGAGTTGACTTAGTCAAAATTAGGACCATTTTTTAAATTATAAAAACCTTTACAATGAGTGATACACCACATGGATTACAATATAATATATAAGAATGAATAAGATTTAACATGCAATAGCACTTACAGTGACAAGGTAAATATCAAATTTTTATCTGATCTTACTTTTCACTATAATGATACACATATTATCTTATTTTCAATGAATCTTTTTTTCCTTAAAAGATGGACCTAGTTGCTACTTTATCATATATTGTTAGTATTTTAATAATATTTTCTTGTATACACTTCAATTAAGTAGGAAATATTCTTCCAATAATTGGTATTTTTTGGAATAATGATTTGTTTTATTTCCTTATGTGGAGTGTACCTTTTTCTTTGTCTTGTTTTCCTAAATTTCATAGGATATTTCCCCCCTTAAACCTATGTATTTCATAGGATATTTCCTAATACCAAACTTAAGCTTGATTTATTAGATACAAAAACCAAATTTGATATATTTTCACATTCAACTATTGACAAAATTGTTGATAATCATTTTCTTTAAAAACCAACTCATATTAAATGGGGCCAATACTAGGGAGTTGGCACAAGTAGTGATTCTGATAATGTATGGGCTCATGTAAACATAAACTTATCATCAAAACAAGTTGAAAATTTAAAAAATTGCTCTATTAAACTCAAAAACAAACTCATGTGCAAATTCAATATCTACCTAAGTAAAAGAATTGATGTGATGTAAATGGTTTCTAAACTTCATTATGTCTTAGTTATTTAATGTTTATGGACCCATTTTTTATCTTCTAGACTCCTTTGTTTGAATGAAATTTTCTTTTGTAGCAAAAAAAAAAAAAAGAAAGAAAGAAAGAAAGAAAAAGCTAAGATATGTAGAACTTCTTGTGAAAATCCCTTAATTGTAGCCAAAATTTATAAAAGTAAATATTTTGTCATTTGACTCTTATAAAAGAATTAAAAGGGTAAAAGTTGAAGCTAATTGTATTTAATATTATATTATTACCTTTGCTATCATAGCTTTGTCATCTAAGTTACTACTAACTTAGTTATCTTTCTCATCTTATATTAGAAAGGAAAAAGAAAGGCCTTTGCATAATCAATCATTGCCTTAGAAAAATATGTCTAAACAAATTGATAATGTGATTTATGAGGAGGTGAAAAAGGATTTTTTGATGTATGGAATGATTGATAATGAGATATAAGGAAGAGGTTATAAAGGATTCTTTTGATGAAAAAGTTAAACATGTAGGAGATGGGAGGTGTAGTTGTGAGGTTCTAGAGAATGGGATGTATCAATTACCTTTGGAAAGGGAGGTTATGTGTAAGGTATATTATCTTAGGTCACTTGGCATATGATAAGTTGTCAACGAGATTTTGAATGTTTTTTAATTAATAAGGTTACTATTCTAAAAATTATTTAAGATGCACTAAAAGTAGCATTGCATAAAGTTTTCATGGAAGAATTGAGAGCCTCCCGTTAAAATAGTACTTGAGAATTGACTGATTTATCTAATAGTAAGAAAGTTATGCGTAATTGATACGTATTAAGTGTCAAGCATCAATCAGATTGCTGCATAGAGAGATATAAAGCTCCTTTAGGTAGAAGGGTATACTCAAACTTACAATTAAAAAGTAGCATATATACTGATTGCTTATAATTTTATTCAACTAATATTTTATATGGCGGGGAATTTAGATTGGCCACTTCATCAATTTAATGTAAAATTGCCTTTCTCAATGGAGAATTCGAAGAAGACATCTACGTGAAGATTTTTCTAGGGTTTGAAACTAAAGTTAAGAATCATTATATGGGCTTAAAGAATTTTCTAAGGATAATTTCAAATATTCAATAACACATTAAATTAACTTGGTTATGTTTGATCATAACTTGATCATTCTTTGTTTATAAAGCTCATTAAGGGATGTGAGAGAATGATTCTTATAATTTATGTTGATGATTTAATTACCATTGGAGATAATGATGGAGAAATTAAGCAGTTAAGAGAATACCTAAATCTAAACTTGAAGTGAAGGAATTAAGAAAGATAAAGCTTTTCTTTAGAATGGAGTTTGCCTTAATACAAAAGGAGACTTTCATATTCCAAATGAAATATGCTTTAGATTTATTAAAAGAAATAAAAAATCTAGAAAGTAAACATGTGGCTACACGATTCAAACAAAATTGGAATGGTAGATTTATGAAGTCAAATACACTTACAGACCGTGAGTGATAACAACGATAGTGGAATGTTTCCTTTATCTCTTACTAAAAAGACCTTGCATTGCTTCTACAGTTGGTATTATTAGTTTAATAATGCATGCCTCTACTAAATAATACTTATATTCCTTACAATATATACTCAAGTACTGAAGGTGACACTTGGAAAAGGCATATGATTTTTGCAAGTACATAAATGGGGAGATTGCAAGTTGGGTAGATGTTGACTAAGTTAGTGACATATTCTATTGCTTATCTACATTAAGCTATGGCATGAAGATTTGGAGAAATTTGGTAACTTAGCAAAGTAAGGAGAAAATAATAATAGTTAGGAGTAGCATAGAAGCATAATTTCAAGCTATTTCACAAGGCATATGACTTGAAAGACTGCTACATGATCAAAGGTTGCCATATTCCAAGAATAATTAGGTATATATTGTCAATCAATTTTCTATTTGTATTGTCAAGAATCTAATTCAATGGGATTGAATGAAGCATGTGCATGTTGATTGCCTTTTCATTAAGTTGAAGATCGAGAATAGTAGAATTAACTAGACATATATTTCTTCTCAAATCAAGAAGTGTATAAACTGACAAAATTTCCACCATTTGAAGTTATCTTAGATATCCTTCTTAGTCTTAAGGGGGAACTTTAGCATATTGAGTATATTTTTCTCTGTTCTTTCTTTAGTTATGAGAATATTTTTTTACTAATTGGAAGATTTTTTTTTTGAGAGCGATGTGATTGTATCTCCTTCAATGAAACGTATCTTTTTTTCTTTTCTTTATTTATTTATTTGCTGTCTTTCCTTCTTATTTCAATATATTTTTGTATATACCTCCCAATAAATGAAACTTCCCTCATATTATGTTCCTATCTTACATAAATTCTATTAAAGTGTTGGTAAGAGGTAGAGAGGCTAGAATAAAACTAGTTTAAAGGAATACTTTTTGGATAAGATCCTAAAACTGAAGAATTATTTTGTTAACTAATTCTTAAAATTTTAGTTATCAAATTAATTCTATAAGTGTTTATTAAGGAACTATAAAATGGATTAATATAAAAAATTGTTAGGGGAAATATGCATTTTCATTCCTATATAGATGGGTTTAATAGGTGCTAATTTTTGGAAGATTTAAAAGATCTTAAACATTGTTTCCCTACGTCAAGTAAGAGTAAGCTCTTCTTTAAAGATAATGGAACAACAAGGTTTATTTTTATTATCTTCATGGTCTTAAAATTTCAAACCAAGATAATTTAATTAAATAATTACCATTCTAATATGTGTTCTGTTCTCATATAGTGAGCTTATATTAATATCTCCATCGGGGAAACATTAGTTATTTGTGACCATGTCATAATGATATCCATATGTTGAGAAGATAAATCTTACACATTACATGTAGATACCATGAATAAAAGCTTCAATTTTTCCACTTATATGTAAAGTATAATTATGATGAAAAAATTTAACAACACGATCTACGTTTTAGCATTATCATGTGCTCAAATGATTAATGCTTTCACTTTCAATAAATTTATGAGCAATATTTTTCTCCAATATCTTATTATAAAATCCATCTCTTTATTTCTAAACCTAAGTAAAGATGCCCAATTCACTAAAAAAGAGAGAGAAGGAATTGTAGTTCATTAATTGACTAGCCTTAACATGTTTACTTAAGTGGAATACATGGTTTGTGTTTTTTTGTTTTTTTTTTGGGGGGAAGGAGGTGGAAGGGGGGTGCGAGTGATGATAAGAATCAAACCGCTGAACCTTAACTAGAGCCCAAGTGTTGGAGAGCATGGCCAAGTGAATTCTTTCCCTATGGCCCACCACTGAAGAGTCTGAGCTATTGCAATTTGCTAACCTAATGCTTTGGTCGAGCCGAACCCTCTTACATTCATCATTTGTCTCCAGTTGCTGGCCTAAACTACACTCGAACATCAACTTGGCTCATTTGACCATTGGCTTAGCTGACTTGAATCCAAGCTAAATATAAGCCCTACAACTAGTTACTCAAGGCTTCGATCGAGCCTAAATTATAAGTAAAGCTAGAAATATTAGCAAAATGATCCTGTAAGTTTGAATTTAAGAAAATAAGCAATAAAATAAAAGAATATAAAAATTTCAAATTTAAATATATAACTCGTTATTTATCGAAAATGCATAAAATGCATTTCGATAATTAACGAATCGCTAGAGATAAATTATATGTATACTAAAAATCATAAAATGACCTAAATAATATTTAGGAATATTTATTTGTACTATGTATGAATTTACATGTATGTAGAAATACGCGTAATTACTCAAAATACGCGAAATGTGTTAAAATAATACTAAATAATTAAAGAAAATTCATAATTAATTAAGGAAAAATAAATAAAAATCATGAAAAATAAGGAATAATTCAGAATTGGGTCGTGATAGCTGGGGAAAATAAGAAAAAAATCAGCCAATTAATACGTTGCTGTATTTTGGAGGCTTGAGATTATACTTGGTTGTGCTTGTTAGATAGTTGGTTGTATACATGTGCTTGATTATAAGTGATGCTATGATTCTGTCTGTTGTTCTGGCTTGTATTGTATAATTTGTATGAAATGATTGATCACCTTAAACTGGACCTAATTAAATATACGACCTATAATTACAATCGGACCCACATAGCAACCCATTAGGAGAACTTAGGACTCTCCGGCCAAATACTGACCCCTTCGAAAGAGATAGTGCAGGATTGCAATGGGTCCCTTCTTTATCTTCAATCGAACTAAGTGACAGGAGAGGAAGTCGCAGCGAGGGTGAAGACAATGGTTCGAAGGTAGTCGCAGAAGAAGCGAGGTCTCCATTACACAAGCCTGGGTTTGGTCGTGAGTTGTTGCATTAACAGCAACTCCTCAACCCGAATTAGAGCGGACGAAATTTCTCTAATCTCACGACGAGCCGAACAACGTCATGCAATGGTATTTGCTTGAACATGCATTGCACCTAATAAGTTGATTGATAACTTTGTTATGTTTGTGGTATAATTTTAAGTCCCCCATCCTAACTTACTGAATTGTGGTTACTCACATCCCTATAGATGTCGTGCAGGTGCTGGCTAAGAAGCGGCATACAACTACTCTGAAGCTAGCAACTGTTGGATCCTGGAGAGTGAGGAAAAATATTTGAAAAACAAACATATATTCTTAAGGTCTAAGTTTTTATTTTAGAATTTTTCATTTTTGAATAATGTAATAATTGAATTATAGTGTATATATATAAATTTTCTCACTTTCTTAGGTAAATGATTTATTTAAATTACAAACTGTTTACTTTAAAGCAGGTTAGTCGTGGACGCCTTATGTAAATTAGGTCTAAGATAGTGGTTGTAAGGCTAACTTCTATCTTCAAATAGTTTATACGGCGGGGCTGTTACGATTCTGCCGCTTCGGGGCATGACAGTAAACTAAACATATTCGAGGCGAATTTACTTCAAAAGAATTATCTACTTAGCTCGGTACGGCTAACCTATCACTTCTGTTAGGCACCTCGGCTTGGCAATTACCAACCTGAACATATAGTTTGTCTTTTCCTATTAGAAAGTCATATGTCCGCAACGAGCCACGTGTCTAAGCAAAACACATGACAAATTCCTCCATACAAGATACCCATATTTGTTGTTTTTTCAATTGTATCCTTTATCATTCCTTGTATACTACCTCTTTAGGGTATTACCCTTTTAGTCTTTTCTAATTTAAGCAGCTTGCCTTAATTTTTCAAATATAAATACCTACCATACATATACTCGCATAATGATCTTATCTCAGAATATTGAATATACTCTTTATGAATATTGTTCTCATTAACTTATTTACTTACTTCACTTTTATCATAATCCTTAAGCAAGGCTAGCTGACAAGTAACATCATCGGATCATCTCGTGTATCATATTAAGTTATGCTGTGAGTCCTTAAAAGTTTCCTTGTCCATTACATCATTGCTGTTCGTGGATTTTCCTGTTTCACTTTCTCTGTTTTCGTGCAATTCCCATTTCGTTCTTCAAGCTATAACCCATCCTTATAGTAGGTCTTGTCAGTCCTTAGCTTCTGTTCACATTGCGAGGTGGGGGGAGGGGGTGGGGGATGGGTCATTCCCTCTAATGTATGAAATAATGTCTTGTAGAATTCCATATAATAAGTTTTTTTTTAACCTACTTAACAAGACATTTGAACTTCTCAACTCTAATAGAAACTTTTTACATTTGAATAGATATCGTTTAAACCAACTAACAAAGACGTTTTTAACTATTCTTCTAAAATAGAAAACTTTTCCTCTTATTTTACACTAAACACTTAGTTTAGTGTCATTATTGGCAACTTATTCAAGATTCCTCCATTAGATTGTCAATCACCTACTCATGATTCACAAAGCACTAGCTCCTATAATTACGCCTAAATAACAAGTTAGATTATATTCAAACTATTCCTTATTATTTATTTCTTAAAGTTATAATAGGTGAGAGGTGGTTATTTGCTTGAATCTTCATGCTTTACATTACAACCAAAAAGACATAAATAATCATATTCACATCTCTATAAGTGGATTTTCTTTGTATCGCATTTATGACCATGGGCTCATCCTTAAGGTTATTTATCAAATTGATAACTGAACACATTGAACCGCAAAATATAGTTTTGTTACGTTTAGGTTTGGTTTACAGTTTAGTTTGAGGAAGGTTAAAGTGATTCATAATTTGGCTTAAGGGGTTGAACCGGACCGAATTGCTTAAACTCGAATAGAATTGTTTCTTATTAAAAAATAAGAAAAATAAGTGATACTTTTTATTTTAAACCCTGTAGACATTCAATCTAACTCGATTGACTTGCTCTTTTTTGTCATTTTTTATTTTATTCTTAACATCTACAATCAACTCATTTTCCTTCATACTTTAATCGGCTTATGCACCTTCACTATCATTGAAGATGAAATGTTCTCATGATATAATCTAATGTGAGTTTAGTTATTGCATAATATTCCTCGATTTAGATCATCAATGATGATTGAAAGCTCCAATGGCTATTGTTATTATCAAAAAGAAAATGGTGCTTTTCAAAAAGTAGTTCGAATCAAACTAAGTCACATTTAAAGTGATCGATTCAAAACCTCAAATCATTATAAATAATTTTGTTCATTGAGAGTTTAGACTAAACCGAACCACAAACACTCATATTCATCTTGATCCATAAATATATATAAAAGCAAACTTTTAAAACTTAAGAGTGTCGTCAGTCCTATGTTTACATAGGTAGACCCCATTAAACTAATTGATTTAGATGTGCAACCTACCATTAAGAAACATTTATTGTATTTTATCCTCATTTTATTTTTAATATTTTATAACTTACTTAACTATAAATTGTTTTTACCCTCTTAAACTTCTATACTTAGTGATTTTTTATAATAATTTAATGTTCCCACAATAGTAAACTAAAGAGCCCATTTTAGTAGCAATGCTTTTTAAAAGATCTCTTAATAACTCCTTTATCAAAGGATCTACTAAATTAGTATAGGTTTTTACATAAGTAATGGTTATGACTTCATCTCTTATTAGTTATCCGACATGCTTAGGTCTTAATCTTATATGTGTAAACTTTCTATCATATACTTATTGTGGACATGAGACATTGTAGATTCATTATCACAAAAGATCGGAATCGTCTGCATTGTTTGTGACTACTACTCTATTTCAATGAATAAATCCCTCAGCTATTTTACTTCTTTACTAGCTGTAAGAAGTGTTATAAGTCTCTCTTGTAATATGATATATACAGTTTTTTTAGATGGCTAACTTAAGACTCCATTACCTAAGGTAAATATCCATCTAAAAGTTGGACTCCTATTTCTTGCACTTATCATTGAACTCGCATTCAAATGACCTGCTGGTATGATTGGAAAGCCATCATAAACGAATTAGAATTTCACAGTTTTATGCATACTCCTAAGCATTCTACACTATTAAACATATCATAAACCACTCAAGAACAGTCGTTAACCAATAATCCATCAAAATTACCAAAAGCAAAACCAATCACCATAATGAATCATACCTATACATTGTCAATATCATTTCTAAACATATCCTCAAATACATATTACCCATAATCAAGTCATAGGCTCATTGTTTTACTAATTCTCAATTTAATTCAACTCCTAATTAGAAATATATTAAAGAACCATTAAATTACTTTGTAAAATAGTCAAATTAGCAATATTGAAGTTAAATGTAATCCTTAAACCCATTAAGAGCCACAACGAGCATTTCTTCATACCTATATCTCGTTAAATGTAATCCTTAAACCCATTAAGAGCTACAACAAGCATTTCTTCATACCTTTATCTTAACTTAATTAATCAATTCTTAACCTAAATATACTTAAATTCATCTATTAACATGAATTGATTCAATATCATATAAATCATCAAATTAAACATCGGCTCCACATGCATATGTGGCATTATATATATAAACCCATTTTCATCAAATTATTTCAATTCAACTTCAAGCAAAGCTCTTAAACTGAACTCAAAGTTCGAATGCATATCATATAATTAAACATAAAAAATAGAGTTAAACTTGAGATCATGTATACCTAATCTAAATTGTAGACCTAAGTTCTTCTTAAGCTAGAATTGAGTTCGAACCGAAAAGACCTCCACCTCCTTAGTCAAATGTTCCAATCAACATCAAAATAACACTATTTCTACTATCTATATTTATAAATTTAGTAAATATCTTAACTATACTTAAATCTAATTAGATTACTTGAAGAGTTGAAACTAAACCTACCTTTACCTACTTAGAGCTCCACACCACTCACTAAGTTAACTAAAACTCCACTTGATTTCCTTTGATTTTCCTCAATTCCTTGACACATTACCCCTTCATCTCCTCCTTGTTCGGCCTTTTAAGAAATTCTAATCCATAAAAGACCTTTAAGGAATTTTAATTCTTAAAAATTATGAACTACTATTTCTTCCTTTAACCTAAGAAATGCAATTGAAAAAAAAACCATCATTACCTTGTATCTTATTCTCCTTCTCCAACATAACACCACCACTAGATTTACCCACACCAATCAACTCTAATGCATCACTTACCCCCATTTACCATTGTAGTCATGAACTAACAACCACTACATTATCTGTACCTATCCTTGCACCATCACCAGCAATTAAACCACCTATCACCATCATTGTCTACCTAACTACTATGCATAATAGTCCCCTTCGCTATTATATAACCACTAATACTAAAAACCAATAGCATTTTTGCTTACCCTTCCCTTCTTGTTCAAAATAAACCTTACATGTCTGTTACTTCCACAAGCCAAAAAACACCACAAAACTGTAACCTTAGTCCATTTCGCTCTCACGTTACTCTTATCTCTCTACTTCTTAATCTACCCATCAATGTTAACAAACCTGCAGGACCCAAGCTTTATCCTCATGCTTTGATCATAAGGTTTGTGTATTAATTAATGAAGACTTGCTTTGACCCTTATAGAGGTTTTGGCACGCTTTTCATTGAAGCAGGTCTTCTAACTTCTCACTCACTTGAAATTTATTTTCGTTTTGGTTTTTATAAGGTTTATTTTGCCTTTGATCATTATGTTAGCTAGTATATAGTGTTGACCAATCAAGATCAATTAAATATTCTCCCTTTATTTTGTTTTTAACCCATGTTTCACAATTTTATTTTGAAAATGCGTTTTCTAGAGTTTATTCTAAACGTAGTTTTATTTCAATTAAGGTAGAAGAAAAAGATGATGGCAATTTAGTTATTTAGGTTTTATTACAGGTCTATTCCTTATTTGTTTTTTTTTATCTAATTAAACAACATATGAGTCAGGTACTTAATGAATAGGAATCGAGCGGGTAAATTTAGAATATTACTAAAACTAACTTGATTAACATAAAAAAACTTCTGTATAAGCTTGGGACATTAGCTAAAGAAATCTCGTAAGCTTGGAATTTAAAAATATAATGTGATATCCCACAAATTAGCAACTAGGACATGAATATTTCAGTATTAAGGCAAAGTCCAATCCTTGTACGATTAGAGTCAACAGTTAATTTAGGGTACTTGAGAAAATAAATTGATTAGGTTAAAAACTTACGAAAAATATAATAACCCTAATTAAGGAATTCCCATGCGCTTGAAAGTAAAAAATATAATAAAATATCAAAAATATAATCAAAACAGTGAGGATTTACCTTATATGAGTCCATAAAGTCGTATTTAGGGCAATTGTATATAAATTTAGGACCTTTGGGAAAACATATCCAATTCAGCCCAAACTTTATGACTAAGTTAGAAAGCTAGTTGAAGTGATCAAATAAAGTTAAATTTTAAAGATAATATCCTAAAAACCCAATTTTAGCATTAGAAATATAATTATTCAAAATAGTGTAAAACTTGTCGAAACTCCTAAAACCAAGTTTAATGCAACAAGGACTTAGAAATAGGTTACTTAAGCTATAAAAAGGAATAATATCGTATAATATACTAAGTGAATATATGTATATTTTTGTGAATATACTCGGTTTATATAATAAATATACCCATAAATTAACTCGAAATTATATAATTATATATAATAAGCGATAAATTCGCAAAATTAAATAGGAAATGCATTTGAAAAACAAAAGATATGCTATAAACATGATTACATGTATATGATTACTCATCACGTGTATGATATATATATATATATATAGGATATATACCAATATATGAATAAAATTATTAAATATTAACATAAAAAAACCAAAATATCCTAAAATATCATCTAAAAATTATAAAAAAAAAATAAGAAATCACCTAGAATATTATTGGATTAAATGTGGAGCAACTTAAAAAGGATAAATAATTGCATCAAAAGCAAATTTGTTATAAGTTGACACCTCATACTTGATTTTTACACTTGTAATTAAGGAAAAAATTGTTTAATAACTAAGAAAAAAATTCTAACTTACCTAGAACACTATAAATATGATACTAGGACTTAGATTTTATATTTTAGCAACCAAGAATACTTAAGAAAAATTCAAAAAAAAAATTTAGAAAAATTGGACAATAAATAAGAAAAGTAGAGTAGAGACCGAACCTAATCTAGTTACCCAAACCCCACGTGTTCTATTGTTGAACCCTTCCACCACTATGTAGAGCCACCTACATCGCCAGAGCTCCAATAAACAGGTGAGTCAAAATTCTCTCACGTTTTTAATCAAATTTTAAAAAATATTAAAGCATCTCAAAAAATTATATCTAGGTTATTTTAGATATATTTTCATGTTGTAATTTTGTTTTTGTAAAATTATGATTATTTTATATACTTACTTAAGAAAGTCACTATTTATTCGAATTTCGACTATCAAAATAAATGCATTAAATAATATAGTTTTTAGCTCAAAATTTTTATATATAATACATATTAAGTATAGCTAATTACTATGTAGCCTAATTTTCAATTCATGTATCTTAATAATTATTGTATTTTTTACCCTAAAAATGATTAAAAATAGGGCTAAATGATGAAATAATTATTTCAATATGATCGAAACGATATATTAAACATAGTAGTGTAACTACATATATTATCAATATTTAATAGCTTAACTTAAATAATAAAACTATACTTTATTACATAAGGAAAATAATAATATACCTTAGATATATATATATATATATATAATTTAAGAAGGGAATAAAAAAGTAGATAGAACCCTGACATTTTTGTAACTTTTACGAAAATTAAATATGGGTTTTGTATATATATAGCGTCTCCTAATGAAAAAAGCATCAACAATACGAGTTTTTCACAAAGAGCATCGAGACAGATAAGTAAGATTAATGCTTCACAGCATTTTGGAGTATTATTTTAGAATATCTAAAAACTTTTGTATATATTTATTTGTGATTGTAGTTAACTGTTTGTATATATGTAGCGCTTGTGTTTGAGATTTGATTTGTTGTGATGAGAGTTGAGCTTCATTTTATGGTTGTTCTATGAATATTATGCTTAAATTGTTTGAGCTCGGTTGATCACTCTAAAAATGAACTAACTCACACTCAACTTAACACCTAACTTGATATGTATTGCAACCTATTAGAGGTAACAAATAGGATTCTCGGGCCAAACATGAACTCCTTTCGATGAAGATAACTGAAATGGTCATTTTCCCATCTTTAGTTTAACTAAGTGATAGGAAAGGGGGTCGCGATAAGATTAGTGGCTGTTGTATGAAGGTAGTTACGAGAGGAGGGTTTTCTCCATTGCATAAACCCCAATTTAGTTTCGATTTACGAGTACGGTATGTTAAGCTCTTTAACTTAAATTAGATCAGGCGTAGTTTATCTGATCTTACGAAGAATTGGATAACGTTGTGCAATAGAATTTGTTTGTACACACTTTGCATCTAACTAACTAGGTTGAAAACCTTGTTTATGTTGTGCTAAATACATACTTTTATCTCCACTCCACTTACTGAGCAAGTTGTCGTAATTGCCTTATTATTTGTTTAACAGGTTTCGAGTAGATTACAAGTACTTACCTAAAACAAGAACACTAGTAAATTAAGACGAGAAGTGAGGCATAACAAGGAATGATCGGTTATGGTCTTTAGTATTGACTTTGTAAACTTTTAAAGAAAACTACACAAGACTCCTCAATGGGCTCGATAGTTTTTAATATTCTTGTTTGTATATGAAATGATAGGTACTTGTGAGATTTACTATCATACTTTTACAAAGTTGAATTTCAAGTTTGTTTTTAAAAATTATTCTATAGGTTCATATCAAACATGTATCAAATTGGATACTTCAAAGGGGTAGAGTCAAGTACATTTGGTGTGAACTAAGTCTAAAATAACTATTATAAGATTAGTTTTTATCTTAGGATGACTCACATGGTGAGACTGTTACTACTCTACCTTTTCGGAGCATGGCATATAATAAAATATTAAGAATATAGTCAAAATAATAGGAATTTACTATATCATTATTATATTATTGATTACACGTGAAGTAGATTCCAAAAATTAATAAACACTTAGAAATATATTATAGGAGTAATATAATTAATATTTGACATAAAATAATATATAAAAGACATGTATGTGCATCAGGTATAATTATTATATAAATATATATACCCATAATTAACGTAAATACTCAAAAATGAATAAATATTATAAAATAAATAAATAAAAAATATAAGAAAAACATTTAAAAATTACCAAAGACATATGGAACGTTTTAAGAGGCTTAGCAATGGGATAGAGAGTGCATGGAAATTAAAAAACTCATTTTGTGACACTTAACTATACCTTTACACTTGTCAATTGTGATTGGAAAAACCAAAGTAACTCTAAAATGAATTGTAAAACTAGAAAAAATCTATGGGAAGTGAGATACAGAGATATAGTGTGAAATTAGAAATTTACAAATATTGCATAAATTAGGGGGATCTCAGGTACCCAAAGAGAACAACTAATTAGAATTAGAAGGAGGTTACTACCTTAAGAAGTGCCACTTGCCTAGTTAGGTCGACATACCCTCCTCTCCCCATGGTGGCCCCTATGGTAGTCGAGCTTATATTTCCGGTAAGTCTCCAATTTCAACAAAAATTTAGGGAAAAACAGCAAATAATCACAAAAAATCATCAAATTTAGTTTTTATATATATATATATATTTTGCATGAGGAATTGAAATATTTAATCATATTTTCAATGTAGATATGGGGTCTTTAAGAAAAAAGAAAAAAGTCCCAAATTTTAAGCAAATAATCAAAAGACCAATTGATATAGTTTCGACTTGAAATTTTTTGGTTATACTCTTAAGATATTAAATTTTGATATTATGTGGTTAGATTGTAAAAATTGTATTATTGGATTTTAGGGAAAATTTTGTTTACATCGAAACAATGTATTGGACGGGTATTTGCCAAAAGAGCCTTATTATTCTTTGTGAAATTATAATAGGACTTATGATTATTGCCTTATAACAACTTAAAGGGGATTATTATGAGTTAAGAAATGATGATTTCAAAGTGAAAAGTTAGTACTTAGCGAATTTAAAGTTAATTTTCTAAGTTATAATATTAATATAAGTGAATAGTTAGTGTAATGGGAATTGATGTATGTAATTAATGTTTTTAGTTGATAATTACTGACATTACAAAGTATGGAAAATTCTGGAAATGTAAGGTAAGTTTATATATGAGTTAAATAGTAAGTTGTGGTAATGGCCAAAGATCAGAAACTATGTCAGAAAGAAGGTCGAGATGTATTTTGGGAGTGAATACTTGATTATACTAAAAATAGGTCGTGAGTCAGAAAGTAGTTGATATTGGAACTTTATAACCACAATGAAGTCAGAATGTAAGTCGAGAACTTCTTAAGTAAAAACTTAACTTAAGGTAATGGGTTAGAAACTTAGTTAGAAATTTACTTAGAACCTATCTCAAGTTAACTAAAAATTAGATAAATAACTAAAGAACCTATTTATATTATAATGTAAACTTACTTAATAATGAAAATAAGTTATAGGAGTTCATGACATTACATTCAGGTAAGGTATGATCGATGCTTGATGTCATATTAAAGTATCATAACAGGATACTTATAGGAGTAAGAGTGCTTGTTTGTGGTTGTAGTTAAATCGTTTGTGCGCATGCTATGTGTGTGCTTAGAATGCTGGTTTGTTGATTGGGAGTTGAACTCTATGTACTGTTTTTTGCTTGAACATATATCATATCTTACATGTATAAACTTGGTTGCTCACTTAATAATCTAGACTAATCTTAAGTTGACTAAAGATTTTTAACATGATATTTACGATAACCCAATAGAGGTAACGATTAGGTTGACTAAATATCTATACATTCGTTAGGGATAGTATAAATGGTTCTTTTCTTACCCTTAGTCAAACTAAGTGACATGAGAAGGGGTCACAATAAGGTTGGGATCCGTGGTTCGAATGTTATCTAAGGAACAAGGTGCTCTCCAATGTCATGCCCCGAAGCGGCAGAGTTGTAACAGCCCCATCGTACAAACCATCCTAAGATAGAAGTTGGCCTTACAACTGCTATCTTAGACCTGATCTACACAAGGCGTCCACGACTAACCCGCTTTGAAGTAAACAGTTTGTAATTTAAATAAACCATTTATCTAAGAAAGTGAGGAAATATATATATACACTATAATTCAGTTATTGCAATTAAAGTTCACAATATTTCTCCGTAATATCTATCCTAGTTATTACATTATTCATAAATGAAAAATAATTGTAAAATAAAAACTTAGACCTTAAAAATATGTGTTTATTCTTCAATGTTTTTCTTCACTCCCCAAGATCCAGCAGTTGCTAGCTTCAGAATAGTTGTTTGTCGCTTCTTAGCCAGCACCTGCATGACGTCTATAGGGATGTAAGCAACCACAGCTCAGTAAGTTAGGATGGAAGACTTAAAACTATACCATAAACACAACAAGGTTTTCAATCAACTTATTAGGTGCAATGCATGTGCGAGCAAATACCATCGTACGACGTTGTTCGACTTGTCGTGAGATTAGAGAAATTTCACCTGCTCTAATCCGGGTTAAGAAGTTGCCATTAATGCAACAAATCACAACCAAACCCAGGCTTGTGCTATAGAGACATAGCTCCTCCCGCGATTACCTTTGAACCATTGACTTCACCCTCGCTGCGACCTCCTCTCGTATCACTTAGTTTGACTAAGGATGAAGAAGGAACCATTTTGCAATCCTGCGTTATCCCTTTCGAAGGGGTCGATATTTAGCCGGAGAGTCCTAAGTTTTCCTAATGGGTTGCCATTTAGGTCCGATTATGATTATAGGTCGTATATTTGATTAGGTCCAGTTTAAGGTAATCAATCATTTCATACAAATTATACAATACAAGCCAGAACAACAGACAAAATTATAGCATCACTCATAATCAAGCACATGCACACATTCAACTATCTAACAAGCATAACCCAGCATAATCTTAAGCCTCCAAAATACAGTAACGTATTAATCCTAACTTACCTCAACTCCTCGCTCACTCACTTGAGGTCCGACTTGCTCAGGCTATTGTCGATCATCCCTATAACACAAACGTGGTTTCAGTTTTTTATATAACTATTATAGGTTCGTTTCATCCTATAACACTTATTGTTATGTTTTGTTTTGTTAAGGGTTTAATTTTCCTAATTATCTGGGTCTTAAGTCTTTTACAATTATTCTAGGTTTGGGGTTAGGTTCGGGTTCGGTTTCCGGATCGATTTCTAAATTAAGTTTTAGTTCAATTTTTAAGTATTATTTTATACTCTAACCCTAGAAATTCATTTCAACTCATAATGTGAAATTAATCTCATTACTTCCCGATTTCCTAAATACCATCATTACCTCTAATTAGTATTTTATTTCACCCGGTACACTTAAATCCTTATTAGTGTACCGAATTTACTCATGATGTGAGAAATTTTTACATCTTTCATATAATTACATAATTTTAAGTTTTCTATCAGTTTTATTATATATCTCTATTATTTATATAATATCAATTTTTATCCAAATATTTTCTATTTATTATATTTCCAATAATTGTGTATCATGTACTATTACTTATTATGTACATAATACACATATAATATTTTTATCACTCTAATTAATATCTCCCAACATTAATTATCATTTCAAAATGTCTAAATTCATCCTAAATCAGATTTTACACCTAATTACCCTAATTTACAAAATTAACTTAAAATGTATTTTTTTCCATATTACTTATTTACTACATAATTAACCTAATAATTACATCTAACACTCTAAATGCTATAAATATCATACTCCATCAGATTTCAACATCCTAAAATATATACTTATTCACTAAATTAGTAATTAACCATTTAATTACTTAATTAACCTCAAATTACCCATTTTATGCCTCATTTTAGGGCCTAAAAATTATCTAAATTTTTTTAAAATGAAGTTTTGAAAATGGGCTTCATAGCACTATTCTATATCATCTAAGTAGTTTACACAAAAAATTTGGGTTCAAAACTACACTCTTAAGGTCATTTATTTCTAATCCTAATCATGCTTTGTTTTGCATGATTTCTTAAGGACCATATATCACGGGACATATTTTCATTAAAATAATATTTTTTTCTAGAAATTACGTATAAAAATATTCTAGAATAATAAGTTTCATAATTTTCTAAGAATATTTGCTATTCTTACAAAATTACACAAAATCGGGATAGAAATCGGACTCACCGGTATGGGTGGCTCCGGCCGTCGTGGCCTTGTTGGCCGGTCTGGGCATTGTCACTACCGTGTGGTGGTGGTCGTCGTCTACTCCTAGCTACTCGTAGGGTCTGAGTTCTCCTTTATGGCCCTAACTGTAAGTTTTTCTTATTATTTTTCCTAACCCTAATTTTCTCTCAATTTCGCCTATCCCTATTTTTCTCACACTCCAAATTGACCAAATGGGCTTCTAAATTTTTCTTGCTATTTATAGAGTTTTAAGAAAATTATTGTGCATTAATTTGATTAGACAATTGCCTTATCTTCTTCCAATTTGATTTTTGTATTGTTCTAATTTAATTGGCTAATTTTTTTCTTATTTTCCTCAGCTACCACGACCTATATCTAGATCATTCCTTATTTTTCCTGATTTTTATTTATTTTTCCTTAATTAATTATGAATTTTCTTTAATTATTTAGTATTATTTTAGCATATTACGCGTATTTTAAGTAATTACGTGTATTTCTACAAACATGTAAATTCATATATAGTATAAATAAATATTCTTAAATATTATTTAGGTTATTTTATGATTTTTAGTATACAAATAATTTATCTCTAGCAATTCGTTAATTATCGGAATGCATTTTACGCATTTTCGATAAATAACGAGTTATATACTTAAAATTTGGAATTTTTATATTCTTTTATTTTATTGCTTATTTTCTCAAATTCAAACTTACGGGATCATTTTACTAATATTTCTAGCTTTATTTTATAATTTAGATTCGATCGGATCTTTCAATCGGTCGAAACCTCAAATTGCTAGCTTTGGGGCTTACATCTATTGCATAAGTCCGAATTTAGTTCGATAGTGTCATGTTGAAACTCCTCAAAATCTAGGTTAGAGTAGATGAAATTACTCTAACTTCACAATAAATTGATTAAATATTGTGAGATACTATATATATTTGTTTATTGCATTTATATTTAATTAATGATTAAACAACTATGTTTACAATGTATTCTTATGACTCTGTTCCTTCTTACTGAGTTAGTTGAGTTTACATCCCAAAAGATTGTTTTGTAAGTGTAGAGTATTACCAAAAGATGTCTTGTTATAGTTGTCCTCAAGTTAGTTTTGATGGGTTAGGGAGTGAAGTTGTGAAGTCTAATGAATGGATTGAAACTTATGATACTTTTGTTTTTCTTTTGTGGGAGGATTATAAGGCCTCCTCACTAGCTCATTGTTATATTTACATATGTAAAATAGTCCTCCTATGGAGATGTATAATTTCTTTGATAATTGAGAAACTTTTGACGTATATAAGTTTACGTGTAAGAACTAGTCTATTTATAAATACAAGAAAATGTAAAATGTTACTCCACAAGTCTTATATACTACAGGTGCCCATCTAACTGTTTCAAAGTTTGTTGAGTCATCGTTCGCCTTATGTAAACTATACCTATGTTAGCAATTAAAGAGGGTAGCTTTTAGCCTAGATTGGTTTATACGGTGAGACTGTTGTGACTTCTTAAGTTTGGGGTATGACATAACTTAATGGCAATTACACCTTTATTCCATTTCTAACTAATTGGAATTTTATTTTCTCTAATTCTATTCAATGAAGTAAACGTAATGGCAGATTGAAAACCTTACTAATCTAATTACAGATCTTGAAGTAGCAGCTCCTTCAAATCTTAAATCTCTAAATGTAAGTTGAAACGATCAAAGGGAAGTAAGATAAAACCCCTTAAGCTTCCTATATGTGGCAACAAAGAGAGGAAGAGAGGGAAAGGGAGTTAATTTTAGAAAGTTCCTTATTTTGACAAGAAAAACCTAACTAACATTCCCTCCTTAATTTAAATTATCTCAAAATTATTAAAACACCGCAACCTAATAAAATGAGAGTTAAGGATAATTTTAGAATTTGACAATTAACCTTCTTAAATTATCTTGTAAATCCCAATTGCTAAAATAACCCCTCTTAATTAATTTAGGTTAAGGTTATTTTAGCCATTTAGTAATTACTTAACCTTGTCTAGCAATTAAATTTTTAAAATCACCGCTTGTTAAATCCATGAATTCCTCCTTAAATTATTTTGTTACTTCCCTTGTTCCATGATATTTCAATATGAACCTACCCTTTTACTCTCTCTAAGCTTCTCTTAGTTTCACCAACAAGAACTATCGCTAGCTCTTAGTCACCATCCCAACCTATAATGAAGAACTAACCAAAGAGCCTACAAACTATAAGCTACAACTACCTCGATTTTAGCTCTATTAGATTTGTCTAACCATCTATAGCAAGTTCCAACAACATCTTCGCATCTAGCAAGGTAAGTTCTTCATCAACCTTTACATGTAATGCATAATTGAGCTAGTTTATGGGAACTTTATAGAATCTATAGGAAGAAAACTAAAATTTTTGGATGATTTAGTGATTGATGATCTTTACTCTATGTATAGTATTTATAAATGCATGAATGTGATAGGATCCCTGTAGTGTTGGATGACATGGTGTCCCGATTAGTATGTGGCTACGATCTCAAATCGTATGTAGATGAAAGTTTTTGTAAGTTTAAGGCCAAGTATAATGTTAATTGGATATAGATTTTACTATTAATCAACAGCTCAACTGATGGGAATTTGAGGTTTGAGGTGTCCTTATCTACTTATCCGCATGGCATACCAACCACTTTCAAGACTCTACTGTCTACAGAATCGAAGACGCCAACCTCGAGTCCCATAACCAATGGCCAACTAAACGATCTCTAAATCATAGTCACCTGAGTACTAGAAAGGTAGGTAAATAAGGACAAGCTTAAGTACATCAAAGAATTTGGAGCTTGTCATATGTTGAACTACTATACTATCATTTGAGATGTCAAAGACCCCTCCCTTTTGTCTTACGGTTTGAGTTGAAAATTGAGGCTACTAGTTGCCGACCTTATAGGGGGTGAAGATCAAGATAACTGAATACGTAATAGCTCTATCCATACTAAAATTTCTTTCGTTCTAAAAGCTAACCAATGAATGATGGCCATATACCTTACAAAGCACATCAAGGAATCCGCCAACATAAGCTTCTTTTATCATGATTTCCTTTGTACCTTTGATTATTCCTTGTATTTTACTCGTTTTGGATTGTATCCCTTTAGTCATTTCCTTATATAGGAAGTGACCCTAATGTATAGGTATGTAAACCCTTTTAAGAGGCAGTAGCTGAGACATTCATCATCTTCTTAAATATTATTAAGTATATTTCTTTCCAAGCTTGTGTTTCCCCTATCTCTTATCCGGTTCCTGTTCTAGGTAGGAATTAATAGCAAGTGCCATCACCACCACCATTTGTGAGTTACATCGTGTGTATGGAGCGAGTTCGCCTTGCAAACCTTGGTGAGTCATATCCTTGGTTCTGCTTGCATTTAAGTTAGAAAACCCCTTCCTCTCCTTTTCTTCTTAATAAGAAGTGCCCATTTCTAAGCTGAAGGTAAGCCCTAGTGGTTAAGGATCGCCTTAGACACATTAACTTTTAAATTCTAGTATTAAAGCTTGAAGTTTTAATTGGAGGTTATGAGTTGTATTCTTACTTATTTGGGTGTAAGAAGTAGTATAGTATGTTGTATTGTATTCTCAAGTGTTGAGTTATACTGTAAGTAGTACAATGAGTATCATATGCTTGTGATGGATGTTGTGAAGCACTATGTTGCATTCTATTTTACATTTTGAAAATAAAGAAGGGTGTGCTATGAGGCTTTAAGCAGTATGTTGTAGGACTTCATAGTTCTGAGTTGATGGTGTTGGAGTGAGGTTTGTAGGGAGTAATAGGTTGATAGAAAGGTGTAGCGAGTTGGTAGTGATAGTAGCCAGGAATTGGGTTTATTAGTATTGTTGGATAGTAGTAGTTTTTGAGCTAGAGATGTGAGATGTTCAAACTAAGTATACATGGTGGCATAGTAAAAGCCGGGAGTGATGCTCTAGGTCATGGTTGCCAAGGAAACTAAACTTCTCGTACTATAGATGAGATGATAAATGACTTGGTCTTAATGATGGTCAAAGTGATGACCTTCATACACAAGATAGCTAGTAACTGTCGTGTTGAGGATGTACATGATAATATTTGACCAATTGATGCTGACTAAGTTGGTCGTTGATTTGTTGTTATTAATGCCCGATTTGTTTCGAGTAAGCAGGCAGGAGTCTATAGACAACGGGAGATGACGAACAACATTACCTAGCTTTGCATCTAACTGGAGGAGCAGGCAAAATGGATATTGAGCTATGGGGGAAATTGAGATGGAAGTATTGAAGAAGAGGAAGATGACAACTTCTATGAATTTGAGAAGCCCCGTGGTTGAGCTCTTAAAGGCATAGTTAATGTTAAGGTACAGATATGGAGCTTTAATGGAGCTGGAAGTGCCAATGAGTACCTCAACTGGGACAATAACATTAAGAAGATTTATATTGTTATGACTATGATGACATGGACTAAGTTATACTAATCTCTTAGAATTTATGGGATATATAACTATGTGGTGGAAGAAGTTGCAATTTGTAAGGAGGCAAGATGACTAAGATGAAGTGAAAACTTAGAATGAGATGAAGCAAATGATGCATGGTCGCTTCATTCTTGAGCATTATGAATAGGTCATGTTCAAGAGACTTTAAGAACTAAAATTAAGGGACGAAGAATGTGGACGATTATCTCTAATAATTCCAGATGTTGATGTGACTTGGATAAGCCTAAAGCAAGGACCATCTCTTAATTCATCTCTGGTCTAAGGTTTGACATTAGAAGCACTGTTGAAGTTCAAAGGATAGGTTCCTTAGATGAAGTTACACAAATTGCACAGAAGGTCTAGCGATAAAAGCCTATACTGCTTAGTTGAGCTCTTATTATCTGACCTATGCCCTAAATCCAACCTCATTCTAGTTGACCTAGGTATAACTGAGATGTGGATCAATGCAATTCGACCTTTGATGGACCTAAGGATGGTAAAGGTAACGTTGACACCACGGAGATTGAAGTAAAGAAGGAAATCGGATGAAGCTTTGGAAGGAATACTTAAGAAATAAAGTGCTTTAAATGTCTTGGTTTCATAAACACAGCATCATAGTGTCTAAAGAAGTGGGTGATGGTTATGAAGGGAAATGAGTTGGAGAATGTTCATGAAGAAGAGTTAGAGGATGAGAGGGATGATCACAAGGATGCTATTGGAGGACTTCTTGATGAGTCTTATCAGGATGAAGAAGCTACTGTACATACGAAAAAGGGGAAATTCATGAACATAGTTATGCATTGAGCTTTAAGCATAGCTCCAATCGAAGAAGAGGCATAGAGGGAAAACATTTTCTACATTGTATGTAGAGTGTAAATGGAATCTATGTGTATTGATCATTGATGGAAGGAATTACATGAATGTAATTGTAGCTAGCTTGGTAACCTAACTTGCATTGCTGACTTGTCCTCACCTTCAACTATGCAAGCTTTACTAGTTGAATGAAAATGGTGCTTTACATATGACTCGACAAGCCTGTGTACCGATCTCCATTAGAGATAGGTATAAAGATGAGGTCCTCTATGATATACGTATGTATCTCATGTATTACTTGGCCAACCTTGGATGTTTGGCTAGCGACTACTGTACAGCAAATATAAGAACACTTACCTATTTCAGAAGGATAGGAGAAGAGTGGTACCGACTTATTTCAAAGGTCTAAGGTGTCTTTGCTAACCTATTTTCATGGTTTGTTAACCTCTTCTGATACTTTACCATCTATAAAACTGAAGATGTTAACCTCGATCCCCTATCCTATGGCCAACTAAAGGGTCTCCTAAATATGGTTGCCTGAGTACTCAGAGGGTAGGTAGATGAGAATAAGCTTAAGTACATTAAGGATTTTGAGATACCATGTGTTGAACTATTGTATTGTTATTTGTGGTTTCTAAGTTCCCTCCCTTTTGTCCTGAGGTTTGAGTTGAAATCTAAGGTTACCAGTTGCTAACCATATAAGGAATGGAGATAAGGACAACTTAGCATCTAATGGCTCTATTTGTATTAATTTTTTTTTCTTTTACTTCTAAAAGCCCGACCAGCGAATGATATCTACGTACCTCACCAAGAACATAAAGGAATTTACTAGAAGAAGCTTCTTTTTATCATGATTGTTATGCCCCAAAGTTATAGAGTCGCAACAATCCCGCCGTGTAAACCATTCTATGATAGTAACTAACCTCATAGTACCTATCATAGACATGATCTACACAAAGCGTCGACGACTTCTCGCTTTGAAGTAAATAGTCCAATTAAGTGTTTAGCTAAAGTTACAGTAATTATCACAAATTTTTAATCAACATACATAATTATATGTAAAGTTTACAGAACTTCCCAGGAAACTCTACATAAACATAATAGTTTGTTAATTTACATAACGACTATCAGTCTTTCATTCTTAAACTATAAGGGATACTTTAGCTATACAGCTACTACTAAGCAAATTGATCGTCACACCCTAGGCTTCAAAAGAACTAACCTTTAGATAATTATAAGGTGGCATAATACTTGAAGTATTCAGAAATCAAGACCCGTAAAAAAAGATCTATATGGGTATGAGCAACTATAGCTCGGTAAGTTGAATTGGAGACTCATGAATGTATACAAACACAAACAAGATTATCAAGTAATTATTTTCATGCAATGCAATAAGCAAGTGTGATCATACAACGTAGTTCGGTCCGTTGCGAAATCAGAGAAATTTCACCTGTTCTAATTCGGGTTGAGGAGTTTTCATGTTATGCAACAGTTTACAACCAAACCCAAGTTTTGGCAATGGAGACACTGCTCCTCCTAAGACTATCTTTCGAACCAATGCCCTCATCCTCACCGTAACCTCCTTTCTTATCATTTAGTTCGGTTAAGGATGAGAAAAAGACCAATTGCTATCCAACGCTATCTTTATCGAAGGTATCGGTGTTTGGTTGAAGAATCCTAATGATTCTCTAAAAGGTTGCAATGCATGACAATTTAGGTCATTAGAGTCAAATAAAGATTAAATTCCATTTACGGTATTTAAACAATTTCACACAAATCCAGTCATAACACAAAATCAATCACATTACAAATTTCAACACGAATTCAGATACTCAAACATATGCATAAACTACTTACAATCACAATCATACACAATCCTAAGTTTCCAAGTACCATAAAATAGTACTTTAATACAGTAAGTAATAACCCAACTTATTCGGAATTCTCAATCGTTCGATCACTTAATTATAAGTCAGTTTGTCTCCAGGTATCTTATAATCCAAATAGGTCTTTTTAGTACTTATACTTTAATGATTCATATTCTAAGTTATAATTTAACTCATTTCTCCATGTATACCTATTATTACTAATGATTCATTCTACCTTATTTCGGGGTTCGGTTTCTAAATTAGATTCCAGTTTTGATTCTGGAATCTTAAATATGCTCAAATCCTAATGTGAAATTAATCACATTAAGCTTAAGTATTCTAATATCATATTGGGTCTTAATTTAGTGTTTTGAACTGTTCGATACGCTCTAATCCTAATTGAGGTACCGAATTTATTCCTAATGTAAGAAAATTTTATTCTTTTTATACAATTACCTAAAATTAAATTTTGTTTCAGATTTATTATATACCGATTTTTGTTATTATATTATCTAAATAACCCTAATTTTTCATATTTATTAATTTTCCAATTCCACATATTCCTAATTTTCTACAATTACCACATAATTCCTTTATTAATTATACTTAACACTCCAAATGATAGGATTAGGTTTCTACATCAGAGATTAATATCCTTAAACATCTAATTACTATATAAATTAGTAATTAATCACTTAATTAATCCAAAAATACCCAATTTTTCCATCATTTTAGGGCTAAAAATTTACTTAAAAATTTCAAAAATTAAATTTAGAAAAATGTCTTCATAGCACTATTCTATATCACTTAAGCATTCTATAGAAAAATTTTGAGCTCTAAACTGCACTCCTAAGCCTATTTATTTATAGTTATAATCATGCTTGGTTTTGCTTAATTTATTAAGAACCTTATATTTTTAGACATGATTAAACTTAATCACTATTTTCCCTAAATTTGCGTACAATAAAACTTTAGAATAATAAATTTCATAATTTTCTAGGCAAAATAAATAATTTTAAGAAATTATACAAAATTGGAGCATATGAGAGACTCACCCGGTCCGATGACTTTTCGGCTTCCAATACCGGTCTAGGCGTGTCGGTTAGTTTAGGTGGTGGGTTTGGAATAGGGTGGTGTCTCGGTCTCAGGTGGTGGTGGTAGCTTGGTCTTAGGTAGTGGTGGTAGTTTGGTCTTAAGTAGTGGTAATGGCTCAGTCTTGGGTAGTGGTGGCTCGATCCCGGGTAGTAGTGGCTCGATCCCAAGTAGTGGTGTGCGGGTTTGGTTCACTAGCCCCTATTGTACAGATTTCCTTATTTTTTTCTAACTCTAATTTTTTTCTTCCAATTTCAATGCTCTCTATTTTTTTTTTTACTTCTAACTTTCCAAATGAGCTCTGTAATTTTTTTCCCTATTTATAGAGCTTTGTAGTAATTATTGTGCATTTAATTGGATAAGATATTGCTCAAATCCTTTAATTTTTGCCTTTTGTGTTGCTTGATTTTGATTGGTTAAATTTTCTTCTTCAATTCTTGACTTGCCACGACCAAATCCACATCATTCCTTATTTCTTAGATTTTTTTTCTGATTTTTTCTTAATTAATTAATAATTTTCTTTAATTATCTAATTTTTTTAGCCAATTTAAGTAATTTCGCTTATTTTTATCTACACATAAATACATGTGGGGTATATGTGAACATTTCTAATTATTATTTATGTTATTCTATGTTTTTTGATATACATATAATTTATCTTTAGTAATTTATTAGTTATTAGATTATACTTTTCGTCTTTTCGATAATTAACAATTATTATACTTAAAATTTAAAAATTTTATAGTCTTCTATTTCATTACTTATTTTCTTAAATTCAAATTTACGAGGTCATTTTTACTAATATTTCTATCTATAGTTTAAAATTTAGGTTTGACCGAATCCTTTAATCGATTGTCCTAAACTTTATATACTAAGTTCAATCCTACAGTCATTGGCTTAACTTTAGGGCTTACAATGATTTCCTTTTATACCTTAATTATTCCTTATATTTTAATCATTTAGCAGGTAGCCCTAATTTGTAGCTATGTAAGCCCTTATAAGAGGAAGTAGCTGTTACGCCCTGAAGTTGTAGAGTCGCAACAGTCCCGCCGTGTAAACCATTCAATGATAGTAACTGGCCTCACAGTGCTTACCATAGACATGACCTACACAAGGCGTCGACGACTCTTCGCTTTGAAGTAAACAGTCCGATTAACAATTAAACTACAATTATGATAAATAGTGTAAATTTCTAATAACATGTACAATATTATATATATAAGTCCACAGAGCTTCCCAGGAAGTTTTACATAACATAACAGTTCACTAGATTACAGAATAACTACTAATCTTTCATTCCTAATTACACGGTCACTCTAGTTACACATTATACTAAGTAACTTGATCCTCACACCCCTGGCTTCAAACAGACTAACCTCTGGGTAATTGTAGGGCGGCATAGTACTTTGAGTGTTCAGAAATCAGAACCTGCAAAAGGATCTATAAGAGTATGAGCAACTACAGCTCAATAAGTTGAATTGGAGACTCATGAATGCATACAAGCACAAACAGGGTTATCAAACAATTATTTTCATGCAATGCAACAATCAAGTGTCATCGCACAACGTAGTCTGGTCCGTTGTGAAATTAGAGAAATTTCACCCGCTCCAATTCGGGTTGAAGAAGGGATCATTTTGCAATCCTGCGCTATCCCTTTCGAAGGGGTTGGTATTTGGTTGGAGAATCCTATGATCCCCTAACGGGTTGCAATGCATAATATTATTAATTATTTGGGTCGACTAAGATTAAATTCCGTTTAGGGTGTTCAAACAATTTCATACCAATTCAATGAGTCACAAAATCACTCACAATACAAATTCAGTACGAATTCAGATACATTAAACACATGCATAAACTACTTACAATCACAATCATATACAAGCCTAAGTCTCCGAGTGCTACAAAACTAGTACTCTATTACAATAAGCAATAACCCAACTTACTTGGATTTGCTCGATCGCTCGATCCCTTAATCGCAAGCTGATTTTGTCTTTGGGTGTCCTATAATACAAATAGGTCTTTTTAGTACTTAAAATTTACGGTTTCATATTCTAAGTTATATTTTAATTCATTTTTTTCCGTGTATGCCCATTATGTCCTAATGATTCGTTATACTCTATTTCGGTGTTCAAATTCTTAGTGAGATTTTAAACTTTGATTTCTAAGCCTTAAATATGCTCGAATCCTAATGTGAAATTAATCACATTAAGCTCGAGTGTCCAAATATCCTATTGGGTCATAATTTGGTATTCTAAACTATTCGGTACACACTAACCCTAATTGCGATATCGGATTTATTCCCGATGTGTAAAAATCTTACATTTTGAGACTTTTTCTTAAGATTAAATGTTATTTTCAGATTTATTATTTTTTTATTTCTATTATAATATTATCTAAATAACTCTTTTTTTTTTAGATTTGTTAATTTACAATTCCATATATTATTAAATTCTTATATTAATTACCTAATTTCCCAAATTAATCATACTTAATACTCCAAAGGCTAGGATTAGGGTTTCACTTTAGAGATTAACATCCCTAAATATCTAATTAAGATCTAAATCAGTAATTAACATCTTAATTACTTAATTAATCTCAAATCACCCAATTTTTCCATCATTTTAGGGCTAAAAATTAACTTAAAAATTTCGAAAATTAATTTAAAAAAATAGCTTCATAACATTGTTCTACATCATATGAGTATCCTACAAAAAAAAAATTGAGCTCCAAACTGCACTCTTAAGCCTATTTATTTTCGTTTCTAATCATGCTCGGTTTTGAGCAATTTGTTAAAAACCCTATAATTTCAGATGTAATTAAGATAAATCAATATTTTCCCCTAAATCTACATATAATAAAACCTTAGAATAACAAGTTTCATAATTTTCTAGGCAAAATAACTAATTTTACAAAATTATTCAAAATCGGGACATTTAAGAGACTAACCAGTCCAAAGCTTTCTGGCCGTCCAAACCCGGTCCTAGGCTATCAGTCGGCCTGGGCGGTGGGGCTAGAGTGACTTGGTGGTGGCGGCTCGGTTTCAGGTAGTGGTGAGTGGTGGGTTTAGCTCACTTACTCAATCTGCACAGTTTTCCTTTTTTTTTTTTGGATTTTCTCTCGATTTTTTCAGTGTTACTATTTTTCCCAAATGCTAAACTGACCAAATGACTTCTAAAAATTTTTCCCTTAGTTATAGACATTTGTTGTAATTAATATGTATTAATTTGATAAGACTTTGCCCATTTTCCTTGATTTTTGGCTTTTAAGTTGTCTAATTTTTATTGGCTGATTTTTCTTTTGCAGATTTGGACTTGCCATGACCTGATCCTGATTCATCTAGGTTCCTCTGATTTTTTCTGATTTTTTTTATAATTAATTTATAATTTTCCTTAATTATTTACTTAGTTTTTAGCTAATTTAAGTAATTTCGCGTATTTTTATTTATACGTAAATACATGTGGGGTACATGTAAAGATTCCTAATTATTATTTTGGTCATTCTAAAATTTTTAGTATACATATAATCCATCTTTAGTAATTTATTAGTTATTTGATTATACTTTTCGCATTTTCGGTAATTAGTACTTATTATGCTTTAAATTTGAAAATTTTATAGTCTCCTATTTTATTACTTATTTTCTTAAATTCAAGTTTACGGGGTCAGTTGTACTAATATTTCTTTCATTAATTTATAATTTGGGTTTGATCAGATCCTTTAACTGATCGCCCTAAACCTTGGGTTTTAAATTCAATCCTACGGTTACTTGGCTTGACTTGGCTTTAGGGCTTACAGTAGCCAAGACATCCATCATCTTCTTGAATGTTATTGAGTATATTCTCTTTTCAGGCTAGTGTTTCCTTATTACTCTTATCTAGTTCTTGTTCTAGCCAAGAATTAGTAGCATGTGCCTTTATTGCCACCATTCATAAGTCATATTGGGTGTATGGAGTGAGTATGCCTTGCCAACCTTAGTGAGTCATATCCTTAGTTTGACTTGTAGTTAAGCTAAAAAACCCATTCCTTTCCTCTTCTTCTCTATAAAAAGGACCCATTTTCAAGCTTGAGATAAGTTATAATGGTTGAGTATTGCCTAACACATCGTCAATAGTAGTATGATAAAACGTTCCTTTAAATGTAAGTCAAGGGCATGTCATATACATTGCATGTTTAACATGATAAGGACATACGATAAGTCTTTGCTAAATGGAAGTGATGGACATATGTTAATGTTGGATCATGTTCGCTTCAATCTGTTACACTTAACTAATAGAGCGGAGGAAACAATGTTTTATCCCCTAAAATAGTAAAAGGTTGAAGTTAGCATTACCAAAGCTTAAGGGATTCTAAGGGCAATTTTATAAGAAGATAATAGATAAAGTTACACGATGTATCCATCTTGATAGAGTAGACATGTAATGTATAAGTATCAAATTTTGACGCTGCTTCCATTATAAGGTATAATCAAGTTACAATTTGGATAGTAAATAGTTGGTTATTGCATTAATTCCTTAAAGTCTTGTGGTTTGAAAAATAGGCTCAGGAGGCAAGGTGTGATAGTAAGTATTCCATGAGACAAAAGAATTTAGCTAGTTTTAGAATACTGGTCTCAACTTATTTGTCAACATCTACTAAGATCAGAATCTACACTGTCTCTCCTTTAAACCACTATGGTACAACAATGTCATACACGAACACTAGTTTTCCATGATGCCAAAAAAAAGAAGAAGAAAAAAACACTGGTTTTTCACCACTAACCATCTTGCCTACTTAAGCACTAGCATCATTATGCCACCTTTACTATAGAGAAGACCCTTTGATTTTTATCTATGCATTACTTAGGTAACCTTTATTTATACACCACCATTAACATCTAGGTCACACAATACAACTCATTTAAACCATCACAATTCTTACTAGTCTTAACAAATTGGCAACCTTTATCCTAAAATTTGGGTTACCATTACTAGTTTATGTTGTGACTAAACTATGCCTAAACAAAAACCAATTTGTTAACTAGTTATAATATGTAACCTATGTAACTGATGGGTGTAATGACATTAAAAAAAATTTATCTATAAATTAAGTATCTAGAAATCAAGGAGCTAAAAGAGAAGAATCATACACGACTAATCTCCAATAATGAGGCTAAGTAGATCTTATTGATATCTAACATTGAATGTTCGTTGGCAATTTTTCCTTTCAATATTTTTTAACCTTATAATATATTGACAAATGTAAGAGCTAAAAAATTGGTACATATAATTGGATAAAACATAACTGGGACGCAATTGAGAATAAGAATTGAATCTCAAAAGAAAAAGTAAAAAGAAAATATTATCATAAGTAATATAGAATTTTAATACACATCCACTATGTGCATCAAATCAAAGCAAAAACCAAAATTTTATACATTCATAAGATTGTTATCGTCTTTTTATGGTATTATTTTTATTCTTGTTCTAAAATAGAAAATTATAGCAATAATCTCAATTTTTTTATATCCTTATATATATTTTTGTTTTCAATTTATGTAAATTTTTTAAAAATTAATTGCTAAATAGAAAGGAGAAAAAAGAAATTAAAATTACATTTTTAAAAAAATCCTTAAAATAGGGTAATTTAAAAAATAATCCAAAAAATATTGAATTTAAAATTAGTTTTTTAAAATATAAATTTAAAGTATATTGAAATCAGCTTTTAAAAAGTCAAATAACTAAATTTCAATATTGAATCGATTTTTTAAAAATCAACGTTATTATATATAAAAAAATTAACTTTTCAAAAGTTGATTTATATTTAAATATACTATATATTTGTTAATGTCATGTGTAGCGGTAGGGACAAGCATTTTTAACTCAAGTTACTTGGTGCAAATCCAGTTTATACTTTTTTTTTTCTTGGTTTGCTTTTAGCGAAATGAAAAGCCACTCTTGGGATTCAAGCCTCAATTGGAATTTTGAAGCTCCAAATCAAACACTTACTCCTTGTTATATAAGTTTACATTCTTATATTAAAATTAGATAACTTAAAATCCTTTTTTTAACATATAATTTTAGTTTATTTTGAATTTGTATTTCAAAATATTGATTTTAATTGTGGTATTTTTAAAATTATTTTTTAAATATCCTTAGTTCAGAGAATTTTTTTTTTAAATTACAGTATTATTTTCCCTTTCTCAATGAAAAGGTTCCTTGAGGGTTCGTGGAAGTCTTAAAAAAATAGTTTTTTTTTTTTCACTTATCGTAGTTATTATTTTCCTATGAAAAATAAAATATTAAATTATTCACACCCGATAGTGTACCTTGGAAAAAGGGCATTTATTATTATCGTCATTATTATTTTTAATGAAAAATGAAGCGAGAAGCATAAATATCATGTTTCATGTTTATTATGTATGTAGAAGGGTTTTCCCTCTTTGATGAAGTGTTTGTCCGAGGGGAGGTTTAAGAAAGGGGATTGAGGCTTCACCCTCGTCAGCAGGAGCAAGAATCGGAGTTTTGGAGTCAAATTTGGTAAATTGCAATGATTTCTCCCTCGACGTGGTTGCGATACGTTCTCCACAAGTTCGACTACGCTGCTGCTCTTGGCTGGACGGTCATTCTCTTTCCCGTATCTCATTTTTCCGGAACCCCGCTTCAATCATTTCTTCCTTTTTACAATTTACATTGCATACTTATCCTGTCACATTTCCCATGATCTCATGACTTCTTTCTACATTGCATTTCTGATCGATCGTATTTTGTCCCTCTGGGTCCTGGAAATTTTGGGTTGTTGGTAGATTCTTGTTTGTTTGCCATTCCCGTGTTAAATTTAATACCAAAACCAGCTAAAATCAAAAGCTTAAGCTTGTAGATAGATAGTTTGGGTAAGTTTTATTTTGTATTGATTCCATCAAATTAAGCTTCAACTGAGGTGTTCGCTTGAATTTTCAGTTGGTCAGTGATTTATATAAATGGGTGTGTTAACGTTGCATCATTATATGAACAGATATTCATATTAGAAATCTTCTAAACTTGTTCATTGGGTCATGGAATATGCTTTCATAAATGAGCTGGTGGTGAGGAATTGCTTTTGCCAATATCAATTTCTAATGTAATCAGAGCATTCTGTTCTGATCACTCTCTTATAATGGAACTCACGCTGTTATTAGGTTTTAACTAGAAAATATTGCTTCTGAGGAATTGATAGAACTTGATGGTAAGGCTTCAAAGTCAAGTGAAGGAATATGCCAACAGATTTGAAAGGAATAGGAACCATTGGGGACTGCCTCAACTCTGTTGCTGGATATATTGGATTGCTAGAGATGACTCACTTCCTTTGGGGTGTAGCAACTCCATTTGCTTGTTTGAAACCTTTGACTCTGGTGTTTGGGCTGATGAATCTGAAAGTATAGAACATAAGGTTGATGGGTGTTGTGACCCTGATGGGCATGGTGCTGGCACTGATTCACCTTTAGAAGTGTTAGGAACAGCTCGAGTCATCACCCCTCCTGCCTTCAAACCAAAGTGAGTCTATGACTGCAGCAAGGAAGAAGAAAAAATCTAGAGAGAAAAGAGATAAGGAGAAGTCTGGGAGGTGTTTTTGCAGTGGAGTTTTGAAGGTTAGATGGCACTTTCCTCCTTTTGTATATATCTATGATTGGAGCTTGGAATATTGGGGGTTTGCATAACCCCAACAAGAGTAGAGAAGTAACTAATCTATGTTCTGACTATAATATTTCTTTGGTTGGAATGTTGTAGACCAAAGCAGAATTCTGATCTTTAAAGAAATCTCACCCTCCTGTCTTAGTTAGAAGTGTATCCTATGGGTCATATTTGGGTAGCTTTGAAAGGTATGAACCGGCTCGTTCATTGGGCATGCCTCTATAGCTGTGAAAATAAAAGGATGCACATCACTTTTATTTATGGACACAATGCTGAAAATGATTGTGAAGTCGTATGGATTGACCTTATCTTTTTGAAACTGTTGACAAAGTGGACTGTGGTTGATCCTTGGAGACCAATGAATGTAGAAAAGTTGAAGATAGATGTGGTGTTAACGAAGGTTTGACTAGAGGAATGGAGCGGTTTGATGGAGTTTGTTTTGTGCTAGAATTGTTGATATGAAGTTGTTGGGTCCTATACACATGTGGGCCAACCAAAATGCATCCAACTTGATTCTTCAGCGACTTGATTGGTGATATGACCCGTGGGTTTAATCTTTTGTTATTAGACAGAAAATTGCGTAATAGAGAGTGGAAGATCATCTAATAAATCCCAAATACTCAATATCAATTGTAAAGTAAAGAGCTTTTACAATTAGAGTAGGAATACCAAGCCATCAATCTTCCTAACTACATCCTCTCTCTCTCTCTCTCTCTCTACATGGAGAAGACCTCCTATAGAACTCTCAACGATTCTAACAAGTTGACTAACAGACTCTCTCACTCCCTCCTAGGTATATATACACTACTAAAGTAAGTATTTACCATTCTACTCTTGACATATGTTCTACCTTTCTAACATATATACAACATTGCATACATCATTTACATTTACATTTACATTTATTCTACCCTTATCCTTGGCACTCAGATTGTTACGATTCCCTCCCCGATAACAATGTCCTTGTCCCCAAGGACCAAGTCGAAATACACCCACAACTATCCTACACCAATAGCATCAAAACTAGTCGCATGTGTATATGAGGCAACATTTCGCTTAAACAGCTCTAATGGTACTACTGAATCAGCAGGATAGAAGCTTGGTAAAGACACTAGGAACACTGCCGTACGAACTTGCATATCGATCACCACTACTTGGGGACATGAAAAAAAAAGTCAGCCATTGACGAAATAGGAAGCTGCGTGCCAACAAAAGTCAATTTTAGGTACATCGCCTCTATATGTGGAGTTGTCTGCCATTTCTCCATAATACAAGCAAGCCCTATAAAATCATTGACAATATCTACTGTCAACTGATTGCACTTGATTATACTATCACCTTTAGTCTTCAAGTCACTACCCAATGCAACAACAACTTGCTTAGATCTAGGAATCAACACAAAACCTTCCAACACTGCATAAGACTTTTCTTTGTCAGTACCCTCAACATTTACCATATAATCTTGTTCAATGGATTGTATAACTTCTGACTTGGAAGAAGAAATTAACATTGAAGCTGAAAATTCAGCCTCAACCAAACTATTTTTGTCCGTGGCTCCATCTTTTACTGCCAATAGGACCAGTGGAAGAGTTGCAAATGTCATTAGTTACTTTAAGTATAGCAATATAGTGACCAATATGCTGATCTTTGAGTTGAGCATTATGTCGAACACTTGGCAAGCAACTCTTTGATCCATTATTAAAGCAATGATGGACAAAGCTATTTCTTGCACGAATATTATCATGAAATTGTGAAGTAACTCCATATTTCTTGTTGGATGAACTGTAAAAAAAAACTGCCAGAAAAGTTACCGAAAAGGCCATTGACAAAATTAATCGTATGGCAATTTGGAGTGAAACTAATTGTAATTCCTCCACCTCTTCAAATGTTTTCCTCCATTCGCTGACCTCCACTTGATATCAGCAGGTCCTTCCCCCATTGAATTAAACCACTCTCCTCTTTTGGATCTCTATTCTCAATTTTAATCGCAATAGAAAGTTGAGATTTCTCTTTTAACTCTCCATACTTTAGTGAGGTTTGCTGCACGTGGAAGGAAGAAAACCCTAGGTATTGATCTTTGATCCATCTATCCTGAGTGCAATCCCTCCTTAGATCAACTTCCTTAACTAGTAGTCCTCTACTAGACAGTATCTTAGTAGTCGCCACTTTCAATCCTTGACCTTCATCTTCCAATTCCAAATCTGATTCCTCATTAATCAATCTTCCAGAGCCAATCTGATTTTTCATCTTCAAAAGCATCAGAAATTGTAGATTTCTCTTGTTCAATAGTATTTTCCGATTGATTCAAAAGCAAAAGTTGTTGTAGCATTTCTTGTATTTCAAATAAACTATTCCCAATTTTTGCAAAATGTTCATTCAATTGATTATTGCTCTGCTCCAATGTCTGTTTTAAGTGCTGTACCAATATTCCAACTGCCTCCATGTTCGTCACATTGTAACAACAACAAATCAACAAGATGCGACCTGTGGGTTTAATCTTTTGTTATTCGATAGAAAATTGCACCATAGAGAGTACAAGATCACTTAATTAATCCCAAATACTCAATATCAATTGTAAAGTGAAGAATTTTTACAATTACAGTAGGAATACCAAGCCATTAATCTTCCTAAGCACACACTCTCTCTCTCTACATGGAGAAGACCTAGAGAACTCACAACAATTTTAACAATTTGACTGATTGACTCTCTCTCACTCCATCCTAGGTATTTATACACTACAAAAGTAAGTATTTACTATTCTACCCTTGACACATATTATACCCATCTAACACAAATACAATATTGCATGTATCATTTTGTTTAGTGTTGTTTCAAAGCTAAAGAAGCTGAAAATTCAGTTAAGAGAGCTGAACAAGTCTTTTTACAACGGAATTTCAAAAAGGTCAGAGGGTACTAGACAAGCTTTGATTAGATTGCAAAAGGGACAACAAATCTGACCCCTTGATTATGGACTGGATTTGTGAGAAAGAACTATTCAAAGAATTATACTTCTTAACCTCGGCTGAGAAGGCCTTGAGGCAAAAATCTAGAGCTAGATGGCTAAATTTGGGGCATTGGAAATCAAGTTTTTTTCTTTAAGTCAATCCAGTAGAGAAATTACAAAAAGGGTCTGTTCTTGTTGTTAGATGAGCAAGGATAGGCTATCTCATCTTTCTTGCTACTTGATGAATTTACTCATGAAAAGCCCTTTTGCCACAACAAATGTTGGTAGGGTGCAATCCATCATCAAAAGGCATCTAAATCCAGCAGTTATAGAGGGGTTGATAGCTCCAATATCGAATGAAGATGTCAAAAATGCGGTATGGTCTCTTGCTAATAACAAAGCCCCCAAACCTGATGGTTATGGTGCTAACTTTTTCATGTTGCTTGGGATATTATTGGCGAGGAGGTTACTTTGGCAATTAAAGATTTTCTTTTGCTATCAAAAAACTTTTGATAGAAGACAGTCCAACTTACCTTTCTCTTATACCTAAGGTTGAGAACCTTATTAACATGGCGGATTTTTGACTAATAGCTTGTTGCAATACTCTATATAAAAGTATCTCTAATATTTTAGCAGATCACTTGAAACCGTTGGTATTAATTTCAGTCAATAAAGATAAAGGGTCAAAGAATTGCTAACAGCATCCTTATAGCTCAAGAGCTCCTAAAAAGCTACCATAGGGACATTAAGGCGGCAAGATGTGTAGTTAAAGTGTATTTCATGAGGGCCTACAATAATGTTTGTTGAAGCTTGATTTTGCTCTTCATGAATGCTTGGGTTTTCCATTGAAATTTATTACTTGGATTATGGCTTGCATCACTATTCCGATGTTCCCCATTAACGTTAATGGGAAGTGAGTTGGTTTTTTTTGCTTCCTTAAGGGATATTAGACAAGGGAACCCAAAATCCCTTGTGCTTGTAATGGAAATACTATGGGAGAAGAGCTCACATGATGACTTCCATCTTCATTGGAGGTGTAAGAGGGAATGTCTCACACATTTATGCTTTGCCAATGATGTACTTATCTTTGTTAAAGGTGAAGTTTCAACTTTTGAACTAATCAAAGAAGCTTTGGACGGGTTATATATCTTTTGAAGGGGCCTAAAAGCTAACTCATCCAAAAGCAATCTGCTTTCTAGTGATGTTGATGGTTCCATATGAGAGACAATTTTGCTGCTTGATGGGATTTGTCATGGATCCTTGTCTATTCAATACTTGGAGTTCCTCTTTCTTTAACTAAGATTTCCAAGTCCATGTGTACTGGTGAACAAAGTGGTAGAAAAGATCAACCATTGGACATGTAAGACACTATCATACATTGGTCGTATTCAGTTGACTAAAAGTATTTTGTTTTCCTTGCAAGTTTATTGGTCCTTAATCTTCATCTTTCTTAAGAATGTTGTTTCCTTGATTGAGACTAAATTAGAACAGTTTTTATGGAATGGTAACGATGAGGAATAGGTGAAAATGAAGGTGGCTTGGAGTGATGTATGCAAACCCAAACATGAAGGTGGTGTTGACGTCCTTCACTTAGAAATTGCTCAACTGAAACATATTTAGCATCTTTTCATGGACTTTGGAGACTCTCTTTGGCTTAGTTGGGCTAAGGCTAAAATTTTAAGAGGACAAATCTTTTGGTACATCAAAGTACCCAGTGATGCATTTTGTGCATGGAGGAACATTATACAAACTAGGGAGCTTACACTTCCAACATATAAAGTGGAAAGTTGGCGATAGAAATGCAATATCCTTTTGGTATGATCCTAGGCATGGAGAGGATGCCTTAGATGGTTGGCTTGCCAAAAGAAACTTGTTTATGTTCTTTCATCAATGGGATGTTTTAATAGGGGCTGGTAGGATCAATTTGGAGGAGTAGTAGCTCCTCCCTTGGAAGATTGAAGCTTAATTCTGCAATAGCTGACAAGTTGGTTTCGGAAAAGCAAGCCATCTAAGTAACCAGCAGCCAAAGTTCTTTGGTGTGGTACAAGACCTCTGTGCCTAGACACGTTTTTATGTTATGGCTTATTGCACATGGGAGGCTATACACTATGGAGAAGCTAGCACCTCGGGGAGTGATCAGCACAAATCGCTGTCGTCTTTGCAGGCAGTAGGAAATGCATGAGCATCTTTATTTGAGGTGTGATCACTCTAGAGACTAGAGAGATGTGGGGAGGAGTTGAGACATCTTCTATTTTATCTTCATTATCATCCTTATTTTGTTCTTTGGGTACTCGTCTTAGTGGAAAACAAAGAAAGCAACAGCTGCTGGTTGCTATTACATCTTAAAGGAAAGAAACCGATGGCATGTTGGACGGACAGCACATTCAGTTGAAGCTATCTTGAGAATTGTCCTTTTGTGTCTGTTGTAATTTTTGTATCTTTCTCTTTGTTTTTGTTTTTTTCCTACCACACAACCCCAACCTCCCCTCAGTTTTTTTGGTTTTTGATGTGTGGGGTTGTAGGAAGCTTTTTGAGCTTTAGGGCCACTTTATCAACCTAAGCATCCTTTTGATTTTGATGCTTATGTCGATTTAGTTGATATCTTTTGTGCTTCCATTTTTCTTTCTGTACTCATTCGTACTTTCTCTTCTATATTGAAAGTTAAAAAAAAAAAAAAAAATCTATTTCTAGACATTTCTGGATAATTCTAGGTACTTCTAGAGAGATACAAAGAAAATAATCAACTAAATAACTAACTGAAAAAATACCAACTAATTTCTAACAGCCGTACTAACAGAAACATAAAAGAAAAATAAAAAAATTACAAACTCTAGCCTTAACGCATCTTGTGTAGATGTTCATATCATCCTGCCATAGCCTCCTCTAGCATGGAAAAAATTCAACAAGCTATTCTGATTTAGAGAAGAGCTTGGAGGAAGACAGTGCAGTACCCAGCCTACTGACAGCGCACCAATATTTTTTCCACTATTTGCCAGCTCACAGTAGCATAGGCTTTCATTAAATCCACTTCCATATCTCAGCATCTTGCTTTATCTCCTCTATGGTAGACCCTCAGAATTTCCTGGGTATGGAGGATATTCTCCACAATTCCCCTTCCCTTGATAAATGCGGTATGCTCTGGCCTGTTAGCCCTGACAAAGCATTTTGCATTCTCTTTGCTAAGATGGAGGAGATATGTTTGTACAACATGTTACAACATGCAATAGGCCTAAAGTCCCTAACACAGGTTTGAACCCTATAGGTGAAGGAGGGTGGGGTGGACCAAGCACACTTTCCTTCCAAATACAAATGTGCACTGGAAAGAAGTTGGATACTTGGGGAGAAGGATAGATTCTTATATATTTTGTAATGGAAAATATGATTACAGGAAGAGCCTTTAAGACTGGTGTAGTGTGGTAGTTACATTATTTACACTACAGTGAAATCCTATGCTGGCAGTTTTTTTTTTGGTGAATGAGATATTTTCATTGCGCAAGATGTGCATATGATGTGTACAAAGATTAAAAGAAAAAAGAAAAGAAAAATCCCACGGAAAAGATATGCTTGCAGTTTTTGCTCTGCAAAGCCCTTAGGAAAAGCCATAGGCTTCAAGACTCTGTCTTGATTATGATGCGTTTCTGTTTTTGGTGAGATGAAGATTTGCTTGCCTCTGATTATGGAAGTTCAATAGCAATGAAGCAACTAGACTTGATGGATTAGACATGGTTTTTTCTTCCCTACCCCGAAAGACCTTGAACTGCTTATGGAAAATTGTAGTGCTTACTTGATGGATTGAACATGGCTTCCCCCCCTTCCCTTAAAAAAAAAAGTGCTTAATTCTGAAATGTTTTTTCTGGTGATAAATTGTTTATATTTATTGGGATGATGGAGTATGGAGGATTAGGAATCGGTGTCATAGTTCTTTTAGTGCATTGCCAGTGCTTGCAGGAGAAAATTGTACTGTAGAGTTTATTCTTACATTTAGGTTCTGCTAGCTGGTTAAAGGTAATCTAGTTACGTGCATAAAAGCACTCATTAAGAAACTCAAAGTGGGAGCAATTTCTTTTTCAGCACTTGTTAAGAACTCAACATGGGAGCAATTTCTTTTAAGTGTATTGCCAGTGCTTGCGGGAGAAAATTGTGCTCTATAATCTTTTTTCAACGAATTGGGGATCTGCTGCAAGCCGGTCACTTCACAGGTGCTCTAGCACTCACTAAGCAACTCAATAGGGAAAATTACTATAAAGGAAAACGGAATGAGATGAAATGGCCCCTAGACAATAAGGAAAACAGAATGAGATAAATCAAAAATTGAAAAAACAAAAGGAGATGGATGGATCTTTTAGCCATCCTCATTGCCAGTGACATCTATCTCTAGTAACTCTTTACCTTTTGACGTGATCCCATCTCTATTGTCAACCCTACACCAACAATACACCTCTCTCTCTCTCTCTCTCTCTCTCGCTCTTAAAGACCAACCCCAATGCATACCATTAACCGAGCCACAGCCTTTTTATCATGGAAGCGCATTTCATTTACATAAATAATTTAACATTATTAGAAGGTAATATAAAATTCTTAAATTTCATGACCAACACAAGCATAGACACTTGAATATGAACCAAGAAAGGATTGGCACTGACTCTTGACCTTTTTTTCTCCATTGTATCATGGGCTAACGATAATGAGGCTTACAGACCTGCTATGATGATCACCATTGAAATTTGGTTGATTATAAATTTGTGGCCTTTTGGATAAACTCATACAATGGGGTGATGAATTTTTAGTTGTGGGTGATGAGACATCAGCGATGGGCCTTGATGGAGAAAGGTCTCCGTGATATTGAGGATGGCTAAATGAATATCTATTCATTTATTTCTTCTTCTTCTTCTTCTTCTTCTTCTTCTTCTTTAATTTAATATCACTGACTAGTCACAATGTGATACATGGTCATTTTATGATGAAAAGGGTAATTGGTGTTTATGAAGGTGCTTTTTTTTTTAAATTTTATTTTATCTATTTTAGAACCTGAAGGATAGAGAGAAAAGTACAAAGTCTAAGAACAAAACAAAGTCTAAGAACAAAAACAAAAAAGTGGCTGCCCAAGGCTTGAGGACTATATTAGTAATTTTTCCTGTTATTAAGCTAATCTCACAGTGCATTTCTTTTATCTGTGCATCACATTCTATACTAGAAATTGTTCTTAGATTTAAATGGTTTTTTGACTCTTATCCATATTCTACAGAACTACAAAAGAGGTCAAATCACTGATAGACAAATTGGAGATGTTGTTTGGAAGAATCTTTTTAATGGGAGACTTACATTCTTGCTCTGGAATAAAGGAGAGGAAATGGCTCCAACAATAGGTGGGAAGGGTGGTGTACTTCTTGTCCGGAAAATACCAATCGCAACTCCATCGTATGTTTGGCTTGCTTTTGCTTATAGAAAACATTTTGATCTTGTTTCTTTGTTATTCATTGGACTAGGTGTGCATTCCTCTACATTCCTTGAAATTGATGTATGTCTACTTTATGAAATCATTTTCTTTTCATGTCATCTACATTCCTTGAAATTGAAGCATGTCTATTTTATGAAATCATTTTCTTTTCATTTCTTGCTATAAAAGCATAAAGGTGAGTAAACACAATAAAGCTGGGCTAGTGGCAAGTCATAACTGTCTCACATTCCTGAATGAGTTAATATTATACTTTACAGAGTTTACTCGATAATTTGACTTTTAGGGCGTGATATCAGCTCCAAAATATAAAGTATCCTTTGCCTCTTTTTGCAAGTATTTAAATCTCAATATAATTACCAGTTCTATGTGAAATTAATGTCTGACAACTTATCCTCTGTTTATATATCATACTTAAAATGGGATAAATAGGAAGTTTGTTGTGCACGTTGCATGTATGGGGTGGGAAAGATCCAATGATTTGCTTGATTTTGTTATTTTATTGCATGAATTAAATTTGCTAAGCTTGAGATTGTTGCAAGTGAAAAAATTTGGCCATGTTAAATCATTGAGATTCATGATAGCTATGATTTTTTTGACTTTCCAAAGCATTCTTTGTGAAGTCTTCCATTTTACCCTTTTAAAGTTACATCCAAGAAAGGAACTTTATTTATCCATGAGTTGAGTTCCCCTTCTCCTCTTACATAGTTCCTTCTATTTTATGACTTCGCTTATGGATTATTCTATCCACAATTGCTGAGCAGACTTGACTTTAATCATTTGCGAGTTTATAGCACTCATAGTTGCTCTGGATGAAGTCTGGGCATGGTTTGCTGCTCAGTGTTGTTTAATGCATTATCTTTGTTGATGCTTGGTTAGGAGTTTTGTTACAGGATCATGCGTTAGAACCTGAATTAGGATCGCCAACAAGAAAATCCAGTTTGCTTACTGGTCTAGGAGTTTTCCTACCATGCCGACCTATGTTGAATATTAAAATTACAGGCTCATTAAGAGAGAACCCGACAATCTCTGGTTATGAAAGAAAAACTGATGTTGGTATTTGATAAAACACTCGCTATCCCTTTCTTAGGCTCTAATTTCTTTTTTAAATTACAAACACATTAGTTACCATGTATAACTGCTCATTAAACTTCTTACTACATAGACCACATGCACAAACTGCTGATCCTTAGTGGCACACATAATCAGTACACGTAACCCCTAACCCACTGCACATTACCACACCTGAGTTACAAGAAATTTAAAAATACAGCACAGCCAACAATACTATAAACACACCTGACACTCACAACAACAAAATCAGCTGCACAACAAATAATGCAAACAATTTAATGGAATATGGAAAAAGCTCCATTCCACATGTAACATTTACTCCCCTCCTTCAAGATAGTGCCTGTCCTCAGGTGCTATTGCTGTTACATTTTCTACTTCCTCCAAGCATTCCAACCAGAAAAGTTGTTTCCAACGATGGCCTGTGGTGAAAGGCTCATCACAATTGAAGCAAAGGCCCTTAATTCTTTGTTATTCCATTTCTGCTTTACTAAGTCACCTGACATAAGGATTTTTTCTGCAGAAGGATTGATAGGAACGTCCTTCTTTGGTGTATTATTTTTGGCTTTCATTGCCAAGTTTTTCCGCTTGAACATGCAAGCCAATTGTATGGCTTGCGTTAGATCTTTTGGATTTTGCAACCCAACTTCTAGAGCAATATATTCCTTAAGCCTGCTAAAAAATAACGCTACTTCTTTCTCTGGAGTGAGAGAGGGTGTTTGCGCTGCCACTTGCGTAAACCGTTTCTGGTAGGCTTCAACAGATGTTCCTCTCTTGAGTTTTGCAAGTTCACCCAACGAATTACTACAAGTAGGGGGCCCAAACCTCTCACTACAAAGAATTTTAAACTCCTCCTAACTAATTGCTGGTCGATCTTGCTCCAATTTCAAGAACCACAATTGTGCATCTCCTTCCATATGAAAAGCCAGAGTCTCCACTTTTTCCTCTTCCACTGTCTTGCGAAATTTAAAGAAATGCTCACAACGATTGAGCGAACCGATTAGGTCTTCTCTTCTGTCATATTTTGGAAAGTCTAATCTCGCCAACTTGGGTTCTGTTATGCCGGTGTCCTTTTGCCCTCCTGTAGTAGACCTAGATGTCCTTTCATGAACACCATCAGCCACGCTATTTCCTTCATTTGCCTTTCCTTTACCCTTTGTTGCTGCAAATTCTTTTGACAAACTGACCATTTGCTGTGAAAGGGCTTCAACTTGCTCTCTATCTTTATACATCTTCATGAATTCTTCAATTTATGCTGCTATTGCTTGATATCTTCCTACATCATTGGCTCTGATACCAATTTGTTACAGGATCGTGTGTTAGGACCTGAACTAGGATCACCAACAAGAAAATCCAGTTTGCTGCTGGTCTAGGAGTCTTCCTACCACGTTGACCTGTGATGAATATTAAAATTACGGGGTTGTTGAGAGAGATCCCGACGATCTTTGGTTATGGAAGAAAAACTGACATTGATATTTGATAAAACACAATCTCCCTTTCTGAGGCTCTAATTTCTTTTTTAAATTACAGACACAGCAGTTACCATGTATAATTGCTCTTCCAACTTCCCACTACATAGACCACATGCACAAACTGCTGACTCCCTAGTGGCACACACAATCATTACACGCAACCCCTAACCCACTACACATTACAACACCTAAGTTACAAGAAATTTAAAAATACAAAACAGCCAACAATACTGCAAACACACCCGACACTTATAACAACAAAATCAGCTGCACAACAAATAATACAAACAATTTAATAAAGTAAGGCAAAAGCTCCATTCCATATGTAACAAGTTTCTGAATGTGGTTTTCTACTTTATGCAAAATGCCGATGAAGCTTCTCCAGTACAGTTTAACCTATTTTGAACTATTGTCATTTGCTCAGGATGTCACTTGTCTAATTAACTTTTTCATTAAAGATGGATTGCTTTGGATTATGTGGAGAAAAAAGGATATGCCTTGTATATATTAAACTGTACATCTTTACAGCCTTTTATAGGTTTGATTACATCCATTAACTAAGGAAAAAAAATAAATTTCACCCACTAAGTGATAGGATCCGATCTTTACTGTTTGTGTGTATTAGCATTTGAGTTAGTGCAATATGTGTTGTTGATATGTACGTATTAGTGCCGGTGTATTGGGTCTTAGTGTGGGCATGAGTTGTGGGCCTAGAAGCTTCTATTAGTTAGCCTTCTAGAGCATCCCTATAAATAGGAGGTAGTTGTAAAGGCTGTGGTGTGCAGAGAATTGGTAAAAAGTTGGTTTGTTTTTGTGAGCTAGTGCTCATGGTTTGTTGGTAAGCTTTTGCTCATGGCTTTTTTTGAGAGATAAGGGTTTTCAATTATTTTCAATTTTCAATTCTAGTAAAATTTCATTTTATTTTCTGTTCTTTTACTTGAGATTCATGACAATTTGGTCTGACCTGCTGGATACTTACCGGATGCAAACCCTAACATCCTATTGCTACTTTTTTTTGATGGATAATCATGGATTCACTTGACCACTCACTTAAAGAAACTGCCAAAGATATGCATCAACTTCACCACTCACTTCGTGAAACTGCTAAAGACATACACCATCTCAACTACAGTTTGTCATGGCTGCATGATATGGTGTATCATCTGTGGCTTGCATGGAAGGAGAAACAACAGCCGCAAGAACCAACTCATGGCTATCACCTAGGGTTTTCATCTATGGAAGACCACAAATGGTGCGACTTCAATGGTGATGGAGATCTCGGATCTGGTGATCAACAATATGCTATAGAAAAACTGTCTGTCGGAGATGGTGCTCATGAGTTACTATTGGATGAGAATGATATGTATGGAGTTCACAATCATAGTTGCAGTCTTGGTGTTCGACAGAATGTTTTAGTGGTTGATAAAGCCATTGTTCATCTAAGTGATCAACCATTGGCTCCTGTGCAGTTTTCTTATCCGACAGAGCAACTTGCAACAAAACATACTGATGAATATCTAGAGATTTCCTCTACAGAGATATCTTAGGCAGCAATTGAGGACGTTGTGGTGGTGATGTATCGCTCGCAAGAGCATTCTGCCTTGCTTTTGGCTTGCGAATATTCCTTTCTTGCACAACAAGTGACGGCTTGAGAGGCAAGGACGACAGTTTCACATTATATTCTTGTTCAAAGTTTGGGTGTGAACAAGGGTGTGCATGGTGAAGATTTGACCTAATCAAAGGAGCAGGAGTTGATAAGTGGGCAATACCTAGAGTTTGTTTCTAAGGAGTCACAACATTTGCCACAATTAAGTCGCAAAGAGTTGAAGGAATACCTTGGCTCCCACCTGTTCAGTGTCATTCTTCCGCAGCCACGGCAATTGCAGGCAACAATTGAAGTGACAACAATGACACTACTTATTGCCATACTGTTTTCCACCCTTATGAAGAAATTCCTTGATGCTGATTCTGCCACTGTTATTTACTGGTGGATGGTGGTGAATACTGCCGCTTCTTTTTCCTATGTGGCTCAGTTTGATGCCGTTGGGGTGTGTTAGTTACTGCATTTTGGGTTTCTATTATGTCCTTGAGGACAAGGACAATCTTAAGAGAGAAGGAATTGATAGGATTCGATCTTTACTATTTAGTGTGTATTAGTATGTGAGTTAGTGCAATACGTGTTATTGATATGTACGTATTAGTGCAGGTGTTATGGGTCTTGGTGTGTGTATGAGTTTTGGGCCTAGAAGCTTCTATTAGTTAGCCTTCTACTTCTAGAGTATCTCTATAAATAGGAGGGAGTTGTAAAGAGTGAGGTGTGCGGAGAATTGGTAAAAAGTCAGTTTGTTTTTGTGAGCTAGTGCTCATGATTTGTTGGTGGGCTTTTGCTCATGGCTCTTATTTGAGAGATTAAGGTTTGTGATCGCTTTAAATCTTCAATTCCAGTAAAATTTCATTTTATTTTCTGTTCTTTCACTTGAGGTTCATAACACTAAGGAGACTAATAAATCATGGAACATCAAAATAGATTCTAGGAGCTAAAATATAATACTCTATAACAAAAATATAGTTAGAATATTGGATATCCTTGACGAAGATACCTGAAATATTCCTACACTTCCCCTCAAGCTTACCTAGTAGATATCTTCCATTTGCAGCTTGCAAGTAATATCCTGAAATTTTGTAGTTGATAGTCCTTCTGTAAAAACATCTACCAGCAGTTCATTGGAAGGCACATTTGTAGCATCAATTAATCCATTGTGAAAATTTCTCCTTTATAAAATGCCTACTCAGTTCTATGTGCTTAGTTTGATCATGTTTGTCTGAATTATGTGCTATACTACTAGCTGATCTGTTATCACAATATAATTGCGTTGCCTTTCTTTTGATTTTCAAATCTTTCAAAACTATTTTAAATCACAAGCATTTACAAATGTCATTAGTCATTGCTTTGAATTTTGCTTTTGCGCTAGACTTCACTATCACCACTGTTTCTTGCTTCTCCAAGTATATAAATTTCCTCCGAAGAATATGTGGTAACCTATGGTAGATCTTTTATCTGCCTAAGAGCTTGCTTAATTTTCATTTGTCTATGCTTCTAATATGATTTTGTTTCCCCCCTTAAATAGAATTCCCTAACTTGGAGTAGTTTCCAGATCTCAAGATTGTCTCCATTGCTTGCATATGTTTTTGTTGTGGATCTCGCATAAAATGACTCATGATTCCAACCGCATAAGTTATGCCAGGTCAGGAATGTGTCAAATATATTAATCTTCCCACAGTTCTCTGGTAGCAACCTTTTCCGTCACTATTCCATCATGTTTTCTTCCCGGCTTATGATTGTGCTCAATGGGAATATTTGATAGTTTGCACCTAAGTTTTGCAGTTTCTTTCGAAAGATCTAACGTGTGCTTTGTCTGGGATACAAAAATGGGTTGTTTTGGTTAAGCAACTTCTATTACCAAAAAATATCTCAATCTCCCTAGAACTTTCATTTCAAATTATCTAACCAGTTGTTCCTTAAGATTCCTTATTTCAGTGGCATTATCTTCAGCAGTAATTATATCATTAACATAGACTAGTAGACCTGAAGCTGTCTGCTTTTGAATGTTTAACAAGCCGAGTGTAGTCATTCTGGCTTTGGTTGTATTATATTCTTATCACTGCTTTTGCATACCTTCCAAACCATGCCCAAGGTGATTGCTTTTAGCCATAGAGTGCCTTTTTCTAAACTGGCATACCTTGTCTTGACCAAGTTGTTTCTCAAATCCTGAAGGAACCTCCATATAAACTTCATCAAAGTCTCCATGTAGGAATGCACTTCACATCGAATTGCTGTAATTCCCAATTGAGATTAGCAAGAGAAAGGAGAACTCTTATGGTATTCATCTTGGCCACTAGAGAAAAAGTTTTCCGATAGTCAAATCCATGTGTCTGTGTATATATTTTTAGAAAAAAATACTTACTTTTAGATGTTATTTGGGTTCTATGCTTGTAACATATGAGATTTCATAAGAGAAATAAACAAGCTACAATGCGTTATTCTCAATTAGTCTATTAGGTTTTTTTTTTGGGTAAGTAATAAGCCTGAAATAATTGCTGGTAGTAGTTTGTAATTTATGATATCGAAAGGTTCACTTTAGCAATTTTTTTAATGAGCTAATGGAGGGTTCTTTTTGATGATCCTGCACTTAGATTTTAAGTAATCACCCATGACTAGGTTTATCACTCGGGCCTGTAACATATTGCACAGGGCAAATATGAATGAGTTCAATTGAGTGAAACTGGTTAGCTTGTTTGATTTTTGACCTGGCCATTATATATTAATATTGTAGAAGCAATTAAGGTTGCTTGTATTCCTTTATGTTATGATCCATGCTTAGATATGATATCTTTGTTTGGTTGATATGTAAATTTTCAATTTAGAAAGCCTCCATCTTCTTTTTTCTTGTGTGATTTTTTAAGTTTATTGTTTCTGCTTGAAGCGTCTTCTGCCTAAAATGTTAGGTTACACCATCTGCTTTGAACTCCTTTATTTTTGCTCCAATAATAGACAAGCATTTCAAGGGCAATGAGAATGCAGTTCCTTGATATATAAATTAGTAGAGTTGTACATCAGAGAAATAGTGTGCTTGCAAACCTTTAATGTGACAATCAATGGTCGCTTTTCTAGAGAGAGAAAATGCTCTGCTGTCTCTAGAAAGCCCCCTTGAATCCATCATAAGAAACTGCTTTTCTTAAATGCTCCTCTCCAAGCTTTTCTTTCTCCTTCCTATTTTAGTTCTCTTCTCTTGTTTTCTCTTCTGCTTTTCACTCTCTCCATCTTCTAATGAGAGATTTTTCATCTCGTTGGATTGCTAGGGGTGGTACTTGCTCTCTGGGCTCCTTTTTCTTGTTGGAATACCTTTAAAACCAGCCATTGGATAGGACTATTGAGACCTCCAAGGTAGTTTCTGAGGTTGACATTTTGGGAAATAAAAGGAAAATTCACTTTTCTCATCTAACTCAGTGGGCATTGACTAAGCTGGAAAAAGCAACCTTGTGTAGGGTGCTCCTGAAGCTAAAAAGTATAGATGTCTTTGACAAATTATAAAATTCCAACCAGGGGCAAGGTTTTTGAAAGTACTTCCAAGCTGATTTCTTAACTGCCACGTGGATAAGAGCCAAATAAGCTAGAGTTCTAGTAGAGATTGATGCACTTGAGGAGTTAGTTTCATGAGTGGAGATAGAAAGCAGCCAAGGGGCTTTGACTTTTGTTCAAGTTCAGTATTAAGGGATAACACCAAGATGCTCCTCTTGCGAAGTTTTTGGAGACCTGCAACTCCTCTACTTAGAGGAAAGAGCAAGCTCCAACCTGTAACTCAAATGCTTATAAAGAAGAATGGAGAAGTGAAGAGGAATGGAAAGGCTCATATGTATGGAGCAGGTGATGACCTTAGCCATAACTCTATTCCTTCTGCTCCTAAAAGGAGACTGAGTGAGGAGTGTTTAAGTCCTTTCTCCCAGCCCTTTCTCCCCTAAAAAGAGTTGGCAAGGGCACAAATCACCATGATCTAAAGAAGAATAAAAATGTTGTCTGCTTCCCCTCATCTCCTGATGTGGTTGTGCAAGAAGATGTTGCCCTAAATGAAGCTTCTACTGGTTCACCTTCTGTTCCATGTGCTAGAAATAGATGCAATGTGTGAGAAGATGTTACCCTAAATGAAGCTTCTACTGGTTCACCTTCCGTCCCATGTGCTAGAAATACTAGGGCAAGTAGACTCTCAGTTTCCACTTGTTGAAGCGATGAGGAAAACCTTTTGCTTGTCAAAGAAACCACTCCCATGTTCTTGAACTCTTGTAGTGAAAAGAAGAAATGTAACTCGGGTAGGGAAGGAGTTTTGGTAATGGGAGAAGTTCTAGCTCCTCTGGAAGCAAGAAGAAGAAATTCTTCAAAAGGAAGCATAGGCATGCTTAGCTTCCAGCAGACACTCAGTTTTGGTTTGAAAGCCTTATGAAACTTGGTGTTTGGAATGTGAGGGGTATGAGCAACCCCATCAAGGTTGATGATATAAGAAAAAAGCTTTTTGAAAAGAAAATTGCTCTTGTGGAACTTTTGGAAACTAAACTCTCTAAATAGCAAAAAATAATGCAGAGTCTAGACATGGGTAGCATTTTACTATTAACCCTCTTGCAAGATGAACAATTTGGATTGGATATGACCTAAGGACTTGGTTGATTAATGCTGTGAAAGAACACCAACAGTACACACATTGTGTTTGCACAAATCTGTGCTTCAATGTTGTGCTTGAAGTGTCCTTTGTTTATGGGGCAAGTTCTTAGTAGGACAGGAAGTTATTGTATCCCTTCGTTGGCTGATAAATCTATCATGTGAAAAAGTTGTGAAGGAGAAGTTAGGTGGTAATATGTGAAGAAGCCAGGTTATAGATGATTTCCAAGTTTTCCTTAGCTAAGTGGAGTTGGAGGACTTGTCATTTTTGCAAGGGACTTTTCTCTTGGTTGAACAAGCAGGCTTCTAACCAGATCTTGTGCAAACTTGACCGCATTTTTGTAAATCAAGATTGGCTTGTTTCTTTCACCATAATACATGTGAAGTCCCTACTTCCTCTTCTCTCCAATCACTTTTTTGGGCTTGCTGTTCTGGATACCAGGGGGAACCAGTGGATATACCCCTTCAAGTGCTTTTGAGTTTTTTGTGTTGAAGCTGATGGGTTCAAAGCCTTAGTGGCGAAAGTATGGGATGAGAAGATTGAGGGTTCTAAAATTTTCAAAGTAGTGTCGAAGCTTGAGTAGCTGAAACAAGAATTGAAAACTTTAAAGTCAAGATTTGTTGATATTTCAAGTAGAATGCTTCTCGTGAGGAAACATTTGAGGAGAATTTAGACTAAGATTAGATTAAATGGTGATGTCTTTGTTTGAAGAGGAGCAAAGAGCTTTCAAAGATTATTTTCATTTGAGGGGAGCGGAAGAGAGTTTCTTAAAGCAAAAATCTAAAGTTAAATAGCTAAAAAACAAAGTTTTTTTTCATAAGTTTCTCCTCGGAGGACACAATAGGAATGCTATTCGTTCCTTAGTGAGAGATAATGGCTTTGATGTTAGTGGTGACTTGGAAGTACAATAAGAAGCTCAAGCTTTCCTTTCTTAGGGTAATGATAAGGATCTTGGGCTGATTGGTTTAACACTAAGTTTTTCAAGTTGTCTTGAGATATCAGAGTGGTTAAGATGTGTTGTGTGATACAAGAAAATCTTTCTTCTGGCAACCTTTTGAAGCAAATTAATCATACAATTCTCTATTTTGTCCCGAAAGTGGCAAATCCTTTTAATATGTAAGAATTTTAATATCATCTTTAAGACCATCTCTAAACTGTTGGCATCAAGACTAAATCAAGTGCTACCTTCTATTGTTGGCAAAGAACAAGCTTTATTTGAAGGAGGCTTATCACTTGTAATATCTTTTTAGCCTAAGAACTTGTTCATGGGTATCATCTAAAGAGTAGGCCTCTTCGATGTGTGATAAAGGTGGACCTCAAAATGCCTTATGACACACTAAACTTGCAATAGTTCTCCTCTTGCTTATCTTTTGTTTATGAAATTGGAGTGCTCTCTTTAACAAGCCCCTCTTAATGGCAATGAACCTTTTTTTATACAAATATCATTTGTGACTAGAGCAATCGCTCTATCTCATAAGTTGTATGAACTCAGAAATTTGGCAAAGGAGACAAAGGGATTTGGATTTCCCCACTATTCTAGAATAATAAATGTGATTAGTAAAAGGTTTAGTGGCTGAATTTAGACTCAGCTATAAACTGGATATCGGATGGGGTGTGGTGTGTATACAATTTGGCAAAGTAAAGAACAGAACAAGAATTGGTGGGCATGTCAAACTTGTAGATGCAATAGAACAAGAATTGTTTGGTATATCACACCTGCAGACATAATTCTGTAACCCCTTTGATATATTTGCAAACTACTCAACTACTAAGAGAAAATAGTATTTTTGGATGTATAGTTGTCAAAATCGCAATTTTACGGTTTATTTGAACTTATAGAATCTATAGAATTATACAGAATAGTGTAAAACTGGTAAAATCTTAAATTTATAAAATTTTATATCAAAATTCATAATTTTATCAAAAGTTTGTATTTTAACTATATTACATCCGTTTTAATTAAGAAAAATAATATAAAATCATAAACTTGTATAATCGTACATTTGACATTTGACTTGTGATTTTGATAATCATGCTGGATGTATAGTTTTAAAGGGAATATGACTTGAATAAAATTTTAAGAAACTTTTGAATAGACTCATTTCAAAACACAGATATCATAAAAGAACACGATTGACTTTATAAGATTTAGATCATCAATCATAAGTAATATGATTTAGAATTTATTTTAGCATATCCTCCAACGTATATGCTGCATATAAATGAATATGCATAAATTCCTTAGTATATTCCTAAGGGAATTCCTCTACAATAGTGATGCTGTCTGATATTCATGTGATGGTGATTTGACGTAATCTAATGCTGATGATTGTTATGGTCCAAAGTCCATGGGATTATAAGAAAAGGGCTAAGGGCTTGTAAGGAGAACCCTCCAATCCGATTTATAGTGGGTTATCAAAGAGAAAGCTCCCCCTCGTACTTTTTGGGAAGAATTATGGCTTGCTTTATTGCTTTATCAAGTGGCATGCTAAGAATATCTACAACAATATATAATAGAAAAAATATTTGCCTAAGAATATCCTAATGAAATATTGACTTCAATCAAGAAAAAAATATTAACATAAAATACCGATTTGACATTCACGAAAAATCTAACTTAGCAAATATTTAGACTCTCAAAATAACATAGAACTCCCTAAAATGATTATCATTTGCAATGGTGATAATCTGTTTAACTAAGTTGTTCATTGGGGTAGTGGAGTTTCCAATATCAACATTGGCAGAATTATTTTCTCGTTATTATATTACCTTTATCTATGGACATGTATTGTAAGGTTTTGCTGGTTCAAACACCATATGTCTCCATTGAAGCATCTATTTTTTGTCCTATGATGTTTAATAATATATGGCTATTCTTACTTTAAGTTTGATTCTGCAGAAATGTTTTTGCTGGAGATGTAGTGGTGTTGAAGGACCCTGTTGTTTCAAGTGACTGCATAGTTAGAAGACTGGCAGCAACTGAAGGGTATGAAATGGTGTCTAAGGATCCAAATGATGAACCCTTTGTTCTTGAAAAAGATCAATGCTGGGTTTTGGCTGATGATGAGAACTTGAAACCTCAGGTATATGTAGTATATTTTTTCTGAATGAATTTGCAATAGGAGATAAATTAAAAGGTATATGTAGTATAGTTTTTCTGAATGAATTTGCAATAGGAGATAAATTAATGTAGTAGAATAAAGCATTGAAGTATGTACTATGTGGTGATTATTCTGCTTTGCTGGAAAAATGAAAACTCAGTACAAGTGAAGTGATCTTGAATTACACATGGCATAGTGTGGGTGATCTTGGAATACACTACAACTTCAATGAATGCCAGTCAAGTGGGTTTAAAAGGAGCCATGACAAATTGACAGAAAAGACAATTGAAATAAGAGAATTAGTTTAGGAATGGTTGGTTTGGATTCATCAGGAACAGCACAGATTGTTTGCGATCACTGCATTTACACTGTTTGTGGCCGGCATATAGCGATCCTTTTTCTGTTTCTTTAAAGTAATTTTCTCTCGATGCAGGAAGCCAATGACAGTCGAAAATTTGGTCCCCTTCCCATGACAGATATCATTGGTAGAGTTATATATTGTCTGAGGACAGCAATAGATCATGGCCCTGTGCAGAACAGGTAAGTTTTGACAAATCTTGTTCATGACATTTCTCAACTCCATAAGTTTTCGGGAATAACCATATTATTCTCTATTCACCAGTCATTTCAGTGTCCAGAAGGATTTACCTGTGTTGGAGGTTGAGCTGGATGTCGATGAGTTAGCACGAAAGCAGAAGTAATGAGTCATAGATTGCAAGTAACATGGGATCTCTATCCCTTTTCATCTGAATTTCCTGATTTTTCTAGAGCAGAGTGGGAAAATAAAGGATGGAGCTCTTGGACATGGATGCAGGAACTTTAGTTGTCGGTTTGCATGATATATATTCACTCCACCCCCATTTTATTGTCCTGCTTTATCTAAGATCTAGGCTGGGGTGTTCTGTACTGATTTTAAGCTTTTCTATCAGCCTTTTTAACTTCTTTTTACTCAAATATCAAGTGATTGTCATCTGGAGCAGGGGGCGTGGTGTCCGACTCGGTGGTGTGGAGGGGAAGCTTGTTAGCTTTGATAAATTTGAGTAAGATTTTGAAGGTAGTGAATTATTGCATTTTCAGCTTGATTACGAGGTGGCGTACAAGTATTGAATCAAACATACATAGATAAAGGACCTAGCTCGACTTATGACACGTTCTTGCGTTTATTTCTGGTATGAAACCGAAATCGACTCGAATTAGAATAGGCATGATTAGATTCTAAGTGCTTGTATATCGTGAGTCAAATGTATGAGGGATCTAGATGTTTATAGACAAGACGAGCCACGCCATTTGAGTGACTCGAACATAAAGATTGACACTATATATTTGGAGGGAAAGAAAGTGAAAGGAAAGAATTCAGGAGGAAATAAAGTGAGTGGAAATTTTTTGTTTGGATAAGAAATGAAGGAGGAGGAAAGGATTGTAAGAAAAGTTAATGAGAAATATTTTTAAATTTGATAAAGTACCCAAAAAGCCCTTGATTTCCCCCCTCCCCAAAATGAAGCCCCGGAAATTTCAAATTGTGTTTCTATCTAAGGATATTTTAATAATTTGATTTATTTTCCGCAGCAAGCATGGAGAAAATCAGCTTTGTGGGACCAAAGAAAAATAACCCACCCTCCCTAATTCTTTTTTTTTTTTTTGTGTGTAAATATCGGGTGAAATATGTCTTATCAATATTTTTTAAAAAAATTATACAACCATGAATTGAATGAAAAAAATTACAAAAATATTAATTTTATATTACATCATTAAAATACGATACTTATATCAATATGGATCTTATATTTGAAAAATGTGATAATGGTAAAGTACTATTAGGTTTATATTATATTTTAGAAATACGATATTAGCATTAATATATTATTGCATTTTGAAAAATATGATATAGGCTTAGTCTAATTTGGAAAAATTGGAATGATATAGGCATTATGTTATATTTAAAAAATGCAATATATTTGTACTAGACTATTATTGTTATTATATTTGATAAATACAATATAATTTTGGTTTATGATAAATTATATCGTTTTTTTCAATTACAATCAAATAGGTGTAATTTTTTATTCAGACAAAATTTTTCTTATTATTATATATTTTCAAGGATTGATTTTCTAGTATTACAGTGAGGTGATATAGTTTTGGGCTTAAAAACACACATTCAGGTTTTTTACCGACTTTTTTTATTTTTATGTGATCTTTTAGACTTTTAGAATTTTTATGTTGTATTTTCAAAATGCGATATAAATTTAGTATTTTGATAATTTTTTTAAATTTTAATGATAAACAACTAATTTTCTCTGTAAATGTCAGCCTGCGATGATTTGCTCCGATAAACATGGAATCTCGGCCGGGTTATGAAATCCATTTCCCAACGTTTTTTTTTTTTTTTTCGTTTTACAAGAGAAAGGCTTGGGATAAGTGAATCCGTTGAAAAAGAGAAGTTACAACAAGACAGATATATTGAAATGCAATGGAGTTTGATTTCAATTCCATTGAAGATATCTATGCTTTTTTTGTTTTTTTTTTTTTCTCGAGTAGATAGATCGATGAAGGAGTTTTCGAAGATCAAGATTTTTGTTTATCAACTTTGTTTTGAAAAACGAGTCTATTGAACTTAAGAATTTACTTGAATAAATAAACTAAATAAATGGAATTATAGTTGGTTGGATGGTATCAACAAAATCAAGTGTTCATTACCATTGATTATTACATTAGTTGATCAATTTGTATTTTATCTTTTTTTTTCATTGGAAAAAAAATTTTAGTTTCAACATTTGATCGATTTTTATTTGAATTTTTAACCTTTTTTTAATCCTATTTTTGTGTCAAGGCTTCCAAATGTCTATAGAGTTAAATTTTTCTGAAAAGCATTAGTTTTTAACACGTGGCATAATTTCATTGGACCAATTCATTAATTTAAATAAATAAAATAATTAATCAATATATATGTGGCTAATTAAAAATTAAAAAAAATAAAAAAAATAAAAAAGTAACATAAAAAATCTAAATCTAACCACCCCAAAGTCAGATGATTATATGACTACAAGATATATAATAGGTTATGACTCATTTACAAAAGTAGGTCATTTGACTCGTTTATGACGGTGGATGAATGTTTCTCTTAAATTTTTTAAAATAAAGAAAAACTAAATCTAAGTTGTAAACCATTTATGCGATTTGATAAGTTTTTACTTGATTTTCTTTTTTTAAATTTTACCAATGGTTGGTAGTGGATTAAATGACCCATTTTATATGGGTTATGAGTCTCATGACACAGCATATTTAAGGGGTTATTTTAGTTAGGGGTGAGCGAGTATTGTGATATGCCCCAAGGTTTGGAGGGCTTCGACGTTGCTAATTTTCAAAAAACTTAACTTGTTGAAAGTATAAATGTGAATCGACAAGTATATTGAGTCATGAAAATAGTATAAATAGTGATTCAAAGTTGTATTTTATAGAGAGTTAAGTATTAAATCAGTTAAGTTTTTCTCTAGACTAAGCTATCGATAATTAAACTAAAAATAAGTGAAAATTAAACAACAAGGTGAACAATAAACCAATTGTCCTAACTACATTGTGAGAGTGTTGGGTTTAGGAGATAAAAGGATCAAATTGAGATTCGCAAATCTACTCTCCTTCGGATAGACATGATGCTTTGAATTGATATTCGAAATTTGAATAAACAGGATTTAACTAAATTTACTAAAATGCGCTTATTTTTTAGAGCAGTGGAATTCTCATTATAGTATAAATCTACCTACCAAGATGATTCATTTATAATTATTAGGTAAATAAAAATTTGCTCACATCAAAATCACTACTTTAATTAGAAATGTGAATTGAATATGTCCCTGACTCGACCTATATTTCTAACGGCATTAAGTGTGTCAGATCATGAATTTAATTAAACTTCGTATATTTTTATGACAAGCCTTTTAAAAAATTCAACCCATATTCATCATAAGTTATAGAAATCCTCTCGAATATTCTATAACTTATGGCTAAATACTAAATACTAAGTACTAAATGATGAATATAATAGAAAAATACCTAAATATTTAATATCAATATCGGAATAAATAATAAAATATATTAATCCATTAAATACACCAATGCAAAATCCAATATATTAAGTATAATATTACATAAAAAAACGCAAATGATTCAAGATATATAACAATTGAAAATAATAAAAAAAAAAAACACCTCAATTGGTTTAATTAAATCCGAAAACTAATAAAAAATTGATATATCTTGAGATATTTAGACACTCGAAAAATCCTTTAATGAGCTAAATAAAAGGGATTAGTGTTTTAAAATTAAACAAAACATTCTGAAATTGACAAAAGTAAAACAAATATTAAATTTCTGTGCTGAACCATACCAGCAAAATAGGAAACTCTAGCTGCTGTTGTATATCTCTAGAAGCTACTGTTTTTGTTTTTTTTTTTTTTTTTCACTAAGCTGCTCTCCCTCATTCTATTATGCTTTCAGCTATATATCTCGATTCGGTTGCTCTCTCCCCTTACCTTACGTGGATTTGGGCTATCGTTTGACAAAATTTGTGGGCCCCTCTGCAAATCTAAGTGACGTGGCGGTTTGTGACTTCATAAATAATCTTTTTCCTTCCTTCCCATGTTCCTTTTCCCGTACTTAATATTCTCTTCTTTCCTAGAGTATTTTATTTTATTTTTTTTTGGCAACTAAATGCGCTATTGACTTAATTAAATTATGGGCCCTTAGTCAACAAATACAGTCTAGCTGCTGCACTAATGAATCACGGTTTGCTGTAACTGTTTCCCCCTGTTTCGAAATGTTGCAACGCATTTGGAACTTGAATGCCGTGGTTGTTGCTGGAACTTGTTGATTCGGCTCGAAGTTGCTTGGCTGTGAATTGTTAGCGCGCAAGGCATGATGTGCCGATGCGAGTTGGAGTTCAGCTGGAGCTCGGCCTTGTAGCATGGAGTTGCTGTTGAAGAGTTTAAGTCAACAGCTAAACGATCGCTTGCGCGGTTGCAGTTCGGATAAGAAAGTCTTGGTTGCTGCTCTGGATCCGTGGCCTACTACGAGTTGTTCGGTGGCTACTGCTGCCTTAATTTCTACCAATTAGAGCCATAGCCCGTGATAAAAACAGTTAAAAATGGAACTCCATAGAAATGGAATGCAAATTTTTCTTCCCTGAATTTATTCTACAGCTCAGTTCAATTAGTTGTTGAATTCTTCAAATAAGGTGCTGTTCTGGTTGCGTGGAGTTGCTGCTCTCAGTCCTTGCTTTGTTCGTTGCAGCCGCTGTTTGGTTGTTGCTTCGCTGGAGTAGCTCAGATCAACTTGGCTCTACTTTGTTGCTGCAGGGTTGCTGATTGCTCAAGTGAGCTCTTCACGTTGCTGTTGTTGAGCTCTCGGCCTGAAGTGCTTCAATTGATGCTCATTGGAGTGTTCTGGTCTGCTGTCGCGTGTTCCAAGAGCTACTCTCGGCCTTGTAGATGCTGAAACTTGCTTGGATATTGCTCGAGCCGCTGCAATTTATTTTTAACAGAGCTGTTGTTGTTTCATAAATGGCAGCTCGGTTTTGCTTGTAGCTGCTACTTGGGAAGAGAGGACAGCATCTAGCTTGAAGTTCAGTGACCTCAGTTCCATAAGTCATTCAGGAAGCTGCTCGGTTATGCCATGGTTCAGTTCTCAACGTGCTGCTGCTGTAAATTGCTCTGTTTCAGCTCAAGACGAGGCTAGGCTGCTTAAATCGGTTATGGTTGTTGTATGGAGCTGCATGACTTGTGGAGCTTAATGTACTGCTGTTGCTTAGAGTCCGTAAGGTGTTGAAATTCAGCTACTGTTTTGGTTGGATGCTCAATTGGTTCTCGGCCTGCTGCATGAGTGGTGGCTCTCGGTTGGAGTTCAACTTGAATGGGTCATCACAAGCTGCTCATTTACTACTCGAAACATCACTTGTAGGTTGGTGCGCTTGGCTGGTTCATGTGTTGCACAATGAGGACCAAAAACTACTGCCTTGGAGCTCTCAACAAGTAATTGCACTTAGATGAGCTGCTGTTCAAGAATCCAAAAGAAAATAATAACCTGATGTAAAAAAATAAATAAATGAACCAAATAAACCGCTACTCATAAATGAAGAATTTGTTGGTCAGTTGCATCTTGGATGGTCTTCAATCAATTAGCTTGTTAGTGATAAACTAAGAAGCTTGGTTGTTGTTGTTTGGAAGCTTCTTGGCCTTGTTTTGTTTTAGTTGGTCTCAGCTGCTATTGTTTTGCTTTGTTTTGGATTTGGATTAGCAACTTGGAAAGTACACAGCCTTGCTATAGATGTCTTGTGCTGTAGAGTTTCATCTAACTACTTAAGTCACCTAAGTTCAATCCAAATTGGCTATTGCTCGTACAAATTAGTAGCTTAGAATTTGGTTGTCATGTGCTAAAATGGGAAATTTCCACGCTACAACATGTTTGGAGTGCAATTGCTATTTCTCCTTTTTTGTTTTCCATCAATTAAAGTCACAGCTTGCAATAAAAATTAATGTCAATGAAGTTTCACGAACTCAATTCAATAATGGAAAGAAAGAAATTGTTCAAGAAACTTAATAGGAATCAATCTCTTGGATTGATCACATGTAGTCGAACTAAATGACTGTAAGGACTTGTGTAGAGAATACTAGCTTGAAGCTATATCTGAGACAGGGATTCTTATTTCGAATTGATCTCCTATCGACTTGACTGTTAAATCCTCATGCGTGCTAGACGTGCTCTTGCTTAGTAGCTATTCTATGACAGAACATCTGAGAAGACAACTCTAAGACTATCCGAACTGATATCTCGCGTCGACTACAAGCATCTGACACCAACTCAAGTTGATTACTTTGCAGTAGGATTGGCCAGCTCTCGACTCGATCCAAATCAAGTTGGTCCCTGACTATAAATGCTTTTTTGAATTCACCTAATTTGTATCATATTTCTAATTCTAGCTACCAAGTGACACGTGTCTTTTGACACAATATTTCAAAATGATTCTTACTTTTTCGTATTGAATTTTTTTTGTCTCTTTTACCCCTTTTAATATGTGTTATGTAACATAATTATAAAAATATCCTTTTATTTTTTCATACATATAAAGTAACCTTAGTGAACGATATATAAACCCTCACTTATTTATATGCAAAAGAAAACAATCATTAATATCATATTATCATTGAAGTTTCCTTTGAGCAACCTTAGTGTTCTTTCTAACCTATAACTCTTATCTATTTCCTTTAGCAAGGAATAGTGGTGAGTGACCCTTCAGTTCAGACCGGTGAGTTATATCCAACAGATTGTAGGTCGAGTAGGATTAAGTGGTGTGTCATATTCATTTAGTAGCTACTCAAACTTTTCTAGCTTTTCTTTTGTTCCTTTTAGGTTCACTTTGTTGTGATGCTTCTCCGTGTATCCTATCCCGGAGACGTATAAGCTTCATTGGTATCGAAGCACAATTCTAAGAGAGAGTGTGTGAAGTTACAGTGAAGTTTTGATTCACTTTATTGTTAGTGGCTGTTGTCTTCCCTTTGTAGTTGTTGCAGTATGTTTGTGTGTTTGTAGGTGTTGTTTCATTATTACTTTGTTCTTACTCTATTTTTTCTGAAATAGAGCAAGTTTATTTTTGTTCTATTTTAGTGATCATTAGGATTAACGTTGTTAGTGAATTGTTAATTTGTTCGAGAAGTATCATACCATGTCGTATTTGAGTGTTTAGGGTGTTATTAGAGACCAGAGTAATAGTGCTCAACTTGGTTATGATCATAACAATAGTAACACCCCAAGGTTGGTTGATGACAAACTTAATAGACGTATAAACCTTATTGAGAGTCTAGTAATATCGATGCAAGTAAACAACAACAACCCCAAGGTGTATAGCACCATAATCTATAAGAAAACGTCCTTGAGAGACATTATGGCTAAGGTAACCAAATCAATTGCCTAGTTCAACTACAACGAGTTGGAAGAGTAGTAGACTGGAGGAGATTGACGAAGATGATGAGGAGTTAGATATTGAAGAGTTTGGGGAGGAAGAAGAAGAAGTTGACTATTACTAAACACAAGGATGAGGACACCGAGCTGTACAAGGGCTAGACAATGTCAAGGTTTAAATCCCACCCTTCAGTAGAAGTAGAGATGTAGATGAATACTTGGAGTGGGAAGAAAAGGTCGAGAAGGTGTTTGACTGTTACGAGAATATAGATTCTGTCAAAGTCCGACTTATTGTACTGGAGTTTATTGAGTATGCCACAATATGATGGAAAAATTTGAATGCAACTAGAGTAAGGGATGGAAGATGAGGTGTGGGAACTTGGGAGGAGATGAAAAGGTTATTAAGGGGTAGATTTGTACTTGAGACCTACTTACGGAAGCCAATCTGTTGATGACTATGTAAGAGAGTTTTAGATGCTTATGATTTGAGCTAAAGTGGAAGAACCAGAGGCCCGCACAATATCAAGGTTCATTTCTAGGCTTAAGTAAGAGATTTACAACATCATGGAAGTGTAGAGGTTTTTTATACCTTTAAGAGACGATTAAGATAGAGTAGAGGGTTGAAAAACAGAGGAGAAGTGCTCCAAGTTGACCTAGGAAAACATTCTTTCAAGCCCCTGTATTACGCTAACCTGTTTAAGCTAAGCCAAGGAGGCTATACCGAATCAAAGAAAGGAATGAATGACCTGGCGATAGCCGAGTAAAACAGTTGAGTTGAATTAAGGCTAGGTTGACCTCGAGAATATACTAAAAAGGACAAACTTCCAGACAAAAGACTAGGGATGTAGAGTGAACCGATGTGTCATGATGCTCCGAGGAGATGTAGTGGATAACACCAATGGGAGCGAACCTAAGGAGGAGAAGGATGTTTGAGAGGCAAAAGTCGAGTAAGAAGAGGAAACTTATGTCTATGTAAACTAGGGAGAAGTAATGACCCTGGTTCTAAGATGAATATTGAGTTCCTTACTAAGCTTTGAGGAAGATCAGAGGGAAAATTTGTTCCATACTAAGTGTACCATAAATGGACAATTGTGCACTATTATAGTAGATGGAAGAAGTTGTACCAATGTAGTAGTACAGTCCTTTATGCGAAGGTTAGGTCTATCGACCTTAAAACATTCCCAACCTTACAAGTTGTATTGGCTTCATAATAAGTGTGCTTTATACCTGATTGATCAAGTTACTGTGCCATTTAATGTTGAGAATGTGTACAGAGACAATATAGTTTGCGATGTCATCCTTATGGAAGCTTCACATCTGTTGCTTGGATGACCTTGGTTATTCGACCGATGTGTTACTTATGATGAGTATAAGAACACATATGTATTTGTTAAGGATGGAAAGAAGATTGTGTTGCAGCTTATGACCCCATCCTAAGGAAATGAGACCTATAATCAGCTCACTTAAGCCAATAAGAAGAAAACCTTAGTGATGAGTTGAAAAGAGCTTCGAGCTGCTACGAAGGTCGACGAGCTTATGTTCCTATTATTTAGAAGAATGTTGGAGATGAGAGATCTGAAGGATGTTCTTGATGAGATCCAAAGCCTACTAAATGAGTTTTTCGATCTATTTCTCGAAGAATTGCAGAGAAGACTGCCTCCAGTACGGGGCATAGACCACTATATTGATCTACAGCCAAGTGCCTCCTTACCAAACCAACTTGCATATAGAATTAATCTTGAGTAGACTGCTGAGTTGAAAAGATAAGTGAATGAACTCATAGAGCGAGGGTATGTGAAAGAGAGCATGAGCCTTTATGCTGTACTGGCATAGCTTGTCCCTAAAAAGGATGGAGCATGGCGTATGTATATCGACAGTTGAACAATTAATTGAATTACTATCAAGTATAGATACTCGATACTTAGACATGATGACATGTTAGATGAGCTTCATGGTGCAAAAATATTCTTGAAGATTGATCTGCGAAGTGGCTATTGCTAAATTCGCATGAGACTAAGTGATGAGTGGAATACTGCCATTAAGACTAGGCATGGTCTCTACGAATGGATGGTGATATTGTTCAGACTTACTGATGTGTCGAGCATATTCATGAGGTTGATGAACCATATAATGTGCCCCTTGATTGGAAGATATGTAGTTATGTACTTTGATAATATATTGGTATATAGTGCTAACTTGAGCAATTATGTTCAACATTTCTAAGTAGTATTTGACATTTTGCGAATTGAGAAGTTGTATGGGAATTTGAAAAAGTGTTCATTTTACTAGGATGAAGTGATTTTTCTTAGGTTTGTAGTGTCAGGGGAAGGAATCTGAGCAGATGAAAAAAAGATCTGAGTTGTTCTAGAATGGTCGATGTCGAAGAGTGTCATTAAGGTTCGAAGTTTTCATAGCCTAGTTGCTCTCTATAGGCGATTCATTAAAAACTTTGGTACAATAACTGCCCCCTTGATCAAGCTGACAAAGAAGAGTGATGGGTTTTGATGGAACGACTAAGCTGAATAGAGCTTTAAGGAGATTAAGGAAAAGCTTACCTTTGCCTTTATCCTATCATTAACAAACTTTGATAAGCCCTTTGAGTTAGAATGGGGTGCCATCCTGATGCAAGAGTGATGACCTGTTGCCTACTATAGTGAAAAGCTTAGTGTTGTTGCTTTGAACTATTCTGTATATGAAAAGGAGTTCTACTCTCTTTTCTAAGCCCTTATTGTTTGGCAATACTATCTACTACCACGAGAGTTTGTTATTTACACCGATCATGAATCATTAAAGTATCTTGGGAGTCAGAATAGTCTCTTAAAGAGACAAGCCAAGTGGTTAGAGTTTATGGACGAATTTCCTAATGTGATTTGGCATAAGAAGGAAAGTGCAAATGTGGTCATTGATGCTCTATCACAACAGAAACCTTACTGACCACTTTGCAGAAAAAATTATTAGGATTTTCGCTTATCACTAAGTAATATGTTAATGACCCTTACTTCGGTTTCATTGTTGAACAGTATTGAGAAGGAATAGTTGTTGGAGAATATTATCTTAAGGATGATTATCTGTTCAAGGATTGAAGATTGTGCATACCAAACTATTCTATGTGTGAGCTGTTGGTTAGGGAAGCTTATAGCGGAGATTTATTTGGTCATTTTGGGGAGACCAAGACAGCCAACTTGTTAAAGTAGAACTTTTACTGGCCTGGTTTGGCTAAGGATATCCATAAGTTAGTTGGAAGTTATGAGGTATGCAAGTGAACTAAGGGGAAGAGAGAGCCCTATAGAGAGTACATGTCTTTGTCGTTGCTAACTTTACCTTGGGCCGACCTTAGTGTGGACTTTATCCTAGGGTTGCCCCATACATTCAGAGGAAAAGATTCTATATTTGTTGTAGTAGACTGCTTTAGAAAAATGGGATGACTTCATTCCATGCCATTGAACAGACGATACTTTGTACGTTGTTAATGTGTTTTTACAGGAAGTTGTTCGACTACATGGAGTGCTGAAGGCTATTGTTTCAGATTGGGATACAAAATTTTTGAGCTATTTTTGGAAGATTCTTTGGAGAAGACTTAAAACTAGACTTGTGTTCAACTCCAGTAGTCACCCTCAAACTGATGTCTAAACTGAAGTGGTGTACAGGACGCTAGGAAACTTACTCAAAGCTATTGTAGGAAAGAACTTGAGGAACTGGGAGCTGTGTCTACCAGTTGTGAAATTTACATACAATTGAACTATCTACAGTATCACTAAGAAAACCCCATTTGAGGTTATTTATAACCTCAATCCTATTATCCCCTTGGATATGATCGATACCCTTACAGCTGCTGAAGAAAGTCAATCTAGAGTTGTTAGAGCCTAAGAATTGTATAAGCTACACTGGTCTATAACTGAGAAGATTGCTAAGTTCAATTAGAGACAACAAAAGATTGGTAGTATAGGTCATAGAATTGTTTCTTTCTAGTCAAGAGACTTAGTATGGATTTACCTCAGCCGAGAGCGATTTCTACACTTATGATAGAATAAGCTATCCCCTCGAGCTGATGGTCCTTTCAAAGTCCTGAAGAAAGTCAACTCCACGCCTACTAAGTCAAGTTACTTGATGACTACGGTGTTTCCTCCACTTTCAATGTATCCGACTTGATTCTACACCAACCAGAGGAAGGCCCTACAAATGCTTAAGAACGACAACCAAAAACCACTTCGGATTTGGGGAGAAATCTTTTCGACCCTCAGGAAAATGATAGGAATCAATCCCCTGAATCGATCACACGTAGCTTAGTTAAAGGACTTTAAGGACTTGCTTAAAGAATATTAGCTTAAAGCTATATTTGAGATGGAGATTCCTATTCTGAATTAATCTCTTGCTGACTTGATTGTTAGATCTTCACGTATGCCAAACTTACTCCTGCCTAGTAGCTATTTTATGACAGGATATCTAAGAAGATAGCTCTAAGACTATCTGAATTGATATCCTGAGTCAACCACAAGCATTTGACGCTAACTTAAGTTGACTACATTACAGTAGGACTGGCTAGCTACTAACTTGATCCAGATTATGTTGGCCCCTGACTGCAAACGTTTTCCTAAATTCACCTACTTTGTATCATATTTTTAGTGTCTAGCTACCAAGCTACGCATGTCTTCTAACGCAACATTCCAAAATAATTCTTACCTTTCAGTATTGAATATTCTTTGCTTCTTTTACCCCTTTTAGTATTTATTATGTAACTTAATTGTAAGAATATCTTTTTGTCTTTTCATACATGTAAAGTAACCTTAGTGGATGGTATATAAACTCCTACTTATTTGTATGCAAAAGAAAACAATCATCAATATTAGATTATTAATGAAGTTTCCTTTGAGCAACCTTAGTGTTCTCTTTAACCTATAACTTTTATATATTTCCTTTAGCAAGGAATAGTAGCGAGTGACCCTTTAGTTCGGACCGATGAGTCATATTCGGTGGATTGTAGGCTAAGTAGGATTGAGTGGCATATCATATCTATTTGGTAGCCGCCCAGAGTTTGCTAGCTTTTCTTTTGTTCCTTTTGAGTTCTCTTCATTATGGTGCTTTTTTGTATGTTTGACCTCGAAGACACATCAAAACTTGTCGTATGTTGTACTCTTGGTGTGCAAAAAATTGCGAGGACCGCTTGGTCAAATGGTGCTAAAGTTTGATGTTTAAAAGTGCTTGGCTTGTTGGTGCTTGGTAAGGCGTTGGATTATTTAGACTACTAGGATTTCCCTAAGTAAGCTGCTAAGCTTAGAGTTGAGCTTGCTATTGAACTTCTTAAGAAGGGTTGTTCAATTCTGCTTTAGCTTAGATTGGTAGAAACAAATCGCCACTGTGTTATAGATTGGGGAGCTTCTCAGCCTGCTTTTGAAGAGTACCTTCAGTTTTGTTTGGTGTTATAGTTCAAATAGCTGTTGGCTCCAACATCTTACTATCTTAGTTCCATCAATTCTTAGCTACTTATTAGCTTCAAGCAAGTTGTCAAATTGTGAAATGAACTTAGGCCTTTTTGATTTTCCTTATCAAAGGAATTGTTACTGACTTCATAGGATCATAGAGGTGGATAACAGAATCATCAATTGTGCCAGCTACTATTTGTTTGCATATAATAGATGGCCTTACTTAAGCACTTAAAGATACTTGATATCTAAACGGTATATACCCATGCACCTAAACAATGCTCACAGTTGCCACTTGAGTTTTAGGGATCCATGTTTCAGTCGAACAAACTAAGAATGAAGTCTAATAGCCTAGTTTAAGTTTGTAATTGTAGTAGACATTGGAGCATAGAAGCTGCTATTTTGCTTGTTCTATTTCGGGTTTGCTAGGAAAATCTGCTACAAAAATAGCAACATAGAGAGAACCAATTAGCTCATATTAATGAAAACTAAGCATAAGCAACTGATCTAAGTATGTGCCCTTGTGAACATGGCTAGATAGCTAATTGAATGACTCTTTCTTTTATAAACTGTATAAACTTATATATAAAAAGGCATACAATCATGATATGAATACATGAATTTATACACAACTATTTGAGTTATATTTTGATCTTTTTCTCACTATTTATGCAACTGACCAAGAAAATTGCATTTTTTATGATTTCTAAACATAACTTACAATTAAGCACTATGAAATGCATAAATGTGCAGTAATTAAGTGTAGATAAATGTACAATTTTGTACATTTATCAAATGTGCAGCTCACTTAAAACCCAAATGGGTATTCAAATTCGATAGAACTTAAGAAATAAAAAGTAAAGGGAGGTTGTGAATGTGAATATGTATGGATATTACGCACCAGAATGTAGACACAATTAGGAAGTTGAGCTTGAAATAAAGTTTGATACGACTTACGAACACTAAATCAAAACACGGGTTTACTCGCTCAAATGAAGAGTTCACCATAAATCTCAAGACGAAGATTGATAAGAACGAAAGAAAGAATAAAAAGTAAATTGCACTCAATAATCTAAGACATAAGCTTGAACAACTCACAAAGATATTAAGTATATTCTTGCTTAAAAAAGATTCAACTAACTTCTGTCAGTTACAATTGTTGCTATTTATAATAAGTTCTAAAACCTTAGTGGCAAAATTATAAATAATCTACAAGGACTTAAGCTTTAAAGATTGTTAAATGAATAGTTGTTATAAGTAATTTGAATTATGGATATAGTATGATAGCTGATCATATTTTCTTGAGAATTAGAATTGATCCTGCGTTAGTTATTCATATATGTGGATTTCTTAACGATCTCTTAATGGATGTAATTATGCTTGTCGACAAAAGTGTATTCTTTTGGACATGTGCAAATGCAATAACGATTGATATATTTGTAGTTAGGAGTGTAAAGTGATCAAATGTATTTAGATGATCAATCTTGAAAACCCTTTATATGTGTAAGAAAGGTAGAAGAAATAGTGCTATGAAGCTATAATCAGATTAAGAATTATTAGGCCTTTAGTGAATTATGAATTGAAGAATTATAATTTGGAGTGATAATTAAGTGAGAGTGAAGATAAATAAATATGAAATGGATAATGAGATCCTTATGTAGTGCTGAGGCAAGTGGAATTATATCATTATAGGGTACTTATAATTTATTATAGGAGATGGATAGTTGTTAAATGATACATGAGATGGATAGTTGTTAAATGATACACGAGAAATGAAGTAAGACTGTCAAGTAAACTATAATCGAATATGTATCTAGGTACCCTCAAATAGTAATGGATGAATAACAAGTGACGGTAGAGATGGAATTAAAATAACAAGTTAGAGATGATTAGGACTTTTTATCAAAAGTTACCTAGTTATCCTAAGGATTATTCTAGAAAGGCATAACTCTCCAGAAAGTAAATTTTATGAGGCAATTATCTATTAGTAAATTAGTTAGGATAAGGAATGTTAATCACAAATAGTATTTAAGAATCCGAGCTCAAAGGGATTAGAAGATAAGTAGTGATTTCATTGAAAGACTTTTCCTTAATTTTAGTTGAATGATGATAAGTATAAATAAACAAACAAAAAAAAAAACGTTAGTAGGATGAGTAACAAGAGATGATGGAGATGGAATTAAAGTAACGTTAGGACTTTTAATCAAAATTTACTTAGTTATCCCAAAAAATATCAATCTAGAAAGATATAACCCTTCAGAAAGGGAATTCTATAAGACAGTTATCTATTAGTAAACGAATTACGATAGGAGGATAAGGAATATTAATTACAGATAGTTATTTAGGGATCAAAGCTTAAAGAAGTTACGACATAAGTAGTGATTTTAGTGAAAGACTTTCAATTGATCTTAGTTGAATAATAATAAATATGAACAAAAGGATTGGTTGATGAGTATTATCATTGTAGGGTATGTACAAATGGATGAAACACAAGTACAATGATGATATCGAGGTATTTATTCCTTACAAGTTAGAAACTAGTGAATGGAAAAAGGATTTAAGGTGATTGAGATTATTTTTACTTATTAGTTTAGAATTTATATTGGAGGAAGGATTTTAATCCACATAATCGTAAGATATGATGGAAATGAAATATAAAAGGAAAGTTATTGATGGTGGATTATGAGAAGTTAGTAGATATCTATAAAAAGAGAGACCAAAGAAAATACCAATAAGTATTGGATCTATTAGTAACCTATAAAGGGTCAAATGTATTTCTGAAGATTATTTTGTAGATATTTGAATTTCATGATTAAGTTAATTAAGAATCAAACCTATGATCAAAACTTTGTATTGGATGTTGTAAATGAGACTTTAAGAGTTAGAAGGGTAAGTATCGATTTCTAGAATAATATTAGATTGGAAAGGCATCAAGATAAGATCAGTGCATAAATTGTAGTTCCAGAATTGGGAGAAACAAATGCATGCCAACTGTATATGAAAACACTTATGGTGGTATCCGTCAATAGTATTTTGATGTACAAAGTATCTGTGGATGACATTATTGAAGTTGAGTGATCATAAGTAGTATATTGAAATGGAAGACATGTGATTTTCGGAAGAGAAAATACGTTTTCATAAAACTCATTATATTTGGAGAAGGTATTTTAGTGGATCTTAAAAATGTTGAAAGCTATAACGTACTTCATATTAGCAATTACAATAGGCAATCCAACAGAGACATGGCAAATCTAAAATTGTCAAATTATTGTTGTTAAGTCTCATGTCATGTTCATTCTATTTGTGTATCCCGTTATGTCGTGTCTGGTTCGGTAATAATCTCAATACTGTCTTTTTTGCTAAGTCTGTCAGCCAACAGTCGTATTCATCCTTCTCAAGTCAAGTCAAATCAAATTGAGTTGTTAACCATTTCATTTGAATTCGAGATGGAGAAGCGTCAAGATTTGCCAAATTTGCTTCTATTGATCCTATGCTAAGCTATATGAAGAACAAATGGGAAGCTATGACAATAGTATAATCATTAAGTGGAAGATTTTAGATGAAAGGAAAGGTGATGATATGAAGTGAATTTCGAACCGCTAATGATCACAAATAAAACTTAAGAAACAATCAAACAAAGAATAAATGGAGAATAAACCAATAAAAAAATTTGCAAGGTCATAAAGCTAAGTTATAAGATAGTACAATACGATTAGAGGACTACAATGATGAAATAAGCCTTGATTGATACTAAGGTAAGGAATACAAAAGAAGGAAAATTAAGAGATCGAGCAACGGTTCAAGTAGAGAAGAAGTAGAATTTTAATTAGGAAGCAATTTGAAAACTTAATTAGTAGCCTACACAAAAGTTTTATTGGGAGATAGCTCAGTAGAATTGAAGATGGGTTTTAAGGTTATGAAGTAACCCTAAAAAATATTGGATAATCAGGTTCAGAAGTTCAAGCGTTGAGATACGGAATAGGTAAAGATACGATCGGACGAAGGTCTAGACTTAGAAACTAAAATAGAGCTTAATGTAGTGAAGACAAACCATTACTTATAGGTTCTTTGATTTTTAGAGTAGTAATAATATATAAACTATCAATCCTAGTAAGTAAGCAATACATAGATATACAGCAGTTTCGAGGACAAAACTATTTTAAGGGGGGTAGAATGTAAGCCCCACAACTAGCCATTCGAGGTTTCGATCGGTTGAAAGACCTAATCGAGCCTAAATTATAAAGTAAAATTAGAAATATTAGTAAAATGACCTCGTAAGTTTCAATTTAAGAAAATAAGAAATAAAATAAAAGACTATAAAAGTTTCAAATTTTAAATATATAACTCGTTATTTATCGAAAATGCATAAAATGCATTCCAATAATTAACAAATCGCTAGAGATAAATTATATGTATACTAAAAATCATAGAATGACCTAAATAATATTTAAGAATATTTATTTGTATTATATATGAATTTACATGTATGTAGAAATACATGTAATTATTTAAAATATGCGAAATGTACTAAAACAATAAGAAATATTTAAAGAAAATTCATAATTAATTAAGAAAAAATCAAGAAAAATCAGAAAAAATAAGGAATGATTCAAAATTATGTCGTAGCAACTGGGAAAAATAAGAAAAAATTAGCTAATTAAATTAGAGCAACACAAAAGCCAAAAATTAAAAGATTTGGACAATGTCTTGTCCAATTTAATGCACATTAATTACCACAAGCCCTATAAATAGCAAGAAAAATTCAAAAGCTCATTTGGACAGTTAGAAATCAGAGAAAATTAGAGAGAGGTGAAAATTGAGAGAAAAATTAGGGTTAGAAAAAAAAAAGGAAAAACTGTGTAATTAGAGCCTTTAAAGGGAACCCACACCAAACGGGTAGCTGGAGTGAATGGCCACCACCACCATACGATGGTGGCAGTGCTTAGACCGGTCGACAAGGCCATGGCAGCCGGCGGTGGCCGGAGCCACCTAGATCAGTGAGTCCGATTTCCAGCCCGAATTTTGTGTAATTTTGTAAAAATAATAAATATTATTAGAAAATTATGAATTTTGTTATTCTGGAATATTTTTATATTTAATTTTTATTAAAAATATTATTTTGATGAAAATATGTCTTGTAATATAGGATCCTTAAGAAATCATGCAAAATCGAGCACGTTTCGGTTTAGAAATAAATGATCTTAGGAGTGTAGTTTTGAACAAAAATTTTTTGTGTAAACCACTTAGATGAGATAGAACAATTCTATGAAGCCTGTTTTCAAAAATTATTTTTTTAAATTTTTAGATAATTTTTAGGCCTTAAAATGAGGTATAAAATAGGTAATTTAGGGTTAATAAGTAATTAAATGGTTAATTACTGATTTAGTAAATAATTATATATTGTAGGATGTTGAAATCTGATGAAATATGATACTTGTAGCATTTAGGGTGTTAGATGTAATTATTAGGTTAATTATGTAGTAAATGAGTAATTGAGAAAAATAGTAACTTTTAAGTTAATTTTGTATATTAGGATAATTAGAAGTAAAATCTGATTTAGGATGAATTTAGATATTTTGAAATGATAATTGATGTTGGGAGATGATAATTAGAGTGTTAGAAATATTAGATGTGTATTATATACATAATAGGTGATAATACATAATACATAATTATTAGAAATATAATAAATAGAAAATATTAGAATAAAATTGATATTATGATAATAATAAAAATATACAATAAATCTGATAGGAAACTTGAATTTATGTAATTATATGAAAAATGTAAAAATTTTTTATATCAGGAGTAAATTCGGTACACTATTAAGGATTTAAGTGTACAAGATCTAATAAAATACCGACTAGAGGTAATTATGGTATTTAGGATATCTAGAAGTAAAGTGATTAATTTCACATTATGAGTTAAAATAAGTTTCTAGAGTTCGGGTATAAAACAGTACATAGAAATTGAACTAGAATCTAATTTAGAAATTGATCTGGAAACCGAACCCAAACCTAACCCCAAACCTAGAATAATGGTAAAAAACTTAAGACCCAGATAATTAGGTATATTAAACTCTAAACAAAACATAACAATAAGCGTTATAGGATAAAATGAACCTATAATAGTTATATAAAAAACTGAAATCACGTTTGTGTTATAGGGATGATTGACGATAGCCTGAGCAAGTCGAACCTTGAGTGAGTGAGCGAGGAGTCGAGGTAAGTTAGGATTAATACGATGTTGTATTTTGAAGGCTTAAAGTTATGCTTAGTTGTGCTTGTTAGATAGTTGGATGTGTGCATGTGCTTGATTATGAGTGATGCTATGATTCTGTCTGTTGTCCTGACTTATATTGTATGGTTTGTATGAAATGATTGATCACCTTAAACTGGACCTAATCAAATATACGACCTATAATCATAATCGAACCTACATGGCAACCCATTAAGGGAACTTAGGACTCTTTGGCCAAATACCGACCCCTTCGAAAGGGATAGCGCAGGATTGTATAATGGTCCCTTCTTCATCCTTAGTCGAACTAAGTGATAGGTGAGGAGGTCGCGGCGAGGGTGAAGTCAATGGTTCGAAGGTAATCGCGGGAGGAGCGAGGTCTCCATTACACAAGCCTAGGTTTGGTCATGAGTTGTTGCATTAACGGCAACTCCTCAACCCGGATTAGAGCGGGCACAATTTCTTTAATCTTACGATGGGCCGGACAACATCGTGCGATGGTATTTGCTTGCACATGTATTGTACCTAATGAGTTGATTGAAAACCTTATTATGTTTATGGTATAGTTTTAAGTCCTCCATCCTAACTTATTGAGCTGTGGTTGCTTACATCTCTATAGACGTCGTGCAGGTGTTGGCTAAGAAGTGGCAAACAACTACTCTGAAGCTAGCAACCGTTGGATCCTGGGCAGTGAAGAAAAACATTGAAGAATAAACACATATTTTTAAGGTCTAAGCTTTTATTTTAGAATTACTTTTCATTTCTGAATAGTGTAATAATTAGGAAATATATTACGGAGAATTATTGTAAAATTTAATTGCAATAACTAAATTATAGTGTATATATATATATATATTTCCTCACTTTCTTAGGTAAATGATTTATTTAAATTAAAAACTGTTTACTTCAAAGCGGGTTAGTCGTAGACGCCTTGTGTAGATTGGGTCTAAGATAACGGTTGTAAGGACAGCTTCTATCTTAAGATGGTTTACACAGCGGGGCTGTTACGACTCTGTCGCTTCGGGGCGTGACAATGAGAATCGAACTACTAGTCCTTTGACCTGCAGTTGAGCCTGAGGACTGGAAGCTTGACGAGGCAAATTCTTCTACTCCAATCGACTTCTGTTTAGGTCGAGTGCTTCCTTGCTAAGTCATTTTTTAAGTTATGCCGAATGACTGCCAATCTCTCGTAGATAGAATGCTGACAAACGGATGGCTAAGACAACGTCCAATCTTCCCTCATGCCTAACCACTTACTCGGCATCACCTTTGCTGCCATGTTAAGAGAGAGACCCCAAACTACATAATCCATCCCTACTCGGACAAGCCAGCCGACTGTATTGTTTTATTCGCATCTTCTAACAACCTCACCAATATAGCATCATTACGTGTATAGGACCACGTGTAGAATCCCCCCTAACTCATTATTGCTTCTATAAATATTCATTTTTACCTTTTTGTATTGTTGTACATTACTACTTTAGGATAACCCCCATTTTGTCTTTTACCTTTTAGGCAAGTTACCTTAAATTCTTGGGTATAAATGCCTCTTGTATTTGTAAACCACAGATAGACAGATCATCATTAATACACTTGAGTATTTTTCCTTCCCATTGTAAACACTTTATTATTTTATGCTTGGCATTAGTCTTATCCTAACACTTGAGAAATGCTAGGTGGTGAGTAACCTCACCAAATCGATTCGAGTGTCATATCGAATTGTGCCATGAGTCCTCGGAAGTCCCATTAGTGCGTTATATCCTTTGGAGTTGTTTGTAGGTTTTGCTTAGTTTTCATTCGTCGTTCATTCCTTTTGAGCATTTCCCCCGTTAACTCTTTCGAGCTTTCTACAAGTTCGGACTCATTTAGCGACTGACCTTGTTAGTTTTTGGTTATGGTTTGCAACATCTTCATATTAGAGCAGAGGTTTTTTTTTTTTTGTTCGAGTTGACGTGTGTTTTAGAAGTTTTGTTATTTTTTATTTTGTATGTATGAAACAAAGCAAATTTCCGTGTTCATTTGAGCATTGTGTTGTTAACTATAAATTTCCTGAAGTGTTTATTTGAGCTTTGAATCTATGAGGAAAAATGACTGACCTGAGTATAAATGTTGGTGTTGGCAATAACAATAGAGTTGTCCCCCATGGATAATAGTCTTAGGAAACTTCCAGAAGCATTGACCAGAGACTTGATAAGGTAACTAATCTCTTGGTGAATTTAACTTGAGCTGTATATGCACTGTCTTGTAGACCCACTGAGGCCGCATAAAATACCTCATAAGTTGCTCAACCTATTAGAGGTCAAAACCCAGCTCGACTTGTTCGAGGTGGAGGAGTAAGCGGACGACTAAGTGAAGAATAGACCTAAGAGAGCTTGAGAAAGAGGATGAGGAAGAGTATTTTGAAGAAGAGCGTGTACGAATCCTTAGGGTATTTGACTATGTGAAGCTTTAGATTGCAAGTTTCAATGGATCTGGGAATGCTGATGAATATCTAGAGTGGGAAGAGAAGGTGGAATGTGTGTTTGATTGCTATTTGTACGAGGACTATGAGAAAGTGAGAACTAGTACTATTGAGTTCTCCGGATATGCCGCCATATGGTGGAAGAATTTTCAAATGATTAGAAGATGAGTGGGCTATTGAGAGATTAATACTTCACTCGAGATGAAGAGGATACTCAAAAATAGATTTGTATTGAAAACTTACCTTTAAATTACTTTCACTTGGCTTTAAGAGCTAAGACAAGGAGGTCGAACTATTGACGAATATATTCAAGAGTTTCAAATGCTCATGATCTATTACGAAGTGGAGGAACCACCGATTCGAATTGTGTCAAGATTTGTTACTGGACTAAGAGGTAATATTTGGGACATTTTGGAGCTTCAACGATTCACTACAATTGATGAAGTTGTTAGGATTATCTAATGAGTGGAGAGGTAGAGAAAAGGTCGAGTGCCGACCAGAATGCCGACTAGTCTACCCGGATAGGGAAGTCACCAAACCTTGCTGAGTATTGAGCTGAGCAAAAAGGCCGATCTGATAATGAAGTACTGACTTTAACTTATGAGAAAGGGCAAGGGACTAGAAGAAAGACGAGCCAGATCAAATGTTTAAAGTGCTAAGAGTTCAGACATATGGCTATTTAGTGCCCGAACTAAAGAACAATGGTCATCAAGGGAGATATCTTGAAGTTAGAAGTAGAGAGTACGGATGAGGAACCTGAGGAGGAGGAGGTTCCTATCGAAAAAGAAAATGTCGAGAAAGAGCTGATTGAAGAGGATGCATTTGCTGAAGACTTAGATCGATTACTTATGATTGTTCGACGCACTATGAATGTGGAATCATCATGAGAGGAAAAGTAGAGAGAGAATTTATTCCATATCACTTGTAAGGTAAATGACCAGGTGTGCACCTTCATCATACTACACCAATGTGGCATCAGCTGATCTTGTTTTAAAACTGAAGTTGTTAACTGTTGCACATTTGAGGCCATACATGTTGCACTGGTTGAGTGAGAAAGGAGCATTACATGTCACTTGGCAAATACTACTGTCGATCACTATAGGGAATTACTCTGACCAGATTTTCTGCGACGTATTACCTATGTCACTTCTTACGTGTTACTAGGTAGGCCGTGGTTGCTTGATATGAAAGTTATACATGACGGCTACATGAACACGTATATGTTTGAGAAAGATGATCGGAAGATTACATTGAATCTGATGCTGTCGAGAGAAGTTAATAAGTTACAAACAACTTGTTTGCGGATCGAAGAAGGCTGTAGTGATGAGTAAAGTCGAGCTTTAAGAGGCTATCAATGTTGATGAGCCAACCTTCTTGTTGGTTAAGCGACTGTTGGAAATGAAGGAGCGGGGTAAGCTACCCTAAGAAATCAAGGAGTTACTAGATGAATATATCGACCTATTCCCAGAATAGTTACTTGAGGTGTTGCCCCCAACTTGAGGCATAGAGCACTACATTGACTTAGTACCCGGTGCCGCATTGCCGAATAAGCCAGCTTATTGAATGAATCTCGAGTAGGCTTCTAAGATCTAACTCCAAGTTAATGAGTTGCTTAAGAGAGGATATGTTAGAAAAAATGATTGGAATCAGGCTACCGAACCTCTAACTCGTAGCTGAGCTCAAGGATTAGAGGGATTGGTACGATAAATCCTTTTATTCCAACTAACCCTTACCGAAGCCGAGTACTTCCTTACTAAGTCACCCTTCATGCCAAGTCGTATAATTGCCCATTTTTCTATGGTGTGCTGAGTTGAAGATTACTTACTAGCGCCGAACTGACCAATTACTTAGCATATTCCTTGCCAAGAAGCCGAGAGAGAGACTTTAGATTGACTAAGCCATCCTTATTCAGACAAGTCATCTATCCATACTTTTTGTCTGCATTTGCTAATGATCTCGCCAATGTAACATCGTTATGTGTATAGTATCATGTGCAGAATTCGTTGCACTAATAATTATTTTTCTTGTATATTCATTTTTGGCCTTTGTATCTTGTATATTATTTCCTTAGGGAGTACCCTTTTTATCTTTTCCTTTTTTGGTAAGTTATCCTAACTTATGGGGTATAAATATCCTTATACTTATAGCTGGAGAGCATCGGATCATTCTTAATATATTTTTGAGTACTTTTCTTCCTTGCTTAAACATTGTTTGTTTACTCTTCGCATCACTCTTATTCTTTCCTTTAAGTAAGGTTAGGAGGGCGAGTAATCTCACTGGAGTAATTTGTGCATTACATCGAATTGTATTGTGAGTCCTTGGAAGTTTCATTGGTGCATCATATTCTTTGGAGTTGTTCGTGGGTTTTGCTTACTGTTTCATTCATTGTTTTTGAATTTTCGCACTTTCTCCATTAATCTTTTTCAAGCTTTCTGCAAGCTTGGACTTATTCATAACCGATTTTGTCTCTTCTTGATTACGGTTCGTAACATCTTAGTATCAGAGCAGATGTTTCGTATGAACTGTAGTTAGTTATTCTTGAAGTTTTGCTATACTCTGTTTTGTATGTGTGAAATAGAGGAAGTTACTGTATTCATTTGATTGCTGTGTTGTTAATTGTTAATTTCTTGAAGTGTTTGTTTGAATTTGTGAGGAAAAATGACAGACCCAAATATTAATGTTGGTATTGGCGATGACAGTGGAGTTGTCCACTATGGACGACAATCTTAGGGAACTCTTAGAAGTATTGACGAGAGACTTGATGCTAACCTCTTAGTAGATTTGACTCGAGTTGTTCATGCACTGTCTTGCCAACCTATTGAGGCCATGCAAAACACTCTGGAGGTTAGAACTTAGCTCGATCGGTTCGAGGTAGAGGAGTTAGCAGACGGGTAAGGTGAATGATAGACCTGAGAGAGCTTGATAAAGGGGAAAAAGAATATTTTGAAGAAGAGCATGTACGAATCCCCAGAGCATTTGACTATGTGAAGCTTTGGATTTCGAGTTTCATTAGATTTGGGAATGCTGATGAGTATCTAGATTGGGAAGAGAAGGTGGAGCGTGTGTTTGATTACTATCACTATGAGGATTATGATAAGGTGAACACTGTTGCTATTGAGTTATTTGGATATGTCGTCATGTGGTAGAAGAATTTTTAGGCCAAGAGAAGATAAGAGGGCTACCGATAGATTAACACTTAACCTGAGATGAAGCGAGTGCTCAGAAACGGGTTCGTGCCAGAAACTTATCTCTAAGATACTTTCATTCGGCTTCAGTAGTTGAGACAAGGAGGTCGAACTATTGACGAATATGTTCAAGAGTTTTAAATGCTCATGATCTGTTACGAAGTGGAGGAACCACCAGCTTGAACAGTCTCAAGGTTTGTTACTGGGTTGAGAGGAGACATTCGAGACGTTGTAGAGCTCCAACAATTTGATACCATAGATGAGGTTGTTAGAATTGCCTAGAGAGTAGAAAGGCAAAGAAGGGGTTAAGTATTAGCGAGGATGTTGACTAGCTGACCAGGACAGGCAAGTCATCGAACTTTATTGAGTACCAAGCTGAAAAGGAAGGTTAATGTAAGAGCCGAGCAGAAAAGCCGACCTGATGATGAAGTGCTGACCCGAACTTATGAGAAGGGGAAAGGGTCTGGCAGGAAGATCAACCAGATCAAGTGCTTCAAGTGACAAGGGTTCGGACACATGGCTGCTCAGTGCTTGAATCGATGGATGATTGTCATTAAGGGAGACATCTTGAAGCTCAAAGTAGAGAGTGCGGATGAGGAACCTGAGGAGAAGGAGGTTCCTACCGAAAAAGAAAATGCTGAGAAAGAACTGATTAAGGAGGATGTGTTTGCCGAGGACTTGGACTGGTTACTCATGGTTGCCCAACCACTATGAGCATCGAACCCTCACAAGAGGAGGAGTAGAGAGAGAATTTGTTTCATACAACCTGTAAGGTGAATGATCAGGTGTGTGCTCTCATCATGGATAGTGGAAGTTGCACCAATGTAGCATCAATTGATCTTATTTCAAAACTAAAGTTATCAACTATTGTACACCCAAAGCCGTATAAGTTGCACTAGTTAAGTGAGAAAGGAGTATTACATATCGAAAAATACTACTGCCGAACACTATTGGGAACTACTCTGACCAGATTCTTTGTGATGTCCTACCCATGTGTGCTTCCTACATGTTGCTAGGTAGACTATAGTTGTTTGATAGGAGGGTTATCCATAACAGTTACAGTAACAAATACATGTTTGAGAAGGATGACCAGGAGATCACACTAAACCCGATGCTGCCTAGAGAAGTTCACAGGTTGCAGACAAAACTTACTCACGGATCGAAGAAGGCTTTGGTGATGAGTAGAGCCGAGCTTCGAGAAGTCATCAAAGCAGATGGGCCGACCCTCTTGTTGGTTAGGTGACTATTAGAAATCAAGGAGTTGTTAAATGAATATGTCGACGTGTTCCTAGAATAGTTACTTGAGGGGTTGTCCTCAACTCGAGGCATAGTGCACTGTATTGACTTAGTACCTGGCACTACATTGCTGAATTAGCTAGCTTATTAGATGAATCCCGAGTAGACTTCTTAGCTCCAATGACAAGTCAATGAGTTGTTAGAGAGAGGGTATGTCAGGGAGAGTCTTAGCCTTTATGCTGTACTTGCGCTTCTAGTGTTGAAGAAGGATGGAACTTGGCGAATGTGTGTAGATAGCCAAGTTGTGAACAAGATCACAATTAAATACAGGTATCTGATCCCGAGGCTAGAAGACATGTTAGATGAACTTAATGGAGCTAAGATTTTCAGTAAGATCAATCTTAAATCTGGCTACCAACAAATTCACATGAGGCTAGGAGACGAGTGGAAGACTGCATTAAGGACTCGACATGGACTTTACAAATAGATAGTGATGCCCTTTGGCTTGTCAAATGCCCCAAGTACTTTCATGAGACTAATAAACCATGTGCTAAGACATTTCATAGGGAAGTGTGTCATGATGTCCTTTGATGACATCCTGGTCTACAGTGCCGACATGCTCAGTCACTGTAAACATCTCATAGTAGTCTTGGATATCCTCCGTATCGAGAGATTATTCGGTAATCTAAAGAAATGTTGCTTTTTCCAGGAGGAAGTGATATTCTTTGGCTATGTAGTTAGTGGAGGAAGCTTGTGAGTTGATGATGAAAAGATTTGAGCAATCGCCGAGTGGCCGACTTCTACTACTTATGTAGACGTGAGAAGTTTCCATGGACTGGCTTCATTTTACAGAAGGTTTATCAGGAATTTTAGTACCCTCGCTGCATTACTTACCGAGTTAATAAAGAAGAACATCGACTTTCAATAGGGAGAAAGGGAAGGGAGGAGTTTTGCTAAGATAAAAAAAAAGATTGAGCTCTACCTCGGTGTTAGTATTATTCGACTTCGACAAAAATTTTGAGCAGGAATGCGATGCATTGGGCATTGGAATAGGTACTGTCTTGATGTAGGAAGACCGACCAATTGCCTTCCACAGTGAGAAGCTCCAAAGGCTGCAGTTGAATTACTTTGTGTATGACAAGGAACTTTTAGCATTGATTCGTGCAATGCAAGTATAACATCATTATTTACTACTGAGAGAATTTGTCATATATACTAACCATGAATCGTTGAGGTACCTTCGAAGTTAGACCAAGTCATCGAAGCGGTAAGCAAGATGGGTTGAATTCCTTGAATGATTCGATTTTGTAATAAAGTATAAGTAATAAAAGAGCAACGTAGTTGTAGATGCTCTTTCGAGAGATATGCGCTTTTATCAGAATTGCAGACCAGACTGTTTGCGTTTACAAGTTTCAAAGAGCAGTATTTCAAGGATCTACACTTTGGACCCATAATTTTGTGATGCGTCGATAGGAGGACAATGGACGGGTATCATGTGGAGGATGGCTATTTATTCCAAGGCGGAAAATTATGCATACCGATTTTCTCACTAAGGGAGCTATTGTTACGCCCTGAAAAGGTGGAGTCATAACAATCCTACTGTATGAACCATCTTAAGATAGAAACTGTCTTCACAACTACTATCTTAGACCTAATTCACACTAAGCGTACTCGACTCTATCCTTTTGAAGTGTCTAATTTGATACCTATTTGATATAAACCTGTGGAGTAATCCTTTGAAATAATTTGCAATAATAAACTTGCAATCTGACCTTATAAAAGAGTAGTAGTAAATCCTATAGGTATCTGTCATTTCATATACATACTGATATCAGGCAAGTGCACCTATCAGTTTTAATATAGCGGATGTGAATCCGAGTCGATCCCTCATAAACTTTGAGTACTAATATTAACTTTAGCTTTATTATCTAACCAGAAAATTATGAAGGTTTGAATTAATTAAAAATACTAAAATTAACAAATTAACCTCATTATAAGACTTGATTAAACAATTTAGAAAGCGATAAAACTAAGAACGACTTCAAGAAAGTAATAACGTATTTAGAAATTATTTCCCCTAGTATTTAACATGTGACCGCACAAAATATATTCAATTCAATTTCTCTTATTCTTGACCAGAGGGATTCACAATTAAAGTTAATACCTTTCTCAAGCCTATTAACCCTAATCCTAAATTATTTACCGGAATCTCTTCACTTAGTAATATAATTTAGAATCGCATTAATGTATAATGAATTCCTACACAAAAGAATGACTTTCCGGAAGAAACATATATCTTATCTCTAAGTATATATGTAATTTTCTCCAATTATGTAAAGATCTTATTACACATGTGATTTCTCAATCATCATGCATAATATTATATGTTAATACTCTAGAAATATCAATTAACGATTATATAACATAATTGAATCAAGAAAAGATAGAAACTTTATTGAAAATTATAAATCCACCTAAGAGTCACATGAAACCCTAGGTTCCATAATCCTAAATATACGAATTCTAAGCTATCATAATGAAACTAAAAATGAGTTCCAACAAAATTAATAAATCAAACATGAAAAAACCCTTTTGTTGATGATGAATTTCTTCAATCTTGAAGTTGGATGTTGTTTTCGCCTTTTCTCTCTCTTTCTCCTCAAGTCTTTTCTCTTTTTAATGTCTCCTCTTCCATGCGAAACCCTAATATGTCCTTTTATACTGTATTGAAAGGTTTCTGTTTTCGTCACCAGACACGACTTGGGATACGACCGTGTCCCTAAGTCGTGTAACTTTCTGTCCTTAGCCTATTTTCCTGGATGGATACAGCCTGAGGACACAGCTGTGTCCCAGACCGTGTAACCTCAAAACTTTATAACTCCTTCATTTGAACTCCGAATTGAGTGAAACTTGATTTATTTTCTTCGTTTTCGATCCAAGAACGCGTTCAAACCTTAAAATCAAAATTTTACTTAATTAAGTATCAATTTATTTAAAAAAAAACCAAAAAATGTAAGGAAAATACTATAAAATCACCTTGTAAAATGTATTTAAAATAAAAGTTATCACATACCAAAATATTGAGAACTACTAAGTCCCTTGAGGAGTCTAGTATAGTTTTTCTTAAAAGATAAAATGTTAATACTAAGGGTAATAATTGGCAATTTCTTGTTATATCTCATTCTCTATCCCAATTTATTAGGGTTTTAGTATTGGGTAGGCACCTACAAGCCATTTGGAACCTACAAAACAAACTATAGGGGAATGAGAAAAAATTTGCTTAGTAAGTGCGGTGGAGACAGAAGTATGCACTTAGCACATTATGAGTATGGTTTTCAATCAAGTTAGTTAGATGCAATGTATGTATAAGCAAATGCCATCGCATGACGTTATCCAGTTTGTCGTGAGATCAGAGAAATTACGCTTGCTTTAATTTGGGTTGAGGAGATTGACGTCACACATTCACGAATCGAAACCAAATCGGAGCTTATGCAATAGAGAACACCTTCTTCTTGTAACCACCTTCGAGCCACGACCCCTAACCTTCCTGCGACCTCCTCTTCTGTCACTTAGTTCGACTAAGGGTGGGGAAGGACTATTTCAGCTATCCTCATTGAAGAGAGTTCGTGTTTGGCTCGAGAATCCTAGTTGTTACCTCTAGTGGGTTGTGATGTATATCGGATTAGATGTTAAGCTAAGTTTGATTTAGTTTATCTTTTTAGGGTGATCAACCAAGGTCAAATAATTTAAGCATAATAATATTAATAGAATAACCATATCACAGAGCTTAGCTCTTATTACAGCAAATCAAAACCCAACTACAAACGTTGCATACGCACAAACAGCTAACTACAATTGCAAATCAGTACATACCAAAGTCCTCAGATGTTCTGAAATAATATCCTAAAATGCTATAAAGCATTAATCCCACTTACCTATCCCGATATTTACTACGGAAAACTCAGGTTATCAATGATCTAATCACTGAGGAGTCCTATATATATATATATATATATATATAATCTAAATTTAGTTTTCGTAATAGTTATGAAAATATTAGGATCTTATCTAAAGTATATTATAATAATATATAGTTTTATTATATAAGTCAAGTTATGTTATTAATTATTAATAATATACGTAATTATATTATTACGCATAATATATTGTTTCAATTGTATCGAGATGTACTTTTAATCGTTCAAATCACATTTTGATTATGGTAGAGTTATAGTAGTACGTAAATTAGTAATATTGTAGAGATATAAGTTATATTACTTAAGTTTATCCGATTCTAGTAAAAATAGTGTCGTTAAGCTCGTACAAACTTAACGACATGTATTATGAGTCCCAATTTCTAGAAATGACTTTTAACGGGTAATTCGAGTTTTTAACACAGTTATACGTATCAAATCAAATATTTTCGTAGTATACGTAATTTATGTTATTAAACCATGTTTTACCTAATTTGTCAATATAACCCATAATATAGTTATTATTTGACCCTAATATTTCTATAAAGTATCTTGGTTATTAAAATATCATTAAATATATAAGTTTTATCCAATCTGACCAGTATATAAATAGATAGTTTTTATTTAACTATTTATCATATTTTAACTAATTATTACTAAAATTAGGTATGGCTCGTTATTTAAGCTATTTTACTACGTAAATTTGTAATAAATAGCTCGGGTTACTAAATAATTCTCCAAAAATTTTTATAGACTCCTAAAAATATGTGAAATTCAGTCATCACTTAGTTTCATGTTATCAATTCATCGCCTATATATTCGGAATTATGATTTTACTCCTAAATTACATTTAATTACCCAAATATGATTCTTTTTGTACAAAATTATTTTCAACCTATCCTAACATCATTATACTTCATTAGAAATTAATATAGGTTAATTTCACTATTTAATTTCATAAATTTTATTTATTTAACATTTCCAGCCTAATTTCAAGCTATTTTTAGGCCAAAAAATACAATAAATATTAAAAATATTCAAATAAAAATTGGCTACATAGAAATTATCTATATATCACAAGTATCTTACAAAAAAATTTTGAGCTAAAAACTACATCATTTAGTTTATTTATTTTGAATTTCAAATTTCAGATGAATAGTACATTTGTTAAGCAAGTACATTAAATATTATTAATTTTTTAAAAATAAATTTATGAAATGAAAGTACATATAAAATAACCTAGGAATTAATTTTTTTCACTTTTTTCCTAATTACTCTAATAATTTTTCAAAAATAGAGAAAAATAAGGCTGAAGCTTGAAACCTGAGTTCATTGGAGCTCTGGCTACCATTGGTTGGAGAGGGGTTGTCGGTCGGCCTAGTTAGTGGTGGCTCTACTAGGTGGCAGTGGGGTTCTATGTCAAGTTATCGAATGGTTGGGGAATTAGCTAGGCTCAATCCTTACCCTATTTTTTTCCTATTTTTTGTCAAATTTTTCTTAGGTTTTTTCAGTTGCCAAAATGATAAATTTGCGTCCTCGAATCCTATTTATAGTAGTTTAGGTTAGTTGAATTTTTTCCTTAATTATTAAGTAATTTATTTTAATATTCTCCTTGAAAAACACGTAGTAGGAAGCGTCAATTTTTTTATAAATTTGCTTTTGATGCAGCTACTTATCCTTTTTAAGCTGCTCCACATTTGATCCAATCATATTTCAGTCGTTTTTTATTTTTTTATAATTTTTAGATAATGTTTTAGGGTATTTTGGTCTTTTATACTAGTATTTAATGATTTTTGTTAATATACAGGTGTATATCCTATATATATCATATATATAATGAGTAATTATATATGTGTAATCATGTTTCTAGCATATCTTTTATTTTTAAGATACTTTTCTTATTTAATTTTGTGATTTTATTGCTTATTGTGCATAATTATATTATTTTAAGTTAATTTACAAGTATATTTATTATATATACGGAGTATACTTATAAAAATACATATATACTCATATAGTATATTATGCTATATTATTTCCTTTTATTGCCTAATTAACTTATTTCTAAATCCTTATTGTAATTCGAGCTCGGTTTTAGGGGTTTCAATTATTTTTATACTATATTAGGTAATCATACTTTTAGGGGCAAAATTGGGGTTTTAGGTAATTATTTTGAAAATCCAACTTCACCAAATCACTTCAATTAACTTTTCTATTTTAGTCGTAAAGTTTAGGTTTAATTGGATAACTTTTTCTATGTACCATTGCCATAAATTCGAATTTAGGGTCTCATATAAAGTAAATTTTCACTATTTTGATTGTATTTTTAATATTCTTATTATATTATGGATTTTCAAATGTACGAGAATTCATCGATTAGGGTTATCAAGTTTCTCATAAGTTTGTAGCCTAATCGATTTAATTTTTCGAATACTTTAAATCAACTATCGACCCTAATCGTACAAGAACAAGGATTTGCCCTAATACTTAAATGTTCATATTCCGATTGCCAATTTATGGGATATTATAGCCATTAATCAGGGAAGCCCATAGTGGAGGTCTCTTTGGATATTTTGGAGAAAAGAAGACTCGTGAACTGTTGAGTGACCGAGCCTTTTAGTTGAGAATGAGGAGAGATGTGCATCGAGTGGTTGAAAGCTGTGCTATATGTAAGATGGTCAAGTGTCGAGCTGAGAAAGAGAAAGCAATGCTCTTACCTATCCTAACGAAGCTGTGGACCAAATTGAGTATGGACTTTATTCTCAAACTACCGTGAACTATCTGAGGCAATGATTCTGTAATGGTCGTTGTGGATAAGTTTAGTAAGATGGCACACTTCATGCCCTACACAAAAACTAATGACACTTCGGCTATTACTTTTGTTTTCTTACAGGAGATTGTACGGATACACGGTGTACCGAGAAGTGTAGTTTTTGATAGAGAATAGAAGTTCTTAAGCCATTGTTGGAGAACAATTTGGCGGTTGGGAACTAAATTACTCTTCAGTACCTCATATCACCCCCTAAATTGATGGCCAAATAAAGGTGGTTGATCATACTTTGGGGTCACTGCTCCGAGTTGCAATAGGCAAGAACTTAGCTGATTAGGACATTTGCTTGCCAGTGGTCGAGTTGGCCTATAATCGAACAGTACATTACACTAAGCAAATTCTCTTCGAGGTAGTCTATGGGTTCAATCCCAAGTTGCCCCTCGACCACGCCCCAATACCAATACCCGTACAAGAGGACCTTGACACATCGGTGACAGTATAATCCATTTAACACATTTATGACAAGGTCACTCAGCATATCAACCAAGCTGTTAGAATAATACGAGAAAAGACCAACGGTAAAACAGTTGCACAATTTCAGCTAGGAGACTTGGTATGATTGCACGTCAACAAGGATCGGTTTGTGAACAAGGGGAGAAACAAATTATCTACAAGAGTGAAAGGACCTTTCGAAATCCTCCAAAAGATCAATGATAATGCCTATAGGTTGGAGTTGCTCGAAGACTATGGGGTTTTGACGGCTTCAACATTGTCGACCTCAGTTTGTATTACCTTAACATTCGAATTGAGTAAACACCATTCGAATTTGATCTCAAATCCAAAACAATCTTGAGGAAATGATAGGAATCAGGCTACCAGACCTTTGACCCGCAGTCGAACCCGAAGACTAGAAGGATTGGCATATCGAATTCTTTTATTCCAACCGACCCTTGTTGGGGCAGAGTACTTCTTTACCGAGTCACCCTTGATGCCGAACAGTATGACTGCCCATTTTTCTATAGTGTCTCGAGTTGAAAATTACTCACTAGCGTTAAACCAACCAATTACTTGGCATATTCCTTATCAAGAAGTTGAGAGAGAGATTTCGAATTGACTAAGCCATCCCTATTTGGATAAGCCATCCATTTGTACTTTTTGTTCGCATCTACTAATGACCTGGCCAATGTAGTTGCAGATTCTCTTTTGAGAAAGCATATGCTTTTATTAGAATTATAAACTAGATTGTTTGGGTTTGCACGTATCAAAGAACAGTACTTTGAGGATCCACACTTCGGGCCCATAATTTCGTGATGCGTCGATGGGAGGACAGTAGACGAGTATCATGTGGAGGATGGCTTCTGAGGTAGAAAATTATGCGTGTCGAATTGTTCACCGAGGGAGCTATTGATCAGGGAAGCCCACAGTGGAGGACTCTCCGGACATTTTAGAGAAAGGAAGACTTATGAATTGTTGAATAGTTGATTCTTTTAGCAAAAAATGAGGAAAAATGTACATCTAGTTGTTGAAAGCTTTGCTATGTACAAGAAGGTTAAGTGTCGAGCCGAGCAAGGGAGAGTAATGCCTCTACCTATTCCAATGAAGCCGTAGAATGAATTGAGCATAAACTTTGTTCTTGGAATGCCACGAATTGCCTGAAGTAAAGATTCTATAATGGTTGTTGTGGATAGGTTTAGCAAGATAGCATACTTTGTGTCCTATACTAAGACTAACGATGCTTCGGCTATTGCTTCTCTTTTCTTGTAGGAGATTATGCGGATATACGGTATGCTGAGAAGTGTAGTCTTCAACAAAGACCCAAAGTTCTTGAGCCATTTCTGGAGAACCTTGTGGTGTTGGCTAGGGACCAAATTATGCTTCAGTAACTTATGTTACCCCCAAATTGACGGCTAAACAGTGGTGGTTAATCGCACTTTGGGATCACTTCTCTGAGCTACAGTGGGCAAAAACTTGGTTGATTGGGATGTCTACTTGCCAGTAGTTGAGTTCACTTACAACCGAACTATACATGACACCACTAAGTAGACTCCCTTTGAGGTGGTTTATGGATTCAATCTAGAGTTGCCTCTTTACTACACCTTTATACTAGTACTTGCGTAAGAGGACCCTAATGCTTTAGCTAGAGCGCAATCTCTTTAGTACAAATATGAGAAGGTCACTCGGTACATCGACCAAGCTGCTAGAAGAATGTGAGAGAAAACTAAGGTTAAGACGGCTAAGCAATTCCAACTAAGAGACTTGGTATGGCTGCACCTTAGTAGACAACAGTTCTCAGGCAAGAGGAAGAACAAATTATCTGTACGGGTTGAGGGACCCTTCAAGATTCTCTAGAAGATCAATGGCAATGCTTACAGGTTAGAGATGGCAAAAGATTATGGAGTTTCCAAAACCTTCAATATTGTTAACTTCAGTTCATATCACCTTGACGAAGAATTGACTGAAGACCATCCGTATTTGATCCCAAATCTAAATTAACCCGAAAGAAATGATGGGAATCGAGTTACTGGCCCTTTGATCCACAATCGACCTCGAGGACTGGAAAGCTTGATGAGATGAATTCTTTTAGTTCAGCTGACTCTTGTCAAGGATGAGTACTTCCATTTCGAGTCACTCCTTAAGCCATGCCTAATGACTACCAATCTCTCGTAAATAGAATGCTGAGAAATGGATGGCCGAAACAATGTCTAATCTTCCCTCATGCTTGACCACTTACTTGGCATCACCCTTCTCGCCATGTCGAGAGAGAGACCCCGAACTACATAATCCTTCTTTGCTCGAACAAGCTAACCAGCCGTATCGTTTTGTCTGCATCTTCTAATAACCTCACCAATACAGCATCCCCACGTGTACAAGACCACGTGTGGAATCTACCCCTCCCCCCTCACCCCACCACCAACTAATTATTGCTTCTGCGAATATTCATTTTAACCCTTTTGTATTATTATACATTACTACTTTAGGATAACCCCCATTTTGTCTTTTCCCTTTTAGGAAAGTTACCCTAAATTCTTGGGTATAAATACCCTTTGTATTTGTAAGTTGCAGATGGACAGATCATCATTAATATACTTGAGTATTGTTCCTTCCTAGTGTAAACACTTTGCTATTTTACGCTTGGCATTACTCTTATCATTTCTCTTAAGTAAAGTTAGGTGGCGAGTAACCTTACCGGACTGATTCGTACGCTGCATCGAATTGTACTATGAGTCCTCGGGAGTTCCATTGGTGTATTATATTCTCTGGAGCTGTTCGTGGGTTTTGCTTACTTTTCATTCGTCGTTCATTCCTTTTGTGCATTTCCTCTGTGAACTCTTTTGGGCTTTTTACAAGTTCAGACCCATCTAGCGATTGGCCTTGTTAGTTCTTGGTCATAGTTCATAACATATAAGAGTCAAGTAATAACTTTTCCCATCCTTCCGAATAGTGTAAGTGTTGAAAAATGCATCATGGATTGCTCTTCGGTTGTACTCCTAAGGTTGACCAAGGGTTAAATTTGTTGCATTCATAAGCACCACAACGAAGTTAATCTCATCCTTATACTATCTTACCTTGAATCTCTCTTATGTATATGGAACATTCCCTTGTCATTAAACCACTTCAGTCCATAAAGTTGGGGATGCGGGTAGGTTGGCAATTTCATCCTTGTAATTAGCTTGGTAGAAATAATGTTGGTGAAACTACCTTTATCAATAACCAGGGAACGTGTCTTCTCATTCACCAAACTTCGGATCTGGAATAAGTTCTCCCTTTGACCTGGGTCTTTTTTCAGGTTAGCTTGTTAGCTCGTCATAACTAAGAGGCCGTCCATATCTAGATAGACATCCATCTCTTCCATGTTACTTCTTGAGCTTATGTCATTCTGACTCTTTACTTGAGCGTCGGGTCCTCACCTTTCAAAGTTACGACCCTCTTATTTAGGCATTGAGAGGCAATATCTCTATATCCCAAGCAGTTGAAGCATTTAACTTCTTGAGCCTTAGTATCGGACGCTAATAAGGATCAATGATTAATCATGCGCTCTTAAACTCGAAGGCTTTCTCAAATGATTCACCGAATTGATTGGAGTGAGTTAAGCATCGAGGAGCAGTGTTTATCTTAATCCGACCTACTGAACTACTTTGCTCTTCATACCATCCAGGAAACTACTAAGGTGACCAGTCGATCCCTTAGCAACATATTAATCTAAGCACCAAATCAAGATACAGCCATCCCCACAGTATTAAGGTCAAGCTGACAATTGTCAAGATCCGACCATCCGAAGTTAACTTGAATGTGAATCGTCCTTAAACCAACCCTTGTCCAACCTCAGCAATTAAAGCTAACTGCTGACGTTGCTACTGACCAGACCTAATCAAGGCCTATCGTTGCTTAGCTCTTAGTATTATTAAGACCATAGAATGAATAAATTATGCGCATATTGTCCTTTCTAACAAGGGATATTCTTTTTTCACAATTTTATGCCTCCCATGTAAATTATTTTCCTTCTTGCTTAATTAATAGGGATTTATTTATATAATTTAGGATTTATCCCAACTGGGTACTATAAATACTTGCATAATATAATAGCCACAACAATGAATATACAGAGAATACATTGAACTCTTACATCCTCTTGGGCTAAGTGTCCTTTTGCTTACTCTTGAGCTACTCTTATTTAGCCCATTGAGCGTGGACTAGTGACGAGTGACCTCCAGCTATACTTATGCATTATATCAAGTGTAACCTGAGCTCATGTAAAACGTTAGTGCATCATATCCATCGTTAGTGCACATGAACCCCTACTTATCCTTGACTATCATTTACTTTTTGAGCCATCTCACAAACCAGACCTACCTCTTGGTTACATGTGATATTGGGTTTGTATATTCATCCACAAAATCCATATCAGACACTCTCTCCTTCTTTACCTTCTTCGTCTCAGCCTGGTTGGGTTGGCTAGAATCTCTTATCTCCATCTTCTTCTCAGGCTTTTTCCTTTCCTCATACCTCTTAGGCTTAAGACTACTTTGTTAAAATCGGCTAGTTGACTTCTAGTGTACTCTTCTCTTCTGCTTCTCCACCCTTAATTCCAAATTGATTAGCTAGTCCAATGAGTTGAACGGCTGCAACTTGATTACGTTGGCATTGCCATCTCTGAGTCCACTTAAGAACTTAGCAATCGTACGGTCTTATGGCTCGTTAATCTCACATCTACTCATTAAGGTTTCAAACTTTTACAAATACTCCTAATAGTGTTTCAACCTTGCCTCAAGTGTTGGAAAGTATGGAGCATCTCTTGCTTGAAGTAGTCGGCACAAATCGCTAATTCATCAAATGCTCTATAAGCCTTTAAGTCTTGATAAGCTCTTCTCCTTCAGCATTTCGCTTAGTAATTAACTTGTCCAACCAAAGACCTGCATATTCAATAAGGGACAGTGAACCTAACTTAACCTTTGTTCGATCATTACATTCATAGCACTCAAATAACTTCTCTTCTCGAAGAACCCAGTTAAGGAACTCTTTAGGTTGGTTGCTTCCATTGAAGGTCGGCAGCTTAAGCTTAATATTGTCAAGTCCTTTGCTATGTGTTCGGGGCTCATCTTTGGCATTCTAAACTGGTTGGTTCACCTTGGATTGACCACTTATGTTAGACCTATGCTTAGCTAAGTCTCTTCTTGGCCTTGGCTCTCTTCTTTAAGCTCTTTAGTCCACCTTGGAGTCACTACCCTTGTCATTGCTTCTCCTTGGCTCGAGTTGGTCTTCTCTTCTACTTAGGTCAACAGCAGGTCTTAGCTGTTGTCGATCATTCTCAACTTCAGTCAAGTCATTGTTGTTGGTTGGTGCTCAGTCTCTTCTTTTACCTTGGTTAGCATGTTGGCATCTTCTAACCAAACTAGTAAGCTCTTAGATAGAGTTGGTGAGATTTTGAATATGATATTCTAGATTATTAACATAGCGCCTCAAACTTCCCTAAGGACTATCACCATCGATATTGACATTATCTTCAGAGATTCTCGTTTATATAGTAATTTCCATAGAGAGATTTTAACAAACACGTAATACATTAATCTCAACTCAACTTAGAACCACTATAACTTTGATTTCCGTAACTACTTTACGACTATCAAACACTATTACAGCTACTACAACACAACTAAGAACGGATCACAACTAGAAATAATAGTTAAAATTATTGTCATATGACTCAACAACTTAGTGCAAACAATACAATACCGTCATGATTGCTAACACAAACAATACACCATACCACAAAATGATGATTAACATAAATGTTCAAACCATGAATCAAACTTTGAAGAACATCAATACGCATGTCTCTCTGAAGCTCTCATACCAAGATTATATGCCTTAAGGTTTGAAAATCGGATGGGGCATGACGAACAGCTCACTTAGAACCTAAATGGGTATTTAGATTAGGTAAAACTCAGGAAATAATAAGTAAAGGGGGTTATGAATGTGAATATGTATAGATATTACGCACTAAAACACAAACACAGTCAGGAAGTTGAGCTCTAAATAGGGTTCTATATGACTTACGAACACTAAATCAACATTCGGGTTTCAAATGGAAGTTAGATATGACCTCAAATGAAGGGTTCACCACAATCTTAAGAAAAATATTGATAAGAACGCAAAAAAGATTAAAGTGTAAACAACACTCAATAACTTGTAAAACAAGCCTAAACAACTCACAACAATATTGAGTATATTCTTGCTTCAAAAAGATTCAATTAACTTATGTCAATTGCAAATGTTACTATTTATAGTAAGTTCTAAAATCCTAGTGGTAAAATTGTAAATAATATATAAGGCCTTAAACCTTAAAGATTAGGCCCACAACTTAAACATAAAGAAAATATTTACAGGTATACAAAATAGTATTAAACGTTGCATTTAATGGGAATGTAGGTGTGTAAAGTATTTGAGTTATCTTCGGGCAGGTCAGGGTTGGGTTAGATCAGGTCAGTAGCTACTTGTCTGAGTTGGAGTTGGATTCCTTAGCCTTATTGTGCTTGCTGAGTTCTTAGTGAGGTTAGTCTACAATTGCTGATTGCTTATGTCGTGTTGAGCTAAGATATGGACTTGGGGCCTCGGTTGTTTGGTCCTTAATCTTCTCGGTAGTTGATAGAGCTATTGCATAATTGTCTTTCCTTCCTCTCTTAATCTTTTGGTGTTAACTTGACCTTGGGCGGGACAAGTCTGCCTCGGCTTGAAGATTGTTATAAGCCGATTCTTATCATATAGGGTGGATAAGGTATGGGGTACTAACCATACCTTATTTTATAGGAACAGGTTTTTAAGTTTTTGTACTTAAAACCTATTTTATGGTACCTTAAAACTATCTTATACCTTGTACTTTAAGATTCTATAAGGTACATAGTACTTTATGAAACTTGTATTTTTTTATCTTTATTTTCTTGTAAAACTTTATGTTAGATACATAATTAATATCAAAATTATAACTACACTATTGTTTGAGTCACTTGTAATAATTTATATAAGTTATAACACATTTTAAAATGAGATAATATAAAACTTTAATAGGTAAAATAGAAAATATTTTTACAGTTGAAAATATTCAAACCCTTAGTTGGGTTATGTTTAATAAAATTTTTATTAAACCATAAGATTTTTATGTGTTAAATACAAAAATTATGCATGAGCAATCTAATATAATATATTTGATGATAAGTTAAGAATTGAAATATTTTTAAGATTTTATTAGATTAGTTAGTAAAAGAGGAAAAATGATGGGGAAAAAAAAAGGATAGTAAAATAAGAGAGAGATTAAAAAGAAGAAGAAGAAGAAGAGGAGAAAGAGATTAGATAGTGGAAACAATCAATGTATAATTTTATGGTTTTATTATGGGATTAGTTCTTGTTGCAATTTTCTTTCATATTGAAAAATAAAAAGTAATAATATTAATTTTTTATTTATTAATATTATATAATTATTATAATAAGGTGATTATAAGGCACCATAAAACATATAACCTATATACTTTAGAGTATCAGTTTTGAGATGAGATATGGTATTTTGAATTTATACACATATCTTCCTTTGTGAGAGTAACTACTCGGAAGTTATCCTATGACTCTTATTATCCACTTGGAGCTCACTCGATAGAATAAGATTTTGATGGGTATCTTGTACAAAAGAGTTACTTGCTCATTCTTAATTTTAGCCGACCTAAATTTGAATTTTATTTGTTTTATTTCTTCTAGTTTTTTTCACTTTTTATTTCTAATTTCTTATTATTTTCAATTAATTTATATTTATTTAAGTAATTTATTTAAATTAATAAATTGGACAATGAGATCACACAATGTGTTATCGTTTAACGAAAAACTAATGGCATAAGAAGGATCTACTTTTATAATCTTGTATAAACGTTGAAGACTAAAATAAAATAAAAAATTCAAATTCAATTAAAAAATTAATAAATATCGAGAAGTAAAAACACATTTCCTTCTTATTTTGAATTTTTCAACCGGTATTACTTTCATCGTCATCACCGAACCTACTTCGGGTGTATATGCCGTTGAGAGAGTGAATACCTATGCGGATTCAGATATAAGATAGACATAAAGATTCCCATCAAGAGAAAATTAGAATGTGATATATAAAGGAAGGTAATTTTCAGAGTTGGCGTCTTGTTAATAAAAGCCCAACTGGCCAAGAGGCCGGTCCGATTAGTAATGCAATAATCAAAACGACGCGTTTAGCATCAGGGTTTAAGGAAAAAGACGACCGGAAAGCCGCAGGTAGGGCAAATGTAGTCCTTCTCTCTCCCTTCTTGCTCTTTTATCTCTCCCGACCTCTCTCTCTACCATTTCCATCACCTACACCGTCTCCTATCAATGGCTGCATTCGGGCATCTCTCTTCGGGTATGTCTCTCTCTCTCTCTCTCTCTCTCTCTCTCTCTGTGTATGTGTGTGTCTGAGTATTCATGCTAGTGTTTTAGTTATCTTGTGTTGCCTGAATATTACTGCAAACTTGAGTTAGTTGGCATCACGTATTATTAGATTATATCATTTGATAAAATCCCTGTTGTTTTGATTCAATTCGGTTGTTTCATTTGAATTCATTTGATTCCCGTCTTCGTTTGTTGGTAAATTGGTGGAAAGCTTCAACTTTGAGTGTCTGTGTTGAGACTGACGATGCGCGAGGTCTGCCTCTATGCCAGGCCTGGTCATTGAAAGTCTCTTTTAGACAGGTTGATTGATTTAGGGTTTAACTTAAACCCTAGTATCTGGCCTAATCATTAGCCTTAGGAACTCTCACTACAACTTCAAATTGCTTGCAGCTATGAATCCTGTAAAAGATATCTAGGGGTTACCTTAACCCTGTCTGGGGTCTGTTTAGGTAGTTCATGTGTCCAGAGGAAGTGGGTCCATTTAAGGGCCTTCACCCATATACAAAGGAAAAGTACCAGTTTATGAGGAGCAGTGGATTCTGTAATTTGATGGTGACCGCTAAGAAACCTGGGGTGGTTTAGCTGTTGCTGTTTTAAATCTACTTAAGATGTTAGTTAGGGATGGGAGTTCGGTAGGAAAGGTACCCAAATAGCTGTGTGAATTGCTTTTCTTTGGGATGGAAGCACAGCCTCTAGCCACCCATATGCAAATAGGTGCCAATTGGGGGGAGGGCAGGTACCTGTTCATTTTGTGTCAAATTACTGTTTTCGAGTTATTAATGGTGTTACTGTTGCATTAGTACTCATCTGCTAATCCCAATGCCCAGCAGCCTTGACAACAACATGCTTCATGCCATTTTGCAGGTTATGGACCACATAGTGGAAAATGTATCCCCTGTTCTGGTGTTTCTGGACAAGCAGGCAATATGATACCGTGCTCTTCCTTCAGTGATTACCGAAGCCATTCACAAATGAGTTTTACATCCTTGAGGTTTTCTTCCAACAGGGCATCATTTTCTTGCACAGCAACATCCAGTGGCCACAGAAGAAACCCTGACTTCTCAAGGCATAATAAGTATGGCTTTTCACGTAGTAGGAACAATAAGCAAATGGAAGACAGGGACAGCTTTGAAAGCCAAGAGGAACCAGATATGTTCTCATCAAAGAATGGTCCATTACTGTCTCTTTCTAGTTCTTCCAATCCCAAATCTCAAGCAACTGCAGTACCAGGGCCTAGAGAGAAAGAGATTGTTGAACTTTTCAGGAAGGTCCAGGCTCAACTTCGGAAAAGAGCTGCAGTGAGAGAAGAAAGGAAAGCTGAAGCTGCAAGAGGACAAGGTAAGGAAAAGGAGAGTGAGACAGTGGATTCCCTGCTTAAGTTATTGAGGAAGCATTCTGTTGAACAAGGTAAGAGGAAAAATGTTGGGCGGAGCAACAAGGAGACTCATGTGGAACAGTCAGAACAGACTGTTGTTTCTTTTGAAGAAAAAGGCCGAAGTCTCTTTGATTCAAATAACATACTTGGAGATGAACCAGAACCTCCAGTTTCCTCCTCTTTGAGCAGGCCAGCCTCAAATTTCCGACGCAAATCACCTGTCCCTCGAGTGAAATACCAGCAAGTCAATCGTAGTGATGTCAAAGCAAATTCTGTTTCACAAACTGAATTGAATGGTAGGAGGGAAATAGCTGAGGCTCAGCCAGAGTCACAGCCCAAATATGATCTGCAGGTTGAGGCTGAGCCTGAGACTGAGAGTGAACCTGAGCCTGAAGATGACCCACAGATAAATTCCCAAGTTTTCGAGGATGGTGTTTATACAGAAATGTTAAATGGTGAATCATCAGATAATGATGCAGTTGATAGTGGTGAAGGTGATGACAAGCTAGAGACTGTCGAAGATACAGATTTAAGTGCATTAAAGTTACAAGAATTAAGGGCTATAGCTAAATCTCGTGGGGTCAAAGGATTCTCAAAGATGAAAAAAGGTGATCTGATAGAACTGCTTAGCAGGGACTTAAATTAGTTGGCTTTTTATTTCCTGGAAGAGAGGGACATGGATGCTTTTGAGTCTTATATTTCTCTGTTTTGTACTGCTCGTTTTATCACCATAAAGCTTTCAATTTTGTCATGGTTAAGTACATCGAATTTTTAAAGAGGCAGAAGGCTGAAGGTTATGGACTTTCCAAGAGCTCCCAGATTTAGCTTGCCTGTTTTAATCAGTCAATGCTAGTAGAAGACACTATATGAAGCTAATTTTCTTTACTCTCTACTTATTACTATTCTAGCATCAAGAACTTAAGAATACTTGCGATATATTTCTGTAGGTGGCCTAAGCTGACCAAAGAAGGATCACATGCTATAAGAACTGATGGAAAAAAAAAAAAAAAAAAAAGGGGGCAAATTTCTGATGGTAGTTTTGTATGTTGAGGGGGGGGGGGGGGGGGGGGGGGGGGGTTTGTAAATATTTCTGGACAACAATGATTGAATATGGCCCATAGAAGAAAATAAAAGGAGATGGAGTTGGCACAGGAATAGACTGGGAAACATCAATAGACAATCTAGATAATATGGAAACTAAATAAAATAACAAAGAAGAGTTTTTCAAGTCAAAAAATCAGAAACTAAATCAAATAAAATTAAGAAATACTAGATAAGGCCAACTAAGTATCGGCACGGCATTCTATTCCACCATGAGTTCCAGAGATAGGCACTTTTTATTTATATTTTTGTCTTGAAATTAAGTCGGTGTCCATATTGCCCATGTTCCATCTCGATTAGCAAATGGCAAGATCTCCGATAAGCTCCTCTATAAAATCTAGTTATGCCATTTTAAAATCTAATGGAGGTCTTGTATGCCATTTCGTAGGCCAACATTGCATCGTCCAACTTTTCGTCCAATCCTTTCTGGAACCACTCACAGCCTTTTAAAATCATTTTGAGCTTGTGTGTAGGTGGAGATTTCCACCTACGATTAGAATCTAGTACTTGTTAGACCGGTTATTAGAGCTAGAGTCTGGAGGTCATTAAATCCAGTCTACAAGACTCACTCCTCTCGCCATCGAAGGAAGAACAAGCTTGTTTGACTTAATTAATTCCCTACGCGGGAACGAAGCGGCACTTTGTGTGAACGAGTCGGCTTCAGTGTGAAGGTATTTGAACACGGTTTCATGAAGATTTTCCTTGTAACTACTACTATGGAAGTTTGTTCAAATGGACGCCATTCCCGTTCGGATGCCTCGACTAAGCATTCAAATGAATCCCATTAGTTTAGTAGCTTTCTTGTATTTTTTTGAATGATAGATGGAATAAGGGAATAAAAAAAAAAAAAAAAAAAAACCGTTATTGAAATCTTACTCCTTAAGTCCTATTCTTTTATTTTAGACAAGATATGCTTCCCCTTGCAGTTATTTTTCATTCTTGCAATAGCATTAGTTTAAATAGTCTATATAACCCTATAGAGGAAAATAAGTTGCATATGAATATTATTACCCCTTTTCTAACATTGCGTGAGTCCTTTTCACATTTAGTTTTTACCCACTCTTTATTGGTTTTTCCTATATTATGGTGAGCAAATCGTACAATTTACTCGCGCCTCATATCGTATTAAATAGTTTGAACGTAGTTTAATTTTTCTTTAGTGTGTAATATTTATTGAAGGAATCATCTATATTCCTTTACTTTTCTTTGCATCATCATACTATAAATCTCATAAAGATTGTTGTCAATCTGGTCTAATGGCCGTGTCCTCCCTAGATCATTTGTTTAAATCACTCGTTCATATATTAGCTTCGTGTGTAGTGGGTGCTAAACTTATCATTAGAGAGATCTTAACTGTGTTTAGATCCTGTCTAATCAAATTCTCGCTTGAATTCCTTTACGTCAGCAAGACTTTTCCCGTACCGCATACATTCAGGCACCAAAACTAAGTCAATTGGCCAACTTTATTCAATTAACAATGCTCAATAAAGATAAAAGAAAAAGAGGCCAACACTCCCCCTGCAATTCAGAGATTAAATAATTGGTTTTTTAGCTCCCACTATCAGAAATAGTCGTTATTTGAGTAAGGACTAAGTTAAAATGGAGTATTTTTTTTTTCTTTTCCCCTTTTCTTCATCAATTGTTTAATTCTTAATGAAAATTCCCTCCCTGTAGTTTCTCAAATCTTTTTGTCCCTTTTCAAGTTCTTTTATCTTGCAGCTTTAATGTAATTAAGGAAAATTAAGGATATTTTGTGCTTGTAAATGATGAGTATTGATATTACCCTAGCCCCACTAGGTTAGTTATTGGAGATGCCTTGACAGCCCATGGAAAATATGGGAAAGCTAGCTTTGATTTGAACTTAGGGACAAAAGACAACCCAATAAAATTGAGAATTGGGGCAACCTAAGTGATGAACAAAAAATGTAACTATAGAAGTTACTACTAGAATAACTAATGTATTCACATGGTTACATGAAGACATACTCAAATTTGACACTTTCGTAATATTAGACAAGTTGTCCACTAAAGAAAACATGTGACCCAAGAGGCAAAAGCTTAGGTGATTTAGGCTTGAGGTGATGCTTAAGATCAAAGAAGAGATAAAGAAGCAATTAGAAGTGGAGTTCATAGAAGTAAGAGTTCGACTATCTAGAATGGATAGGTAATGCAGTGCTAATTACCAAAAAAAAAAAAATAGCAAAGTTAGAGTATGTGTACACTTTCAAGATCTGAACCAAGTCACGCTTATGGATAAATTCTATTGCTACACATAGATATGCTAACTAACAACGTTATTGGGAATAATTTCTTCTTGTTCATGAATGATTTCTCAATGTATGACTAAATCCAAATGACAAAAGTTAGCAAGACCAAAACTACTTTCATTGCAACTTGGCACATGTTCTACTATTAACTTAAGCCTTCTAAGGTAAAGAATGTAAATGCAACTTACCAAAGAGTCATTAGTAGCCCTCATCTACTATATCATACACAAAGAACTTAAGATGTACATGTATGATATGATAACCAAGTCTAAGCAAAAGCAACGAGAATGTAGAAGACCTTAGTAGCTATTTAAGAGGCTTGGAAAACTTTGAAGTTGAACCCATATTGTTTACATTTGGAGCCATATATGGGAAGATCCTGAATCTCATAGTAAATCTTGAAAAAGTAAAAGAAATTCTAAAGATGCCATCTCTAAGCAACCTTAAAGAAGGCAAGGGTTTGCTATGTGGGCTAAATTACATAGCAAGTTCATATTCTAGCTCATAGTTAAACATTTCCTTCTGTCGAAAAAGTAGAAAAAAATTGACTTGTATTTTTTCCTTTTTGCAGTTAGCTAAGTTGTATTTTTTTTTCTTTTTTGGGACAAATAACTTACGTATATTTTAAAATTAAGTGTTAATAGTAATTAAGAGACACTTATTAGCATCTTGTTGGTTCAAATTAATATTTTAATACAATGATATTGCTAAGTAAATTAAATTAATTATTATATTAAAAATAATTTTGAAAATTGCATAAAATTAAAAAAAAAAAAGAAAATTTGAAAGTCACTTCAAAGTTAGAGAATATTCGAGGACCACCTTTTGTAGGGATGGGGGTGTGGACAAGCTAAGTCGCATTAGAATACAACCACAATAAGCTTAGGATAGTAATCTACCATGATAGATTAGTCTTGCGACACAACCATGGTGGTGGATCGCTATGTACTACCCTATAGAAGACAAAAGACCCTTTTGAGGTAGTAGATAGCCATGAACCACTCTTAAATTAAAAGGAAAAAAAGTGAAAGACTTCAAAGGATAACATAATCTAATGAGTTTTCTTTTACTTTAAACAAAAATTCAAGAGTAATGGTAGCCACCTACCTTCCTTAAGGGGTTGCCCAACTCTCATAGGTTGGTTGGTGGCTCTTCACCACTATGGTTGGGTTGCAAGACCTACCTATCATGGTAGGTCATGATCTAAAGCTTATTGTAACAATTTTTTAGCTTACCTAACATTAGGGATTTGTTGATGACCACCTTAGAGGATCGCCTGCATCATTAAGCTTTAGGTTGGCTAAAAAGCGACCATAGTAGGTTTTTCTTATTCCCTTTTTCTTTTTAATTTTTTGAAAGGTCACTAACCATCCTTTCGCCTTAAGGTGGCTATATGTTATCCTAACAGGCTTTCATTTTTATTTTTCATTTTTTTTCTTTTTTCTTCTTTTGAAATCTTTTAAAATTTCTTTTAATATAATACTTAGTTAACTTTATCTAATGATATTATTGTAGTGAAAAATTAATTTGGACCAATAATTAACATCAACACTTACTATTACTTTACTTTGCTAAATAGAATAAATGGGGAATAGAATTGCAAGAATAGATAAGGTTGTAATAGCCTACTACATTGTTTAGTTAAAAAAAAAACATATAAGGAATAAATATGTTATAGGACTTAAAAGACCATATTACCCTCATTCATTCTTCTTTCATCTTCTTCCTTAACTATCCCTTTGACATCTTCCTGTACTTCAACGGAGATTCTATAGAATTATATAACATATAATGCCACCACCAATTACCATCAGAAATCAAGAATTTCTCTCAAATAAACTCAAAACTGAGCTTTCTCTCTTTAAAACTCTCACAAAACCCACTCTCTCTCTTTCTTCAAATTCAAAGCTAAATACATGAAATTGACCAAAATCACCATTGGTATTAGCTTCTTCATCCTCATAAACTCCTAAAAGTAGTTTCTTCTGGTATTAAAAAAAAAAAACCATAAGAGGCCTCAAATTTTGAGTTTCTCTCTTTATAAGAACCGATGGAATCCTTACTCTCTCTTCTTTCTTAGGCATAACCACGAAAAATTGAGCTAAAACACTATTGCTAGTGGCTTCCTTATCTTTTAAGCTATCCAAAGTCATCCCTTTTTGGTTGAAAATATCCACAAACAAGCACCGATTGAAGATCCATTCTTTTGCTAGCAATGCTTTGTTCATCCTTTTTCAAGCGATTTGCTTTGTAACTAGCACTACTAGATGACCCTTATCCTTTGTTGGTTTAGATCGACACCCTTAAGGCATTCGATAATTGCTTGTTTGGTGGTGGCGATCGTAGCTGCAAATGATGTTTGGTGGAAAAAGGAAGAAGGAGACAGAGCAAAGGAGATAATTTTTCCAATGAATTGCAATTCATAGTTCCAATTAAAGAATTGCAATTCAATATTTTATCGAATAACAATTCTATAAAAATTGTTACTATAGGCGAAAGTTAAAGTAAATGTCATAATAACAATTCTATGAGGAATAAAAGGAGAATAGAATTTTTATTATAATTTAGTAAATCAGCCTTTAGTTTTGAAATACGTTCGTCTCTTTGTCTAAAAATAAAAAATAAAAAATAATTATAAGTAACACAAGTCATCTATTTACAAAATGACAAAGGATAGGTCACTTTTTTGTAACTTTTCCTAAAATAAAGTGGGACAAGGTCATGAATCCTCTAATCCTAATATCATCAACACCAAAACAACCTCTAACCTACTTGACAATGCTCCTAGATCTATGGGATGCATATTAGGAGAAAGAGATCAGTTCCGAAGAAAAGAGTACCATATATTACTTAAAAGTAGAGCTAAAATACAAAGACATAAAGAGAACTCACTATGCCCTAATCTAAATCATCATTGGTTCTGACAGTATAATCATTACTACTCAATTGAGCTAGCAACCAAACGCATTCAGTTGAGATACTTAGCTAAAAAAAATTGCCCTTGATGGAAAGTTAGGAAAACGTTCATTGTTAAAAGAAGCAAAAGCCTCCTCTCTCTCTCTCTCTCTCTTCTTTTAGAGAGAGAAAATTCTCTCTAAGTGAAGGCCATCTCACCCATGTGGTGTAAGTTTGTTATTGTAGCTAAGTCACCTTTTTTTCTTTTTTTTCTTTTTTTTTTTTTCTTGTTCTTCCTCCTACTCTTACGCTTTCAAATCACAATTACAATTTTCATCACAGATCACTGACTCATTTTACACTTCTTTTTCATTGACATCATTCTCAAACATCCGCGGAACAAATCTGACCAATATGCATTTACATCATTTTATTGCATTTGAGCTGGCTCCTACATATTAGACAAAAATACACTTAAATTGCATCTTGAATTTGCTGACCGATATCCTCACTCTAGAGTGGTAAGACATTATCTAGTAGGTCTTGTATTCCCGCAATATCCATAAAAGAAAAACTCCACTAGCCTTACCTTTTATGAGTCTCAATACATTATATGAAAACCAATTTCTGCTTCGCCACTGGATCTGTGAAATAGCATAACCTTGATCTCTTTATCTTAGTGTGTTTTTTCTATCATTTAGTTTCTATTTCTGTTCTAATTTAAATTATATTAAGTCGTCATCCTTACTTTTTTTTATCCTCTCTTCTTTAGGAGTCACGAACGACAGTAATAAGGGAGAGCTTCCAATAATGACTGAAAATTATGATAGCGAATCGAAGGATTGTATTATCCTAGATCTGGATTCAAGTGGGTCAAGCAGTAAAGAATTCTTGATGGTGGGTAGGGTATGGAGTGAAAAATCCATGAACAGGCTTGCAATCATAAATAAACTCCAGAAAGCATGGGAAGGGTTTGGTGACGTGCCTTTTATTAGTGATGGTGTGAACAGATTTATTTTGTCCTTTAGTTCTCTAGAGATGGTTTGGAAGATCACTGCAGATGGTCCTTGATTGGTTCTTGGCCATGTCTTTATTATGGAAGAGTGGAAACCGGAATTGAATATTGAAGAAATACAGCTAGATTCTGTAGCATATCGGATCCAAATTCATAGCATGAAATTGGACCTAATGAGATAGGAGAATGCAAAGTTAGTAGGGGCTTCTTCGGGTGAGCTCGTTGAGGTGGAACCTCTAAGATTAGGAAATAATTTGAGGAGAAGTTTCTTGATAGTGAGGGTGAAGATTGATGCTGGGAAACCTCTCAAAAAAGAGAAGTGTGGGTAAGTCAAAGGAGTTAATATTTTTGAAGTATGAAAAACTTTTGGATTTCTATTTTACTTGTAGAAGATTGGGACATTTAAGGCGGAATTGTTCTTATAAATAGGGAGCAATGGTTATGGTCCTAGTTTGAGAGCTGTTGCTGTTAAGGATGGGTACAAATTAAAAAGGGTGGAGTTAGGGGGTTCCTAGAAGCGAGAGGATAATTTGAAGGGTCTTGCTAGTTCCAAACCTAATCTATATGATGAATCTAACCTAGTTTGTAATCTTGTTACCCCTTCAAATTTTACCCCAAGTACGTCCTGAAATTACCCTAAGCTAAACCTAAATATGGCAAGAACCTGCTCTAAGTCAAAAACAAACCTGTCCTAAACACAATCTAACCTTACAAAAGTGAAATCCCTTGCAAAACCAATCACTAACCCAACTTCTCTCAGAAACAATGAACAAGCTATTATAACATCCCCATCCAAAAGTGCTACAATAGTAATTATTCAAAGTCCCATCAAGAAAACTAGAACCTCAAAGACCACATCCTCTTCCAATATCTATATTGTTGAGCTTCCTCTTGAGGAGCGCAAAAACAGTTCTACAATAGGAAGTAAACAGTTTGATCCAGAGATTTTGATGCCCAAGAAAGTCATCACATCATTGAAGGAATTAAACTTGAAGGGGGCAAGGGAGGAACACGAGATGTTTGGGGGTAAGAAGATGAAGTTGATGGAATTAGCCTTTGTTCCTAATTGTAAAGCAAAATTTATGTAGCAAAATACATTTGAAGGTAACAAACAGCTTCAAAAGAGTAAAGGAAGGAAAAAGAATGTGAAGAAAATAAAAAACAAGACTACATTACATTAGGATGGAAGCGGCTTAGAGAATGCACTCGTGCTGTCTATTGCAGATGAAGAATTTAATAGTGGTGGTGACTAGCCTTTAATAGCCATACAGGGGCCATGAAGCTTCTCAGTTAGAATTGTCAAGGACTCGGGCTATACTTGACAATTCAAAACTTGAGTGCCCTTATTAATAAATTTGACCCTCATTTGGTCTTTTTAATAGAAACAAAAAATAAAATTCGTTTTGTAGATGAGATAAGAAGAAGGTTGAGGTGCGAAGAAGGTTTTCATGTAGGTCCTTTAGAACAAGCAAGAGGGTTGGCTTTATGGTGGACTCTTGAGGTAAGAGTTGAAATATTGGATTTCTCAAAAAGCTTTATAATAACGAGAGTGAAGAAGGCTGATGGTAGACCATTAGGTTTGAATCTTTGGGTGTATTATCCCATGGATTTTGAAGGAAAGAAGGAGCCTTGGGAAATAATCATTCATTTTTCCCGATTTATGGAGGAGCCTTAGATGTGCATTGGGGATTTTAATGAAATAACAGAAGAACATGAGAAAAGTGAAGGATGTCTAAGAAGTAGGTGGCAATCGAAGGCTTCTGTATTTTGGAAGCGGGCCTTGAAAACATTTGATTCCAAGGACAAAAATTTAGTTGGCTGAAGAAATGTTTTGATGGTGTCCTTGTAAAGAAAGAATAGATAGAGCTTTGATACCAAATGAATGGATGCTCAAATTTCTAAGGACCAAAGTGATTAATAGGCTAGCTGTTGGATTGGATCGTGTAACTTTGGTTGTTCCTTTAAAAGAAGCTACAGCTATTGGGAAGAAATTTTCTAGATTTGAAAACTTTTGGAGGGGAGTTGATGGATCTAAGGAGGTTGTACAGGGTAGTAGGCAGGTGAATGTTGATTTCAACCCAATGGAGCACGTAATGAAGAATCTAGAACTATGTAGCAAAAATTTAGAGTCATGGAGCAAACATTCTATACTAAACAGTAAAACAAATTGAAAAATTACAAGTAAAGCTCAGCAAATTACAAAATAAAGTGGTGAAAGATTGTAGGGAGGAAGAGGAGATTATTATTGAAGAAAGGAAGAGCTGTTGAGTAGAGAGGAGAAATTCTGGCATCTAGGGGGGGAAGATTGAATTAGTTAAACTATGGGAATAAGAATACATGATTTTTCCATAAGACAAGCATCACAAGAAGGCATGGAAACCACATTTCAAGGATTAAGATTGCAGAGAGAGGGTAAGGATGAATTAGCAGATGCTTTTATTGAGTTCCATGACCAAATCTATTGTAGGGGCCTGATCTTGATATGTATAATGTGCTGAGTTGGACAGAACCAGTGTTCTTAGAGGGATAACGAGGTGTCATGTTTGAGAGTGATTGAGGAGGAAGTGGAGGTAGTAGTTTTCAGTATTGGCGCACTCAAAGCACTAGGACAAGATGGTTTTTTTCCTGGGATTTTCGATCATCAATATCGGGATTCCATTATCAAAGCGGTTCAAAGTTTTTTCACCACAAGTATGTTTCTTTAATCCCTTAATAAAACTATTTTGGTCCTCACTCCTAAAGTCCCCTCCCCAGAGTCAGTTGCTTATTTCAGGCCTATCAGTTTGTGTAATGTTTTGTACCTTGTAAAAAGATTAAAATCTTTTCTTTAAAAGATAATTTCTGAAAATCAAAGTGAATTTATATCTGGTAGGCTAGGATTATATTCTATTAGCTCACGAGTGCTTTCATGGTTTGAAAAATAAAAAAAGAGGGAAGATAATCGGTTTGTGTAATGATGGTTTCGCCCTCATTCGTCCTTCAACGGCTACTTAGTTCAAATTTACATTTTTCTTGTAATAAACATTTTTTGGATCTCATGAGACTGTATTGGAGGTTGGTTAATCTAATATAATGCCCTTTGTTTGAGCAAAGAAAAGAAGAAGAAGAAGAAGAAGAAAATGGCAATTCTTACGTTCAAAGTTTAACATAAGTTAAAAGTTCTCTGGAAGGATGTAATTAGTGTGGATTTATTAGGAAAAAATGAAATGAAAAATCAAAATTGGAAAAGAAGAAGAAGAAGAAGAAGAAGAAGAAGAATATGCGTGAAAAGAATTGAGGAAACAAAGCGAACGAAGATCGATTTGTGTTGGACCTCGGTCGTTCTCAGTCAATCTTGCTTGCTTTTATAAGTGACAAGTCTTATATGAACGTAAGCTTGAATGTTGTGAGTTGACATAGGATCGACCTTTTAAGTGATTGTTTCTCTCTTGCTCACCAATCGGTATCCCAACCGAAGCTTTGCCGCTAAAGACTTCGAAGTGGTTTTCTTTTCACCAATGAACTCGATACCGACACCTATCAACTAGGCTTTACTATATGAGTAGGAGAAGAGAACTTTAAGTGGGTCTGGGTGAATAAGAATGGAGACAAGGACATGAATTTGTATTGTAATCTTACATTCCACTTTGGGAAAATGATTAATGGTGGAATCAGTGAATTTATATTGAACGTAAAGAAATGATTCTTGCTCTGAAGCATGCTTCACGACTTCTAGAGCTCGTGCATATCCCAATCACGTCTTTCCTTTAGGCTTCGTCCAAATAGAAACATATGAAAAAAATAGGAGTTGTGCACAATTATTTTTTCTCCCGGTAAAGTTGCCTATAATTATTTCTTCTTTGGCAAAGTTGTCTCTAATAATTTTGTATTTCTTTGAAGGAATATTGTTTTGTCCTTTATCTTCTTTTATTTTGAAGAACTTGAACTTTCTTTAGTAAATAATTTTCATACCTTTTTATTACTTTCATAATTTTAGTTTTAATGGGCTCCTATAAAACCTGTAAATCTTATTTTGAAAAATTAAGTTTATCTAATTGCATCCCTAACTCAAAATAGTTATTAATTACTTAAGCAAATCTAGTTAAAGTAATCCAAAATTTAGGCCTAATTATTTAACACAAGTCAAGTGCCATTTAACAATGCACCTAATTGCATCCCTAACTCAAAATAGTTATTAATTACTTAAGCCAAATCTCGTTAAAGTAATCCCAAATTTCAGCCTAATTATTTGGACCCCATAAATTACCCAAATAATAAATAACCCAATTTAATATAAAACTATTTTAACCCTCTACTATGGATTTGCTAGTTTTAAATAGACCATCCAAATTCGCCAGCTAAAATTAACTCTACATCGTCATAGATGAATCACAGTAAAAGGCTATGCTTCTTGGTTTGGAATTGTGTGCTTCTGCTTCACTTAATTAAGTGCCCATCCTTCATGTGGACTCTATGACTAAATCCCACGCAGGTTTCTTGAAGCAGCATCTTCCCAGCGTAAGCTGAAAACATCTTCCTATTGGTCAAAAGCTGAACATAAAATTCCGATTGCGGGTGGTCACGCTGATTCAATAAGAGGGGACTTTCACAAACCTCAAATCAATAACTTAATAACTGGACCGTTCATGAATCTCGTTACTACTATTGTTATTTGACATTTGACATACTCCCTCTTTTATTTTTTAAGGCTTTTAGAAATCGAAGATGAAGCCTAAATCTACACAAAAAAAAAAAAAAAATCATCTATAAGAAATCGAAATAACTTAATGATTATTAAAATTGTAATTTTATTATTTATTTAAAAATATAAAATCGATAAAATCATATAAAACCAATATATTTATAAACTTATAAAATTTATAATTTTACTAAAAATTTATATAAAAACTTTTATTCTTGATTTTAACAATTATGTCAACACACTAACCCAACTTCAAGGCTCAAAGACAGTCACGATGGAAATGCTTGGCATTCTTTTCTACAACAAATTGATGGAACAATCGATGATGTCCCTAATTGAAACTGAAGAAGAAATGCAAAGCAGATCATGAGAAGAAATTTTCATTAAATTGGAACAAAGTGAAAAATTAAGATAACGGACATGAATTATCACGAGACAAGATCACCAACCAAAACTATCACGCAACGTCCTCGCACAACGTCGTCTACATCATTTATTTGCAGGAAATGAACTTGACTGAAATTATGTACACTCTTCTTCCCCATTCAACAGACTATATATATATATATAATATATATATATATATATATACACGTTGGGGTAGATCATAACAATTTTTGTACATCTGTCCAAACATTTGCATCCATTCAAATGAATAACATACCTTTGTGGTACCAGTAATAGAATAGGAAAAGGAACTAGGATGAGAGATATGAACAAACCACAAATGGAAAAACTCGTTTCCAAATCTTGACAGATTTGTCAAGACTGGCTGAGACATTGATCGCCATCATGGGCGACTGCCAAAGCAGATTTTACAGAGTTATGCACTAGACTTAACATGCACTTATTCTCCATGACATTCCTAGCTCCAACAACCGTATGGATTGCAATACCACGGTTCTCCATATTAGCATAACAAAATATTTCTCCCTTAATCAATTTCATAGGCTTACAAAATCAAGCTGGATTCGGAGCTAGTGGTATTCTAACTACAGGTAAGTGAAATAATATGCAGCAGAGGAAACACTCACATGCATGATATACTGAATATCATGTAATAATTAAGAACTGCATTCAGAGTTAGTACATATTGCACATTAGAATTCAGAAACGATAGACACATTTGTTGATGCAATTGAGCCCGATAACTAATAGAGAAGAATTCTTTGGGTGGAAAGCTGACAGATGCTAGATATTCACCACTAGTGCCCTAACACAGTGAATTTATCTGTTGTGTGCCCCTGAAAAGGGTTTGTGGCCATTATACTAGATCCAACGTCACGAATTGCCATATTAATTTACAAACCCTCAATAAGTTCATTTGCCTGTCAGCCTCAACATAAGAAATGGACACTAGATTATTTATGGCTGCAGCTAACATTTGCCCAATTATGGGTTGAAATCTAACTTGGGCAGAACCGGCCTGCTCCACCAAACAGATGAAATAACAAATTGAGTGATAAAATGCCAATTTTTTTTATTTCTTTTTTTGCTCACTAATTTAGAAAATGCCAAATGTTAATGATCAGTTTGACCAACCTTAAGAGACACAGATACAAGAAAGTCAGTGAATACTCCAGAAGCAGATTTCATTGTCATCACAAGAGCAGAGAAGATCCTTTTTCTTAGGGTGGAAATCGAGGGATTTCATATGTGAAGCATGGATGTCTTCAAGCAATATTTAGGCTGCAAAAACAAAAACACACAAGAAGGAAAAAGAAAGAAATAAAGAAATAAAGAAGCAGCTTACTGCTCAAATAATCAGTGGCAAATTAACTTAAATCAAAATAAACTATTCAAAGGAAACGAGATTAGAAATATACTTGTGAAGCATCCCAAACTTGCAGTGATCTCAAATGAAGAAGTTGCCAGTTGAGTTGAATTTAGCCTGAAATGGACATCAATTACCATATGAGTTTGCTCTTCCACAGCGCTCTGTGTTCTGAAGGTTTCTGTGTTCCAAAGAATAGCCTACTGACATGGAAGTAGATAGGTCTGTCAACATCAATCTGCTAATTCCGGTGCTTCATAAGTTCATTTGCATATACCGAAGCATTATCAGTTGGATAAGTACAGAAATAAGGGTAGTTGGGTCCCCAAGGCCAATGATAACACATTGCTATCAAAGCTATAACCAAATTAGAAAAATTAGCAAGACATTAAGTAGGTCACCAATCATCATGAATGGAAGCATCGGGCGATCACCAGAAATAAACTGTTCCAAGAACCCTTGTAAATTGGACTTAATTATAATAGCATCAAAGTATAACTAGAAAGCAAAAAAATTTGATGCAAATAAGTAGATACAAGTGATGAATATTCACCCAAAAAAAAAAGACAAAAGAAAAAGAGGAAGCATTCAGGCAACATATGAAGAATGGGAAAGCACATGATCATATCCCACACTCTAAAGAGAAAATTAAGATTACAACTCAATTGACTGTAGATTTTCTAAATAATTCCAGTTAACAATCTCGAAATAAAACAAGATACATTATCACATTTAAAGTATATGCTACAGCTGTATGCTGCAATCATTCCTCAATGAAAACTATCCTTTGATGATATTAAGCTCTTCCCATGCTTTACACGTGCCTTTTTGTCATGCCCTGCACTAGCCAGATACTTCCCATCTGTGGAAAAATGAGAGCAGACAACTTTGCTATTGTTTTTGTGTATTGAACTAACTTCACTGAAGGAAAAGCCTGAAGTGGGTAATGCAGCAAGAACTGCAGTCAGTTTTGAACACTTACCAATGACAGAACCACAAAGTCATATATTACCCTTTGTAGTTTCTGCAACATGGTCGGTGGGGTTCTGTTTCAACTTTCCAAACATATCTCTTCCATCTCCATCATCAGGAGAGAGAAAAGATTCCACATTATCATCTAAGGAACCAACATCTCCAAAATGATCTATCTCATCCTGCAACAGGATCAAGTTAAAATTAGGACATGTGAAGATAATCACTGCAGCAAAACCTTTAACAGAATTAGGGGTGAAAAACACCTTTGTATCTTCTAGATGAATTGAAGGGTAAATTGGAAATACACCCCTTTATATTTGCTCCATGTGTGCTTAGACAAAAGGTACCTTTTATCAATTTTTAAAGGGCAAGATAGTCATGTAGTGGGGAAAGAGCACCCTTTTGAAGATTTAGGGATCTAAATGCTCAATTTTAAATATGATGACGCTAAGTGCATATAAAGGAAAGATAAGGGGTGTATTTGCAATTTAGGTAAATTTAGTTTGCAAACTGATTATGGAGAAATCAAAGTTTCAGAATGAATCCATGTATCATGGCCCACTAGAACAGACTGAATGTGCTGTACATCAAGATAATACCTGAATTACACATCATTACCATTCTATTATGTCCATATTTCAACTGGGTAAACTTCAGAAACATTTTAACAGACATTATGGTAGCAATACTTATTAACTTTTCACTTAATTGCAAGAAGTAGTTCTACAAGGACAGGATAAATGCGATGAAGATGTATTGAGTCTCAAGCAAAGCATATAGTTACGAATTATGCAAAAATTTTGAAGCATGTACCAGTTGATTTGCAGAAGACGTAAGGCCTCCCAGTCCATTTGAACCATACATCATCAAACCTTTTGACATGCTACTTGCTTGTTGTACATTGCTTGCCATCGAAACTCCATCACCAGGAGTATGAGTTGAAGGAGTAGATGGTTGAGAGTTTGGAGAAGGTCCAATTGTATTTCCCGTACCAGTGCTGTTCGCAGGTCCAGAAGATGACAACCCTTTCCTTTTCCGGTTATTCTGTCACATGAAATAAGTACTAGGTATTATTTCACATGGTCCGGAACTTAGATATCTGATAAGCACAGAGCATGCACCAAAGCATCAAACTATAGAGTCAGACAGGATATGAGAAACAAATAGAAATTCTCATAAAGCAGATAAAGTAAAGTATTTTTGCAGGCTGTAGGAGACCTACCTGTTGCATCTGCTGTGGTTGTAAAGGATCTTGCTGTTGCTGAGAGGAAGACTGCTGCATCTGTGGCACATTTATCTGCTAAAATATACAAATAACTCGATAAATTAAAATCAGGAAAGATTCTGATGCAGATACAAAGTAGAGATTGGGTGTCAGCATCACCTTTGATGAAGATGACTGCATCGGAGAACCTACAGACCCATCATTTGTAACGATTTGACCTTCTTTGTTGTTCAAAGCCCCCCTAGGTAGTCCCCTGAAAACACGAGGATCCATATCTCCAAAGATAGGTGAAGTGCTCAAATTGCCCTGTGTCTGAACCTGGGCTAAAAGTTGTTGTTGCTGTTGTTGCTGCATAAGCTGAAATTGATTGGCACTCTGCAGGAAAGGTTTTTGGACTGGTGCACCTAAACTTGGACGAATCTGTTCAATCCCCTATGATGTGGGAAATCTAATGAGAATTCATTAAGAATACTATCTTCTACTCTAGGAGAGAAATTTATTGAACTCACTGTTAAAGGCCATCCTGGCAATGGTATATCACCCGCCCCATGGCTCAATCCTATCAAAAGTTATATGGAAAAAAGTTACCAACAGAAAAGGTATCATCACTTCTCTCTTATGCTTAGCCACACATACAATATCAGACAAAATTGAAATTAATGATTTAAAAACAGACTCCTAATCAAATTGTATGGACATTCTGAAGTTTTTTTTTTTTTTTTTTTTTTTTGGGTTGGGAAAGTGTACATTCCCAAAGTAATACTATAGCACTGGAAACAATCATCAACAAATAAACTAACAAAGTTTTGCAGGACAATTCCAACTTACCCTGTAATAGGGGGAATACAAGTCAATGCCAATACAGGATAACACAGAGTATGAATTAATGTTCATAAACTGCATATAGAATCTAAATGTTTTTGTGCAAAGATGTTCATCTTTTAGAAATATTGCTGGTAAAAACAAAGAATTCTATTGTGGATTACTGGGGAAAAATTATTCTTTGCCCTTTTGTTTATAATCAAATAATACATTATATAACTTCTACTTTTGCCCATCATTATCATCTAATATTCCAACCAGTGCCAGGATGACAGACTTAGTCAATTTGCTCCCCTTTAAATATTCCTATTACCAAATTAAAAATCAAGCATGACATCGACTAAAGTCTAGCTCTTCATTTTGATTTTTTTGCATTACAATGTCATTCGCCAGTCTAAGAGTTTTCATATTCTATTTGCTGGTTTTCACATCATAAAATTGAGACCTCCTCAGTTGCACTTTGCAATAAACAAAATATATACCCTTGTAAGTATGATCCCACTGCAGTTCTTGTCAATAGCATCCAAAGACAAACACATAAGAAGGGAAACCCAACTTCGAGCAAAGGTACTTTGACTAGATGATAGCCCAGTATCAATTTCTTTCATGGCACATTTGATTTGCAAAATGGAATAAAGCAAATAGAATTACAATTCCTAAGTAATAAAATGAATAAGTAATAGTTATTATTTTGTTTAATTGATCCTATTCCTACGAAGGAATCTCAATTCCTTATTTGGCAACCATAGAAATTCATTGAAATAGCCATTTTATGAATCATAATATAGCTCTGCAGGATAAGAAAATCTATTCAATCAACTATTATGAAACCAATATACTATCAACCCTTTCTTGAATTTTGACTTTAGAGTACTTAAAATTCTAAATATTAGGCAAATGGCAAAATGGTCACTCATTATTTCTAGCCAAACATTCCACATCCATAAATCAATCCTTCCAACATATAATATCTATTTGCTCATTAGAAGTTCACACACAATTTCTGGATGCAAGCCTATGTTTCCTTGATTGTGCCTTTGTTATTCTGTTACAATCATATAAGAGAATAAAAAACAAGTACATGATTCTCCTCCCACTTAATCTCCTCTCAGTGACAACATGGCATTAAGATCCCAAAAAATCAGCTTTCCAAAGCATATTAGTAATAGGAAACTTTTCTTGTGTAGCATCAAAACATTTTTAGAACCAAACATATTGACCAACCAGTTGGTCCAACTGTCAAATCATGAATATAAAATTTCTTAGATGAAATTTAAAAATGGATAAAGTACACAAGATCACTCCTAGAAACTTGCAAAGATACCCCAGATTTTCAAAATTGAGCACTTTCCCCCTCTAGCACATATGGAGTCTACTATTTTTGCTTCAATGCACTGCTACATGCCAGAAAAATTGACATGGCAAATGATATATCATAAATCTAAATAATAAAGTGCCATTCAACTTGATAATACATATATATATTTTGTTGTTGGTTTCTTTCTCTTATAGATATATATATATAAGAGAAAGAAACCAACAACAAAAAATACAAAATTAAAAAAAAAAAAAAGAAAAGAAAAATAAAAAATAGGCTTCACCGTCATCATCTTCCTAACCCCCTCTATCTCTGTCTCTCAGTCACTCCATCTTGCCAACTCTTCGATTGACCTTCCACAGCAATTGTGAACAGTGATCTTCCTCATCTAATCATTAATGTCTCTGCCAATTTCTCGATCTATATATCTACTTCTATTTTATCCCTCTCCAATCTATGCTTATTTGGCTGAATAGAAAAGATTTCAAATAGAAATTTACAATTTATTCTACAATGTGCAGCAAGTGCCCTCGCAGCTAGAAAATGGTGCATACTTCATTAAAGTGGATATGATGAACATGCTCAACGGTACATCACAGACTAAATTATTCTTTCTCCACCATTTGCATATATCTTTGAGATATGAATGACTTGATGTCAACATTAAGCTATAAAATATAAAATTCAACCCGACGTTAGGCTCAACCAGATTTCCATTTTTCATCTCAAGACTATCAAAGGCTGTCCTTGACAAGTTGAAAGTCATCAACTACATTGATGATGGCCTTCCTTTCTTTTCTTTTTTTTTTCCCTTTTCTTTTTCTTTTGCATTTGTTATTTAGATATATGATGCGTCATTCACCATGCCACTTTGCCATATAATAGTCAATGTAATAAAAAATAATCGGGTTCACATGTGTTAGAGGGAGGAAGTGCTTAAATTTGAAAATCTGGAGTGTCCACATAATTATAAAGTTTGTAGGGACGGCCCACACAATTTACCCTTTAAAGATGATGTCAACAAAAACTTCCTTTTTATTTAAAGAAAGATTATCTTTATTTTATTCATTAAGGGAAAAAAAAAAGATAAAATTCACATAGCGCTTCCGACAATTTTAGAAATAGAAACTGAGTAATTTATTTGACAGTATATGTTGCTGAGGTTACACGATAAGATTCTTTATCAACCAAAGACATTCAGGTTGTAGTTCCTCGGAACAAAATGAAATGTTTTCACTGAAAAATTGAATAATTTTCAACCCAAAAAAAAAAAAAAAAAAAAACACTGCTTCATTCTGCAATAAACAACTTATCCACTATGAATGCCTAACATAGATGCCACCAAGACTATTCTAGAGGAGATTTTAAATGGTTTTACATCATCATGAAGTCCAAAACTGTCCAACAAATGAAACCATATAACTCAACTGCACGTGCTTATGTACCTGCATTTCCAGCTCCAGGCCTTGGTTGCATAATATTCTGTCCATAAATAGAAGAAGGATTCATGGGCAAAGATCTTGGATTTCCTCCCATGTTAACATCTCCTTTGATATCCTGTAAATTCAGAGGTTAAATTTTACATGCAGTGAATGATGATGATTCCCACATAACTATAATATGGTGCATATCATGCCTGCATTTGATGCAATGCTGCTGTCACACTTGCAGAATTTCCTTGCACCAATTGACTGCAGAAGAAAGAAGCACATCAAAGTTTAACAGCGCACAGAAACATGTCTCAGATGCATGAAGAGACGAAAATTTATCAAGAGTCTACCCAGGATGTCCTGATGCTGATTTTAGAAGGGCCATTCTAGCATCAAGAAGTGGTTGGGACCCTGGAGAATCCACTGGATTTGATAGTTTCACTCGCTCCTCATAGAGTTTTGCTGCTAATGCACTGGCAGTAGGTTGCCCGAGCATTCCTTCAGAATTGGAAGCATTTGTAGGACCTACAAGTGAAGGCTGAGCAGGATCCCTTCTTTGTAGCTGGACTTGACGCATTAACTGATATTGCTGCATTTGCAGCTGTTGCTGCTGCTGCTGCTGTTCTCTTGCTTTATTTTGTTGTGTCTGTTGATCGGCACATCCAAATGAAAGTAAACATCAATGTACAAACAGGAGACGTGAGAAACTATGGATATTTTAATCTACCTCTATGTATGCAGCAGCAGCTTCAGAATGTTTCTCATTTGTCCTTGCAATAAAAATATCCCAAAAGACAGACCACCATTCAAAAAGAAACCCACCAGGAGCATCAATAGCTGCATACATATAACCAACATTATCTGAGGCCACACAACAAATATCCAACTAACACTAGCAATTGTGTCCAATTGATTAGATCATTCATCATGGCATAATTAAAATTTTAATAATCAATATACACATTTCACATATAATATTTGTCCTACCAAGACCCTAGTCCTCCTTCCCTATTACAAAACAAATTTTTGGGAAAAGGAATCACATGCTAATAATTGGTTGCCACAAATTACTTGACCTATTGGATTTTGGTCTCTTGTGGTAATGCCCATCAGCCCTTAACTCTATTCACACATTTATACCCTAAAAATCACCAGAAATATGTAGGCAATTGTTGTGATTTTCACTAGAGACTCTTGTGCATGTTTTTACTTTATTTCTAGCCTTTTTTTAACAACTAATGCTGAAATTTGCACTTTCTTTCGAGTTTTCCATAGCCAAAATTTATTCACTTCATGCTTTTTCCTTTTGCTAGCATGGATGTTAGGCCCAAGATTAAAATCATGTTATAAGTGATATTCAAGGTCATTAAACTCATAAACTTAAAATCGTTAGAAGGTCGGTAGAATCGGAACGTGAAATTAAAACATAAAAATGTAAATTTCTATAATTTATATAAAATAACTTAAAAAAACTGTGGATATACTTATAATAATTATTCCAACATTGAAATATATAATGAAAATAAAGAAATGAAAAAATTAAGTTTTTTTTTTATAAAAAAATTCTTAATAATATATAATTTATCATTTACGAAAGTAAGGCAATAAGGTTGAAACTAAACTTTTTTCATTATTATTATTTTTGGAAAAAAGTAATGAATTAAAGAAAACAAAATATTTTGATTCATTTTAAATTATTGATGATATAAATTGAAATATACAGTTTTTTTTATAATATTTGCTAGTAGATTAGAGTTGAAACTTGGATAAAAGTTATGAATAAAAAAAAAAAGGAGACTAATAGAGAGAGAAAGAGGAAAAAAAAATTAAAATAGGATAAAGAAAATAATATAATACACTAATAATTGGTAGCTTCTAAAACCTTAATTGTATTTTATTATTTTTTAACTCATTCAACTCAAATAGGTAAAATCAATAAACTCGATTAAAAATATAAATTTTTATTAAGTTTATATGTAAAATCGGTTAAAAACGTAAATTTTTATACAAAAATAATTCTATATACGAGTTAACTCAGAAGAGTCTCCTAAACTCGTAAAATTGTGATTTTAACAACGATGATAATCTCTACATAAATGGGTTGAGACCTCATTAAAAAGAGAACCTTAAACTAACTAACTATTACTACTGGCTAATTTTGGAGATAACCAATGCTTGTAGAGATAGTTATTTACAAAAGCTTTTCAATCCTACCTTCCTTAAATAGAAAATAACTAATATATACTCATAGAATCGCATCGGTAAAATTGAGATTTTGATAATTTTTATATAAATGGGTTGAGGTCTCATTAAATAGAAGATAACTAATATATATAAGAAACATTTAAATCTAATATCTTCTAAATGCATATTTATTATGAAGATTTTCCCAGACATTCCTTTCTTAATAACAGATATAAATGAGATAAAAACAGACCATTATCCTTGGCCACTTATGAAGGACCTAAAAATGATCTTTTTCATGCTTTCAACATTGATTACATGTTTTCCACAAAAAAAAAAAAAAAAGGAGTAAGTGCATAGAAAGTGAAAAGTTACTCTATTTGTTCAGCACCCATTAACATTCACATAAAACGCTTTTTTCTTTTAATGAATGACCCAAAAGTTCCTCAAATTACAGAAGCTTGTGCAGTAGAATGAAATAAAAGCAACAGAGCACAAGAACTCGGTAGGTTCTAATCATATGCCAGAACACTAAAAGGCATAAATTTGCCATACCAAACTCAGTCAATATATAATAATAGTAGCATTTAAAGCCAAGAGAATTAAAAGACCCAATTTGAGTAAAAACATTACCAACTGGATCTGGAGACACCTTTCCTTCAGTCATGAATGACTTTGCAGTGTTATGCAGTTTCTTCTTCATCAGATAATCATATATATACACATCAAGCCTGAAGTAACAAAACACCCAAAAGGAAAAGATATTATGATAACTAGAAAAATTAAGAGAAAACAAAAAATCCCCAAATTGAAAAAGCAAAAGGCTTTGGATTAACACATACATCTTATCTGCCTCCCAATTGCTCTGATTCTGTTGCGCCATTGTCGCTCGAGCGTTACAAATCTGCAATCGAAATTCTGGAGAATCAGTCCGAAATCGGCAGTTTTAATAATCAAAAGTCGACAGATCAAAAACCCTCTTGAAATTACCAATCGGCGATGTTCGATTCTCGAATGCGAGGTTTCAAAAATCAGCAATTCTTCAGGAATTTAAGGACTATAAAAGGAGAAAGAAAGATATAGCCAATGGCCCTGCCCTATTGGAATAAGTAAATTGAAGTTGGAGTCTAATATCAATTGTACTCAGATAGATAGAGAGAGAGGGAGAGGATGTTAATTTTCAGCTAACATGATGATGGTTACTGGAGACTGGGAGTAAACATATGTGTTACTCGAAGCTGGAGGTCTGGACTCGCATTTCTCAAGCTTGGAGAAGTAGCAGCAGATCCTTGACCTCGAAATGTTTTGCTTCTGATTTGTCGGGAAGAGAATGTAGTTGCTAGAGAGCCGTCCGATTGAACCTCATGATGGATGCTTGATATAATTGCGTGTCTTCTCTTCTGTATGTACGTAGGTTTGGTCTAAAAGTAACTTTTAATTTCTCATATTTAGGTATGTTTTAATTTTTTTTTAATCGATACTATATTTATTTTATATCTATTTAAAATTTGATATTTAAAAAATTATTTTATTTATTTTCATTTTATAATTATGAAAGTAGTAATTAAAATGCTAAAATTAAAAAATAAAAATTCATGTATTTTTAATTAGAAAAGATTTCAAAAAAATATTTTTTATATATTTGAGATGATTATTTTGGTATTTTTGTAAATATAAATAAAATAAAAGATAAATAAGTTTAACTTTATAGAGATTTATATTTTAGAAAAGAGGTATATATGAAACTATATGCTCATCTTTTTAGTGTTTTATTTTTGTCAAATGAAATATTAGAGTAAACACTGAAAAGATAAAAAAAAGGTGAACAAAATAAAAAGGATGAACAAAATGAAGTCTTAACATTTTTCTTTTCCAAATAATATTATAACAATTGAGAGGAAAAATCAAACTAGATTCATCTCATTGGGAAATAATTGAAACTTTTTATGTCATCCATATATATTCTAAAAAGATGTATTACATGTATGTGTAATAAATAATAATAATAATACAAAAATTTTTAATTTGGTATCAAATTTGATAAGTTAAAAGTTTAAGTAGTAAATTAAAATTTTAATTATTATTTAGATAGTATTTGCAACATTATCCTGAAATATAAAAGATTTAGAGATACATAAATTTGTTTTTTAGCTGCACTTTCATATTAATTAAACACATAAAAACTTATTTGTTAATTTATATATAATTATAAATGCACCCGCTTAAATTAATGATTAAGTTCTCTAAGAAGAAAATGACTATGTTGGAATCATAAGTTCCTTATCTTTATTACTCATAACTTTAAAAATATATAATAACTCCTATAAATGTTATCACAACCCTAATGTTGTTGCTAAGAAAGCAAAATTGACAATAACTGTAGCGTTTCAATAATAGTTCAAAACATATATGTATATTTTTAAAAGTCATGGCAACGTGAAGTTATTTTTTAGAACTTCAATTAGCCTCTTAGCATGTTATAAGTAGTCTAGCAGTTGTATTTGTAATTTCCTTATCTTGTTTTTCTATTAAGTGAGGTTAGGGCCTTATCTTCATTGTACTTGTAATGTAATTTATCAACTTCTCATCTTTCTACCAAATACTTACCTAGCTAACATTTTTATCTCACTTTATCCAAACTTTTCTTACAATACCAATATTCCCTAGTTACCTCTCTATTATAAGTAGTATATGGACATCAAACACCTTTTGATGTATTTATATAGTCAAAATACCCACTTTTTTAATTAGTTTCAATAGCACATGCAACTTCTAATAAATATTCACCATTCCCAAGTTTTATCCTATGCTTTGTCCAATCATGTTTAAAGGCACATTAATTGAAATTTCCCAAATTGTAAACGCTTCTTCCAAAGCATGAGGGGTTTTGGTTATAATAACAAAATATATACAAATAAAACTTCTACTTATATATAAAATATGAAGTAATATATAAGTAGATTTAGAGGAGTATAATTTGTCAAATTTCTATATCTTTTGTCTTCCCTTCATCCATTATGTTTTTCATATATCATCTAGATTATATCACACTACTAAATTACATTGATAAAACTATATAGGTACATAGGTTATGTTTCTATTTTTCCATTAATAATCTTTCGAATGACCTCTACATAACTTTTAGTCCTTTGAGTTGGTAAAAGAAAAATGACTATTTGATCATATACTATATTATATGATTTTTTTTTTTAGGAGAAAACATTAAGGGTAATGGGTAGGTGAAAGGTCGATTGCTTTCTTTTGGTTGCATTTCTGTATGAATTAAACACAAAACATCTTGTTAGAGTTTTAGTTAATCAAAATCTAAATCTTTAAGTCTAGAATTAGGTATAAATTGGGTTCTAAATGTTACAATAAGGCTGCTTAGAATTGAAGGAATACTAGAAGTTATAAACAAGTTATAAGACTCGAATGAGAAAGTAGCATCGTCCAAACAGTAAGCATGACTCTTCCTAGACATAAAGTCATCTCCTTTACCATCCAGATGGTAAAAGGCTACTGTCTAATTGGTAGTGCTAATGGACTTACCACCATCAGACAAGTAGTAAATTACCAATAGAGCAGTTTCCAAGACCAATTTGACTACATAACATTAAGCTTACCATCTAAATGGTAGTTACTCCACTATTTTTCGGTAATATGGATTCCAACAATTGAAGACTCATGTTTATCTTCATTTCCTTTGTAAAACTTTAGCTTATCTACAATTATGTTCCTAGAATGTCTAAAGGGTTTTTCAAGGTACTATAACCCCTTTTTCATTAGAAGTCTCGTTATTGGATTTCTTTACTATCATTAAAATACTTTAACACCTTAAATCCCATTTGACGTTTGTGTGAGTTATCAAAACAATTATTGTAATTCAAAATTGGCTCATTCTTAAATCTTGTGTAATATTTCTAGATTTATTACCTTCATATCCCCTTTATTTCTATTTAAAACTTAAGGTCCTAAAATATAGAGATTTCCAACTTGTTTATGCTCTTTAGGGCCATCTATTAGTAAGCATGGTTCAAGCTTTTCACCTTGCTTACATCATTAGGTTAAATTAATGATGGTGGAATAAAATAACTATTCTTCTCATGCAAATTTATTCCTACATTTGGAACAAAATACTATCCTATGCAATTGCTATTTGTAGTTCATACCTCTTCTTTTATTTCATCGGCTCAACGTTCTTGTCAATGTTGAGTTGGTGCTTTGAATCTTTAGGTTAATGCTTAGCATATTGGATGGTGTCTAGGAAAATCTATCTACATTAGCTAGAATGAGGTTGACAAGTCCTTACTTTAAGTCATTAGGCAGGGACATACCAATACGAATGGTTTACGTGGCATCATCATTGAGTTAAACTCTTTTATGCTTTCAATTAACCCTTCCCTCTTCTTAATCAGTTTCCATTGTAGTTAGTCTCAAAGGCTAACACACTATCCCCTTTTAACGCCTTCATGTATAATTCTAAGAATAAATTCAAGTTGCCCTTGCATATTTTGACCTTATTTGGGGTTAGAAATATTGCCATTAAGTGTAAGGGAGAGTTATGCTTGGTCGCCTTAGGATCCCATTGAATGGGGACCAATAATCAACCACTACAAATTTCATTAAGTAGACGACTATGTTGTTGTCATCGTCAAGCTCCATATTCAAGGTAATTGTTCCCTTAAGCCTGACAACTTAATTATTAAAGCCGATCAGATTACGATGGTAAGGCTTCATTTGATATGGGAGCATCTCCTTCATTTAGTTACAAGCACATTTGAAGATGATATTCACTAAGCTCTTAGTGTCAACCATTACCTTCTAGACTTTGAAGCCAGCAATGTGGGTCTCAATCACCAGGATGTCCTAGTGCAAGGTTTCAATCCCCTGGAGATCTTCATCTGTAAAGGAGATGAAGGTGTCGATTTTGGGCCTCTTTTCCCTTGCATGGAGCACTTGTTTACTTCTTAAGGTAGACCTTAAGTTGGGGGAAATTTGTTAGCTCTTAGGATGTGAACTTCCCATTATTATGTCTATAATGCCATTAAAGGTCTAGTTGGAATGTCAACCAATGCGGTTTTCATCTTTATCATGATCATCTTTGGTTTACTTTTTGTAAGGAGGTCGCTCCACTTAATTCTGCATGTCAAGTGACATATTCCTTTAGATAACCACAAAAAATGGCATGCTCTAAGGCATTCTTTCATTGATAACAATCATTGGTGTTGTTGTCACTAACAGGACGGAAGTTGCAATACTTGCCATTATTATGTCAATTTAGCTTAGTCTTCATTTGCTTAAGGCATGGCAATAGCTCTAAGTTTCGAACTTCCATGAAAATATCCCCTATGAGCTTACTCAAGGGAGCATGTTAGGTTAAGATCGATATTAGATTGGATTACTTCCAATCTTTCACACTATTGTTGTCGTCCTTAGGTCCTAAGTGATCCCTTATCAAGCTTACCTCTTTTTCCATTTTCTCATTAGACCGTCCTTGGTTGGCTTTGCGCCTAGCACGAATGTTGTCCTCCTGGTTAATGTACTTTTAAGCCTTCTTCTAAAATTTGGCCAAGGTAGTTGGCTTCTTCTTCTATAGACATTAAAAAAAGCCATTGTTAGGATTTACTCCCACGGTAATGGTGCATACTGTAACTTCATTTAGCTATGGGATCTCTACTATAGCTTTGTTAAACTAGTTTATGAAGAACTGGAGATATTCTCGATCCTTTGGTTGGATGAGATATAAAGACTAGTTGTCTTTAGTTGGGGGCTTACTCACCTAGAAGTGGAGGGTAAACTTCTTAGCAAGCTCATCAAAACCTAAGATTAAGTCCTCATATGGGTGGTTAAACCACGATCGAGCAACCTTTCTCAGGATACTGAGGAAAGCTTTGCATTAACCCATCATTCATACCCATGCAAATCTATAAGAGTCCAAAAGTGCATCAAGTGATCATCTAGATCTGTAGTAACATCATATGGCTTTAACTTTGGGAGTTTAGTGTTAGATGGAAGTACTTTCTCTTAGATTTTCTAGGAGAATGAAATTTTGTTACCTGCACTTGAGGTGGCTGCCTCCTTCTATTTACTTCCATGGTTTTTTGACATTCTTCTGGCCATCAAGTTTACTAACCATTTGCATTCTATACCTTCCATAAGATTATCGTGGTAGAGTTTTGCCCTTCCCTTGCATAACTCACCTACATGACATAACTGAGCGAGCTGGCTCATGCAATGGCTTTCAACATATCACTACTGTCAACTTGCAGTATGCATGTGGCTCCTTTCCCACTTTGAATAGGAGTGGCTCTTTTGTCGATGAGGGGCTTGTTGATTAAATATTGAGCCTCGGGAATAGGAGCTACTCAATTCTAAGCTATTAACTTCTAAAGTGTGAAGCCTTAAGCATTACATCCTTTGCTGTCTAACCAATTTCACCCGAAGCTTCTCGTTTTGCTCATTGGTCAAGTTGTTTTGTTTTGCAATCTATTCATTTAGAGATCCAATTTTGTCATTTTAAGCTTGCAATTCATCACAAAGCTCAATCAGCTTAGCAAATTGTTATGGATTAACCATGGTACCATTATGATTGCCATCGACCACCATGATGGCATTCTAATTACCGTTGACTACCTCTTTGTCTTCGACATTACTGCCCCTACTAATGTTTGCTACTTAGCTTTAATGACTTTGGCTACCTTACAGGCTGTTTGGTTAGTAGCATCTTGTTGCTTAACATTTCCAATTCTTTCCATTGTTGATTTCAATATATGACTCAAAAAGTAAAAAGATTATCATTTTGAATGAAATTGCTTTCTTACAAATGGTGCCAAGTGTTATTGTAATGAATTCACTAGAAAGGATTCTTGATTTGAGCCTTAGATATGGACTTGTATTTGCAAGACAATACATATGAGGGAGCACCAAGGAGTTACCTAGCATGGCTACTGTAATGCTTAAATCAATAATCTATAAGATTGAATCTGAAAGCAAGAAGGCTAGGGACTGTAGTTATACCTTTGGGGGCTAAACCCCTATTTATAGTATTTAGGGGAGAAATACATTTGGAAAGTGAATATATCCATATCTTATCTAAATAAGAAAGTATATTTTCGTTATTTAGATGCGATTTGAGATCCCTAAAGGTAACATATTAGGTTAATGGTCCCTACAAATTAGTATGTTTACGGTATACCCATGGATGTCCATTGTCCAAGCTTCTTGGTTAGACCTTTGAGCTTTGGTAACCTTGGGCATGGATGCTACAAACAAGGTTAAGCTAAAGAATCAAGGTCCCAACCTATAGTAGGTTAAGTGCATGGTATAGCTTGGTTTAAGGGCAAAGTACCTAAATAGGGCCTAGACTTTAAGATCCAATGAATTGACCATGGGCCAAGGTAAGTCAGTCCATAGTCATCAAAGGTTAGAATAGGCTTAAGAAGCCCATTTTATAAAATTGCCCATCAATAAAGAGGACATCAACATAATGCGTGCATGAATTTAAAGTCATATTCAAATAAATTATAACTACCATGCAAAAGGTTTTGTGGATTATGAGCAACATAGTAACGAAACCAAATAAGATAGCAATTGCAACCCAAGAAGTAATAAGTATTTGGCTATGGACTTAAAAACCTTCCATTTTCTAATAAAAATGTTAGCTTATTTCCACTATTGATATATCATATAAGCCTTTTAGTATGATGGCGAAATACAATAAAATATTTGTATTACCCTCTAAAAAAAAATAGAACTTGAAAGGACTTTTTTAGATTCAACCATCTCTTTTTCAACTTGTTTAGTTAAATTTTTAACTTGCTAATGTCCTCTCTTTTCTCACTAATTTGATCATGCTTAAGTCGGGTTTATGAAAAAGTTTTCGCATGTTTTAATAGCCCTCATAGGGTAGTGTCATGTTTGAGTGTTTGTTTTTGTTTTGAATAGATTCTTGCATAAAATTGAGTGGCAAAGTAGTACATGCATGCATATATTTCTACAAAGAATTGGCTTGCTCTAAATACTTGTCCTACATTGCCTTTTTCTTAGGTTAATATCTAGCTTATAAGGTAAAGGTAGAGTTGCTTATATTTGAGAAAGCTAATGGTTAGTGGTAATAGTGATAGAGCAAGTTTGGGTTTAATGGCCATTGGGTTTATGCTTTCTAAGCCTATACGTACCTCAGCTCTTTTTCCCTAATAATTATAATGATAATGATAATAATAACAAAACATAAGATTATAATAAAATATTAGTAATTGTAATAATGAAAATAATAATAAATAAATGATAAGAGTATATGGAATTTGACATGTATCACCTCCTTTGGCGCCAATGATGATGTTGAAAAGTTATATTAGGTAGTAAATTGAACTTTTAAGCAATGTTGTTGGACTTGACCTTAGCATTTGACTTGATACTTAAGCGGGTTAAGAGTTAAGGGGTTGAATCGGGGTTAATAAAAAAATATAAATCATATTCTAATAACAAAAAATAAATATAAAATTATCAAACCAAATTCATAATTAGATCAAATTCATCAATTAGCTAAAATCAACACTAAACATGTATCCTAAATGACGTCTAGGTTCACATAATCTAACTTGGATCAAATTCCAAATTAACTTAAATAACAATAAAAAAGTTGGAACCTCACAGTACATATTCATATAAAACTCATTATTTAGTTTAAATAATTAAGTCTTTGAAATTATTGTATGATCCATCTTTTAAGTCTAATTAAAATGGAAAAAATAAAGCTCATTTTATTAATAACAAGTTTAATAAAATAAATTCAATTAGACTTATGTAAGAAAGTGAAAGAATTACTTAATTAAAAAAGTATGTGTAAGATTGAATTCATAGTTTTTAAAGAATAAATGTTATTTATAACAAAATATATACTATAAGGTACATGTTATATAAACTTATTTTTTTTTTGTTATCTTATGAAAGGAAGTACAAAAAAATACTTAAAATTTTGTAAGTTTATTGATGCAACTTTGACTATGATGGAAGAGAAGAACAAATAAAAGTACCTATTTGAATGGCTAATAGAGTAAGAAGAACAATTCTTTACTCATTGTGTCAAAAGATTTCCTAATGGACTAAAAAGAACACACTTTAACATGGATACTAAGACAACATAATTGGAAGTGTGCCTTATTATGATCATTTATGCTTTTTAATAGTCACCAATTTTACTGTCATAACTCTTCCACAATTTATATCTTTTCTTAACCATACTTTCTAGGATTGATTTTTTTATTTAGTATTTAATTTATTTGCATTTTGGAATTTACATTGCAAACAGATTGTCAAACTTACAATTTTACCTAGAATCGTTAGAGGATCTGTAAAATTGAAACGTAAAAATATAAGTTTTTACAATTTATATAAAATGGTTTTAAAAAATTATGGATATACTTATAATAATTATTCAAAACTTGAAATACATGATGAAAATAAAAAAAATAAAGAAATTAATTTTTTTTTCATAAAAATTCTTAATATATAATTTAATATATTCAGAAGAAGGACAAATAGAACTGAAGCTACACAAATAAAGCTGAAGCTAAACTTTTTCCCAATTTTTTTTTTAAAAACCTATAAATTAAAGAGAACTAAATATTTTAACTTATTTATGATATCAAATAAAGTATATACTTTTTTTTATAAACTTTGTTATTGGAGCCGAAACTTAGATAAAAGTTATGAATATAATATAAGAGATTGAGAGAGAAAGAAAGGGGTATAAAATTGGAATAGGATAAGATAGATGTTATAATGCTTTAGTAGTTGATGGCTTATAAAAGGCTAGTTGTATTATTTTTTTTCTTTAATTTTTATTCCATTTAACTCAGATATGTAGAATCGGTAAATTTGATAAAAAAAGTAAGTTTCTACTGAGTTTATATGTAAACTTCGGAAAAAAATCGTAAATTTTTATAGAAAAAAATCGTAATATATCTGAGTTAACTTAGAAGAGCTACATAAAATCGTAAACTCATAAAATTGCATGAGTAAAATCGTGATTTTGGCAACTATGGTTGCAATTAACCAAGTCTTCCTTTTAAGTTTTATTTTAATAAAGAATAGCGATTTATGCCGTTTATTAAAGTTTCAGGTATAACTTTAAAAGTATTCATTGTGAACCAGCATCCTTAAGCTAATAGGTGAAAGTCTCACATTAGTCGGTCTGTATAATACTTGAGTTCTTTGTTCTTTTTTAAAGGAAGACATGTATAAAGGGTTATGTTGTATTACATATGTACACTTTCCTAGTGAGCTCATTACTAGGTTAACAATAGGTTAAGGCTTGTGATAGTGTAGAATATTTTAATTTATTTATTTTACTTTGGGATCTATAAGAACCACTTGGGCTATTTAGGTAGTGGTTGGACCGTGAGGCTTACCTAGTTCACTACGAGTCAATCTAAATTTGGTTATTTATTTAGGATTGCCTACTATTAAGCCCAGTTTTAGTTCAATCAGGTTGAACCGTTCGGGCTAGTTTGGGTTTGATTACATTACTTTTAAGTTTTAGGTAATTAATTGTAAAAATGAGTAAAATTTAAGCATCAAATGCAACATTATCCCATTAAAGAAAAGAGAGAAAATAATTTAATTATGCCTCTTATTAGATCATTATTTGAAGCAAAAGAGGAAAGTAAAAAATAAAAATAAAAATTGAAAAAAGAAAAGAAAAAGAAAACCCTAGGCCCTAAAGTCACACTAATAGCCACTCATTTTCCTAAAAACCTCATTTCATCTTCTTCCTTAAGTGTTGAAATGAGCTACCTATAACCCTACTAAAACCTTAAGATAGTTTAGACTTAAAATTGCATGTTTAAGCTGGTGGCAATTGTAAGTCCCCAAAATTAAGTTTAGGACAATCGAGCCTAGATTTAGGGTTTTTAAGAAAATTTATCCAATTGAGCCTGAACATTATGAATGGAATAAAAAAATTAGTTGAGATATTACAATGAAGTTAGATTTTAGAAATAATGACCCAAAATCCCAATTTTACCCTTAGAAGTAGGAATATTCAATATAGCATTAAAATGTTCGGAACTCCTAAAATTAAACTTAGATTGTGATAAGAACTTAGAAATAAGTTAATTGAGCTATAAAATGAGATAATACAGTATAATTTACTATATAAAAATACACGTCATTTTATGGGTATACCAGGTATAAATGATAATTATACCAGTAAATTAACCCTAAATTATGTAATTATATATATATATTGTGTTGAATTTATGAAATTTACTTTAGAACATATTCTAAAAAAATAAAAGATGCTTTAAAAACTTAATTATATGAGTAATGTTACATAATATACGTGATATTTACATAAGGTATATACCTATAAACTAAGTAAATAACTAATTTGGACATAACATATATATATTATCATTATTTAATTAAACTATATTAAAGTTGACTTAAATCAACTCCAAGATGCCTGAAATTGCTAGATGCTGCCATGGCTGCTGCAGAAGAAAAGAAATTGATGAATCAAAAGTAGAAGGAGGAAAAATGGATACCTCCTACTTCATTAAATGGAGAAAACAAAAGAAAAAAAAAAAGAAAAATTCATAGGTGGTGAAAAAAATTCTATAAATACTATACTATTAGCAGATTAGCAATATTTTAGCAATTAGGAACCAAGAATAGAGAAAAAGAAAAAAAACTGGAAAATATAATAATTTAAGAAAATTAAACAAAATATAGAAGAAAACCCGTGCTAGGCTAGAAACCAAGCTTATAATAAATCTGCTGTGAAACCCTGCCAACCCTACATGGTCTACCCACCGCGTAGGCTGTCTAACAACCACCCAACCGTCGCTGGCCACTGGAGTACCCAAGAACCAAGGTCAATTTCCTACTCTATTTTTTAATAATTTTTTAAAATTAATAAATCCACCCATAAAATTATGAAAAAAATTGTACTTAGGTTATTTTAAACATTCTTTCTTGTGATATTTTTATTTTTGAAAAAATTGTAATATTTAATATACTTTTTTGAGAAATTTACTGTTCACCTGAATTTGGATTTGTAAAATAAATGTGCTAAATGATGTTGTTTCTAGTTGAAAATTTTTGTGTAGGATGTTTATGATATATTGATAATTGCTATGTAGCCCAAATTTTGATTTGAATATTTTTAATATTCATTGCATTTTTAAGCTTGAAAATAGCTTAAAAATAGGCTGAAATTATGAATTTAATAGCAAATTATGAAATTAATTGATGAAATAGACATGCACTGATCAATAATAAATAATAACAATATTGAGTCAGATTGAAATTAATTTGGTGCAAAAAGAATCATAATTGGTAATTTATGATAATTTAGGGGTAAAATTGTCAATACGAAAATATAGGCGATAGGTTAGAAACTTGAAACCAAGTGATAACTGAATCCCCTATATTTTTAGGAGTCTATAAAAATTTTGGAGGAATTATTTGATAACCTGAACTATTTATTATGAATTTACTAAGTAAAATAGCTTAATTTATAAGTTGGGGTGTATTTGTAATATTAATAAACTAAAATGAATTAAATAGTTAAATAAAAACTACATATAGGATTGTTGATCGGATTAGATTAAATGAATATTTTTATTATATTTATTAATATTTTATGATCGGGATACACTTTAGATATATTAGAATTAGATAATACTTATATTATAACAATATATGGACAAATTAGATAAAATACAATTTAATAACACAAATTACGTATAATACAATCATATTTATATAATTATGTACAACTATATTAAAAACTCGAACTACCCGTTAAAAGTTGTCTTTAGAAATAAGACTCGTAAAACGTGTCGTTAAGTCTATATGAACCTAACGACACTAATTTTGTTAAAATCGAACAACCTTAAATAATTTAACCTATAACTTTATCATACTCAAGAATATATATATTTTAGTAACCTTACCAGAATTAAAACGTGAATTAATAAATTAAAAGTATGTTTTGATACGATCGAAACGATATATAAGACGTAATAGTATATATGATATACAATATCAACAATTAATAACTTAATTTGATATATAGTGATAACACGACTATATATTATGGAAATAATATATATATGTATATATATAACTATTTTAGGTTAAATCCTAATGTTTTCGTAATTATTACGAAAACTGAATTTGGGTCTTTTGTGTAATTATGACCTTCTAATACAAAGATGGTTAACGATTCGAGTCAGCAATAGCTAACGTCTAAATAAGCAAGTTGGGATTGTGGCTTCATCGCTTATTTAGATATTATTTAAAGAATCCGGAGACCCAAGAGTACTTCTAATTGTGTTTGTAGTTAGATGATTGTGCGCATGCTGTGTGTATAAATGATACTCGGTTGTGATAGGAGTTCAACTCCTTAGTGTACTGTTCTGCATTTTTGCATGGATTTTGTATTGTGTGAACTTGTTGGTCACCCTTGATTAAAACTAGAGTTTATTTAACTAAAATGAAATTAGACATGCATAACACTCGTTAGGGGAAATGATTAAGAGTATTAGGCCAAATACTGACTTCCTTCGATGAGGATAGCTGAAATGGCCCTTTCCTCATTCTTAATCGAACTAAGTGATAGAAGAGAAGGTCGCGGCAAAGGTTGGGGGCTGTAGTTCGAAGGCGGTCATGAGAGGAGGGTGTTTTGCATTGCATAAGCTCAGGTTTGGTTTGACTTAAGTTGCGATGAAACTCCTCAATCTCGGTTGGAGCGAATGGAATTTCTCTAACCTCACAGTGGACCGGATAACACTGTACGATATTTTATTTAAGTGATTGCATTGCATTTCATCATAATTATTAACCTTATTTGGGATTGTGTAGTACTCTTTTGACTCTATCTCACTTACTAAGCTAGTTGTGCTTACATCCTTATAGATTCTTTTGCCGGTGTTGAGTAAGGACAGGATGTTCAAATACCACCGTTCTCAGGTTAATGTGCTATTGTTTGGGAAAGTGAGGATCGAGGAATCAATTGAACCTAGGCTTTTGACTTTATCTTTGAGTTTTGAGGAAACTAATTGAGAATTCCTTAGGAGCCTATTAATTTCCTAACTTATTGTATATAAACTGTAAAACCTGTAGTTTTTAATAAACTCTTATTGTAAACTTTACCTTTAGACATAAAACGTTTGTATAAATATCGTTGTGGTACTAAACAATAGGTTGTATAGAACATGTATTTTGTAAAAGCTCTACCACAGGTTTGATTATTAACAGGTGTCAGAACAGACATTTCAAGCTGGTTGAGTTATGCGCCTTGTGTGAATTGTATCTACGATAGTAACTGTGAGGTTAGCTTCTATCTTAGATTAGTTTACACGGCAGAACTGTTATGACTCTTTCTGTTCGGGGTGTGACAGCAATAAGTTAAGACCCTCAACTTGCTTTTCTATCTAATTTTCTTCTTATAGAAGCTACTTCAAAGGATTAAGAAGTTGGGGTGAGCTATCATTGTTAAATGGAAGAGCTAAAAGGTAAGAAATAAGCTCATTCATTGATCTTCTATTTAAAAACAAGAGATTAAGCCATTGTGACAAACTTTAGTTTTGCATAGTCCTTTTTTAAAGCTAGGAAAGCTAAAGAATCTATCATTTAGGGATTGTTGTTGGCATGGCAAGTTGGTAGTAGGGGATTCTTGAGCTCCATTTTGAGATCCAAGTTTCATATTTAAGTTAAGCATTATTGGGTGAAGTCTAAAATTCATTGAGGAGCTTATTCTTGTATTTTATGGTGGACTTAAACTCACTTTCTACTACTCGTGGCATTGTAAGCATGACTTAGAGATGTGTAAACTATGAAGTTTTTGTATTGATTATTTGTCATGAGTGATGGCTAGTAGCTAGAAGCTAGTGTAGTTTTCAAATCACCAAAATGAGTGCGTGATTGCATATGCGAATAACTAGTGGCTTGAGCTTTTTAGGCTCATCGTAGTTTGTTTTTCAAGAAAAATGATGTTGTTTATCTCTAATATTAATAAGACTCGAAAGTGTTCTATAAGAATTGTAACTTAGATAAGTGTATAAAGGTTGGTGAATGTTGATCCCTTTTTTTATTAATTGAAGTGGTGACTAGATATGATGGACTTCATTGAAGATAAATTTAAATGTGGAATTATTACTAACATTTTATGTTATTATCTTTAGTTAATTGGAGTAACTAAAAACTAATCAAAATATGGTTAGGTTCGAAAGGCTTTAAAATGAGTTTTAATCTTAAAGGAATCCATGACTTTATTTGGAGTTCTTGAAATATTTGACTTCCTTTGGAGTTATCATTTAAGACTAGGACTTATAATTAGAAATTAAGCAAAAGTAAAGTTAGTGAGAGGAAGGGTAAATAATATTTATTAGGTAACCCTTTTATCAACTTGAAAATCATGATATAATTATTAACAGCCAAAGCTTAAACTTAAAAGGGTAATCTTAAGTTTCTTTATGTTGATATGAGGTCTTGGCTTGTGAGTTTATTTTTGGTTAATGATAATTGTAATATGTATTAAGCATATATAGCATAGAAAGCTTAACCTCATAGCATAGATGATTGAAATTTATGTGTAGGTCTTAGATAGGTAACTACTGGGGGTTAGGGGTGGAATTGAATTGGTTAATAAAGTAAATTATGCTCGTTGAAGGCCCCTCTCAGGACATTAAGCATAAGAAGAAACTGGTGAAATCAAAGGGCATTACTTAAATGCTTTGCTAAAGAGAATGTCAAACCTGCAAATGGACGTTTAAGTATAGTTCCAATCTGGATATAAAAGTAAAGTTCAATTGTCGAAAGTGATATATCTTTTAGTTTGGTCTTCTTCTTCTTCTTCTTCTCCACTTAATGGAAACTTTGATGATATTTCTTGTTTCTTTCAAAGGAATCTCAGTGGTAGAGTGCGCCCTGATAATTATGTGATTGTGCCTAGGTTATAAGGGCTTTTAAGGTTGAATGCAATCTTAATCCCGTTCTATCCCTACCTCTTTTGCCTTTGCACTCAAGGGCCAATCTTTGTCCGGCTTGAGGAAACTTTTGTATACCTTCATTACTATGCAACTGATACATCCTAACAGATCAGAAGACTTAAACCTTATTCCTACATGACCAGGGAAGTTGAGTTCGATTCTACCAACTCGTGTCCCTCACTTGAAGGTTTTCAAATGCCTTCAGGTAGAGGCTTTAAAAGAAAGGGTAAATTCCCAGTGGGGGATAAAATAATAACTTGAGACTCTTTTCAATTCGCTTAGCCCCATAGGAAAGAATAACTTGTTATACAAAAAGATGCGGTTAATAATCAATCTGCTATGCCCTAATGTTATAGAAAGGAATTAATATGGTAAAAACGTCTTTGACTTCTTTGGTATAGGTAGTTTTATTTTGCTTTTGGCTTCATTTACTTGCTCAACGCCTTTTTCTTATCTTTGTTGAGTCTTTCTTTCTGATGATGGATTCCCTTCCTTCTTCTAAGCTTTATTGCCAAAAATGATTTGCTCAGCCACTTTATTCTGTTGTAATGTTTTCACAACTATACGATGCCCTTGGTTCTTGCAAAATGAATTGAACTGACCACAATTCTAAGCCGTTGTCAATCTTAAGGTGCTTGATTGATCTATGTCTTCAATTTTTAGAAACTTAGAAAGGTCTTTTGTTAAGCCTTAATTAATGAATCTACCAAATCCTTCAAATTATATCTGATTTAAACCAGGTATTGTAACCATTCCCTCATTTCCATCCCCTAGCATTTTGAATTTCCCATTTCTCAAAAAAATTCCATCATTGACCCATTCTTCATCAAATCATATGGATTGATCTATCAATGATGGAATTTGAATTTTATTTACTGAAAAAGCCCCCCGAAGGCTATTAATTTTGCATAAAAAATGGATTTAAATTCACTATTCTATATGCTATGCCTTTCCCAAGCTACTTCATATCTAAACGCTACTCTTTCCTTCAAGTTTAAGTAAGATGGGATAGTACCCATTTTTGGAATGTCTGGTGCCAAAGTCGCTGAATGTTTAGATTAATTAAAGTTTTAAATAGTTTTTGGCTAATAAAAATGCTTTATTGATTTCTTATTATGATGATGTGAAAGTATTAATAATATAAATATTAATAAAGGTAGCAAAATGCACAAAAATAAAAAAAGAAGGGAAATAAGATTAAGTGAATCACATTATAGTGCTTTGACTTTATACTTATTGCATTCTTCTAACTCTACTGCTGAGGATTGAAATTCTACACTGGAGTCGTTCCATCATTAACTTGAATCAAACAAATCAACTTGGGATATTATAACCAACTCCTTTGCTTTGATTCCCTAGCCTAACCATGGCTAAACTAAGATTTATAGATATCCATATAATCCTCTCATTAATATAAGTCCTAACACTCAAAAGATTCAATAAAATACTAAAGAAATATTACAAATTGATCCTCGAAAATTAAGTAAAAAACATAATATAAATATGAAAATTGTAAGATCAACAGTATCCTCTAATTTTTTCTTTAGTTTTGCTAGTATATGAATTTTTAAAAAATTTCAATGTAAATCTCAATACATGCTTCTTATAATCGAATTTGAAAGCTTTACTTATATAAACTCATTCATAATGGCTAAAATTGTTGAAATAGGAAAATCTTCAATAAATCTTGATTTGTGTAATTATGGAGAACATATCCTCTCTTGCTCTTATATTTCTTCATGCATGCTATTAAGAATTTTGAATTACTAATCATATTAAAGCCTTCATATAATATTCCTTACAAGTTGATATCATACCAAGAATAATTGATTCTTCCTTCTTTAAATGAAACTAGTAATTCTTGAAAAGGTAATGAATGTTGTCTTGAATTTTTGCTTAATTCTTGATCTATAATAAGCATGATTTTTGAAATTTAAATTTTGTTTGACTAGATATAGAATAACTAGATTTGATTTAGCTTGTAATCTTCCATTGCCACAATAAATAAAATCGTTGAAGCTTGAAGAAAAAAGATAACTAACATTTTTACTTTCTTGAACAAGAATGCATGTAGACTTGATTTTTTTCTTGATTCTTAGCTTGAGATATGTTTGAATGATCTACAAATTTAGTTTTCCCACATATTTGGTCATGATACCAAACAAATGGAAGGATATGAGTTATATTCTTGGTGATATGACTTGTTCTTTGTAAGAATATACCATATCTTTCCATATATCTTTTTGAAAATATAAAATCTAACTTACTCTTCCCAAAATATTTTCTTTTTTTCCTTTTTAACATGATGCATACATGTCCAACTCATCAAGAATAATCATCTAAGCTGCTCTTTCAAATTTTCGAACCTTATAGTAGCAAAACAACTCAAAATTTCTACATAAAGTCATTTAAATAAACTAACAAATTAATTTCCTTGATTTAATCCTTATGGATTTTGTCCAACTTTAGTGGAATGCATTGGATGTATTATCTAAATAAATCTAATAAGTGAAGCTAGGTCTTTAACTTGCTAAAAATCTAACTTAATACTTGTTTTATAAAAATATGCAAAAAACTCGTTTTGCCCATATTTTGCTCAAATCCTTTAATTTATCTTTTGACATGCATCTTGATTTTTATCTTTTCTTTATCAATACTTGATTATTCTTTTAATCTGATTATAATATTAATTACACATTTCCCTACAGACTTGGTAACTTTTATTAAATATATTTAATCCTTTTTGTTATCATTAAAACCAATACAGAAAACTCAACATTATGAATAATTGAAAATTTTGTATTTTTTTACAAGAAATTCTAGCAAAAGAATAAACTTTGAAATGTAAAATAGACCTTTAATCTTAATTGAGTTAAAATAGGAAGTAAGATATCTTGCTTGTTCATGAACATGTATGGTATTCTTAAAACTTAACATTTTCTTAATATCTCTTGAATGTTTACATGATTAATTGGATGTCTTGATATGAAAATTCTGATTATGGTTATCTAATTGCTAAAGTGCCAAAGAAAAAAAAAATTGCTAAAGTACCAAAACTGCTGAAGTCTAATGAAAATGGGTGTTCTTAGATTTTATGCCGTGACCTAGATATTGTACTTAACTTGTGGTTTTGATGGAAGATAATTGACTTAGTAAGTGTCACCTATACATAAATATCAGAATTCAATCTTGGGTGGTCAAAATAAAAAGGAGAATTTATAAAGATTGGATTAAAGGACATGAATTGTCGAGATGAACTAAGTGAATTGATTATTCAAACTATTGGAATTGACCTACAACCATATTAGGTTCACTTGGGACCACTTCATTACCTTACCCTTAGAATTGGTTCATCCTTCAATAATTTGATAAAGACTTATTTAGTTAATAAAATCTAAGGCTAACACATACTTATTCTTAATCTTAAATAGATTTACATCAAATATCAAGTTTCAAGTTTCCCTTTAGTTAGTTGGACTAAGCTTATCAATATAGGGATTTTTCTATGGTAAATTCAATGACTGTGGCGGTAGCATGCATCGATACCGATATCCTAGGCCAGCCTAGTAACTCATCTAGTTCAATCGACTTAAACCGAGCATTTAGATAACATATCTAAGAACCTACTAAACATTTCAGTCTAGCAATAACCACATAGAGTGGTTAGAAAATCTAACATATAGTTGGCTCAACAAATATAATGTAGTCTCTATATGCTCAAAAACCAAGCTTTTACAAATCAGGTAGTTTACTTAATAAACTTAGCTTTTCATATGGAAATTGACTTAACAACATCTCGTTTTTTTAAAAAAACTTGACCCATAAGTCTTTTTTGTGCTGTGCCATGAATGCATTAGATTGCATATTAAGCAAAACCTAGCAAAGCCAAGAAGACTTATTCATCACTTATTACCCAGTCTTTATGTTGTAGTTTCGTCAGTTCTAAGATCTCGGGTTAGAGTTCACTTAAGTGAACATCGTAGGAGATGGAGGTAGTCCCTAGATTCTTTTCCAAGATAACACGAACCTAGAAAATGTCACATATGCATTCATAAGCATCAACATAACAACCAAGTTTAATATTATGTCACCATTTAATTAGCAACAAACATAACAAATATCTTCATATGGTTCATCAAACAACACATTAACTTACAATTAATGTTCAGCCAAGCCAAAACATTATAAGGCACACATAGTTAGGAGTAGACATAAATCTACTCAAGCATACATAAATACCCACTTACTTGGTTAGCGGGACATTCCCAATCTTACTCATTAACATAAGTATCGAACCTGGTATTTTCTCCCGATTTTATTATTATTTTCCTTAACCTGATCGGTATTAAATTCTATTCATCTAATATTAACTCTCGATTAGGAGTTAAGAAAATTTTGGTTCTTTTAACTTTGAAATTATTTTGGAGTCGCCACCCAATTGGAGTCGGGAAAATGAGTTAAATCATAACCAATTGGGTGGATTGGTTATGATTTAGCTATTGGTCTACTTGATAAAACCAAGTTTGTCAACGATTTTAGGAACCAAAAAAAGGGGTTTGGGGGTTAGGATTTTTAAATCTTTACGGGTATCATTAATTTTCCAATTTTAGCTTTAATCTTTTAAAATCATCTTTCAAAAAATTATCCTAAAGAAATGAAATTTAATCATCGGCTAACAAAGTTGAATAATTTAAACTAAAGTAGAAAATTATGTTATTTTATTTTTATCATCGCCTCGTAAGTGCTTACATATTTGCCATTTGAGATCAGACGTACGTAGTTTTTTTGCTTAAAAACTTTAGGTGGGTGAGTTGATCTTAACTTCTAAAAACTAGTCAAATTTACATTTCAGATTTATTCGAGTTTATTTTAGGAAACTTTATAGGGTCCTAATATTGGGGTTATTATTATTATTTTTGGAAATTCTAAAGTGTCTCTAATTTGGAAAATGGTAAATTATTTCTATTTATTGGAAAAAACTAATTTTTTCTAAGTGATAAAATTTTATTTATTCATTTATTTATTTTTTATTTCCTATTTCCTATTTCATTATTATTTTGACTAAATAAAGATAAATAGGATGAAACTAATTTTTTTTTCCTTACTTCTTTTTCCTTTTCCTTTTTTTGGTTTCTTTTTTTTTTTTTTTTTTTTACAATTACATTTACATTTACATTAATTATATAAACAAATAAATAAAAAAAATTCAAAAGCAAATAACAACGAATTGAACAACCAAACAAATAGCTAAACAACAAATGAAGGTCGGACCAAGGGAGAGGTACGCGAGTTGGAGTGTAGGTTGGATCTCTGATCCAGGTTGAGTCTTAGCATCTTTAATAGCAATAGTGGCAGCAGGCGATTCCAGGCAATTTAAGTACCAAATGAAGGGGAAAAAGGTTTTTTTTTTTTTTATGAGTATTTGATTAGGATTAGGGGGGTAGATACAATGCCGCGGTGTTACGATGGTGTTTAGGTGTAGTGGTTGGCAGTAGTTGGTATAATGCTTAGGTGGTGGCTATTAAGGTCAAATGGTTAGTTGGGGTTAGGGTTTTGAACCACCATGAAGTCGGTCATAGTAGTGGTTTTGGATAAGGAAGCTTAGAGAGAGAGAGTCTTAGAGAGAGAAAATCGTGGTTACGAAGAGAAAGGGAGTGATTGAAGAAGTGAGAGAAAGGGTTCATAAGTGATTATGTATGTCCCTACTACTTATTCGAGCTTCTTTTATAGCTTAGGAGGACGTCTAACGTCCATTAATTTCAAATTGAATGGGGAGGATGACTCATGTTTGATTTCTGAATTAGGCATGATTTGGGGTTAAATGGTGGTCAAAACCAAGTCCCCAACTTTTGTTTGTGCCTAAATGATTGAGTAGGAGCTTTGGAAATGATCTCAAAGCTTGAATCATGGAAATTGAATTACAGATGATCAGTTTTTTCCCGATTTTTAGAGCTAGATTTGACTCATTAAATGATCATACCTAGACACATTTTTTATCTTAACTTGGAGTAGGCTATGTCTATGACAAGAATCGCTCATTGATCAGTGTATTTAAGCATAAGATTATTGTGAAAAATGAGGCCAAAGTGAAGGGGTTGAAGTTGTCTTGCTAGGAAAAACAAAGGAAACTGCAAGAAAGAGAAGAGAAAGAAAAGGAAAATGCTAATGTGGCGTTGACATGGTATCACGTCAGCCGTGTCATCTAACTACGTCGTACTATGTATCCTTACTGTGACATGTGGTAGCTCACGTAGCATGCTACGTTAACTGTCATCCAATCTAATGGTGCTATGTATTAGAATACGTGGCACAGTAAACCCCTGACACGTAGTGATGTATCGTATGTGTTTTGATCTAAAAAGAATAAAAGGCATTTCTTGCCTTTGGTGAGATTTGAACCAAGTCTTCTAAGTTATATCCAATGCTATGTTCATATGCTTCATAGTTAGGCTGTTCGTTCACGCTTTGTTTAAATTGCATGTAAGGATAAGGTTAGATTTAAATCTAAGCCTAGGCCCAATGCTCTTCTTCTAAACTTGATTTAAATTAAAAATCTATACTATTTAAAATTATTATTTACCTATATGCTCTATTTTTTTGTGACTTTTTCAATTTTCTATACTTTTTGCATTTCTTACTTTTGGTTCTTCCCAAATTTTCTATTTTTTGTTTTTTTTTTTCTTATTTTTAGGCTTTTCCTTTCTTTTTTTTGTATTTTTCTAAATTTCTTTTTTTTTTATTTTCTTAATTTTCTTTTTTTTTTGTATTTTTCTTAATTTAAGACCCTTTATCCTATTCTCTAAAAATTTGAAAAATAAAATAAAATAAAAGGTGGTAGGGAGGGTGGGGCAAAAATAGGGTGTCTACAGTTGCTTCTCTTTAAAGTGAAGTTTAAGTAAAACTTTGCTACAAAGATAAAAGAGACTATTTTTGCCTTAAGGGTGAAATTTTTCCTAATGAGCGTCTTAGCTAGCGATCTTAAGCTCGGTCCATTAGGGATTTTGGTGAATAGTAAAAACATAGAGGAGGCGCTCTAAGAGCTAGACGAAAGACTGAAAGAGAAATTAAAGCTTAGTCATGCCTTTATGAGTTGACTAACCAAGGTAAAATGGGCGAAGTACTCTTTAAGCTGGCTAAGAGCCTAAAAGACGTTGAAAACTTAAACATACCCCAATGAGTTGACTAACTAAGATGAAATAGGCGAAGTGTTCCTTGAGCTGGCTAAGACTCTAAAAGATTGTGAAAACTTAGCCATACTCCTATGAGTTAGCTAACCAAGATGAAACGAGTGAAGTTCTCCTTGAGCTGGCTAAAACCCTAAAAGATGTTGAAAACTTAGTCATGCTCTTATGAGTTAACTAATTAAGATGAAATGGGCGAAGTGCTCCTTGAGCTAGCTAAGACCCTAAAGAGATGTTGGAAACTTAGTCGTACTCCTATGAGTTAACTAACCAAGATGAGAAGGGCAAAGTGCTTATTGAGCTAGCTAAGCCCTTAAAAGATGTTGAAAAGTTGGTCATACCCCAATAAGCTAACTAACCAAGATGAAATAGGCGAAGCACTCCTTGAGCTTACTAAGACCTTAAAGAGATGTTGGAAACTTGGTTGTGCCCTTATGAGCTGACAAACTAAGATGAGACAGGTGAAGTACTTCTTGAGTTAACTAAGACCCTAGAAAGATATGCAAACATGGTATTGCCTCAATGAGTTGACTAATTAAGATGAGATGGATGAAGCACTCCTTGAGCTTGCTAAGACTCTAAAAGATGTGGAAAAGTTAGTAGTGCCCCAAAGAGCTAACTAACCAAGATGAAACAGGTGAAGTACTCCTTGAGCTAGTTAAGACCTTAAAGAGATGTTGGAAACTTGGTCGTACCCTTATGAGCTGACTAACTAAGATGAGACATGTGAAGCGTTCCTTAAACTGGCTAAGACCCTAAAATGATATGTAAACATGGTTGTTCACTGATGAGCTGATTAATTAAGATGAGATGAGCGAAGCGCTCCTTGAGTTGGCTAGACCCTAAAAAGATATGAAAAACTTAGTTATGCCACTATAAGTCGACTAACTAAGATGAGATGGGCAAAATATTCCTTAAGCTGGCTAGGCCTTAAAAGATGTTGGAAACTTAGTCTTGCCCTAATGAGTTGACTAATGAAGATGAGATGGGCAAAGTATTCCTTGAGCTGGCTAAGACCCTAAAAGATGTTGAAAACTTAGTCTTGCCCTAATGAGTTGACTAATGAAGAGGAGATGGGCAAAGTGCTCCTTGAGGTGGCTAAAACCCTTAAAGATGTTGAAAACTTAGTCATACCCCTATGAGCTGACTAACTAAGATGAGAAGGGTAAAGTGCTCCTTGAGCTGGCTAAGACCCTAAAAGATGTTGAAAAGTTGGTTGTACCCCAATGGGCTAACTAACCAAGATGAAACAGGTGAAGCACTCCTTGAGCTAGCTAAGACCTTAAAGAGATGTTAGAAACTTAGCATGCCTCTATGAGCTGACTAACTAAGATGAGACAGGTGAATCACTCCTTGAGCTAGCTAAGACCTTAAAAAAATATGCAAACATGGTTGTGCCTAAATGAGCTGACTAATCAAGATAAGATGGGCGAAGCACTCCGTGAACTGGCTAAGACCCTAAAAGATGTTGAAAAGTTAGTTATGCCTAAATGAGCTAACTAACTAAGATGAAATAAGCAAAGCACTCCTTAGGTTGGCAAAGACCCTAAAGAGATATTGGAAACTTGATCATGCCTTAATGAGCTGACTAACCAAGATGAGATAAGCAAAGTGCTTGTTGAGTTGGCTAAGACCCTAAAAAGATATAGAAAACCTAGTTATGCCCCAATAAGTTAACTTACTAAGATGAGATAGGCAAAGTGCTCCTTGAGCTAGCTAAGACCTTAAAAGATGTTGAAAACTTAGTTATGCCTTAATGAGTTGACTAACTAAGATGAAATGGGCAAAACGCTCCTTGAGCTAGCTAAAACCCTAAAGAGATGTTGGATACTTAGTCATGCCCTTATGAGCTGACTAACCAAGATGAGAAGGGCAAAGTGCTCCTTGAGTTGGCTAAGACCCCAAAAGATGTTGAAAAGTTGGTCGTACCTCAATGAGCTAACTAACTAAGATGATATAGGTGAAGCACTTCTTAAGATGGCTAAGAACCTAAAGAGATGTTGGAAACTTGGTTGTATCCCTATAAGTTGACTAACCAAGATGAGACAAGCGACTTGCTCTTTAAGCTGGCTAAGACCTTAAAAAGATATGTAAACATGGTCGTACCCTAATGGGTTGACTAATTAAGATGAGATAGGCGAAGCTCTCTTTAAGCTGGCTAAGACCTTAAAAGATGTTGAAAAGTTAGTCGTGTCCTAATGAGCTAATTAACTAAGATGAAACAGGTAAAGCGCTTTCTAAGCTAGCTAAGACCCTAAAGAGATGTTGGAAACTTAGCCGTACCCCTATGAGCTGACTAACTAAGATGAGATAGGCAAAGTGCTCCTTAAGCTAGCTAAAATCCTAAAAAAGACATGGAAACATAGTCATGCCTTAATGAGTTAACTAATTAAGATGAGATGAGTAAAGCACTCCTTGAGCTGGCTAAGACCCTAAAAAGATATGGAAAACTTAGTTGTACCCCAATAAGTCGATTAACCAAGATGAGATGGGCGAAGCACTCCTTGAGCTAGCTAAGACCCTAAAAGATGTTGAAAACTTAGCCGTGTCCTAATGAGTTAACTAATGAAGATGAGACGGGCAAAGCACTCCTTGAGTTGGTTAAGACCCTAAAAAGATATGGAAAACTTAGTTGTGTTTTAATTAGTTGATTAACCAAGATGAGATGGGTAAAGCGCTCCTTAAATTGACTAAGACTCCAAAAGATGTTGAAAACTTAGTCGTGCCCCAATGAGCTGATTAACGAAGATGAGACAGGTGAATCACTCTTTGAGGTGGCTAAGACCCTAAAAAGATATGGAAAATTAGTCGTAACCTAATGAGTTAACTAACTAAGATGAGATAGGTAAAGCGCTCTTGTAGCTGGCTAAGACCCTAAAAGATGTTGAAAACTTGGTTATGCCTCAATGAGATGACTAATTAAGATGAGACGGGTGAAGCGCTCCTTGAGTTGGCTAATACCTTAAAGAGATGTTGGAAACTTGGTCGTATCCCTATAAGCTGACTAATTAAGATGAGATTGGTGAAACACTCTTTGAGTTAGCTAAAACCTTAAAAAGATATTGAAAACTTGGCCGTACCTTAATGAGTTGACTAACTAAGATGAGACTAGCAAAATACTTCTTGAGTTTGCTAACACCTTAAAAGATGTTGAAAACTTGGTCATGTCCCAATGAGTTGACTAACTAAGACAAAAAGGATGAAGCGCTCCTTGAGTTAACTAAGATCCTATAGAGATGTTGGAAACTTAGTCATGCCCCTATGAGCGGACTAACCAAGATGAGATGAGTGACACCCTCATTGAGCTGGCTAAAACCCTAAAAAGATTTTGAAAACTTAGTCGTGCCTCAATGAGCTGACTAACCAAGATAAGATTAGCAAAACGCTCCTTGAGCTGGCTAAGATCCTAAAAGATGTTAAAAACTTGGTCATGACCTAATGAGTTGACTAACTAAGACAAAAAGAATGAAGTGCTCCTTGAGTTGGCTAAAACCCTAAAGTGAATGAGATAGGTAAGCACTCCTTGAGTTACTTAAGACCCTAAAGAGATATATACCAAAAGTAAGCACCTTATGGGCTGGCTAGAGACTTTGGCAAAAATTTTGCCAGAAAATGTGAACACTGGTTATTATCTAAGTAGAAACAGTTTAAATGCAAGTAATGTGCTAATATCGTATAGAAGTACTTACCTGGTCTTGCCATTAGTGTCCAAACTGTCAAACCTTTATTTGACAAGTTCTATAAAAACCAACTAACTTGTTTTTTGAAATGAATTCAAATTTTGATCTTTAGTTATCAACCCAATTGATCTTGATATAGAGCTTCTAAAACTTTGCTGGCTTTTAGAGAAGTCACGGAAATTAAACCCAATATAAAATGCCACCCACTGTTTTTCGTCTAATTGACTATTTGTCTTTTTAGAACTTTTATGAATTAAAAACCCTTATTCTTGACTAGTAAATCTCTGTCGTGAGGTGATTACCTATTTGGATTACGCCTCTTCTTAAAAAATAGACAATAAAAACTCTTTGTCTAGGGGAATCAATCTATAATAAAGTATTTTGAAGAGTTCTATTAATTACCAATGTTCTATATCTCACTTTACTTCTCTTGTTTTTATGGTGTACAAGTTCAATTAAATGGGGTAAAGGACTTAGACTTTTAGTAGAGTAGGAAGAGAGGGTGGTGATTCCAATGTTGACAACTACCGAAGATACCAACTTTACTTATAGGGAATGAAAATTAGACTACAGTAACATTTATGGCGACTAACATGTTTGTATTCTGAATAAAAATTTCCATTGACTTCTTATGGGTAGTACAATTTTACAGCATCAACATTAATAGGGTCTCCCCTCCCCCCCCTCCCCCTAGTAATACTTGTTTCATGATGTACGGGCTTTCGTAATTGGGGGCAAATTTTCCTCTAGAGTCTTAAGTATTAGGTAGAGCCTTTCTTAACACCATATCACCCTCTTTAAATTTCTAGGGTCGTACTCTTTTGTTAAAAGCTCATGCTACTCTTTGTTGGTAACATTGATTTTGACATAGGGTTGTCAATCTTTTCTCATCAATCAAATTCAGTTGCTCGATGCGTTTCTTTACCCAATCAGCTTTGTCCAATTGGGTTTCTGATAATATTCTGAGAGACGAGATCTCAATCTCTAATAGTTACACCACTTCAGTGCGAATGGTAACATCTCATGCGAATCCTTATATGTAACAGCCATTTTTTCGATTATTCTTTTGAGGTTTATGTTAGTTGCTTCAACGACTCCATTTGCTTGGGGTTGATAAGGTGTAGAGTTTCTATGAATGGTCCTGGATTGTCGACATTACTCTAACATAGTGTCGTTGTCAGTAATGATTGTTTCTGGAGCCTAGTATCGAGCTAAGATTTCTCTCTATATGAACTTAACTACAACCTCTTTAGTAACGCTTGAATAGGATGAGGCTTCAACCCATTTGCTAAAGTAGTTGATGGCAACTAGTTTAAAGCGATGCCCATTAGATGCTGTTAGAGTAATTGGGCCGATGATATTTATTCCCTACGTTGAAAAAGGCCATGGTGCCAAAAGTGTATATAATTCTTGAGGTTAGGGGTTTATCTTATTTGCATAAACTTGGCATAAGTGACAATGCATGACGTATTTGATGCAATTGATTTCCATTGTTGACTAGTAATACCTTAGACTCATAATTTTCTTAGCCAGCATGTAAACATTCATGTAAAGGCCATATACTTCTTTGTATACTTCTTTCATCAACATCTCAGCCTCCTTGTCATTGACACACCTTAAAAGTGTATCGTTAAAAGATCGTTGACACAAAGTGGAATCACTTACTAAGAATTGGTTGGTTAATCTCTTGATCATCCTTTTGTCCTTTTTCTTGGCCTCTTCAGGGTATGTGCCTTACTGTAGGAACATTTTAATATCACAGTACTACGGATTGTTGCCTTTTGTACCTTCAATTGCCAAATAGAAGGCAAGCTTGTCTTTAATTTCAATAGTGAGGGGTTGAATCTCGATTCTGCCAGATATTTGGATCATAGATGCTAAAGTGGCTAAGGTATTGGCAAATTGATTTCGAGTCCTCGCTGCATGATCGAAAGTGATTTCTTTGAATTTCTCCATCAATTCAGTTAAGTGTAGATGATAAGGTACTAATTTAGAATCTTTCGTCTTATATTCTCCTTAAGCTTAGCTGATAATGAGTGAAGAGTCCCTAGAAACTTCTAATTCTTGAATATCCTTATTTAGGGCCATTTTAAGTCCCATGATGCATGCTTTGTATTCAGTGATATTATTGGTATATGGGAAAAGAAGCCTTACAACTACAGGGTACTGCGTACCTTTAGGGTATATTAGTATTGCCCTAATTCCACACTCGAACATGTTAGCTGCCCCATCGAAGAACATCTTTCATTTTGGTGGTTCATCATCTTCTCCTTTATTAGAATTTCCTTCAATTGTTAAGATATTTTCATGGGTAAATTGACTTATACCTCTTGAAGGGTATTATCAGAGGGATTCTCTGCTAACTGATCTATTAGAGCTTGCCCTTTGACTGAATTCCAGTTTACGTATGTAATGTCGAACTCTGATAGTAACATTTGCCACTTTGAGATTATACCAATTAGGGCTGGTTTGTTTGCCAAGTACTTTAAGGGATTGTGTTGAGTTAACAATTCAATCTAGTAATAAAGTGTGTATTATCTGAGCCGATGCATTACTCAGACAAAGCTCAATAGGTTCTTTCAATTTTTGAATATTTTTCTTCACCTTTAGTAAGCTTCTTACTCAAGTAGTATATGGTTCGTTCTTTCCCTTTCTCATCCTTCTGGCTGAGCATATGCCCCATAGATTCCAGTAATATTGTCAGGTATAGAAATTAAGGCTTCCTATGTTTTGGAGCTACCAAAATTAGAGGGTTCATGAGGTACTCTTTGATCATTGTGAAGGCTTGCTCACATTCTTCATCCCAGTTGATCTTGGCATTCTCTTTCAATAACTTAAACAAAGGACGGCGTTTGTTTATGAGTTGAGATATGAATCAGGCTATGTACTTTAAACAATCCAACAATCCTCTGATTTCTTTAAGTGTGCATAGAAGGGGCAAGTCGGCTATTGCTTTGATTTTATTTGGATCCACTTCGATGCCCCTTTGGCTGATTATGAAACCCAATGATTTCCTTCAAGTCATTTTGAAGGTATACTTCTCTAGGTTGAGCTTCAATTGAAATTTTCTCATCCTATTAAACAATCTCTTTAGATTATCCACATAATTTTCTCCTTCCTTGGATTTTGTAATCGTATCATCAACATATACCTCAACTTCTTTGTGCATCATGTTGTGAAAGATTGCAACCATAGCTCTTTGGTAAGTTGCCTTGACATTTTTAAGTCTAAAAGGCATTACATTATAGTAAAATGTGCCCCAAGTTGTGATAAATGTAGTCTTAGTTATATCTTCTCCAGACATTCGAATCTAATTATATTTAGAGAACCCATCCATAAATGAGAAAAGATAGTTCCCAGTTGTGGTATCGATTAAGATGTCAATATGGGGCAAGGGAAAATTATCTTTAGGGGTTGCTTGGTTAAGGTTTCGAAAATCCATACACATTTTGATTTTTTCGTTCTTCATTACTAGCACAATGTTGGCTATCCACTTAGGATAATTAGATACCTTGATAAAACCGACCTTTAGTAACTTTCTAACTTCTTCCTTAATTTTCAACAAGACATCCAATTGGAACCTTCTTAGCTTCTGCTTCTTAGGTTTGATATCTTCTCATGTAGGTAAGTGGTGAACCACAACTAATGGATCCAATCCGGGCATGTCTTCATAAGACCATGCAAATACATCTTAGTATTCAAATAGAAGTGCAGTCATTCTTGCCTTATGTTCTTCTTTCAAATTCCCTCTAAATTTTCAATATTTTGGGGCTATCATTAGTCCTAACATTAATTGTCTTAGTAAGCTTGTCAATGGAAATTCTACTCATTTTTTGTCTTTGCCAACTTTCCTACACGTTATTGTGGTCATTGACATCACTCCTGACATCTAACCTAGTAGGACCGGAAATGATGTCAATATTTTCATCACCTATTTGCACTAGGTATTCATGGCCTTTATTCGAAACATTGGATTTGGGCAAAAAACATGTAAAGGAAAGAGTGTAAGTAAGGAAGAAGTGAAGAGAAAAGAGATTGATTCTTATTTAGAAGAAATTCTTTTGAGTAAAATATTGTAAAATAAAGGTAATTATTATAAAACTCCATAAAATACTAAACCGTTATTCATTCTTTACCCTAGAGAAGACTTATAGTTATTTATAGGGATAGAAAACCAATTATTTTGATGTTAGGACTTGTAGGATAAGCTTGTGATTTCATTCCTGCTAGAGGTATCCTCTTTGGTAGGCTCTAAATTCTAGCCATCAACCTAGATGAAAGTTTCTGATAGTGGGGGAAGGTCATTAGGGTGTGATACAATTTGTGACCTCTCTTACCCCTTGCTTGCATATTTCAAGCTTATTTATTGGAGTTAAGTTGTAACTTAGCTCATAGGCACTAATTTGGCCTTCTTTAAATTTGGGTCTCTCATCTTGCCCCTTGCTTCCCTTCTGGATCTGTCAAAAGCCCTAACTATTGTTGAACTTAGTTTAATTGCAATCGCATTGATGCCCTATAGATCTAGGTTGGTGAGAGGGCAGACATTCAATGATGATCCGTTGTTGATGAGGAATCTTACCGTGCTAATGCTATTCACTCTTATTATTATGAAGATGAGCTTAGTGTGTTGATTACCTTCCTTGCCTAGTTCCTTGGTAGAGAAAGAAAGAAATTTAATCCATAGTGAAGATAGAGTTAGTGACAGACCCCATTCTTTCAGTAGGTATTTCATGAGGGACTTTGACTTCCCGTAGAAACAAAGCTTCCTGATGCAGTTTCGATGCCATCAACGACTCATAAGAGATATTTGTGCTGGAGTCTTAGCAAGTTGATCTATTACTTTATACTCACTTGATTTAATCATTTTGGTGAAGGTAGATAATCCTTCTTCACATTCAGTTGATCTGTTATTTGGGCTTTCTAGCACAATTTTCTTTTTTGAGTCTTTCTTTAGGTCATAAATTCTACTAGAATGAGTAATTCCCTTTACAAGTGAACTGATCGCCCTTAATTTACTGCCTGGTAGTTGAGAGGGGTAATTTTATAACTTTTAGGGGCTAAAGGCACACGGAAGGTGTACCTTTTGGTCATTAGAGTTTGCTTTTCCTCTTATTTATAGAATTTGTAGACCTTGGGTTCTCAGTTAAAACTTATCATATTGATGGCGGGATCTAAGTCATTAAATATCATGTTGATGATAGGCCCGAAGTTAGGCAAGGGGTTGTTATTGATGTTTTAAGTAGGAGCCTCCATAAAGTCTAGCTGGATTGTACCTTCATCAATTAAGTCTTGAATTTTGTTCCTTAATCTCCTACATAAGTCAGTTAAATGGCCTACCAGCCCCAAGTGATATTGATATTTGGCATTAGGATAAAAAAAACTTTGGTCTATACCTTTCACTAGAAGGCTTAAAATGGATCAGATTATCTTTTCTTAATTTTTCAAGGACCTGGATTAGGGGAATCAATATCTTAGTGAACTGTCTTGGAACCTTGCTAACTTGTGGCTGACTTTGAAATTGTTGTTGCATTGGTAGAGGATTTATTCTAAAGGAGACCCAAGTATAGGGCTTGGTGTTTGAATTCACCATGTCGACAATTGTTTCTTTGGTCTTATTGGTAGTAAGCTTTACAAGGGGTAGTCTTCTATTTGATGGCTCCTATAATTTACTAAAAACGATAGCATTTTCAATTCGGCATCCTATGGCCACCACCTTTGCGAAACTGGAGGAGGCTTGCCCAATTAGATGACAAAAGTAGGGCCTTTCAAGAATATTAGTAAAAGTTGAAGTTAGCTCTTTCTTGATAATGGGGTTAGATACTCGTATGGCTAAGGATTTCTACCTCTAGGCATATTCCTTGAATGACTCATTGTGATTCTTTTGTAGGGCAACCAAGTCCATCATGGTTAGTGCTACTTCAACATTGAATTTGCATTGCTCATAAAATGCCTTAGCCAACTTCTCCTATGTGTTCACTTAATTCAGATCCAATTGGGTGTAGTAGGTAAAAGTAGGGCTAGTTAGGTTGTCCTGAAAAGTTGAGACCATAAGCTGTTCATATTGCACATACTTGCCTATCTTGTGTATGTTCAGTCTGGTGTATAGTTTGGGGCATCCAGTCCTATTATACTTCTTGAAGTTAGGTACTTTAAATTTTTTTGGGAAGCTTCCATAGTCATAGTTAGAGAAGTTTGTTATACTAGCCTGCTCAAAATCATCTTACCCTTTGATCATTTTCATTTTTTGAATGATTTATTGGGTTAATCGCCTCTTAAGCTCTTTTAATCTGTCCTGATTATCTTCAAGCTTTGAGTTGACTGGAAAAGAGTAAGTGTTTAGCTCGAAAGTCAGGTTGACCTTCGGAAAGACCCCTTCTGTCTCAAAGGTTTCAAAGGCCTAGTTGACTTTGGGATATGCCTCTTTTGCTTCAGGAGGTGGGCTTTAATATTCTTTCCATATCGGGCTTTAGAGTTTTCTTCATTTGATGAAGCTATGGACTTGAGTAAAGTGATGTTGTTAGCAAGGAATCTTAGTTGATCTGCAATCTTCCTCACCGTTCATTCTAAAGGGCGGAATCTTAACTCAGTGGGATCAATAATTTCAAGGTTGATACTACTGTTGTTGGTGTTGATGTTGTTGTTTCCTTGGCTGGCTATTTTGGTTTCAGAGCAGGTTTGGATAGGACTTCTCTAGAAGGTTTGATGCTTAGGAGTTATCTTAGTAACTTGGTTTAAGATCACTTCTCAACAAGTTAGCATGTGAATATTTTTAAATGAGATGAATGAAAACTAAAGAAATGTATAAGAATGTAAAGATGGATGGCACATGGATGCAGAGAAAATATAATTGACTAATAACCAGCAAGATGGGATTTTTATTATTTTATAGCTTTTAGAGTTCCTTTTTACATTATTTGAAAAAGAAAATACATTTTTTTCTCAAGAAGAGTATTCCCATCTCTAAACGTTCTTCTAGCGTTTGGTAGGCATTCCCTTTTTTTTGCTTACTAGCTCCTGTTGATGCTTCATTCTTCTTTTCTAGGTTAGGCTCTTCTATTTCTTCAAGTTCTTTAAGCCTTTTCTGAGTCATCCTCAATTGATGTTCTAAGGCTCGAGAACATTGTCTTGATTCCCGAAAGAGATCCTCCTACATGTCCCGCTTGTAGACACCTAATTTTTGCCCTTATAGTCTTAATTTTTATTTTTACAAAAAGGGTCCTAATTCAAAAATAATAAAAAAATTAATAAAAGATAAAAATAATAAAAAAATTAACAAATAATGAAAATACCAAAAAAATAAGAAAAGGAAAAATTATAAAGATTTCGTAGCTTTTTGAAAGTAATTTATATTAGGAATAATTAGTTTAACGTTAGTTTTAATTTTAGTTTAGTTAAAAATTTTAGTTTGGGGATTCAAATAGTTTAAATATAATTTAATTGTAATGAATATGAAGACATAGACCAACGGCCTAACGGATAAGTAGCGGAGTACTTGGGTAGATTTAGTTGGAGGTAACGGGTTCGAGTCTCAGCAGGTACCTATGTCGTCATCATCTTTGTCTCGTATACACGAAGTCCACATTACTGAAGAATAGAATTCCTGATCTACTGCTAAACATATGCTCCACGGCCAGTAGGCAGCAGCAGATCCATGCTCCATGCTTGCAACTCCATCGCACAAGTCCACGCCGTGACCGCACTTCGGACCGTAGTAGCATCTACGATTAGTCTGCATCCTGTTCATTGACCGATACTCCAAATCAACACCAAGCTGCAACAGCTGCAACCAAATAATAGTAGTACGACCATTGTAGCGTCAAACTGCACACGTCACCGATTAAGTTTACTCACACGCGCACCAATTAAATTTACTTGCACGAGCACTATCGATTACACAGTAGAAAACCATTCAGGTTTGGTCCTTCTAAGTTTTTTTTTTTTATTATTATTATTTTATCGGATCCTTAGTTATTTATGTTGATAACATAGTATATAAGTAGGTATGTATATATTAGCTTAAGAATTTAGGATTAGTTTGTGTTCTTTTAGAGTTCCTCGCTTAAAATTTTTTTAAAAAATAAAAATTAATAAAAAAAACCTTTTAAAAAAATATTTAGGATATTTTAGAGAGTTTTCTTTAACACTTGAGAATTAAGACCCTTTAGATTTTTTTTAATAAATCGAATAAATTAAAACGTAAACTTGAACGGTTTTTAAAATTAAAATAAATCAATACACTAAAGATTTTCGGAAAGAACTATGATCGTCTGATCCCGGCTAGTGGGTACGTAGACACCTTTGGGGCGACGATAAAATCTGTAAAAACTTAGTTTTTTTTTTTCTTTTGATTTCATTTATTTATTTTTTATTTTTTAAAATATTATAATTAGAAAAATAATCCTAATTTCGGTAATAAATAGTGGTACCCATTAGGGTCTAATAGGTTAGCCCCCGAATTCGGAACTCTCTAGTTCTTTATTAAATTTGAAATCAAAGACCAGTAGCTAAATTGTAACCAATCCACCCAATTGGTTACGATTTTTTTTTCCTTTTCTCGACTTCGGTTAGGTGGCAACTCCAAAAATTATTTTTAATAAGAAACCGGAATTTCTCAATTTCTTTAGTCGATGATTAATATTAAATGTGTTAGGGTTTAGTATTAATCAAGAAATGAGAAATCAATTTTAAACAAAAACCGAAAAATCAGGCTCGACACTACTCTTCATAGATTACTTCTATAAGCCCTATAACTAGTCACTTAGGGTTTCGATCAGTTGAAAGATCCGATTGAGCCAAATTATAAGTAAAGTTAGAAATATTAGTAAAATGATCTTGCAAGTTTGAATTTAAGAAAATAAGCAATGAAATAAAAAAATATAAAATTTCCAAATTTTAAGTATATAACTCGTTATTTATCGAACATATGTAAAATGCATTCCGATAATTAACGAATCGTTGGAGATAAATTATATGTATACTAAAAATCATAAAATAACCTAAATAATATTTAGGAATATTTATTTGTACTATATATGAATTTACATGTAGGTAGAAATATGCGTAATTACTTAAAATACGCGAAATGTGCTAAAATAATAAATAAATAATTAAATAAAATTCATAATTAATTAAGGAAAAATTAAGAAAAATGAGAAAAATTCCAAAAGTGGGGTGTGGCAATTTGAAATTGAAGAAAAAAAATCAACTAATTAAAATGTAATAAATAGAAAGTGGATCAAAGAAAAGACAAGGTAATTGTCTTGTCTCATTAATGCACAATAATTTTCCTAATTCTCTATAAACAGCAAGAAAATTTTAGAAGCTCATTTGGTTAGTTTGGAGAATGAGAAAAGTAGAGAGAGGCAAAATTGAGAGTAAATTAGGAATTTAGAAAAAATCATAAAAAATCTGTGCAGTCAGGGCATCTAAGGAGAAACCAGACTCGACGAGCAGCTGGTATAAGCCCTAAAGTTAAGTCAAGAGACTGTAGGATTAAACTTAGAGCACAAGGTTCAGGGTGATCTGTTAAAGGATCCGATTAAACCCGAATTATAAACTATGGAGAGAAATATTAGTAAAAATGATCCCGTAAACTTGAATTTAAGAAAATAAGTAATAAAATAGGAGACTACAAAATTTGTAAATTTTAAGTATAATAATTGCTAATTATCGAAAAGGCGAAAAGTATAATTTAATACCTAATAAATTACTAGAGATAGATTATATGTATACTAAAAATCATAGAATGACCTAAATAATAATTAGGAATGTTCATATGTATCCCACATGTATTTACGTGTAGATAAAAGTATGCGAAATTACTTAAATTGGCCAAAAACTTAGTAAATAATTAAAGAAAATTATTAAATTAATTAAGAAAAATCAGAAGGGTGTGGATTAGTGCAAATATGGTTGTGGCAAGTTAGAATCTAAAAAAGAAAAATTAACCAATTAGAATTAAGCAACACAAAAGCCAAAAATCAAGGAAATTGGGCAATGTCATGTCAAATTAATGCATATTAATTACCCAAAATGTCTATAAATAGGGAAAAATTTCACAGAACTCCTTTAGACAGTTTAGCATTAGAGAAAAATAGGAAACTTCAAAAATTCGAGAGAAAATCTAGAAAAAAAAAAGAAAAGGAAACCATGTAGATTCGGCTAGTGAGCCAAACCCATACCTCACCACTACTTGTGATCGAACCACCACCACTTGTGACCGAACCACCACCACTTGTGACCGAACCACCACCACTTGTGACCGAACCACCACCACTACACCACTCTAGCCCCACCGTCTAGGCCAGCCGACACACTTGGACCGGATTTGGACGGCCAAAAAGCATCGAATCGGTGAGTCCCTTAATTGCCTTGATTTTGAATAATTTTGTAAAATTAGTTATTTTGTTTAGAAAATTATGAAACTTGTTATTTTGAAGTTTTATTGTTTGTAGATTTATGAAAAAAATAGTGATTTAGTTTAATCACATCTAAAAATATAAGGTTCTTAACAAATTGAGCAAAACCGAGTATGATTAGAATGAGAAATAAATAGGCTTGGGAGTGTAGTTTGGAGCTCAATTTTTTTTTTCTGTAGAATGCTTATGTGATATAGAACAATGCTATGAAGCCATTTTTTTAAAATTAATTTTTGAAAATTTTAAGTTAATTTTTAGCCCTAAAATGGTGGAAAAAATTGGGTAATTTTGGGTTAATTAGGTGATTAAGATACTAATTACTGATTTAGATAGTAATTAGATGTTTAGGGATGTTAATCTTTGATGTGAAACCCTAATTCTAGCCTTTGGAGTATTAAGTATATTTAATTTAGGAAATTAGGTAGTTATTGTAAGAAATTAGTATATGTGGAATTAAAAATTAATAAATCTAAAAAATTAGGGTTATTTAGATACTATTAGAGTAAAAATCAGAATAATACTAAATCTGAATTAAGATTGAATTTTAGGTAATTGTATAAAAAAGTAAGATTTTCTCACATCGGGGATAAATTCGATACCCCAATTAGGAATAACGTGTACCGAATAGTTTAGAATATTGAATTAAGACTCAATAGGATATTTGAATACTCGAGCTTAATGTGATTAAGTTTACATTAGAATTCGAGCATATTTAGGACTTAGGACTCAAAATTAGAATCAAATTTAGGGTCTGAACTTCGGAATAGAGTAGAAAGAATTATTAGTATATAATAGGTATATATGGAAAACAGAGTTAAATTATAACTTAGAATATGAATCCTTAAAGTATAAGTACTAAAAAGACCTCTTTGTATGATAGGACACCCAGAGACGAATCGGCTTGCAACAAAGTGATCGGGGATTAAGAAATTCCAAGTAAGTTGGGTTATTACTTATTGTAATAGAGTACTAGTTTTATGGTACTCGGAGACTTAGGCTTGTATATGGTTGTGATTGCAAGTAATTTACGCATGTGTTTGATGTATCTGAATTCGTGCTGAATTTGTAATGTGAGTGACTTTGTGATTGATTGAATTGGTGTGAAATTGTTTGAACACCCTAAATGAAATTTAGTCTTAGTCGACCCTAATAACTAAAAATGTCATGCATTACAACCTGTTAGGGGGTCATAGGATTCTCCAACCAAATACCGACCCCTTCGAAAGGGATAGTGCAGGATTGCAAAATGGTCCCTTCTTCATCTTTAATTGAATTAAGTGATAGGAGAGGAGATCGTGGCGAGGGTGAAGTCAATGGTTCGAAGGTAGTCGTGGGAGGAGCGAGGTCTCCATTGCACAAGCCTGGGTTTAGTTATAAGCTGCTGCATAATATGGAAACTCCTCAACCCGGATTGGAGCGGGTGCAATTTATTTGATTTCACAACGGATCGGGCTACGTTGTGCGATGACACTTTATTGTTGCAGTGCATGAAAATAATTGCTTGACAATCTTGTTTGTGCTTGTATGCATTCATGAGTCTCCAATTTAACTTACTGAGCTAAAGTTACTCATACCCTTATAGATCCTTTTGCAGGTCCTAATTTCTGAACACTTCAAGTCTTATGCCGCTCTACTATTACCCAGAGGTTAGTCCATTTTGAAGCCAAGTGTGTGAGGATCAAGTTACTTAGTAATAATGTGTAACTAGAGTGACCTTGTAGTTAAGGATGAAAGACTGATAGTTATTATGTAAATTAGTAAATAGTTGTGACTATGTAAAATTTCTTGGAAAGTTCTGTGGACTTACATATAATTATACATGTTTATTAGAAATTTGTAATATTTATCATAATTGTAGTTAGACTTTTAATCGGACTATTTACTTAAAAGCAAGGAGTCGTCGACGCCTTGTGTAGATCATGTCTATGGTAGGTATTATGAGGCCAGTTACTATTATAGAATGGTTTACACGGCGGTACTGTTGCGACTTTGTGATTTCGAGGCGTAACAGCTGGGAGTGGGTGGCCACCAGCACCATACGGTGGTGGTGGTGCCAGGTGGGTTGATACAGCCATGGCCACTGACAGTGGTTAGAGCTACCCAAATAGGTGAGTTCGATTTGTAGCCAGATTTTTTGTAATTTTTTTAAAAATAGTAAATATTGTTAGAAAATTATGAATTTTTTTATTTTGAAATATTTTTGTATTTAGTTTTTAGAAAAAAATTATTTTGATAAAAATATGTCCTGTGATATATGGCCCTTAAGAAATCATGCAAAACCAAGTATGTTTAGGTTTAAGAATAAATGACCTTTAGAGTGTAGTTTTGAGCCCAAAATTTTTGTGTAGACTACTTAGATGATATAGAATAGTGCTATGAAGCCCGCTTTCAAAAATTAATTTTAAAAATTTTTAGATAATTTTTAAGCCTTAAAATGAGGCATAAAATAGGTAATTTAAGGTTAATTAAATAATTAAATGGTTAATTACTAATTTAGTGAATAATTATATGGTTTAGGATGTTGAAATCTGATGAAGTATAATACTTATAGCATTTAAGGTGTTAGATATAATTATTAGGCTAATTATGTAATAAATAAGTAATAGGGAAAAATAGTACATTTTAAGTTAATTTGGTAATTTAGGATTATTAGGGGTAAAATATGATTTAGGATGAATTTAGACATTTTGAAATGTTAATTGATGTTGGGAGATGGTAATTAAAGTGATAAAAATATTAGATGTGTGTTATGTACATAATAAATAATAGTACATAATACACAATTACTAGAAATATAATAAATAGAAGATATTAGAATAAAAATTAATATTATATAAATAATAGAGATATATAATAAATCTGATAGAAATCTTGAATTTATGTAATTATATGAAAAATATAAAAATTTTTCACATCAGGAGTAAATTCGGTACACTATTAAAAATTTAAGTGTACCGGATATAATAAAATACCGATTATAGGTAGGTATGGTATTTAGGATATCTGGATGTAAGGTAATTAATTTCACATTATGAGTTAAAATAGGTTTCTAGAGTTCGGGGATAAAATAGTACTTAGAAATTAAACTAGAACTAAATTTAGA